>OY755216.1:3557341-4972123 GCA_963576765.1 Draba incana
AAAAAGTCTTATAAAACTGTTTAAAAACTTTATAAAAACGGGAAAACCCTAAAAATAACCAAAACCCAGATTTAACAAAAAAATAACCAAAATCCAGATCTGACAAAAAAATAACCAAAACCCAGATCTGAACAAAAATCGAATCAAAAGTTCAAATTTGTAACCCAAATCGAATAAAAAGCTTAGATTCGTAACCAAAATCCAATCAAAAACTCAAATTTGTAACCAAAATCGAATTTTAAAAAACAAAATTCATGGATTAAACGTGTTCTTCTTCTTCCTTCTTCGTCTTCTTCTTCGTCGTCGTCGTCTTCTTCTTCTTCTTCTTCCTAGATCTAGCTATGGAATCATACAAATATCGGATCCAAAAACTCAATCGAATGAATTCAAATCCTCGTTTCGATCTGAGAAAGGTAATCGATCTACCATTAGCGAGAAATCTACACAGATCGATGAATACGAAATGCTAAAAGGAGTGAAATCAATCCGCCATTAACGATTTGGATCTGGGCGTGAGAGAGATGAGAGAGAAAGTGAAATTGTTCTTTTCATTAAGTCAGTGAACAGTGGCACGCTCGTAATGATTTGTGAACAGTGGCATATTTGATTAACTTTTTGCCATGTGTGGCATATTTGCAATTACCCATTTTTCCAAACTAACCAATTTTGTTTTAAAATGCTAACAATGCTTAAATCCTAATTCACAAACATTTTTAAATTTCCCTAAATTCACAAACTAATTGACAAACAAATTTCCCTAAATTCACAAACTAATTCACAAATTCAACAAATTAATTCACAAATTAATTCATTATCTTCAAATTCTAATGTATTAAAATTCTAAAATTGTAAATAAATCCTTAAAATTGTTTTAAAATTAGTAGAAAATGCTAGAAATATTTCCAAAAATGAATAAAATATATTTTTCCTAAATCTAATTATATATAAATTAATAAAATAAATATATATATAAGTTCAAAAAATTATTTATTTACTTAAATTTTATAATATTAAAATTTTAAAATTCTAAATAAATCCGTAAAATAGTTTAAAATTTATAAATTTCAAAAAAATCAAACATTTTCCGAACTCTAAAATCAAACTTCTAATCCTAATTCACAAAATCAATCCCTAATTCACAAAATCAATACCTAATTCACAAAATTTCAATCCCTAATTCACATACTCAATTCCTAATTCACAAAATCAATCCCTAATTTACAAAATCAATACATAATTCACAAAATCTCAAATCCTAAAATCAATTCCTAATTCCTCAAATCAATTCATATACTTACAAATGGGAAGGAAGATCCGCCATAACAAATCCGGCCAGGAGAAGGTTGCGGCGACGGCTAGGAAGAGCGGCGATTGACTGTGGCGAAGAGGAACGGCGGGGCTGCGGAGAGGAGGAGCGGCGTGGCTGTGGCGTGGCTCGGGGACGAATTCCGGCGAGTCTAAGCGGCGAAATCGACAGTCGGAGGCAAATCGTAATCGGAGGAGGCGATCGGAGGAGGATTTGTACTCGTGGAGAAGAAGAAGAAGAAGACGACGCGTCTGTTAATAAATTAGAATTTCCGACGGATTAAAGGCTGTCGGAAATCCGTCGGGTTTTAATATTCATTTCGCGGTATTTATTTTCATTTCGCGGGTAAAATTTGGCACATCTGTCGGAAATCTGTCGGAAATATATGTATATATATTTCCGACAGATTTCTGATGGAATTGTGGTTTTAGGATATGGGAAATTTAAGAAATGTTTTTTTGTTGTTTTAGGGTTAAGGAATTGAAGAAATTTAAGAAATGTTTATTAAATTTAAGAAATTTAAGAAATGTTTTTTTTGAAAATTAATGAATTAGCATTTTGGAAAAAATTGTATATCTTTAAACAATATATAGCAAAATAAGCATTTTTAAACAAAATGCTTATTTTGGAAAAATTGTTAGCATTTTGTACTTATTTTTACCTCAAATCCCCAAATCCGTCGGAAATCTGTCGGAAAAATATTCATTTTTCCGACAGATTCTTGGTTTTAAGCTTGTTAATGATCCGTTTTCGTAGTTACAAGTTAATAGCTGGGTTAGAGCAATATTTGGAAGATAAATTACTTGATAATGGTCATTGTTACTTTCAAATTCTAAACATTCAGTATTTTCCGTAAACATCTATTTTTTTGTATATGTAACTGTATGAAACGCTTTTGGTTGAAACATGACAAAATCGCAAATCATGTTCTGTATAACATCGAGAAGGTTATTTACTCACTTATCTTTCACTTTAGTTGTCAGAATTGTATGCCGAGACTTTGTCTTCTCGAAATTCAGGAATTTGACCTCAATACCCTTATACTGTCGGAAAAATAGATATATTTCCGACAGATTTCCGACAGTATAAGGGTAATACGTGTCATCTTTTAAGGTTAGCATGATATGAATATTGCGTCGGAAATCTGTCGGAAATATATATATATATATCTGACAGATTTCCGACGCATGCTTTAAAATAACAAAAAAAAACAGAAGAGCCAGTGTCGATCGACAGAGGTTTTGGGAAGATATACGCAGATGAATTTTTTATAAGAAGATTATATAAATATCCATTTCTGTCGGAAATCTGTCGGAAATATATATATATTTCCGACGGAAAATCATTTAAAAAAAAAAAAAAAAAAAAATATATAAATTATCTGAAATTCTTGTTTATGTTAACAAATACAAACATATAATGTAAATAATCTGAGTCTGAGTCTGATCCTTCCGAAGAAATTGTGTCTTCGTCTTCATCAAATTCCAACTTCTTCTTCTGATTCTGAATGTACTATATTATCACCAAATTCAGTGAAATCAACAAAAAAGTCCACCGATGTGTTAATTGGAGTCACTGTAATCCAAGGATCTCCTCGATGTGTTACCCTAGGGTAAGAAATGTAGCATACCTGAAACAAACATATTTAGTTTAGGCAATTATAATATCATTATTTATCTATAACGCACGTATTATAAAATTTTAAAATCAAACCTGGTCTGCCTGTGATGCTAGGATGAATGGGTCATACTTTTGCAGTCTCCTAGAAGAATTTACTGAAGTGACGCCAAATTGGCTCACCTGAACACCTTCTGGATATGACGGATCATACCACTCACACAAGAAAACAATGCACCTCATGCCCAACATTCCTGGATAGCGCACTTGCAATATTTCTTTGAGAATCCCGTAGTAGACTACATCACCACTTGTAGATGAAATACCGTAATCTTCAGTTGGTCTCGACCTTTCTTCATGAATCCTAAATGCAAATCCCCTAGTGCAATACCGAACGTATGAAGTTGCTTCGAAGCTTGGGCCAGAAACTATCTCTTGTAACTATGTCGGAAACCTTTCTCCATTCTTCATTCCTTCAGAAACCTGAGATAATAATTTAGACAAATTAATAAACAAACATTTTATTCAATCCCATAATTAATTCACTAATTTAAAGATATATAAGCGTTTTTAAAAAACTTATGTAATATTGCAGCCAATTTGGAAACTCGGTTTCATTAGATTCTCCAAGTTCGTCTTCTGTCATATCCGGATAATAGAGACGTATTGATGCAATGTAAATCCTGAAAGCAAACAACAATATATAACATATGAAACCTATATATTACTTAGGTATTAAAAGAAAGAAGTATTTAAATAAGTTTTGTTTTTACCTTTCGTACTCCGCCATCTCCTCACAATTCGTTAGGATATACATATGTAAGTGACTCCACTCATCTTGTGATAGGAAGCGTCTCTTCCCTCTCCCAATCACTAGGCCAACTTGCGAAAACAACTCAGGGACCAGCGCGGCATACGTGACTCTCTCACATCTATCATCACGACGAGCAGGACGTCTACTCTTCGTACTAACTTCCCGCGGAAAGTAATATTCCGCAAACTGTGATGATTCTTTATTGATACTCTGTGCGACAATAGAACCTTCAACTCGAGCCAAATTTTTGACCTTCTTCTTTAGATGGAACATGTACCGCTCGAAAGGATACATCCAACGAAATTGAACGGGACCACCTAGTTCGGCTTCGCGGGGGAGGTGTAGGGGAAGATGTTCCATAACATCAAAAAAAGACGGCAAAAAGATCTTCTCAAGATTGCAAAGGATCACTGGTATATTGGCATCTGAATTGCGGATCCCCTCAACTGTAAGTGTTCTCGTGCATAAATCCCTAAAGAAATCACCAACTACTGCAATAGCTTCGTGGACAGTTTGAGGAAGGAGATGGGTAAAAGCAAATGGAAGAAGCCTCTGCATCAGTACATGACAATCATGACTCTTCAGTCCCAAAAAATTTAGGTATCGTGAGTCTACGCAGTTACCCAGATTAGCTGCATATCCATCAGTGAATTTAACTTCGTCTTTAATCCACAGGAAAAATTCTCTTATCTTTTGTATTTGCAATCGGTACGGAGGAAAAGGATATGTACCATCGGGAAGACGATCAAGATAATCACGGTAGCAAATATTTGAAACATCCATCCTAGATTTCACATTGTCTTTTGTCTTTCCCGGGATGTTTAACACCGTATTCATGATGTTTTCAAAGAAGTTCTTTTCAATATGCATCACATCGAGGTTGTGCCTTAATAAATGATCCTTCCAATACGCAAATCCCAAAATATACTCTTCTTGTGCCAGTTGTGAGCTTCCCCTACACCACAAAGCGGTTCATGCCCATTACCCCCACAATCAGGAGTCTTCTCAGCACCAAAATCTCTCAACTGCTCCAATATAGTACGACCGTCTATCTCATTAATTGGAGCATCAAACACTTGTTTATTTTTCTTAAATAATCTTTTAGACCGACGATAGGGATGGCCGTCCGGTAGAAACCTTCTATGGCAATCAAACCAACATGGCTTTCTTCCATTCCTCAATTGGAAAGCGTCAGTGTTGTCTTGGCAAAATGGGCACGATAATCTTCCATGAGTAGTCCATCCAGATAGCATACCGTATGCTGGGAAATCGCTAATAGTCCACATAAGGACCGCACGCATCAGAAAATTCTGCTTCCGTGAAACATCAAACGCTTCGACACCATGACTCCATAGCATTTGTAACTCATAAATCAATGGCTGGAGGAATACATCAAGTGATCTCTTCGGATGCTCAGGGTCGGGAATAAGAACAGAGAGGAATAAAAACTCTCGACGCATGCACATACCAGGGGGCAAATTGTACGGTGTTACGATTACGGGCCACAAAGAATACTGCTTTCCATGCTTCCCAAATGGGTTGAAACCATCCGTACTTAACCCGATGTACACATTTCTTGACTCGTATGCAAAATCCGGATACAAGATTTGAAAATGTTTCCACGCTTTTGCATCTGAAGGATGTGTAATCTCTCCATCTTGACGATGCTCTGCATGCCATCTCATTTGTTCTGCCGTTTGCGCAGATTGATATAACCTCTTTAACCTCGCTGTCAATGGTAAGTACCACATACGTTTATATGGAATTGGAACTCTCCCACCAGTTTCCTGATACCGTGGTTTACGACAAAATTTACATCCTCCGGTCTTCGTCTTCTCTCCAATATAGCATACAGTTGTCGATGCATACATCTATCACCTGATACGGCATACCAAGACCAGCTACAAGTTTCTGTATCTCGTAGTACGATGCAGGTGCCTGATTATCTTCAGGCAAAATATCTTTCACAAAATCTGCTATCGCATCAACACAGTCTTCCGCCAAATTGAAGTCCGTCTTAATGGTCATCAGTCTACTAGCAGTTGATAAAGGTGAATGTCCGTCTCGACACCCATGATATAAGGGCTGCTTCCCTGCGTCTAACATATCAAAAAATCTTCTAGATTCTTCATTTGGTTCTTCTACTCTATTCTCCCCTATTACGATCGATGGCAAATTCTCTCTAAACGCATCATGAACCATCTCAGCGGTACCTACACCAAAATCTACTTCCGTTCTATGTTCGCCTAAGCTATCCGTTCTATGTTCACCTAAGTTATCCGTTCTATGTTCGCCTAAGCTATCCGCAACATATGGTGCACTGCTACTACTAGCACCATCATTATTAGTTTCTCCATGAAAAAACCAAATTTTGTATTCCGGCATAAAACCATTGGTATACAAGTGATGCCAAACTTGTTCTACATTAACATTACGCGAATTGCAACAATTTAAACATGGACATTTTATCACCTTTCGATTCCCGACAACCGCCATGAACTCGCATATACCTCGTGCATAACTTTCATTTAATGTCTTCGACTCCGGATCATACATCTCTTCATCCATCCACGATCTATAATATCTAGAAGATGACATCTCACTCTCTTAACGATTTTTTCTAACAAATGTTTGGTTGGAAGTTGTTGTTGTTGTGAGTGAATGAAGATGTGTGGAATCATATATATAAATACGCTGACCGTCGGAAATCTGTCGGAAAAGCGTCGGAAAGCCAACGGATATATCAACGGCTATATAACGGCTATTTTTTCCGACAGATTTCCGACAGCTAGTTGGGTGTCTGTCGGAAATCTGTCTGAAAATATTAACGGTTCATATTTTCCGACGGATTTCCGACAGCTTACCGGAATCTCCTCCGGCGTCGGCACCGGCTAGTTACACGGTCCAATAATCCGACCGATTTCCGACGGTCTTCTTGTCCGTCGGAAATAATTCCGACATATTTCCGACGGAATTGAAAAATTTCAGTTCCGTCGGAAATCGGTCGGATTACCGTCGGAAAATTTCCTCCTTGAAATTTCGTCTGATTTGCGGCTGTTTTCTTGTAGTATCTTTTTGAAAAAGTATCTATAGTTTCTTAAAGCAATTCCTCCTTGTTCACTTTTTCTACCTATCATAATTATCATTTTCTAGTTTCATTGAGTAGTAATAGTAGCAATATAATTTACAAATTTCTGCTAAAGAAATCCATCTATAGACAAAGAAAAAAAACTGCCAAAAGAAAATACAATATAATCTAATTATTGGGCATGTTTAACTTGGATAATTCCACTACCATTTTCATTACCTTAGAGAGAAAATCCATCTGTATATAATCTTTTTTTTAGAGAAAATCCATCTGATGAGAATTGATGTAATTGTTTTTCTTTTATCATAAACTTAGACTCCGTCCAATAAAAAATATGATGCAACTTCCATGTGAATTGGAAGAAAAAATACTCTCTCTCTTTCCAACAAAATCTCTCGGTCGATTCAGATCAGTTTGCAAACGATGGAAAACTCTTTTCGATGAAAGGAGATTCTTCACCAGTTTTGGGTCTTGCTCGTCCACAATTCATTTTGGTAGGTGAATTCAAGATTTGTTCCGTGGACGTTAATCTTGACGACGGTCCATCCATAGAGGTGCATAATCTACCCTCAGATATTCCCCATTCTGGAAAACTTTTCGTGACACTCGATAATTGCGACGGGTTATATATTGTTGTATGGTACCACTAATGGGATTGGGATTTGCAACCCATGGTTGAAACAAATTAGATGGACCGATTCAAAAGCACATTCTCGTATCAACGGGATGGTATGTGATAATAGTAAACCCAACGAAAAACATTACAAGATCTTTGAGTCTTTTAATATGACCGAGTTTGGATCCGATGTATGGAAATCATTCGAGTTAGTAAATAAGGATATCTATATGTCCACCTATAGTGTATCCTTGAATGGAGCTTTGTACTGGGTTGCTATTAATAGGGTGCCTTATGAGCAATATATTCAAAGCTTTGATTTTTCTACGGAGAGATTCGGACGCTATTGTATCTTGCCTAGTGATAACGTCGGTCCAATCGCTTCTAAATCCCGTGCACTTGAAGTTTATAGGGGAGATCGTTTTTCGTTTCTCGAGCAAGACTGTGAAACGAGAAATATAGAGATTTGGGTGACAAAAGAGAAGATAAAAACGAGGATGGAGAAGGATGAAGTTGATGAATGTGTTTGTTCCTAAATGGTCGAGTTTAAAAGTCAGCGGCGAATATCCGGCAAGTTACTTCATCGAGGAAGATAAACATCTAATCACTCTCGTATTGTGTTCCTATAACAAGCATTTTCATGCTTGTATCTATATTGCAAAGGGAGATAAGTTCCACGAAATTAAAATAAATGATTTTGTTGATACTTATCCTCCTCTTCACCGTACCTATATTCCTAGTTTGGTCCAAGTTCCTACGTTCAAGACGATCGATAAGGGTATAACCCATCATGCCGAGTCTCGCTTCGTACTCCCAGTGGGAGTAGAAGCGAGCCAAGGAGTTGGAGGAAACGAGTGGGATGATGGACTCTTTGACAATGTGAAGAGAATAAACGTAGGAGTAAATGATTATGGCCCGGTCTTTGTCAAGTTTGGCTACTCCACATGTAACACAACTGTATTTGGAGCCGGTCACGGGAATGCGACAACCTATAATCCAGAACAAGAAGTGAGATTTCTTGTTTTATTATATATTTTCTAAACTGATGATTTATTCAAATAATTGATTATCATTTTGTATACAGTTTGTGTTACGTTACGATGACTACATTGAAGCAGTGGTGGGGACCTATACTGAGAGCCGCATCACCTCAATCACGTTCCGGATGCACAAGGGACCCTTGGGGAAAAACTTCGGACGCTTTAACGGGAGATCCTTCGTGCTCGGAGGACTGAAAGGCTTGAAGATTGTTGGGTTTTATGGAAAAAACTCTGGTGACCACCTCACCGCTCTTGGTGTCCACCTCTTTGATTCGTCTAAATTTTACCTTGCCCAGATGGATATTGATGTGTGAGAGAGCCTCGTATTTATTTGAATACCTAACAGTTAAATGATTTTGGTTTTCTTACTGGGGACATAAGGATGCTCTTGATACTCGTCGTCCATGTCTAATGAATTCATATTATGTGCGTTATTAGTTTTATGTTTTCCTTGTTATTAGTGAGACTTTATTTGATGTGCCTTTCCCCTTGAACTTAATTTTGTTATTACTATTTTCTAATCAGTATAGCTTGTAGTACGGTATCGTTTTACCACTACGCGTACTACAAACCCGACATATATTATGTTGAAAAAATATCAAAACTATTTTATTATTGGATTAAAGGTTCGGTCCAGTACGAAGTCGGTCCTGGCTAAACTCTTGCTGTATGTTTTCCATACCGGTAAAGAGCAAATCGCTGATTAAAATTTGCTACGTTTCAAATTTTTCTAGAACTACCACAAGAATAAGAATGGGATATATGATCAGTAAACTTGATCCCTATTCCGATTATGATGGTTCATCTGATTTGATATCGTTAATCTTCAATATAGTTCTATTGTTATTCTGATTGCATTCTGGTCTTATTCATTATCGTATCTGATGAGTAAACATGATTCTTGTTTCAATTATGACCATTTTTCTTCCATGTAAGTGGTGCTTCTATTGTCAGATCTGCCAGGAAAATCATCATATTCAAAACTCTATGCACACTTTGTGTGGTCACAAAATTTCTATAGAATGCATGAGAGGTAAATTATCAAACATCTACTATTTTGGGTTTTTTTTCTTTCATTATTGCTAATTCTAATATATTCCTTTTATCGTTAGAGTACATATCGGTTGCTTTACGAGATGGTCGTGCTATTCTAGACTCTAAGTGTCCAGAGCCTTAATGCCAAATGACCTTAGGCTCGAGTCTTACAAAATCAGTGTCATTGTACGGTGAATTTATAAAATATAGATGTTTTCTGTTTGGTCATATGTCGACGATAACAGAAACATCAAATGGTGTCCCACTCTTGATTGCAACTACGTGATATCACGAAAAGATCATGAAACCATTAATGTTGAATTCTCAAATTTGCATAGATTTTGTTGGGAGGTATTGACATTTGTTCTGAATTTTTTTAAGTTTAGTTTTGGCTGTTTGTTAGTTTTGTTAAAGTTCTGACTAAATTTTTTTTTTGTGTTGTTACAACAATTTGGAAAGGCATTATCCTTTGGAATGTAAGTTTGCCAAAAAAAATGGCTCAACCTTGCCCAAGCTGAAGAATCTACTCATTGGTAATATACATATTTTCGCCCTTTTAAATTCAGTCAATAGCTAATAATAGTCTTTGTTAATATATAATACACTTCTAAACCGTAAGAAAAAACTCAATGCGAGGGATTGTCCAAATTGTCCGAGATGGTGGTTGCACACACATCGCACTGAATTCTGCTGGTAAGAAATATACTTGAGGAATCAATCTTTGAATACACTTAAAATATATATAATTTTTGCATATAGGGTATGTCTTCGACAGCTTACCACGGGGTCTCGATCCATGCATCCTTTAAACTTTTTCACTAGAAGTTCAACAGCAGGTTTTAGAAGCTCTTCCTCCATCCAAGTATGAATCTCATTATTAAATTTGTTTTAAATCTCACAAGTTCTGCAATGAATGCATGAAAGGTAACTATACTACTATTGGTTTTGTTTCTTTCATTATTGCTTCATAATTACTATTCTTATCTGATTCTGTTTTCTTTTTATCGTAAAGGGTATATTGCGGTTGCTTTAGGAGATGGGCAGAGCATTCTTGACACTAAGTGTCCTGAGGCTAAATGCAAAATGACCTTAGGCGCTAGTCTCATAAAATCGTTGTCCTCATACAATAACTTTCTTTAGAATAGACCACATGGATCCGTGAAGAGAAGAGTGCAATTTCTATAACTGTGAATGAATTCCTGGTAAGGAGATTCTACTTTTCTTTAATCTTTTGGGTTTTATTGAATCTTTGGAGAGAACTAACGAATGGGTTTTCTTGGTCAGAGCGGTGGTGAAGCAGGAGGCTTCAATGGTGATGAAGCAACTCAACCACTAAACTTAAGAAGATGCTTCGTATTTTTATTATATCATCATTAAAGCTATTGTACAAGTCTTTTGATTCAATCATGATAATACTTTAGCAAATGCTTTGATGTTTTTTTACAATACTCTTTAAGAGTCATACTTACGGAACCATCAAATTTTATACCACTAATATGATGTTAGATAACAAAGGTGAAACTAACTTAAGAAAAAAGGAAAACAAAAAAAAGGTTAAGGTCTAAGGTAAACTACTTCAAGAGTAGCAAAAAAAGCCATTCACCACCTTCATTTGAATCAACATAAGACCTCAAAACGCGTCTATATTTCTCGGGGCTATCAGGCAAGGTAGACGTAGTGATGATTGCTTTCTTAGGCCAGTACTGGTCATACAACTTTTGCCTCGACATACTCTCGAAGAATCTACTCCAATTTTCCATAACTCGAGTCAGCCTAGCACTCTTGGGTCGTCCAATAAGGTACATAATGTAATCTCTCGCAAGACGGAACAACTCCTCCCCGTTGATAAGGTAGAAGTACTGGAAAAACCAAAGAGAAACAAAACAATGATCAAAAGGTAAAGATACTATACAATTCATATATAACTTGTGTTGTAATCATTACCATAAAGATGAAGCCTAAGGTTGCTAAAAACACTTGCAGAGTTTCATGCGCCATACCACCAGAACCACCGTCTGATGACCTTCCAGATCCTCCGTTTCCACCTCCTCCTCCTCCTCCTCCTCCTCCTCCTCCTCCTCCTCCTCCTCCTGGTAGTCGTGCAAGAATGTTGTCAATGTCGTAATAATCTCTATTTTTAATCTGCTCACGCAACCGATCTTCAATCTCTTTCACAATATCAATGTTTGCTTCTGATGTAAACTGATGATAAAACATTATCAATGAGCATATAAATATCAAAACGCACCAAAAAAAACTCAGTTATGTCCCCCAAGTTCTTACACACACAAAAGGGATCACTTTTGCAAGATTTCAAGTATGAAGAAATACACAAGAATGAAAACAGAACATCTGACCTCATCACTACCATTATATTTAAGTAAGAACATAACACAAAAACATCATATCAACACCACTTATCATCAGAAACAAAAACTCAATTCTGTAACCAGTTTGCAACATTGAAAGATTATATCTAAGCATCATAGAATCTAATAAGGCAAAAAATCTGTAGAATCAAGAAAAAGTATCTAACCTCATCAAGATAACTATATTTATCTTTCCCACCAATCGAGCAAACATCAGGACCTTGCCTCTGATTCTTACTCTGTAAACGACACCGATGATTCAATAGAGGCGAAAACCGAGTAGAAATCGATGATGATGTAGAAGCTCGAAGAGTCAATTTAGGGAGTGGCTTATAATCAAAACGTAATGTTGTCCGTTTATAATCAGAACGTAATGTTGGCTTGAACAATAAACTTGGGACATGTTTTATCTGTGTTGCTAACGCATAAGAGATCAATAATGGACTGATCTGTGTTGTTGTTGTTGTTGTTGATGGAGAGAAACAATGATGGACTGATTAGACAACAATGACGGTCTGATTAGAGTAGCCTGCATAGTGCTCGTCTTTATATAATCTCAATTGCTTCTCTTTAACACATCCAACTCCAGAATCTTCAACAACAACAACATTCAAAAACAAAAACCCCAATAAGAAAAAACGTTTTTTTTAGGTTATGTTCAGAGACAAAGAAGCTTAAAGCCAATTCAGAATTGGGAAATAAAAGGGATTGACCTAATCGATGGCGCGAATAGAAGATTAAATATTGGAAATTTAAACGACCCAAATCGGAAAAATTAAGGAAGAAGAAACTTGAGGAGATGAGAGGATGTAATACCTTGACGAAACCCTAAATCGAACCTTGGAGACAAAGTTTTCGTTTTTCGTTTTCTTTTGTTTGCTTGTGTAAAAAAACAACCGGAGGAAATTGCGTTGGAGCGGCGGATTAAAAACGTAGTCGTTTCGGTCTGAACCGGTCAATATATTTAAACCGGGTTTTGTATAAAATACCGAAACCAGTTATTATTGCCGGTGTGATAAGTATATAGCATTGATTAATTGTAATGTTAAATCTACTTTTTAATCAAATGACTTTATGGTGAAATTTATAACATTTGATTCATCAATTTTTCTCACTGAAAATTATACTTTACAGAATTGGAAGGAGAAACAACATTTACAGAATTTGTATTGTCCCATTCATTTTGTTTTTGACATAATAAAGCACACTTGAAAACTTTTTCCTCACTTGTGGTCCACGTTCTCTCTTGCATTACGAAATATGAAATATTATCAACAGGTAGAGGGAATCTCCCAATTAGAAAATATAAAAATCTTACCCAAAAAAAAAGTGTGACAAGTTAAAAAGAATTAAATAGTGGGATAATCATTAGTCAGCCATAGGCATGACCAAAACTTAACCGTAACCGTATTTATAACCGTAACCGTTTCGGGTTTCAACCGTAACCAACCGTAACCGTATAAATGATTAAAATCTTTAACCGTTAACCGTCGATTAATTAAGGTTAAAAAATTTACTAACCGTAACCGTATATTAACCGTAACCGTCTCAAAACCGTCGGTTAACCGCCGGTTAAACCGTAAATTTATAACCGTAAGAGTTTTTAAAAAGTATAATAGATTAATACTTAATTATGTATAATTTTTTTTCTTTATCATTCACTAGATTTACATACATTTTGCTCTGAAATTTAAATATATATTATGTAGTTGTTATTTCTATATTTTTATGAATTATTTGTTAATTAATATTCTCAAGACCAATAATTATTTTTCTCAGATTAAAATATATGGTTGTTCAAAAAAAAAAAAATCGGTAACCAATGATGTTTTTTTAAAAAATATTATTATATTAACCGTATTATTATTATTAAGTAGCCGTAACCGTTTCTAACCGTAACCGTACTAACCGTAACCGTATCTAACCGTAACCGTTTTAACCGTATACTAAATGGTTAAGGTTAAAATAACCGTATATTTTAACCGTAACCGGTGGTTAATTAACCTTAACCGTAATAACCGTAACCGTGGTCATGCCTAGTCAGCCAAGGAGATAATTTCCATGACCTTTTTTTTTTGGGTGTATCTATGGACTCTTTATTTCGCTATATAATTTTCCATGGTATTTCCAGTAATAAAATAGTCACTTTGGTATATTATTTGATTTCTTCTCATTATTTCATTTCTTCCATTTATAACAAACATAATTAAACAGACCGTTTTTATTATAATGTTTTTGATCGAAACAAGGATATTATAGCATAAGGCAAGAAACCCACACAATGCAGAAAAAAAAAAAGAACAACGACAATAATATAGATCAGAGTAATGTTATCTTATTTTCTAATACGATTAAAGAGACAGTTATAAGAGTTTGCCCCAGTGTACCCCAATTTTGTGAAGGAACATATCTCCAGATACACCGTGGAATCCGAGAATCTTTTCATTCTCGAAAGCTCCCAATGTGGCAGGATGCAAAAAAAGTCGTGGGAGAGTAATGCTTTCGTCTTAATGAGTTGTTGATCCCTTAAAGTTTGATTTTCTACGGGATGACTTTATAGTCAAGGGTACAAATAGTACTTCCAGAAATTATTTTAAATAATTTGACCAATAAGAAGTAAAAAAAATTATATTCTATATCTGAAGACTTTATAATCTTGATGCAATGTTTATAAAGACATTGCAAATCTTGGAATTGTTATTAGGGTTAGGGTATAGGATTTAGGGTTGGGGCTCAAGTAATGAGGAGAAGTTGGGATCTCTCGCCAAATAACATTAAACTCCCTTACACCATCCTCATTGCAAACATTTTCAATAGTGTATAATAACGTTTTTAATTAAATTTATTAACTTTTTGTGTTTTAGAAAGAAAGAGAGGGTCCAAACTCTGAAACTAAAATCTTATATTGGACACTTATCCTGAACTTAGGATTCCAATTTGTTTAATTAAATTCGGTTTTATTTGTGCGAGCTGAAATTTCACACAATAGAATTTGTGAAGATTTTTGGATAAAGAGCTTCTTTAGGGTTTCAAACACAGACAGATTTCGAATTAGGGTTCTTAGACTGTTCTTAGTTTGTAAAGAATTTCGGATTTTATAGTTGTGCCTTATGAAAATGCTGCCTACATACCCTCAAAAGGGATCAAGCCATTCGTAGTTCTTTTTCCGTAAAGATTTTTTCTATCCCCCCATTATGAGGGGGGGTACATGCCTATTTATAGCAAAATAGGTCGGTTGGGAAGTCGGTTGGGCCTTTAATGGGCCTCTATCTTCTGGGCTTGATCATTGGGCCGGTTTGTAGTAAATCTCAGGTTCTTCCACTGATTTATTGAATCCTCGGGATAGCCGGTTTAGCGTATACTTAGTCGTTTTAGACTTATCGATTCTTCTAGGGGAAAATTGACCCCTACAGTTAGCCCCCCAATTCAACAGTTTAATTAAAAAGTGTTGAAGTAAGGGTGTCCAAATGAAGAATCGATTTCCGTTAGACTGTTAACGTGTTGATGGTAATCTGACTATCCCGGTGACATCCATAATGGTAGTGTCGAGCCCAAATGATGAGGATTTGTCCAGTTTTGGCGAGCTGACCGAGTGTGTTTATCGGCGAGCCGGTACGAAGTAGTTTCATGACGAGTTGCTCCAAGGCGAACTCAAGGCGACTTGTTTGACGATCTTGAGCCGCAAACTGATGTCATCTTGTTGCAGCGAGCTGATTGGGTATCGTTTGCGGTGAGCCGACTCGAAGACCTTTTTTGAGCGAGCCGGTTTGAATGTGCATAGCAGCGAGTTGATTTGAACATAAGCTGCGGCAAACTGACCTGAATTCATTTTGCCGCGAGATGATCCTGAAATAGCTTGTTGTGAGCTGCTTGATGATCTTCGCCCCCGAACTGGTTTGTCATCTTGTCATCTCGTGGTGCGAGATGGAGCTCGATTTTAAGGTGAAGAGAAGCTTGCGAGCTTGTATAATTGATTGTTGCAGTGACGAGGTTGGTTTGCTTGGCTCAGAGAAGCGACTGCGAGGTGAAGCGAGTCAATTTGGCGAGGTAAGCGAGTCGACTCCAACGAGCTAGACGAGTTGACTCACATCGATGTTGAGTTGACTCGGAACAAAATCGGCTCTTGTCGCGGCGAGCTTGCGAGGTCGATTTGTTAAAGGAAGCTCGCGAGGTGGATCTTAGGGTAACAACGAGATGGCGAGTTAACTCAGAGAAAACAAAGAGATCGAGCTTGCGAGGCTGATTACATAGCAAACAAGCTCCGCGAGGCTGATTGAGCATTAACTTGAGCTCGGCGAGGTGACGAATTGAGTAGTGAATCGGGCTCGGCGTGGTGATGAATTAAGCTCGGCGAGGTTGATTTGAACTGTTACATGAGGCGCGAGCTACAAGGTAGAATTGTTTAGTTGAGCTATGATATATCATGGTTTTTACCCGATTTTAACCATGATATAAGCGGGTTTTGTATTAGTATTTTTGGTATTTTTGTGTCTTTCGTAGTGTTTTGCAGGAAATGGTCATTTGGAGCTTAATGGTAACATTTGAAGCATTTTGGACCATTTTGGAGCGGAAGAGATACAAGTGGAATCGAGACCTTTAAAAGGTCCCCGTCGATCAACATAGTATATAAACTGTCGATCGACGGAAGTTTTTTAAAGACGTAGAAAATCTCTACAGACGCCCTCGTGTCGATCAACATGTTGCTTGTGTCGATCGACAGGCGCTCTGTAAACCTAATTTTACCACTTGTATAAATACTTTTTACTCGTTTTTATTTAGACACACACTGTTTTATTAAGGAGGTAGAGAGAGAAAGAGAGACTTTTGGAGAAACTTTGAGAAGATCTACATGTTCTTGAGATTCAAAGACTTCAAACCCTTTTGTATCATCTACTCTTACTCTTTAATGCAATCTTATTCAGTTAATATGATTTCATCATCTATTTCTGAGTAAATCACTTGTTAGGTTTTGGGATTTC
The DNA here is from genome assembly GCA_963576765.1 of Draba incana. Lineage (NCBI taxonomy): Eukaryota > Viridiplantae > Streptophyta > Magnoliopsida > Brassicales > Brassicaceae > Draba > Draba incana. The sequence goes on from OY755216.1 coordinate 3,574,206, forward strand.
TTGGGTTATGACTAGAAATCATTGAAATTGCATATTTGTTAAGGTTTATCCGTAGGTTCTTCATTTAAACTGTTATTAATGCTTGATTCTTGCTTGATCATCTCGAATCTTGATCTTAGGATTGTTGATTAGCCACGACAGTGGGATTAATAACCTGAACTAGTTTAAATGGGCAAAGTTACTTATTCGCAAAGAAATTTTGTTTAGGGGCTTTGTGAACATATCGAACTCGTACTAAATGCTTGTTTAGATTCGACGAATTCGAAAAGAAATTTGGGATTCAGGGATCTAAAGATAGATAGCCTTCGTAACGACAGTTAGCTGGCTATATTTTCGTGTTTGAGTTCTAGAACGGCACTTAATTGAACCTTGACAATTGTTATATATTGATTTCGAATCATCACCTAAAGAATTTCCATGACCTAGCTTTCATCTCTTTAAGTATTTAATCAACCCATCTTTCGTTTACTTGTTTTATAAACTGTTTTTACTTTTACAATCGTTTTACTTAGCAAAATCTGAATACCGAGATTGATTGTGTATTCTAACTCCCTGTGGATTCGATCCTTAAATACTACGATGATCTCTTTGTTTGAGAGAGTGGTTCTAGGGTAAATTTGAGCCCGCATCAAGCTGCGAGTTTGGAGACGTAGACGTGTTGGCGAGGTCGATTGCGTAGTAAACAAGCTCAACGAGGTTGATTGAGCATTAACTTGAGCTTGGCGAGGTTAAACAAGGATACGTCGAGGTCGACGAGGTGAAATGGCGTTACATCGAGCTCGGCAAAGTGGCGATGTAGTAGGCTTGATTTTGTCGTGGTGTTGTTTGATCCGAGCTTCTTAAAGGAGAATTCAAGCTTGATTTTGCAAGGTCGAATTGCCAAGTTTGCAACGCGCGGTGGAAACGAGCTTGAGACGTTGACTCAGAGGAGGTTGAGGAGCTCGGAGAGTTATCATACCAGCGGTGATGTGGGGAGAGTAGATTTGCGAATCAGTGTGCTCGAGCTTCTTTCTTGTGAGGTAATGTTCCACGCGAGGTGGACGAGTCGACAAAGCGAAGTGACCGTGAGATGGCGTTGAGTGATTATCCCCGAGGCGAATAGGAGATGAAAAGAAGATGAAGTGAGATCGAGGTCACTTTATTTCGAAGAGGAGAAGCAGCAAGGTGGCGAGGCTAATTTGAACTGACCCGAGCTTACTTCGAGGTCGAGAAGAAATGAGTTGTCTTGCTGCTTAGTGACTCTAAGCTCCCACGAGCTCGCGAGGTGCGTTTAGGTGATCCAGTCGAGTCACAGATGGTGAGTTGGCTCGATTGCAAATCTGCGAGTCTGGCGAGTTTACCCAGTCGAGTCACAGATGGTGAGTTGTAGAAGCTGCGGCGAGGTGAATTGATTTGGCGAATTATAGCGACGACGAGATTAGTTGAGAGAGAGGATTATGGTTGGCGACGTCGAGGTCAACCTTTCATAGTAACGAAGTAGCGTCGAAGTTGATTTGGAAATAAGACTGACGTCGAGGTGGATTCTTGTATAACGGCTACGTAGTGTCACCGAGGTCAAAAAGAGAAGGAGACGACGAGGAGAGATACTGAAGAGAAAACTTAGTTGAACTTAACTTTTCTCTTCAAGGCTCAACTAGAACCCTTTCTTTTTCTTCTTGTAAAGAGAAGTAATACACGAGGTGGTTGAGGTGACAAGGTGACAAGATGACGAGGTGACCGAGCTGAAATTCGACGAACCCAGTGGCGAGGACTTGCATTTGTTTTTCGACGAGCCGAGTTACTCGATGTCGTTTTCCTGAAGATAAGGGCGAGTTGTACGATGCCTTCGCGATGTGGAAACAGCCGGCGAGCCGAGATGTAATATTGTTGAAGGTTAACGGCGAGCCAAAGGAGTGCGGTTAGCGTCAAGGTATCCAAAGAAGTTTAGCGACGAGGCGGTTTTAAGATGCTTAGCAGCGGGCCGACTGATAATGTTACTGCGAGCTAGTCCTCACGATAACAGAGCATTTTGTCAGCGGATCGGTTGAGATTGAGAGAGAATAATCTACCAGTTGACTGGTCGAGACGGAGACTCTGTCTTATCGGCGGACTGGTTAAGGTGGAGACGGATTGTCTTATCAGCGGACTGAGTTAATTCCTACAAACCATCCAAGTAGATAGCGAACTGAGTGAAGATATTTTCCTTGAGTTTAGCATGGTTATTCGTCAAAGGAGACGGCGAGCCCTACCAATAATCATGATGATTGAGGAAAATGGCGAGCCCAGCGGTAAAGACACGTCTTCGAGTTTGGCGAGCCCGGAGGCGAGTATTTGTTGTTTTTCGAAGAACCTAGTGGCGAGGACTCGTCTTTGTTGTTGACCAACCCGGCGACGATGTGTTGCTTAAGATAACAACGAGCTGAGCGACAAGTTTTGCCATAGATGATGGCAAGCTCTTTTTGTGTTGTCTACTTGATTAAGCTTGCTTTAGTGTTTTTTTAGACTAGCCATTCGGTAACTGGGTTTTTGAGATTGAACATTTTGGTTTACAGAGTGTTCCCGCGAATACGCCTTCTCCAAAAATGAACACTTAGCAATTTTTTATAAGCGATTCGAGCCAATCGAAAAATGCTAGTCGGTAAACTGTTCTGCAGACTTGTTATCGCGAGCAGGTTTGAGATGCTTAGCGGCGAGGCGATTTTAAGACGCTTCTTTGTGAGCCGACTGATAGTGCCGCTGTAAGATTTGCCATGTTTGGTGAGGCCTGTTCTAGCTTATTAAGCGAGGCATGTTGTATTTCGTTACTTTAAACAAATCTCGGCGTACAGATGAGTTCCACAGAATCTCTGACCCGATTATAATCTCTGACCCGATAATATTTGCCAAGTTCGACCAGTGTTAAGTATAATTGGGTTTTACGAGACGAACATCATGGTTTACGAACATATTCCACTGAATATATCTGCTCCAGTGATGAACTCTAAATTTATATAGTGCGCTTTATCCGTTATGGATGTATAGGTAAACTTCGCGAAAAAGTGTTATATAGATCGTCTTTATGGTCGGTAATGACGACGAGTTGACATAGATGTTGCGTTTAGACAATTAAGTCGTTTGCAGATTGTCGCGTTTAGACAGTTAAGTTATTTGCGAATTGTCGCGTGTAGACAGTTAAGTCGTTTGCGAATTATCGCGTTTAGAGAGTTAAGTTGTTTGCGAATTGTCGCGTTTAGACATTTAAGTCATTTGCGGATTTTTTTTTTTTTTTTTTTTTGAGGGGGACAACTGAACTTGTCCGAAAACGAGCTGCTTATGTACCCTATGAAGGGATCGAGTCGCCCCTCAGCTCAAGCGTTAAACTCGATAATAAAAGAAAAAATAGATTTTATAACTCTGCCTTATGAAAATGCTGCCTACGTACCCTCCAAAAGGTTCAAGCCATTCGTAGTTCTTATTACCTCGAGTAGGGATCGTGGTCGGCGAGATGCTGCGAGGCCGCGAGCTAATTTGATGAAGAGAGCAGCGAGGCCGCGAGCTGATTCCACCACAAATTCTGGTTTGGGTGGATCTGTCTCCATCTTTGCGAGGCGAAGCGATGATATATCGAGGCCGGCGAGTTAATCAAGCTCGGTGAGGTTGAGATTGATTCGCGTGGTGAAGCGAATTGATGAGGAGCTCGCGAAGTGGAGGAGATACAAAGTAGCGAGGTGAAGAAAGATAGAGATCCGCGAGGTAAGCGAGTCGACTCAGAATGAGCTAAACGAGTTGACTCACACCGATGTTGAGTTGACTCGAAACAAAACCGATTCTTGTCGTGGTAAGCTCGCGAGGTAGTTCTTAGGTTAACAACGAGTTCTCGAGCCAATGGAATTAGTTCGTCACGTCGTGGAGCTCGCGAGACCGGAACATTGGTTGCGAGTGAGGCAAGGTGAATATGAGGTCATGCGAGGTACGATTCAATCGAGCTCGAGCTCACTTGGTCAATCTTTAAGTCACCTCATTGAATAGTGCTCGAACAGCTCCTTCCTATCACAGCGAGGTCAAAATCGTAGTGGGTATGAAGCTTGTGACGCGAGGTGATAATTAGTGATTCAACGAGAAGGAAATTGATTGCAATGGTGATCTCGCATAAGTGATTTGTTGCAGTAGCGAGGTGATTACGTCGCATTATCGTGTTTTATAATCTGGTCTAGCTTCATCAAAGCCAGTCAGGTACAAGGTCAATGTGGAGTAGATAAAGTTGCGAGGTGAATCTGAGCTCCCGCAAGCTTACATCTGTGCGATATCGAGGTTGGAGCGAGGATTTGAAGAAGACGACGTGAAACTGCAACAAGTCAAACTTGTTTGTGGGCCTTTTGAGCATTAGGCCCATCTTCTCAGCAAACGTAAGTCTCGTTCATTCTCTCATCGGAGGGGAAAACATGAAGTGACCCCGAGATGAAGAGGAAGCGACGTCGTGCTTGTCTTCTAGACGACGAAGTTGATTAGTGATATTGAGCGAGACGGCGAGATCACAAGGTGGTAAATTTGTCATGAATCACGAAGACGGCGAGGTGGAGCTCTCGCCCTCGGGTTTTATGAGGTTGAATTTTGCATTCGCCAAGTAGATATGAAGTTAAATCGTAAGGTTGAGATTGAGACTTTACAACATGACTCTGAGTTAAATTTGCGAGCTCTATCGTATCGTCGTGGTGAAACTTTGACTTTGGTAGTTGACGAGGTTGTTTCAAGGAGATGACAAGCTCGCGATGTGGGTGAGACGAAGTGAAATTGGTTGCGCGAGATTGAGTAGAACGCCAATTCGAGGCTGCGACACCAAGTGATAGTCAAAGGAGAACGAGGTGATAGTCAAAGTGAACCACGAAATGAATCTCTGACTCCGTAGAGTGGATTTTTCAATCCTTCGCGAGCTAGTGAAGTAGGTCGGAAATTTTGAAGTCTTTGAGTCAACGTCGGAAATGCGACGAGCTGATCCGAAGAAATGAAAATGCAAAAAGTCAATTCATGTTTGGGCCTTTCACCTCATGTCAAAGCCCATCTTTTAGACAATTCGATTCTTCTTCCTTGTAACTCCTCTTGACTTGGTTAATTAGTGAACTTAGAGTCTTGTGCAGTTATTTGCCGAGCTGAGCACTTTGACAATTTGCCAAGGCTGATGGTGAGCTGAGTGAGGATGTTTTTGATAGATTTAACCACGAGCCGCTTCGCCCTGCTCAAGAGAAAGAGCAAACTTAGCGACGATATCTTGGTGGAGATAAGAGCGAGCTTGTTGATATTTTTCTAGTCAAAGTGGTGAGCTCATTGATAATGTTATGCCGAAGATAACGACGATATTTGGTGTTGGGTAGCCGAGGGGCCAGGCAATGACCTGCCGGACAGGGACGTGCTGGGCAGCGAAGTACCAAACAGCGACGTGATGGGCAGCGAGGTGCCAGGCAGCGACGTGCCTGGCCGCGACGTGCTCGGCTGACTTTGAGGTAGGCGACGAGGCTGACGTCGAGGTAGGCGACGAGGCAAGAATTGCCAGGCGACGAGGCGAGGATTGCCAGGCGATGAGGCGAAAAGTGCCAGGCGACGAGGCGAGAATTGCCAGGCGATGAGTCGAGGATTGCTAGGCGATGAGGCGAAAAGTGCCAGGCGACGAGGCGAGAATTGCCAGGCGACGAGTCGAGGATTGCCAGGCGATGAGGCGAAAAGTGCCAGGCGACGAGGCGAGAATTGCCAGGCGACGAGTCGAGCTGCTGTCTAGGCCTCTCCAGCGCGTTTCTCTCTCATATGTCTCTCTCTCTAAAGTTTTTCCTCCTCCAAAGCGGACTGGTTGTTTACGTTGGTCTGCCCATCCACAGGTGGTTCCCTCGGATCTGAACCACCGTCGGTCGCTGGAGTTTGCGGGTTCGTTATTGACATCTTGCGAATTCGTCTAAGTGTTTGTTTCGTGTATGAAGCTAGTGTTGCGAGTAAATCCCCTCCTTCTACCGCCAAATTGTGTGAGCTGGAATTTCACACAATAGAATTTGTGAAGATTCTTGGATAAAGAGCTTCTTTAGGGTTTCAAACACAGACAGATTTCGAATTAGGGTTCTTAGACTGTTCTTAGTTTGTAAAGAATTTCAGATTTTATAGCTGTGCCTTATGAAAAGGCTGCCTACGTACCCTCAAAAGGGATCAAGCCATTCGTAGTTCTTTTTCCGTAAAGATTTTTTCTATCCCCCCATTATGAGGGGGGGTACATGCCTATTTATAGCAAAATAGGTCGGTTGGGAAGTCGGTTGGGTCTTTAATGGGCCTCTATCTTCTGGGCTTGATCATTGGGCCGGTTTGTAGTAAACCTCTGGTTCTTCCACTGGTTTACTGAATCCTCGGGATAGCCGGTTTAGCGTATACTTAGTCGTTTTAGGCTTATCGATTCTTCTAGGGAAAAATTGACCCCTACATTATTCGTAAGGATCTTTCTACTCTCTCTCTCTAAACTCACGTAAACCCATTCAACATCACTCGTCTACAAATAAAACCTTGGCCCCGCTTATATTGTAGTGTCTTAATTTGAAACTATATATATTGCTTTTGTAATTGGAGCTTAATTATTATATATTGAATAACTTTATGTAAGAAAATCCGAGACTTGGTCATATGCTAATGGTTGAGGTGGAACTTACTACAAAAACAATCAGAAAATTTACAAGAAAACTGAATTAGACAACAAAAAAAGAAGATGATTGTAACTATCTCCTCCACCGTGTATAGATTACGAGAAGATACAAGGAGCTTCGCAACAATGTAGTCTTTAACAAACATATTTAGAAAAAAAATGAATTGATAAACATAGGGAAAAAAAAAGCAAAACATAAGCAAAAAGTAAGAAACATCAATGACAAGAAATTTAAACAATACTATGAATCAACTATACAGAATGAATCTAAAAAGTTTATGGAGATGATTATACATGACTGAACTAAAACCCAAACCTTGAGAAAAACGAACTAAACAAATGTGTGTCTGAGTTTGTATAACGTCACCAAATTGTGAATAAACACCAAAACAGACAAACCCAACCTGACCCAAAAAAAAGACTAGTTTTAATTGGCATTTTGTAAATAATTGGACCGTTTGCATAATTCGTCCAGTGATATCATCGTTGTCTAATTTCATGCCATGGTGAACTTTACTTATGTTGGTCAGAATCAGGCTGTTGCGGTACTCAAACTGGATTGAGCTGATCCCAAGTGGACCGGTTACTACCGTAAATGACAAAAACGTATTTGTAAATACCGTCATCCCACTCCGTTCCCAAGCTAGCAGAGTGGCTGGGTCCGAAAGGTCCCTGTGATGTCGTGACAAATATCAAGAGCATATTGATGTGGGATGTATATTCTTCTCATACAAGTTTGGTTTAATGCAATTTCACAATTTCGATCAGAAAAAAAAGATCGTAGAACATCAAATAAAATCTCACTGATAACAAGGAAAACATGAAAATAATAACGCACACAATATGAATTCATTAGACATGGACGACGAGTATCAAGATCATCGTTATGTGCCCTTCATTCAAAATTAAGAAAACCAAGAACATTTAATATATAGGCATTCAAATAAATACGAGGCTCGATCTCACACATCAATATCCATCTGGGCAAGGTAAAATTTAGACGAATCAAAGAGGTGGACGCCGAGAGCGGTGAGGTGGTCACCAGAGCTTTTTCCATAAAACCCAACAATCTTCAAGCCTTTTAGTCCTCCGAGCACGAAGGATCTCCCGCTAAAGCTTCCGAACGTTTTCAAGTGTTCCTTGTGCATCCGGAACGAGATTGAAGTGATGTGGCTCTCAGTGTAGGTCCCCTCCACGGCTTCAATGTAGTCATCGTAACGTATCACAAACTGTATACAAAAAGCTAATCAATTATTCGAATAAACAATAAATTTATAAAATATATAATGAAACAAGAAATCTCACTTCTTGATCTAGAATATAGGTCGTCTCATTCCCGTGACCGGCTCCAAATACAGTTCTGTTACATTTGGAGTAGCCAAACTTGACAAAGACCGGGCCATAATCATTTACCCCTACATTTATTCTCCTCACATTGTCAAAGAGTCCATCATCCCACTCGTTTCCTCCAACTCCTTGGCTTGCTTCTACTCCCATTGGGAGTGCAAATCGAGAATCGGCCTGCTGGGTTTTACCATTATCGATAGTCTCGAACGTAGGAACTTGAACCAAACTAGGAAAATAGGTACGGTGAAGAGGAAGAATATCAACAAAATCATTTATTTTTATTTCGTGGAACTTATCTCCCTCTGCAATATAGATACAAAGCATTTGCGTGCTTGTTATAACAACACAATACGAGAGTGATCAGAGGTTTATCTTCCTCGATGAAGTAACTTGGCGGATACCCGCCCCCGACTATTAAACTCGACCATTTGGGAACAAACACATTCATCAACTTCATCCACTCCACAGCTTCTCCATCCTCTTTTTTTATTTTCTCTTTTGTCACCCAAATCTCTATATTCCTCGTTTCACAGTCTTGCTCGAGAAACGAAAAACGATCTCCCCTATAAACTGCAAGTGCATGGGATTTAGAATAGATTGGACCGACATTATCACTAGGCAAGATACAATAGCGTCCGAATCTCTCCGTAGAAGGATCAAAGCTTTGAATACACTGCTCATAAGACACGGTATTAATAGCAACCCAATACAAAGCTCCATTCAAGGATACACTATTGGTGTACATATCTAAATCCTTGAATGCAAACTCGTATGATTTCCATACATCGGATCCAAACTCGGTGATATTAGCATACAAGGTCGTTTCACCATAAGAAGACGTAAAGATCTTGTAATGATTGTAGTCGGGTCTACTATTATCATATATCATTCCATTGTAACCATTACTTACTTTATAATTGATCCATCTAATTTGTTTCAACCACGGGTTGCAAATCCCAGTGCCCTTAGTGGTAGCATACAACAATAACCCGTTGCAATATTCGAGTCTTAATTCAGAACAGGGAATATCTGGGGGTAAATCATGCACCTCTATGGATGGACCGTCGTCAAGAATAACGTCCACAGAACAAATCTTGGAATTACCAACCAAGACAAATTGTGGACGAGCAGGACCCAAATCACTGGTGAAGAATCTCCTTTGGTCAAAATAAGTTTTCCATCGTTTGCAAACTGATCTGAATCGACCAAGAGATTTGGTTGGAAAGAGAGAGAGTATTTTTTCTTCCAATTCACACGGAAGTTAATTTCTAACTCTTTTCTATATATATTTTTTTTGACAAAAGAAAAACAAATAGAAATAACCTATGAGGATGTCTTACTTCCAGAATTTATTACTTTTTATTTATTTATTTAATTCATCTATCTATACACTATCAAAAACATATATTTCAAATATTACTCATATATCTAAATTACTCTAACTCAATTTTCCAAATACTTTTAACTATTCATAAACTTGCCAAAAACAAGTATTTCTAAAATGCTGATATTAAATCTTACTATTAAATTTGGCTTAAAAAGTTAGCAAAAATAATTTTATATATTAAATCAGTAGTTCAAAAAAAATCGGTTGAATATTAAACCTTTAAAAAGAAAAAAAATCTTATAAGATTATATATAGATGGATTTAAATGAAATTATTACGTATCTATGTATCTATATTTCTAATTTTCATAGTCGGTGGATCAACAATTCCTTTTTAATCAAGGAAATAATTGTTTAGAAAAACTAGAGAAATCTCCTACTAATATACTAAAAATTGAAGTTTTGTTTCCAAAACATCATCAATACAACTTTAGTCTTTTCATTGTTTAGAAGCAACAACAACAAATTACAAGTAATTATTTTTCATATTGTAGTTTGGTTAATATAAATTTTAAGAATGTTTGATTTAGGATTTGGGTTAGATTAGTTAAAAGTTGTAAAGTTTTTAGGCATAGTTGATTGGCTTTTGGTATTAAAATTTTGTGATTGTATATTGTAGTACTTTTCTCAAAATACTTTATGCATAAAATGATTATGTGCAAAAGTTTTATTTTGTATAAATCTTTTTTTTTTTTTAGTTTCGCCTTTGGCCTATAGATTTTTAGGAACGGTTCTGGCTCTTGGTTAGGAGGTCTTTGAGGTAGACCAATTTATTTCTCCAAATATCAGATTATTTTTAGTCACTGAGGTAGACCAACTGTAAAATAGTTAAGTCATTTGGAGAGAAAATATACTAGTATTTGATATTCATGAGGACTAGTTGTTTTTTTTGTCATCATGAGGACTAGTTTACCCTTTGTTTTTCACGTAATTTCACATGCATTCATTATTTTTCCTTCTCGTAAACACATCCCATGTAAAAAGGACGTGAAGGTAATCATTATTTCAAAAGAAATCCTTGTTACCTTTGGCTATATCTACGCATACATTAAAAACATTACTATTCACGTAAAACTAAGAAATTGTATTAAAATGAATGGCTAATTTGCTCAAAATCATAATAATTAGGGTGAATTTGATAAATAACGAAGAAAAAAATTATATTCTAAAAAGTAACAAAAAAACCCTAGATCTAAAGGGTAGGATTGTGCCACATATAAGGGCATGTGCATTGGGGGGTCTAATTGGTGTTTTTATAATATAAAATTATTAAAATAATTGTAAAAGGAAGAAAGAGAGTGTTTTTGTGGGGTATATTGAAATATAAAATTTATAAAATTTGAGTAAAAAAGAGTAGAGAGTGTTTAAAATAAGATTTTTTGGAGAGTGTTTTTAAAAGGAAGAGAGAGTGTTTAAATATAAAATTAATAAAAGTGAGTAAAAGAATGAAAGAGAAGGTATGAAGTTGAGTAAAAGGAAGAGAGAGAGTGTGTGTTTTAATAATTTTATATGGCATTAAGACATGATGGTGTCTACAATGCACATGGCCTAAGGGTTTTGGTTAGAAATTAAGATTTCTTTTTTTATGGTTATATGGCCTAATTACCCTAATAATTATAAAACTAGCAAAAAGTAACATAGGTATTAGGTGGCATAATCTTATCCATTAAAACTAGAATTTTTTTTGACAACCCATTAAAATTAGGTTAATTGGTTAGGTTTTCAATTATAATTTTTTTTGTGTTTTATTCATCCCAATTTCCCTAAAATGAAGGGAGAAAAACAGTAAGGACGGTTAGAAAATAAATTAGCAAATTGAAATTTTTGTTTTGTTTAGGCATTTAGTGCAAGGGATATTCACCAAATTCAAGGAAAATTTGGAAAACAAAAATTCGAGGATATCAACATCATGGAGAAATACATAGAATCAAAGTTAAAATCTAAAATAAACCGAAATTTGAGAAAACCGAACTAAACCAATGTTGGTTGTGATATTGTATAACACCGATCTCCAAACTTTGAATACTAATTAAGAAAATCCAACATGACTACAAAACATATTTTCATCCTTATCAAAACTTTTTTGCATGTTCGTTCCATAAAATCTAGCTAGATCACCGGTGGTGCGTCTAAAAAGCTTAATTAATAATAAAATAAACCGAAATTTTCATAGAGTCTAAAAAGCTTAATTAATAATAAACCAACCAAGAAGCACATAGAGTTTCAAAGGCAACATAAGCAAAATAGAGAAATACATAGAATCAAAGTTAAAATCTAAAATAAACCGAAATTTGAGAAAACCGAACTAAACCAATGTTGGTTGTGATATTGTATAACACCGATCTCCAAACTTTGAATAATAATTAAGAAAATCCAACATGACCACAAAACAAATTTTCATCCCTATAAAAACATTTTTGCATATTCGTTCCAACCGGTGGTGCGTCTTAAAAGCTTAATTAGTAGTAAAATAAACCGAAATTTTCATAGTCTAAAAAGCTTAATTAATTAATAAAACCAACAGAAGCAAATAGCAGAAAACGTCAGAAACAGAGCAAGTAAAGTCTCAAAACCAACAGAAGCAAATAGCAGAATACAAATAAAGTCTCAAATATTGTGAAGCAAATTATTGTGAAGATTAATCATCAGCTTCGTCCATAACACCGATTAATCATCATCTTCTTCTTCAATCAACTGCGGGATAGGCTTGAAGTAGGCCCCGAACCGGTCTTCAAGTGAGTACAAGCCGACTATGTGGTGGTCTTGAAGGGAGATGTTGAAGGGAATGGTTCCGTCTTGTGGGCCATCAAGCTCGAAAGTATTTCCGAAGTTGTCGGTGAACCTTAGCATTTTTAGAGAAGGAGCATTGTCGAGTAATTGTGCGGACACTTGTCCTTCGACGGAAACAATGAATTGGGAATCATCTGCAACATCAAACTACAAAAGAGAAAAAGAAATGAGTTCTTAGACTAATGAACAGAGTTATGTATTTAGAGACTAGTGCTAAGCTAAGCCTAATGAGTGCGAAAATACCACATGGAAACAATTGATGAGAGAGAGAGAGAAACATACATTTTGATTGATGATTGTTGGATCAAGCATCGGGAACATTCCGTGTTCTTCCTTATGTAAAACAAAATGGTTTTCAATTTCATAGACAAACTGTATCCTCCAGACACTCAAATGATTATAAGCTCCTCGCATACTAATAAGCCTGTCATGAACGCCATCGTCCCAGATCTGTTGGAATCCAAACGGCAGTTCCACTTCACGTTTCACGACGGGAGGAAGAACACAAGCTTCTAGATACACGCCCAAAGCACTTAATCCTGCAGGGCGTTCGCATTTTCTTCCGTGAAACCCACTGATCTTGAAGCCATGTGCACCGAGAAAAAATCTCGTACCGCCAACATTCGATTCCGGTCGTTGAAGAGTCGGACTAATCTCGACGCTTCGCTCCTGGTCACAATTCTCCGCTTCTACTCCAAAGATAGGCGAACTGCGAAGTGATGAATCTTAAGGAAGAAATATGTCTTTCTTTGTTATTGTACGTTCCTTCAACAAACTTAATAGCTTCAACCTGCTCGTTAACTTCAAACTGAATAAGTAAATAAAAGTTAGATTTTATAATTGTAAGAAATATGCCTCGATTGAATTTTTATCACAAAAAAATAAAAATGTTAAAGTAAAAATACCTCAGAGCCGTATCTACGTCGCTCGCGTGGGGTAGGTAGAAGCCCGTGGGCCCCCATATGACTGTCACTATAGCTGAACTCCATATACGCCGGGTATGGACAAGCAATAGGGAACCCCCATAGGAAGATTTTCCTTAACCCACCGTGAACGCGATCATTAAATCTCTCTCCGTCAAACCCAAATGGTCCTTGAACAATAATGGCCATATCTTTCTACCTATAACACATTCAAACACAGACGAACCTTTTAGCAATACACAAACTTCCAACAAATTAAAGACCAAAATAAAAAAGAACCAACAGTTTTAACAGAATATTGGAACGAACATGTATACAGATCTATAAGAAAACACACAAATTCCATAGCGCTTCTTCTACATGTACAACGAGATGTCAAAAAAACAATTTTTAAAGCTATTTTTAGACCACAAGAACAGTGTATAAGAACAGTGTAAAAGATCTATAAGTAAAACACAAAAATTCCCTTAAGGTCTTTATCTAGTTTACTCACGGTACATAAACTATTATGCATTTCCATCCAACTCAAGAACAAAAACTAAAAATGGAGGAAGTGTACCTAGGTTATTAGCTATACTGTTTGGTGAATAGAGAGAAGAAAAGAGAGAAGGTAAAGACTACGATATATAGAGAGAGAAGGAAGAGTCTATCAGAACACTTGTATCAAATAACTAAATAAACAACACAAATTTCATAGCATTTTTAGCTACCAGAACACAATTACTAAAGCTATTTCTAGTTTATACACAAATTTCCAACAAATTAAAGACCAAAAAAAAAAAGGAACCGACAGTTTAAAAAGAACAATGGAACGAACAATATATACAGATCTATAAGAAAAACACAAATTCCATAGTGCTTCTATATGTACAACGAGATATCAAAAACACAATTTTTAAAGCTATTTTTAGACCAAAAGAACAGTGTATAAAGGAATGAATAGATCTATAGAAAAACACAAATTCCATAGTGCTTCTTCTATATGCACAACGAGATATCAAAAACACAATTTTTGAAGCTATTTTTAGACCAAAAGAACAGTGTATAAAGGATGCTACAAAAAATACAAATCTCACGGTCCAATAACACAAAAACCCAAGAACATTATGAAAACTCATGACCAAATGTGGTCTCACAAGAAGAAAACAAAACTGAATAAATATTTGAGCTACAGAATAAATATTTGATAAACTTATATCAAATATCTAAACAAAAGCACAAATTTTATAGCTTTTTTAGCTATCAAAAACACAAATTTTTAAAGCTTTATCTAGTTTATACACGGTACATAACTATGCATTTCCAACCAACTGATCAAGAACAAAAATTAAAAATGGAAAAAATGTACCTAGGTTATCAGCTATATTGTTTGGTGAATAGAGAGACTAAAAAGTTTTTGCACAAGAAAAGAGAGAGAAGGAAAGACTACGATATATATAGAGAGAAGGAACCCATATTTCTTTTAAATTGACAAACCTAAAATTGACAGCTCTTTTTTTTTTTTTGTCGTATTGACAGCTCTTTTAAATTTGTTTCTTTAGAATCTTGACCAAGGGACCCATATTTTACAAGTTGAATATGCATGAGAGCATGGACAACGACAGGTAGTAAGTGACTCGTATTCTTTTTTTTGAAACTTATGACACATATTATATACATCAAGTAATTAAAGAGTTTGGTTTAAGTGAGGAGTGAAAGAGAGAAAGATGAATCAGGAAGACTTTGGTGAAACTAAACTTAAATCAAATAATTATAGTTGAACATAAATTCTCCAAGCAAACTTGTTCTAGTCACTAGTCACTAGGTTGATCATAGAGTTAGGAGAATTGGTTCTAGTCACTTTAATTTGTTTTAATTGATATAATTGAGTTATTAACTATCCATAAGGCTTTTGAATAACTTATCACGAACTAAAGACCCTATATAATTTAGAAAGAAATTAAATACATTTCAGATTTTGGACCAATCATATACTATATAGTTTTAGGGCCAATACGAGGTTGGTAATGATAATAAGATAACGTCCAAAAATATAGAGCGGATACCTCCGAGAAGAACTAATGTTGGCAGAAAAAATCCCCACAAGATCACTTGATAAATGATATTCAATGCCTTCTATTTATTTATTGTCGATCAAATAACATGTGCGTGTATATTTTCTTCTTTTTTTTTTGTCGTAGTGTATATTTTCCATTATTCTACCTTTTGTCTTTTCTATTTGATTTCTGTTATTCTACCTTTTGTTTTTTATTTAATGCAACAATAGTGTATAGTGTGTATTTGTTTTCTATTTATCTTTCATTTGTCCACTTATATTCTTATCATATTCAAACCACATATTTTGAGTACTACAGTAATTGATAAATCACATGACGGTAGTATAATCGACGTAATATTCCTTCATTGTTACATTAGCATGCCTCTCTCCGAGTTTTTTTTTTTTTTTTTTTTTTTTGATAAAGAGTCCTCCGAGTTCGCCATAGGGTATAATGAAAATGTCAACAAACTATATCTTAGAGTTAAAAACACATTTTAAAATAGAAAATATATACTAGTAAAGATATATAAATATATGCACATGGTAGAGAAGAAATATAAAACAAATAATAAGCATGAATTTTTGTCAAATCTATTTCTGATGAAAGGAGAAAATACATGGTTTCATAAACTAATTATGGATGGGAGGAGAGAAGATCACAGTCATGTTCTACGTGGAGACCAACATAAAGTTAAAACTAACCAATTTTTTTATGGATAAATTAACAAATACTTACTGTTTTTAGTTTATTAGCACTGTAATTATTGACCTTGTCAAAGCATATTAATTTCACATTAGACTTCTAGCAATTTTCCTTCATTTGAGCCGTTAAAGAAAGTTAAAGAAAGACGCTTTGATGCTAGATTTGGATATATTATTTTTAAGGAAACTTGTGGGAAACTCCTATGTTCAGATATAGAAAAATATTTTTGTATGTTACTATCATATGTTGTTATATGTTAGACATAAGATATAATTTGAACAGTAGTTGGGGGTGTATATGTTATACAGCCTGAGCCTGTATATCATATATATTTTTGTATCAAGAAAGTTTGGTTTGGTTGGGGGTGTAGATAAAAATTAGTAGGATAATTCTCTTTTTCTTAGTTATCTATATATTAGAGCATGCACAACCATGATGCTTGTTTTGGTATCATAGGCATTATTTTAGTATAAATTTTAATATTTGTTTATTATTTGAGATTCATTATGATACTGTTAATAAATCGGCTTCCAGTGATGAGACCGGTGTCGATATCATTTAAAAATTTTTTTTTAACTATTTGCAAATTGGATGATAATGAAAGTTATATATATAATAAAATAGCGATTCTAAAAAATGTCACCATTTTTAGAAAAGTTTCAAAATACCATTTTTATTAAAAAATACAAAAATCCCACAAAATTAAAATGAAATTTTAACATTTAAAATTTAACATTAAACTCCAAACTCTAAAATGTAATATTTTTAAAAAAAAACTGGAACACTACAATCAAATTTAAAAAAAAAAAAAAATTCTGTCCAATGAAAACTGGCCACGTGATCTCAACACAAAAGCACCTTTTTAATTTAGTTTTTATTTATTTTTAATTAAGTTCACGAGACTCTAATTATTTCATGGTCACACATGTTTTGGTTGATACCCCATTAAAGAAGCATAACCGTAGCCCGTAGCTATTAAATCTGACGACACGTACAATACAGTCTATATCAATTTTATCTCTTTTTTTTGTATTTTTTTCAAAGATTACTTTTGCTCGACATCGAAAGATAATACATTTGACATTGGTGAAAAATCTCTGCTTGGGGATACGATTTTCTATATTGATATAACAATTGAATAACAATGTTTAGACTAAAATTGATATAACAATTGAATAACAATGTTTATACATTTTAGTCTATGCATTTATCTATTGATATAAATGTTGCATAGACCAAAATCAATTTTATATAACTCAACGATTCATATGGGGAAAAGATGGGTGACGAAAGGGAACGTTAAATCCTTGTACGTGTATATAGTTATGATAAAGGACAAGTTTTCTGACATGACCATTATCAATTTTTGTCTCATATATAACATGTTACCGTTTGTAACAATTTAATATATTCCAATATATACGAAAACATTTTGAATGTAAGATGGGAAATCTGAATTAGCAGGTTGTATAGTTCATTTATTAAAAACTAGCCAAATATTTTACATCATCCAAACCTTTTTAAATCTCTATCTCAAATTCTTTTTTTCAAATTAGCGGGAGTTTGGAATCTGGATAGTGATTTTAGGAATAAAAAACATATAAATCTTCCCCAAATTTATCGTTTTACATTTTATTGGGTACATTTCGTATGATGATTGTATAAACGTGTCTTTTTACAATAATTGTAATTTAACAACTTTCACACATTTTAAATTTTTTTTTTTTTTTTTTGAATGAATGTTAAATTTATTCAAAAAGAAAAAGATACTGTTTTACAACAAAGTTGCAACTTTTACATCAGAAATTAAGTATTAATCAGGCTGACTAAATGCTTTTCTTCCTCTATTCCCTCGTTGCAAACCACATCTGCAGGGCTTCTTTGAACTTAGGATCTCTTTGGATAGAAAACAGACGATTGCGCATCTGCTTATCTATGCATTTAATCATGAAATCGGGAGTTTTCCCCACTTCACCGTGTCTCCTTGAATTTCTTTCCTTCCAGATGCTATGAATGCTCAGTTGAAAAACATAGCGAGTAATGAAAGTTTCTTGCCTGTTCATGGCAAAGTCCGAGATTAGTTGGATCAATAGTGACCAGTCCGTTGTGTAACGTGATTTGAGGAGGCCTCTGGTGAGCTTGCTCCAGATTGCCGTCGAGAAGGAACAAGAGAAGAATAGGTGTTCTACTGTTTCAGTCAAATTGTTACAGAGAACACAGACTCCATCAGCTGCAGGGTTCCATGTGATTATTTTGTCACCAGTTGAGAGTCGATTGTGGATTGCAAGCCAAGCGAAGAAAGAGAACTTAGGAGTCGAGTGAGTAAACCAAACACCTTTGTACCAATCAACTCTTGGTGATGCAACCCGAATCAAACGCCAAGTTTTCTGGGAACTAAAACGTGGCTTAAAATCGTCCTCTCCTTGTTTCCATAGAGACACGTCTTTGCGTTGAACTATTCTAGCTCGTTCAGCAGCAATTGCTTCCTCAATCTGCTGACATGTTTCAGAACGATGTCTTCTTCTTCTTCTATTACCCAGCACTGTTGCTACAGAAGCATTGATCGGAATACCCATATCAATGCATCCTCTCTGTCCCGTAAGCTCAAAAATTCGGCCTAGATTCGACCAGTGATCGTGCCAGAAAGCTGTGGTGATACCATCTCCCACATCCACTTTGTGAAAACTCTTTGCCATGTCCCGGTATTTTAACAGTTTGAGCTCTGATATATAAATTAGTTTTGTTTTAACAAAGTATAAACTACAAAGTTATATTAAGTTTTAAAAAAAAATACAAAGTTATACAAAAGTTAAAATACTAATGAGGTGGAAGGAATTTTAGTAACCACTAACTCATTAATCCAATGTTTGACCCCAAATATAAAAAGTGTGGCATCTAACCCAGAAGGACAAATGATGATATATCAAGAAAATGAAAAAGAAAAACCGAAATTTTTTTAAGGTCTCTCACAAAGACTAGAAAAAAAATTAAAGGTCTCTCTCACAAAGAGTCAAAGACTAATTAAACGCTCTAACTATTTCATTCGAATGGCAACTAGATATAAATTGTAGTTAAATATCTTTAGTTTTTCACACAAAAAAAAATCTTTAGTCAGAAATCTATAGATGACTAAATGTATATAAACATAAAATAGAGGACATTTTTCATCGTTTTTCAAAACTAAAAGGAAATCTAAAGGATAATAATGCATTTTTTAGAAAATTCAATATTTATAAATAAAAAATGCATTTAAAGCATGACTACAAAACAAAACTGTGGGAGGGAAATAAAGGTTTACGGGGAGGAGGCGTGTCAACCCAAATCTGACATCCCCTATGTTTTACATATAGTAGTAATACTGCTGTAGTATACGGAACCACCTAATTAAATTAAATATAGGCCCTTGTATTATTTGTCAGATTAAGTTTTTTTTGGTCATGTTTTGACAATTCAATTAATATGCAAGAGATGTCTATAGTATTTTTGCAAGAGATAATTGAAAAGGAACATTATTGAAGAAAAAAGACGTACTATAGATTTCAAAATGAACAAAAAATATCTAACGGTTTGTTTGTTATAGCAATTTGGTTAATGTTAGCTGCTATAGTTTTTACAGCCTAATAAATAAATTGGGAAGAAGATTGACAGCTCTTTTCAATTGGGAAAAATGTCGAATTTAAATTTGTTTCTTCAGAATCTTGACCAACGGACCCATATTTTGCAAGTTGAATATGCATGAGAGCATGGACAACGACAGGTAGTAGTAAGTGACTCGTATATTCATGAGAGCATGGACAACGACAGGTAGTAAGTAGTAAGTGACTCATCAAGTAATTAAAGAGTTTGGTTTAAGGAGGAGTGAAACAGATAAAGATGAATTAAAAAGACTTTGGTGAAACTAAACTTAAATCAAATAATAATAGTTGAACATAAATTATCCAAGCAAACTTGTTCTAGTCACTAGTCACTAGGTTGATCATAGAGTTAGGAGAATTTGTCCTAGTCCCTTTGTTTGAATTGATATAATTGAGTTAATTATTACCTATCCATAAGGCTTTTGAATGACTTATCACGATATTTGATAGTCAATATATACTATTGTGCACATGTTATATATTTTCATTTATTCTACTAGTGCACAATAGTATATATCAATTCTATTATTCTACCTTTTGTCTTGTCTATCAAATAACATGTGCACAATAGTATATATTTCCTATCTTTGATTTGTCAACTTATATTCTTATCAGATTCAAACCACATATTTTGTGTACTACAGTAATTGATAAATCACATGATGGTATAATCGACGTAATATTCCTTCATTGTTACATTAGCATGCCTCTCTACGAGTTCGTCATAGGGTATAATGAAAATGTCAACAAACTATATCTTAGAGTTAAAAACACATTCTAAAAATAGACAATATATACTTGTAAAGATATACATATGCACATGGTAGAGAAGAAATATAAAACAAATAATAAGCATGCATTTTTGTCAAATCTATTTCTGATGAAAGGAAAAATACATGATTTTTTAAACTAATTATGGATGAGAGGAGAGAAGATCACAGTCATGTTCTACGTGGAGACCAACATAGTAGAGGTTAAAACTTTTTTTTTTTTGACATCTAAAATTTTTATTGATAATACGAGCCCGAGTCGATTACAAAGCCGGTGTTAAACCGGACACAAATATATAAATTAGTTTTGTTTTAACAAAGTATAAACTACAAAGTTATATTAAGTTTAAAAAAAAAATACAAAGTTATACAAAAGTTAAAATACTAATGAGGTGAGAACTCATTAATCCAATGTTTGACCCCAAATATAAAAAATGTGGCATCTAACCCAGAAGGACAAATGATGATTTATCAAGAAAATGAAAAAGAAAAACCGAATTTTTTTTAAGGTCTCTAACTACGTTTTAATTATAAATTGTATTATTTTACACGTAAAGATGTTACACTTTCTACTTTTTGATGTCAATTCTCTTAAAGTCAGCTGTGAGAAGTAAGGCCTAGTGAGAATAAACCCTCCAAAAAAAGAGATTTCTTCGATTGTTGGACAAAGAAAACAAAAAGAAAAACTAAGCACATCACACTCACATGTTCAACAAGACACAAATCTTAATGTACATTTTTTAAAATGTTTCCATTCTTCTTACTTTCTGTCTTTTCTATTTTGATATATTTTTTTTATTCTTTAATACTCATTTTGTGATATATAATCAGATATACTTGAATCTCATACATAACGATAGCTAGTGGCTACGTCTTTTTCACTGGTCTCATATACCTTAGAATAAGTAATAATTTTTGGTTCAATATTAGTTAACATAAATGACAATTGGCCTAATTTTTTTGTTCTAGACTTTAGTCATTCTAACCCATTTTACAATTATAAAACGATTGTATTCACAAGAATTTTCGTTTGTAAAAACAGAGGAAAGAGAGTGAAATTTACTACACTCACCATCTTCAATATCTGATAAGTTTGGTCAAATGAAATGGATATGATAGTTTGGTTTAAGTCAAGGGAAGAAGCAAATATTGATGGCAAATACATTGCTTGATTGACTATATGATGTTTTTAAACGGTGAAGAAGAGTTGCTTTTGTACAAGAGATGCTTCTTAAAAAATAGCTAAAGTTCAACATGAGACAAAATAAAGCTTGATAAAAGCTCTTTGTTAATTCGGGTTTTTAGATAAAGATTAAACACTTGAGGTTTCCTCATGAGCCATGTGGTTGAGTTCAAAGTGACAAATTTGAGCTCCCTAAAGCTACATCAGGAGGCCACCGAACGAATATATAGGTGGAAAAATAAACAATAAGAAAAAAGGTTTTTTCCATCTATTTAAGAAACAATTATTTTCCAAATAAAAGTATAATAATGAAAATAAAAATGACATGATATAAGTATGTGAGGTAATTAGAAACATTAGTTAAAAGACAAAAATTATAAACCAAATAAGTCTATTTAGATTGGATGTGAGTGAGTAGATTTATATCCAAAATATGGACCCAAAAGTCCAGAAAGTATAATAAAATTTGGAAAATAAATTGTCTTTGGTTGGGCTTATCCTATCATATTCCAAATGGTAACCGTGTAAAAGAATCTAGAAAGATGAAATAAAATGGTATTTAAAAACAAATCTGGAAAAGAAATAGTCTTAGTCTTACTCTTAACTATAAAAAAAAAACATAATAATAATATGAAAAGTTATTTAAACCATTCTTAATTAACTCATTTAAAAAGTATGTTACGAAATTAGTAACTAAATTAAGATGTTTCTTTCTAAATTTATGAAATTAGTTGGTAATTGGTCAACGTACATGGCTAAAATAACTTTAAAATAAATAGTTAAATCACTTGGATAGAAATAAACTATTTGGTATTCACGGATCGTTATTGAGATAAAGCCCAAAGTCCATATTATATATTCATTGTAATCTAATTAAGCCCATATCTTCTAGGGTTTACGTATCATTATCTTGTATATATACTCTGCTTTTTCTATTAATAAAGTGAACACAGATTATTTTATTCTGTTTCATGGTATTAGAGCAATCGATCCTTATTCATCTTTAAAATTCCGCATTAGATATGATCATCGAAGAAAATGAGGAAGGAGATGACGAAGAAGATGACGTGACGTCTAGATGTGTGTCACGTTAGATTTTTAATTAAAAGTTGATGGGTTTTGTTCTAGTTTGTTTTAGATAAACGTTTCTTTTTTTTTTTTTAAATTAAGAATTTTTTTTTAGGGTTTAGTTTTTCTCCTTTTTTACTTTAGTTGTTTACCTGATTTTGGATCTGGTTATTGCTGCTGCAAGCATAATCAAGGGTTTGTTTTTTGGGTTTTCACATCTTCTTAATTCTACTTTCTATGAGTATAAAATATTCTCAGTATTTTAATTTTTTCTTACTACGATGGGGAATTTACTTATGATTCGACTATTACGGGAGAGTTTTTATTGAATGTTCATAGGTCATTTTTTTTTCTACAAAAAATTTATTTGTCGCCGCCGCCGTTGTATCAATTGAACAACCGCTGCCGCTTCTTCTTCTACTCAAAGCTTCACCAACGTGAAAGTCATGGCCACCGTCGTGACTCTCTAGCCACCACCGCCATCTTTCTACATGTGCAACCACCGCTTTCAAAGGCGTTGTTGCTTTCTACCTATTCTATCGCCGTCGCTTTTCAAAGCCGCCGCCTAGTATTTCTACTTCAACTACATCTCTTTCAGCATGGTCCATGACATTGACGAGGTCGAGCTAATAACCCTCGTTATGCATCAGCCATTACTTCTACTACTACTCGTTCTACTTCAACTACTATTGCTTCAAAGACTACCACTGGTTCAACTACTACTACCACTACTCCTTCTACAACTACCGAGAGCTCCTCATCGTACTACTCTATGATTCAGGACCTCACACTCGTGAGTTTTGTTCCTTCCTATTTGAAGAACCCTACGACAGGGTATAAACGCCGATTTGATGATCTGACGTCAAGGTATAATGCTGATATTATGAAGACTTCCAATCTCACTAAAGCTCTACCTTCCCCTACATTTACTTATCTCCTTTCCAAGTTGGGAATTCAAGACATTTCACCCCCAACTTGAGGGAGGGTATTGAGATAAAGCCCAAAGTCCATATCATATATTCATTGTAATCTAATTAAGCCCATCTCTTCTAGGGTTTACGCATCATTATCTTGTATATATACTCTGCCTCTTCTATTAATAAAGTGAACACAGATTATTTTTTTCCGTTTCAATCGTCCTGGATTATATTACTACTACTATATGTGACGACAAACTTTTTTTTACTACTATATATGTTAGGGTTGGGCAAAAATTTTGTCAAATCCGATCCGATTCGATTCTCGGTTAGTTTTGATCCGAACCAAGAAAAAACAATTGTGAGAGTTGGTTAGAAAGGTAAGTCTTTGTCTGTATTTTTTATTTTCTCGGTCTCAAGTGGTTATAGCTTAGGGATACAAGCAGTGCCGGCCTTGAACATTGAAGGGCCCCATGCAAAAAAAAAAATTTGGCCCATAAACTATTAAATAAAATAAAAAACTAAAAGCCAGTTGACAAGTTTCGAACTCGTGACTTGGACCTAACAGAGGAATAAGAAGAACCAGTGGAGCTGTTAGAGTTTTACGTGAAAATGATGGCCCCTAAATTTAATAAACTGTACACCGGCCCCAAGCACATGCTTCACTTGCCTCATGTCAGGGCCGACACTGGATACAAGCACGTTTTAAATGGACCAATCAAATCGTGGAGTATAATGTTAAAACGGTAAAGAAGAACTTTATGAGACAGCTAAAACGGGATACAAGCACATTTTAACTCTTTTGTACAAGAGTTGTTTCAGGAAGATAGCCAAAGTTCAACATAAAGGATAATGCTTTATGAGACATTTTAGAAACCACTACGTCAACAAAAGAGAAGCTAGCGTATGCACAATCTATTTTGCGAAATCAGGATATTTCTTTTTAAATTTATGAAATTATAGTCTTTGGTAATTGGTCTACCTAAATAACTAAATTAACTTAAACTAAAGAAATTATCAAATATTTAGTTAAATCATTTTGGTAAAAAATAAACTAGTATTTGATATTCACGACGAGTCGACGAGGACAACTGTACTTTGTTTTTACGTGTCTTCACATGCATCGTCTTCTAATTAGATTTTTGTTGTAACATCGCAATCCCATTTAAATGACGACAAGTAATCATGATTTCAAAACAAATCCTAATTGCCTACATAGTATGACCTTATGTCCACGCACACATTCACAACGTTAAGAAGCAAATTGTATAAAATTGAAAAAACACTAAACTGAAGGAAATCGTGAACCTTTTAAATTATTTAATGGAAGGTATATTAACCAAATTGAATAAAATCTGAATGTAGCATGGTGTACTTAGGAGAGTTGATGAAAGTGATGAAGATATCACTTTAATCTTCTGTTATTGGGTCGAAAGAATCAAAATGGGACCGAGATTTGAGAAACCCGAACTAAACCAGTGTTGGTTCTAATTTTGTAGAACATCTCTAAACTTTTACATGATAATAAAAAAAATTCCAACCTGACGAAAGATTCAAATTTTTATCCCTATAAAAATAAAATCTTTTTGCATGTTCATTTCATCAAAACTAGCTAGATCATAAAACCGGTGGTACGACGGGAAAGACCCGGTATAATTTATTCGTCAACCAAAAGGTAGCTAAACCGGAGTATTATTTAGGCTTACCCGAAACGGCACCGTTTCCTGAGCTTTTTGTTCGCCGTGATTTGTTTTTCCCGGATGAGTTGTTAAAGGATTCGTCGTGAGTGCTCTTAAGCTGAAAGAGAAGAATAGTGAAAGAAGTGAAGAAGAAGAAGATAGACAAGTTAGGTTCTTTGTTAGGCTGACACAACTTATGGTAGTTGCTGCATTGATGAAGTTGCAGCTTTGCATATTGATTCTCAATATGTTGTCCATTACGGACAAACATGTCTAAGCCCGTGAGTTTTATTAATTAAATCCTCTCCTTAGTTTTTGTAATTTCTCTTGTTGAAAATAGTCTCTAAGTGTGAGGTTTTACGTTGTTTTCTCGCAGGACATCGGTTCTTCCAGCATCAGTCCTGTTCGGGAAAGCTTTGATAAACGTTTTGAGCTGCGTAAAGCATTTGTTAGATTACGCCGCATCTAAGAGCGACAAGCCATTTATGGTACGCGGAACTAGTTTTTGTTTATGATGATGAAAAGGGTGATAAAAAGGGTTCTATGGTTTTAATATTTTCTTTTGCCTTGGTTGCAGATTCTTTATGGACTAGAATATGCTCATTTGCTTCGTGTATCCGAGAAGAATTAGGATTATCGGAGACTGAATCTCAAGTTGAAGTTCTCTGTAGATGATGTCTTATGTTCATTCATTGGTTCGACCAAAGATCCTAGAGAATCCATGGAGCATCCATGACCAACTGGCAAACCCGATTCTAATATCCGCAGCTGGAAAAAAAATCTTACATTCTTGCAATGCGACGACCTAACTCTGCCAAAATCGCAAACTTCCCCGAGGTAAGTGTGGCTTGTCATGGTGAGTTTGATTCGAGTACATGTCTATAAAGATTGATGTCAAAGCTGATTGTCATGTTCTGTCTTGTGTATGTCGTTGCCATCTTTTGAAGACGATAACGAGATGCCTGATGTGGAATTTGAAGGACCAGAACCAAAAAATGCAAGAACCTTCTAATGTTTAACAGAAACCAAGGAAAAAAAATCTTCCAAGATCAGAGGTATGGAAACACTTCACTCGAACAGTTGAGGATTATGAGCAGTGCAATTGTCATTATTGTGGACTGCAGTTCAATGAGAAGTCATATTAAGAGATGCAGATTATACAAGACTTTTCTAGAAGGTAATAGTCAAACTGTCTTGAGTGGTGATAGAAGCAGTAATCTCAAGAGCAAAAGATATGATGAAGAGCTGTTTAAAAGATCTAATAATTGAATACATGTCATTTGTTTTTCTTTCTTTTTCCTTTTTTTTTTTTGGCTCTGATTCACTTTTGTTGCTGGGATGATTGGATTTTATGTAGGAACCTGATACAGAGATCTGTGTGAGTATGTTGGAAGCTATCAATGAATGTTTGCAGGTAAGCTTTCATTTATAAATTTGGTTAAATTTGTTTGATTAGGTCTTTTGTTATGTGGGTTTTAGAGTCAGTGGTTAGCATTTCTACTTGTCAATGCTGCACTTTCCTTGGTAGTCTTGCTAGTTTTTGTTATTAATTTAGATCATCTATGTGATTACAAGCATAGAGGATTAAGGACAATGAATTATGTTGCCTTATCTTCATCTTATCCTTAGGTTTAGGGTATGTGATAGAGTGCTTATATTGAAGAAGGCTTAGAGTCAATTGTAGCATTCATTTGGATAAAATGGTATCTTATAACCTTCTACTGTTTTCCAGATCTCTGGAAATCTTTTGGATGAAGGAAAAATTAGATCCATAGTTGATGAAGTAAAACAAGTTATGACAGCAAGCTCTAGTAGGAAGCGAGAAAGGGGAGAGAGAGCCACTGCTGAAGACCTTGATGCTGAAGAGGGAGAGCTTATTAAAGAAGAAAATGAACAAGATGTGAAATGAAAGCATAATGATGCGATACTATTTTCAACGCTCTTACTGCACTTAGGTCGGTGAGATGTTGGGAACACTGGTCAAGACATTCAAGGTCACATTTCTACCTTTCTTCGATGAACTATCCCTCTTACCTAACTCCTATGTGGGTAAGTGTTTTCTATTATCTGGGGTTGTATGATACTAAGTGGAGAACTTGTGTAGTTAGAAGTGTCCTTTGTTTTTGTTATAGCCATAACTCGTATTACTGAATTGAGATAGTACAAATGAAAAAGCTTGCACTCTGTTTCAGGTCATTTTAGTTTTCCAAGTCTGTGACTTTGGTCACTGGGCATGGCTCTAATACAATAGTTTGCCTTGGGTTTCTGTTTTGGTATTAATAATACCCACAAAGCAAACTTCAGTTTGAGGTTTAACAATACTCATTTGATTGATATCTTTGCTTTCCTCTTCTTGTGAGACTCACTCTCACCACAAGAAAACAAAATTAAAAACTACTTAGCTATAAAAAAGAAAAAAACTCAAGACCAAAAAACATACACATTATGGTAGTAGATAAGAGTATATTTATATGTCTGAAAATGAAAGAAGCGTATACTTGATATTTTTTTCTATAACGAAAATGAAAGTGTATAAAAATATTTCATGAATAAGGCAGCCGCAGTATAAACTCGGTATAATCTATTTGTTAACCGAAATAAATGGTAGCTTAACCGGCGGTTTGCCTTAATTAATTTCTTAGGCTAAATCAAAACGACATCGTTTTCTTTTTCGTCTAGTTTGTTTCTTAAGCCGCCAGTCGCCTGAGCTTTTTGTTCGTCTCCTCCGATTAAACTCAGTCGGATACGATTTTCAAGCTATTCTACCTGAAAGATTGTTAATTTCCTTCTGGGTTTAGTCTATGGAGATGGAATTCGAATCAAAGTATGAGATTAATCGAACTGCAGAGTTCATAATCAGCAAAAGCTTCATCAGAATTGCTTTACAGGTATCAAAACTTTTGGGATGATAAAGTTTAGGTTTTTATTTATTTGTGTCTGCTTCTTTGATAGTTCTTGAGTGAGTAAATCGATAAATTTTAGGTTTTTATTTGTAATTGTCTGTGTTTCTGTGATAGTTCCCGGATGAGTTGTTGAAGGATTCGACTAAGGTCGTGAGTGCTCTTAAGAGGAATATTCGTTTGCTCATGAAAGAGAAGAGTACTGAAAGAAGTGAAGATGATGGAGAAGTTAGGTTCTTTGTTATGGCTGATACAACTTATGGTAGTTGCTGCGTTGATGAAGTTGGAGCTTTGCATATTGATTCTCAATGTGTTGTTCATTATGGACAAACATGTCTTAGCCCGTGAGTTATATCAATAAACCATGTTCTTGATTTGTGTATTTGTTGTGTCTAATTGTGAGCTTTGATGTTTCTTTTCGCAGGACATCGGTTCTTCCAGCATTCTTCGTTTTCGGGAAAGCTTCGATTAATGTTTCGAGCTGCGTAAAGCATTTGGTAGATTACTCGTCTAAGAGCGATAAGCCAATTATGGTATGAGAAGCTTGTTTACGTTTATGATGAACGAGTGATAAATCTGTGTTTTAATCTTTTTCTGCTTTGGTTGCAGATTCTTTATGGACTAGAATATGCTCATGTGATTCCGTGTATTCGAGAAGAATTAGGATTATCCAAGGATGAATCTCAGTTGAAGTTCTCTGTAGCTGATGTCTTGTGTTCATTTATTAGTCCAACCAAAGATCCTAGAGAATCCATGGAACATCCAGGACCATCTGGCAAAAGCGATAGCTTGTCCTCAGCTAGCGGAAATTATAGATTAGGAGGGCTAACTTGGGACTTGCCAGAAGGAATCAAAATTGAAGACTATTTACTTTTCTGGATTGGTTCCGACAATTCAGCTTTCGCCAATGTAGTACTGACCTTCAATGGTTGTGACGTAGGTAATATGGCTATTTTCTTGATCTAGTTCTTGTTGATGACGAATGTTTAAACATGAATCGGTTGTGTCACTAACATTTTCATTGGTTTGTTGATCTTAGTCAGATATGATGCTGAAGAAGATTCTTTGGTGACGGAATTTACTCAACAGAGAAGGATACTTAAACGACGGTATAATCACTTGTTTCATGCAGAACTCATACATCTCAATGTATTGCGTTTTGTTGATCCTTTGGAGTTGTTCATTATCTCTGTAGATTTTCAGTCCTGCTTCTAACTCAAAGTGATGTGTTTCAGATATTACTTGGTGGAGAAAGCTAAGGATGCGAATATTATTGGTATTTTGGTGGGGA
Organism: Draba incana; assembly: GCA_963576765.1. Taxonomy (NCBI): domain Eukaryota; kingdom Viridiplantae; phylum Streptophyta; class Magnoliopsida; order Brassicales; family Brassicaceae; genus Draba; species Draba incana. The sequence continues at coordinate 3,603,464 of OY755216.1, forward strand.
CTCTTGGTGTTGGTAAGTTCCTTATCAACTGAATTTCTGCCAATGTGATATAAGTTCATAGTTGTTTAATATCGTCGGTACTGAATGCAGCTGGTTACCTTCACATGATTCACCATATGCAAGCACTCATATCCTCAGCTGGAAAAAAATCTTACACTCTTGCAATGGGACGGCCTAACCCAGCTAAACTCGCAAACTTCCCTGAGGTAAGTTAAAACACTGGCTTGCCTAGTCATTTAGCTTTAAGTATTAAAGTGAGATATGTCAAATGAGTAACGTCTTTTTGTCTTCTGTCTGTTTTAGTGCGATGTTTTCATTTACATCTCATGCGCCCAAACCGCTCTTCTAGATAGCAAAGAGTTCATGGCCCCTGTCATAACTCCATTTGAAGCCAATCTTGCTTTTAGCAGGTACATAGAAAAATTATTGTAATACGAAAACCGTTTTAGCTTTTGTAATCCGATCCATGAGTTCTGTTTTGGAAATCATTGTCTTTGGGGTCTCTGTTTCCAGAGGGAGTGAATGGACAGGTGCATACCTAATGCATTTCCAAGATGTGATCATCTCTTCAAAACCAGAATCAGAAGCACATAGCGGATCAGAGGAGCCACGGTTTTCCTTCTTTCATGGTGGTTACGTAGAAGAGCACAATACAAACGGTATCATAGAAGCTTTTCAATCAGCAAACGCTATTTTTGATTCTGTTTGACAAACAGTTCTTTCCCTGCTGCAGATCAAGCTAATAATGGTGAGGAAGACACAGGAGAGACAATGGCGTTGGTACAAGCTGCAGAGAAAGCATTGCAATTGAGAGGCAAAGATCATAACCCACTCACTAAACAAACCGCTGCAAAGTCAGGACCGGAGTACTTCCTCAACCGTGCTTATCGCGGCCTGGAGTTAAACAGCGATAATACTACACCTGAGCCTTTCATAGTTGGGAGGAGTGGGAAAGCGTCTGGATACAAGCATGGGTAACAAACTCCAATAAGTTCACTTGTTTGACTTGATTAAGTTATAGAATGTAAACATTTTTGAGTTCAATTGTACCAAATATGTCTTGTGTTTTTTATGTTATGATTGGTCTCATTTCAATTTGAGCAGTTAAATTATGGAAGAGGATGATTAAACAGTACCAAAGAGCTTGGATTTATACAAGAGTTGCCTCATGAAAACATCATAGCATAAGAAGCAAAGGTCAACCATAAGTCAATGCTTTATAAAGCTCTCTGTTAATTAGGTTTTTAATGCGAAACATGCCGGATAATGATCAGACAATGGCATCTCAAAGCTTCCTCATGAGTAGGAAGAGCCTCTGGTCGAGTTCAAAGTGAGAAATGTGAGCTGGATCTCCTTGAAGCAACATCAGAAGGCCACCGAACGAAACATATAGCTCTCTGGAAACACATACCAAAAGGGAAGAACCGTAAGTTCAAGCCAGACATTGATATAGAAAGTTCGATTTTGAGGGGGTTTATGTATATGGGACTCTTACGCTTTTGGGGTTTTGCCGTCACGCTCAGTGATCTTGTAAAGCTTCCCGTGCATGATGTATTCATACTTATCGGCAAGCGTTTTCTTTGCTCCCTGCAATGATTCGAGATAAAAACTACATAAGACGAATATTCAGATTAGTAAACAACATTCTTGGTTCTCAAAGTTCAAGCTTCCTGAATCAAGCCAACCGAATTCTTAAGTGGACCGATTCACATAAACGTTTATACACTAACCAAATTCTAATACAGCTTCAACAAAGACATAAATCCACTGTCACCATTCATGAGATTGAAGCATATACACAAAACAGAGAAAACATATATATTACCGGAGTAAAGTATCCGGTATCAGGAGTTCCATCGAGATTAAGCGTAGGAGCCAACGCCAATGTGAACTTATCGCCAACAGCCATCGGATAAACCTCAGTGTTAACATCTAAATGCATAAACATCTCCAAATTGTGACTCCTAGCTTCAACACGAGTAACTGTAAACCACAAACACACACACACAATCACAATAGGGTTCCCAAAGAAAAAAGCCTCCCAATTCAAAGACAAATATCAAAACTTATAAAGTTCAGATTTTTATTAACAAGCATCGATTTTAACAAAAGTATATACCTTTATCGAACTTTTTGCCATCAGGGTCAAGCTTATCGATGACGAAAATATCTTCGAACAAGATAATATTGCTGGCCATCTGCAAAAAACACGAGAAATTTCAAAAACCCTAAATAGATTTCTCTTAATTTCTTGATAAAACTCGATTCGAGTAGTAAAGAACATATGTGGAAATCTAGAAGACGAAGTTTCTTGAGAGGAGATAAATAGGTTTCACCTTTTACGGAGACTCGAGACACAGAGAGTAGTGGCGGCGAGAGAAAAGTGTTGGACGGAGAAGTAGCGAAGCGAGAGAGAAAGTGAAATAAAGAAATTTAGTTTATTACATATATTCGGTATTAGTTTCGTTTATTTACATGTGTTTCTCATAGTTTTTGTTTATTACAGAAGTTACTTGCACTTTTATTTTTTCACGAGATATTCCCTCTATCTTGTTGATCCGTAAAATTTATCGAACATTGATTATACTGACCATTGTATATTAACCAAAAACTTTAGATACTAAAACTATAGAACCATTTCAATTAAAACCATAATGATAACACATGAATTTTTATTTTGCATAAAACAGGAAATTCCATATCCCATTTTTTATTTATTGTTTTTCTTTAATACTCCGGCCACACATGATATTTGGATTCATACATTAATATTTTTTTTAAAAAGGTTTAAATATTTAAGTCCATGGTTGTAGATGCAGCAGCTGCGATTTGCTAACTAAGCATCAGTTGGTTTGGCTAAGTACAATGGATTGGGATCATCAGAGCAGTAATTGCAAAAGCATTTACTATCTTGAGGATTTATCTCGAAATCGCATTTTCCGCCTTTTGCTCCTTCTCGAGTTTCTTGGCACTTTTTATAACACAAAGATGGATAGATCGGAGCCCTACAAAGAAGGAAATCAGGTGTTTCATCTCCAGTGGGATTGTATTCCTCGTAACACCCTTTTTTGTAGGCTTTTATCTTTGGCGCTTCTGCATAACAAGTTATCAAATGTTGTTATATTGCTTAAATCTCTCATCCAGAAGCCACAGCTTCCTCATTAAAATTCACATCTAAATATTAATAATCATTAGCAACAGAAAATATGTTATCAAATGGATAGTATAATTCATTATTTTTGTTTTCTTACCAAAGACCACTAAAAAGAGAACCAAGAGGGCCAAGATGGAAACAGGCTTCATTCTCTTTCACTCAAAACACGTTTGTAATATTGCTGGTGAAAATTGTAGAGTGCTATTTATATTGATTGAAGATGCACGTTTCTTTATTATTTGTGTGGCCAAGATTTTCGTCAATAAATATTCCAACAAAAAGTTATGTTTTGGTAGGTTATGTCTTTTAAAAAGAGCATTAAATCAAAGAGTTACACTTGCACCAATGATCACAAATATCATTTCTAAATTCAAATAACAATACAAATGCAAAATTATTTTCATTTACGTTTTTTGTTCTAGTCATGAAAAATCTACATATACATACTATTACACTAGTAGAGAGTGGTGTATGGTGAATTTTATGTTACCTCTCTAGAAGAACAAACATAAGTGATTTGACTTGAAGAGTAATATAATGAGACTGAACCACTAAGATTAGATCAACTTTATTAGTTGTTGCTCTCTAAAAACACAATGACACTACTAAAGCATGGCTTTTGTGAGTGTTAGGCCATGACCAGCCGGCTCTAGCAACAATAAAGGAGATTTTGAAAACCGAAATCACCTCGGTACGAAAATGAATCCATACAGATCATGTAAACATATACCTTATACAAAATCCAACTCAAAGCAAAGAAACAAAATTGGAAAACTACAAAGATGATGAAAACGAGAGACCAAAGAATATTGTGCCTAGAGTGTACAATGAAGTTGCAATATCACTAAAGCATTATTACTTAGTCGAAGTACCTACGCCACTTCCACTAGTCCTCCTTTGTAGGATTCTTTTCTGTGATACTCTCAAATATGCTTCCGAATTTCGACCTTTCAAGAGTCCCCTAAAAACATTTGTCACTGTTGTCTTTGATACACCATGATTCTCCTTCATGTAAATGATCATTTCAGGAAGACTATAGAAATTCTTACAGCAAAACAAGAAACTATCTTTCACTGTCTTCTCTTCCTGGTCCCAATTTGCCAAAATAAAAATTTATCAGCAACAAATCACCCAAAAAAACATTTTAAAGGGTCTATTTCGTATAATAGACAAAATAGTCTAATCTAAATTACCTTGGAAAGTGTTCTAAAGTCATTACTAATGACGGTATCATTAGATTTTGGATCAAATCCGTTTCTTACATTGGAATCATCTAAAAGTGTCTTAGTAACACAATCTCCATTAGATTTCTCTGCTTCTTTGTTGGATTCAGAGACAGCTTCTTGGGCTTGTAGTCCACATATTTGAGTTTCTATCTCTTTTGTCTCCATAGATCTCTAGTTTGCTTGCATTCACTGTTTTAAGGTTTTAAAAGAAGAATGATTAGAAAACCCTAATTTCCTCTTTTTACTTCCAAGCCTGACCCATTAAAGTCATTTTTTATTTAGGGTTGTGAGGGCCCAATTAAAGTATGGCCCACGTTAATACCGTGAAGTACAAGCAAAGCAAGCATATTTAAGATTTTGTGTCTTTCTATAGTTATATACATTCTCAAACTTCACTCTACACAGATCTTTTTATCTTTCTATGAGTAAACTATTTTCAAACCAAAACATAGATTATGTGCTTTATATCTGGTATGAACAGGATTTGATGCTAGAGACCTGTTCCGAGGTACCCGTTGCTGCCTCCCGAACTTCCTATCGCAGCACAAGGTAAATCGCGGACTAGAAACTTCACCGTATGTTTTCTCATACTGTTTAATATCTCTAAGCATTCTTGGAGATCAGAATCTGTGACTAACATTACCCATTCTTCTTCATCATCCAAGTATTTCAACTGAAACGCGCCGTCTTGTAGCTTGAAACGTTTACTGACTTCATTGTAGAGATGAGAACACCCAACAACGTTTGGATCGAGTTTGAAACGTATAGTGTCGTCTCGATAAGTAGCTTTTACGGTAAGTGTTGATGATCCGCTCTCGTTGCTATTGTTGTGTGTTCTGTTTTGGTTCCAGTCTTGTTCAATGGAAGTTGATGAACTTCCAACCACAACCGCGCCTGAACCATTTGATGAATCCGACATGCTGCAAGAGATCGAATGGTTCGGTTCAGCAATACCATTACCGGACTCGATTCTTGTATTTTTCCCGTCATCTGCAAGTGCTAGAGAGCTCAAGCATCTACGAACACAAAGGTCATTATCCTTCTTTACTTCTTCCCTGCTTTTGTCAACATCGAAATCATCACTATGATTCAAGCTAGTTTGTTTGCTCATCCAAGGCCATGACTCCATCAAAGATTCTGCACACATTGATACTAGCTTATTAGATTATTCGCCTTTATAAAGTTTTTTTTTTTATATATATAAAGTAGAACTCTTACCTAGTTCTTCCTCCAACTTAATCTCGCCATCGTCATGAGACTCGACTTTTAAAAGCTCTAACGACGCATTTTCATTCATATCATCTTGACTTCTTACGAATGCATCAGCGTGGTGAGGAGGTGGACTCTTTTGAGTATCGAACTCTTTTATAAACGGTCTAACCGCTACAAATTCCCCTGTTACCGAGTCAAATTTCAGTCCTCCTTCTACACCTTGAACAGAGTCTAGCACCGTCTGTATTTTCCTTAGTGACCTATTCACTTTGTTAATCTTGCGAGACGGCCACCTCATGATTCCGTGTTGTCTGCATATCCGTTTTAGTGTAGTGGGACAAACTGCAGAACACATTAAAACACCAAAGTCGGAAACCGAATAGTTTGTAGCCAAAAACAAACAATAAACACCAAATCTCACCACCAAGACTCTTTGCAGCATCCTTAAGGCTCCCGGAGAAATATTGTTGGAGAACGTTCAAGCTCACATTCTTCTCCGTACTGTTTCTCTTCTTCTCTGGTCTTCTTGCTCCGCTAATTTCCTACGTAAGATGTAAAAAAAAACTCAGTTTCTATTATCTACAGGCCATTATCAAATCTAGACCATAAACAAATTAGATGTACCTGTCGAAGAGTGCCTTGAGAACCTGCTATATCATCTGTTTTATCCGAAGAGATGTTCGAGAAGATACTTCTAGTAGAGTCGACGTCAATATCCAGCAAAGTTTTCCGAAAGCTTTCTTCGGATTCACTAAGAAATCCAACTTCAATTGATTCTGCATCCGAAACAGTTCTCAAAGTTCGACAAATTCTCTGCATCGTGCCCGAGAGACTATCCAGCAAAAGTTGTTGTTCTACACTTCCTTTCATACTTACAGGTAAGAAAAACTCAAGTGCATAGTCATTGTTGTCGGTGAACGTACTCCTCAGTTTGGTAGCAACTGCAGCATTTAGACCAAACTTTCGAGCGTGTTGAACAAGAGGGTATTCACAGATATCAAATGTCTTTACATCGGATGAAAAAGACGGTTTATTTGATATCATCGCTTTGCCAACAATTCCTTGCCCTTCTCTTAGATAATGCTCCAAACATGCATTCACAAATCCTTCCATTTCCATATCATTCACGTAACACGCCGTCTCTTCTATGCAAAGAAGAGAACTTTCCTCTGAAGTTTTTCCGTAAACTTTTACCAACTCATCGTTCGCTCCCTTGGAGTAACTACAAGGAATCCAAGCTAGAGCTAAAGGCAAGCTATGTGCATGACACACTGCTCGTAGAACATCTCTTATTTCAGCCAAAGCTTCTTTTTGATTACCCGAAAGATACTGAAAAAACAAAAACACCATTAGCTCGAGGCACAGAAACAAAAAAATCAAGAAAGAGTCCATTTTTGTGTTCGGATGTACCTGACGACGAGGAATAGTCGACGTTTGTAAGTCCACGGCCTAACAAAGATAAACAAAACATGAATCTTTATCAAATACTAACATCAGAGAAACCGAAACAGAGGAGAAATCTAATACCTGAAGAGCGCGACAAACAGAATCCATCTCCACATCAAAATTAGCTTTTTCCCTACATGTCACAAGTTCCAGGACACCACAACAAGATGTACCAGAAGCTTCAAGAACAGGAATAGCAATAGAACCACGAACTTCGTTATCTATCGCGTGCTTCATGCGTAGATACTCAGCGGTCTTGTAATACATCACGTTCGATGTCCATTCAGGAACTCCCGAGATAAAAACTCTACCTGGAAGACCTGGATAAGAGACTTGATTTGCTTCTGCAGAGAACGTAAATTTCCGCGACACTTCACGGTATCCAGATAGCCTCGAGTCAAGCAAGTAGGCCTGATCACAAGTACTAAGCATGTACTGATCTCCCGTCTTAACAGGAGTCCAAAACTGAGCTAAAATCCCCTCTCCAGAGAACTCCATAAACAAACCTAAAGCCTTAAGCATCTTTTCGTCGAGTGAGTAACTCAATGACCTCGGAACACTACAGTCTACTACACCGAAGAAACTATTCTTCTGATCATTACCCTTACTTCGTTTACCACAATAATACTGAGAGCTTATATCTTGGAGCGGTCTCTTTTCGCCAACGTAAGAGCCTCCTTCAGCTACATTAAGACCTCCAAAAGGCGAAGTAAATTGAGAATTCGATAAACCGTATTGAGTAAACAAGATATCTGAAGCACAAGGGGAATTACACCATGAAGCAAAAGATTCGAAATTCATAAGTTCTTGATTTGAAGAGCTGAACATATCTTCTTCTTCTTCTTCTTGTTCATTAGAGATCAAATTCTCAACCCAACCATCCATTTCTTCTGTTGGAAAACAAAGCTCCTTTTCACTAGATGCAGAAAGATTTTCCATTTCTCTATATTATATCTTCCTGGTTTCATTCAATTGGAAAACAATCAACATGCATCAGATTCAATGTTAATTAGTAACCTACACGAGGAAGTAAACGATTATAATATTAAGCAAAAAGCTCTAATTCCGAAATTGGATTTACGAAACAAGACAAACTTCACCGCAAGGAAACCAATTTTTTCCCCCCAAATTCCAGAATTTAATCAAGTGCTAATACACCTAACAATTTGCTACTGTATAGTCTAATAACACCAAAGCAACAACACATTCAACAAAAATTTCAAAACTTTCCTACTTCATCGAGTTACAACTTACGAAAGTAGCAAACCCAAAAAGGATAATAATTCACTGAAATAAATTCTGGGGTTTTGTACCTGGAACACTGAAGAGACTCGAGTGGTGTTACTCGAAGAGAAAGCTTAAAGCTTGAAGCTATGGAGGAAATTAGAAATATAAAAGAGGAGGCTTTAAGAAGAAAAAAACTGATTTTGGTTCCGTTAGAGGAAATTGCGGGTAGGAACTAGAAGCTTCTTAAGCTCGTGGTTGCTACATCAGCAGAGAGAGAGAGAGAGAGAGAGATGGGTGGATTCCATTAATGAGGAAACTCCGAGCTTTGGGGGGGGGGGGGGGTGGTGGTGACAAAAATGGTCTCTTTTCTTCTCTGCTTTTTGGCGTGAGAGACTAAAGCTGTTAAAACGCTGCGTTTTAATAAAGACCCCACCTCCATTGATGACGTAATGATAAAAATATTTTTTTTTTTCCATGAAAAGTAACTTTCAATTCTAATAAATATTAGTAGTGTTAGCTTTCACTCATAATCCTTAAAAAAATGTAATATACTAACACTATCATTCTGAGAATTGTAAATCATGTATTCGAAATTTTAAAAAAGTGTTAAGCTAAATGAAAAATGAAAAAAAAAATGTAAGAAGAATAGTTTTTTTTTTTAATTGGGAAAAAAGGAGTTTGAGAGATGATGTGGGGGAAAAACAGATGAGATAATGAAAAGGATGACAAAGGTTTTACTTTGATCTGCGGTGAAGAGAAGGCGACACGTGTACTTCTGTGTTTTGATTCAAAAAAGACATAAATTTGCGTAATCTGACGCCATTTCTCTCCAAATTCCTCAATCAGAGACATGTCATTTTCTCCTCTTTTACATGCCTACTTTCTTTATAAAAACCAAAAAACGATTAATATAGAAATACAAAGGCGAACAAAAAAACATGTTCAAAGTAAAGAATTACTTTCTCCTCCCTTTTTTAGTTTTTTTACTTTTCACAAAAATAAGTAAATGCTTATCCACAGTTCATTCTTTTACAAATCGATCAGTCGAATTTTGAAAACATATAACCAAAACATAATTGTTGAGTGTAACTACTCTATAATTAATCTTGAACTCTGTTTTGCCATTTTGCGAGTTAATTTAATGATAAAAAGTACTAGTATTTTGAGTTAAAGTTTCTTGCTTAATGCTTATGTCATTCTATTTTGTATATATTTTCGTTTATTCAATTTTATCGTTTTGCATCATTACCGGTTTATTGTATAGAGAAAATGGAAATGTAGTAGCAAAACATATCCTAATATCGGTTTTAACCATTTCTTACAAAGATAATATACCACTTGTTCATTTAAAATTTGCTTTGTATCTCCCATAGTATAGGAGCGACTTTCGGCAGAGATATAATAATTTGTTCAACATTTTGAAATAGGAGAAGACCAAAAGTATATATTTCAACATACAAAATTATCTTCATTTAAAATAAAAAAAAACATACAAAATTATCGTTGAGAAGTCTCTTTTTTTTTATAATCTAACGCCATGAATTTGTGGTTTTAAAAATGATTTTTGGTTTGTGGCTTTTGGAATTTAGTTTTTGGATTTTGTTCTTAAATTACGGATAGAAAATCCCTAGATCTTCTTAATAATATGGTTTCGTTCATACAATTATATCAAGTATAGTTTTAATAGTCGTTCAAAAAAAAAAGGTCGTTAAAAAAAAAATCTAGTATAGTTTTAATTAAAACCTAAAATAACACAAATAAACTCATATGGGGATTCCAACCTCTCTCACTGTCTCACATGCTTAATAATCTCAATGTTTTCGATTACTCCCTCCGTTTGTTTATAATTGATGTTTTAGGATACTACACACATATTAAGAAATCATTAAATTTACCTTGTTTTTTGAAATAAAACAATACTTTTTATTTATCCAATACATTGCAACCAATAAAAATTCAATCTGCAGAATTTAAAGAGTCAAAAACACAAAAAAATTAATTAATGGTGCATTAGAAAACAAAAACATCACTTATTTGTAAACAAAAAATAAATCTTAAAACATCAATTATAAACAAACGGAGGGAGTATTAATAATCTCAATGTTTTCGATTAAAACCTATCCTTTTTGAAGTTATCGTAGCTGAAACTTTGAAGGAATGATTAATTGATATAGTTTTCGAGATTAGTGTTGTTTAGAACTTATATACTCCTCCCGTGTCATTAATTATAAGTATAAGATTTTTAAGAGAATTTTTTAGTTTCATTTTATAAAATGTTTTACTAGTTTTTATACAGATTTTAACGTGATTTGATACGTTTGTCCATCTAAATTCTGTTATATAATATATGATTGGTTGAGTTATAATTTTAATTAATTATTAAATGAAATTTTGTTTGTATTTATTGTTTTCTTAATTCTTGCAAAAATAAATAAAAAAAATTTATATAATAAAACGGAAGGAGTATACTAGAACTAATTATGTGATATGTTAGAGCATGTTCATTGGTAACCCCTTGGGGTCTAGATGTGGTGTTTTTATAATATAAATTATTAAAATGGTTGTAAAAGAAAGAAAGAGAGTGTTTTGTGGGGTATATTAAAATATAAAATTAATAAAATTTGAGTAAAGAGAGTAGAGAGTGTTTAAAAGGAAGAGAGAATGTTTAAAATTAGATTTTTTTGAGAGTGTTTTTAAAAAAAAAAAAAGTGTTTAAATATAAAATTAATAAAAGTTGAGTAAAAAGATAAAATAAAAAATATAAAATTAAAAAAAAAAAAAAAGAGTATGTGTTTTAATAATTTTATATTATAATTAGACTCTTTGGGGTGACCAATGCATAAATTCTTCGAGAACAACAAAACATGTGAATGGGACCACGAAATTCATTATATAATTGTATATATTCTGGCAACTTTGTCCTAAACTATTTTAAAATGACAAAACGTTAAATTATTCCGCTTATGTCACGTATGATCCACTTCCTCTTGTCGTTACATGTTATTCTCCTTAAAATAGATTCCTAAAGTCAAGATATGGTAAATCCTCACCGTTCAATCTCCTTTCGAGATTCGGATTCTCTTTCAAGATTCCTTAGCTCCATACGTGGAATCTTCAACAATATACAAAGCTATACCTACGTATCTTGTAGGAGTGTGCTTCTTCCTCTATTTGCTGTTTTAAAACTAATTGTGTGTATTAAGTGTGATTAATTTTTACATTCATTATGTGGTGAAGGAATCATTAAAATACATAACTCGTTTATCGTTGTGTTGGCACGTAATTCGTTTGAGTAAATCTAAGCAATTGTGCAGTAGTTATATATAGATCACTAATATAATAGTGTGATTTATTTTTACATTCATTATGTGGTGAAGGGATCATTAAAATACATAACTCGTTTATCGTTGTGTTGGCACGTAGTTCGTGTGTGTAAAATCTAAGCAAATGTGCAGTAGTTATATAGATCACTAATATAATAGTTTATTAGTGATCAAAAATATGTTTATTCAATAGAAGACGACGAAGTAAATAGTTTTTTTTTTTGTTTTGGGGGTAAAAAGACGAAGAAATTAGTTGACATATATACATACCAATATTCTCCACTTTATACAGAAAATTAAACATTTATTTTGTCTTAGTAAGAGATTGATAAATTCTTTTTCCAAAATGCATGGTAGCTCCGGTTTTCTACTATTTTTATTAATTTTTCAATCCATTAAATCGAAATGAATAACCCTTTTTTGTAGCTTTGGCTTATATTTGCTATGCAAATTTTGCAATTGCTCAAACAAGACTAGGTTTGTATAAACATAGCATCGATAAATAATAATCTACAACCAAGAAGTTTTTTTATTTAACAATTTTAGCTGAATTTAGATTTTTTTTTTTGCCAAAAGCTGAATTTGAATATGTATCGTGTTTCATTTTTTTTTTTTTTTCGTCGTATCGTGTTTCATATATTTACGGTGATATACGAAGGTCTATAAAACATAGATCGATTGTTTACCGGGTAAAATGGTCTAGCTACGCGCCAAAATACTTTCCATGCTTATAATAACACGAGATAAGGTCGAAACTTGAACGGTCCGATTCAATTTACTATTTACTTGTCTTATATGTGGATATTATTTGGTTGATGTAATCGTCTCCCATATTTTGGTTCAAGTATATTACGATATCTAGAAAAGGTATTTGTCGAGAAATGAAAAGAGCGGTATTTTAGTCTATGTTCACTGTTAAGGTGTTCGTATATATTCATATCATGTCATGTTTAGAACAGGTGTACCATATATACCTTTCTCTAATACCAAAATTTGTTTATATCATCAATCGTTACAAAATATAAAAATTATAACATATTCTATCGCAGTAATCTTTAATAAAGTTAGAATTGTCAATATCATATATTTAGGTCGAAGGAGAAGATTTCCACTGTAATTCTTTTTCAGGTAATGTCAACTTGTGAGTTGTGACGTTAGTCGCTCTCTAACATCAAATGACAGATTGATGAGTAACCTTATTTACTTCTTTTTATTTGTTCGTTTAATATTCAAGAAGATTTTTAGTATATAACCATTTTAAATTGAGAATATATAATTGATAGTTCAGTAGTTTGCCACCAGTGATATGTTGGGTCACCACCACCACAATTTCAAAAATCAGTTTTCATTTGCTTACCATTTAAAGAAAAACATTCATGTTCACTTTTATCAATTTTTCTTCCTTTTTTTCCGAATCTTAGCGACACTTTTTATCAATTCTGCTGAATACTAATAAACTAAAAGTGTATACACAAGAGTTAGTGTGATGAACTTTTTTCAGAATGTGATCAAACGCATTTATAGCATAAATACAAATTATCAAAGATCATGGGTTCAATTCTGTAATATGGTGGGGGATTAAATTGTTCTTTTGTAGAGTCCGAACCGTGACAACAACCCTAGTATTGATAATCGATTTCAAATGTAACATACTTACCTTTAGAACATGTTGATTGCAAACACTTACCAAAGTGTCTAAAACATATTTTAATTAAATTTAATTTATCTTTAAACACTTTCAAATTTAAAAATGAATAAAATTTAATTAAAATATATTTTAGACACTCTGGTTAGTGCAAGGCACATGCTCACATCATTAGCCTCTGGGTGAGTATAGATAAATTAAACTAGGCCCATCTAAGCCCATTTCTGGATCTTACAAGCCCATTACTTATATTAGTAAAACATTTTCTTAGATCTAAAAATAACATGCATTGCATGGCACATGCCGCATATCCACCGGCATAAATCATTAAATCTCTATTCGATTTTGAATCTAAAACAATAAAAAAATTATTCTGTCTGAAATTGTAACTGATTGAGCTAACCATATGAATAGAAAGTAATAGAATAATTGAGGATTTTCTCTAGTTCATGAGTTGAAGATTTTTTTTGTTTTCTAACCAAAGACATAATTTAGTGGGTTCGCAATCTTGTGGACAATTTTTGTTTTGTTTTGTATTTTTTCGAAAATCCATAACCGCATCGTAATTATCACCACCATTTCATAATTATTAATTAATGTCACACTTCAAGTGTAATTTGACTAATGGAAATGTCAACCTAAAAAGGAAGAAACTTTGGGGAGAAAAAGGAGACGACAAAACAAAGGAGAAAAGAGAGAAGAAAAAACATAAACTTCATCAAAATTCAGAAAAAATAGAGAGAAGAGAAGAGAGAAAAAAAAAAAGGAGAAAAAGATTACCTTTATAAGAAAATGGCGATTGGAGAAAAATTTGCTCCATGAACAATCTACAGGTTCTCTCTCTTTTTTACAATCATTGCGTTCTACATTTTATGTATCGCATTGCTAGATTTATCTCTGAATGTATCTCTAATTTGAATGATATGATTACGTTTCGTCCAATTCATGTTTGGGGATTTGTATGACGCAAAAGTTTTCTCATTTCGAAGCTCTATATCTTGGATTTATTGAGATAGGTTCTGACATTATCTGTGAATCTCTGAGATGGGTCTGGGTGATTTCGGTTATTCACAGATTTGACGACATTGGTCACTGGTTCTTGTCTAAATCTCTCTTTTGCTTGTAAATGACAGATAAAGCAATGATTTTTCTTCCATTAAATGTGTGAAATGTTGACTGCATTTCTTGTTTGTTGACAATTTACTGTCTTGTTGCAGTTTTGGGTTGTTTTGAGAGGGTTTTAACGGATGATGAATGAAGAAGTGGGAATTGGGGAGGGAGGGTTGGTTTATGTGTGTTTTGATTACTGATGTTTTCTGGTGGAGAAGGAAAGAAATGGACTTGTGGGAATTCTGGTGTAGTAAGTTTGCAAAAAGTGGGATCTTTGATTCGGAATCTAAGCGAGCCTTGTCTTTCACAATCCGGGATACAGGTTGTTTTAACTGTAAGATCCTTTTTCATTCCACCCTTTGTTCTTTTGGCTTCTCAGTATTGCAATGGCTTATTGTGGGGTCTTTGAAAGAAGATGACTAAGAGCATCGTGTTTCCAAATGTTACAGATCGGTAAAATGCTTAAGCCAGAGAAGTGGCAGGTTTTTTTCGATTGCGATGGAAAGGTTTCTGGTTTCCAGAAGGCACTCAAGTTAATTATATTAGGGGTATGTTTCATTTTATAGAACTCAGGTTTGTTTTTCATTTTCATGTTGTGCAATCTAATGCATCAGGTCTTTCTTGTTAGGGAATCGACCCTTCGATAAGAGCTGAAGTTTGGGAGTTTCTCCTTGGGTGTTATGCGTTAAGCAGCACCTCTGAGTACCGTAGTAAACTCAGGGTAGCGCGAAGGTTGGGAAGTTTGTTGTTTGCGTTGATGTTTGTATCAGAAGGGAGTGCTAAGTGTGAAACTCGAGTTTAATGCGCTGTTTACCATTCATGCAGAGAACGATACAACGAGCTGCTGAAGCAATGCCAGATGGTGCATTCGAGTGTTGGTACTGGTTCACTTGCTTATGTTGTGGGATCTAAAGTTATGGATATGCGTAAATCATACAAAAAAGATGTGGTTAAAGAATCTACAGATGAAAGCACAGAAGCTTCTATTGATGGTAATGAGAACACTGAAAATCACGGTGATTGGAGTAATAATGATACTGACACATCTCATGTGCACAGAAGAGGAAGTTCTAGTGAGTCAGTTGATCAAGTAAGTGGAAGAGAAAGTCCTGAAAACAGTACTGTATATGAAACTTCTCCTTTTGTACCGGTTTCTAGTCCACATGGCTTTCCTTCCCCTGGTCCTTATGTTGCGGATGGTTTTTTTGAATTTCCGTCTCTACCGATCATAGATTTGTTTGAGACAAGTAGTTTAGATAAGAAAGAGCTTTCTATTCCAGACGAGGAAGCCTCAATGCACAGTTTCCGAATTGTTAAGAATGCAGATTTAGTTATTGAACCGCACGGGTCTTCGTATAACAACATAACTGCATCCGTTAACTCGGAAATTGAAGTGCTACATCCTGACCCTGTTGAAGAATTGTCTCATTCCGGCTGTACGACTAAGATAGTTGATGGTTTGAGAATATCAGATCTCCCTGAAATGCCATCGGTAAATGAGACTCCTGCTCGTGGTGGGACTGTCCCGGAAGATCGGATGTCTGAATGGCTTTGGACATTGCACCAAATAGGTACCTATTCCGAGTCAGCCTGCGCATGTCAATGGTCACTGTTCCGAATAACTTATTACTTTTTTTTTTTCCCACAGTTGTTGATGTGGTAAGGACAGATACTCACCTTGAGTTTTACGAGGATCCAAGAAATCTAGGAAGAATGTCAGATATTCTTGCGGTCTATGCTTGGGTTGATCCTGCAACCGGTTATTGCCAAGGTTCCAAATCTCTCTTGAGTTGGGTTTGTGACTTGTTATTAATTGACTCCCTATGTAGGATGCTAACGGTGTGGTTGCAAATCTGATGACAGGAATGAGTGATTTAGCGTCTCCTTTCGTGGTTCTTTTTGAAGATAATGCTGATGCCTTTTGGTGCTTTGAAATGCTTATACGAAGAACGGTATTCCAATGCTTACTGATATGTAAACATATGTTTTATTTTTGTCTATGCTGAAATTTGATGTTCTTTTCTTATGTTACTGTAGCGTGCAAATTTCCAGATGGAGGGACCAACTGGAGTAATGAATCAATTGGAATCACTGTGGCATATATTACAACTCACTGATAAAGGCATTTTTTCTCACCTATCGCGTATTGGTGCTGAAAGTCTTCATTTTGCTTTCCGGATGCTGTTAGTGTTGTTCCGACGAGAGTTGCCTTTTAACGAGGCTCTAAGGATGTGGGAGGTTGGTAATTCTTCTGTTGCTTCCTTTGGTGTTGCCGGTATCTTGGTCACTCTATGTTCCTTGATTCATAAGTCTTTTTTTCTGCTGTAGATGATGTGGGCTGCTGATTTTGATGAGTCTGTTGCTGAAACGTCGGAGAATGATTGCTTGGAGCTGTTAGTGATTCAACTTCCAAGACAATCTGAATCTGAGTTAGGGGACCAAAAAATAGATGATGGAAACAGTGAGCCAACTTTGAAGAACGAGCGGATTTCAAAGAGCGGACCATTGTCAAAGAGCTATCTGTTGTCCAGGAGCGGTCTACTGCCAAAAAGTGGTCCATTGCCAAAGACTGGTCTCCTGTCTGATGATGATACGGATATGAAGTTAGCATCTTCGTATAGTTTCTGTGGCTTGACAAGAAGCTTATGGTCTAGGAACGAAAGAACCCACGCCTCTTCGGTAGTTTCATCCTTTGGAAAAAATGATGACTCTCTTCCCGTATTCTGTGTTGCAGCGATTCTAATCATGAACCGCCATAAGATCATGAAAGAAACTCGCTCCATCGATGACATGATAAAGGTAAAATACTCTTGTTTACATGAATTCTTCTCTAGTGCTGCATTTATACTGTTTTTAAAAATTTGTTACTGATTCGACGGTGCAGATTTTTAATGATAAGCTGCTTGCTATTCGAGTGAGAAGATGCGTACGGACAGCCATGAAACTTCGTAAGAAATACATGTACAAGGTTAGATTTCTCTCCGAAATCCCTTAATCGGCCTTGAAACTTTATATCTAACTGCATAACGTTTATTAGAATAAAGTAATCAAAATCAAGAGCCAAGCTCAAGTCTCGGAATCAGAAACCACACGAGATACAGAATCAATCCGCGATGCAGAACCAGATGCCAAAGGAGATATATAAAGTCATGATGAGAACTTAGAGAATGATGACTAAGATAGATTTCAACTAGATTCAATAGTCTGACGAAGTTTTGGGGGCTGCAACACAACCCTGCTACTCATACAGTTCCAAAATCATGGAGAAACTCGATAACTTTTTTTTCGTGTATGACATTTTTAATTTTAACTTAAGCCAAGTTATGATGACTAATGATGGATTTTAGGACCTTTTTTGTACATATATGTAAACAAATCAGGGATCAATAAATTAAGAATGACTAAATCAAACCTCTTCAATTCGACAATCTACTGTTCCTGATTCTACTAATCCAGACACTACTGTTCAGCTTGGCTACTGAGAGAGAAGAGGTTTAGGCCTTAGGGTTTTATATGATTTTTGCAGAAAAAGAAGAGATTATAGTGAGGCGGGAAAAAATAAATTCAGTTTGGAAGGAAATAAAAAAAAAAAAAAATGGTTTCTGACCAAAATACCCTTATGTACTATATTTATTTACGATATTTGCCACTACTTTCTATAACCTGCCAAACAGTCAGAGGGTCAAAACTGGAAATCATGATTTTGCTCGAAAGGATGCCAAAATCACTTTACTAAACAAATCGAATAATTTGTTATTGTTATAAAATACTATAAGCGAATTTTAAAAAAATGTTACAAAATCAGTATGGTTTTGAAATCGTACGGATCAACAACGTCACATAGACCATTTTCGTCGTCTTCTTCCTATTAAAAGGTTCTTTTTTTTCGCAAAAAAAAACCCTAAGTAAAACCTCTGAATCCGATTGTTCAAAGCTCTCAATAGTTTTGTGATTTTTGTGGGTTTTGCTCTAAGTAAGTTTCTATATCGATCTTTTGCTCTTACGATTTTGTTTCTTAAGCTAGCAAATTTCATTTTGGTGGGTAAATGTTTGATTTTTTAGCATTTTTGTTGGAAAATCTCAAAAGGAAACTTGTGGATTGTGTAAAAAGCCAAGACCTTTAGTGATCGATACGAGATGTGTTCGAATTTCTTGTTCATATGATAAAACTCGCGTCTTTGGTTTTCAGTTTCTATATTTGCTCTTATGATTATGTTCTCAAGCTAGCAAATTTCATTTTGGTGGGTAAATGTTTGATTTTTTAGCATTTTTGTTGGAAAATCCAAAAGGAAACTTATGGATTGAATAAAAAGCCAAGACCTTTGGAGATTGTGTGTCGGATTTCTTAGTCATATGAAAAATCGTGTCTTTGGTTCTCAGATATGGATTTTTTAGTCTATAACTGTTAAAAATGATGTTTTTATTCTTCTTCTTCTTCAGATATCTAATGGACTGGTCTGACGAAGAAGGCGAGATTCTACCTGATTTTATTGATGAGTACTATTTCATTGATCAAAGCGATACGCCTATCAAGTTTTCTGCTCTGCCGCTCAAATGGGACAACGAAGATTCAGGGGATAGCTCGGGAATGCCAGTGTTTCTGCGTGGTAACACTGACGGTGAAAACGAGTCACTTTGTAAACTTGCCAAAGGATGGAGGTTTGATTTGTCTGATGAACAGCTCAAGATCGATGTTCTTCTACATGGAATGCATTGGATAACTCTACAAAAACCAAAAAAGAGTTATGAAGATTTGATTAGAACAACTCTAGCTACACTTCAGTGTCTTCACTTTGTTAAAAGGAATCCAGAGGCATCAAGCGATGATGTGTGGAACAGTTTACACGAAATCGATGGGTATGCTTAGATCTTTATTCAGTTCAATCTCGATGTGTGTTTTGCTTTATGTTATCTTTGAATTAATCTTGTTTTTATATTACTCAGGATCCAACCTTCAGAGAATGACTTATCAGATCATGTTTCTTTACTGTGTCAAGCTATGAAAAGGGATGATGATTTAACAAAATCAAAGGTCTGTTTTTACTCTTTCTTATCATCTGTGTGCTTGGTTTCTTGGTGAGCATTGTCTTAGTTGCTTCTCCCTGATCATTTGTTGTGCAGTGTTTGCGTACTTTTCTGGAGAAGACTTCGCAAGCATCACCTATCAGATTGGTGAGACCTAATTAGAAGTGGCTTCCTTGCTCTCTGTCGCCTTTCTTGCTCTCTTTAAATCTTGTTTTCTTTTATGAAGGAACTTCCAATGCACCAGCAACAAGCTGCTCAGATACCACAGGAATATAATCTCATTCTTGAAAATTGCACAGACGAGGAAAACAGCAGCGATGATGATTCTGAGACAGATCTGCAGTTTGATCCAGTCTGTGCTATTTGTGACAATGGTGGTTATGTTCTGTGGTATGTTAGGCTCCATACTTTCTATTTCTAGAGCTCCTTACAAGATGCAAGGATTTCATTTTAAACTCTTTTATTGAACTCAGTTGTGAAGGAAGCTGCTTGAGATCTTTCCATCCAACAATAGAGGCTGGAGAAGATACAAATTGCGAATCGCTAGGATTCATTGATGAGAAACAAGTTCAGGTACTGTGTAATTCAGCTCAATACGCTATTACGTTGAGGCTTCATTCTGAAATTGGTTTGCTATATATGTAGGCACTCGCGACCTATATGTGTAACAACTGTCTTTACAAACAGCACCAGTGCTATGCTTGTGGCCAATTAGGATCCTCTGATGAAAATTCCTCTCAAGAGGTCTTCCCTTGTTCTGCATCAAATTGCGGTCATTTCTACCATCCGAAATGCGTTGCAAAACTTCTCTCTGCTGGTGATCGAATCAAATCGGAAGAGCTTCAAGTGAAGATTACTGCTAGAGAGTCCTTTTGCTGTCCCCTACACATGTGCAAAGTCTGCAACTTAAGCGAAGATAAGAATCAGTACGCGATGCATTTTGCTGTGTGCAGACGCTGCCCAGCAGCTTATCACAGAAAATGTTTACCTCGGTAAATTCTTCGTTTTACTTTTTCCTCAAGTAGCTTCTAATGGCCATATTCATTAGCTTTATAGTTTTGTTTTACAGGGAGATTACTACTGAACTCAACTCTAACGACGAAACATTACAAAGGGCTTGGGAAAGTCTGCTTCCATACAATCGCATTCTGATATATTGCTTGTAAGTTTCAATATATTCTGATTGGTTCGAGTTTTTCCATCATGGTTTTGCATAACGTATAACTTTTCATATACTTCTGAACAGGAAACATGAGATAGAAGGTGAACTTCTTACTCCAGCTAGAGACCACTTGATTTTTCCTGATAAATCTGGTTCACGAAGAACAAAAAGTCACGGGCTTGTACAGTTGAAAGAGGATGTTTCGAGTAGAGTGACAGAGGAGAAGCATCATGAGGGTCTATTCGCTCGTCTTGGTTTTGGCACATCTAGGAAACCAAAGAAAAGTTTTGGTCTCAGAGATTATGCTCAGAAACGGAAGATGGATAGCCCAGTAAGAAAGCCATCGAGAGAAGTTGTTCCTTCCGCCTCTGCCAGGGATGATGAAGTAGACGAGGATCTTGAAAAGCAGTAATGTTCTTTTGTCCATTCAACACTGATACAAAAAAATGTTACATTATTGATAGCTTCAACTCAACTGATCATCTTATTTTTTTCGCGGTTACACAGGATGATGTCTCTAATCGATCAAGTGAACTCTTCGTTTAACATGGATGAGTATATCAGCTCTCTTGGAGTAAACCAAGTAAAATCCTACCGCTCAGGAAACGACATTGGCAAGAACATCACATTAGGATTGGTTCAGACTCATGTCAATGTAATGTCACTACCGTTTGTTATGTGAGACGAAGATATGTTGTTAAGCGAGAAGTGTTGTCTCTCTTAATCTTAACTACTGTTCTGCAGGCCGCTCGAACCGCCTTAAGGATGTTTGAACAAGGGCGTGACGAAGAGGCCAGAGCTGTATTTGATCCAGATATCTTACCCCAACTCATGAAGCATAAGGTTACAAATTATACTTAGTTGTATCTTTTATTTCTTAAGATTTTGCTCAAACAGTATTCTTACATTCATGTTCTTAAACTGCAGAGGCAGCTTGAGATTTATCTTTCTCCTTTTCTCCATGGTAAACGCTATACATCGTATGGTCGTCACTTCACACAGCCTACAAAGCTTGAAGAGGTGAACTACTCTTAACTCATGCCTATCTTGATCCATTAAAGTCTTCTGGTTTAGATATGATTATTAGAAACCGGTTTAATTAGAAATTAATGGATGCAGATAGTTGAGAGGCTCCACTGGTATGTACAAAATGGCGATACGTTAGTTGACTTTTGCTGCGGTTCAAACGACTTTAGTTGTATAATGAAAGAGAAACTTGAGAAAACTGGAAAACAATGTTTCTTCAAGAACTTCGATCTCATTCCAGCAAAGGTACTTCACCAATTCTTTTACCTTTTCTCTTCGAATCTGTTTCTGAAACTGTAACATTCCCGTTCCAGAATAGCTTCAACTTCGAGCAGAGAGATTGGATGACTGTGGAGAAAGACGAATTACCCGATGGCTCTAAGCTGGTAAGAAAAGCAAACAACATACTAAAGTTGAGTGATATGCACTTATTGAGTCCACTAACTCAGTTTTATTGTTTGTTATGAATACAAAAACAGATAATGGGATTGAATCCGCCTTTCGGTTACAAAGCCAGTCTTGCCAACAGTTTCATCAAGAAGGCACTTGAGTTTAAACCCAAGATTCTAATCCTCATCGTACCAAGCGAAACAAAAAGGTACTAAATTAGCATATAAACAGTCTCAATGACAAAACATTACATAAACTCTGGCTTCTTCTGTCTGCAATATCAGGGTTGATGAGATAGCTAATTACGAGTTGATTTGGGAAGACGTGAATTTACTTTCTGGAAAGGTACGTATGTTCTACAAATGAATCCAACTCCCGGATTGTTTTCACCAATCTCATTCTCTTTGCTCTGTACAGTCATTCTACTTGCCCGGATCAATCGATGTAAACGATCAAACAATATCGCAATGGAACAATAAACCGCCGCCTCTGTACCTTTGGAGCCGAAAGGAGTGGAGTAAAAGTCACAAGGCTATAGCACTTCAACAGAGTCATATTACACACATTCGTCTGTACACTTTCAACGAAAAGTTTCACCGCAACGCAGAGATCCCTCAAGGTGATGATGATGGTGATGGTAATGGTATGGTACAAGACATGGAGATTGACTCTGTCTGATTTGAGTAATAATTTGAGTAACTTTTTAGTGTAAGAGATGGTTGTTCTCATGTGAAATTGTTCACCTTAAATCTATAAGCTTTTGAAGATATTATGAGATTATTATTGTTATCATGTGAAATTTTGGTCGAATTTGCAAAAACATTATACAGCAGGAAGAAATGGAAACTATTTGAAATTTATGGTTGAAAGTTGCAAAAACATTAAACCTTACTCGGATATGAATTTGGGCCCAATCATTAAACCCAATAGTCAAATTATCGGATTTACTGGGCTTAAGGGGTATATTTGGAAATTCGGGTATATGACGCATCTAGGGTTTTCTTCATAAAGAGAATATTTAGGGTTCATTGTCTCTTCCCGACGCTGTTTATTTCCTCTCAGTGGAAGAAAGTCGCAGCCACAAAAATCAGATCCGACAATGGTAATTTCTCTCAAACCTTAACATTTTTTCGAAGAAGCAATCGAAGTTCATGTGTTTGCTTTGGTCATCACTGTCTGTTTCGTCGATTTTCTCTAGGGAAATTTGATTATTTCTTCTCGCTACTAGGATTTTGGTCTAGTGTGCTTGATTCAGAGTTTCGTGTTTGGTTTGCGATTAAGAATCGTTCTCGTATTTGTTCACTATTGGTTTTTTGAACGGTTTCAGTGTTAATCAGTGAGTAAATGATGAACAAAACATTATGTGTAGTATTGTTGGTAGTTCTTATAAGTTTTTTCTTGGTCCATTTTGGGTTTTATGAGTTTGTATTGAATGGAAATGGTAATTTTGATATGTGCAGCCGAAGCAAATTCATGAGATCAAGGACTTCCTTTTGACAGCAAGAAGGAAGGATGCTAGGTCAGTGAAGATCAAGAGAACTAAGGATCTTGTTAAGTTCAAGGTCAGGTGCTCAAGGTACCTTTACACACTATGTGTGTTGGACAAAGAGAAGGCTGATAAGCTCAAGCAGTCACTCCCTCCAGGTTAATAAACTCACTTTCTATCAAGCAATTGAAACTTCTTTTATCATATAACATTGATAGATTTTTGCATTTATGGATCCTACTAGCATTTGAGTAAATCTCATCGCTTGAAACCTTATATATGATAATATTGTTAGACTTTGGTATATATGGATCCTACTAGCATATGAGTGAATTCTTTTTTGACATTTCTGTTTCAGGTTTGAGTGTGCAAGATCTTTGAAGACCATTTCAAGTCGGATTTGTCTTGAGACCAGTGTTGAAGTTTTCATTTGCTCTTCTCTTAGGAGATTTTGTTTTCGGTGTCTTTTGAAATCTTTACAGACTTGTCCTTGTGCTTGTTTTCTATCTATTTCAAGACTTATGTATTTTGCTATTTGCTATCAATGCGGTTAGTAGTGACAAATGTATGCCTTTTAACAGATTCTATCAAAGTCTAAAATTATTAGAATACCTTTTGAGTTTAATTAGTGAAGAAAACATGAATGATCAAAACGCCGTCGTTTAAGTAGCTTTTAGAAAACACAAATGATCAAAACGTCGTCGTTTTTGAATAGTCTCTTATCGTCGTTAACATTTGCTCTCTTTTATCTTCTGAAACTAGGGGTTGTGAAACTAGGGGTGGGCGTTCGGGTAACCATTCGGGTTTCGGTTCGGTTATCGGGTTTTCGGTTTTAGAAATATAATACCCATTCGGGTATTTATAAATTTTAGTTCGGTTAGTGTCGGTTTCGGTTACCCGAAATATTCTTAATCATGTAATGTTTTTTCCAAATTTTGTTCGTTATATTTTTTTAACTCAAATTATCCAAAAATTAAATAACAAAATTTCAAATTTCAAATAATGTACCTAATTAAATTGAATATTGTAGCCAAATAAACTCATAATTGTCTAATTGACCGAAAAATATTTAAAAAACTATCAAAATTTCTCAAACTATATGAACATATATAGTTTTATATCTAAATATATGTACTTAATTATATGTTTCGTGTAATTCGGATAACCGTTCGGTTTTCGGTTCGGTTCGGGTTCGGTTTTAGTTTTTCGGTTTTAAAAATATAAAACCCATTCGGATATATTACAAAATCGGATTCGGTTCGGTTCGGGTAATTTCGGATCGGTTTCGGTTTGGTTTTTCCGTTTCGGATATTTTGCCCACCCCTACTTGAAACAAACACTTGCTCTCTGAATTGAAGATTTTGAATATCAAGCATATACTTGACAAGGTAATCGGAGTCGGGAAGTTTGGTGATGGCTCCAGTGATGAAACCATCAAGAGGACGTGAGCAAGACGGATCTGGATTTCAATCGAACAATCTCTGGGTTGGAAGCTTAACCGCCGATACTACTGAATCCGATCTCACCGAATTGTTTGGAAGATATGGTGAAATCGACAGAATCACGGCGTATTCTTCCCGGAGCTTCGCGTTTATCTACTACAGACGCGTCGAGGAAGCTGTGGCGGCGAAGGAAGCTCTCCAAGGTGCTGATTTGAATGGGAATCAGATTAAGATCGAATTCGCGAGACCGGTTCGTTCTCATCTCTTCTGCGTTACGTCAGATTTCGATTTTCATTTGTTCCTTAATGCTCTGTTAATGGTTAGATCGAAATTGAGAATTGCTTTCGTGATTTTTGCTTGTTTAGTTCGAGAAATTGTTGCATATAGTGTTGTTTTTTTTTGCCTGTCTCGATCAAAATCACAAAACTCAAGAGTTATTCATACCTGATGGATCAAGAAGTAAAAGCTCACTCTAGTCGAATTACCTTTGTTGCGAATCAAACTTGCTCCAGGCGATTACTTTGAGCTTCCCGAGAAATCTGTTGCGAATCGATTCACGAACTAACAGCGAAAATGTATCCAAGTTCTCGTTTATGACTTTGCAGACTTGCACCGAGTCCAAATTCAATGCGTTGCAGCCGGAGTGATTTCGTAATCGTAAGGCGATACTTTGTTCAGGTTTGCTATCAGGTCAGATACAGTTTGCGATATGTCAATCTCATAAGATTGAGTGTAAACTTCGAATGCGTTGTCAAAGCTGTTTTGTACACTCGAAAGTTGATGCTTGCAGTGACAATTAGCAAGCTAGCATACCAATTACACCTTGGGAATACCAGAATTTCCAAATTGTGCTAAACCGTTTTGATTTCTCGTGCCAAATCAAGATGAGTGATTTGGAGATTGTTTTGACCTCGAAGCGTGGTAATACAATCCCTGTAGTTCCTCTAGCCATCAGAGATGTAACCAGTTACGCTACCAACATGGTGGAAGGTTTTGTTATTGACCATGAAAGACCCACTAGTATCTTTACCTTTTGCTCAACTGAGTATCCAAGGGTTGGTTTATTTAGAAGTGAGCCAAATCTGGATTTTGTGCAAACAATGTTATGCTCGTGTTGATTAAGAAGATGGCATGGTTCTCCTCTATATATGAAAATGGTTTTCTTGACTTCATGTTTGTGTGTTTAGGGTAGTAATTGATATGAACTTACAATGTTGTGAAATATAGTGTGATTTGTTCTTTAATGTTAACTTTTTTCTCTTTGTTTACAACTTGGAGCCAATCTGGATGTTAAGATATATCATATTGGCTTCTTATGGAAATTATTTGTTTGCAGGCAAAACCTTGCAAGAGTCTTTGGGTTGGTGGAATCAGCCAGAGTGTTTCAAAGGATGAACTTGAGGCAGAGTTCACCAAATTCGGGAAAATCGAAGATTTCAGATTTCTTAGGGACCGCAAGACAGCGTTTATGGACTTTTTCGACATGGACGATGCTATACAAGCAAAGAGCATGAACGGAAAGCGAATGGGTGGTAGTGTTTTGCGAGTTGATTTTCTTCGGTCACAAGGGCCAAAAAAAGTAAGCATCCTCTTGCCAGTTTTTGTTTACACAGGAATAAGCTCCCATTCTGTAACAACTTCCTACTGAGTAAGTCTCATGATTTGTGTAAGACTTTAATGGCCAGAAGCTTTCTTGTGCTCCAGAAGGAATAATTACCTGAATCATCAGATTTTTAATGTCAATGGATTTAATTCTTATTTCTTCTGCATTTACTTTTAATATCTATGTTGTTAAATCTGCTAGATCACTCTGAATCAAGTAACATTCTTCTCTCTGTAGGAACAATGGCCTGGCTCTAACGATGGCAGGGGTGGCAATTTGAGTGCTAAACAACAGGTTAGCCTTACTGCTAGATAGTCGATTTTTTCTTTTAATTTTGTATACCCTTTATCGGCTCTGCGTTTAGAGTTAGAAAGCCTTGTGCTTGCCAAGTTCCTGAGTTTTGATTGTTATATACTTAACAGTATTCTCACCCATTTGGAGACGATCAAGAAGATGGCCAACCAAGTAATGTTTTGCGGATTGGGTACCCTCCTTCTGTTCAGATAGACGAACAAATGCTACACAATGCAATGATACTTTTTGGTGAAATTGAGAGATGTATTAATTATCCGTCAAGGCATTTTTCACTTGTGGAATTTAGGAGCGTTGTGGAAGCTCGCCGTGCTAAGGAAGAACTACATGGAAGATTATTCAACGATCCAAGAATCACAATTATGTACTCAAACGATAACATTCCCCCTGGACGAGGAGATGATACCGGTTTTTATTCTGGTGTCAAACGATCAAGGCCTGAGATGTTCATTAATGATCCTCCATACATATCATCACCACATTCCAGCGCGGTTCTTGAATATAGTGATGTGATTGGTAAGGAAGGGAACTGGAGGAGGCTATCTCCGAGTGGAGCGGGAATACTCCCGTCTCCTGCACCAAGTACAAGGCTACTACCCGTTAGATCAAACCGGGGTTCTTGGGAAGGATATGATCCTGCTCTGTTGGATAGAGAACCTAAAAGAACCCGTAGAGACGGATCAGTGGATGCTTTTCCTTCGATGGGTGTAGATGATCGTGTCACTGGGTTGGACAGGTCATTTGGCCGTGGGTCAGTTGCAGCTAGGCCCGGCCGTGGTGTCCCTGACAATGATTTCATGTGGAGAGGAATCATCGCCAAAGGTGGAACTCCTGTTTGCCATGCTCGTTGTGTACCCATTGGAAAGGGGATTGAAACTGACCTGTGAGTAACATTTTCACACACTTTAGCCTTTCTGCTTTTCCATTTATATAGGAAAGTTTTTAGTTCATTGATTATAAGTTTTTAATCTGTTCATTCTTTTAGATGTGATATTTTCTGATCTCAAAATGGATTGCGTAGTGTTCATTGTTGGTTGCTGATTTTCGGTTTTTCGAATGGTTAATAGCCCTGAGATCGTCAATTGTTCAGCAAGAACGGGTTTGGATATGCTTGCCAAACATTACACCGAAGCAATTGGATTTGAAATCGTTTTCTTCTTACCAGACAGTGAAGACGATTTCGCGTCTTATACTGAATTTCTCCGCTACCTAGGTTCAAAGAATCGAGCAGGTGTTGCCAAATTAGAGGATGGAACCACTTTATTTTTGGTTCCTCCGTCAGATTTCTTAACTGATGTGCTCAAAGTATCGGGTCCGGAACGGCTCTATGGTGTTGTTCTCAAGTTGCCCCCACCACTAGTTCCTGTTGATACATCTTATAGACAAGAATCTCATCCCATTCCTCAACCTTATATGAATCAGTCCCGGGATTCGCCTGCCAATTCCAATCATGGGTTTTACGCTCCTAGAGAAGACCGAGCTATGTTTGATTACAACAGAGGTATGCAAGAAGAACTGAAGCCTCCTCCAAAATCACTTCTTGCTCCTAGTGAGCCTACTGCTGTACCTAACACCGCAATGCCGCAAGCCGGGGTTAGTCTAACGCCTGAGCTATTAGCCACGCTGGCCTCCTTGCTCCCAGCAACTACTCAACCTATTACTGCCTCTGAAAGTCACCAATCCACCGGAGAAGCTCCATCGCAAACTTGGAATCGAGACCAACCAACGGTCTCTGACCCGTCGAATCTATCATTCCAACAATTTGGCAACCAATACAATCCAGTGAGGCAACTACCTCCTCCTCCTCCTCCGATGCATCATCCTCCGGTGTCAAGCACACCGAGCTACTCCAGTGGTATTCAATACCAAGCGCCATATGTTAGTATGCCTCAGCAGGCACCGTTACCTAATCCTCCATCTAATAATTATGCCATGTACGCTCAAGGTTCACATCAAGCTGCTTCTCAACCCATGAGACAACAATATCAGCCTGAAGCTCCCATGCTTAACCAAAACTACATACCAGTTCATGGAGCTGAGAACCCTGGTTTGCATGCTTATCGGGGTTATCAGCAAGGTAATTATACAAACAATCAACCGCTTAACGCAAATCCTTCCCAATATCAAACTGTGATGCAACCACCAGCGAACTTGACGAACCTGGATCCGTCAAGCCATGCGCAGCAGCAGCTTCAGCCTTTGGTCCTAGGAGCTGGTCAAGGTACATCAGATGGTGAGGTCGATAAGAACCAGCAATATCAATCTACTCTACAGTTTGCGGCTAACCTTCTTCAACAGATTCAGCAACAGCAGCAGCTGCCTTCAAATGCTTCGAATGGACAAGGGCCTTGAGAGTAGCTCCACATATTCACACTTTGGTATATTATAAAGTTCTTTCTGTTTCGCTTTGATCAACCAAATGACTTTATTATGGGAAACAAAGAAATTGTTTGTGTTTTTTTTTCTTGGTTGTTTGGGTTATACCTGTCTAATGTTGTACAAATTATGTGATTAAGATTTTTATTTGTTAGTAATAAATCAGTTTTCACATAACATCAACAAAAGAAACATCAGTACATTCAAAACAAAGATAGTAGATACAAGGAGATGATTTAGTCCAATCATCATTTGTTTAAATTGTTTCTTTATCCTCATGAGAGGATAAACTTACAGAAGCTAAGAACTACACAACAAAGTTTATCACTCATTCTTTTATTAATGGGTAAGGCAAAGTGGCCATGTGGTTATGAGCCACTGTTCCAATCCAAAGCTTCCCTTGAACCTCCCTCACTTCACTCACAAGCTTCATTACCTTACCTTGTCTATCCTCAAGCACCTCCAAGACCTTACCTTCCTCATCAAATCTCGATATCACAGTGTACATTTTCATCCCCATCGTTTTCGCCAGCCATTTCATAGGTATTGGTAACCGAAAGTAGATACTCTTTATCCAAGGGTTGTTTGTAAGAACCTCTTGTGCCGGTGTTCTGCAACAGTCTATTGCAACCCAAAACTGACCCTTCTCGTTTATTCTTACATTGTCTGGGAATCCCGGTAGATCTGCCACAACCTCGACATCACCCTTCTTCGAACCCTCCATCCAGTATTTCACTAACCTATCAAATACATATCGATAAAGAGAATTAAAAGATTGATACAACGATATAAACACAACGTATGGGTCATTTGTTTGGTTATACCTGCAATTGGTTGTTTCGGTGAAGAGAAGGAAAGATTGGTCTTTAGAGAACTGAATGCCATTGGGAAAAGCCAAACCATCAAGCACAATGTGTGTTGTTTTGGTAGGTGGGTCATATCTTAGAAGCCTTCCTGTTGATTCTCCTTCCAACAATATGAAGAAATGATTCCTAACAAAATACAAAGTCTAATTCTTATCATATACAATAAATGGAAGAAACTGATCTTTAAAACCACGAAAGGCCGAGTTTTCTGTTTTCCAAACTTACGCTCTATCATATCTCTTGCTAGTGTCAGTGAAAAAGATGGAGCCATTGCTATGGATGTCAAGATCATTGGCAAAGAGTATCGGCTTTCCTTCCACATGAGTAGCTAAAGGCGTAGCGAGCCCTCCTTCAGGACCAACCATTAATAGACCATAGTACGCGTCTGCAATGTACAAATCTCCCGTCTCTTTATGAAATCTAAGACCGAGAGGTCGCCCACACAACTTCTCGTGCTTCCATTGCTTGTTTGTCGTTGAATCCACACCTCTCACACAAGCCTTCTCTGACCTAACTTGCATAAAACACACAATATCAATTTAACAAAACTCTCTACACACAAAAGAAGTGATGAATGTATGATCATACCATTTTGATGTTACAACGGAAAATGTCTCCCATCCGATTTCTTCACCCATCCATCTAACCACCCGTCCATCGGCTAACCCTGTGTACGGACCACGACCCAAACTATCAAACTCCAATGACTCTGGACCAAAGACTTGGTCCACAAACTCCAGTTTCCCGTGTTGAGCCAGTCGACTAAGGTTATCTCGTGGCCAATTTTCCATGACTTGCTTGTATGGAGCAACCTCATGCTTCACTGGTTTGAACTCACGACCACCGATTGGACTCATGTTAAAGGGGTCGATCGCTATGAAAATTACAGACAGAGCAATAATACAGATGACCGGGTGATGAGTGAGCAAGGAGTCATATGTACCATGCTGGCCTTGGCCTTTCTTCTCCATTTGAAATGCTCAGAGATTGATCAGAAAGCTCACCTGTTCAATTTGCAGATTATATAAAAAAAATATAGAAGTGTGGTTGTGATGAAGTTAGAGTAATGCACATCTTGTGAATAAAAATTGGGTTAAAAGTAGGTTCAATGGAAAATGAACAACTAGTCAAAAGTGGATCTAAGTTAGAGTACTCTGATACAAAATACAATTCCCATGACTCTATTTGGCATAGAGCTTCAAAATAACCATCCAACCCTATAACTACCGTAAACAAAAACGCAAAACTACGAATCGGTGATTGTTCAACCTTTCTCTTACCTTCTTTTTGGAATATTAAACAAGGAAGATGGAAATTAGTAACAAGTCTCTAAACCAAGAGAACTGCAGAAAACTTCATTTTCATTACCTTATGAAATTGCAAGAGTGAAAATGATACAATATATCATAGAAATACAAAGAATATTTGGTAGCATGCTTTCATAATGAAATAAAAGTGAAGGTCACAAATGAGGAAACATGTCTAGTGGATGGAATCTTTAGGTAAGACATGGGACCGTTTCACAACTATACATCAAACATGTGACAAAAGACTGTCCTATTCATCTGTAATGACGTCTAAACGACACTAACTTGATTAGACGATGAATCTTTTTCCCAATCACCACATTATGTAGGAAGCATTCCCACAAACAGTTCAAGCAAAGCCTCGATGACACGACCTTTGTTCCCAAATACAATATCGACCACGAAACCGAATTCAGACAACTTCAACTCCACTAAGAGGAACTGCACTGGCTTGTAAGGTCCGGCCGTTTCCAATAAAACGTACTGAGGGTAAAGATGCATCAGTAAGCGATTCAATCTCCAAAAAGTCGAAATCATAAGCACCAGACTTCTTCAAACTGAAAACAAACACTACTATGATCCAACCAAGCATAGTAAGAGCCCAATAGTTGTTCATACCGCCAATCAAACCCCACGATATCGCATAACCAACCAAAATCCCTGACAAATGTCCCAAAAAACTAGCTTGTGGAACAATGATTGAAGTGAAAATGAGCGACTCGAAAGGCGCAAAGCTAATCGGAAGCGACAAAAGCCCGAAAAGATCAAGCTTTGAAGACGGTTGCTTCACCGATAAAATCGTCATCCAACCAAACACAACACAAGAGTATCCAA
Source organism: Draba incana (assembly GCA_963576765.1). Taxonomy (NCBI): domain Eukaryota; kingdom Viridiplantae; phylum Streptophyta; class Magnoliopsida; order Brassicales; family Brassicaceae; genus Draba; species Draba incana. The sequence continues at coordinate 3,635,636 of OY755216.1, forward strand.
CAGCAGTAACTCTCTTGAAATACTCAATCTTGAATCTAGCAATGAGCAAATGGTAAATCCCAATAACCAAAACACCAGAGAAAACAACAAGAACAAGTGTGTAATGAAGATAATAAGCCGTTCCAAGACCTAAGTGACCTAATTGTTCAACAACACCAAGACTCCATAAAGCACTCATGTTAAACACAAGATGCAATACACTGATATGTGAGAAAGCTGAAGTAATCATTCTCCAGTAATGCCCTTCAATTGCAGTTTCGTAACTTAATCCAACTTGAGAGTAACCAATACTCTTCTTCTGAATCAAATACCAAATTAAACTACATATCGTTACGATACAGCTCGTTGCAGGTTTCTCGATGATTTCATAAAACAAAGGCCTTCCCATTTCTAAATTATAAGCTAAACCAAATGCTCAAAATCACTCCTTTCAATCTACAGAACCAACAAGGAGCTCAAGAACCAAATCACCAGATCAGTAGACAGATCTGAAATTACGGTTTTTTCTGCAGATTGAATCCAAAGTTGTGACCTTTAAGCTATATAGAGGCGTAGTATTCTCCAGAATGATGAAGATAGATTGAGAATTTGATTCGATTCTTCGAGTTCGCGCTAAGTTGATTCCAGATTTTGATTTTTTTTCTCAGGAAAGTTTCTTATTTTCACCAAATCGAATCAGAGAAACCTTAAGAATCGTGTTTTTGTCGGCTTCCCTTTTAGTATTGGGCTTATAGATTTGGGCCTGTCACTATCAATTTTCGATCTTAGATATATAAAATGTGGAAGAGAAAAATTTGCATGGTTTATGGGGAGAGTTAAAATGTTCTAATCATTCTAGAATTATTTATGCCGATTAAAAAATAGTGAACTTGTTTATTATAGTATTTGTATTAACATTTTGTATGTAAGGTTATGAGTTCCAAGACTATACTGTTTCGTGGACCGTAGTTCATATATACTTCATCGAGTATTTAATACAAATTATGTAATATGTAAAATTGACTACAAAAATGCAAATGTTCGAGTTCTTGTAATTTTGAAAGTGAGTTAGGGTATATAACTATGAATACGATTTGAGTATTCAGGTTCGTATGTTTTTATTCGGATTTTTAGTGTATTAAATGAAAGAAAATAGAGTTCGTGTAATATTTTAAGAGCTTGTGTATATTTAAGCTTTGGGTAGCTAAGTTTCTTTTATCTTTAGGTTTTGTTCCCTTTTATTGATTGATACTATGCGAAGAAGATGATATTTAATTAACCTCTAGCTGCATGTTAGCACCAAAAAGAATGAGCTATTAAAACATGGTAGATCGATCATTTGACAACTATTTGGATTATATAGTACTATGATCATGTTATGTTCTACGCTTTTGTTTCAGTGTCAATATCGATGAGCTATCAAAATGGTGTAACATCATCAAGTCATGCCGTCATCGAAAGTGTTAGAGAAATCTAATGCAAATGTGAATTAGTTAACAACACCGATATCTTATCCTTACTTATTGTAATATTGTTTTTAGTCTTTTTTTTTTGCCAAGATTACTCTATCTTAGGTATAATGCCTCAAGTGTTCATTTTTAACTGATATTAATTATAATATTTTTAGCAGAAAAAAGAAAAAGAAAGATAAAATCTGACGTCTTTTTTTGTTAAAGGCAAAGAATAAAAAAATCTCACGTTGTTGTCATCCATCAATAAAGTTTAAATGAACACAAGACGAACACCTTTTGTTTGGTACGTAAATTAACACAAGACAAATTTTAAGGATAACTTGTACTCCATACATAGAGCACTCATGCAACGCAAGACACTAACACAATTTTAGTAATGTTATTATAAGGATATATTAGTGATATATCCTCTTTGAGAATTACAAACTACAAAAATATAGATATGTGAACAGTAATGTTATCAATTTTTAGAGAAATCATAAAATCAATATTGTCATTGAAATATGAAACTTATATATTTCATTCACATACAAATATTCTTTTGCATGTAAGTCATTATTTATAAGTAAATCCATCCATAACTAAACAAATAAAAAGGATGAACAAATAATATAAAATAAAATCAATTTATTCTCTCGTAAACTTTATGGGCCATCGATTTAGAAAAAGGGGAACTTGGCTCTTGGTGGTGGCTTGATCGTGACATGGTTCCTAGCCTCGGCTTGAGACACGATCATAGTGACCATCATCATAACAATGATGAAGGAGGCGATCATGGTTCTCTTTTCGATAGCCATTTTTTGTTTAGCAAGCTGGTAAATGGTTCTTGTTTTTGTGTTTTTGTGTTTTTTGTAAGTTAAGGTTGATTAACCCATGTATTTATATGTGAAATTCAGACTTCTATAAATAGTGATTTACTAATTTAAATTTTTGTGGAATGTTTCAATCATCTTTTCTTAGATATTTGGTCAAATGATAACTATTTTGTTTGCGATTTTTTAGATCGAAATCTAAAATAGAATTGGATTAAGTCTTCCAAATTTGCACTTGATGAATGTTGTGTAGATTTTACGAAGACAATGAGAATTTCGCTAAAAAAAGGTCATTAACTACTATATATCACACTTTTGTTGTGAGATTTTTATACTAGTTTTCATTTAGAAACTAGTTAGAAAATTCGTGGATTATATCATTTTATCATTCTTATTTATTTATAGAGACATATTTCATATTTAAAAACAAAAATCATTCTTCTTTTTCTTTTGTTTTTATCAATGTCATATGCTCATATCCATTTTCAGTTGCTAATAAATAATAATCTATTCACATCTGCAGTACATAAATTTCATTTAGATTAAAAAAGTTATAGTAATTCCTTTGTCTGGGACTGGGACTGGGACAAACCAACTTGCTTCATTTGATTGTACAAAGATCTTACACAAAGGAAGAACAATCAGCCTTAAGACCACGGGCACATTAACCAAACAGAGGAACATAAAGAAAAAAGATAGAAAAGGAAAATGATCGCAACTAACAACAAATGTTGGAGAGAAAGCTTTTCGACTCCATGGTCACATCTCCGTTGATGTGAAGAGTGCTTAAAGATAGAGAATCGGAGAACAAACATAGTTCTCGAATCTCACTCTTTGAAACCGCAACAATCTTGAGTTTAAAAATTCATTTGAATTTTTGTTTTGGAGATATAATTTTTTGTGAAAAAAATATTATAAAATGGTTTTGTGAACTGAGGAAGGGATAGTCTGTAGAGTGAAATAAAAAAAAGTAATTTTTTTTGACAAGTCACTAATTTTGAGGTCGGTCCATATTTGGTTTGCTACAAACATGTGAATCTCACCAATAACATACCCAAAAACCTCTAAAGAATGTTAGATCCCAATTAGGTTCAACACGACGACCTTCTTCTCCTTCTTATTCTCATTCTTACAAGAACACTCTATTAAAAAGTATAGCATCCTTCTTCCATGTTAAACAAGAACCATAACAATGGCTACCAAAACAAAACCATCATCTTTCTCTTCTTCTTCTTCTTCTCCTTCCTTATTATTCATCATGTCAGTGTTCTTACTACTTCTTTCAATGACTATCCCTTCCTCAGTTCTCTCAGCCACTCTTCAATCCGATATTCAAGCTCTCGAGGCGATCATACGCAGCATTGATCCAAGTTCCATTTCTCCATCCTCTTACCTTAGCACATGGGACTTCTCTGAAGACCCTTGTGAAGGCGCAGGATCGTTCTTGGGAGTTATGTGTTCTTTCCCTCTTGAGAACACGACAAGCCGAGTTACAGAAATCGACCTTGACGATGACGGTTATGACGGTTTCCTCTCTGATGCAACAGGAAACTTAACAGAGCTCACTGTCCTTAGCATCAACAGGAACAGATTCCGCGGTCCAATACCAGAAACTGTGCTCCAGCTCAGGAAACTCACAAAACTCTCTCTCTCGGGTAATTTCTTCACTGGAGACATATCCGAAGGTATCACACAGCTCAAGGAGCTCAAAACCTTAGACCTCTCCAAGAACAGTATCGCGGGTGAGATCCCTCCAAGAATCTCAGCCTTGAGAAGTTTGACTCACCTGATCCTATCAAACAACCATCTAGATGGAAGAATACCTGCGCTCAACGGCTTGTGGAAGCTACAAGTATTAGAACTCGGTAACAATCATCTTTTCGGAATGCTTCCTAAGCTTCCACCAAGTCTAAGAACTCTATCCCTCTGTTTCAATAGCCTCACAGGACGTATATCGCCTTTGCATAGGCTGAAACAGCTTTTGACATTAGATGTGAGCCAGAACAGATTCTCAGGCACCATTGGCCATGAAATCTTAACATTTCCCTATCTTGGACACATCAATGTGTCTTTTAACCAGTTCATATCCATAGAGGTTGTTCAGATTACAGGCATGGAATCACACCTGCGCGTGCTTGATGCTGAAGGAAACCATTTACAGGGTCGTCTTCCGATCAACCTAGCAACTTATGCAAACCTCAAGTATATCAATCTACGAAGCAACATGTTCTCCGGAGATATTCCAAGGATTTATGGGAAAAGACTTGAGAATTCATGGAGAAGCTTATACTTGGAGAACAACTACCTGTCAGGTGCACTTCCTGAGGAGTTTCAAAAGATCTCCAAACAGATCAGAGGAAGCCTTTCGAATAACTGTCTGCAATGCCCGAAGAACGTTCAAATCTGCCAAGGAGTACAGAAGCCAAAATCGCAATGCACCAATGCAATGCAGGAGAGCTTGGAGTAGAGATCTTGCACGTGGGAAGCATTTTCTATTAGAAAGCATTATTACTATAGCAAAGTTCATGTCCTTGTTTGTTCTAATCATGCTAGAAATGTAGTCTATGAAAAAATGACATTTGAAAAAGAAGATATAACACTTTTCTTTCACCATATTTATGTTTGACAAAAAGTCTCAAAAGAACAAAAAACTCAACTACCCTACCTCCATCAGGAGGACATTCCAAATTCTACTACATAACCTCAAGAGGTGTTGTTCACGACGACGTAAAGATAATGCATTTCAAAAGAGCCAATTCACACTAATGTTTCCAAGCCAGATCAAAAGAGGAAACTGTGCTAAAGCGACAAAGATCAAGAGATAGTGATGCCTGCTTGAGTCATAACTTCTAGCTTCCGCAAAGAGAACTCGCTTCATTGTCTTCACCAAGAAAACTCCGGTGCATATGCAGGTCCACGGAATCAAAACATAGTAAGAGTATCCCCAGATTATCTTGCCAAGAACAGCTAGACAAAGGCCAGTGAAAGTGTATCCTGCATATGCAACAATATCCAAGAGGGGTGCTTCTCCGCTACCCAATGAAAGCAATGTTATCTTCAGTAGCATGACTTGCAAAAACCAGCCAACCATTCCTTTCACAAAAAGCCAATTAAGAGCTTCCGGAGTAAACCTAGAAAATTCAGATCCACCACAACGATCAAAAAGTCGACACACAGCAGTCTAAAAGACATATACATGAATAGATACAAAAATGATACAGAACTTACTTCCCATATAGCCCTAGTGACAAACCAGCAAGAACAACATAGGTTCCAAATGCCATAAGCGGAATGTATAAGTCCGGTGCATTAATATCGTACATTGGGGGCTTGTATGAAAGTCTACCCCCAACTGGTTCTGAAATCCTAGTCCAGTGTCCCTGAGGATGCAGCAAAAATAAAATAAGAAACACCCCAAATACAAAAAAAAATGACATTATAAGAAAGTGAGCATTACCCTGTGAAGGAATGGAAGCAGAACAATCTTCAACTTGTTCCTCACATATTGGTCATTCACTTGAAAGTAGTATTGGGGATCAGAGAACCAACGACTTATCTGTATTTTTCAACCGGTTAAAAAACAAATGAAACACCATATTGCGAAGAAAGCACGAGAGACAGTAGTCACTTACGTTGCTCTGCACATACTCAGAACTCGATCCGAATATTTTCTCACCATAAGCTCCCAAGCCACTCCGGATAAGTCCAGAGCCAGGTCCAGAAAACGGATTCCCGAACGGGTTGGGCTGAGGAATCGCCTGAGGCATTGGCATCCCAGGCTGATGCATTGGCATCCCAGGCTGAGGTCCCATGTTATTATTGTACATCTCTGCCATTCAAACAAAACCAACACAAAAAGCTTACATTAAGTAATTTCACTCATTCCAAACTTCATATCCACAAAGAACAAAAATTTATTTTCTTTCTATCTATTGCACAATAATCATATCAATTTCTTCTCTTTATCGACTCTAATTTCTATGTTTCATTCAAAAGGTCTGAATCTCGAATCAAAATTCACAAAGCAAACGAGAAAATACGACATTGCTAGTCTAGGATTTTCCAATATCATCCGCGACTACAAACATGCCACGGAGCCCAGATTTCCGCCATGGAAAAATCATCAATTTCAACAAGAAATCGCAAGAAAACCCTAACATTTGAATTTTGAATCAACAAAAACGATGATATGAACACAGAAGAAAACTCGACAAATTGTAACAAGGATCAGCAATCAGAAATTAGTAATAACCAAACATAGACTCATCACCTGAAAGGAGATGAGAAGGAGATGATAGATCTATAGATTGATTTCTCCGGTTGATTTGATGAGAGCGCCGACTAAGTTCCGGTGAAGAATTTCAGAGATCGAAGGTGGAAGATAACGGAAGGGAAGGGGCGTGTGAAGCTTCTTGTTCGCACGTGTGACGATAGGCTAGTTCTTTTTCCATCACCGATCCAATGATAAATTAACACGTGTTTGGAAAGCTATGGTTTAAAATTGGAGAAAACAATTTCGCGGGTGATTTATGCGAAACTTGAAAGTTATTGGTTTGAATTGAAATTTTTCCTAATTAGAAGGAAAAAAAAAAAAAAAGTGTCCAAAGCCTTGAGAACGAAGAAGAAGGTGATTCTCTCTGAATTGAGAAGAAGAGAAAGTTTCAGTCTTTTTTTGTGAAGATGAATGTTCCAAGCTCTAAAGAAATACTACAGTTTCTAAGCTCTTGTCTCTCTCAGATCAAATGGCGACTCAAGTCCAATTCTAAACGCCGACTCGAAATAGGTCAATTTCTGATAATTCTCTGCACTTTCCAAAAAAAAAATTGATTCTTTAGATCTCATTTTGAATCCGATTAAAGCTTTGTTTGAAATTCTTTAGCCAATTTGTGCATTTGGGTTGCTGGGTTTGTCATTTTGCACTCCATATTAGAGATAAATCACCTAAAGTTAGAATTTTTGCATATGTTTGAATCTTAAGAAATGATTCTGAAATGGGGTTTCTTGAACCAGATGTGTTGGCATTGTGTACGGGAATGAGACCAGTTGTGATGATTGATTATGGTGGAAAGTTGCCTGAGCTACAAGATCGCTTGCTTTCGCTTCTTGAGCTTATCCAAGAGGTTAGACTTTAAAATCCTTGTTCAAGAACATGAGTACTTGATTATGTCTCTGTAGCTGATTTTGTTCCTGCTTGTGTCTTCTTCTGTGTTGGTACTTTTCTAGGGTTTACCAGTTTTCAAAGAGCTCAAGGTTATGGACTTATGGTTATAGAGGATATGATTTATCTGATAAATGTGAGAAGAATGCCCAAGTTTGTAAGTTCCAGCTTGAATTCAGAACCCGAATTGTTCTTCGTCGACTTGGAACAGGATCCTCCAAAGGTTGTTCCTCTTATAATAATTCTGTGTGTGTTTCTATGGTTCCTCTTATCATAATCACAGTTTTGCTTTTTGTTTGTTGAAGATGGTAGAACAAAGCAAAGAAAGCGATCTGGGGATGCAGCTTAAAGCGATTCAGAAGCTATTCTCTTTGACATTTCCTTTAGATTGCAGCGATAATGATACCACCGCAGTACTTGATGAGGCTTCTCAGTCTTCTTTATGCATTGATCTTAGTTTTGTTTTACAAGACACTAAGGTTACAATCCCAACCTTAAACGGGTAAATTCTCCAATCCAACTCTTCATTCATCAATCATAATATTATCTTAGTTTAACAAAGTCATGAAGTGTTCAATCTTTATTTGCAAATGGCTCTTGGACTATCCGGTTGTGTATTTATTCGGTACTGATCACATAGAAGAGGCAATCTACAACCTCACAACCAAGTCTCTCCGCATATTCAAAGTTCTAGTACAAAGGTTAGCTATTGTATATTTTCAACTCTAGCTTCTGATTATTGTTGTGATGTCTAACTCGAAGATCTTCCAGGAACGGTACCACTGGGGACTCCCGCTTAGAAGAGCTAACAAGGTAAGAACCTCCAAAACCAAGAATGTGACTTTGTTGCCTAAACAACAATGAATCTGTGAATGTTGTAACTAAGTGTGTGATTGGGAAACGACTCGCAGTTTTTCGGTGCCATATGATCTGAGTATGGGACGTAGCAAGGAAGCTTGGGCAGGAGCATTTATGGAGAGGATGTGTTCAAGGTGGGAAGAATGCAAACACATTTGGAGATCATTGGATTTGCAAGTATCTGAATGTTATCCCCAAGCAATTGTACTTTAAAGGCTTTAGCTACTTAAAAAGAGTTGTTCACTAAACTTGGTGATGTGTTATTATTCATAAGAGTTGACTCAAAAGACAAAAACCCCTTTTGAACAATCTAATGTTAATTCAATTAAATTTTACCTTCTTCTTTGTTCTTCCTCTCTTCTTCTCCTCAAAGCAACTCACTTATATCACATTGTTTTTCCTCACAAGCATCGGAAATGTAAAGCTTATTATCCTCTTCGAATGGTTATTTGTTTGTTTTGTGGTTATGCAAACTTTAGTCCATTTTCTTTCTTTAGTTATAAAAGATATGGCTTATCTTTTGGATTATCTTCATATAAGTTTCCTTTGTATATATTATTCCCTTTGTTTATACGTGCAAGTTATTACCGTGGACCATGCTTTAATTGGGCTCTAATTGAAAATAGGGTTTTCTAATTCACATTCTTTGAAACCTTAAACAAATCAGACACAGAGAGAGAGAGAGAGAGAGAGAGAGAGAGAGAGAGAGAGAGATAATAAACAAAAAGCTTTACTGCATTAGAGATAAAAGTTTCCTATGAACTTTTTGCAGGATACGTAGACTAAAAGTTTGATATCATAAAACCCTAAAATCAGCTAGACTCACTTGTGCATAACCCCAGTGGTAACATTCCCAAATCTCCCATCAAGACTCGCTTTATAATAACGTCGTGCTCCTGGTGGATACCCTTCATCCTCGCGGCAGTTGCGATAGGCTATCCATTCTCTACTAAATCCATCTAAACCTTGAATCATTTCCCTGCTTCTCGGATAGCCATTGGTATCTAGTTTATCAACCAAGTGAACCGCAGACTCGTCGCTAAGACATAACATAACTCTGTCGAGATGATCACAGACTTTGGTCTTCAAATCCTTGGATACCTCTTTCTCAAAACACACATCAAATATACACTGACCCACGTTCACAACAGAAGTTATCAGAATCGAAGAAGGCAGGATGCCGCGGTGATAACTCGTAAACCTAGAAAGAACTTGACAACCATTCTCAATTAAGCTCTCATCCGCACTTTTGATATGATTTGCAACTGTTGTGAGCAGTTTCTGCCACGTTTTTGGCACAAGGAGTGATCCTGGAATCTGCATTTCTCTTAACAGAAAAGAGAAGATCCCTACACACTTGTCGCTGAGCTCATTAGCCAATAGAGCAACCACCCTATTCCAGGCTGCCTTCTGGCTTGTCAAATCGAGAGATCTTATGAAGACACAAAGGTCTCGTCCAACTTCTTCTTCCTCGAGTAATTTAGCTACTACACCAAAGTATGTCGCTCCAACGTTTTCTTCCAAATCTTCTTCTTCCAAATCCACCGCATCAAGAACTTGGTTCACTACAGGAAGAATCCAGCGGAAGACATTCTTGGTGATGTTCAAGCAAGACGAATCGCTGCTTGTGATTTCGATTTCTTTTTGACCCATAGAAGTTCAGAATTGAATCGCGATTTCCATAACGGAAGGCTCATCTAAGTGTCTCGTAAACTCCGTTAACTCAGGAGCCCAACTCGCAATCTCCTCGTAGCAAGAAGAAGATACCGCGGTGAGAAGCTTAAACGCGGCGGCTGAAAGTTTATGTGCTTCTTCTGTGGGTTGTAATCCAACAACCATGATCGAACTTGTGACGCTCTTAATAATCATCTCCGCATGGTCCTTTGGAATGCTGCTCGCGTTGGCTTCGAAAGCAGCAAATATGCTCTCCTTTGCATAAGGAGGCCAACTGTCAAGTTCTCGGACGAGCTCGTGTAGGAGAGATGGCTCACCAGTGGCAATCGTGGGTGTAGTAGAGCATACCGAAGCCATCAAATTTTTCCAAATCTCACTCTTAACCTCGGAGTTTAAAGTACGCCACACTCGGATTGATAGAATCCTATTCAGCAATTGAGCAGCATGAAGTCGAATATTTTCCGGTTTCTCACTGTTGCTGAGCTCGGTATGCACGGAGGAAGTCAGGACGATTCTTGCGGTCAAGCTGCTCGAGGCGGTATTTAGCAGAAATCAACTTGTTGTGATCCGTCAAGTCGATTAGATCCTGTGTGATATCCATTGAACACAACCTGTAGGTAGAGCAGAAGCAATTATTGAACCAGAAATCCCAAGAATGTTGGGTTTTTCAACATCATGAGAGACCAAGAACATCATGTCACCCATAACATGCCACAGGATCAAATTTCAAGACCAAGAAATCCCAAGAAAAAACCCAATTTCTTGAGAACCAGAAATCCCGAGAATACGCTAGGGTTTTTCAACATCATGAGAGACCAAGAACATGCCACCGGAGACCAAATTTCCTCCATGGAAAAAGCAATTACTCAACAAGAAATCGCAAGAAAACCCCAACATTTGAACAAGCAAAGCGATGACACAAACACAGAAGAAATCTCGACAACAAAAGGAACATGAATCTGAAATTGCTAGCAACGAAACATAAACGCATACCTCAAAACAGATGCGAAGGAGATAATAGATCTATGGATGGCTTCACTGGTTGATTTGATGAGAGCGCCGACTAAGTTCCGATGAAATGCGAAGTGAGGAAGAAGCTCTAGGTGATAATACTTTATTACTAGTAAGTAAAAAGAAAACGAATATAATACTTTATTGTTTTCTCTACATTTAAACTCAAATTTCACTCCCGTTAGAGCTATACATATACAATAAATAATCTATGGGTTATATATGTATGAAATTTTGTATTCTTAGTGTTACAAAAGGTATGCGCGTATTTAAATAATGTGTTACTGTAAATGTTTTCATCTCCGGTCGAATAAAATTAAACACATGTAAATCGCTGTAACTGAACACACTACTAATCTCAAACTTTTAATTAAAGAACTTGTAACCCACGATTTATCTATGTCATCTATAATTTACATACTTCTATTCTTGTCACCCATAACCATTATCTATCCCTACTACCATTTGAGTAATCTCTTTACTTACAAACTTCTTATATAAAACTAGATAAATTGTTTTTATATTATGCCCAATAGGAAACAAATCCGCGTGTTGCCGCGCGGAAAATAAATTTTTATGAAATAAGTATTATCGGTAATTTTTTATTAATACAATGGTAACAAATGGAAAAATTAAATTAACTACTTTTGTCTCTCAAGAACAAAAAAGAAGAAGCTTGTGGTCTATTAGTGAATCCAACATTAATCCAAACATAATTTGGTTATTGTCTAGTAAAACTACAAGAATAATATTGTCGTGGAACCTTGGCTAAGGTCTACTCCCAATAATGCATGTTTTGTTTTGCTATGCAAGCTGATAAGCTCAAATTATCCCTAGAGCTAGACTCTCTCAAATTAAAAGGTTAATTGCAGTATTTAGGGTTATCGATCCACATAGAGTCAATAAAACATAATAGATCAAAATATTCAGATTATGCTAGGTGAATTAATATGCAAACAGTAAATCAAAGCAATAAATTCGGTTTTAAAAACAATTAAAGAAAGAGCTAGGCGCAGGAAATTCTACAGTGAATCAAAGTTGCAAATAAATCAGTTATCAGGAATATTAAGCTCAGTTCATGAACATGCAAACGAAAGTAAATCCTATGTCTAAATCCTAGAAAATCAACTGTCGTTGCGAAATCAGGTTGATCTAAACAAGCATTAATTTCAGGCACAATTGTTCACAAGATCCTAAATCAAATGTCTTTGCAAATAGGAATCTTGCTCATCAAAAACTAGTTCAGGTGAATCAATCAAACTGTCGTTTCTATTAATTAACCCTAGATCAGATTTCAGTCCGCGAGGCTAAAATCAGCAATAAGAACAAGTTAAGATGAAGAACTTCTAAAGATATTATCCTAATAATCAGATCAGATTCAACAACTCATCAAACACTTTCAAAAACCCTAAACCTAACAAAGGAACTACTCAGACATGATCATAGAAGAAAACATAATTTTATTCAGAGAAATTCTAAGTAATTCAATAAAATAAAGCATAAGCCTAAACAATGGCTGTAAAAACGTATTTATAAGGGTCCCAAACCGTCCTAAACATAAAAGTAAACATCTGGAAACTTCAGGCTTCGAACGGACTTTTCTGATTAAAAATCTGGGCTTGACAGAATAGGGTGTCGATCGTCACCCATAGATGGTGTCGATCGACACCAATCTTCAAATCGGCTCCTTTTGCTTCTGAACTCATCGTGTCGAGTGACACGCTTGGTCACGTCGCTCGACATAGCTTCTGAAACTTCAATCCGAACTTGCATTTTGCCACTTCATTCCGAGAATGCTCCATAATCTCCAGTAAACATCTTTTACGCTCCAGACGGTCCAGTTCCTGTAAAGACTCTAAAAACACTTGAAAAACACCAAAAGACTCTAAAACATGGACTTATATCGTGGTCTTAAATGGGTAAAAACCACGATATATCACAAGCGACTCTAAAAACAAATATAATTAACCAACAGGCTTGAAATATTATGTGAAAATTAACTAAGCTAAGTATGAGAAGTATTAGTCTTGGGCTTTGCTTCATTTCATCCGTTTAGTTAACATCAAACTAAAATTTGATCGCACATATCTCAACGATCACTTTTGATCATACTCGGACTTAAAATCGTGGATCTTAGCTGAGGATCCCATTTCAGCCTTTGCCAATTTGTCATTTTTATTCGGTATGCGTAATTGTTTTGTACCTACATGTACACCTGTTAAATGAAAATTGAGAATAACATATGAAAATTGAGAATTTAGATAAGATAACGCTGGAAAAATTGCATAGAATGATCATATATATGACTATTTGAAAAATGTAACATAACGTGTATATATATATATATAATCTCTATAAATTAATAACGTCGGAATTATAATATTTTAGGAATTTGAAATATTAATTTATTGAAAGATTAATTAGATCAAAAACTTAATTTGGGACCGGAAAATTCTATTAATTTATCGAGTCCCTTTCTTTCTCACACTTTGTCTCACTTTCACTGATTTAGATGTGTTCCAAAAGCTCCTTTGAGATTTTGATCTATTTTTAAAAACTATGTAATTCTAGAAGTTGCATACTTTGTAACCTTACCACAAATAAACTTACAAATGGAGATTGTCTCTCTTCTAGCTCCATTACATTGAATTCATATAAACCTATTATTGTGCATAGTCCTTGAGACAACCGCAAAACATCATTCGCCAGAACCATATTTTAGGCTAGTTTTCTTCACTTCTAGCTCAGCATCATTGTCTCCCTTTCGAGCTTTCTTCTTGCAGACGTGAGCCTTCCACATCATATCACCATCCTCCATATCCTATCCACCAATTCATGTATGTAAAGCTATGAATTTAACTTCTTTTTAAAAAGTGTGTTATGTACCAACCAAACAAATCTCTAGATCTTTTAATAATCTTTGTGAAGACATCCTTCCTATTCAGATCCAAAATATCCCCAAATGACCACAAGATTAAAAATTGAAAATATCTCACAACCCATCCCGTCTTTTTTTCTCCAATGAAGATCTTGTGTCACTTCATTTAAATTATTCTCCTCTCCTCCTATCTCAGAGACCCATAATTCGGTTTTTTTTTTCTTTAATCCAGGAAATCCTTGACCTATGGAGGGCACATAGTAATTTCTGGAGAAGGTGCAGCCCATGAATAGTGATATTCTCATATTTTACATTGTTTTGATATGTTTTTGGAACGTCATCATCCCACATTTGCATCTCTTTTTGTATTTCTATAGGTTTGGAGATGGTGGCTTTGCAACGAGGTGATTTGGAAACCAAATGGATGCAAAAAGGATGGAGATTTGAAAGGAAGCAAGAGTTATTTATTTGAGGTTTCTTGATATTGGATCAAGCTTAAAATTGGACGCAAGATGGTTAATTGAGTTAGCTTTCGTTTGGTGGTGATTTGAAGTCGATTGGACAAGTGGAGCAAAAGTTATACTAAATCTAGTGAAGATTTATTCTGCTGGAAACTGCCATTGGGCACTCCCATCGGGCACTCATCAGGCAGACAACCCAATGGAAGAAACCAGTCTCCAACACCAAGAATTCTCACGTGCTGAAATGTTGATGCTGGCTCAAATTTACCCTAAAACCACTCTCTCAAACAAAGAGATCATCGTAGTATTTAAGGATCGTATCCACAGGGAGTTAGAATACACAATCAATCTCGGTATTCAGATTATGCTAAGTAAAACGATTGTAAGCGTAAAAGCAGTTTATAAAACAAGTAAACGAAAGATGGGTTGATTAAGTACTTAAAGAGATGAAAGCTAGGTCATGGAAATTCTTTAGATAATGATTCGAAATCAATATATAGCAATTGTCGAGGTTCAATTAAGTGCCGTTCTAGAACTCAAACACGAAAATATAGCCAGCTAACTGTCGTTACGAAGGCTATCTATCTTTAGATCCTCGAATCCCAAATTTCTTTGCGAATTCGTCGAATCTAAACAAGCATTTAGTACGAGCTCGATATGTTCACAAAGTCCCTAAGCCAAATTTCTTTGCGAGTAAGTAACTTTGCCCATTTAAACTAGTTCAGGTTATTAATCCCACTGTCGTGGCTAATCAACAATCCTAAGATCAAGATTCGAGATGATCAAGCAAGAATCAAGCATTAATAACAGTTTAAATGAAGAACCTACGGATAAACCTTAACAAATATGCAATTTCAATGATTTCTTGTCATAACCCAAGAAATCCCAAAACCTAACAAGTGATTTACTCAGAAATAGATGATGAAATCATATTAACTGAATAAGATTGCATTAAAGAGTAAGAGTAGATGATACAAAAGGGTTTGAAGTCTTTGGATCTCAAGAACATGTAGATCTTCTCAAAGTTTCTCCAAAAAAATCTCTCTTTCTCTCTCTACCTCCTTAATAAAACAGTCTCTCCCCAAATAAAAACGAGTAAAAAGTATTTATACAAGTGATAAAATTAGGTTTACAGAGCGCCTGTCGATCGACACAAACAACATGTCGATCGACACGAGGGCATCTGTGGAGATTTTCTACGTCTTTAAAAACTTCTGTCGATCGACAGTGGATATACTATGTCGATCGACAGGGACCTTTTAAAAGTCTCGATTCCACTTGTATATCTTCCGCTCCAAAATGGTCCAAAATGCTTCAAATGTTACCATTAAGCTCCAAATGACCCTTTCCTGCAAAACACTACAAAAGACACAAAAATACCAAAAATACTAATACAAAACCCGCTTATATCATGGTTAAAATCGGGTAAAAACCATGATATATCAACTCCCCCAGACTTAGCGTTTGCTTGTCCTCAAGCAAAATCATAAACCAAGAATGGAAAAAGTTGAAAACACAGAACATACCTTTCCAGTTAGTGAACCACATGATTTAGAACCAACCAAAATCAGACCACCATGTACATCTCCGCAGACAAACACGGCTTTCCAAATCCATTCACCACTTCGCAGCATAATCCGTTAGTCTTCATCGCTTGACCTCAATGATCTCAATACCATGAACCTTCTAGACTCATTTCCATACTGTACCGTGACAAATCAACCTATACAACACTTGGTACTCTTTTTCTCTCCCCCAGACTTATTTCGTTCTATATTTATATATACACATTTTTTTTTTTTTTTTTTTTTTGAGATTGCTGAACTCAAAGCAGTGCATATTTCACTAATGTTGTTTCTTGTGAGGAGACAGGGTCGTGACTCACTACGATTGTTCCTTGTGAGGAGACATGCTCGTGAGATTGCTCGTCTTTCAACATCCTTTTTAGGGGACTCAGACTGCTGCTTTTAAGCTGGGTGATCATCTCGAGTACAGATTCACCAGATTTATTCCTCATCATGTACTCAAAAACTATCATTTCACCCCAATCCTAGTAATATATATATATATATATATATATATTATTATTATTATTATTATTATTATTATTATTTTTTTTTTTTTTTAACTTATGAATGGGGAGAGGAGTATCATTACTATCAACAGGGGGTTGCATTTATCAGGTACGAATGAGGAGTCAAGCTCAATGGACATCGATCCCAAAGAGAATCGTGCAATAGCTCTGACTTGGCGGATTAGACTGGAAGTAGCGGATGTTTCTAGTCAACCGGTCGATCCTGGGATTTTTCATTAGTCCGACTCTGAAACTGATCCTGGAAGAATGGTCACACGCTGAAAAGGACACTCCACTTAACCAATACAAAAAATTTCTACTAGTTTCGACTCGATAAAACAAAAAATTTTCCAAAAAAATATGAGTCAAAACCAAAACAAAAAGAAATACGTTAGTAGTTCCCTCCCCCAGACTTAAACAACACTGTCCCCAGTGTTATCAAGCCCGAGATTGGCAAAATAAATCAAACGAAACGTGAACTTGATCGAAAAAGTAGAGAATTTACCATTTTGAAGATCCTGTCGATCGACAGAAACATCATGTCGATCGACAGATGAGCTTCTGTCCAAATTTGCACATTTGTAGATTTTTCGAAAAGTGTTTGGTTCGATGTTCCAAACCTGCATCTACAGATATTCAACAAATGATTAATGGAACAACACGCTGCAATCCTTAAAATAGAAATTCGAGTTTACATTTTGTTTGAAATTCCAACAAAAATCCGAAATTAAAATGCCGAAGGGAAAATGTTTGAAAAGGGAAAAAGAAAAACAAGATAAAGTAGAATGGAGGAAGGGAACTAGTCCTCCTCCTCGTCATGATGATGCTCTGGTGATGGTGTGTTGCGCGGAGATGGTGTGCGGGGACGGATACAGTCGGACTTGCAAGACATTGCATCCCATGTTGCCTTTAGAGCCTTGGCGATCCAGCCTAAACGCGGGTCGTCATCCATCAAACCTGCTGGGAGACTCGGGAAGCGATGCTCGTGTACAGGCTGCTCCGGCGGTGCTTGAGATGAGCTAGCTCCACCCCGTGTCGTGAGCTTCCTCGTAGGACCCATGGGCATAAGAACTTCCTCAGGTGGATTGAAGGAGATAAGTGTAGGTTCATTAGTGACCCGCAATAAATCCATCACTCTCCCAATCTCTACCTTTCTATTTTGGCCATTCGCAATTGGGAAGACCCAGTGTAGAGGATGCTCATGCGTGATCCAATGAGCATTCTTCATATGCTCCAAGTCCACATAAGCACTCTTCTTCTCCTCCTCATATTCGGTTGTTGAAACCTTGCATTTCGTGAAGATTGGAGTGAGGATGCTTCCCACCGGTAATTGCTTCTTACAAAAATTAGTAAGAGATAGCGGAGTATGCTTGAGCGAGTAGAGGTACTCCATCAACACCATTCCCATGTTTGGTGTTATAGTGTCCCAAGTCTCATTGTGGATGACGCTCCTCAAAGCGTAAGAAAGTAAGACCAACTCGTAACTCCTAACCTTCACTGGCTCCATCTTGCACATGATGGTAGTGGTGAGCAATCGAATCAAGTAGCGAGCAACTGGATGACGCACATCGGCTTGTGCAGAACTCCCCACTATATAAGGACCGGTGCCAATCTCATTCCACAATGTCTGGACGCCGCCAGCAATGTCCTTTGGCAATCCAACAAGTGGAACTTCCGGGAACCCAAAAGTCCTGCAAACGGTTAAGGCATTCATCTTGTGCCGCTTCCCGTTACTCATGAAGCTCATGTGGAAATGCCTCGGATCTAGATTGTCCTCTGGAGTTTTCGCGTCACTGGATGACTTAACCGTGGCGAAGAATTGGCGGACAAGGTCGGGATACATCATTGAACGTCCGTCCACCAATTTCGCCAAACCCATCTCTTGAATCAACTGCTCAACTTCATCCCTGAGTTTCAGAAGTCCTAGCGACAGCTTGTCGATGAACTTGGTGGTCGCTATGGGGACCCTGAGCCACTCGTTGTAGAGGAGGGAGTCATAAACGTCCCAAGCGGGTGAATCTTCCCTCTTCTCAATCTCATCACTTGTCAATACCGACTTCAACATTACTCCCCTTTTAAGAGACTCAAACTCAACCTGAATCCTTTTGCTCTCCTTCCTTGGCCATTTCGGTTTGGTACCACGCTTGATATCATAAGTAGGTGGTGGAGATGGAGCTTGAGAACTCGAACCATCATCGGTCCTTGGTCGTTTCCCTGTGCTTTTATCAGTCGTACGTACCATCTGCAAAATGAAATCACAAAGAAAAACAAGCAGAGGAAGTTAGAAAGAACCAACAAAATGGACAGTCACTTCCCTGTCGATCGACACAAGTATCTGTCGATCGACAAAGAGGCGACTGTCCCAGTTCTGCATACGACAAGAAATCACACAATTGCAACACCAAATCTCGTCTAATTCATGCCTATCACGACTCCTAGCATCACTATTAAACCTATTGTCGACACAACAATCACCAATTCGCACAAATTCACAACACATTCAAAAACCCCCAAATTATAAAGTTCAAACCCTAATTATCAAAATCAACACAATTTAGGCATGAAATTGGTTCGAAATTACTCTTATAGTTTAAAGAAAGTATTAAAAACTCAAGAATCGAACCAATTTAACCCAAAAACTCATCACCTCTCTTCATGAATTCGGAATGAAAAATCGAGAAAGGGAGACATACCTTGTTTTGGTTGCTAAAACGAATGTGAGAATCGAAGAGAGGAGGAAAATCCAAGTGGATTAGGCCCAAAAATCGATTGATTCGGTCAAGTATTTGAAAGTCTAGGGTTTGGGGTGATTTTTGTCGATCGATGGATGAAGGAGAAATGAAGAAGAAGATGAAAAATTAGGTTAAAAACTACTTACCTCGTGGTTTTCGCTGCCCGTGTCGATCGACAAGGGGTTATGTCGATCGACATAGGGGCATCTCCCTGTTTTTCCTTTTCAAAAATCATACTTAAAAACAAAAGTTAGTGAAACCAAAATTAAAAACTAAATATACTCATACTCACAAATGGGTTGCCTCCTATTTAGCGCTTGTTTTAAGTCGTTAGCTCGACTGTGTCGAAGCTCAGACTTCGGGTGCATCATCCAAGGGTACCATGTGTCCCTCCGGAATTTTGGCTTCCGCCCAGTAATGCTTCACCCTTTGGCCATTTACCGTGAACTCCTTTCCATCATTTGCGATTAACACAACAGCTCCATGTGGCCTAACCTCCTTGATCGTGAAAGGACCTGACCATCGAGAACGCAATTTACCAGGAAAAAGTTGTAAACGCGAGTTGTATAGCAATACCTGGTCGTTGGGCTCGAAGCTCCTGGAGATTATCTTCTTGTCATGGTACGCCTTTGTCCTCTCCTTGTACAGCTTGGAGTTCTCGTAGGCATGAAGTCGAATCTCATCCAGTTCGTTCAACTGAATCAATCTCCGTTCTGCGGCGGGCTTGATGTCGAAATTGAAATGCTTTACCGCCCAAGCTGCCTTATGTTCGAGTTCCACCGGTAGATGACATGCTTTTCCATAAAGCAGATGGAAAGGAGTGGTGCCTAGAGGAGTCTTGTAAGCAGTCCTATAAGCCCAGAGCGCATCGACTAGCTTTGTAGACCAATCCTTCCTCGTGACACTTACCGTCTTCTCAAGGATTGTCTTGATCTGCCTATTTGACACTTCCACTTGACCACTCGTCTGTGGGTGATAAGGACTCGCCACGCGATGGTGAACACCGTATTTCTCTAAGAGTTTAGAGAATATCTTGTTTATGAAATGTGTCCCACCATCACTAATGACTACTCGTGGCACTCCAAATCTCGGGAAGATGATGGTCTTAAACAACTTAATGACCACTGCAGCATTGTTGTTCGGACTAGCAATTGCCTCCACCCATTTGGAGACATAGTCCACCGCGACTAATATGTACTCATTCCCATAAGAGGATGGGAATGGACCCATGAAATCGATGCCCCAACAATCAAATACTTCAACCTCGAGGATGAAGTTTTGTGGCATCTCATGTCACTTGCTAATCTTTCCTCGCCTCTAACAGGCATCACATTGCAGTATAAATGCATTTGCATCCTTAAACATCGAGGGCCACCAGAAACCCACTTGAAGAACCTTGGACACTGTCTTGAACGTGGCAAAGTGCCCTGCATATTCTGAACCGTGACAGTGATAGAGCACATCTCGAACTTTGCTCTCCGCAATGCATCTCTGATAAAGCCCATCTGAACAATGTCGGTATAGATACAGCTCGTCCCAAAAGTACCTCCGAAGTTCTCTCATAAATTTCTTCTTCTCATAGCCCTTGAGATCATCCAGTGTAGTCTCTGCAGCAAGGTAATTGGCTATGTCACTGAACCAAGGCCTATCGCTCTCTGAGACCGCGTTTGACTCATGGAGTTCCATCTGATCACCCATTGCCGATCGACATATAAGGTTTATGTCGATCGACGGTTCATGTTCTTTATTTAAATTTTCGGACAGTGAGCTCCCTGTCGATCGACATAGCAGCTTGTCGATCGACGGTGAATGCTCTGCCCCAACACTTAGCCGATTTTCCAGTGTAGCCTCTTGCGATCCAATCTCAATGAAGTGTACACTTTCCTCTGGGAAGTAATCATCGATTGGTACACTTTCTTCTATCCGAATGCGCGAAAGGTGATCCGCTACACCATTCTCGACTCCCTTTTTGTCCTTGACTTCTATGTCAAAATCTTGGAGAAGGAGGATCCACCTCAACAACCTTGGTTTAGCGTCTTTCTTTTGCATTAAGTACTTCAATGCTGAATGATCCGTGTGCACTATAACCTTGGCTCCAATTAGGTAAGAGCGAAACTTCTCGAAGGCGAAAACGACGGCTAACAACTCCTTTTCAGTAGTTGCGTAGTTTCTTTGAGCCTCGTCTAGCGTTCTACTAGCATAGTAGATTGCATGAAGTTTTTTGTCCTTCTTTTGCCCTAACACTGCCCCAACTGCGTAATCACTTGCATCGCACATTACCTCGAAAGGTAAATCCCAATCGGGAGGTTGCACTATCGGGGCACTCACCAAAGCCTGTTTAATCTGTGTAAAAGCATTTAAACAATTAACATCAAAATCAAATTTGATGTCCTTACAGAGCAATGTGGTGAGTGGTCGAGCAATCTTTGAGAAGTCCTTGATGAACCTCCTGTAGAATCCAACATGGCCAAGGAAACTACGAATCTCCCTAACCGTAGTTGGCGGTTGAAGACTCATCGTCACTTCAATCTTGGCACGGTCCACCTCAATACCATCCGTGGAAACTTGATGGCCAAGCACAATTCCTTCTTGCACCATGAAATGACATTTCTCCCAATTAAGCACCAAGTGCTTCTCCACGCATCGAGCGAGCACTTTCTCTAGGTTGTCCAAGCAGTCCTTGAATGAATCACCGTGGACCGAGAAGTCATCCATGAAGACCTCCTTATATTGCTCAATCATATCGGTGAAGATGGAAATCATACACCGTTGAAATGTAGCTGGAGCATTACAAAGTCCAAATGGCATTCTGCGGTATGCAAAAGTGCCATAAGGACATGTAAACGTTATCTTCTCTTGGTCATCTGGATGGATGGGGATTTGGAAGAACCCAGAATATCCATCGAGGAAACAGTAGTAGGGGTGCTTTGCTAAACGCTCTAGCATCTGGTCGATGAAGGGTAACGGGAAATGGTCCTTCCTTGTGGCCGCGTTTAGCTTCCTGTAATCTATGCACATTCGATGACCAGTTACAGTCCTCATCGGAATTAGCTCATCTTTCTCGTTTTTTACTACTGTGACACCTCCTTTCTTTGGTACCACATGCACTGGACTGATCCAAACGCTATCCAAAATGGGATAGATGATTCCAGCTTCTAGGAGTTTCAAGATCTCTTTCTTGACAACCTCTTGCAGGTTTGGGTTAAGTCTCCTTTGATGCTCAACCGATGATTTGCTCTCATCCTCAAGGTGAATCTTGTGCATACACAAGTCCGGAGAGATACCTGCAATATCATCAAGAGAATAGCCGAGAGCTGGGCGAAATTTTCGCAGCTTGCTCAGCAGTAAGGAGAGCTCTGGATTGTTCAAAGAAGAATTGACAATCACGGGGTAAGTAGAATTAGGTCCAAGAAAGGCGTACCTTAGCCCGGCGAGAAGTGGCTTGAGCTCAAGCTTTGGAGCTTTTTGTTCACTCCAATCACTGATTTGTGGAGCTTTCGATGAAGCTTCCCCCAAACTAGCACTTGCAACCAAGTGCTTCCTTTCTTTGCTAGCATCCATCATCCTAGCATAACCCCTCGCATCATTATCAAACTATTCTTTCTCTTGCACAGAGTTAACCAAAGTCCTTTCCAAGGGATCAATGGGATGATTCTCATTGAAAACTTCCTGTGCAAGGTCGGTGAGAGTGTCTACGTAGAAGGTGTGTCCATCTATGGTAGGCCTCTTGATAAGCTTGTCCATCTCGAACTTCATCTCGAGACCACCTACTCTTAAAGTGATGCTACCTCCTTGAAAATCAATCATGGCACCGGCTGTGGCTAAAAAAGGCCTACCCAAGATAAGAGGATCCTTGGGTTCCTCGTTGTATTGCAAAACCACAAAGTCAGTCGGAATCAAACAGTTCCCAACCTTGATTGGAACATCTTCTAGTACTCCTTCAGGAATCCTAACTGACCTATCCGCTAAGATAAGAGAGATCCTAGTGGATTGGTAATCCGTCATCCCAAGACTCACCGCAACTGAAAGTGGCATGAGGTTGATGCCTGAACCTAGATCACAGAGAGACCGCGAAAATCTATCCTTGAAGATATAACAATCCAAAACAAAGCTTCCCGGATCCGTTAGTTTCTCTGGGATCCTGTTCTGAATCACTGCGCTTACTTGTTCAGAAATCATAGCCACTGCTTCCTCAATGCCCCAACTCTTGGTCACCATCTTCTTGACATACCGTCGTATCACGGGACTGAGTTTAACGGCTTCGACAAACGGAAGTTCCAACACTAGCTTGTCTATGATGGACTTGCATCTTGCATCCTCAAGCCCTTGCTTAGATCTCTTCTGACTCTTCGGGTAAGGTACCTTGGGTATGTACACTCTCTCCATTGGATTATCCGACGATTTTAAAGGAGAAATCGTTCTGGGGGTTTCCTGTCGATCGACGGTTGTAGATCCTGTCGATCGACATGGATCTGATGTTCTTGTATCGACCACATTTTTCCCTTTGTCGATCGTCACTGGATCTTCTGCCAAAATTTGGTTTGGCTGTGTCGATCGACGGTCAGATGTGTTGATCGACGGATACTGCTCTGCATCCGGAGACTTGCTCTGTTCTGTTCCTGTCGATCGACATGCAGGTGTGTCGATCGACGGATGACCTTCTGCCCGAATTTCATTCTCATCAAAATCTCCAAACTCATCAAAATTTTCATTACCAAGTCCTTTCTTCAACTCAGGCCCTTGGATAACCTTTCCACTCCTCGTTGTGATGGTAGCAACGTAATGCTTCGGGTTAACATCCGTTCTAGAAGGAAGGAATCCTTCTTGTCTCCTCGAGTTCTCGGCGGTTTGAGCGACTTGAGTGTTTAGCTTCCTCACATGAAGATTGATAGCCTCAATCTTTCCATTCAAATCGGTGTACAAGGCATCGATTTTGCCATTGAAGTTCACCGTCATCTTTTGTTGACCCTCCAGAATTTGCTCTATCATTGAGTCCGTCTTGTTATCCGACGACTTAGGAGGTGGAGTTTGGTAAGAAGAAGAACCGTAGTTCCTAGTGAAGCTGCTCTGATAGGGTTTCTGATAGTCCGTATTCTGGAACTGCGGTTTGGTGTAGCTAGGTGTGGCTTGATTTCCAGTGAATGTAGATCTCTGATTGTTTCCACTGTAGTTGCCTCCACTGTAGTTTCTGTTACCCTGCTGATTACCAAACCTCTGTCCCTGAAAAGCATTACCACCAACGTAGTTGCAGTCCTCTTCATCCTCTTCTTCCTTTGGATTGAAGGTTTCTACCTCCTGAGCAAACTGCACCTGCTTCTTTCCCACTAGCAAGTTATGCATCGAGTCTAGCTTGGCTTCCATCTTGGCCATATTACCTCCATCTGTGCTCTTCCCAAGCTGTTTCCTCTCGTAGTCTATGTTCTTCGTGCTACTACTCGAAGCCATGTTCTCGATGAGTGCCAACACATCACTTGGAACGTTGGTGTTGAAGTTTCCTCTACTTGCAGAATCCAAAGACATTTGATGTCTCCAATCGATTCCTCTGAAGAAGATTCCCAATAACTGCACATCACTAAAACCGTGATGAGGACAATCTCTTTGGTAGGACTTTAATCTTATCCAGGCATCCTTGAACGCTTTAGTCGGTCCTTGCCTAAATGTCGAGATCTTCATCCTTAGATCCTCAGACCGTGTCTCATCGAAGAAGTTGACGAGAAACGCGTTTTTCGTGTCCTCCCAAGTAGTTAAAGAACCCGGGGCTAACTGCTTTAGCCAGTAAGCAGCTTCTCCACTGAGAGAATACGGGAAGAGCTTGCAGAAAAGGTAATCTTCAGGAACCCCATTTGCTTTGATGTTGGATGCTAAGTCCTTAAACATCTCAATATGGTCCATGGGATGTTCTGAAGGAAGGCCATGGAATGGGCGTTGAGCTACCAAAGAGAAGTAAGCCGGCTTTAGCTCGAAGTCATTCCTAGGGAAGGAAGGAGGTCTAATAGCAGCTCTGTTGGTGTAGAACTCCTGAGGCCTATAGTGCTCTCTCAATGTACGCTCATGCCCAGCTGGCTCGTGTTGTTGCTCCTCTTCTATCACGGTTCCATCCTCCTCAATGCGCTGGCCCTCAGCGTTATACTTTCGTCCTTGATGGTCCGTGATGGCTCCATCTGCACCACGGAGCAAGATCACTCTGTTGTTGACCATCTTGGTTGCTCTTGTTGCTCGCTCTAACTTTCCAATCTCAGGAATGAGATCGACTAGCTCTTCGTTTCGATTGCTCCTGTTTATACGATTAGGCATAAACCTGAAACACACAAACACCAAGAGAAAAGAGCAAGTTAAGTATCAAAATAAAAATAAAAGCTTAGCCAAAATATTAGTAACTTGAATTGAACGGTAAATTCAACTCCCCGGCAACGGCGCCAAAATTTGATGCTGGCTCAAATTTACCCTAGAACCACTCTCTCAAACAAAGAGATCATCGTAGTATTTAAGGATCGTATCCACAGGGAGTTAGAATACACAATCAATCTCGGTATTCAGATTATGCTAAGTAAAACGATTGTAAGCGTAAAAGCAGTTTATAAAACAAGTAAACGAAAGATGGGTTGATTAAGTACTTAAAGAGATGAAAGCTAGGTCATGGAAATTCTTTAGATAATGATTCGAAATCAATATATAGCAATTGTCGAGGTTCAATTAAGTGCCGTTCTAAAACTCAAACACGAAAATATAGCCAGCTAACTGTCGTTACGAAGGCTACCTATCTTTAGATCCTCGAATCCCAAATTTCTTTGCGAATTCGTCGAATCTAAACAAGCATTTAGTACGAGCTCGATATGTTCACAAAGTCCCTAAGCCAAATTTCTTTGCGAGTAAGTAACTTTGCCCATTTAAACTAGTTCAGGTTATTAATCCCACTGTCGTGGCTAATCAACAATCCTAAGATCAAGATTCGAGATGATCAAGAAAGAATCAAGCATTAATAACAGTTTAAATGAAGAACCTACGGATAAACCTTAACAAATATGCAATTTCAATGATTTCTTGTCATAACCCAAGAAATCCCAAAACCTAACAAGTGATTTACTCAGAAATAGATGATGAAATCATATTAACTGAATAAGATTGCATTAAAGAGTAAGAGTAGATGATACAAAAGGGTTTGAAGTCTTTGGATCTCAAGAACATGTAGATCTTCTCAAAGTTTCTCCAAAAAAATCTCTCTTTCTCTCTCTACCTCCTTAATAAAACAGTCTCTCCCCAAATAAAAACGAGTAAAAAGTATTTATACAAGTGATAAAATTAGGTTTACAGAGCGCCTGTCGATCGACACAAACAACATGTCGATCGACACGAGGGCATCTGTGGAGATTTTCTACGTCTTTAAAAACCTCTGTCGATCGACAGTGGATATACTATGTCGATCGACAGGGACCTTTTAAAGGTCTCGATTCCACTTGTATCTCTTCCGCTCCAAAATGGTCCAAAATGCTTCAAATGTTACCATTAAGCTCCAAATGACCCTTTCCTGCAAAACACTACAAAAGACACAAAAATACCAAAAATACTAATACAAAACCCGCTTATATCATGGTTAAAATCGGGTAAAAACCATGATATATCAAATGTGCTGGAAATTGCCGTCGGGCAGTCCCATCGGGCACCCATTAGTCAGACACCCCAATGGGAGAAACCAGAATCCGTTTTTCTCTCTATAGATTTTCAGATCCGACCTGGTTTGTTCCGGGTTGACCCAATTCAGATTTTTTATGTTAAATAAGCATTCTAAACCTAGTTTTTTTTGTTAAGTGAGATCAGACCTCTTCCCCTTTTGTACTAAAACTCTTCTTACTAAAAAAAAAATTGAAAAATTTCGAAAAATACAAAAAATGCATGTAGTTTCATATAATATTAGCATTTTTTTTTTCATGCTAGGATTGAGTCTAGAACATTTTAGAGATGCATTTTCATATTGCATAGGGGGCAATGATGAAATTTCCTTGTAAAGTCTCATTAATACTGGCAAGTTTAAGATTTCTAAATATTTTAATTTTGGTAAGTTTAGAAATATTTAAATGTGTTTGGCAATTAGAGTTATAGTAATCAAAATAAATATATTTGGAAATAAATGTGTTTGGTAATGAGTATAAGAAAATTAAATAAATAAATAAAAATAAAGAGGAGAAAAATTGTGGTGATGACATCTAAGCAAAGTGCTCCCAAAATACTCATCAAATAATATATAGGATAATATAATAGTATTTATATAGAGATGTAAATCGTGTATTGCAATATTAAAAGAATGAGAAGTACAAAAAAGAAACTAAAATTCCTACAACCTCTCTCTCTTTTCTACAGCTTCAAAATTAGAGAACAATTCTTAGGGGTGAACCTTCTTATTCACCCCCTCTTCACTAACCAATAAAAAAAAAGATGTGGGGGCTACTAAAAGAAAAATTCTTGGGTTCACCTCCTACGGGTGAGTCCTCTCATTCACCCCCTCTTTATTAGTCAATCAAAATTAAGTTGGATGACCATCAATCTATTTAAAAAATACTACAAATATAAAAATTATTTTTTAATAGATATGTAATTTAATTTTTTTTGTTTGGGTTAACTATTCCCAAATTAGGGTATAATTCTATGGGATAGGGTTTGGGTTTGGGGTTTAGGTTTTAGGTTTTAGGGTTTGATTTTGAATGTTGAAATTTCATTTTCATTCACCCCCTCTTTATTAGCCAATCAAAATTAAGTTGGATGACCATCAATCTATTTAAAAAATACTACAAATACAAAAATTTTTTTTTAATAGATTTGTAATTAAAATTTTTTTGTTTGGGTTAATTATTCCTAAATTAGGGTATAATTATAGGGGATAGGGTTTGGGTTTAGGGTTTAGTTTTTAGGTTTTAGGGTTTAGGGTTTAGGGTTTGATTTTGAATGTTGAAATTTCATTTAATTTTTGGGGTTAAGTATTCCCAAAGTAGGATATAGTTTTAGGGGTAGGTTTGGGTTTGGGTTTGGGGTTTGAGGTTTAGGGTTTAGGGTTTGATTTTGAATGTTGAAATTTCATTTAATTTTTAGGTTCGGGTTAACGATTCCCAAATTAGGGTATAGTTTTACGGGTAGGGTTTAGGGTTTAATTTTGAGTTTTAAAGTACTTGATTTGTGTAATTTAGTGTTTAAATTCTAGAATTATTTATTTTGGTCCCTTTAATTAATTCAATTTAGGTATGTAGTAAATGATTTATTAGCTATTACTAAAACTAATTAATCTTATTAAAATAACAAACAAAATTGAACTAAAAGAATATCATTAATTCATTTGTTAAAACTGAAATAAATCATAAATCTCAAATTCAAACCCTAAACCCCAATGCTATACCCTAATTTGGGAATAGTTAACCCAAAATAAATTTTAACCCAAACTCAAACCCTAAACCCTAAAGTTGTACCCTAATTTGGGAATAGTTAACCCAAAATAAATCCTAAACCCCAAACTCAAACCCTAAGCTCCAAAACTGTATCCTAATTTGGAAATAGTTAACACAAACCTAAAAATGTAAACTACAAATCCAATGAAAATTAATTTTTGTAGTTAAAATATTTTGGTTTGGGTTAACTATTCCCAAATTAGGGTATAGTTTTAGGGTTTAGGGTTTGAGTTTGAGTTTGGGATTTTGGATTTATTTTGGATTAACTATTCTCAAATTAGGGTGTAGCTTTGAGGTTTAGGGTTTGAGTTTGGGTTAAGATTTATTTTGGGTTAACTATTCTCAAATTAGGATATAATTTTGGGATTTAAGGTTTAAGTTTGGGGTTTGGGATATATCTAATTTGTTTAGTTAGATAAATATTATTTATTTTAGTTAAATTCGTTTTTTTATGGTCTCATATTTAATCCAATTTTTTTTTAAATGATTTAATTAGATTGGTGGCCTCACTACTAAAATATGATTGGTTAATCAAAAATGGGTAAATGAGAAGGTTCACCCCCAGGGGGTGAATCCAAGAATTGTTCAAAATTAGGGATGTAGAAAATATGGCTTTTATACCTTTTTTTTTGTCTTAAAAATTAACATACAGCTTGATCGGTGATATTTAAGACTTAGAAAAAAAGAGAGGTTGTAAGTGTTGGAAATAAAAGTTTAAAGAGATGGAGAAAGTATTTGAGAAATTTGGGAGAGAATAAAACTTTTAAGAAGTAGAAGATTTTTTTACTTAGAAACTTTTCTTGAAACAACTTGGAACAACTTTCCTGTTTGTTCTTCTTATCTTACAAACGAGAGGGGTGAAGAGCATCCCAAAAGTCTCTTACAAAATTCTAGATTATTCTACACTAATCTCCTTACTTCCTAACTAGATAAGTTTCTAGATTTCTCTACAACCTCTAGATTATTATCTAACTATCATACAACACTCTAGACTTTTCTACACAAATATCTAATTAACTTATCTATTAGAATTCTCTAGAAATCTCAAAGAAGTTATAACCTTCTAGAGAAGTTCTAGAACTTGGATAAGTATTGGATTTGGCCCAACATATGATTATTGGGTTATTAATCCATTAATTAACCTTGATCCAAAATCAAGTTTAACTTTCAACACCCCCTCTTAAACTTGATTTTGCTACTCCAAGCAAATTCCTCATCTTGATAAAGTTTTTGCGCTTAAGTGGCTTGGTGAAAATATCAACAACTTGATCATTCGTCTTCACATACTCCAATTGCACTTCCTTCTTGGTGAAACACTCTCTGATGTAGTGATAGCGTGTGTCAATGTGCTTACTTCGATCATGGAAGACTGGGTTCTTCGCCAAAGCAATTGTTGACCTGTTATCCACAAAGATCTTCGTTGGCTCCTTTTGTGCCAAGGTCTTTAAGAGGTAGCATGACAAACACAAGAAGTGACTGCTACGTACTCCGCTTCGCAAGTAGAAAGAGTTACAATCGGCTGCTTTTTTGACATCCATGTGAAAGTCGTATCTCCAATATAGAACACGAAGCCACTTGTGCTCTTTCGATCATCTACGTCACCACCCCAATCGCTATCGCTATATCCCATAAGCTTGTAATCGTTAGAGCTAGAGTAATACAAGCCAAATTCTATAGTACCTTTGATATAGCGAAGGATCCTCTTAGCCACCTTGAAATGAGTTGTTGTTGGATGCTCCATGTAGCAACTAATAACTCCGACCGCATATAAGATGTCAGGCCTAGTGCACGTTAAGTAGCGTAAACTTTCTACCAAACTCTTAAAGAGTGTTGGATCCACACTTTCTCCCTCTTCATGCTTTGATAATTTGGCTCCACATTCCATTGGTGTACTAACTGGGTTTGAGTCATCCATCTTGAACTTCATAAGTACCTCCTTAGCATAACCTTCTTGAGTAATGAAGATTCTATTGTCTTTTTGCTTAACTTCAATCCCAAGGTAGTAAGACCTCAATCCAATGTCCGTCATCTGGAACTCCTTTATCATCTCCATCTTAAACTCTTTGAACATGCTTGGATTACTTCCGGTGAATATCAAGTCATCTACATATAAGCATGCGATCAATATATCTTTGTTTTGAGTTTTGATATAGAGTGCATGCTCATATGGACACTTGATGGAATTTTTCTCCTTGAAGTACTTATCAATCCGAGTATTCCAATCTCTTGGGGCTTGTTTTAAGCCATAAAGCGCCTTCTTCAACCTTAGGACCTTGTCTTCTTCTCCCTTGACTATGTAGCCTTGTGGTTGCTCAATATAAACTTCTTTTTCGAGATCTCCATTTAAGAAGGCTGATTTGACATCCATTTCATGTATCCTCCTGTTGTTTTGAGCCGCCAATGAAATTATTAGTCGAACAGTTTCTAAACGGGCAACAGGGGCGAATACCTCATCATAGTCAATTCCAACTCTTTGACTATAGCCCTTTGCCACCAATCTTGCCTTGTACCTTTCAACTTCTCCTTTAGGGTTCTTTTTTTCTTTATACACCCATTTCACACCGATCGCCTTGTGCCCATTTGGAAGTGATGCTAACTCCCAAGTATCATTCTTTTGTATCCCTTTGATCACTTCATCCATTGTATCTCTCCATGTCTTCTCTTCCATAGCTTCTTGGAAGTTCATGGGCTCGCAATCCGCAAATAGACAGAATAAGGTAAGATTATCTTGATTTTTGGTTACCTCATAGATCTCTTCAAGACTTCTAAAACGTGGTGTCTTTTCACTCGAACTTTCATTTTCTTGAGAACTCGGTGTAGGTGAACTTGGTGGTGTTACGGGCTCCTCTCTTGGTTGCTCCACTTCATCTTCTTCAACACATGGGAAAAAGTTATAATCTTCATCATTTGATCTCTAATCTCATTCTCCTTCTTCACCAAATATGACATTTTTGCTAGTGATTGTCTTCTTTGTATTAGGATTGTAGAGCTTGTAGCCTTTGGAGTTGGCGTCATAACCAATGAAGATGTACTTCTTGCTTTTATCATCTAGTTTGCTCCTCTTCTCGTCCGGCACATGAGCATGAGCAATGCTTCCAAAGACTCCTAGATGAGAAACACCGGGCTTTCTTCCACTCCAAGCTTCTTGTGGTGTTTTCCCCCAAACACTTCTTGTCGGAGATTGATTTGAAATATAAACCGCACACGCAACTGCTTCTGCCCAAAATTCCTTTGGTAATTTCTTACTTTTGAACATGCTTCTCGCCATTTCAAGAATTGTCCTATTCTTCCTTTCCGCTACTCCATTTTGTTGAGGGGATCTCGGCACCGTCAATTGTCTTTGAATCCCATTATCTTCACAATACGTCAAAAATTCTTTGGACGTGAAATCTCCTCCACGGTCAGATCTCATGGTTTTGATCACAAGGCCACTTTCCTTCTCGACATGGGCTTTAAACTTTTTAAAGTTTTCATAAACTTTTGATTTCTCCTTTAAAAAATAGACCCATGTTTTTCTTGAAAAATCATCAATAAAGAGAAAGAAGTAGTTACTTTTACCGAGTGATCTTGGTTTGATCGGACCACACATGTCCGTGTGTATGAGTTCCAGCGGCTTCCGAGCTCTTGTATTTGACTCCTTTGGAACACCCTTCACACACTTGATTTGGATGGTTGATGTAAGGCAAACCTCTCACTATTTGTTTTTTTTGAAAATAGCTCTAATCCTCCAAAGTTGAGATACCCGAATCAAAGATGCCAAAGCCATGACTCCTCTTTGTAGCACATTTTGAGACATTGTGCGATGTCACTTTGAATGTTAAGAACAAACATTCGGTTTATTGACATCGGGACCTTGGTAATGAGATTGCTTCCTTGGTCTCTTATAGAAAGGTGATTATCTTTTAATCGAATATCATAACCTTTCTCTAAGAGTTGTCCAAGGCTCAAGATGTTGGTCTTCATGCTTGGGATATAATAAACATTTGATATAAATTAGTGATCTCCATTCTTCAATCGGATTAGAATATTTCCTTTACCTTTCACCTCCATCTTCGATTCATCTCCTAAAGCCACATTTCCTTTCATCGATTCATCAAGCTCCACAAACATGCTTCTTCGGCCGCACATGTGATTGCTTGCACCGCTATCAAGGTACCACTTGTGATTCTCTTCTCGTTCATCATTCTTGTAAGCCATCAACAACATATCTCCTTCTTAATTTATTTCTTCAACATAGTTTGCCTTTTCCTCGACTCTTTTGTTGCGAGGAGCTTTACATTCGGAAGCATAATGTCCATATTTTCCACAATTGTAGCATTTAATGCTTGACTTATCATACCTTGATTTTGGACTTCCTCTCCCACGACCTCTTGAAGAGCTTTCTCCTCTTTGGTTGGTGTTGTATTCATAGGGCCTCCAACCTCTTCTATTTTGATATCCACGACCTCGTCCTCGAATTTGACCACCACCACGCCTTTGATAACTTTGACTAGTTTCTTCTTTAGTTTGATCAATCCGCATCATAAGTATTTGTTCGACGATATCTTCTTTTTCTTCTTTTTTTCTTCATACGCTTGTAGGGATCCAAGAAGTTGTTCCATTGTCATATCCTCCAAATCTTTTGTCTCTTTGATAACGGTTACTATATGCTCAAATTTTGGATCTAACGATCTAAGAACTTTCTCCATGATTCTTACTTCTTCTAACTTCTCTCCATTTCTTTTAAGGTTATTAGTAACCGTTAAGACTCTTGAGAAATAATCGGAGACGAGTCCACCTTCCTTCATTTGCAACGCTTCAAATTCTCCTCTTAGAGTTCGAAGACGTACTTTCTTGACTTGTGTTGCTCTCTTGTAAGAGGTTCGAAGCTTGTCCCATGCTTCTTTGGCCGACTTTGCTCCCGCGACTTTCTCAATCGTTTCTTCATCTAATCTTTGATAGATTAGACAGAGAGCTTTCTTGTCTCTCTTCCTTGAGTCTCTCAAACTATCCTTTTGAGTTTGAGATACACTATCTTCGTTCTCCGGTTCATCGTAGCTTTTAACGACTATCTCCCACACGTCATGTGCTCCTAGAATTACCGTCATCCTTAGACTCCAATTGTCGTAGTTGCTCTTTGTAAGCATCGGGACTTGGAAGAGAATGCCGCTACTCGCCATCTTTATGAACCTCGCTCTGATACCACTTTGTTGGAAATAAAAGTTTAAAGAGATAGAGAAAGTATTTGAGAAATTTGGGAGAGAATAAAACTTTTAAGAAGTAGAAGATTTTATTACTTAAAAACGTTTCTTGAAACAACTTGGAACAACTTTCTTGTTTGTTCTTCTTATCTTACAAATGACTAAATGAGAGGGGTGGAGAGCCTCCGAAAAATCTCTTACAAAAGTCTAGATTATTCTACACTAATCTTCTTACTTTCTAACTAGATAAGTTTCTAGATTTCTCTAGAAACTCTAGATTATTATCTTACTATCTTATAACACTCTAGACTTTTCTACACAAATATCCAATTAACTTATCTAATAGAATTTTCTAGAATCTCAAAGCAGTTATAACCTTCTAGAGAAGTTCTAGAACTTGGATAAGTATTGGATTTAGCCCAACATAAGATTATTGGGTTATTAATCCAATAATTAACCTTGATCCAAAATCAAGTTTAACTTTAAAAAGAAGTGGTTTTTACAGCCCAACCAAGCCCTTATTCAGGGGAAATATTGTTCTATATTGTGTGCTTCCTCTTTCATCTAGGGGAGGGTCACTAACATTGTGGTATCAAAACAACCAACAAAAAAAACATAGAGAAAACCGGAAAGAAAAAGGAAAAAGCAAGAGCTTCTCACGAAAGAAACATTTTCCAATGGAGATATTTACTCGAAAGCCTCATCATCATCGGGAAGTGGCTGAGCTGCAGCTAGTCCGAGCTCAAGCTCGTTCTTCTCCTGAGAAGCAATGTCGATCTGCACTTCGGGTGGAGCAAGCGCTGGTGACTCTACAAAGTGAAGGTTTGTGTCTCCAGCCAGTTTCCTAGCAAGGTACAAGAAGGGCTTCTCGAAGATGTAATTGCTCTTTGTGGATATCTCATAGTACTGAAGATTCATCCTCCTGTGGAATGTTACTTGCCTCGCAGTCACTTGCCTGGTCTCCACATCAACTTTGTTCCCGCATAGAACAATAGGGATGTTGACGCAAACCCTGCAAAGATCACGGTGCCATGTCTGAATGTTCCTGTATGTGAGCCGTGCTGTGACATCAAACATGATTACGGCACATTGACCATGGATGCTGCAAGAAAATCGAAAAGATTAGCTATTTATCAAACTGAAAACTCAAATCAGCCACTATCATAAAGTAATATCAAGTCCTAAATATTACGATGTAACAAATCAGTAACCCTAACTAGAGCTACTCCAAACTATGCATACTCTTATATTTACTGTATATAGAAAAATCATAAAGATGGTAAAAAGAATAAAGTAAAGTGGTCCACTTACTAGTATTGATCCCTAAGGCCACCAAATATCTCTCGACCAGCACTATCCCAGCAGTAGAAACGGATCTTCCCACAGTTTGTGAAGAAATCTAGAGGATGAATCTCCACACCGATAGTAGCTGTAATTCTATAAATCAGAATCAGTATGAAGAAGATAAATTGTGGAGTAAGTTTAGCTCTACTTACGTTGATAATTCTTGTCAAATTCCCCAGTAAGATGTTTCTTCATAAATGAGGTTTTCCCTGCAACAACCGAGTGAGATCAATAAGAATTGATTAGCTGAATCACCAACAACGTAACCAAAGCATTGATATCGTAACAACGTAATGACCTAAGTAAATAATCAACAAAATCCAAATAGTGGAAAACAAAAGAAGAGACAAAATCAAAGGCGAAGAGTACCTGTGCGTCCATCACCAACAATCACTACAAGAAAACAACCGCTATTCCGACGGCCACAACCGTCGGAATTCGGTCGGAAACGACCCATTTCCGACGTGTTTCTGACGGCTTTGGTCCGTCGGATCTGTCACGTCGGAATTTTAATATCCGTCGGAATTCCGTCTGTTTGTTGCAACGGAAATTCGACGGCAAACGGATATCCATTTTCCGTTTGAGAACCGTCATTATACCGTCGGAACTTAATTAGACGACGGAATACCGACGGTTTCGGAGATCCGGTAGTTTCCGAAGGCTTTCCGACGGTAAGTAATTTCCGACGGTATACCGAGGGTAAGGTAACCGAGGGAAATCCGACGGATAAAAGGCACGACGGTGTTCCGACGGAATGATATACCGAGGGTATACCGACGGAATTCGTATGTTTTAAAAAAAAAATTAAAACTATTTAAATAATTTAAAATCATTAATAAATCATTAAAAATTAAAATTAAAATCTTAAAAAACCCAAATTAAATTAAAATTGTTTCAAAAGTACATTAAAGTTTTACAATAAATTTTAAAACTAACAAATGTCTATTCCGGCCTACGGGTACGGAAGAAGTCGGTCATCTGATCTTCCAACGCTTTAAAGCGTTTTTCCGACTCCGCCCTATCTCTGTCTCTCTCTTCCTGCATTTGCCTAAGCCGGTCGTGCAGCTCTCGGTTTTCCGCCTCCAACCTGCTAGCACCGCCATATCGAACCGTGGAAACAGACGAGCTACTATCTTCAGGGAGGCCGTAAACACGGCCTCTGGTCTTGGGAGTCACCTACGATAAAAAAAAAAAATTATATTTTATAACTTCCTTGTATTAAAAGTAATGTTTAAATTTCTTTAAAAGTTAAACGGTTACTAACCTCGTACGTGAACTCGTTGATCTTCTCCACTGGAACATCGGTTGGCGCCGGAGTTCCTTCCACGATAGGTTGCGATTGCAGGAACTCCTCCTGCCGCCTCTGCACGGCTTCCACTATTTCACGAGCAAGCGGGTCTTGAATTTCCCCGGTCTTCTTGTTGGTGTGCGAAACCTTGACCAAATCAAGGTTGGAAGGATAGACATCGGTCTGCTGAAACTGTTAACATATACAATTTTGTTAGCGAATTTAAAATTTTTTTTAATTATTAAACAACTTACAATTTTCTGAGCAGCTGAAGCCTTGCTCGTTGCTCCGAGGTTGTGGGTCACCTTTCCCTTCCCCTTCCGGGTGCTGTTGCGGTTAGTGGAGTGTTTCTCGGAGTCCGCCCGAGTTGCCTCTAGTTCCCAATGTCGAAGTAGTCCAGCCCACATCTCTTGTTTATATTTGAAAACTTTAGGCACCTTCCCGTATTTATACCACGAGTCCTTCCACTCGTTGATCTTCCACGAGAACTTCCTCGCAGCCTTTGTGTCGAATTCCTTTCGGACCATCGATGTGAGCGGTGGGTCCCACGTAAAATCTTGCTGCAAAAAAAACACCACTTTCCCGCATTAGTAATTAAAATGTGAGTGATATAGAAAATATATTTGAAAAAAATAAAATAAAATCATACCGCAAATTGTCGGAACCAAGTGTCCCGGTCATCATTTCGTTGATAGAACCCGTAATACCGTTTCCCGAGTATTGAAACCTATTAAAACATTTAGTTAAATATTTATCTAAAATTATTAAATCCACTACATGTTTAAATAAGACTTACCAGGTCGTGTTAGGTGCCGGGTTTGGATGTAGACGCGTCAACCTATCACGTCCGGGTTGCGCCACAAACTGCTCGATGGTCATCGAGGTGGGAGCTGAGTGGGCTGTAGGCAGGGGCTGAGACATGTATTGGGTCTCCAAGTCGGGACTATCCTCGGGGATAACCGTCTCACTCGTAGTCCGACCTCCCCTACTGGAACTCCCACCTCCTCTAGAGTTATGAAACTGCCCATAATTCCTACGATTTCCATAATTCTAAGATTTAGATATTTCGGGATTTATGGAATTTGGAAAGTATAGGAATTTGTGATTTTGAAATTTTGGGATTTAGTTAATTGGAAATTTAGGATGATGGGAATTAAGGATATTGGGGATTGAAGAGTTTTGTAGTAAATGAATTTAATTCAATTGGGATTACGTGGTTTTGTGATTTGCAATTTTTAAATTTAAGTAATCTGGGTTTTTTTTATATTGTATATTCAGAAACCGAAGTTCCTGGATTTAAGTTTTGTTTGATGTACAGGATTTAAAGTTTTAAATTTTTTTTTTTTTTAATTGTTAAAATTTTTTTATTAACATTAATTTTCCAAATTTTTTAAACTTGTAAAAAATTTAGTTTTTTAAAGTCTTTAACTCCTTTAAAGGTTTAAATTTGTTTAAAGTTTGAATTGGTAAACATTTTTTATTAAAATTAATATGACAAATTTTTAAAAATTGTTAAAAAATTTGTAAATATGAAGGATTTAAAGGTTTTATTTTTTAAAAATTGTTTAAAATTCTGAACATTAATTTGACAATTTTTATTAACGTTAAAAAATTATAAATTTAAAAGTTTAAATTGTTAATGTTATAAGCTTTAAAATTTATAAAATAGTAAATTTGAAGGATTTAAAGATTTAAATTTTATTAATTTTAAATAGGTTTAAAATTTTATAGGTTTAAATTGTTTTATTAATGTTTAAAAAATTTTAGTTTTGAAGGATCTAAAGGTTTAAAATTTATTATTTATAAATAGGTTTATAATTTATCCTCATGAACCCTAAAATTTCTTAACAATCAAAAATTCTCATGAACCTTATTTCTTAACATTCTACAAACCTAATTTCTTAACATTCTATTAATCCTCAAGAATAATTCGGATTTCTCAACATTCTACAATCCTCATAAACCCTAAAATGCTAAAATCCTCAACAACAATTTTGGAAAAAATCTATAAAATTATGTAAAACTTACATAATTTTTGATTTGGTTGAAGAATGTGAGGATTGACCACGGAGGACCAGTTTTGGCGGAGAAACGGCGGAGAAACGGCGGAGAAACGGGAAGGAATCGCCGGAGAAACGGAGGAGAAGAAAATTTATTTGCAAATCTGTCCGGGGAAGACGAAGACTGTGGATTTATAACAGAGCCCGACGGCAGGCTGACGGCATTCCGACGGTTATTAAAAATTCCGACGGTAATGCCGACGGTTTTCCCGCGTTGACGAAGATTACGAAGTCTTTTGGCGGCTGGTCAAATTAGGGTTTCCGTAGGTAGACCGTCGGAATTTAAGACGGAATTCCGACGGTCATTGTTTTAAAATATAAAATTTTACATTTTTTTAGATATTTTCCCGTCAAAATAAATCCCATTCCATTCTATCCCCAATCCTATATTCCCGTTCCCTTTAGTTTTTTCTATGTTCAATTGCATTTTATTTATTTAGACATTTTATCTATGTTTACCTAATAAATTTGGTAAAAAAATCTTTTAATTTTGAATCCCCGAATAAATACGTCTGATTTTTCGAATTGGTGATGTTATTTTGTAGACATTATCATATATTTTATACAACTCTTATAATTCCTTTACAAAAACTCTTATAATTCCTTTACAAAAACCTTATAATCAAATTTAAAATCTTATTACTATAAATTAAAATCAAACACCGTCGGAATTCCGTCTGAACTTTAAGACGGTATTTCCGACGGTGTGTGATTTTAAATTAATTTTTTTTTGTTTCGAGAAATTAAAATTAAAAAATAAATTATAGCCGTCGGAATTCCGTCTTAAAGTGCAGACGGAATTCCGACGGTGTTTCATTTATTTTTTAATTTTAATTTCTCGGAACAAAAAAAAATTAATTTAAAACGTAAACCGTCGGAATACCGTCTGAACTTTAAGACGGAATTCCGACGGGGTTTGATTTTTTTTTTTCCTTTCAAAATATATGATAAGGTTTTAAATTTCATTATAAGGTACAACCACGGCATAGACAGCTTTCTCACCTCCATCATCATGTCTGGCAGGACGTCTCGCCTTAGTACGAGCTTCCGATGGAAAGTAAGTTTCGGCAAAGTGTGAGATTTCTTCGTTTAGGCTTTGTTGAACAATAGATCCCTCAACCCTGCTCAAATTTTTTACCTTTTTCTTCAGGTGGAACATATAACGCTCGAACGGATACATCCATCGGTATTGAACAGGGCCTCCTAAGGCTGCTTCTCGTGGGAGGTGAATAGTTAGATGTTCCATAACGTCAAAAAGGACGGTGGAAATATCTTCTCAAGATTACAAAGGAGAGCCGGGATATTGTCCTCCAAGTTACGTATCCCGTGGACGGTAAGCGTTCTTGAACATAAATCTCGGAAGAATGCACCAACTCCTATGAACGAAAATTAAACAAGTTAGCTAGTACATATATAGTAATATTATGGTAGTAAGAAACTAATGGGAGTACGAAATATACCTCCAATTGCTTGGTGGATTGGTTGTGGAAGAAGATATGCAAATACAAATGGAAGAAGACGTTGCATCACGACATGACAATCATGACTCTTCATTCCTATAAACTTGCCTTCCGTCGAATCCACGCAATTACGTAGATTAGATGCGTAGCCGTCTGGAAATTTGACAAATTTTTTGAACCATTCAAAAAATACTTCTTAATGGCCTGCGTCTAACCGGTACGCAGGCATCGGTAATCTATCGTTAGAAACATGAAGAGATTCCCTTGAACAAACCAATGGCAAGTCTAACCTAGACTTCCTGTTGTCTTTTGTCTTCCCTGGAACGTTTAAGATGGTGTTCATGATGTTGTCAAAGAAATTCTTTTCAACATGCATGACATCTACATTATGGCGCAGTAGATGGTCTTTCCAGTAAGGCAAATCCCAAAAAATACTCTTCTTGTGCCAATTGTGATATTGTCCACAACCGTCGACGGGGTAATGGCCATTATCCCCACATTCAGGAGTTTGCTCTGCACCAAAATCTCGTAACTGTTCTAATATGCTGCGACCATCTATCTCAGGAGGTGGACCATGTAACACTTGTACATTCTTCTTGAAATGTCTTCTAGACCGACGATATGGATGGGTTGACGGTAAAAAACACCTATGGCAATCAAACCATGAAGTCTTCCTTCCGTGCTACAATTGGAATGCTGAAGTATTTTCTTGGCAATAAGGACATGCCAATCTTCCATGCGTTGTCCATCCAGACAACATACCGTATGCCGGAAAATCGCTTATGGTCCACATAAGAACCGCTCGCATGTTGAAATTCTGCTTGATTGAAATGTCAAATACCTCGACACCATGCTCCCACAACATCTGCAACTCATAGATCAATGGTTGCAGGAATATATCGAGTGACCGTCTTGGATGATCAGGCCCGGGAACTAGAATTGAGAGAAACAGGAACTCTTGCCGCATGCACATAGAAGGAGGCAAATTGTAAGGTGTTACGATGACCGGCCACAATGAATATTTTCTTCCATGCTTTCCAAATGGGTTGAAACCATCGGTGGATAAGCCGAGGTATACATTCCGTCGTTCATATGCAAAATCTGGATATACGGATTGGAAGTGCTTCCACGCTTCCGCGTCTGAAGGATGCGTGATATCTCCATCTTGACTATGCTCTGCATGCCATCTCATAGCCCTAGCAGTGCGGTCTGATTCGTACAGCCTCTTCAACCTCTCCGTTAAGGGTAAATACCACATCCGTTTAAATGAAATCTTCGCCCTCCCACTTGTGTCCTGGAACCGTGGTTTGTGGCAAAATTTACATTTATTTCGGTTCTCGTCTTCTCTCCAGTATATCATACAGTTGTCGATGCACACATCTATAACCTCGTAGGGCAAACCAAGACCGGCAACAAGTTTTT
Organism: Draba incana; assembly: GCA_963576765.1. Taxonomy (NCBI): domain Eukaryota; kingdom Viridiplantae; phylum Streptophyta; class Magnoliopsida; order Brassicales; family Brassicaceae; genus Draba; species Draba incana. The sequence goes on from OY755216.1 coordinate 3,676,930, forward strand.
GGATCTCGTAGTATGATCCGGGGGACAGATTATCTTCTGGCAATATATCTTTCACGAACTCGGCAAATGCATCAACACATTCTTCGGACAAATTGTAATCAGTCTTCAGGTTCATCATCCTAGTAGCAGCAGATAGCGGTGAATGACCATCCCTACAACCGCTGTATAGTGGTTGCTTTGATGCGTCTAACATTTCAAAAAACCTTTGGGATTCTAAATTAGGTTCTTCAACCCTATCACCCTCATGATACCCACCCGACTGCAAATTCTCTCTAAACGCATTGTTAACCATCGCAACCGTACTTACCCCAACATCTACTTCCGGTGTACGTTCTCCTACGCTATCCGGAAAATAAGGTGCATTACTACTACTACTACTACCATATTCATAATTGGTTTCTCCATGTAAAAACCAAACCTTATATCCCGGCCTAAATCCATATATATATAAGTGATTCCAAACTTTACTAACCGAACCACTAATTCTATTACAGCAATTAGAACAAGGACATTTGATATCCTGACCTTTCTTGGCCGCCTCTTGATTTCTAGGTAACTGCATGAACTCGCAAATACCTTGAGCGTATTCAGTCGTTAATAAGTTCGACCCCTCTTCCATCATTGGCGCGTCCATCCATGACCGAAAATATGAAGAACTCATCTCTCAAATTTTTTAAGTTTGGTTTTCAGATGTTGGTATAATGAACGTTGGAAGAAATGTGCAAACTTATGTAGAGGGGATTTCTGTCGGAAATCCGTCAATACATCCGACATAACACCCCACCAATCACATCGGCCACCGCAGACGATATGTCAACCTTTCAAACTCTGCCGACATCGATAACCGTCCGAATTCCGTTGGAATGCCGTCGAAAAATACCGATTAATAATGACCGTCGGAAAACCGTCGGTTATTTCCGACGGTTGTCAGACGGAATGCCGACTGGAATGGCATTCCGTCGGAAAACCGTCGGTGATGTCCGACGGTTGTCCGAGGGAATCGTTTTGGTCGGCATGCTGTCTGACAACCGTCGGACATAACCGACGGTTTTCCGACGGAACAAAAATTTCCGTCGGAATTTACCTTGTTTTCTTGTAGTGAATGATGAGCTTGAAGCTAGGATAATCAACGGTTTGTTGGTTAGGTAGAGCCTGAACCAAAATATATCCACAATATATTTAGCATCAAATACATCAGCTAGACAGTGATACAACCCTTAATCAACAAAACACAATCTTTGCCATGTTTACGAAATCAAGAGAGAGCAAAATCAAGCGACGATGGTTTCAAGAAACGAAGAGAAGCGGCGAGAGGGAGTTTGGAGGGAAGAGGGATCGGGTTTTAAAAAGAGGAATTTGGGAGGGCTTGGATTAGGGCTGATGTTACGCTGGACTTAACATTCTCAGCTAATTAACATTTTAATTAAACTTTAATATTTTTGCAGATATTAATCTCTTTTGGAAATATTTAATTTTCGGATCTTATTTGTAAAATATCGTTTAAATAAAAAGAAATATTACGTTATTATCTTGGCAACCTATTTATTTTTTATTTACTTTCTTTATAAAACGAATATATAAATATATAATTCATATATTTACTTTATTATTAAGGTAATCTTTCATGCTTATCCTTTAATATTCAGGAAATATTATATATTTAAAGGTTACGTAATATTTGTTGACCTAATGTTTTCTTATATATATAGGTGTGTGCTACTTCCTCAAACTATTTTTCTTCTCGCAGTGTTTTTTTTCTTCGTAGGTTTGATACTTTAGTTCTCGCAGTTTTGGTTTTAGAAATAATTACATTGAGACACTTTTGGAATAAAGCATACTTTTAGTGTAGTTAATGACTTTCATATCCCTACAAATATTCTAGTATTACAATTCCATTTTTTTATTTAAATAAAAGAATAATAAGTAGATTAAAGAAAAAGTTTTCCTCTTTTTCTCATCATTTTTATTAAAATAAAAAAATAATAAATAAATTAAAGAAAAAGTTTTATCTTTCTCTCTTTTCTTTTTTATTTAAATATAAGAATAAAAAATAAATTAAAGAAAAAAAAATCCTTTTCATCTTCCTCTTTCTCTCTCCTTTGTAGATTGTACATTCATGGTAGTTTGTGTTCGTAAAAAAACGGATGCTACTTGTGGACATATTTACGTGGTCGTGTTCATGTCACAAACTCATTTGTGGATGTCTGAATCTATCCATATAAACATGTCCACAAAACGTCTTTGATTGTCTTCATCGTCCTTTCCTCGCAATTGCAGAACCTATCCACATCAACTTGTCCACATAACGTCTTTGATTATTTTCATCATCCTTTTCTCGCAATTGCAAAACCAGTTTCAAATGGTTGATTGTCCTCAACGAATTTCAAATGGATGATAATAGAAGATGATGAAAATTTGGAATAAAAATATCGTATATAAAGAAAAATAGTAAAATAAGAAAAGAAGAAATTATACATAAGAAAGAAGAAAATGAAAAAGGAAAAAAGAAAGATAAAAGATAAAAGATAAAAGAGATTTTTTTTTTATTATTTTTTTGCTTTTTGCTTTTCCTTTTATTGTTTTTAATTTTTAATTTTAATGGTTCAATCTAAGGATATTCTTGTCTTTAATTGTTAGAATTGTTAAAAAAAGTGTCTCATATTCAAAAAGTGTTTCAATTGTAAGTAAGAGAAGAAAAAGTATCTCTGAGTGTAATCAATTCTTGATTTTATTCTAATATATTATGTTTATTGTATAATCTGATTACTCTTTCGGCTCTTTTATTTTTGAGAAATTTTGAGTTATGTCACTCTTAGCATGTCACTTTTCAATTATACCACTGTTTTAAAATTATTACCAATGTGTCATCCTTTTCCAATATTCCCATTTTACCCTTGTTATAACTTAAAACAATTTTCAGATCTTATAGATGTGAATTTCTAAATGGTGAGATATGAGAGAGAAAAGTGAGATTGTCCATTGTTGCCGTCAATCCTGAGAATTGAGATCCGTCGACGATCTTCAGAAATCATCGTCGTCGTATTTTATCAGAAATCGTCGTCATATTTTATCAGAAATCATTGTCGTCAACAATTCCCAGAAAAGTGATATCGCCGTCAGATCTCTCCATCGCGAATTGGATCTGGTTGTTGGTGAAATCGATTCAAAGCACAAAACAACTTATAATGGATTTGTCTGTGGTAGATCTATAATTTTTATGCATAAAAATAAAAAAAAATCTGAAAAATGATGAAATTCATGTGAAGAATGTCTATAGTGGTTGTGGTTTAGGGTTGCAGAGAGGGACGAGCATCTAGCGTCGAGCTTCGATGAGAAGATACAAAATTACAACTATGCTATTTATATATATATATCTATCTATCTATACTAATAAAAGGAACTATTTGAAGTATAAGAGGGCATGCACATCATCATTTGATAAGACTCTCTCCAGATGCCACATTAGCTTGCTCTCTAGCATGTGCAACGCAGGTATATAAAAGAGTATCTAAGTAATAAAAAAATTAAAAATAATAAAAAGCAAAAAGTTTGAGAGACGTCTCTCATTATAAGCTGAAGAAACGTCTCTTGGTAGAGTAGTGGGCACTTGTAGCTTTGTGATTGGTTCAAATTTTCTATTTTAATTAAATATTTTAGTTTAGTTCAAAATGTTATTATTTTATTTGTCTGAGTCTCTAGATTTTGTATTTGCCGTTGCACATGCTCTCACAATTCTAAATTCCTCCTAATTTGCCACGTCATTTACACTAACGATTTCTATCGATGCCGACCTAGGGTTATTAATTATAGAAGAAAACGTCTCTCAAAGTTGAAACGGTTCGACTTTCTACAAGTTCCACGGTTACTGCTTAGGTTCTGTTAAGCTATTCATCTCTCTTCATCTCCTAAATTACATAATCGAAGGTTCTTACTTTATAAACACCCATGTCTGTTTCACTCTTTCACACTCGATCATCCATACGTGATACGAACATATATTCTTATTTTGGATTTACTTTCTCATAGAGCAGAATTTGGTACGCTCCTCAAACATTCTTCTCATCTTCGTTGATATCTTAACATCCTTTTCCCCTTTCTATATTGTCAAAGTTTTCATTTTTTTTTTTGTTTCTGCTATTGTTTGAGCTTTGTTATTTCTATTTTGCTCTCACCTTCTCCCACTTCTCTATTACTTTAACATGGTTTCAATTCAATGGTTTCTGATGAGATTCTATTTGTTTTTTTACAGGTTACTCGCTACTTCTTCTTCCGAGATATATTAGTCTTGAATCCTATTTACGATTTGTTATATTTGTATTCTTCATGTTTTCGTATAGTTTGATTTATAGATCGAGTTATATTCTGTGCTTTTCTTTTTCATGGGATATCCTAAATATGTTTTCTATATATTACTAATATCCATAGAGTTTAGTGACTCACAATGTATTTATCCTCTCTTGCTTTTTCTTTTCTTAAAACTTCAGGTTCTGCCTTCTTTGCTATGCAAGGTAAATATGTCTTTAAACAATGTTGATCTCTTACTCGCCCATAAATATACGTCTTCGTAATTTGTAGGTCTCCAGAGTATGTCTTTTTGTTTTTGTTTGTTTTGGTTGTTGGTTTAGACTCGCCATAAATATATGTCTTCGTAAATTGTAGATCTCCAGAGTATGTCTTTTTGTTTTTGTTTGTTTTTGTTGTTGGTTTCGTGTTTCTATTTAAATATCTTTTATTTCGTTACTTTCATGGGTTTAACATTAGGATTTCGTTTATGTTTACCTCGGTTTCTTTTGTTTTAGTTTGACATTACATTATTTTAGCACCAAGTCAGTGGAAGAAGACACTCTATTATTTTTATGTGATGGTAAGATCTTAGTCTCTCTCGCATCATGTGCAATTTTCTATATTTTGTTTTGTTCTTTTCTTTATATGTATAATCTTATGATTTTTTATGTCGAATGTTTTGACCTTTTTGTTAAATCTACTCTAGAGACTAGATCAGAGAGCTTGGTGGTGCAAACTCTAAAGAAAACGTAATTGGACTCTGAAGTAGAGAGAGAAAGAGCAATCAAAGTTGGATAAGAGCCAGAGGAGAATTAGATGATAAACCCTAGATTGAGATTCGAATAGGTTTTTGTATTGATAATGTCTATTTAATTGTGTCTTCTTTGATATTTTTGACTTTTATCCATGCATATATGTTTCAGAGTGTTTTCCAAATATACTCTCCTATACTTTTATTTGTTTGCATATCTTATTTTCCCTATCAAGGTATGTGTTTTTGTTTTGTTTGTTTCGTTGTTGTTTTTGCGATCGTTTTTTCTAAATATTTTTATATTTTGTTACCTCATGGTTTTAACATTATGGTTTCATATATGATTATCTTCTTTTTTTTATTATTATTTTTTTTCATATATGATTATCTTCATCTCGCATGTTTGTCGTCGGCAAGGTACGTTTTTTTTTTATGCTTATATTTTCTGGTTCTTTCGAGCAGGCTCCTCGGTGCAGTCTTCTTGAATCTGACATAAGACCAAGGTGAGCATAAGATAAAACTATTTTCTGTCATCAAATATTACATTCATTCTAAAAAATGAGTTAGAATATTATGAGATTAAACTTGCGGAGGGATTATGTGGATATTTGTGATGTGACAAAGCATACTTTCCTTCCAAAATCTCTTGAGATTGAAGCAATTATTGCCAGAATATCCATTATCAGAGAGTTGCCAAACATATTTTGTATTGAATGATGCATTTACATTTTGTATCTCTCACGTGTATATAAGTTTGTTACATTCTCTATCCATTTTATTTATGTATTGGTTTTTTAGGTGTTGGCCATGGGGATAATGCTACGACACATGTGGAAGAAGAACCACAACCAAAAGTTTTGTTACAGTTGTGATTTTCTTCTTTTCTTACTATTCCATGTTTTTATCTGATGTTTATTTTAAAAGATTGGTTAGAGTTGTGATTTCTTCTTTCGATATAGTGAGTTCAATATATGTTTCATACAATTTATCTTGTTAAAGAAAAATAGAAAAAATTATAAAAACCGTGTTTCAAGGTAAGAATCCGTGACAATTCTTTTATGTGCTAACTAATCAGCTTGACTAGCACAATTAAACGTTTTAATACAAAGATACAAATCTATCTAAACTTATAAAAAGCCTGAAACTACTCATTCTAAAAGATATCTTACATGCGGTATAATGAGAAAACAATTTTTAAGATGAAATGTCTTTTTAAAAACCTTATAAAACGTTTCAAAAATCTTTAAAATAGTTGTAAAATGTTTTACATTATAAATATTTTTTATAAAAAAATAAGGGTTTCAAACAATTTATAAGATTTTTAAACAGTTGTTCAAAACCTTTAAAAAATAATTAAAAAGTCTTATAAAACTTTTAAATAGTCTTATAAATCTTTTAAAAACTTTTTGAAATAGGAACAAGAAAATTAAGAAGAATAAGAAGATTAGATCTCTGAGCAAACTCAAACACGCAAACGATTGTAATTTTTTTAGTTTGAATTAACTATTGTGCATTTAGGGTATAGTTTATGTCTATATGCATGTTTTCGGATACAATTTATTTTATTTATATGTAACTATTTTTTCATAAATTAATAATTCATTTTAGTTCAAAGTAATTATTTATTTCTTTTTTTACTTACTTTAATTATACTTATTACATATTAATTGTTTGTTTCAAAGAAAGCTGAATTAATTCCTACCTAAAAATAAAAGAAAGCTGAATTAATTGTTTGAAAATATTTTGACAAGAAGAAATGGAAATGATCTTGGATTAAAATTTTTGATACACTACTCTCAAATTTATCTTGAATTATGTTGTCAGAAATTAATGTGTTAACTATTTTTTTGTTACTCGCTGTGGACCAAAAATAATAGTTTTTGTTTAATCCTTCGAATGTGTAATATCGCCCTTTTTGCTTAATTGTTGACTACGATTATTCAAATTAATCTTGTAGCGTAGGAGGAAATATTTAGGTAATCCTTATTTGTTAAACCACGTCTCGTGAGTCGCGATTAGGAACCAAACCAATTCACAGTTTTTCAAATACACCATCAATGCATTGTAAGAGAAAAAAATGAAAGGATCCTTCTCTAATAACTAAATTTAACACTACCTTGGAAATCAAAATAAAGGGGAAAATAGCATTTCCATTGTTCAGGTTGGTCCATTATATAAAGCTCCATTTTATAAATCTTCATTTCCAAAGCAGATGCTTTCATCTACTAGGCTTACTTATCACAACGACTATACAAGTGGAAACAAATGTTTGGAGAAGGAGAGCAATGAGTGTCTGTAACTTAAACAAAAGGGTGGAAAAAGTAACGTGAGAGAGAGAGAGAGAGAGAGAGAGAGAGAGAGAGAGAGAGAGAGAGAGAGAGAGAGAGGTTTTTTTTGTTTATTCTCTCTGCCAAATCCAATTTTCGTTATGGTTATGTTTAATTCACTTGTGTGTTCAAGGTTTCTGGATGGAAAATCTCTGGTGATGCTTGAAGCCACAAATAAATGGTTCAACAACATCGTAATAGAGGAAGTTGTTTTTGCTTGCTTGCGTGATCTTCAAGTCTTGAGCCGTCTCCAGTTTCTTCCCGCTGGATTAACCTTTATGCTTCAGCTTTTGGTAAGTATAGGAAGATAACATTCATAGCAATTTCCGATTTCGATACAACGGTGAACTAAGAAACTATATGATCAAGTTTTCTAATGGTGAATGGTTTATGTTTTCAACTACTAAATGGGTGAAAGGCAAAGCTATGGAGGAGGTCCTGACCATCAAGAACACGTAAGTACCGTTTGTTTGTCTTTTATATTCATACTTGTCTAGATAAGGATGCCTTGTGTTTCTATTCATACGCAGCTTGTGGTGTCTAATTGGTTCACTCTTTGATTCCGATTGATGTATATGAATGAAATATGTTAATTTTGTTTTGAGTAACTCAGAACTTGTTCTATTGGCTTTAATATTGGTTTTACTGGTTAGTATCGATACGTCAGGTTTATCAGCCTATTCCAATGCAATGTCCCTTGACTTATTTAACTGAGGCAAAGTAGACACTGTGAAATCCTAAATTGAATGTGTGTTTTTCTTTCTTTTATTGTGTTTTGCCAGTCAAATGCTTTCTCTCCCACCAGTGAAACTCCACTGTTGTATGTTGGCAGAGGATGTCATCAAGACAGTTGTGAAAGACTACAAGGAGAAGCGTGTGAAATCAGCATCCGGAGAAACCGCCACACAGGCTTGATTCCTTGTGCTGATGTTTGTATCATAACATGTATATGATGGTGAAAACAGGGGAGGAGTAGAAGAAAGTTACATACAAACCTATATGGTATGTAATGTAGTGCTACTTTTTGTTAAAGTATTTTGAATAAACCTTGTTGATCAAAACATCTAAGAATGATTTTGCTTGTTGCCCTCTTTTTTGCTGTTTTGAATTCAGAAACATCTAATGTTTCATAATTTTTTTTTATTAAAACCCCTCTATATTTACTACCTATAATCACCAAAAAAGACAAATTAAATTAGGGTAAATATGTTAATCCTAATACACTTAATAATATAAAATTCTTATATTACCCCATCATCTTACCTATGTATAATGATGCTCTAAAGAAAACAAAACTAATTTGTTACAAATTATTTTGGACAAACAAATTGTCCATGCAGTAGGAAGATAAAGAAACATTTGCATAAGTTGAGTAAAGTCAACATATAGGGTTGGGTTAGGTTATTTAAAGGACTTTCAAATAGTGACAAAGCACGGCATGAATGAATACATACTAGAGAGAATGAATAAGTCAAGATACTAAAAGGTGACACCGGAGGGTCTAAAAAGGTGTTCTTATAATATAAAAGTATTAAAATTTGAGTAAAAAGAAGAAAATGAGTGTTTTTGTGGGGTATATTGAAATATAAAATTTGAGTAAAAGGAAGAAAGAGAGTGTTTTTGTGGATAAAATTAGATATTTTGGAGAGAGAGAGATCTAATATTGGATCTTTTGGAGAGTGTGTTTAAAAAGAAAAGAGAGTGTTTAAATATAAAATTAATAAAAGTTGAGTAAGAGGATGAAAGAGAAGGTATAAAGTTTAGTAAAAGGAAGAGAGAGGGTGTGTTTTAATAATTTAAAAATGACATTAGACCCTTAAGGATCACCATTGGTGATGCTCTAATATCCTCACCACCTCTATACCTCCAAAATGCAATAATATCATCCTTCATTATTTCTATTTGTTCCCTCGTAATCTTCCTCTATGCCTCTTTCCAAATCTTCCCCAAACCGCCATTAAAACTCACACCCAACCCCTTGAAGCGATCAATCAGTTTTTATGGTGCTTCTTGTGGACTTCTTGACTTGAATCCACACCTATAATCACAAAAACCTAACTCATATTAAACTATCTTTGCCATGATTTAAGAGGGACAAAAGGAAGAAAGTATTGGCGATGCTTGGTGTAGAAGATCTCGGGCAACCTTTGAAATACTATGATGCGGAGGTTTACGACTGGAGGAGAGATAAACAATCCCAATCAAGGATAGCTTAAAAACTCATTTCCGAGTCTAATTACAGTCGTTTAAAAAAGATTATTTTAGAAAACAATTTTACAAATCATTTTCCAGGTCTCAGAATGTCTTGAACTTTGCATAGTTACAAGAAAATCTCACTGTGGGAAATAAAGTTTGGTTATCTGGTGCAGTAACTCTTTTGATGGTAAAACTTTCACATGAATGAAACCCAACGTAGTCCCTGACAAAGAAAACCAAAATTGCCAACACAGCACTTAACCCCAAGACCACTCAAGTTCACTAATACTCGGAACCCGACAATACTATTGTAATAGATACCTTGTAAGTCTGAGCGTTTCATAACTGAGAAAAGGTGGAAATTCTGGACCTGTTCATCGAGATCAGAGACGTAGACAGGTCTATGAATGACATCTTCTCGCTGAGCCATGCTTGTTCGACCATTCATCCATGGTTTCCCTTGACCAAAACTCTTCATCTACATTACATAACCAAACAAATGTTCTCGATAAAGATATATATCATTTTACAAATGTAGAAAGATTTGTAATTTAGCGAAGACAAAACCTTTCCCAAGAGTGTCTTATCCTATGAAAAATCATCAGACATCAAAAACTCCAAGATCATGAAATTGAAGTAGACGAGACATGCGCCGTTGACGGAGCCATTACCAGCACCACGAAGACCATTATTACTGAAGATGGAATCAGCAATTGGACGATATTGTGATTGAGAACGGAGGCCTCTGAAATAATCAATAGTTGAAATTGTAGAGCCTGATATTACCTTGTCATAAAACTCCTAAACTCGGAATCCTTAGATGGCAGAAGACAACAAACTGGAAAATAATATCTAAAATTTCACGTATATATAGAAGAAGCAGAAAATATAAGAAATAAAAAATACAACATCGATTATCATTTAATCTTGGTATACATAAAAACGGCAAAAGGGTTTCAATCCTAGGCAGGAAGATGAAGAGGAACGAAACTGAAAAGGCATGACGAGTGTGGTTTTTTAAGAGTTTAACCAACTCGTCCACGTGTCAACATGTGAGGAAAAGAAATTGGTGATGTGTCAAGCTCTTTAAAATTTTTATTAGGACCAGTGTATTTTTATTAGGAGCTATGGCGAGTGAATAAACCACTAAGGCTATGTTCAATGGTAACCCTCTTGGGTCTTACGTGGTGTTCTTATAATATAAAATTATTAAAACTCACACTCTCTCTCTTCATTTTACTCAACTTTATACCTTTTCTTTTATCCTTTTACTCAATTTTTATTAATTTTATATTTAAACACTCTCTCTTCCTTTTAAGAACACTCTCCAAAATATCTAATTTTAGACACTCTCTCTTCCTTTTAGACACTCTCTACTCTCTTTACTCAAATTTTATTAATTTTATATTTCAATATACACCACAAAAACACTCTCTTTCTTCTTTTTACAACCATTTTAGTAATTTTATATTATAAGAACACCACATTAGACCATTGAACATGCCCTAATTCCTCTTCTTTTTGTTGATATAGCGCATAGACAATATAGAAACATACATATATTTATATTAACATGCAAAATTATATTTACATTCAATTTTCCAAATACTTATCTATCAATACGTGGAAAAATTAGTTGGGCGAAAATACACATTTATGCTTAATTTGGATACTACATACAATATATGTTAAAGTTAGTCGGTAATATTCAACACCAACAGACTCTTGGATTTGGAAGAGTATGCTTAATTTGAGGCACTTAGCAAAAAGATTTCTCCGATGCTCTGTCTTAGATGGTACTACAACTAGTTACTGGTTTGACCATTGGCTTGACATTGGTCCCCTCGTAGATCTTGTTGGTTCCGACGGTCCTCGGCTTCTAGGTATTCACGCATCTACAACTGTGGCTGCAGCTTGCTCCTTGTCAGGTTGGAGACTTCCTTCCCTAAGAGTTCGAAATCCAGCCATTGCCATGTTGCACGAGAAGCTTCTTCAAACTCCTTTGCCATGCCCGTCTATGGGTCCAGACTCATTTTCTTGGGTGATCGAGGGCTCCTCTGACTTAACATTCTCGGCTAGGCAAACGTGGGAATTTCTAAGACCTAGGGACCAGAGTTTGTCTTGGACGAAAATTGTATGGTATAAGGGATTCATCCTCAAGCACGCGGTCATATTTTGGGTTGCTCATTTAGACAGATTGCCGGTGAGGTCTCGTCTTGTTTCTTGGGGCTTAAACTGTCCTATATGCTGTGGGCTTTGTAGTCACCATACAGAGACGAGGGACCACATCCTATTCCTTTGTCAATTCAGCAAGCAGGTATGGGATAAGCGCTTCAAGAAATTGCTCTCGCTCTGGTTCTACTATGACTAATCGAATTCTTCACTACTCAATCATCTATTGGTTTTGATTTGGCTTTTTTATTTCTTTTTTTGGGCCTTTTTGAAACTCTTTAGCTTCGCCGAGCTTTTGTAAGAGAAACTGTTCTTATGGTATAATATTTTACATTTTATCAAAAAAAAAAAAAAAAGTTAGTCGGTAATTATCCGGTCTATTGTGTGAGTGGGATTATCTTCACTTGGTATGTTGTGATTTTGTGTTCTGGATCTTTAGGCTTTTGTTTGAACTTTTAACTTTCTATAATGTCTGTTGTTATGGATTTAAAATTGAGTTGTATATTGACATAAGGGATTTGGCATGTCGTAAGGTAAATAGTGTAGCTGTAGTTTTGAACTTGTACTCATAATCTCTGGTCAGTGATATATGGTTTATTTCGCTATCCGTGTGATGTCAATCGGGTGAAAATAGATTGGGTTGTACTCCATTTGCTTTCAATCGGTGGAAAATACGTGTGCGCTTCACTTTTTTTGTCTCGAACTTACGGCTTCTGTGTCTGTGAAACTTTTACAGCCACATTTTTTTATTCTCCCTTGTGGTAAAAAAACTTATAGAACAATAATGAGTTGGTTGGATTTCTCCGTTCTTGCACGTGTGAAGAAGATAAAAAAAATTACATATAGAAGTTATAACATAGATTATTCTAACTCTTGTGACTATATTTTCTTTTATAGGTATCCCTAGATTCCTAACGGTATAGGTGAGTTACATGACACGAATGACAATTATAGACCGGGAAATAAATTGTTGGAGTAGGTGAGTTGGAATTCTTGTGGCCGTTTAACCATTAATCCGCGAGTGTTACCGAGTAATATGACCATGTGACCATGCATTCATGACGCACAAGTCGGAGGTGGACATATCCATCAAAAAGTTTGTGGCTTTATAGGCTTGAGGTGAAATATTCTATAAGATTTGTATGCGAGGGACCATAAATATAGAGTAAGCATTCAACGCTATACCCCGATTGTACTAAACGAAGGTGCACATAAAGATGAATGGTTCGCTGAATCTAAGATTCACATGGTGTCTAAACTCTCTTACATTAAAATAAACTCTTTATGTACATTAAAATACATTGTGTGAAAATCCAACGTGATCATATATTCATATTTTTGTAACATCTCGTACCGGAATAGAACTTACATGTGTTCTACTGTACGTTGCATACTGTATTTGTGTGTTCTACTCTTGAGGCTAAAGCAAATAGCGGAAATTCTTCTTTCGTGGGGTGGGAGCTTTGTTGTGCAACCATCTTTTTAATTTTTCTTGTATTTTTTTTTTCTTCTATAGATTTGTCGAGGTAGAATCATGTTGTTGGTGTCGAGTCGAAGAGTAATTTTCATGCATCACTTTAGTTTAATTTGTTAGATTTTTGTTTGTATATGTAAATTGGTTCTTTTAATCATATATGTATCTATTTCTTTCTTTGGGTTGATGCTTGTGACCAGGATTAATTGGATGAAGTTTTAGTTTTCTTGTGGACATGATTTGCCGGAAAGTTGTTGTCAGAGAGCACCCAATGGAGACAGTCGAACAATGGTGCCCCTGCAAATATTAGATTTCTTTTTAGTTATTGCTGTGTGACGAAAATTTGTTTGTCCTACATAATATGTGTAAATACCTCTTAAGCTCTAAGCCTACCATAACGTATTTCCAAACGCGGGTTTTTGAAATTCATATCTTTTTTACAAATTCATATTTTATAGTAACATCAAGTATACTATAATTTGAGAACATATGAAAACCGCCTTATGAAATAAAAATCATTCTCCTAATTATCTTAAAATCAAAGATCAAATCTTTATTCATTAGCTCACGAAGAATGCTACAAAATGGAGATCAAGTGTTAGAGCAGTCATGATGTTTATTGTAAACAAACATGTTTAGTTAAAGGACATAAAATCAACTATTTTTTTATTCCTTCTCATGAAAACATTTCAGAAAGTTAGAAGATGGAAGAACACATAAACGAAAATTAAACCCTCCGTAAATTGATGTAGTAAATATATATATATATATATATATATATATTATATATATATATATTTTAATTACGGTAAAAATGGTACTGAATAATTAGATCAATGTCTAGTAGTATTGTCTTGGAAATTTTGTATGTAATGCAGATCGAACTGTTACGAAATTCTAGAGAAAGAAAGTTAGATTAAGTAATATTAATTTGAGCAGATAAAATATAACTAAACCAACAATTATATAGTAGAACTAATTTAAAAGAAAATTATCAATCGTTTTTCAAGTACATCACTATAGTTTCTTACAGTACATGTGTTGCCCATTCCTCTTTTAGAACTGATGGAAGAACTAACAAAGTATACCCATAAACCCAAAAGGAAAATTGTTAAACAAAGTATTCACTAATGAGAATGAGATATTGACACTCCTCTCTCGTCATAACTTTCCAATATCTTATGGTTCGTTCAAGAAAGCCACTTCAGATTGCTTTAACAACTCAAACAGGAGGCTATTTCACGCATAAGCTGATAAACAGAGCAGACACCGCATCCATTTTAATTTACCCAGGAGCTGCTTGCAAGATTGACTGAGGACACAAATCTTGGGACCATCAGAGCCTCATTGTCTACAACAGTCTTTGAAGTCGCCAAATCTCCTAGCCGCTTCCATGTTCTTTCATGTTTCACTTTAACCTTCTTCTACCTGGAATTTGCCTAAATACTCATGATATATCGTGGTTTTTACCCATTTAAGACCACGATATAAGTCCATGTTTTAGAGTCTTTTTGGTGTTTTCGAGTGTTTTGGTGTTAATCTTAGGTACAAAGGCGTTTTGGCCGCAATTGGTGTTTACTGGAACTTTTTGGAGCATGAAGGAATGAGCAGTCAAAGTGGCGATTTCGGAGTCAACATTTCAAGACTGTGTCGAGCGACAGAGATGATAGTGTCGCTCGACACTAAGCTTTATCAAGTGTCAATCGACATGGAGAATGGTGTCGCTCGACACAAGACTCGACCAAGCCCAAAATCAAGTTTTCAGAAGATTTCCTTTTTACGTCAGAAAGCCCAGATGTTTGCAATTGGGCCCATGACGGTTTTGTAACCTTATAAATATGTATTTTCAGTCATTGTTTAGACTTATGCTTTCTTTTATTGAATTACTTAGAATTTCTCCGAATAAAATCATGTTTTCTTCTTTGATCATGTCTGAGTAGTTCTCTTATTAGGTTTAGGGTTTTCAAAAGTGTTTGATGAATTGTTAGATCTGATTTGATTATTATGATAAAATCATTAGAATGTTCTTCATCTTAACTCGTTTTTACTGCTGATTTTAGCCTCGCGAACTAAAATCTGATCTAGGTTAATTAATAGAAACGACAGTTTTATTGATTGTTTGAACTAGTTTTTGATGAGCAAAATACCTAATAGCTTTAAACTATACATGAATAGCAACTGGTAGCAAAAGACCGTGCCAGGAACTATACCTGGAAAAAATTAAAGCAAAAACCCGAAAAAAGATTCTTAAGGTATATTATCGGGAATTTGGCGACGGACACTGATATGTATATATAGCCATTTCCCAGAAATAAAAAGTTAAGCTTGGAAATCCATCTACATATTTATTTCTTGAAACTTATAACACTGCTAAAGAGATTCATGTACATGATGACCACAAAAGTTCTCTCAAACTTTCCTGTGACAAAAGACTTCTCCAGCAGGTTGACATTAACTATTTGGAGCAACCATACCTAATAGTGTGTATACGCAAAAATATCAAACAATCAATTGCTCAGTATGCAAATAGTTACAGAAACCTGAGTTTTGAATTGAAGACTCGAGATTAGGAAAAAACATGTTACCTTAGGAAACGTAAGCATATGTGATGCCTTTGCAGAGATATCCAAACATAAAAGGTGTCTATAGAAAACATGATAATAAGTTTAGTATATTCAATGAATGAAATACACGTAAAGAAAACAGAATAGAGCTTCTTAAATCCGAAGCAAATCATACCTCTCTAGAGATTTTAAAAGTTATGCAAACCATGTTTCCGACACTTTGATAAGCTCTCAACAAATGGCTGGAACGTAGAGCAATGAAAAGTAATATTAGAAGTTGGACCAATACCACATTGCAGTCCGAGTAACAGTTTGATGGGTTCTCACCTAAATTCATGTTTTTCTCCATTTGACTTATGGTAATGAATGATTCTCCATATAGAGAATCAAGGAATGTGTTATAATTCGACAATCCAATCAAGTTTCCTTGCACTGTGGATAAAAAGGAAAGTAGAGTTAAGATTCAGAGAAGCACTGTAAAGTAAGAAGCTTGAAATTGCCTTCTAAACTGATATATTTATAAATTAAGAACAAAAAACATAGCCACAACGATGACCAGAAAGTGGTTTGCAATAAAGTATAACTGTTTAAGAATGGATTATCTCCTTCTCTAGGAAATCCAAATTAACTTTTTGGTACGTAGAAGTAGAAACCCAAATGCAAGGCAAAAAATTCAGAAAAACAATTGTAGAGAAGGAGGGTACCAGAGAGTGCTCTACGTGACGACAATTGACGCCATCACCGATCCCGATTACTCCCTCCCACTATAGTCAGGACCGACTTATCCAACACAACGTGGCATCTTCTTGAGAACGCATGGGGCGTTATTCTGTCCACTAAGACATAAGAACATGCTAAGAAGATTAAATGAAATTCAATGTAATGCTACACTTTCAGAAGTATACCTATCATGTACAAAATTAAGATAGAACAATGCCAAAAAATCTCAATTGTATAAATATTTTGACTCCTATAGAAAGTCAAAGTTTTACCACACGGAGTTGATGTGAACACTGAGGTTTCGATGGGCATATGAACAATCGATGTCCACAAAAATCCCATTTGTAACTGATGCCCATGTCGGATTCTTCGCACTAAAATCAAAGCCCCCTAAAAATGGGACAAATATCAGCATACAAACGATACAAGATGTAGTGTTACAACGTTGAATGATAGGCCACCAATCACCCATCAGTACAAGAGGCGCCCAAGGAAGAGTGGACTGCAAGACAAGCAAAGGACATCAAAGGAGTGTGAGTCGGCTTAGTCTTGGGAAGGATCTAGAAGCAGGACACGTCATAGGAGACACGTCATGAGGAATAACGGGTGTGTGCAGGCTGTCACAAGCCATGTGCATAATCTACTTTATTATATGTATTTCTTTTGTGAGTGAGGGGGGATTATCTTTTGAGATCATCAGGATTGTGTGAGGAGAGAGAACAGGTCTCTTGTCCTCTGGTGATTTTTTGCTTCATTATCTTTTTGTTATCTGAACGTTTTGAGAGTAAAGACAAGAGAGTTGCATTTTTAAAGAAGAAAGCTTTTCCATTCATCATTTGTGTTCTTTACAAAGATAACTCATAACAACTTTGGTATCAGAGCGAGGTCGATAATATGGGAACCGACACTCCCAGGAATCCAAAACCACCACAGGAGACAGAGACGTTCGTCTCTCCATTAAGCCCCATCGTGGAAACATCGGAGACATTATCCAAAGTAGGGCTACCCATGGAGGTGGTGATGTCGCAGATACTCATTTTTATGGAGAAGATGAATCGGAGGCAAGAGGCGAAGGATATGGTGCGAGAACGGGAAAGGCAGGAGAAGAATGCTTCCCAGTACTCAAACCATATGGGATCTTCGATTGAGGCCACCAGAACAAGACTTGATTTCATGGAGAGGGGGAGTCGGAGGCAAGAGGCGAAGGATACGGGACGGGAGCAGGAAAGGCAGGAGAGAGAGATGCTTTCCAGTTCTCGAACCGTATGGGATCTTCGATTGAGGCCTCCGGAACAGGACAACGACCAGGAAAAGCACCGGTAACCGGGACTTCAACACCGGCGAGTACCAAAAGTCATCTTTTTTACGAAGAAAGACTGGTGCTGGACCCCGATCCAAGAGGGACGAACCTAGACAAGACACCGGAAAGCTACGGGGCTCCGGTTACCCGTCGCCTTGAGTTACCAGTCTTCGATGGCACCGACGCAGCCGAATGGATCTCCCGGGTGGACCAATACTTTGAACTGGGAGGGTTTACGGAGTATCAAAAGATGTCATCAATCCGGTGTTGTTTCACCGGAGACGCCTGGTCATGGTATCAATGGGAGAGAGATCGTACTCCTTTCTCCAGCTCGAACCAAATGAAACAGAGGATTTTGACTCAATTTTCTTCTGGATCTGATGTGTCCATGGGCGAACGCCTGCTCACGCTAAAGCAAGAAGGGACCGTCGCTGAGTTTTGCCAAGACTTTATCCGTTTGGCGACAAATGCTTCGGCGATACAAGAAGAGACGCTCGAGATGGCGTTCATGATCGGTCTGAAGAAAGGGATTCGGGCTAGGGTCAGAACATTTGCGCCTAAGAGCCTTCAACATATGATGACCTTGGCGAAGCAGGTGGAAGGATGGTCGGATACGGCGGAGGGAACCCGTAAAGTTGGCTACGGCGGATCTGGTTCAGGAACATTGATGGGCTCTACGAAATCACCAGGCCCATTCAGTCAGACCGGAGGAAAGGTTAGTTCTGGGCCTGCGACGACACGGCCCAATAACTCGCCCTTTGGTGTGAAACAAATGGCAGCGCTTAAGGGTAATGAAACAAGAAACACTAATATGCAGCATCGGGTCAAACCACCTTTCCGGCGTTTAACTCCGGCCGAAATAGAAGTAGAGGAGGTCTACGAAGAGTGTGGGGTTGCAGCGTTGTCCTTGAGCTCCATGGTGGGAATCTCGTCTCCGAGGACGATGAAGCTGCAAGGAACGATCCAAGGTACATCAGTGGTGATTCAAATTGACAGTGGAGCGACTCACAATTTTGTCTCTTCATCACTGGTCCGAGAAATTGGTTTGCAAATAGAGGAGACTGCGGGATATGGTGTCTTGACGGGTACTGGGATATCAGTGCAAACCTCAGGGGTGTGTAAAGAGGTCCAATTGGACTTCCAAGGTATTTCAATCATTACCAATTTGCTACCCTTGGAGTTGGGCACTGCGGATGTCATCTTAGGCATCCAATGGTTGGATACATTGGGAGAGATGTGAATAAACTGGAAGTTGCAAAGGATTCGCTATCGAGATAACGATCGAGAGGTGCTCTTATGTGGAGACCCTAGTCTTTGCTGTTCACCAGTCTCCATGAAAGCTTTGTTCAAGGCTTTGGAAGATCAAGGAGAAGGAATCCTGGTGGAATATCGTGGCTTGCATCTCCAAGACAAAGGTAATATGCCAGATGCTCCACTTCTCTTAGCACCACTCTTGCAGGAGTATCACGGAGTGTTCTCAGAACCGCAGCAGTTACCACCATCAAGGGGAAAGGAGCATGAGATTGTTTTGGAACAGGGAGCTAAGGCAGTAAGCGTCAGACCTTTCCGTTATCCACAGGCGCAGAAAGAAGAGATTGAGAAGCAGGTTGCTTCCATGCTAGCGGCAGGGATAATCAAGGAAAGTAACAGTCCGTTTTTGCGTTGATTATAGGGCTCTTAATAAAGTTACAGTGGGAGATAGCTACCCGATTCCAATGATCGATCAATTGTTAGATGAGTTGCACGGAGCCGTCATCTTCTCTAAATTGGATTTGCGGTCAGGCTATCATCAGATACTCGTAAAGGCAGAGGGTGTGCCGAAGACGGCGTTTCGAACGCATGATGGCCACTACGAGTTCCTCGTGATGCCTTTTGGGCTGAAGAATGCACCGGCGACATTCCAAGCCTTAATGAATGACATCTTCAGGAGACACCTTCGCAGGTTTGTGCTAGTGTTCTTTGATGATATCCTTGTATACAGCAAGAACATCATTGAGCACCAAGACCACTTGAGAGTGGTGATGCAGCTCTTACAATAGCATGGGTTATATGCGAATTTGAAGAAATGTCGGTTTGGAAGTGGGGAAATAGAGTACTTGGGGCATGTAATTACAAGAGAAGGAGTTGCAGCAGAAGATAACAAGATCAGAGCGATGGTGGAATGGCCTGAGCCGAAGAACGTGAGGGCTTTACGAGGATTTCTTGGTCTAACGGGATATTACCGTAAGTTTGTTCAGGGATATGGGAGTATTGCTAGGCCACTTACTCTGCTGTTGCGTAAAGATCAGTTCAAGTGGAGCATGGAAGCAAGACTTGCGTTTCAGAAGTTAAAAAAGGCAATGTCAGCAGTTCCTGTATTGGCGTTGGCTGACTTTGCTACGCTCTTTGTTATGGAGTCGGATGCCTAGGGTACGGGACTAGGAGCCGTGCTAATGCAGAATCAGAAACCTCTGGCTTATTTTAGCCAAGCTTTGACGGAAAGACAGCAGATGAAATCAGTTTACGAAAGGGAATTGATGGCGATAGTGCTGGCTGTACAGAAATGGAGACATTACTTACTAGGCAGGAAGTTTTTGGTGCGTATGGATCAGAAAAGCCTTAAGTTTTTACTTGAGCAGCGTGAGGTTAACATGGAGTATCAGAAGTGGTTAACGAAGCTGATGGGTTTTGATTTTGATATCCATTATAAACCGGGATTGGAGAACAAGGCAGCTGATGCCCTTTCGAGACGAGAAGCGGTGCCACAGTTATCTGCCTTATCCATGCCAATGGCAATTCAGCTAGAGCAAATAGCAACAGAGGTAGACAGAGATGAGGAGCTCAAAAAGGTCAAGGCAGAGTTACATGCAGATGCAACATCGCATCCAGACTACTCATTGGTTCAAGGGCGGCTGTTGAGACAAGGTAAACTAGTCTTACCCTCTTCTTCTTACTTGGTGGGAGTAATACTTAGGGAGTTCCATGATAGTTTATTTGGAGGACATGGGGGGTGTTGAGAACTCAGAAAAGGATAGGCGCGTTGTTTTATTGGAAGGGCATGATGACAGAAATTAGGAGATATGTGGCTGCGTGCATGGTCTGTCAACAACAAAAATACTCTACTCTTGCTCCCGCTGGATTGCTACAGCCCCTACCTATTCCTAAAAACATTTGGGAGGATATCTCCATGGATTTCATTAAGGGATTGTCTACATCAGAAGGATATAGTGTGATTATGGTGGTCGTGGATCACCTCACCGAATACAACCACTTCATCTGCCTTAAACATCCGTTTGATGGACCACAAGTTGCTGCGGTGTTCATTCAGGAGGTGATCCGTCTTCACGGCTTTCCAAAGACGATTGTATCCGACAGGGATCGACTCTTCACTGGGAAATTCTGGACTGAATTGTTCAGGCTAGCGGGTACCAAGCTCTGTTTTAGTACAGCCTACCATCCCCAATCCGATGGACAGACGGAGGTGACTAACAGGGGCTTGGAGACGTTCCTTTGTTGTTTTTCCAGTGATAAACCACGATGCTGGGTGCACTTCTTGCCATGGGCCGAATATAGTTACAACACCTCCTTCTACACGGCGATTCAAATGATACCTTTTCAGGCGGTGTATGGCAGAGAGGCTCCTACTTTACTATAGTACGAACAGGGGTCTACCAATAATGCAATATTGGAGGAGCAGTTACAGGCTAGATATGACATGTTGAAGGTTATACAACAGCATCTCCTCCACGCTCAACAGATCATGAAAAAGCAGGCTGATAACCATAGGAGGCATGTTGAGTTTGAAGTTGGAGACAAGGTATTCCTTAAACTTCGCCCGTACAAGCAACGGTCCTTAGCTAGAAGGAGCAATGAGAAGCTATCACCACGTTTTTATGGTCCCTATGCTATAGAAACCAGAGTTGGTCCTGTTGCTTATAAATTGGTGCTTCCATCAGAAGCAAAGATCCATGACACCTTCCATGTGTCCCAACTCAAACTGGCTAAAGGAACGGCCTTGACCCTACTCCTTTACCAACTCAGCTGACTTCAGAAATGGTGTTGGAGTCGATGCCAGAGGCTGTGCTAGGGCATCGTATTAACTCAGTTTCAGGTCAAGCAGAGGTTCTTATCAAGTGGAAGAATACACCGCAATGTGACAACACGTGGGAATGGGTTAGTGTGATCGAGAATCAGTTTCCCACACTAGACCTTGAGGACAAGGTCCATTACGAAGGAGGGGGTAATGTTACAACGTTGAATGATAGGCCACCAATCACCCATCAGTACAAGAGGCGCCCAAGGAAGAGTGGACTGCAAGACAAGCAAAGGACATCAAAGGAGTATGAGTCGGCTTAGTCTTGGGAAGGATCTAGAAGCAGGACACGTCATAGGAGACACGTCATGAGGAATAACGGGTGTGTGCAGGCTGTCACAAGCCATGTGCATAATCTGCTTTATTATATGTATTTCTTTTGTGAGTGAGGGGGGATTATCTTTTGAGATCATCAGGATTGTGTGAGGAGAGAGAACAGGTCTCTTGTCCTCTGGTGATTTTTTGCTTCATTATCTTTTTGTTATCTGAACGTTTTGAGAGTAAAGACAAGAGAGTTGCATTTTTAAAGAAGAAAGCTTTTCCATTCATCATTTGTGTTCTTTACAAAGATAACTCATAACAACTTTGGTATCAGAGCGAGGTCGATAATATGGGAACCGACACTCCCAGGAATCCAAAACCACCACAGGAGACAGAGACGTTCGTCTCTCCATTAAGCCCCATCGTGGAAACATCGGAGACATTATCCAAAGTAGGGCTACCCATGGAGGTGGTGATGTCGCAGATACTCATTTTTATGGAGAAGATGAATCGGAGGCAAGAGGCGAAGGATATGGTGCGAGAACGGGAAAGTATGCGGAAAACTCATAACAAAGATTACTCATAACATGTAGCCAATCAACTCGAAGAGCTAGACACACACACGACGAAAATAGACGATTCTCATAAAACCAATTTGAAAAGAAAGGGCAGAAAGAGAAATCAAACCTTGTTCTCATATATTACTTTGAGCGTTCTGAGAAAGTGTACTTTCACGGGTCAGATTCGCAAAATCCATCGTCGATGGGAGGAAACAGAGATTACGAAATGGTAGAAAAGTAACAATCTTTTGGAGATGAAACGATGGAAAATCTTTTATTGTAAAATTGGGATTTACGTTCCGGAAGCGGAAAAGAAAAAAAATCTTATATGTACATGTGGCAAACTCAGAGCAAATTGTGTTGCTGAGGTGTCAACACATGGAGAGAGCCATAGTACTTTTATATAGTAGATGACCGGTAAAATGAAAGGGAAGAGAAAATGAGTAACTTAAGTCTTAAAGAACCAAAGTGTTCTTGTTCTTGTTCTTGTCTTATTGTTTCGATTAACAATTGATTGGTCTTTTGGGACCTTAAGAGCTTTAGCTACTTGAAAGAGATGTTCACTAAATTGGAAATGTGTTATTCAATAAATTGACCCAAAAGACAAAAACTTGAACGAAACGAGATACGTAACAGAATAGAACAATCCTCTACTACGTTCTACAAGAACACAGAAAAAACAAAGCCAAAGTAAAAAGTGAAATCCTTAAAAATCAGAAAGGCTTTTTTCTAGATCAGTTTCCACTGAGAAGAGTCTGAACCTCAGCCTCTGTAGGAAGAGCTGGAATTGCTCCTTTCTTCGTAGTTGTAATAGCTCCACAAGCATTCGCAAACCTAAGCACTGCTCTTAGACGAGGTTCGTCCTGTAATAAAGACGGTAATACACAAGTCAGTAATCGAAGCAAAGATTCCGAAATCACATAATAATCTAATATTAAATCATAACAATTTTACCTCGAGAATGGCACGGTCATCAACAATCTTGCAAAGCAAGGCACCAACATACGAATCACCAGCACCAGTTGTATCCACTGATTCCACACGGAAAGGATCAACAAACCCATGAAAGCCCTAAAACCAAACACACACACAATAACAAAACTTTTAGAAACATTCAAGATCAAAACCAAACCTACAAAAACCAAAACTCTTCAAAAACACCATTTACCTTGGTGTAATAATTACAACCCTTATCACCTAAAGTGACCAAGAGAAGTTTCAAATTATCATGCCACAGAGACAAAGCAGTCTCATCATCAACCTTGTCAGATCCAGTCAAGAACATGAGTTCTTCGTCACTGACTTTGATCAATTCAGCTTCTTCCCAAATGCTAAGAATCTGCTTCTTAGCTTCCTCCTTCGATGGCCACAAAGGCAGCCTCAAGTTCGGGTCATACGAAAGCAACGCACCGGCTTCTTTAGCCACCTTCATGGCTTCCAAGTGAGCAGATCTACATGGCTCAACGATCAAACTTATTGATCCATAGTGAAACACCTTAGCCTGTTACAAAAAAAAAAAACAGAACATTATATTAAAACCCTAACTTCATCTATACGTTACGTAGGGTCCATAAAGATTTGCTGACGTGTCAATATATGGATTTAATGAAAATTTAATTAAAAAGTCAAAAATAACGTACAGATCTGATGAGATCGAGATTGAGTTCGTCGGGACGGAGGAGCATGTCGGCGCTAGGGTTCCGGTAAAACATGAACTCACGTTCACCGTCGGATCTGAGTGTGACGAAAGCGAGTGCGGTTCTTGCTCCGGTATCGAATTTGATTCCTTCGGCGGAGACACCGTTCTGTTTCAAGATTCCGGCGAGCATGTGACCGAACTCGTCGTCACCGAGTTTTCCGACAAAAGCGGAACGACCACCAAGACGGGAAATGGCGATCGCCACGTTGGCAGGTGCACCGCCGGGAGCTTTGATGAAGCCGGGAGCGTCGGCGAGAGAGACGCCGGACACGGTGGGGACAAAATCGATGAGCATCTCGCCGAAACTCACGATCAAGCTTTTCTCGCCGTTAGATGTAGCCATTGTGTTTTGATCGGACGATTGTGATAAAAGAAAATAAGAGAGAGAGAGAGAGAGAGAGAGAGAGAGAGATATTAGAGAGAGAGATTAGATTTTTGGATATGAGAAGTGATTAGAGAACGAAGGTGGTTTATATAGAGGTGGTAAGAATTAAGATCAGTGTGGGTTTAGTCAAATCCACGAGACTTTTTGATTTAATATAAATGAAAATTATAGATTTATGCGATTATAGATTTATCCAAATATCGTAACATATCCGAAATTGTGTTTGGTAAAAATGGTAACTAATGTGTATCGTGATATTCTATTGGTCCATTACGTATAAATTATGATCTTGTGAGATTAAGTGATAATATTTGACCAGATTTTTTTCTTGTTCCTGGGACCCACGGACGTATTTCGCAAGGTTAATTAATAGGGTTTTATCCGTTGATGGATAAAGATATCTAATCCTCTTTTAATCCCGATTATTTCGCTTGTTAGGATAACTTTCATTTTTTTTTTTTTTGATAAAGTGGATAACTTTCATTTTCGATTACAAATCCGTTAATGGATATTGTTATATCATGTAAATCTCTAAATCGAAATAAATATTTGTGTCATTTTTTATTATCTGTAGAAACGGGATTATAAGGTAAGAAAACAATATAATAATTTCAGACATTAAAAAAAAAAAAAAAAGGTAAGAACACAAAGATACGGGATTAGGCTTGATTTATATGATCTTTTGATTTATGAGAGATCTACCAAACACGTATTTGATTCCCTATTTCCCAAGTGATAAATATTTTTGTATTTATCATTAATTGACGAGTCTCCTTCGAATCCTTGGACGTTAAAGCAATTTAATGATTTATTGGTAAAAGAAACTAAAAACCAAAAAAGTCAGATTTAATTTTTGGATAAAATGTATAAGATTTATCCATGATAATCGTCATATGAGATACAAGATATTCTATTAAGTGTTGGTTTTAGCAAAATAAAATAAAATAAAACAAGATAGAAAGTCTTGCAAAATAAAACAAGATGCGTTCGTGGATAAATCTTGTTTTATTATGCATGATAATCATATGAGATACAAGATATAAGTCTTGTTTTTGGCAAAAATAAAATAAAACAAGATAAAGAAATAACAAAAAAAATTAACGGTGGTGTTTTTGTTCTTCTTATCTCAAGCAAATCTCTCCTTTTCTTCATCCGATCCGTAACTTTTGTTTGTTTGTTTTGATCACTTCTTCATCCGTAAATATTTTTCCCCTTTTGCCTCTTTTTCTCAGTTTTAAGTAGGTAAATATTGTTACTGATGTTTTGCTTTGTTATTTTACTTCAAACTTATGGAACATGTTTGAAAATGTTTACTCTTTTTTCAAAACAAATTAACTTATTATTTCAAACTGATTACTTAGAGCATCTTTATTGGTAACACGATGGTGTCTAAATGTGGTGTTTTTATAATATAAAATTATTAAAATGGTTGTAAAAGGAAGAAAGAGAGTGTTTTTGTGGGGTATATTGAAATATAAAATTAATAAAATTTGAGTAAAGAGAGTAGAGAGTGTTTAAAAGGAAGAAAGAGTATTTAAAATTAGATTTTTTGGAGAGTGTTTTTAAAAGGAAGAGAGAGTGTTTAAATATAAAATTAATAAAAATTGAGTAAAATGATGAAAGAAAAGGTATAAAATTGAGTAAAATGAAGAAAGAGTGTGTGTTTTAATAATTTTATATGGTCTTAAGACACGATGGTGTGTGCAATAAGGATGCTCTTACAGGTTTAGGTAAACCGAACAATTAATTGCCCCGATAGATAGCCATAAAATCGAAAGTGTTTTAAGTATTTATAAATTTAAGTGTTTGAGTATTTGTTTCATGTTTT
The DNA here is from genome assembly GCA_963576765.1 of Draba incana. Lineage (NCBI taxonomy): Eukaryota > Viridiplantae > Streptophyta > Magnoliopsida > Brassicales > Brassicaceae > Draba > Draba incana. Next base: position 3,703,523 of record OY755216.1, read on the forward strand.
GAACTTATGGTTATTTGGTTTACTATGTAAAAACTTATGGTTATTCAAATATTCCATATAAATAATCTTTTACTATCACCCAACTTGATAGTATGATGAAAACATCACGTTAAGAGAGTTGAACATCCATAGCCGTAATAACACGACTCACTATTATATCTACATGCCCCGTTGGTATGTTGTTGCATATGTCTCCTAAAACATCTAAAACGGTCTCCTTATCATAATGAGATAACCAATATCCACGACAACATTATTTAACAGTACTGACTCAACAGAGGCAAGATTGCTAATGATTAGTGATGTACACCCAACAACACTGTGTTGAGAAGAGTGAAATGAAGCCAACAAACCTTGCCAAATCCGAGACTTCACCCCTTCGTCTAGAACTGACATACTCAGGAAGAAGGTGGCTTTTTAAGGACTTGAGCGGCTGCAATTCTACTATCAAGTGGTTTCACACTGTTACCGAGCTCCTTAACTAATGCATACAAGAATTCGGGAAGGTTTTACTACTCTACTTGAGCAACTATCTAAAAATTAAACCTCTTTCTACGAGTCTTATGGAACGATTTCTCCATAGGCGATCTTATTTATAAAACTAAGCTACTACTTATTCTATATTAGGAATATGAAAATTTCCTTTATATGAGAAATAGCAAACTTCTATTTCTTTCCATTAAAACCACCTTTTCTCATCTCTTCTAGCATCTCTTATCAAGAGATAGTTGATGTTATTTAACTTTAAAAATTCAACTATCCCTCAAAATAGTTTGGTAGAAAATTCTAGAAAACCAAATGTTTAGGCCTGCCCTTGTCGTTTTCGTAGCTAATTTAGGTGAAGATTCTTTATGCAAGTTAAATTTGCTTCGTTTCCTCTAATTATAAGTTTAGTTTGAACTCCATCAACCCAAGTCTAAAAAGTATAGCTTAACGAGAAGTGATGAGATAGTGTGCTATGCAGTTTACTATATATACAGATTTACAGTAGAAATAAAGAAACACAACGAAATATAAAGAAGAAGAAGAAGATAATACTTTCAAGAGCTGGACTTGAAAGACCAGAGGCTCATTTGCGTGCGATATATAGAAGGCTTCGTCTTGGTCCAAACTGCATCCACAAACACACATGACAGGTCGTTTTCAATATGCATTCTTCTTAGGGAGGAATAAATCAAGAGCACCTCCTCGGGGATTGGCTTCAAAGACAAAATAGCTTCATCGAAAGACCAAAATCTTGATGTTGTTCCATGTTTTTACCTCCAGCTTTCATGCCCACTAAGACTTCCTTCAAGCCCTCAATAACCTGTTGTGCCGCCAAGCAGTTTGTGGATACGGGCCATGATTGGATTCCTATGTTACATGTAGAGTTGAGCGCAAGATCAAAGTAGTACGTCATTATCGTCAAGGAAAAGTTTGACAGGATAGACCGTACTGAATCAAGAAACAATACGAGTTAGAAGAAATAAAGAGATCAACTTTGAGTGAAAGAACCTACCTTTCGCATGAGAACGAAATATCTATTTGCACGTCGACATACATAGTTTAGTTCGACCAGGTCCCCTTGATGAGCTTCTCGTCCTTCCCCTTGAATAATCTCTAAAAACAAAAATCAAAGCTGACTTACATAATGTAATTAAGCGTATCCATTACAAGCCTTTCGATGTTTTCTATGCAATTCATGATATTCATCATCAGAAGTAAAGAATCGTACCTTGAATCCTAAGGCCACTCGGGAGCTTCAACGTCCTATACCAACCAAAAGGAAAAAAAAATTGAATAACTTACTCCAAGGAACAATCACACTGGAAAAAGAAAGACTTGTCAAAGCAATGATGAAGCACATTGAAATTTGAATTGTAAGAGTTACAATATTGCAATACATGGTTATGACTGGTGGTTTGTACTGAACACCATGAATATCATTCATAAATCATAATCCTAAGAGAGTTCGTTAACCCAAGAAGACTTCTTTTTTTTTTGACGGCAAACAACATTTTCATTGGGAAATTGAAGAATACAAGTTTAGATACAATCTCACTTTATAAAACAATGTGAATTTTGCTCTCTTGCTATCTTAGCCATATGATCAACATCTTGAACCACATCTCTCTTCACATTGCAAAAAGAGTAAATGCTTCTAGATTTCGCAATTAAGACAATATCTTTGATCAGCATTGCAATTTCCATTAGACACCAGTCTTTGCCCCTGCTTCTTGATTGTAACCTTTCACGATTCTCAAATAAACTCTTACTGTATACTGAAGTTTAAAAGTCTCTCGTACCGCCATTAGCAATGTCGTTGCTTCAGATTCTAATGAGGTAGAAGTTGGCTAGAAGAAGATTGACCACATAAAACTCTACAACCATTCTTTCTATATAGAGGTCAAGTTATGCACACTCTCTCTTGCTTTGATTTCCAAGAAGCATCAACCAAATAGAAATAAGCATGACCATATCTTAAAAGTTCTGCAAAAGTGGATGGAATGACATTTTGAATAGACCGATTAGGAATTGCATTATGTTTGATCATTCAAGCCCTTAGCCTCCTTCCATAGTTGGTAATCTATGAGGGCCTTATTTCCCATAATTAAAATAAAGTTTAGATATAGGCCTGTGGGCAACATTGAGCAATTATTCTCTCGTGGGCCTGTGGGACCCCCACACTGATTTTTTTTTTTTTTTTTTTTTTTTTTGTCATGTGAGCCACAGCCCGGCTCACTAGGCATTTTACACACATACACAACCACTGTGGGTCGAACCCACATACTTAAGGTGCCATTTGGGTGGATGTCACCACCAGGCTACAAGGCCTCAGGCCCCCCACACTGATTTAAATCAGGAAAACTTGTTTTTGTTTTTTTTTTCCCCTTAATTTGCAGAAGGATCTAGAAACCCTTTGGGTTGGGACTACATAAATAAAGCTTGCTCCTCCTTAATAAAGCAGCCTCGCACTTATTCGATTAAGAGAGGAAAAACCCTAATTTCGTTTTCTTGCCTCTGATATCTTCTTCGAGTTCCGATTGCAAAGAAGCCTAGTGTTAGCGATGTCGGACGTGGAGACGTTTGCCTTCCAGGCTGAGATCAATCAGCTTCTCTCGCTTATCATCAATACCTTCTACAGCAACAAGGAGATCTTCCTTCGTGAACTCATCAGTAACTCCTCCGATGTGAGTCTCTCTCTATCTCCTTCTCTAGTTCTATTTAGGTTCCGATTAGATCCGTTGAATGTAGATTGTTGAATCTGTTCTGAGTACGCTTTTTACGATTTGGCTTGATAATTAGCATCTAGTTTAGTCTATTGGGATCTTATGATTGGATTTACGTTACTAATCTGTTGCAAAAATTGTTGAATATTAGGGTTTCTTATGCTAAACAAATTTTTGTTTTTGGTTTTTTTTTTTTTTTTTTTCTGGATTGATCTGATAATCTATGGTTTCTTGTTGATAGGCATTGGACAAGATTAGATTTGAGTCATTGACTGACAAGAGCAAGCTCGATGGGCAGCCAGAGCTCTTTATTCACATCATCCCTGACAAGAGCAACAACACCTTGACCATTATCGACAGTGGTATTGGGATGACCAAGGCTGGTGAGTAATGTTAGCAAAATAATCTCTTTTTTTTTATGTTGGTACTGTTGGCTGATACATTGTCTTTTTTTTTCTTTTCTTTTGTAAACAGATTTGGTCAACAATTTGGGTACAATTGCTAGGTCTGGCACCAAGGAGTTCATGGAGGCTTTGGCAGCTGGTGCTGATGTTAGCATGATTGGTCAGTTTGGTGTTGGTTTCTACTCAGCTTACTTGGTTGCTGAGAAGGTCGTTGTCGTCACAAAGCACAATGATGATGAGCAGTATGTGTGGGAGTCTCAGGCTGGAGGATCCTTCACTGTGACCAGAGACACCTCTGGTGAGGTCCTTGGCAGGGGTACCAAGATGACCCTTTACCTTAAGGAAGACCAGCTTGAGTACCTTGAGGAGAGGAGGCTCAAGGATTTGGTCAAGAAGCACTCTGAGTTCATCAGCTACCCTATCTCTCTTTGGGTTGAGAAGACCATTGAGAAGGAGATCTCTGACGATGAGGAAGAGGAAGAGAAGAAGGACGAGGAAGGAAAGGTTGAGGAAGTCGATGAGGAGAAGGAAAAAGAAGAGAAGAAAAAGAAGAAGATCAAGGAGGTGTCTCATGAGTTTGATCTTGTGAACAAGCAGAAGCCCATCTGGATGAGGAAACCCGAGGAGATTAACAAGGAGGAGTACGCTGCCTTCTACAAGAGTCTCAGCAATGATTGGGAAGAGCATTTGGCTGTGAAGCACTTTTCTGTGGAAGGACAGCTTGAGTTCAAGGCTGTTCTCTTTGTCCCCAAGAGAGCTCCATTCGACCTCTTTGACACAAAGAAGAAGCCCAACAACATCAAGCTTTACGTCCGTCGGGTATTCATCATGGACAACTGTGAGGAGATCATTCCTGAATACCTTGGGTTTGTTAAAGGTATTGTTGACTCAGAGGACCTTCCTCTTAACATCTCAAGAGAAACTCTGCAGCAGAACAAGATCCTCAAGGTTATCCGCAAGAATCTTGTGAAGAAGTGTATCGAGCTCTTCTTTGAGATTGCTGAGAACAAGGAAGACTACAACAAGTTTTACGAGGCATTCTCCAAGAACCTGAAACTCGGAATCCACGAGGACTCTCAGAACAGAACCAAGATTGCTGAGTTGCTCCGTTACCACTCCACGAAGAGCGGAGATGAGCTGACCAGTCTTAAGGATTACGTGACCAGGATGAAGGAAGGACAGAATGACATATACTACATCACTGGTGAGAGCAAGAAGGCTGTTGAGAACTCTCCATTCCTTGAGAGGCTCAAGAAGAAGGGATATGAGGTTATATACATGGTTGACGCCATTGACGAGTATGCCATTGGTCAGCTAAAGGAGTTTGAGGGAAAGAAGCTAGTCTCTGCCACCAAGGAAGGTCTGCAGCTTGAGGAAACAGAGGATGAGAAGAAAAAGAAGGAAGAGCATAAGGAGAAGTTTGAGGGTCTGTGCAAGGTTATCAAGGATGTCTTGGGAGACAAAGTTGAGAAGGTGATTGTCTCGGACCGTGTTGTTGATTCCCCTTGCTGTCTTGTGACTGGAGAGTATGGTTGGACTGCTAACATGGAGAGGATCATGAAGGCACAAGCATTGAAAGACAGCAGTATGGGTGGATACATGGCTAGCAAGAAGACTATGGAAATCAACCCGGAGAACTCAATCATGGAAGAGTTGAGGAAGAGAGCCGACGAAGACAAGAACGACAAGTCTGTCAAGGATCTTGTCCTCCTCCTCTTTGAGACTGCTCTTCTTACCTCTGGTTTCAGCCTTGATGAGCCCAACACCTTTGGAGCTAGGATCCACAGGATGCTGAAGCTTGGACTGAGCATTGACGAAGATGAAGGTGAGACTGAAGCCGATGCTGACATGCCACCACTTGAAGATGATGCTGAGGCTGAAGGAAGCAAGATGGAAGAAGTCGACTAAAGCCTCCAAGAGTTGCTCTAGTTGAAGCAGACTATTCTCTTATCTCTTTCTCTATCATCACTTTGCTTCTTTTTTTTTTTTTGGTTTTTAGACTTATTAATTTCTCGGTTTTCTTTTTTTCTCGGCCTTATGAACATGGTTTTTGTGACTTAATCATGTCTGAATGAATCAGTTTTCCTTGAGAATCCTTTTAGTCTTGTGACACTCTGTTATCTTCTCTTATGTGTTCATTTGCCTAAGAATTTATTAAGTATGTGGCTCTGATACTACAGATAACAAACGAAGTGAATAATCATATTTCAAAGTGGGAAGTAAAATTAGAGGTAGAGAAAAAACAAACACAAACAAAATCATTAACTAGGAAAAATAAAGATTTGTTACTACTCTCTGTTCCATAAAACATGTTCTAGCTTTTAAAATTGTTCTATAAAATATGATGTTTTAGTTTTTATTATTATTTAATATTAATAAATCTTAAACTTTAAGGTGTATTAAATAAAAAGGTTTGAATATTATTGGTTTATAGTTATGGAAAAATGGTTTACTGAGAGAATTAATGTATTTAATATTAAATCTCAATTGTTTCTCAATAAGTATGAGAGTGGTAGAACATCATGTTTTATGGAACAGAGGGGGTATTTTCTTTTTCACATAACAAACAACAAAATCTTGGAATTGTGTTTGTGAGTCCAAAAGCTTGACCATTGGAGGAGTCCAAAAACATTGAAAACCGGTTTGGAATTAAACTGACCTGTTTGATACGATAAAAAAAATTAGAGATGTTTCTGTAAATAAAGAGAATAAACAGGGTTATTTGAACAATTACAAAAAATAGTGGACACACACACCGGTGCGTCGGTCGGCGAAAATTACGCTGTAAAAAATTCTAAAAGCCAACAAGAAAAAAAAAATATACAACTTGAGGAATTATCAGACGAGGAGAAGCGCACCGGAGGATCCATAGAGTCGATCAATCCAAAGCTAAGATGAACGGTGAGTTGACTTCTTTCCGATATTGACCCAATCATCTCTCGACACGTCATAGGTTACTGCGTCCCTTGTAATCCATACCCTGAACCAGCACCTCCTCTATCGAAAACCTAATTTCGAAATCATCGCCGTCTCCGACCTACTTCTCCCGGCGGCGAAACCACCCCCGGATAAAAACCTTGACAGTAAGATTGCCTTTTCTCCTTCAACGTTTATTTCGTTCCTCTAATCAAAATTAGCTATTTCCGATTCGAGATTAGAGATTTTTCGATTTGGATTTTGGATTCGTGAATGAGACTGGACATGTCGAAATTTCGATACTTTTGTAATAACCGATTTAGTATGATTTACATGAATCTCCATTGTTCTTAAGGTGAAATCTTGAAAGTTTTCATCATCAAGACTCAAAAAAAAAAAAAGTTCCATTTAAGCTTTTCTTTTGTATTTGAGCTTGAATTGGTTAATGGAACACAGTGGAGAAGACAATACAAGAACTTGTAGCTCTTCTTGGTAGATTTTTGATGTATTTCTCTCTTTGTGTAAATTGCAGTGGAATTCAGGATTGATAATGGTGTAGCTTCAGGGATGATGATGGGAATACCGGTCGAGCTCGAGGTTACCACGGTCGAAAACCATCACGAAATGGGTGAAAGCTCTGGTCAAGCAATGATTGAGCAAGAAGATAACGAAATCGGTGAAAATTCAGGTCAAGCAATGCTCGAGCAAGACGACGAGAAGGTTGATCCGGATTCTGTTCCTTTGGCGGTCACAGATATGGTGGAGGAGGTTCAAGTAACCGACGAGCCTTATGTTGGTCAAGAGTTTGAATCCGAAGCAGCCGCTCACGGGTTTTATAACGCGTATGCTACGAAAGTAGGGTTTGTTATCCGTGTTAGTAAACTGTCACGGTCGAGGCATGATGGATCTCCTATAGGTAGGCAACTTGTTTGTAACAAGGAAGGTTATAGGTTGCCTAGTAAACGCGACAAGGTAATTAGACAACGAGCGGAGACACGAGTCGGATGTAGAGCAATGATTTTGATTAGGAAAGAAAATTCCGGTAAATGGGTTATTACAAAGTTTGCCAAAGAGCATAATCATCCTTTGATGCCTGGAAGAGTTCGAAGAGGTTGCATTTACGATCAATATCCGGTTAGTTCTTGCTCTTATATGTTGCATATTCATGTGCAAATTGAATTCTAAAAGTTCTTGATTTGCAGAACGAGCACGATAAGATCCAGGAGCTGATGCAGCAGCTAGCTGCAGAGAAGAAGAGAGCAGCTACTTACAAAAAGCATCTTGAAATGCTCTTTGAACAGATCGAACAGCACAACGAAAGCCTTTCTAAGAGAATTCAACACATAGTAGACAATGTAAGGAATCTGGAACAAAGAGATCATCAACAAAACCAAGTATAGTCTTTTTTTTTTTTTTTTTTTTGTCTCAGGTTTTTCCTTGTTCATTTTTCACCGGTTTGATTTAGGAGATAGGTCTTTCTTCTTTATTCCCCCATTTTCTCTCTTTTAATAAAACAAATTCTTGATGGAAAACAGAAGAAGAGCTTGCAATTGCCTTAAACAAAGTTTTGGTTTTTCTTCTTCTTATGTTCTAAAAATGCATATGCAGAGTGATTAGAGAAACCCTAGCAATCTATTTAACAATTTAGTTCAAGACTTTAAAGATTACAAAGCATAATATGAAAAAAGTATTTACATAGAAAGATGAAGACCAAATCAGCTTTAATTTGATGATCCACCAGTTTTCATCATCTGAAGAAACTCTTTGTAATTGACTCTACCATCACCATCTTCATCAACTTGCATAATCATCTCTTTACAACACTCTAGGGTTTTACCTTGCTTGAGTCCCAAGGAAGCCATAACAGATTTCAACTCTTCAACAGTGATAAACCCATCACCGTCTTGATCAAACACATTGAACGCGTCTCTCATGTCCTCTTCCTCTTTTTCTTCGATGATTGTACCGTAAAGAGACTCAAACTCGTTTATGTCTACACAACCATCTCCATTCGCATCAATCTTCTTGATCATCTGGATCAAATCTTTGTCTGGCATGAAGATTCCTAGATTCTCTAAAGAATCGTTTAGTTCTTCCTTTGTGATGCGTCCGTCTCCGTTCTTGTCGAACATTTGGAACACTTGTTTTAGATCCACCGGAGTTGTTCTCGCCGGAGATTCAGATTCTAATGTCGACGGTGGTTGGTTCTTGTCGTCTATGTACCAAGAAAATGGGAAGAGAACTCTAAGCTTCTTTGGGACTAAACAGAGAAGAAAAGAGTTAAAGAGATGGTAGAGAAGAAAAACTCTCACCATAACTACTTTTGGTTTTGTTAAGAACAAAGATCAAAAGAAAATGTTAACAGTATGTAAGAAACTTGAAATGAAAATGGTCTCTGTCTAGTTTTTTTTATAGAGGTGGAGTGTGAGATGTAATGCAATTAATATTAATAGTTTGGGAAAACTTTTTAATTTTATTTTGATACACTATCTTTTTTCTGGTACAACTTTTAATTCCATTAATTAACCTAGACGTTACCGCCTCTTTGCTTATATTTGGACTTTTGGAGTTTAGAGAACAAGAAAAATTTGAATAATACAAAATGTAGAATTTCCAAGACTGTGATGAACTTGACTAAAAGTAATGGTTATCTTAACACTATAGAGAGCAGACTTTAAAGTCTTTCTAAATTAAATACAAACACTAGCAAGTAGCAACGGACTTCTGAGTTCTGACAATAGTAAAGAAGTTATATAATTTACCATTTCACCTTTTTGTGTCGTTATTCTCTTAAGAATACTATCAATATAAAAGTTAAAAGTTAAAAGTGGATTAAGGTGGAGTTTTCATAGTCTATAAACAAATAATATTACAATGAAAAATGACAAGGTAAGTCGTTGGGAATTATTTGTTTCTTTTAGATATAGAAGTTGGAGAAATACGCGTGAAGAAGGTAGAGTGTTTAAAAATGAAATGAATTGATTCAGTATTAATAAATGATACATATAACAAAACGCGTTGGTATAATTGTTAATGTTTGTTTGTTTTTTTGTTTTTTTGTTTTTATTTAAATTTTTGGTTCTTGTCCCTATTCTTATTGATTGTTGCATTAAAACATGAGTATTAGTGCATTAGCACATGTCACCAACGAGACAATGACGCTCGTTAGAATATGATCATTCGTCCGTTGGAAGTTCCAACTTGGAACAGACAAACATATGAAGTTAACGTAGAAAAAATTAAATCGGACGAAACGAATGCAAAAAACAAATTCATGCAGTGGAACAAATTTTGAATACTGAACCACCGTGGGTTGGGCCAGTGGCACTTGAGTGGGTAATCACAATACGGTATCCGCGGTTCAATTCACGTTGGCCACGCGAATTTATTATAGCGCCTCGGGCCTCCAGAACCCCACAGAGATATTTGGGCAAGTGGCAACCAGACACCTGAATTATTAAAAAAAAAAAAAAATTTTGAATACTGACTTAATTAACATATATTCACAGGCTCCGAATAGTGACTTAATTAACAAATTTTGAATAGTGACTTAACTAACACCACTCAACTTTTCCTAAACACGACATAAACATTTCTTGATTAATCCTTTTCTCTTTCACGGAATAGTGAAAAACAATCAACATCTAAAGTTTTAAAGTGCAATAATTAAAAAAGAAATCCGCAAACTTTGTGTAAGTGGGTATTCGATTAATATATTTTAGTATTGCAAGAAAATACATAAATACTCTGTAGATTCTCATGGGGGTGTGTAAACTTGTAATGCGATCCAATGACACTTGACTAATTATGTGAGACTACTCGTGTCATGGTTGTCTTCCAGCTCATCTAAAACCACTACTACTCATGATCCTTAATTCTAATTACTATTTTAGTGATTATATTTGTTAAACCTCCTCATCTAATTAATTGCTGAAACAACATTGAAAACTAATGAAATTTGATCCTATACTCAATACTTTATTATTTTTCTTCCAATATATGTTTGACTGACATACATTTTTTAAGAATTATATTGTTGCTATTCGAGAAGTTTTTACATGAAAAACTAAGAAAATAACTATAACAAAAGGAATAATTATGGACATTTTATATGACATATCTTATTTATATAAATAAAATTATAAATAAAATGATTCGAACACCATTTTTTATTATTTTTTTTTCTTTATAACTAAAATTAAAAAACAGGCAGTACTAATTATTATTTAATTATAAATGTCTCTGTCGGGCTTTTATTAATAAATGGGCTTTTAATAGGCCCATATATCCATAACAAACAGAATTAGAGTTTGATAATTCATGTCCACATTTGAAGACACAGCTCCTCTTAAATGGGCTCGTTCTTGTCTCCTTCGTTCGCTGCAGATTTCGAAATCGTACTTTCATTTTTTCCAGATTTTTTCCTCTCACACACACTACTTTCTCGGCAAAATTCCCGGAAAAAGCACCCGATCAGCAGGTAATACCATAACCCCATTAAAGCTTCTTCCTTTACGAATTATTCGCAGCTTCTTTTCAAAATCTCACTCGCTTTGTCGATCTAAATTTTGATTAGTGTTAAGTCTCTTAGGTTTTTGATGTTCTGTAACAGAAAAAGCATTCTCTTTTAACAAAAAATTTGTCTTTTGCAATCTCTTGCAGCTGAAACTACTTCTCTTTGGATATATTGTATATTCTATTCATTGTCCACTTGGGGAAAATCGTTTTTTTTTTTAATATTGCTTCAAAATTTGTGACCGTTAGGGAAAATTCTTGAAGATTGTATTGTAAATGTCACTCTACTTTTAGTCTTTCCTCTGTTTCAAGCTCTTAAAAAGTGTATAACTTTATGAAATGGTGTAATGGTATACAGATGGTTAGGAAAGAAGATGTGGATTTCTATTGTGGGTTTTCGAGGAAAGAGCTTCAGAGTTTGTGCAAGAAGTATAATTTGCCGGCTAATAGATCAAGTTCTGATATGGCTGAATCATTAGCTTCTTATTTCGAGGTGTTTTAAAATTTTCAGACAACTAAATATATCATTACTATGCATTGTCATGCCTTGTTGCTACATAGTTAGTATAGTCACATGCCTTTGTTGGTTCACTTTTATGATTTTACTTTATTGAATACCTAATCATGTGTTGTTGTTTCTAACAATTGCAGAAAAATAATATGAACTCGGTAGGCTTTGGGATCGCCGGAAATCAATTTAGTTCAGCTACGACGTCTAGAGCACCAGCGAGTAGAACATGGGATGTGAGAAGAGGTTTGGCGAGTTTATCTCCGTTGCTTTAAGTTTCCTCTTGTCTCATTTGATTGCATTTATGAAAACTGGTTCAATCTTTTTTGTAGATTCTAATGGTAATGGATGGGATGTAACTAGAGAGAATTGTGTTCAAGGGGCAGTGGCGAGAGAACCAAGCTTTATCCTTGGGAATAATACACCGTATCAGGTTTGATTCACCTCTTTTTGCAACATCTATTTGTATGAAAGTGAGGTTGATTTACAAATAGCTTAAATGAGTCAGCAATAGTTTTCCCTTAGTTAGTTTTCTTTGAAAGACTTGATTAAGTGCACCACTTTTTCCCTTTATGGAACATGATACGAGTCATATCGTTATGATGTAGGATTGTTTCTCAATATACACGGTTACTTCTATATTACTTGGTTCTCTGTCACTCTTTTGCTGGTCAAGTTCTAACGTCTCTTATACATTATTGCTGTGGAAATGCAGGAACAAAATGGACATGGTGGTTTGATTGATTCTGCATCTGATCCTAAATCGAAGGAAAAGGACCTAACGGAAAACTCGAAGGAAGATGTTTTGTGGAGAAGGGATTCTCGGTTAGAAAATAGAATGAGAGAGTTAGATAGTAGTGGTGATAGTCCTAGTTCGTCTTCGTTTGAGTTTCATGTCAGTTTGGAAGAGGGTATTAGCCTTTCAGTTGATCTAAATTTCAATCCATCAGACTGGATTAATAGCATGAGAAATGAGGTCAACGTGTGTGACAGTATGCGTCGCAGAAAATCCCCACGTTCAGATCCTAGCGTTAGTAATGCTACGGAGTGTAAGAAACAGAAGAGTTCAGAGCAAGACAAGGATGTGCATGTAAGGAAAGAATCATCTTTAAGTCCGGCTATGAACAACAATACTCAGTTACCTTCTGATCATCATTCCAATGGCGAACGGCCTCTAACGTCATCTGCAATAAAACCGTGCAAGGAACAAAATGGGATTAAGTTGTCCATACCTGATTCTTCAGGGCCTGTCCAGATTGTATCATCTTGTGTCGAACCGTATAGCAAAAGCTGCTGTGTAAATCCTCCGGGGAAGAAGTTGATTAGTGACTCTATTATGGTTGCTGCAGAGCAGAATCATCCAGCTGGTGGCCTCGCTATTGAAATTCCGAAAAATCCATCCTTAGAAAGTCTTCAAAAGGTCGGAAACTCAAGTACTGTTATATGTCCACGGGGAGCGGGTTCTGAATTATCATCATCAGAAGCAGAGGCTTATAACTCAAACCTGCCTCGTAAGATTAGTAGATCCTCAACTATATCTTCTCCAGAGCGCATTATCGATAAAGAGTCCACTAGTTATTCTGAATCATTCAAGTTTCGGTATAATGGAGGCAAGAACTGTGTAAGACCAAATACTGAGGAGCAGGTAAAGTATCTCCTTTTTGAAACTATTCGCTGCAAGCAATAAACACCATAGTTTTGCTATAAGTTGTGTTGTTTCTTCTTTCACAGGAAAAAAGCAAACTTTTAAGTGAGCGGGCGCGGTCAGAGTGACAGGAATATGTTGTATAATATTGTTCAAGTGATAAGAGATTGGATGTATACCTAATGTAGAGATTGTTAGAAATGGCCTTTCCTCTGACCAAGAGGTTTCTACTGCTGCTTTTTTGAGGTATGGTTTTCTGCTCTCTCTATATCATACAGCAAAAACTCTCGAAATGTGAAGCGTTTATTTTCCGTTGTTGACTTGCACTTAGGCCATCAAGTACCTGGAGTTTCCCTTTGAGAGCATTGGGTCAATTATTATTAAAGGTATTTGCAAAACGACCTAGGGAGAAGTCAGGTTTAGGTCAATATGCAATTCTTTTCGGTTTCATTTAAACACAAATTCTATGTTGTTTGTTATACACATCATTCACAAACCAATGTTGGAGATTAGCTTTACAGATTAATGTTGTTGAAATAGAAGCAAAATTCTGATTGTAAGAGAGTGAAACATGTTGGATTAACATCCATGGAAACATATGAATCTATTATACTTTTTACAAAGCTCCAAAGAGGCAAAGCTTCTCTTTACTTTTCAGGTAATTTAGTTAAAAGTAAATTGCTAGTAGAACCAAAAGATTTCATGTAAAAGGAAGATACTTTTCAATGTAGAGAGTTTCATTAGCATGTGAGTAGCACATGATTGGCCTTTTCTTATCCTTTGGATCTGAACCAATTAGTTAGTTGAGTATATGATCTTAAAAATCAGTATGGTATCAAGTCAACTTCAGAAATAAGAATATGAATCAAGTCAACTACTAAAGATTTGTCAATCTTGGTTCTTGTAATGAACCAGAGACAGATAAAAGAGGACAAAATCTTGAGTCCTTGAGTCCTTCTTTGTGTGTGTGTCTTTGAAAATCTTGAGTCTGAAGAGGACAAAACATTTCTTTTGGAAAGCACAAGGAAATGAGAAGGAAGAAGAAGACAAAAGAGGATGTTTGTGTCTGGAGACTCGAGACACTTAAGTTGAATAAAAAATATGATACATGAAACCTCACAAAACCATTACTTATTGTAATAGTATTATTTCCAAAGTTCATAGATTCACCTAAAATGTTTTGGTTTGCTCAAAACCAAACACCAACGGCAACGGCAACGGCGCAAGAAAAGTTGAACTAAAAAGGTTCCTAAACTTTTTATTTGTTTTGTAAAGAAGAAAATGTTTAATAGTTAATGTCACATTGATTCATGTGTTAACTATTAAATTTTTGCATAGAGGTGGAAAAAATTTTGGGGTTTGATTGCACAAATTTAGGAAGAAATGGGGAAAATTTGAGAATAAAAAAAGAATAAAGTTTAAAAAGAGAAAAATTTGGTAACAATAACTTCAACTTATTAAATGGCTTCACCTACATTTGCCATTACTCTGAAGCAGCAGTTTTGGTCGCATTTAATGCCTTCTCAGTACTACAGAACACTGTGATAAGCTTCATGAGTCTCTCTCTCTCTCTCTCTCTCTCTCCTCTCTCTTCCTATCTGGGTTTCTCAAGATTTTCATGAGCTATTGCTAAATGTATAACTCTAGCTCCTACTTTCATTACCCAACTCTTCTTTAGTCGGCAAGAACCAAAAAAACCCAGTTCAAGAATTACTTCTTTTGTTGGAAATTTTTTCAAAGTCAGGTTCTTTTTAAGGATGCTATGGTGTTATTACCTTGAAGACTGAGATCTGAAAGTGGTAAGTGTTTTTGTTTTCGTTGCAGAAGAAGAATAAAGAGACAAGAAGGTTCTTCTTTGACCATTCAATATTAGTTTCCTCAATCTTTGGAGACTTGTGAGCTCTCATTGCTTGGAAATTTCAATTCTTTTAGATGTTGCATGCCTTTGATTGCATAAAGAATGAGTCACAGTCTTACCAAATCTATGGAATGTCTCAGAAACTGAAGAGAGTAACTAAGAAACGTGTCGGTTGAAGTAGTTTGGTCTTAGTTGTGTAGGATGAGAATGCTCAGGGAATGGAATCTCCTTGCAAAGTTAGTCCTTTTCACTAGTTTATGGCAACTTGCTTCATCTCTAGGCTCAATGTCATCAATTGCAATATCTTATGGAGAAGGTGGTTCAGTGTTCTGTGGTTTGAAATCTGATGGGTCTCATTTAGTTGTCTGTTACGGTTCAAACGCGGCGATTCTCTACGGAACTCCTGCTCATTTCGAGTTTATCGGTTTAACCGGTGGAGATGGGTTTATGTGTGGTCTTTTGTTGCAATCTCATCAACCTTATTGTTGGGGAAACAGTGGGTTTATTCAAATGGGTGTTCCTCAACCAATGATTAAAGGAGCGGAGTATTTAGAAGTTAGCGCCGGCGATTACCATCTTTGCGGATTAAGGAAACCGTTACAAAAGAGCGGTTCTGCTTCTTCGGCTTCTGCTCTTGTTGATTGTTGGGGTTACAATATGACTAGGAACTATGTGTTTGATAAGCAGTTGCATTCGTTATCGGCTGGTTCGGAGTTTAACTGCGGTTTATCGTATAAGGACAAGTCGGTTTTCTGTTGGGGTGATGAGAATAGCAGTCAAGTAATCAGTTTGATTCCAAAGGAAACAAAGTTTCAGAAGATTGCAGCTGGTGGTTACCACGTTTGCGGCATTCTCGACGGGTTGAATTCTCGGGTGCTATGTTGGGGAAAGAGCTTAGAGTTCGAAGAAGAGATCTCGGCGATATCTGTTGCAGAACAGAATCTTGATTTACCGCCAAAGGAACCGCTTTTAAATGTGGTTGGCGGAAAGTTTTATGCTTGTGGGATCAAACGGTACGATCATAGCGTAGTTTGTTGGGGTTTTTTCGTTAATCGGAGTACGCCTGCTCCTAAAGGTATCGACTTTTACGATCTTGCGGCCGGGAATTACTTCACTTGTGGTGTTCCTTCAGGGAACGCTATGTCGCCGGTTTGTTGGGGTCTTGGTTTTCCGTCTTCGATTCCATTAGCTGTCTCGCCGGGACTTTGTAGAGACGTGCCGTGTCCTCTGGGAAGTCATGTACTCGGTAACCGAGATATCTCGCCTTGTAAATCTCCGGGATCTCATATTTGCTTGCCTTGTAGTACTAGTTGTCCTCCTGAAATGTATCGGAAAAGTGAATGCACGGAGAGATCTGATCAGATTTGTGTTTATAACTGCACGAGTTGCGTTTCCCCGGACTGTTCCTCGAACTGTTCTTCTTCTTCGTCGTTGACCGGTGGTGGTAAAGACAAAGGAAAGTTTTGGTCTTTGCAGCTACCTATTGCAACTGCAGAGATTTGCTTTGCTCTGCTTTTGGTAGCCGTTGTCTCGGTAGTAGCGGTTTTATACATCCGGTACAGATTGAGGCATTGTAGATGCTCAGGAAGTGATGCAAGATCGTCTAAAGATTCGGACTTTATGAAAGATAACGGTAAATTCCGTCCGGGTCTCGACGAGTTGCAAAAGCGTAGAAGGGCTCGGGTGTTTACTTACGAGGAACTCGAAAAAGCCGCTGAAGGATTTAAAGAAGAATCGATAGTAGGGAAAGGGAGTTTCTCCTGTGTCTACAAAGGTATACTAAGAGATGGAACTACCGTTGCAGTGAAGAAGGCGATTATGTCATCGGATAAACAGAAGAACTCGAATGAGTTTCGTACGGAGCTTGATCTGTTATCGAGGCTTAACCATGCTCATTTGCTTAGTCTTCTCGGTTACTGCGAAGAAGGAGGAGAAAGGCTTTTGGTTTACGAGTTTATGGCGCACGGTTCGTTGTATAACCATCTTCACGGCAAGAATAAAGCGTTGAAAGAGCAGTTAGATTGGGTTAAACGCGTAACGATTGCTGTCCAAGCAGCTAGAGGAATCGAGTATTTGCACGGTTACGCTTGCCCTCCCGTGATACACCGTGATATAAAATCGTCGAACATTCTTATAGACGAAGAACACAACGCTCGAGTAGCTGATTTCGGTCTCTCATTACTCGGTCCTGTCGATAGCGCCTCTCCTTTAGCAGAACTGCCAGCAGGCACTCTCGGTTACCTTGATCCCGAGTACTACCGACTACACTATCTCA
This sequence comes from Draba incana, assembly GCA_963576765.1. Classification (NCBI taxonomy): domain Eukaryota; kingdom Viridiplantae; phylum Streptophyta; class Magnoliopsida; order Brassicales; family Brassicaceae; genus Draba; species Draba incana. The sequence goes on from OY755216.1 coordinate 3,720,853, forward strand.
CAACGAAATCCGATGTGTACAGTTTTGGAGTCTTGCTTCTCGAGATCCTAAGCGGAAGAAAAGCGATTGACATGCACTACGACGAAGGAAACATAGTAGAATGGGCGGTTCCGTTGATCAAAGGAGGAGATATAACCGCAATCTTGGACCCGGTTTTGAAACAACCGTCGGAAATCGAAGCTTTGAAAAGAATCGTGAGCGTAGCGTGCAAATGCGTGAGGATGAGAGGGAAAGATAGACCGTCTATGGATAAAGTAACAACATCGTTGGAACGAGCACTCGCTCAGCTAATGGGAAACCCGAGCAGCGAGCAACCGATATTACCAACAGAAGTAGTTCTTGGAAGTAGTAGAATGCATAAGAAGTCATGGAGGATCGGTTCAAAAAGATCAGGTTCCGAAAACACGGAATTTAGAGGTGGCTCGTGGATAACTTTTCCGAGCGTGACATCGTCGCAGAGGAGGAAATCGTCGGCATCTGAAGGAGATGTTGTGGATGAGGAAGAGGAAAGGAGGAAACAACAAGAAGCGTTAAGGAGTCTTGAAGAAGAGATAGGACCAGCTTCTCCTGGACAAAGCATGTTCTTGCATCATAATTTCTGAGTAAAAATGTTTTCCAAGTTTTTTAGCAACAAAATATTTACTCTGATGTATAATGTGTTTGCAAGACAGGAATGTAACAAAAAGACTAAGAATGTTCTACTAATTATTACTAAGTTCTTTTGTACAAGTGAATCTTCCTTTGATTTTTTCTGCAATGAACAAATGATTAAGTAAAATGTAAAAAAGGAGAAGAAAAATAAAAAGGTGCCCACACGCAGGATCGAACTACGGACCTTCAGTTTACAAGACTGACGCTCTACCACTGAGCTATACGGGCTTTTGTTCCACAAATTAATTGTATCTAATTTGAGAAAAACAGTTCTTTTTCTTTTTAGCAAAATCATCAACTTGTGACATTATCATCCATAATGACCAAAGTGTTTGAGTCGTACCAAATTGAAGAGAGGTTGGCTCGTGTAGTACTCAAATGAATATAACACCAACCGACACCAATATTTATATATGCAAATAAGGTGGTGAATGATCAAAATTGTGACTCTTGATTGGTAAATTATATTTTCACTAAGCAAAAGTAAAAATCCAAAAATTGCTCTTTATTTACTCTCTTTAGATCCAAACGGAGGGGTTTCTAAACTGAACAGCCATTGCATCTAGCACAAATCTCACAAGTTCTTCTCTTTGTACCACTTTCTCCTTCTTCGATTCAAGGTGCCGAACCTGCAAAAACGCAAATTTCGGGTCATTTCACGGTTTTCTTCTGCGATAATTAGTAGAATTGTAATCACGAGATTTCGTTTTTACCTTTACAAACTCTGTTTCATTCTGATTGACACCAGACTCTGTGATGATCACTAAACATTTGATATCATGTTCGTTTGCGTATTCGTACTGCTCTGTAAGACTTGGATCAGGTGTTGAAACAAACTCAGCCTGCCAAAATATTCAGACGCGTTGTTAGATGGAAACATAAATGGTTATATCAAAACAAACATAATGGGAAAAAAACATTCAAGCTTTTTCACCTTTATACATTTCTCCCATAGTTCTGCAACTAGTTCCATGCGCTGGACCAGTAAACCGCCACCTCCTCTTGAACAAACAAGTACACTGGTACTGACTTCGTTTCTGCGGTCCAATAGAGGAGTCAGGTGTTTTCATATTAGATCATGAAAGAGAAGCAGAAGGTAACAACAAACCTTATAGGCCTTAGATCCACAGGAAGATGCTGAAATATTGTCTCCAGTGCAAGACTGACGCCAACAGCGCCAGGGAGATTCGTTTTCTGGATGCAGTAACAGAAGAAGAAAAAAAACTTGTCCATGAGGGAAGCACAAACCTATAAATGGACCATCACCATTCTTGATAGTGAGAAAAAACTATTTCTTTAATTTTGGTTCAATAACACGGAATCATTGATCGTCTTAGAGGCACATAAGCTACTAGAGAAGTGACTTCTTAAAGAGTGAAAAGTTGCGGAAACTAACATATTCACGATCGCACACTTGTTGAACCAAATAATCATAACGACCACCAACAGCAAGCAAAACACCATCATTAGATGTCCCAGAGCTATTTTCTTTGGTTAAGAAAACCTGGTCCAAACGATGTATTGATTCAAGTGTTAGCAGCATCAAACAACAGTCTCACCTACGCTGATACTAAACGGCATGTACCAACTGTAATAGAAAACGTCTCACCAACGCTGATACTAATAACAAGGTCTTTTTCATTCAAGTGCAAGTTATAGGAGAATTAACTTTAGTTCCTCTTTTTATAATGAAATACATTTTCCCCTGAGTCTCTAATCAACAATAAAAATCCAACTCTTTTTCTGATACCAGATTTACTATGTTCATCATTGTAAACAATGTAATAGGCTTAAATCATTCAAATGCCTATCAAATACCCAAAGATTTAGTATATCCATCATTGTAAACAATGTAATAGGCTACCATACAGTCGTACCTGGAAAAACAAATTCCGGTGATAACTTTCAGTAGGTGGCATCAGTGCATCAATATAAACGTGGTCTTCTATTCTCCAGACTCTCAAGTAGGTTAAGAGGTTCGACAACTCATCGAGTGCTTTACGAGTAGGTCTATCTGCAGCAACGTGAAACCAATAAAAATATGGTATACAATTTTAGGGGGAAGCAGAGTTTAGATTGTACCAGCACGCAGAGCTCCCCTTAAACGAGGAAGTGCTTGATCTGCAGCTCCACAAAACCTTGAAGCAACAGTCTGCAGCCTATTGACAACAGCTTCAGGTAACTTCAACTCCTGGTAAGCCAGAGATTCCAAGTAAGACAAAGAAAACTATAGTATTGATATGTGGCATGTTACTATGTAAAGGTTATTGTCTAGACCCAAACCTGCAGTAGTTGACGTCTTATGAAAACCCATTTTAGCTTCCGCTCAGATGACTGAGGACGCAAGGATCCCATCATGGAAAGAAGCTTCAATAAGAATACAGGGAAATGAGAGATGGTCAAGATACCGATAAACACCATGGATACAATGACCCATATCCTTGAACTAACTATAACTATACCTCTGCAACCTTTCGCCTATGCTCGGACTTAATTCCTGCCCAGGACCAAATCGCATCCAACAAATCTCCATGATTCAAATGAATGTCACAAGATCCGTGATGAAAGATGTGGCTCGTGATGTCCACTATCACCTGCAAAGTTGGTTGATTAAACTGGTGCAGGAGATGGAAGTTTTCTAAAGGAAAATGCATAACACAGGAGGCCCATTTTAGTAAAGATTATGACAGAGAGTAGGCACCAAAAGCGAAACTGGGAATATAAGCAAACAAATGTTCATTTTCACATTAGTTTCACAGAAACACCATCACACCACTCACTAAAATTCTTCAAAAAAGGTTGACAATGTGAGTTATATAAGCCATGTCATGATCCTTAACTCAATATAATACAAGTTTTGCTTTATTTATGTCGTGAATAAAATGATAAGGAACTTCGACAAGGCAGATATGTTGTACCTTAAGAACTTCTGCTTCTGTCAGGGAAGTTGTACCCCCAACAATGTCAAAGTCCGCCTATTGGCAATCAAACATCAAACCATTCATAAGAGAAACTAAAAGACACCAAAATTATCTTCGATTGTATTGACCGGGTATTAAATGGGCAGAGTGTCCGAGCACTACACCTGAAGACAGGGATTTGGTGGAGAGTGGCCAATTGCTCTCCTGTAGACATGAGATATTTCATATCGCTTGAATGAGGATTTCTGCATTGCAAAATTGAAGTGTGCCAAATTAGATAAATAAAAATAAAAACCAAATATTTCATCTCAAGGGAAGCTACGACTTGCAGTTAAACCAAATCGAATTAAACGTTATCTGAATGAGTTAGCAGTACACTTTAAGTGTAATTAGCAAAACATGGTCTCTTGAAAACTTAAGCACTCTTCATTCAGACACCTTGGATTTTTGTAAATTAGAAAACTTCCCCTGCCATACTATCTGTTGCCTTAAGATTAAATCTAACCATCAACCGAATCTAAACTAACTAAGAAGCTCTCAAATAGAAAGCACTTCTCAGTTTAACATACAAGAAACAGAAGAGCCATGTGAAGGACAAAACCGGACCTGATTGACGCTAATCCAATGCACAAAAGGCAGTCGTAGCTCATAGCATAGTTCAAGCATATCTCCTCCATTGGTCAAAAGTTTTACAGTTTTCCTTTAGAGGGAAGATAAAAGTTAGATCCAAATCTAGTTTGCATGAAAGATAATGGATACCAATAAGAAAAGAAGTTTACCTGCTAAACTGGGGACATTCACCAAGCAAACGCATTGGAATGACCTCTAGATGCTTCGCACAATGCTGCCTAAAGACTTCCTTTGTGAAGTCAACAACATAATCACGAAGCTCAGTATCCATCTCTGTGTATTGAACGTAATTATCATCTGCGCACACTCTCAATCTACTAGACTGATGGCTTTTCATCTCTAATACTTCTTCATCAAATATTCCATTTACAACTCTATCATAAACACTTGAATCTTCTGAAGTTTGCATTATTCTTAGAATATCTGGAATTCAGAAAAGAAAGGGTTGCTTCTATCGGAAAGAAGACCAAATAAAGGATATGATGTTGAGAAAAGAATCAACATGTCATTATATGACAGAGACCATGCATATGATACACATATAGCTGAAATTCAAAGAACTCACTATCTAGTAACTCAGATTCCATTCTGGGAGGAAATGCGTGCTTAAGAAGCTCTGTGGCAGAGGGGCGATCGGATGGACTCGGAGACATCAAACGCCGGAGTAGAGAAGCCTGTTCCGGAAATTCATTTACCCATTTGAGAGGTAGTTCCCCTTTCAGCTTCAGATTAGTCAAAATAAGGTGTCTCTCCATGGCGGTTCCAAAAGGGTGCCATAGTTCAAAGAAAACAACCCCAAAACTATACATATCAGCCTGCGATTTAAAAACACAAAGAATTAAGATGAGTACAAGAATAAAAACCAGAGGACCAGATGAAAGAACCCAGCTAATGCGCCAAAAGCTACTAACCTTCTCATCAATTTTAGGCCAACCTTGCTCAATTTCAGGAGCTGTGTAAAAGTAAGTACCAGCTTGACCAGTACTATCCACTCCGCTTCCAGCCACATCCATAGAGAAACCCCCATCTTGATCCAACTGTTCCAGCTTTAAGAACTTTGCTGATAAGGTAAAAAATGCATGTATTTTTGTTTTTAGCTTCCATATGACAGTCGAATAATCACAGTATAATGAGATGACTAGGTTGGTATTTTATTCAAACACTTGAACAACATATTTGGTAAATTAATACGTCAAAATACCCTAACGACTTTTGGATGATGGAACGCAAAAGATCCAGCATGTACAGAGACTTCCATAAAATTATAAGCGAATAAAAGCTTTAGGTAGGGAAGCATACCGAGTCCAAAATCACTGATTTTGATATCATTCCGAGCATCAAAGAAAATATTGTTGGGTGTAAAATCCCGATGAATTATTCCTTGTCCATGGATATGAGCTAAGCCTTCCACAATTTGGCGGCTTAAATGCCATGCAAAATCTTTGTCAAAGTGATTATATGATTCGAAAACCTGGCGGAGAGTCCTTTAACATAATAGAAAACAACAAAGGTAAGAAGAGGAAACACTAGAAAGCAACCAAAGCTGAATCTACAGACATAACAATATTACACACATCAAGGATATATCTACTGATCTGCAAACTGAGTTCAAGGAAATATTAAACATTTTAAATCATTTTACTCTTCACAAGTTTTTCTTAGACCACTAAAATATGTGATTATTAGGCATAGGACACAAAGGAATTTAGAAATAGTGAAATACAAAATGTTAGAGAAAAATCAATGACTATATATCTGTTTTCAAAAGACCCAGGATATGGGTGGGGTGAAACCACAAGAGTTTAGATTGGGGTTTCAAAGGCTTTACCTGGGACATAATTCCATTTGAATATATAGATAAGTAGACTCCAGCTTATTGTCCTGCTCAGTTGACACAGCACCCGAGTAGCTGAACATTGAACTCCCAGCAGTTTTTGATCCCCAATTTGCGCCAGCAGAAGGATCACAAACTCCTGTTTCAAACCAGGCCTATTTTCACAAAAAATAGAACAACATTAAGATAGCAGCAAAAATTCCATGAATCGATGCTGGAACAATGAACATTGTGATGAATAAGCATGCACCACATAGGCACACAGAACTGGTGTCCAATATGCATAGATCTCACTAAATGTACTCACCGATCAGTAGAAAGGTCAGAAGAGCGGAAATCTCACATTTCCTGGATAATAAACAGTTGATGACTTACAGAGCAGTAATCTCTTCGGATAGAAGCTCGTTCTCTTCATCATCGTTAGATCCATGGTCCTTGACTTGACCCCTTCTTCCGCTACCTCCTCCTCGTTTCTTCTTCTTCTTCGAACTCCGACCCATTTCTCAGCCCCAAATCAATCTCGCTTTTCCCAATCAAAACCCCTTCTCCTCCGATTATCGAATCACACACTTCCAAAACCCCGTAAAACCCTCTTCTTCGTCTCTCACAACTCCCGCCAAACAATCTCGACCTAAGAATTTCAAAATCACCGATTAGTTTCCCTCTAAATAGATTCCGCCGGAGAGAAATATGAATTTTTTGCCTCGATGAATCGTTTTTATAAGTCGCAATAACAAAAACAGCATAGACGGCTCCCTAAAGATGGCGCCATCAGACCAAGTGTACACACATTCTGATCAAGTCCAGGAACGACAATCGAAACGGCGTCGTATTTCCTATCAATAAGATAATGGGCCTATTAATACATCAGTTAAAGGCCCATTATTGGTATAGCTATCTGTATGGTGGCAAATTATGACGTGGAAAATGGCTTTCTGATCATTTGACTGTCTTTTTTGTTTTTTAAAATTGTTTTTTTTGCCCATTTTTGTTGTTGTAAATCATTATAATAAGACTTTCATTAAATAAAGAAAACGAGAGAAATGACGTAGACATAAAATCTATCATTGAAAACAGTACAATAGTAATTCTTCTTAGAAATTAGTAGAAAAAAAAAAGAATTCTTCAATTTTTTATTTTTTTTTTCCAAATGAAAATGGCAAAAGAAGAGAATCAAACCTGACCCAAAAGTGACCAATCAGAATCGACCCCGCTTAGTCTTTGCTGATTTTCCACACCTTATCTCTCTCTCCTTCTCTATCTTCTTCTTTAACCTCTCCAACTTCACTCTCTCTCTCTCTCTTACCTCCATCAATGGCGACCACAAACTCTCTCCACCACCACCACCACTCCTCTTCTCACCACCGTCACAATCTCCATTCCCAATCTCACTTCGGACCAACTTCTCTCTCCTTAAAACAACCAACCCCAACTTTCTCTCTCCTCTCCTCTGTTTCTCCCTCCTCCTCCTCTGTTTCCGCCATCTCCGCCGCAACAACCACAAACGCAACCGCTTTAACCACAGAAACCGCAACGAAATTCGACGTCTTAACAACCCATCTAACTAACCAAGACTTCCGAAAAGCCGACGACGAAACTCGCCGTCTCCTCATCCAAATCTCCGGCGAATCCGCCGTGAAACGCGGCTACGTCTTCTTCTCCGAGGTAAAATCAATCTCCGTCGAAGATCTTCAAGCTATAGACAATCTATGGACGAAACACAGCGACGGGCGTTTCGGATACAGCGTTCAACGCAAAATCTGGTTAAAATCGAAGAAAGATTTCACGAGGTTCTTTGTTAAAGTTGGTTGGATGAAACTACTTGATACAGAGGTTGTTCAGTATAATTACAGAGCTTTTCCTGATGAGTTTATTTGGGAGCTTAATGATGAAACACCTTTAGGACATTTACCGCTTACAAACGCGTTACGAGGAACGCAGCTTCTGAAATGCGTTTTGAGTCACCCTGCGTTTGTGATCGTTGATGATGATGATGAAGAAGGAGAAGAAGATTCAGGGCTAAACAGAGGAGTTGGTGGTGGTGCTACTAAAGAACAGAAGAAAGACAGTAAAGTGTTTAAAACTGATTACAGCTTCTAATGTCTTTTTTCTAATTTTCTTTTTTTATTATGATAATTTGAAAGTATAAATGAATTCTCTGTAATCAAAATCATCAATTAAATTGGGTCTTTGTTCTCTTCAATGACAGTTTCATTGAACACAATCAAAATCACTAACTAATGAAATTCACAAGTTCATGAAATCTGAAACAGCTGTTCATGAAGCTCTTCTCTTTCTCTTGTTTGTTGTCTTCTTTTGCTGATTTGATGAATGTGAATACAAAAGTTGTGATTTTTGGCTGTGTTCAAAAAAAGCTGCGGTTCAATGTGTGACAAAGATCTAAAAGGATACGTTGCTGCTTCTGTAGCCTTGTAACTTAATTCTCAATGTAGGCCACACAGGTCACAGTTTGATGTGGACAGATGCTTTCTGTCATTCTGTGGTATTAAATGAGTAAACGTTTTAGTTCATATGCATATGTACAATATGTTGAATCGTGAATGTATATATCAAACAAAATGTTTCCTTCCACCATGCGAACATGCCATGATCATCAGTAAATAAGATTAGAGTTTTTAACTAGCATTCTAAAACCGCTACGAGAGGCCGAAAAAAATGATGGTATAAGTCTCAATACTGACTAGTTTTTCTAGGCACATGGGCAGAGTCGTCGGGTGTATTGGTGTGAACCGTCACAAGAAAGCATTGATTGTGTCCGGGTATACAAGCACGCGCCTGGATACTGAAAATCAAGAATATAAACACACACATGGAATCACTCAGTTCATGATCAAGATTCAAGAGTTAAGTTAGGAGAAGCAATCTGAATGAAGTGTGTCGCAAAGGATTAGTAAAGAGCGTATAAGGGAAGATTTAAGATGGATACCAAATCTCGGGGTGCATCCTCGGCAACTTCAGCAGGTTGGTCAGCCCCGGCACTTGCTAAACACGAGCCTTTGCAGGTCATGTATCTTTGCATACTAAGCAAACAAAAAAAGAAGAGAAAAAACTTATCAACACCTTACAAGATTGACTCTGGTAAAAGAGTTTGTCACGAAGGAACTTACACGTCACATTGGTTTAGAAGTGAGAGTTTATTCATTACACACAATTTTCCACGCGACTTGCAAACTGCATCGCATGAATCTCCTTGCCTGTGAAAGCAATCCAAACAAGTCTAAGAATGCGGTCTCCACAAGAGCGTATACAATTCAAACGAGCCAAGTAGTAAAGAGTGTTTTACCTTCCGACAACAACGTCAATGCCAAGAAGTCTTGTTTCAACTTGTGTAAGATTAGCTCCTGTGTTCAGTTATTTGACGAACGTGACGGGTTATTTCGACAGTTAAAACGATATTTGAAAGAAAGAAAAAAAGGCTATTGAGGCTAACCTGAAGCATTTGACCTCAGAGAATAACAATGGTGAAACTTGCTGTGGTAAGCATTTTCATGAACCTGAAAGTTTCAGGAATAAAAAAAACTACATGACGTCTCGCTGTTTATTGCTAGCTTAAATGATTATTCAGGTCCATTACACTTCCATGAACATTCCATCAATCTCAGATAAAACTTCTCATTCACACTAAATTGCTCAATTTCATGACATAATCTCAAGAAACAAAAAATCTTTTTTAACAGAAACAAGAACTCAGTCAATAGCTTACCACACTCTCAGAATTATGGCGGCATCTCCCGGAACAAAAATCAAATACAGTCTTGTAAGTCCCTGCTTGATAGGTACATAAAAACAACACATATAGTCGTTCTCGTTAGACACAAACCAAACCAGGTTTGCTCGATAATTTCATACGCAATTTCAACGAAGATTAGTCATCTCGCAAAATGCAAAATACTAATTACCTGCGGTAGAAGGCTTCGCAACTTTTACCTTAGTCACCTTCTCAAGAACCGTCTGCAGAAGATAAATACTCATGAGCCAAAAAAAAGATGAACCAAGAACAGAGAACAATCCAGAAAAACACGAAACAAAACCAAAGGTTCCATTATATACCCGAGACGGATTCAAGCAGCAAGAAACACAAAATTCATAAGAACTACAGCATTGTGAAAGGAGATTGCATCCACTTCAAGCCAAACCACAAAACAAGGACACATTAGTCTATAAAAAAACCGATAATTCCTCGATTAAATACGAATGTTCCTCTTTAGAAAAAAAGACTCACTGACAAGAGAATCTTTCTCCTTTCCATGGACAACAACGAGTTCGAGAATCCAATGACAAAGCATCACACACATTTCCTACAACAAACATTCATGCTTCAGAACCCAATCTTTCCCACTAAATGTTACCAAAAGTGAAATCTTTCAAGAATGAGGAAAGGAAATTTGCAAACCTTCATCATCGGAAATCAAATATCTTCCTTGAACAGTTGTTCTGCAACTCCGTTCTTCTAAAAAGATATCTTTCCTGCAAAATTCAAACCAAAATCTTGAGGAAATGAATCAAGCGAGACAAAACAGGGGCTTTCCAAGATTAATCACCTAATTGCAGAAATTCGCAACGGAAATAAGAAACCCACGAGTTGTAGAAGAGCGAGGAACAGACTAAACCCAGATGTGGACATTCTTGTCGGAGAAAAGAATGAATCTTTCAACCAAATTAAGCTTCCGACTCAGAGCACTTCAACGCCTTCGATTTGATTATTTTCCTTTCAGTAATTGAAAATGCAAATTAGATCGAATGTTTTTGTTTGTTTGTCAAATCAAATTAAACAATTTTCTGTCGCTGAATTGGGGAAATCCGCGAACCAAAACCCGATTCCGGTTTAATTCCGGTTATGAGTAGCATACATAAATCAAGCAAGGGGAAATCCAAAACCTCGAGATTGTCTTAAAATATAAAAACATGTTCATGTGATTCATAAACAAACACTACATATGAAAAAGGTTAAAAATCAATTCTTTTGTGTGATTTGGGTCATCAAATTGCCATTGTAATCTTGCTCTTCCTCCATGCCCAATAGTTAGCTCTCATAGGATCAACACGACCGAGAATGGTACATACCAAATCAGCTAAGTTAGTATCGGCTTCTTCATTAGCTAGAGCTTTTACCGAGTCTCGATGCTCGTTGGTTGGTCTCAATCCGTCGCATAGAAGATCCAATAAGGTGCTCAGAGCGAATCCATGGAAGTAATCCGTTTGCGAGAGAACGTTCAAACAGACGGATGAAACGTTTGGATCAGTAACCCATGATTCTTTGTCGTCTTTGTAAAGTGCTTTCAGGTATCGCCATGAGCTCTCGTTTGCGGGATTTGCTAAAATGGCTTTGATCGTGTAGCTTACTTCAGATTCTCTCATGGCTTCTAGGCCTCCCAACAAAGGAGATTGAGTAACAACGTAATACCTCTGCAAGGGAATGAAGTTATTCGACTGAGTTGGCAATGATAAATTTGGGAAACAGAAGCTAGCGTGTGTACCGATGAATAATGTTTACCTGATTCCACGCAGAATTGTTAAAGACGTCAGCTTCAAGGAGCTCGCGACAGTAATCCAGCTCAGTTTCCCATCCTCCTAATGCCCGTAGTGTCCACTGAAGTTTGTTTTCCAGCGTCAAGCAAAAAGATAATAATACATCGAGTGAGTGGTTTAACAAGGTTTGAGATCACAAACCTGTCTATGTGACCACGCATGATAATGTTTGGCATCGAGATCAAATACCCTCCGAGTAAAGTCAAGCTCCCTCCCTGCAACATCAGGACCAAGTTTCTCTGCAACCCATCGCCGATGATGCCTAGAGAAAAAAGCACAACCATCGATCATCACAGTAAAAGTAAACGACAATTAAGGTCTTAAATTTACTCAAGCAGCAGATATGTGACACTAACAACTTAACATTGTGTAACAGAACAAACTTTGATCTCAAATATACAGAAAATGCATTGTGTAACACAGCCTCCAAATTACTGATGATTCCCACAAGAGCAAATACTTTCTAAATTCTTTCATTTCACAGTATAAACACAACTCATAGGTACAAGAAACTTTCAGGTATAAAAGAAGTTATTAAACTTTACCACAGCTGGTAGTTCTTAGAGTTGTCTTTGGCAATGCGTTCGATAAACTCGAGTTCTTTGTACAAGTCGTGATTAAGCGCCTCAAGTACTAAGCGCCTGAAATGCCACACCTTCAAATAGAAGAAGATTATTAAGAACAAAGAAGTTGATTCAATCGAAAATCAAAAGCTGAATAGTCTTAATAGCTAATGATTATCCAAATTCAACGAATTTATCTAAATCTATCTTCTAAACACAGCAATACTAGGGCTAAACACCAAATACAACATCCTACAGAGCATAGAACAACTTCCATGGAAAAAAAGAATCATTACTGTGTAGTTCCCGGAGTTTAACCGGAGTGCTTCTTCGGTGAGTCGTAGTGCGCGAGGAGATCGCTCGTCGGAGAAGTAAATTGCGCGGAAGTAATCCATCGTCTCGCTGAACTCTTCCTTGTAAGCGATCGGAACCACCGGATTTGGCCCATCGTTCTGAATCAACGGGACCACGTCGGACCACTCCGGTCGCTGGCTCAGCGGCAAAGTCTCGTCGGAATTCATCTCTCAGTCCACGATTCGATCGTAATCGCCAAGGCTAAGTAATTTGGATTTGGGATTGAGGAAGAAGATGCTCACGTCACATGGTTCATTATAATGGCCTTTTTAACTCATTAAAATGGGTTAGGCCCAAACTTGTTTTATGTAAAAGTATTTTCTTTTTGTAATCTATAGTTTTACAACAAAAGGAGAAGTTTATAATACTGATTATGGTTTCCTAATTCTTTTTATTGGATCACAAGTTTCGGACCGGATGATGAACCGGAAAGTCAATTGGGATCATGGTTCAACCCACTTCATAGCGTTTTTTGGATTTAATTGTTTTAACAAGTCTCCCCACACATCATTTCTTAGATTTCATATATTAATTTTTTAAAAACGAAAATAGTTATTGGTTGGCTTATATTTCTTAGATCGCCGCTTACCGGATTTTAGTAGTTCACTACTTTGATTCGATTCATCAGTTTTCAAACGAGTTTTTGGGGTTTTTTAATTGTTAGTTATTGATGAGTATATAACATTTTCAGTAGAATTTTTTGGTGTTAGCATTTGATTGAAGTGGTCGCTTATTTACCGTTAATTTCATCGATCATCTCAGATACAGTATATGTGCAAAAGTTATGTTTTGACGAGGTATTCACGAGGTAGAAACACTCACTGATTTTGTATATGATTACTATTCTCTGTTAGAATCAATTTGTATTAGAAACTAGTATTCCACTCACTGATTTTGTATATTAATATTCTCTATTAGAATCAATTTGTATATCGGTGATTTTGCTTTGGAAATCAATTGATGACGTAATATATATTCTCTATTAGAATCCCAATATTCTCTTTGGGATTTGTGAGTTCCAATTGATGACGTAATATATATTTGGCATTACAACCTCAGTCAAGATAAAAGAAGCTAAGAGATATGGAAATTGTGTAGTCTATCTCAAACTACTTACACTTTTAGTCTCATCGATTAGTTGTTCCTACCTTCACTCAAAAGTTCTTCTTAGCTCTTTTAACCTTCCGCATGGCAGTGTTGACAATCCGTCTGTTGAGCTCTAAGAAGCTTGATTTCGGCTTGGAGTCGAGCGTACTCTTGCTGGTTGAAAGTCCGAGTAGGTTGATCCAAGGCAAGATTGTTCATGTTTTGATGACAAGTTTGTCTCGCCTTGACCAACTTATCAATCGATTCATCAAGCCATGTTATCGTTTCTCTCATACGAACTTCCTTGCTCTTTCTTTTGAAACAAGAAGTAATCCACTCCATACCTGGATTAGATCAGGTCATAATAGGACACAAGCATATGAATCCTTAAAACAGATCCGAAAGAGATCATTTCCAGAAGCAGGAGTCAAAGGTTTTTCAACGAAATCCATCAACATCTAAATCGAAACCTATCAACATCTAAATCGAAACCTGGAACTAATCGGCGAAAATAGATGAAATTAGCACCAGAAAAGGGAGACATAGACTGATAAGCGGAGGAAGAGTACCGGAAAAGGAATCGTTTGCAGTGGAGAGTGTTGTTGAAGAGGAAATGGTATCTCCGGCGACGAGGAGCTGTAGTTTCCGACGAAGATCTAGGGTTTGATTTGTTATCGAAGACTCGCGTGAGCCGGAGAGAGAGACAGAGAGAGAGGTTCTAAAAAAGAATCGCCATTTTTAATATGGGTCGATTTGTAAACAAACTTTTCTTTTGTGGAGAAGGAAAAGAAACACTAAACTAGTGATACATTTGTGATATTAAACACAAAACTCAAGAGACAGCTTCTGCCCCCAAGACTCAAGCTGGCGAAGCTGGGTCTTCTCGTGCTTTAGTTACCACACCAAATGCTTTGAAGGCGGGTGCTCTGATCCCTCTCTTCGTAACAAGAAAAAGGACTGTGGATTTAGTCTTACCCCGTATCGCTGCAAAGAAGCAGAGGTACTATTGGGAACACGTGTATAACGGAAGTCGCTTTATCACAGAGGATCCTACTTCAATTGCTCACCTGATCTACGACACTTTAAAAAACCTGGATTCAATCTCCCTCCTCTAGACCATCTTGCTGATGATGATCGTGAGAACTATCTTCGTTTCGCCGGAGCATTCGGACAGGTATTTGCTCCTCTTCTTTTACTTTTACAACATTTACTCGTATTTGGTTATGATTTCCTAGCTAATCCTTTTATCGGACCGGATGATGAACCGGAAAAAGTCAATTATTTGGAAACTTTTTTTTTTAATTGCTTTTACGAGTTTTGCATACATCATTGTTGACCAAAAAAGGAAAAAGTTAAGAATATTTTTAACAAAAGACAAAAAGCAAGAGAAATTATTGACAAATATCCAATTTTGAAAACATATCCAAACGAATATTTTTTATATTATGTTGATGAGGATATATAGTGGTTTTTATTTTATTTTCGGCTCACACTTTGATGAAGACACATACGACCTAATCTTCTCGTTCTACAGTTGAAGAAGAACAAAAGTTGAGCATTGGTGAAGAAAGAAACCCAAACTTGACATTTGTACTTTCCCAATCATAATTATATGTTATTGGAAAACAATGTTATGAGCTTGAAAGATAGAAAACAAGTTAATATTAACAGGAACAAACGAGAGCAAGTGAAGACTTGCTTTGTCTTCTGCGTGGCGGAATCTCCAAGTCGCGCCGCTTCAGTCTTTAAGCTCATTATTTTACTTTCAGCCAAAACCAACTGTTAAAAAGAAAATAGGTAATAAATTCAATTTTAATGCTTAAAGGTGTTATTATAACATTTTTGTAGAAATTAGAAACCTTACATCGTTATGTATAAGCAGCTGTAATTCTCGATTACTTTTAGCTCCTACCTCGTGTATCCTCTTGATGAACAAACAGTGCGAAGCACCTGCATGATAAGGCAAGGCAACACGTTGAATCGATGTTCTAGTTAAATCGATCAATGTGGTCGTAAAAAGCAAAAGATTTGGTCGTACCGTCTTTGTTATTTGCTTGGTTATATTCTTTTGCTTGCTCAACCAACGCGGTAGCCTTCTCCATGTAATCTTTCTCCTTTTGTTCGAGAGACTTAAGCGTCTAATTGAGATGAACACACAGTTGCGACAAAAAACAATAAAACGACATTATTGGCTAGGTATTTAAGGCTACAAGTGTATAGTATATATGACCCTAATCTCATATTCGAAACAACTAATCACTCTCATCAATGCAAATAACTACCAGCTTAAACTCTATGGAATCATTCAAAATATCATCAAGCTAGCTCAAGATCTAAATGTCATATTCATGTATGTTTCTAGATCGGCAAATCATGCTTAAACTCTGTACCGGTTTAATGAAAATGTCCTAAAATTTGACCTAAAGAAATATGACCCTAATACAAACAAACGTATACGGCTCTAATTAATAAATATATTTACAGTTTTAAAAGATCCAAAAGTAACTTTAAAACATCAATTGTCAAATCGAACACGTATATGATAATACCTTGTTTAGGTCGTCTATTTTTTTGTTAAGATCATTAATCTCCTCCTTGTATTTCCCGGCGACCAAGTTCAGAGCCATAGTAACCGGCGAAGAAACCACTCTGATCTATTCTGCCAAAACAAACAATCAAATTTTGGCGACAAAATTCAGAACGGACCAAAATTAGGGACACAACGCAACGACACACATACAAAATTAGTGTCTTACCGAGCGTTCCTTGCTTCGGATTAAAGAAGTTCCTTTTTCTGAAACTTAATTATTATTTCTTCTGATGGTCCAATCATCTATCACCCCCAACTATTCTATTTATATAGACTTATTGTGATTCCTTTTATGACCTGAGGTTTTGCTAATGGGCCTACTCTTGTGTCCTATAGCGTGGCTTTCCCACTAGTGAAACAATTATTCTTTCCTTATCCAATATATTATTTCCTTATCCAATTAAATAATGAATCATGTTTATATATAAGTTGATTAATATCCGCGTTGATAGGACGATACATACTAAAAAATACTGATGTAATTATTTAATTTTTAATCAATATCTTGCTAAAATTTTGATATACTATTTAAATATGTTCGAACTCTCAGAAATAAAAACATATAAATAATATTGTCCAATATCACATAAATACATAATTGATATTTTACTAATGAGTAATGACGTATGTATATCATTAATATCACTGTGACCAAAAAAATAAAAATCATTAATATCATCGTTTTATTTTTCATTGACCCCTCCATATCCACCAACCTTTATTTTTCTTATACTCCCTCTTTTTCATAATATAAGATGTTTTAGCGAAAATCGCGAATATTAAGAAAGTATTTTTACTCTAAAATGTAGCATTTAAAATATATATTAAAAACAGTTTAACCAATTATAAAAAAAAACTGCAAAATACTATTGGTCACACAGCATTCAATAAAGTTAAAAGTATCTAGTATTGTCAAAATAGCTTACATTATGAAACAAAACAAAAACTCCAAAACAGCTTACATTATGAAACGGAAGGAGTATATAAATTTCTATTTCATGCAATTTCCTTTTTCCTAACTTTGGGAAGTACCAATGCTAACTAGGGAGAAAGATACAATGAGAATGTTTGGTTGTATTCTATTGATACCTCAAACATTTTGGCAGCCTTCTCCTTGCAAACTTTCTCCAAATGTTCAAGGGACTCAAGGTCCTAATTGAGATGAACACACAATTATGACAACCAACAATAAAACCACATTGGTTTTGAATTTTGATTCAATTACGTACAAAACAAATCAGGTCCGGCTCAAACCAAATATGGGCCTTGTGCAAAAAAAAAAAAAAATTTGCAAAACTTTGGGGCATTTTTTGAAAATTTTATAAAATTTAGGGTTTTTTATACAAGTAATTTAAAAATTTAAAACCTTTTTTACAAAAAATTTCAGCTGAAAAATTGGGTCCCACGGTGGACCGGGCCTGCAACAAATACAAGGAGCTCAAGATGACTATTAATTGTTTAAAGGCTAAAAGAGTGTGTCTGTGTGTGTATATATATGATCCTAATTAATACAAACAAACGTATACGGTTCTCACTAAAACTCTTCACGGTCTTGAAAGTGATCCAAAAGTAACTTGAACCATAAATTGTAAAATCGAACACGTACATTAAGCCTCGTTTAGCCTATCTATAACTTTTTGAAGATCATTCTTCTTCTCATTTGTAATTTGTGTTTCCCTTCGAGACAACACACAACTATAGTAACCGACAATGAAGAAACTCACTTTGATGTCCTTTGCCAAAATCAAAACAATCAAATTTATCTACCAAATTCAGAACCTTAGAGCCCTAATCAGTCGATCAACGTACCAAAGTTAGGGTCCGCAATACAGGATCGTCTCGCTCTTGTAGAAGATTTAAGGCTCCGTTAGCTTCTTCCGTTACACAAACCGAAGCTCCTTAAGAAAAAAGCTATTTGCCTAGGGTTTCCGAAAACAAAGACGAAGGGGTCCGTAATTAAATCTTCTCATGATCATTCTAATGTTCAATCAAATCTCGCCAGGAATTTCAGAACTTTATTTCCCTAAGCAGTCGATCAATGGGCCGGAATTATGGTCTCAGCGCAACGATACACATACAAAATTAGGGTCTTACTGTACGTTCCTTGCTTTGGAAGAAAAACACTACAAGAAAACAGCCGCAAATCCGACAGAATTTCCGACAGACTATAGTCTGTCGGAAATTTTCCGACTGTAACCCGACAGATTACCGACGGAACTGAAATATTGCAATTCTGTAGGAAATCTGTCGGAATTATTTCTGACTGCCAACAACACCGTCGGAAATCTGTCGGAATTGCGGACGGTGTAAAGAGCGGCGCCGACGCCGGGGGAGATGCCGGTGTTTTTGTCGGAAATCTGTCGGAAATAAGTTACCGTTAATAATTTCCGACAGATTTCCTACAGACACTCAAAATCTGTCGGAAATCTGTCGGAAAAAAATAGCTGTTAAATAGCCGTTATTATATCCGTTGTCTTTCCTACAGATTTCCGACAGATTTCCGACAGACAGCGTTTTTATATATATGATTCCACACATCTTCATTCACTCACAACATCAACAACTTCCAACCTTGTTAGGAAAAATCGTTAAGAGAGTGAGATGTCATCTTCTAGATATTATAGATCGTGGATAGATGAAGAGATGTATGATCCGGAGTCGAAAGCATTAAATCCAAATTATGCACGGGGTATTTGCGAGTTCATGGCGGTTGTCGGGAATCGAAAGGTAATAAAATGTCCATGTTTAAATTGTTGCAATTCGCGTAATGTTAAGGTAGAACAAGTTTGGCATCACTTGTATAGGGATGGTTTTATGCCGGGATACAAAATTTGGTTTTATCATGGAGAAACTAATTATGATGGTGCTAGTAGTAGTAGTGCACCATATGTTGCGGATAGCTTAGGCGAATATAGAACGGATAGCTTAGGCGAACATAGAACGGATAGCTTAGGCGAACATAGAACGGAAGTAGATTTTGGTGCAGGTACCGCTGAGATGGTTCATGATGCGTTTAGAGAGAATTTGCCATCGATCGTAATAGGGGAGGATAGAGAAGAAGAACCAAATGAAGAAGCTAGAAGATTTTTGGAAATGTTAGACGCAGGGAAGCAGCCATTATATCATGGGTGTAGAGACGGACATTCACCTTTATCAACTGCTAGTAGACTGATGACCCTTAAGACGGACTTCAATTTGGCGGAAGAGTGTGTTGATGCGATAGCAGATTTTGTGAGGGATATTTTGCCTGAAGATAATCAGGCACCTGCATCGTACTACGAGGTACAGAAACTTGTAGCTGGTCTTGGTATGCCGTATCAGGTGATAGATGTATGCATCGACAACTGTATGATATATTGGAGAGAAGACGAAGACCGGAGAAGATGTAAATTTTGTCGTAAACCACGGTATGAGGATACTGGTGGCAGAGTTCCGATTCCATATAAACGTATATGGTACTTACCATTGACAGCAAGGTTAAAGAGGTTATATCAATCTGCGCGAACGGCAGAAGAAATGAGATGGCATGCAGAGCATCGTCAAGATGGAGAGATTACACATCCTTCAGATGCAAAAGCGTGGAAACATTTTCAAATGTTGAATCCGGATTTTGCATACGAGCCAAGAAATGTGTACCTCGGGTTAAGTACGGATGGTTTCAACCCATTTGGGAAGAATGGAAGGCAGTATTCTTTGTGGCCCGTAATCCTAACACCGTACAATTTGCCCCCTGGTGTGTGCATGCGTCGAGAGTTTTTATTCCTCTCCCTTCTAATTCCCGGACCTGAGCATCCGAAGAGATCACTTGATGTATTCCTCCAGCCATTGATTTATGAGTTACAAATGCTATGGAGTCATGGTGTCGAAGCGTTTGATGTTTCACGGCGGGAGAATTTCCATATGCGTGCGGTCCTTATGTGGACTATTAGCGATTTCCCAGCATACGGTATGCTATCTGGATGGACTACTCATGGAAGATTATCGTGCCCTATTTGCCATGACGACACTGACGCTTTCCAATTGAGGAATGGAAGAAAGCCATGTTGGTTTGATTGCCATAGAAGGTTTCTACTGGAACGCCACCCCTATCGTCGGTCTAAAAGATTATTTACGAAAAATAAACGAGTGGTTGATGCTCCAATTGATGAGATAGACGGTCCTACTATATTGGAGCAGTTGAGAGATTTTGGTGCTGAGAGGACTCCTGATTGTGGGGGTAATGGGCATGAACCTCTTTGTGGTGTAGGGGAAGCTCATAACTGGCACAAGAAGAGTATATTTTGGGATTTGCCGTATTGGAAGGATCATTTATTAAGGCACAACCTCGATGTGATGCATGTTGAAAAGAACTTCTTTGACAACATCATGCATACGGTGTTAAACGTCCCGGGAAAGACAAAAGACAATGTGAAGTCTAGGATGGATGTTTCAATGATTTGCAACCGTGATTATCTTGAACGTCTTCCCGATGGTACATATCCTTTTCCTCCGTACCGATTGCAAATAGAAAAGATAAGAGAATTTTTCCGGTGGATTAAAGACGAAGTTAAATTCACTGATGGATATGCAGCTAATCTGGGTAACTGCGTAGACTCGCGATACCTAAAGTTTATGGGAATGAAGAGTCATGATTGTCATGTAGTGATGCAGAGGCTTCTTCCATTTGCTTTTACCCATCTCCTTCCTCAATCAGTCCACGAAGCTATTGCAGCTGTTGGTGCTTTCTTTAGAGATTTATGCACGAGGACACTTACAGTTGAGGGGATCCGCAATTTAGATGCCAATATACCAGTGATCCTTTGCAATCTTGAAAAGATCTTTCCGCCGTCTTTTTTTGATGTTATGGAACATCTTCCCCTACACCTCCCCCGCGAAGCCGAACTAGGTGGTCCCGTTCAATTTCGTTGGATGTATCCTTTCGAGCGGTACATGTTCCATCTAAAGAAGAAGGTCAAAAATTTGGCTCGAGTTGAAGGTTCTGTTGTCGCACAGAGTATCAATGAAGAAGCATCACAGTTTGCGCAATCTTACTTGCCACGGCAAGTTCGTACGAAGAGTAGACGTCCTGCTCGTTATGATGATAGAGGTGAGAGAGTCATGTATGACGCTCTGGTCCCTGAGTTGTTTTCGCAAGTTGGCCGAGTGACTGGGAGAGGGAAGAAACGCTTCCTATCAGAAGATGAGTGGAGTCACTTACATATGTATATCCTAACGAATTGTGAGGAGATGGCAGAGTACGAAAGGTAAAAACATAACTTATTTAAATACTTTTTTTTTAATACCTAAGTAATATATAGGTTTCATATGTTATATATTGTTGTTTGCTTTCAGGATTTACATTGACTCAATACGTCGCTATTATCCGAATATGACAGAAGACGAACTTGGACAATCTAAGGAAAACGAGTTTGCAAATTGGCTGCAATATTACGTAAGTTTTTAAAAAACGCTTATATATCTTAAAATTAGTGCATTACTTAATACTTAGTTTGTCTAAATTATTATATCAGGTTTCTGAAGGAATGAAAAATGGAGAAAAGTTTCCAACATGGTTGCAAGAGATAGTTGCTGGCCCAAGCTTCGAAGCAACTTCATACGAGCAGTATTGCACTAGGGGATTTGCATTTAGGATTCATGAAGAAAGGTCGAGGCCAACAGCAGATTACGGTATTTCAGCTACATGTGGTGATCTAGTCTACTACGGGATTCTCAAAGAAATATTGCAAGTAAAATATCCAGGAATGTTGGCCATGAGGTGCATTGTTTTCTTGTGTGAGTGGTTTGATCCAAATTATCCAGAAGGTGTTCAGGTGAGCCAATTTGGCGTCACTTCAGTAAATTCTTCTAAGAGACTGCAAAAGTATGACCCATTCATCCTAGCATCACAGGCAGACCAGGTTTGATTTTAAAATTTTCTAATACGTGCGTTATTGATAAATGATGATATTGTAATTGCCTAAACTATAAATATGTTTGTTTCAGGTATGCTATATTTCTTACCCCAGGGTAACACATCGAAGAGATCCTTGGATTACAGTGACTCCAATTAATCCAAGAGGGCGAGTTTATGGAGTTCCTGAGCACGATGCTATGCAACCAACTAGTATTACTCCGATGGATCCAGTTCAAATTTCTTCCGCGGTGGACCTTTTTGTTGATTTTACAGAATTTGGTGATAACATAGTACACTCAGAATCAGAAGAAGAAGTTGGAGAATTTGATGAAGACGAAGACACAATTCCTTCGGAAGGACCTGAGAGCCCAGAAGATTAGTTGCATTATATGTTTGTATTATAAAAAGGTTTCGTATGCAATGTTTTCTAATTTTTTTTTTTTTAAATCTGTTTTTCTGTCGGAAATCTGTAGGAAATATATATATATTTCCTACAGATTTCCGACAGCCATGGATATATAGACCCATGTCGATCGACGGTATGGGGGTGTCGATCGACACTGTCTCTTCTGGTTTTTTTTGATACCCAAGTCGATCGAAGGTATGGGGGTGTCGATCGACACTGTCTCTTCTGGTTTTTTTTGATATTTTGCATCTTCTGTCGGAAATCTGTAGGAAATATATATATATTTCCTACAGATTTCCGACAGATCCTTTATATCAGGCCAACCTTAAATTACGACACGTGTTTCCCCAAATCTGTCGGAAATCTGTAGGAAATATATATATATTTCCTACAGATTTCCGACAGATTTGGGGTTTCAAGCTCAAATTTCTGAATTTCGAAAAGACACATTCTCGGCTTTCCATTCTAACAACAAAAGTAAAAGATAAGAGAGTAAGTAACCTTGTCGATGTTATACAGAACATGAATTGCGATTTTGTCATGTTTCAACCAAAACCGTTTCCTATAGTAACTTATATAAAACGATAGATGTTTACGGGAAATACTAAAAAACCAACTGTTTAGAATTTCAAAGTAACAATGATCATTATCAAGTATTTTATCTTCGGAATCATGATCATATCATGGTATTAATTGGTATGAACGAGAACGGATCGTTAACAAGCTTAAAACCCCAAATCTGTCGGAAATCTGTCGGAAATATATATATATTTCCGACTGCTTTCCGACAGACATAATAATAATATTTTTTTTTCATAAAAATTATTATTTCTGTCGGAAATCAGTCGGAAATATATATATATTTCCGACTGATTTCCGACAGATTTGGGGTTTTAAGGTAAAATTTTAAAACTTCAATAAGACACATTCCCGGCATACAATTCTAACAACAAATGTAAAATATAGAACATGATGTTACATTTACTAAACAATTGATCTTTACGGGAAATACACGAGGATACTAACTGTTTAGAATTTGAAAGTAACAATGACCATTACCAAGTATTTTATCTTGCAAATCAGGATCCAATCATATTATGACCTTGTACATACGAAAACGGATCGTTAAAAAGCTCAAAACCACAAAACCGTCGGAATTCTGTCGGAAATTGTTCCAGTTTTCCGACAGATTTCCGACAGAAATACCAAATTTTACCCGCGAAATGAAAATAAATACCGCGAAATAAGACGGTCCAATTACACGCGGTCATTTAAATTTTTTGGGTTTCCGACAGAATTCCGACAGATTTAAAGCTGTCGGAAATTCTGGGATTAAAACAGATCTCTTTCTTCCCCGACGAACACAATCCCTAATTCCTAAAAATTTCCCCACCGATTCTCTCCTCCGCCGGCGATTCTTCCCCACCGATTCTCTCCCCCACCGCCGACTGATCCCGGCCGCCTCTCTCTCTCTCCCCCACAGCCGATTCTCCGCGCCGTTCTTCCCCACCTCCGCCGTTCTTCCACCGCCGACGATCCCCACCGATTCTCTCCACCTCCGCCGACGATTCCCGGCCGCCTCCTCTTCGCCGGAATGTCTGAAATCCCTTCCCATTTGTAAGTTTCCGACGAATTTTCATATAAATTTTGGTTAGATTTAAGATTTAGGAATTTGTGAACTTGGAATTTGGAATTGTGAATTTGATTGTTAGATTGTGAATTTGGAATTGTGAATTTTGATTTTAGTTTGTGAATTAGGAAAATTTTATTTAATATTATGTTAAATAATTTCATTTAGGAAACTTATTAAAATTTTGGTTAGATTGTGAATTTGGAATTGAATTTGTGAATTAGGAAAATTTTATTTATTATTATGTTAAGGATTTATCCAAATTATAATATGATTTATACAAATTATAAAAAAAATTTAAGGACTTTTAAGGATTTATAAAAAATAGTTTGCATTTTAAGGATTTATAAAAAAATGTTAGCATTTTAAAGGATTTATACAATTTTATAAACTAAAAAATTTGATTTTTAAGAATTTAAAAAGCTCAATTCTATAATTTAAAAATTTATAAATAGCAATTCTATAATTTAAAAATAGCAATTCTATAATTTAAAAATAAAAATTATATAATTTAAAAATAGCAATTCTATAATTTAAAAATAGCAATTATATAATTTAAAAATAACAATTCTATAATCTAAATCCTAAAAATTTAAAATCTATATCCTAAAATCTATATCCCTAAAATCTATATATAAAATATAGGGATTATAGTGGTTTCCGAGCCCGAGCATCTAGCGGCGGGACCAGCGGGACCAGCGGCGAACGTCGTCGTCGTCGTCAGAGTAGACCTGAGGCGGCTACGACGTCTGCACGATCACCGTCGTCTACACCTGTACAGACGCCGGAGATGCCACCAGCCGCCACACTACCGTCCCAGATTAGCGTCGAGGACTTCGTGAGTCTTCCTGGACGAGGGCGGTTACCTAATCTCCATCCAGACCAGATCGGTAGAGACACATGGTAAGTTTTTGTTACATTTTTGTTTTTTTTTTACTAATTTAATTTAATTGTGATTAATGTAATTAAATTGGTAATTGTTTTTTTCTTAGGTTTGATGATTCTCGCAGCGGGATTTCGAAGTCCCTCAACAAGATGGAAATTACTTTGCTCCGCGGTCCGTATCCGACGTACGCCAAAATGCCACCGGAGGATCAAGAATTGTGGTTTCGCACATTTGCGGTAAGTCATCTGTTTTCACAATTTTTACTTTCATTTAAAGTATTATTATTTTTATTTAATTTTTCTTTTTCCAGCAAGAATTTAAGTGGGACCCACACTTGACCGCAACGGTCAGGAGGGAGTTCGACGTATACGCAGCAAGGCACTACTCGCACAAGGTGTTCGAGTGGAAGGATAAGTGGCTACACGGTCAGATCCCAAAGGAGATGGTTGAGAAGCCGACATTGTGGGAGGGGTTCATCGCCTATTGGCAACTACAGGAGACCAAGGAGATCTCTTCATATCACTCTACCAACCGGAACAGCGACCGCAAGGGCAAGGGTAAATCCACCCACAACCTCGGAGCTACCAGCAAGAAGACAAAGGCTAGAGATATGGTAAGTTTTTTATGCCATTCTTTGATTTTTATTAAAATTTTTTTAGTTTTATACATTTATATTAAATAAATATCTAACAACTGTAGGCTAAGGAGTTGGGTCGGGAACCCAACTACGTTGAACTTCTGGTAGCATCACACACCAACAAGGATGGTGTCATCCAGGATCCGGTAGCTCGAGAGGTTCAGTTGGCCGTCCAAAGAATGGAAGAAGACTACATTCTGTCTCAGCCACCAACGGAAGGAACCCCTCCCCTCACCCAAGCCCCGGACGAGATCATCAACCAATTCGTCTTAAAGGTATGTAAAATTTAAAATTTCTTCATTAATTGATTTTTCTTTTTCATTAACTGAAATTTCTTCCACAGGTTGCTCCGCAGAGCAAAGGGCGGATTTATGGTCTTCCCGACGATGCAGCGTCATCGGCGTCTTCTTGTTACAACAGCGAGTCATCCGAGCTGAGAGCCCAGATGAAGGAAAAGGACGCCGAAATTGAAGAATTGAAGTTGACGGTCCAGCAGATACAAGATGCAGCTACGGAGGACCGGGAACAGGCGAAGAAGGATCGGGAGGCGATGCAAAAGATGATGGAGCAGTTGATGGCGCAGGGTTTGCTTCCGCGTCCGCCGCCGCCGCCGCCCACCGCTTAGATTTAAAATTGTATCAAACGTTTTGTAAAACAATTTAACTTTTTATTTTAAATTAAATTTTTTTTTTCATTTTATATAATTTAAAATTTAAATTTTAAAATTAAATGAATAATAATTAAAATTATTTTATTTTTTAATAATTTCTACGATTCTGTCGGAAATCTGTCGGAAATACACTGTCGGAACGCTGTCGGAAATAAACCTGTCGGAACGCTGTCGGATATAAATCTGTCGGACATCAGTCGGAAAATCGTCGGTTTAGAAGTTGTCGGAATGCGTCGGAATATTGTCGGAAAGAAATTCCTACAGATTTCCGACAGCGGTTTTTCCGACAACATTCCTACAGATTGCCGGAGACTTGTTTCCGACTGCGTTCCGACAGGTCCCCGGACTCCGGCGACCTGTCGGAACTCTGTCGGAAATAGTTCTGTCGGAAATCTGTCGGAATTAGTGACAGATTTCCGACAGAATTACCATTTCCGACAATCTAGAACTGACGGATATATCTGTCGGAAATCTGTCGGAATTGACCAATTCCGACAGATTTCCGACAGATATATCCGTCAGGTTCTCGCTGTTTTCTTGTAGTGAAATGATAATTGCGTAGGGTTTCTTCCTTCTTTTTATTTTAAACTTTAGGGTTTCTTTTCTTCGGATGGTCAGAATATGATCACGTCGAATGTAGGGAATTTTCACAGATAATACATTTTACATTGCAAAAATGAATCCATCTATACAAACATGCAAAAATTTGACAAAAGACAAAAAGCCTAAATTTTTTTATTGTTTTACACTACCAAAATTCTGAAAATGCCATCCAAACGAATATATTTTTACGTTATGATGAATTGGTGACGAGTATAGTGGTATTTTTCTTTTCGGTTCACACTTCTATGAAAGACAATAATAGTTCTTATCTCAAGACTTATACGACCTAATCTTCTCAATCTATAGTTGAACAGAAGAACAAAAATAAAGCATTGGATAAGAAAGAAACTCAAAATTGGTATTTGTAATTGTTTGTTCTTAATTTGCGAACAGTTTTGATACTAAAGGCATGTACATTGCACACCCCAAGGGGTCTAAAAATAATATATAATTATTAAAACACACTCTCTCTTTCTTTTACTCAACTTTATACCTTCTCTTTCATCTTTTTACTCAATTTTTATTAATTTTATATTTAAACACACTCTTTTACTTTTAAACACACTCTCCAAAAGATCCAATTTAACACACTCTCCCTTCCTTTTAAACACTCTCTACTCTCTTTACTCAAATTTTATTAATTTTATATTTCAATATACCTCACAAAAACACTCTCCTAACACTCTCTTTCTTCCTTTTACAACCATTTTAATAATTTTATATTATAAGAACACCCACTTTAGATCCCTTGGGGTTACCAATGTACATGCTCTAATAACAGAAACAAACTATCATCAGTTTAACCAATCAATCTACTCCATCATGCAAACCGCTCAATCTCATGGAAACTAGCTATTCTATGTTATGCTATTTGCTTCTTTGTACTCCTTAATTATCTAACCTCGGCCATCAACTAATTGCTCGGGAAATTGTCCGAGTGTAATACTGAAAGCAAGCAGGAAGACAAGAAGCATTTTCTTTGAATTGATCGGAGGTGTCGACAGAAACAAAAATTGCTCGGTGGTATGCTGCTTTTTTTGAAAAGAAATATTCACATTTATATTCAATTCAAAGAAAAAAAAGATGTTCAAATGATCAAAACCTAACACAACCATGATCCGAAAGGCATAAAACAGTTGTTTTATCACGTAGAAGATAGTAGTGAAATGTAAAAGAAACCATATGAGTGGAGTAGGGAAGAGAGAGATGTTCCAAAATTAATCAGCTAACTCGACTTCTTTTGACATTGCATCTTTTGAATCTTTTGTGGTGGTTTTAAGCAGCTAGCATCAGACCTTATATCTTTTATTTTTGTGCAACAATATCCTTATATCTTTATTTAGTTTTTCACTTTCTCCTTACAAATAACTTACTTTATGTGATCTGAAAAATATTATAGCATAAGGTTTTTGTTGTTATGAAGATTTAGGTTGATAAAGTCGTGAGCACATCAAAGTTGGTAACCTAATCGTTGAATATGTCAAATGTGTCCGTCTAAAACATTTTGGGTTTATTTCTTTCTTGTGTTCTTTTATGTCCTTTTCCCCTTCCCTATTTAATAGTAATGTACGCTCTTATACCAACTCAAAACTCAAAGATTTATGTTGAATAAGTTTGTTTGTTAGGTCATCCTCGTTGCAGACACCATCGTGTCTTAAGGCCATATAAAATTATTAAAACACACACTCTTTCTTCCTTTTACTCAACTTTATACTTTCTCTTTCATCCTTTTACTCAACTTTTATTAATTTTATATTTAAACACTCTCTCTTCCTTTTAAAAATACTCTCCAAAAAATCTAATTTTAAACACTCTCTCTTCCTTTTAAACACTCTCTACTCTCTTTACTCAAATTTTATTAATTTTATATTTCAATATACCCCACAAAAACACTCACTTTCTTTCTTTTACAACTATTTTAATAATTTTATATTATAAAAATACTACATTTACACCCCCAAGGAGTTACCAATGAGGATGCTCTTAGGATTCCAAAGTGTGATTCGAAGCATCTATTAATGGAGCGTGGTATTTGAAGCATCTTTGAGTTTTGAGGATATGTATTTTATCTCTTCCATAGAGACATGGCATTGCCATTTTCGGTTAAGCAATTAGTGTTCCAACTACTTCCAAACAATTTCAACTGAAGTGGTTTATCGTGGACCTGAAACCAAAACCTTGTTCCGGTTTGGTTCCGGTTTATTTTAATGAGTTGCATAATGAAATATCTCTTATGAGAAAGACCGAAAATTAAGCTCCCGATTCAGAGCGTTTCAACGCCTTCGATTTTCTCATACCATGAGTATTGAATTGAAATTGTTCTCTTAGATCAAATTGTTTATTTTTGTCACTGAATTGGGGAAATCGATGAACCAAAACCCGGTTCCGGTTAAATTCCTGATTTGGGCCATGTTTTTTTTATTTTTTTTTATCTCTTCTATCCCGAAAGATTTTGAGTAGTGTTTTTTGGGTCCCATTACTATCCACCTCATTTGTATCGGTTGGAAGTTATATGAAATTAACCGGATTGACAAAAATAACCGAATTACCATCATCTTATTTGATATGTTTCGGTCAATTTCAATAGAATATATTTCGAAACCGAAAATAAAACAAAGTAAACTTAGAAGCCGAAATTAATTGACCATAACTAACCCATAATGCCTAAATTATTGAATGTTGTATGTGCGTTCTAATATATATATATTTATAAAAGTTTAGGTTTACTCTAGATTACCTTAATTTGCGAAAAATATAAAAGATATATATATAGTTTACATACAACATAAACAGGAACTAAAAACCAAAATTCAGTCATAAGAACACATGTAAATACATCCGTGCCAACGTGTATAGATTTGGTTATCGTTTCTGATACGTGGTTGACAAAAAAAGCAACTCTTGATTACTAATATTGTTTTCTCAATTTATTTAATTAAAAAGCATCTTGTCTTCTTCCTCGTTCCTTTACTGTTGTAAAATGCATGAATAAATGCTTCAAGTGCCTTCTTCTTCTTTCTTCAAGCTCTAAGTTCCACGGACTCTCCGAACCGATCCTTATTTAGCAGCAGCTCAAATCTAGTTTTTGATCGAAAGTTTATCATCATCTCGCCTCAATTCCTAGTGTTTCTCTGGTCATTGATTGATTTTGGGTTTTGAAATCACCCAATTTTCAATTGAGATTAGGGTTTTTCTGAATTGAGGCCAAAATCCGATCCTGACCTCAAGCAAGTATGTAATTTCTTCTTCTTCTTCTTCTTCTTCTTCTTCTTCTTCTTCTACTACTTAGAAGCTTCTAGATAGTATGTTAATTCTTCAGCTAACTCAGTGAGCTTTTTTCGAAAATTTGGTGTTGAGTTGAGTTCAGTTCTTCATAAAGCTCGCTCGATTCTTTTAGCAGGACACTTGATATTGCTAGCTTTTTCTTCAAGTTTGTTATTTTCTGGAATTTTGCATCTATCACACTGCCCTTTCTTTAAATTTGTTGCAAGTTTCTCAAATGTCGCCACCAAAAGAATATCATGTTCAAGTGGGTACAGGAAGTGATATACTATGGGTGAATTGCTCTCCATGCCCAAAATGTCTCTCCAACACTAATTTTGCTACATAAATCTTCTTACTCCCTTTGTGTCTAATTGTGTAACTTAATCTTTGCGGTTTATTGCCAATGCAGTTCATTGTACGACTTGAATGCTCCCAATACCTCTAACAAGGTTGGCTGTGAAGATGATTTTTGCTCTTTCACCTATTGGATGTAGTTATCACATTGTGTAGGTTGGACTTGATGGTAGCAAGTCGTATTCGGGTGAGCTTTAGTTCTCGATTGTGTTGAGTTATGGTTTGTTTAATTCTTGTTATTGGTTTTCTGACTAAGGGGTCATATTTGAGACAGGCGTGGGAGTGCTCCATCAGGGCAACTTGGGAGTACTGACTCAGCAGTTGACGGCGTTATGGGATTTGGGCAAGCGAATACCGCTCTTCTTTCACGACTAGCTGCTGCAAGCGAAAAGAGTTTTCTTGCATTGCTTGGATAATGGCAAAGGAGGTGGCATATTTGCTCTTGTTTAGTGGATTCTCCAACTGTTAAAACAACACCTACCTATGAGCTCTTATCAGTGCACTGAGTTTTAGCTTCTCCTTTAAAAGGCCAATGATTTCTGCTCTGATGTGTCTTGCTTCTTCTTCATATAGAGCCTTTTTATGTAATTCATGATCAGTAGCTTCTTTGTGACCATGTTGCATCTCTTCTTTTGCCTTGAGTAGAAAAGATTCTATCATTTCATTTATATCTCTTAGCCGCGTAATTCATTTCGACCTCCGGATCTTTGATTTTTCGTTGAATTGTTCGCTTAAAGTTCTTCGCTTTTCGTTGGATCCTCTCTTCTTTATCTGTTCAAACATTCCTTGAGGCTGCATTTTTAAACCTACACAAAAGAGAAAAAATCAAGCAAGTGTTACTTTGGACCCAAAAAAAAAGAAGCCAAGTGTTACTATAGAGTTCACGACTGAGATATGAACTAAAAAGTAAAAACCCATAAAGAATAATGGTCATAGAATGAAAACAAAAAAAATCTGTAGAGTTCTGGTAAGTGTTATTGAGCAGTAATGAAGAACAGAGGAGTCCCAAAGTTACAATCTATAGAATTAAGAACACTAAAAAAAATCAGAATCTGAAGTACCTCTCTTTTTGTCTCAAGAACAGAGAGTTCCTAGAAGCAGAGGAGAAGACAAACGACCCTGAAGAAAAAACCCAGAAATAATTACAATCTATAGAATTAAGAAACCCTAAAAAAAAAATCAGAATCTGAAGTACCTCTCTTTTTGTCTCAAGAACAGAGAGTTCCTAGAAGCAGAGGAGAAGACAAAACGACCCTGAAGAAGAAACCCAGAAATAATTACAATCTATTGAATTAAGAAACCCTAAAATGAATCGAAATTAAAGAACACCAAAACGAATCAAAATCGCAAGTATCTCTCTTTAATCCTAGAAATTTCTAGAATCAAGTGCATTTTAAAATCTCTCTTTTTTCTTGAAGAAACAAACGATCTTGAAGAAGAAAAAACCCATTAAAGTCACGAATTTTAGAATTAAGAAACCGTAAAAGACAAGTAAACCCAATTCGTTTAGGAAGAAGAAGAGAAGAGGGGAAATTTTAAGTTTCGAAGCAAAGGAGAAGCAAATTACAATCAAGAACAGATTTCGTGATAAAGAGAAGATAACAGAGTTCATGAAGCAAAACTTACCAGGATCGAACTTTTGTTCTTTAGGTCTGAATCTGTCTCTTGTTGTGTTCGTAAAGTTAAATTTACTTAAACTCAGATCACCGATTCTTTGGGTATGATCGTTTTCTCCTTGTGAGATTGCTAAGAAAATGAAGATGAAAAAAGAATCGTTTTTTACTCTCTGTCAAGAACAAGAACCAGAACAGAGACGAAGAGGAGAGGAAGAAGACGACGAGGGGGAAATTTAAAGAAGAGAGTTTACCGTTAAAAATAACTTCTGGGCCTCAAGACTTAAAAGCCCGTTTTTATCAGATATCTTTCTTAACTTTATTTTAATATATTATTATTACTTGGTTAAATATATCATGTGTTATATCGGCAAATTTGTATTCCACCGTTTTACGTATATAGAATCACCCAATTATTTTAGAGATCCATTATACATCGTTACCATTCAAAACATTAATCACACAATAACATTCCGTAAAACAAAATGTAAAACAATCTCGTTGCAACATTTTTCTTTTTTAAAATTAAAATAAAAGAATTTTTTTAAATCTTTTTAAAATGCCATTAATATTATTTTATTAATTTTTTATTATTGTTACATCATTTGTTCAAAATATCATTTATGCTTGTGTTAATTATGTTATATTAGAGTTTAGTTACGAGGATTTAGGATTTGTTAGAGTCAAAACTTTTTAAAAGTTTAAAGTTTTGGAGTTTGAAGAATAAAGGGTTAAAAAAATGGTTAATTTGTTGCATTTTTGAAAATGTACAACTCATATATATATATAGCTCTGTAAGTGGTAGAATAAAAAGAAAAAAGCTATATGCCTAGGGTTTCCGAAAACAAAGACGAAGGGGTCCGTAAGTAAATCTTCTCATGATCATTCTAATGTTCAATCAAATCTCGCCAGGAAATTCAGAACTTTATTTCCCTAAGCAGTCGATCAATGGGCTGAAATTATGGTCTCAGCGCAACGATACACATACAAAACTAGCGTCTAACTGTACGTTCCTTGTTTCGGAAGAAAAATGATAATTTCGTAGGGTTTCTTCCTTCTTTTTATTTTAAACTTTAGGGTTTCTTTTCTTCTGATGGTGAGAATATGATCACGTCTAATGTAGGGAATTTTCACAGATAATACATTTTACATTTCAAAAATGAATCCAAACATGCAAAAAATTTGAGAAAAGACAAAATGCCTAAATTTTTTTATTGTTTTACACTACCAAAATTCTGAAAATGCCATCCAAACGAATATATTTTTACGTTATGATGAATTGGTGACGAGTATAGTGGTATTTTTCTTTTCGGTTCACACTTCTATGAAAGACAATAATAGTTCTTATCTCAAGACATATATACGACCTAATCTTCTCAATCTATAGTTGAACAGAAGAACAAAATTAAAGCATTGGATATATAAGAAAGAAACCCAAAATTGATATTTGTACTTGTTTGTTCTTAATTTGAGAACAGTTTTGATACTAATAACACTACAAGAAAACATGCCATTTTTCGACGGATTTTCGACGGATTGCGTTTTTTTTAATTCCCAGAAAATAAAAAAAAATTAAAAGCAATCCGTCGGAATTTTCCGACGGATTTCCGACGGAATGCGTTTTTTTTAAATACCAAAAAAAAAAAAAAAAATTCCGACGGATACGGTATCCGTATACGTTTTATCCGGTATACGGTATACGATATCCGGTATACGGTTACAGATTTCCGACGGAATGCGTTTTTTAAAACCAAAAAAAAATTCCCGCCTATGTTTTGGCGGTATAAAATTAGGGTAAAATCCGTCGGAAATTAATTTTATACACCTTTTCGAAGAAGAAGATTCACCGGCGGAAAATTTCCGGTGGAGAATTTTTTTTTTAAAAAAATTGAAAATCCGTCGGAAATTTCCGACGGGTGTCCGACGGATATGGTATCCGTATACGGGATCGGAATCCGACGGATATGGTATCTGTAGTGTAACAGGAACAAACTATCATCAGTTTAACCAATCAATCTACTCCATCATGCAAACCGCGCAATCTGATGGAAACTAGCTATTCTATGTTTTGCTATTTGCTTTTTTGTACTCCTTAATTACCTAACCTCGGCCATGAACTAATTGCTCGGGAAATTGTCCGAATGTAATACTGAAAGCAAGCAGGAAGACAAGCATTTACTTCAGAAACATAAGTTGATCGGAGGTGTTGACAAAAACAAAAATTGCTCGGTGGTATGCTGCTTTTTTTGAAAAGAAATATTCACATTTAATATTCAATTCAAAGGAAAAAAAAAGATGTTTAAATGATCAAAACCTAACACAACCATGATCCGAAAGGCATAAAACAGTTGTTTTCTCACGTAGAAGATAGTAGTGAAATGTAAAAGAAAACATATGAGTGGAGTAGGGAAGAGAGAGAGAGATGTTGCAAAATTAATCAGCTAACTCGACTTCTTTTGACATTGCATCTTTTGAATCTTTTGTGGTGGTTTTAAGCAGCTAGCATCGAAGCTTATATCTTTTATATTTTTGTGCAACAATATCCTTATATCTTTATTTAGTTTCTCACTTTCTCCTTACAAATAACTTACTTTATGTGATCTGAAAATATTATAGCATAAGGTTTTTGTTGTTATGAAGATTTAGGTTGATAGAGTCGAGGAAAATGGTACGATAAAACAACTACATGTAAAATGGTAAGAGCTGAATCAAACATATATATATATATATGGTTATAATCAGGGCGGTTCTAAAATGCGCAATTGGTATCGAGACCCGGTGCAGTTTGTCGAAAATTGGCCTTTCGCAGTTTGTCGAAAATTGACCTTTTTATTCGTATGAAAAAATTTTTGGCCCCTCGAAAAAATAATTTTACCTCTAAAAATTTGGGCCATGTGCGATTGCACCATTTGTTACAATTGTTACATCTAAGCAAAAGTTTTTGGTCATAGTACTCTCTCCCTCGTATACTTCTTTGACTTGGCCTCGATTACATCCTCACGGTATCTGGCAGCCATCTTCAGCAAACATTTCTCGGATTCTGCAATGCTCTCAACCGCCTGAGAAAGAACAATATAACCGACACTAGAGTAATTTGCTTAATAAAGAGACTTTTTTTCTTTCAAAAGTGAAGTCATGTATGAAATAGAGAAATCATACATCGTTGAGCATTTTTTGAAGATCATTAATCTTCCGAATCATTTAACATTTTTGTTATCCACTATCATATATGCTAAAAACTTCCGAATTTGTATTCGCATGCAAACTAAATATCCAATTGGACCGAATTATATTTTTGGTTCGGTTTGGTCCGATTTGACATTTTGAATTTTGGATCCGATTCGGACTAAAAAATTTAGAACAAAAACAAAATAAGCAAACAATTAATTAATATACCTTTCGAATATTAATTTTTGTATCATTCAGGTTAATTAATAATTTGGATTCGGATTTGGATTAGGGACATTCAGTTATCAATGCTTTTGTGTTGACGTGGGCCTTAGAGCATGCACACTCATAAACTTTGATGGGTATCATAAACATTTTTTTATTATTAATTTATATATTTGTTTATTGTTTGAGATTTCTTATGATACTTGTAAAAAATCTGTTCCAGTGGTGATACCGATATAGGTATCATAATTTTTTTTTTTTTTTTAAATAAATGTTTTCAAAGTAAGTGAATCAACAAAGATTTATATGACAATGCAAACAATGAGTAAAGCTATAGTATCTACAAACACCAAACAATGTGTAAATGTAGTCTTTATCTATAGAAGCTATGTGATGAATTTGCAGCCCAATGAGAGATCATTCCTTCAACTAATGGTGATGAAAAATGTTCAAACCACGAAGAACGTCTTCTATTGAAAAATGTTCACAAGATTGCTTGATTAGATTCGTTACCTTTGGTCTATCATCTTGTTTCACAAAGGAAACTCATGCACCATACTTCAAGAGCTAGTTAAACCACTGATCCAATTCACAAACTCCATCTTTGGTCACAAACAACATATGATCATGAACAGAATAAAACAACAAATGCATAAACGGAAGTTAAACGTATCGGATCGGTTCCCATTCGCAATAAGTGATCATTCATCAAATTCAATATACTAACCACCACTTGTTACATTGAGTACTCGTAGACATCATCAAAAGTACTCTTTGCAAGCTGATAAATGAACTCTAGTATTTCTCTTCTGATATTACTTGGATTGTCTCCTCTCATTCTTGTCCTTCTTTCTTCTCGCTCCTGCAACCAAACGTGAAACAATTAAACAAAATATAAACAAAATACAATATCATCCAAAGTACCAACTTCCTCCTAACATAAGAACTATACTCATGATTCAACCATTACTTGTAGGTAACTATAGTGTGTTTGTGTTGAAGAATGTAGAAAAATCAATGGTATTGTACCCTTCTTGCGATTTCAATTGCTGACTATATTCGATCTTCGTGACGTCTTCGATTACAAGGTTCACCGTATTCTTCGGGCTGAGGTGAAGCATTTAGGTCCATCGAAGCAATAACTCAATAGCAAAACAACAATATTAATTAAAAATCCCAATTCCCCAATTGGCTTTTTCTCTTCTCTGCAACATGAAACGAAACCCAAATCAAGGTAAGGAAATCAATACAATTTCGCTTCTCTGAATTCTCTAATCAAGCAAATCAAACTGAAGAAATCAAAAATTTCCAGAATCAAGCCGAAACCAAATTAGACAACGCCAAGAAAACTTTACCGAGATCACGCAAACGTCCGAGGAGAATTAGGGATAAGGTTACAAATCTGAATATGTGTTGCCGAAATACGAATCAATCGGACACAGCCTGTGATGTTTTGGGGGAAGTGAAAGAGAGATTTCAATCTCTTCATCGTCCGACGAGAGGAAAAATACTGAAGAATTAAAAAAAAACTCGGCCCAATTGTGAGCGGACACGTGGCAAAAGAGACGGTATCAAAAGGGAAAAACGTCTGAAAGGCTCCTGACTAGTCAATTCCTCAAACACTCCTTTAATAACTTGATTTTTATTTCTATTTATTTTTAAAACAAAAAGTGAGTCTATTACTTTAAAACCAGACACAAGTTATATATTTACAGATCCAACCACAAAATACCCATCCGAATATTGATCCAATCAAATCTTACCCGGGTCAAAAGAAATCACCAAGAAAAAAAGAAAAAAAAAACACGAACATTGAGTCTTAATCTTCAATTCCAACTTTTGTTTTCTTTCAATTTCAGATTAATAGATTGTGGGTTCTTCTTTCGTCGTCGTCTTTCTCTCCTTCTCGGTTAGGGCTGGGCGTTCGGGTACCCTATCGGGTTCGGGTCGGGTATTTCGGGTTTCGGGTACCCTAAGCTTAAAGATATAATACCCTAACGGATATGCTAACAACTCGGGTCGGGTTCGAGTCGGGTTCGGGTGGGTATCGGGTATACCCGATGGGTACCCGATTTAATAATTCTACACAAAAATAAACTAACATTTGTTGTAAAAATGCTTAAGTCTAAAGAACATTGTAATTAAAAACATAAATTTTAGTTCAAAACACTCAAAACACTAACTTCCAGTTCAAAACAACCCGAAAAACATAAAACAAGAACAAGAAAACACTAACTTCCAGTAACTGGAATCCAGTTCATAACAAGCCGAAAAACATAAAACATAGAACAAGAAAACACAACAACAAACACAAATCTTCAAACTTCTCTCCTCAATCTCAAGAGTCTTGATTCTCCACAACACCTAACACATGTAAACTGCTAATGACTTAAGTAAAGTTAAGAAGTAAAATAAAGGATAAAACAGTGAAGAGTTTGATATCTTGCCTAGTAGATTTATGATTCAGAGGTTGAGTGCTCCAAACTCTACAAAGGAAAAGTTATATATATTAGATTGCATTATAGAATTTATAAATTTAAGTAATATGAAATAGATAATCAATATATATACCTCTTTGAAGATCATCTTCATACTGAACATCTGAAAGAATTTGACCATTTGTGAGGACCCTTGACTCAAATTTTATATCTTGTTTCATCCACTGCTCTGTGCACATTAGTACCTCAACCATGTAGTGTGTTAGACAGCTTCGATACAGCTCAATAATCCTTCCACTGGTTCTAAATGCACTTTCAGATGCTACAGAGGAGACTTGCATTGCAAAGAGATCCTTAGCCATCTCTGATAGAATAGGATACTTAGCAGAGTTGAGCTTCCACCAAGAAAGAACATCATACTCACTCCCCATCAACACTTCTGGATTCTCTACCTTTTCTCTTAGGTACGCCTCTAACTCATTGTGGTCTCTAACGCCTATCTCTCTGAGCAGTGTATTGTACCTCTGCTCCACTGAATTATAACCATCTAACATATCATCATCAGGTGATTCTTGCTGCCGCTCTTGTGTGTTTTGAGACTGACACTGAGACTGAGTTTGAGAAGAAGTCTGAGGTGGATCCTGAGGTGGTTGCACATCAACATGAGCAGCATTGTATCTATCCTCATACTCCTCATACATCTCACGGAGTACCATCATCACTGAATCACTCAACCCCTTAGCTGATACACTATCTTCACCATACATGTCTCTAAAACACATCTCTGCAAACTGCATCTTCTTCCTAGGATCAAATATACTCACAATTATCACCATCTTGTTGATGTTTCTCAATCCTTCCCAGTACTTATCAAACTTCTCATACATATCCTCTGCTTTCACCTTCACCTCATACTCATGACTAGAACATAACAACTGAAGCTTAGCTGCTATGTTCACAATTTCTCCATAGCACTTGTGAGCATTTAAGACTGTAGAAGCAGATACCACAAGTGTAGACTGATAGAAGATCCCAAGAAACTTGATCATTCCCTGAACATTGCGCCAATCAAGCCTAGAAGGAGGTCCAATCCTTTTTTTCTAATGATCAATCTCAAGGAAATGATCATTGTAGAGCTTGTCTTCAGCCTCCATTCTATCAAATCCTTCTTTATACTTCACTGCTTGCTTAAGCATAATATAAGTAGAGTTCCATCTAGTCTTAACATCTAAAGGCAAGCTACCTCTAGTCATCCTCATACCTAAACCCATTGTTCTCTGTTCAAATGAATATCTCCTAGTTGTTCCAGACCTTACATATGAGATCCCATTACGTACTGCAGTTACACTTTCATCCACATCAGCTAACCCATCCTTGACTATCAAATTAATGATATGACCAGCACATCTCATATGCATAAACTCCCCATTCATCACTAAAGAATCAGCAGATAACAAAGAGAAACTACTCTGAAAATTCTTAAGTGCATTGCTATTGGCAGACGCATTGTCAACAGTGACACAAAAAAGTTTCTCTATCCCCTATTCACTTAGACATTCTAGTAGAGTGTTAGCAATGGTCTTACCTTTGTGATCTGTGACATACTTGAAGCCTATGATCAACTTCGTTAGTCTCCAGTTCTTGTCAATGTAGTGTGCAGTGATAACCATGTAGGAAGCACCTGTCAAATGAGAATAAATGTCAGTAAAGTACTAAGACTAATTAGTAAATGTGATGCAATGAAAATTAAAGCTACATATTACCTGTGACTTGGGAGACCCAAATGTCTGTGGTTAGTGACACTCTTTGCTTATTCGTTTGAAACCATTGTTTCATAGCCATCTTCCTTTGAACAAACAGCTTGACAATATCTTTAGTTGCTGTTCTTCTTGAATGAGGAGTGTGTAAATTAACCTGCATCAAAGAAAGTAACCAGTTAGATATAAAGTTCATAGGTAACTAACAAATTAATAATTATTTGAACCAAATAACACTTACCCTCTTGCAAAAGTGTCTGAAAGCCACACTATCTACAAAAGACAGAGGCAACTCTCCAATGACCATCATCTCATTGGTTGCTTCTCTGAAAGCAGCTTCAGATACTCTTGCATTCTGCAATTGGCCATCTGAGTTGATAATCTTCTGAGTTTGAGTTGGCTTCTGACCATCTTCCCATGCTCTGTATTGTTTACAAGTCTCCATATGATTCCACAAATTTTTGGTGCCAGACTTGCTTGGACAAGAGAACTCCTTTCGACAGTAATGGCAGACACATTTATCACGGTTTGCTTCCAATCTAGTGAAAACAGACCATACTCCTGATCTTGAAGGGAGTGACCTCGTCTTCCCATTGCTACTTGCACCCTCTGGTCCAGTAGTTTGCTTCCTTTTACCTCTATCATTCGAGTTTGGTGTAAGTTGTTCTCCTTCTTCACTTACAACTCCAATCCTAGGTTGCTCATGATCTCCTATTTCATTATCTTGATTCCTAGATGAAGAAGAATCCATCTGCACAACACAGAAGAACCACCATTAGAACTTCAACATTTAACCGAAATCAATTAAAACCCATTTACTTGAAATCAGTATGCAAAGTCAGAAATCAGAACATTTACCATCATAATCCACATCACAAAATCAAAGATTATAATCCAAATCAAACAGAAAATCATACAATCGAACCCTAAATCTACCAGAATCGAAGGATTACCTGCAAAAGCCTCTGAGAAGTCACTGATGGAGGAGACGATGTGGCTTCAAAAAATGATTGGTATGGCTGTTTTGATGCTTCTATGGGGTATATATTCCTCATTTTGGCTTCGATTTCGCAAAAAAAGAGTCTCGGATTGATGAATAGAAGAGGAATCGTCTCGCACATGCAAGCAAAGAGGAGAAATCGAAATGAACTTTTTAGCTTTTTAGGGTTCTAGGTCTGCGTCGAGTGAACAGTAGGTTATGTGTAAAGATGCGTGTATTGTTCGGGTCGGTCTTCGGGTTTTCGGGTATTACCCGTACCCGGGCGGGTATCCGAAATCAAGTAAACCAATAACCGGTCGGGTAAAATCACATACCCATACCCTAACCGAACCCGGTTTTTCGGGTCGGGTCCGGGTTCGGATCGTCGGATCCGGATTTTTAGCCCAGCCCTATTCTCGGTCACATATTTTGTTTCAATCGAGTATTGCTTCATCGATTGGCTCGGCCCATAGTTTACTGGTAACAATAACATTAGCTCGATCTCAAATTTTGATGACGATCTTTTGTTCTCTTTAATTTTGAAATCGAAATAGTGGAATTTTTTTCTTTCGGATTAGGTTTTTGTACCTCCACATCCTTTGATCAAACAATGGTTCTCCAGGTTAAGATGCGACCAGAACCTTTTCTCATTTTCGGTAACTAGTCCAATTTCACTC
Source organism: Draba incana (assembly GCA_963576765.1). NCBI lineage: Eukaryota > Viridiplantae > Streptophyta > Magnoliopsida > Brassicales > Brassicaceae > Draba > Draba incana. Next base: position 3,762,232 of record OY755216.1, read on the forward strand.
CAGATCTTTCCCATTTCAATTTTTTAGATTTTGTGAATTATACACTGAACGTGAAAATCTTCTTCGGTGCTTTTTCGAATTTCTTCGAATGGCTTCGTCTACTTGAAAATCTCCTTCCTCTGCTTCTTTTGTATTTTTAATTTGAAGTTTTTTTCCGTTAAAATCTGATTTGAAGTTTTGCTCGAATCAACGAGGTTTTTTCACTGGATGTGTTAAAAACAATGTAGAGGAGAAGAGAAGAAGTAATTGGTGGCATATGTTGAATATTATACACGTGATATGTTAGTTGAACTTTGGAGCCGTGTCAGTAGCAGATAAGGAAATGAAACTGAAGTAGAGCTCGATGAATCGGGGGTTCTAGAGAGAGGGTTGGTTAATTGGCTTTGCATCTTGGCTTGGAGATAATGGTGATTGTAATATTGGAGAAATGGTTGAGCAAGAGGCTGATTTTAAACCCGGAAATGATCACCTTAAGCGATTGTGTTCAGTTCGAGTTTCGTGTTAGAAACAAAGCTACATATTGGTTTTGGAAGGTAGCTACATATTGGTTTTGGAAGGTACGATTTTCTCATCTAATAAACAATGAATTTTGCTAGAATCGGAAGAAGTTACCTTGTGTTATTGAGATAGATCTTTAAGATTTTGATTTGATTAAAGATTTTGTGTCTCCAGCGATCAAATTGAGTTATAAATTTGATTATTTATTGATTATTGAAACATGCTTGTGCTCATCACCATTTGGACTTGTCCACAAATATTACTTAGATGGTGCCATATATACTTCATACTTACTTAGATTGTGCATTTAAACTTGGTTCTTCTGCAGGATTGAAGAGAACATGAAGAAAACATATTTTATGGAACTGAAGAAGAAGAGAAGATGAAAAGAAGATCAAAGAAATAATATTAAAGGCAAAGATGATCAAGTTAAAACTAAAATGCTTGCTAAAATTTTCCATCGACAAATTATTAATGTACGACTGAGATTTTACATAATAGTTGTACTTTTTGAGATTTTAGTCTTATACTAGTTTTACCTATAATAATGTAAAATTATTTAGTTGTACACAAGACATAACGTCGTTGTTGCGTTGTCCCAAGGTTTTCATGTAGTAGCATGAGTACAAATTTGTCTTTATTTTTTTATATTAAGAAAATTTGTCCTCTTTATTTTTTGTTTAAAGAGGTTTGGTACTTAAGAAAAATGGAATGACTATCAACTATCACTTATTTGGTTACGAAAGATCACTATGAAACAAAAAAATGTAGTTAATAATATTATTTTATATTTTTTGTAATGTCAAACTATCATCTTGAAAATCTCACATAATACACATTACACTTTTAGAGTCATTTTCATGTATAAATACCACTTTAGGTGTGATTTAGGCATACAATGATTTTAGACACAAATTAGTTTATGCAAACCTTGGGAATGTGTGGATTTAGACCAAATATTATGTGTGCAACTAAGTAAATATTAATTTTAGCTGGTACAACTAATATATAGTAAAATGGTGGAAATGTACAACTATAAAGAAAATTGGTACAACCGAAAACGGAGGACAACTGTATGTAAATTTGGAGGTAAAACTATATGCAATTTCGATGAGGATAAAATCAATCATGTTTAACACGTTTTTATCATGTTTTATCTCAATTTTCAATCTTTTGATTTTTTTTCTTTATTAATATAAAAGTCAATTAACCCACTTTTTTTAGAGTAGAGAAAACAAACAAAACCACAAGCAAGCAACATTCTCTTTTATGTTCAAGGATTAATTCTGGGAATCATCTGAATAATACATTTTGTTTACTCATCATTTCAACAAGAACATACACATCTTTTATGAACGTGGCGTGTCCGGTGCTAAAGAACTTAATCCCGGTAACCCATTCTTCCGATACTCACGATGTCCGCCACAAATTCTTTTATATCTTGTTTGGAATCGGTGAGAGACTCTACACGACGACTTCAAGCTTCTTATCATGGAAATAATCCTTCCATGAAATCTCTGGATCAATTCACACCCAATGTGCATACCAAATTTCTAAATCCATTAAATTGAAATTCCCAAATCCATCAATCTTCAAATCAAATTAGAAGCATACAACTACGAAATCCTACAACTACTTGGACCAACATGAACGATTGCGTGCTAAAAACTAGACAAACTCACCTCAATTTTAAAGCTTTAAGCTTCAACGACTAATCAATGAAGGTGTTGAATCGCTGCGATTACTCGACGAGATGATTAACTTCAAGATTAAACTAGAAAGCAAAAATGGCGAGGAGATGAAGTTTTTGATTGGGGGAGATTTACAGTTGAATACGAGAAGATCTTTCTCTTTGCTTTCAATCTATTTTAGTTCTTGTTCTTCTTAGTTTCCACGAATCGATTTGAGTGATTGATTGTTGGAATCGATTATCCTTACTTTTCCTACCTTTAGGCTTCGACGGAGCTACGGATTCGATTGACGATGGATTCTTTTCGGGGAATCAATTTGGGCAATACTCCCTCCGTTCCTTGGAGATTGATTTTCTAGCATATTTTGGTTGTTCCACAAAGATTGATGTTGTAGGTTTTTTATACTTTTCTAATCAATTTATATTAAACAAATTGTAAGTTCCAAGAAATATTGAATGATGCTATTTAAATTTAGAGAATAGCTATTGGTTCATTGTTATGAAAAAGTGTTTTTTTGCAAAAAATTACATTAATTACTAAACACAATTTATTGTTTCTTAATTTGTGTGAAAATGCTAGAAAATCAATCTCCAAGGAACGGAGGGAGTATTTCCCAATTTGATTGAACTTTGGAGCTACAAATTCGATTGACGATGGAGCTACAGATTGGATTGACGATTGACAATTGACGATGGATTCTTTCCGATTCCTTTTCTATTGGTTAATTTCCCAATTTTATTGGCTAATATTTTAGTTTTTGGTGAAAAGAAAAAAAGGAAAATATATTAGTAAGGGGCAAATTCGGAATTGTCTCTTTCATGACACAAGATAGTGTTTTAGATAAGAGAGGAGTGTGGTAGAGAGGAGTACAAAGAGATTGGAGTGTTTTAGAAGTTGATCCTATCAAAAGTCTCTATGGGCTGAGGCGTCTCATGCCAAATAAATCAGTTTTCATTTATTTTAATTACTTTTTTCCTTATGATACTCATTAAAACTCATCGCTGTGGATGATCTCCAGATCCTTAGGGCATGGTTATTGGTGATACTTCGTGGATATTATATGATATAAAATTATTAAAATTTGATGAATAGGAGGAGATACTGTTTTTTTTTTAAAAAGATGAGATGTTTTTAAATATAAAATTAATAAAATTTGAGTAAAAAGAGGAGATTGTTGATATTATTGGAGAGAGAGTATCAATGAGTTGATATTAAAAGTGGGTAGCAATAGGAAGAAGTGAGTGTTTTTAAATATAAAATTAATAAAAGTTGAGTAAAATGAAGAGAGAGAGTATTTTTTTGAGTAAAATTGAATAAAAAGAGGAGATTTATTATTTTTTTATCTTATGATACTTACAAAGTATCATTGATAACCATGCCCTAGCATCACCATTGGTGATACTTGTGTGTCTTAAGACAATATAAAATTATTAAAATGGTTGTAAAAGGAAGAAAGAGAGTGTTTTTGTGGGGTATATTAAAATATAAAATTAATAAAATTTAAGTAAAGAGAGTAGATAGTAAGTGTGTTTAGGAAAAATAAGAGAGAGAATGTCTAATATTGGATATTTTGGAGAGTGTTTTTAAAAGGAAGAGAGAATGTTTAAATATAAAATTAATAAAAGTTGAGTAAAAAGATGAAATAAAAGGTATAAAGTTGAGTAAAAGGAAGAGAGAGTGTGTGTTTTAATAATTTTATATGGTCTTAAGACACACAAGTATCACCAATGGTGATGCTCTAAGGGCATCCGCATTGGTGACCCCTTGGGGTCTAATGTGGTGTTCTTATATTATAAAATTATTAAAATAGTTGTAAAAAGAAGAAAGAGAGTGTTTTTGTGGGGTATATTGAAATATAAAATTAATAAAATTTGAGTAAAGAGAGTAGATAGTGAGTGTGTTTAGGAAAAGAAAGAGAGAGAATGTCTAAAATTGGACATTTTTAGAGTGTCTTTAAAAGGAAAAGAGAGTGTTTAAATATAAAATTAATAAAAGTTGAGTAAAAGGATGAAAGAGAAGGTATAAAGTTGAGTAAAAAGAAGAAAGAATGTGTGTTTTAATAATTTTATAAGGCCTTAAGACACGCTGGTGTCAGCAATGCGGACGCCTAAGGATCCGGAGATCATCCACAGCGATGAGTTTTAATGAGTATCATACGGAAAAAAGTAATTAAAATAAATGAAAACTGATTTATTTGGCATGAGACGTCGCAGCCCATAGAGACTTTTGATACCGTCTCTTTTGCCACGTGTCCTATCACAATTAGGGGTTTTAAATGGACTTGCGATCATTACAAATTAGGGTTTAACGTGACACGCACGCAATTTCTAATGCGGTGCATACTAAAAATCGTTTTTTTGTGTGCTAATGATGTATATGTAACTAAATCTCTAAATCATTCTCTTAATTAGGGTTTTGGCTCTAATTAATTCGTGAAGATGCAAGAAAAAGCTGAAAATTGTGATGGGAGATATAAAGAGATAGTTTGTGAAGACCGGATCACTGCTTTACCCGATGACGTGCTTGTTACGATACCGATTTCTCTCTCGATTAAAGATGCAGTAACCACCATGATCTTGTCTAAACGATGGCGTTATATGTGGACAATGTTGCCAATACTTGACTACAAAGAAGGAAGGCATGACGATGATGAGAGCAAGAAAAGTATTCGGTGGTTTATTGACAAGTCATTGCAACACCACAAAGCACCTGTCATAGGTATCATGTATATAGAACTCGGTCCACATTGTCCATCAGATGTTGATGTCAGAAAGTTGGTTGCAAATGCTGTTGATCGCAGTGTGTGTGTGCTAACACTCGACCTACTCTGGTCCGTAGATCCAACCAGCTTGCCCAAGACCCTTTACTCATGCAAAACTCTCGAGGTATTGTACCTCTCCCACAAGGTTCTCATGGATGTTCCTGCCCAGAGCCGGTCCTGAGGGGATCCCAACAAAACATTGGTACATGGCCCATAATTTTTATTTAGTTTTTAGTGTTAAAAAAAGCCCCAAATTTATTTATTTTTTTTGTGAAAAAGACCTCTAATTTATGTATTTTTGTGAAAGAAGCCCCAAATTTCAAAATATATATTAAAAGTCCAACAAAAATTTTATTTTTGTGTTGGACCCCCGAAGATTCAGGACCAGGCCTGCGCCTGCTTCCCATCACTTATATTCCTAAAACTAATGGGTGTGGTTTATAAAAACGATGATTCGCTCATTAGGTTATTATCAAGCTGCCCTATTCTCGAGTGTCTGACTGTGATACGGGAAAATAATGACAATTGTGAAAAAATTCATTGTGAAAGCTCCTTATTTATTGGACTTAACGTATCTTAATGTTTGGTCTGACGATGAAGTAGATGATACTGGTAGGTGCTTGGTTATCGATACTCCGGAATTAACAGAGTTTGACATCATTGATTGGTCAGGAGACTCTTGGTCGATTGAAAGTATGCCTTGTATCGAGCAACTTGTTATTATGTTTGATCGGTCTTTACTTGGTATTGACAAGTTCTTAAGATCAACTTGAGTTAGTTTTGACCGAAGAAATGGTACGTACGTATATATATAATCTCTCCCTCTCCCTTTTTGATCTTATGAAGCTTTTTTCACCATCGTGGCATTAAGTTTTTCTCGGTTGACAAATTGCAAGATACTTCCAACTGACTCAGAATGGACGGATTCCTTTGTGGCTTTCCTTCAAAATACTCCGAAAATTAAGTTTCTTGTAGTTGATTGAAACGACCAAGCTTTTTTTTTTATATACTAACATTTCTACCGCGGAAAACAATTACTTAACACCATTTAATAATTCAATAAATCCATCAAATAAATAAATCTTTAAATCCATTTAAATTCAACACCAGAAATCAGGAATGAAATAAATACTAGCAACCTAGCTCAATTGGTTCGCTAGACTAACAACATAAATAAAAGACTCTATCATCCTCTTCCCTCGGCCTCGATTCCACAATCACATTTTTCCTTTACCTGCAACTCAAAAGAACACGAGAGTTGCGTGAGTATTATCATAAATACTCAGTGAAGCGGTCATCCCGCGAAAAGAAAATACATAAAACAATTATCACAATTTCAATTCAACTTTTTACTTAAGATTTCCTATTTATTAACGGTTGAACCAAAATTTCGGTTAAATACAATTAAACCAAAAAGCAACAATTCACAGAACAGGGTGTCGCTCGACACCACAAAACGTTTTCAACATTTTAACGCCGAGTGTCGATCAACACAACCTCTAGGTGTCGATCGACACTCGGTTTCAGAAAACAGAGACCGAGCATGTCCTCACGGGGCTCGTCTCGGTCACTTTCCAAACCGATTTCAACACAATTCAACACGATCCACACGCAAATCACAGTATCAAACGATCCATAACACGCCAAAACAATCAATCACTCAATTCATCAATCAACCACATTCATTTTCTAGCATTTCCTAACGATCACGCACTCACCTTTGAGTTTCGAAGCGGATTGACTATGGAACAAATCACGAAACGACTGACCACAGCCACCAGCTCACTGGAAACCTCGCTGAACGGCAAGGAAAACGCCCACGAACAAATCCTAAGCACGAACGGCAAAGAACTTCCGAGAATTCGACAATCACTCGATTTCCCCCAAAAATCTCTCTTTCCTTTCAATTCTTTCTCGATTTTCTGATATCCCTTGACGGCTCACGACTCAAGCATAAAAGGTCACGAACTTAGGGTTTTCATTAATCGAACCGCGTGAAAATCGCGGTTTTAACAAACCGACCCACGAATCCCGAATCGGTGTCGACCGACACTAACCTATAGTGTCGATCGACACCTCCAAAAATTCCCGTTTTTGGATTGCGGTCGTTACATTGATTATGTATGTATCCTCCTCACTAAACATCTAGTTAAACCCAAGTTCAAAAATAAAAGATGTTTAATGTGTATTGATTGCAATTGTTCCTTCTCAGAAATTATGCACTCGTCAACCTGCAATTGCCTCTGCTTCGTGGAGCAAATCGAGCAGCTGTGATCCCGAATGCTTATATACAAGTCTAGAGAAGCTTGAGCTTATAGATTATGGAGGAAGAGATGAAGAGCAAGAAATGATAGAATACATCCTAACCAAATCTAGATGTTTAAAGAGGGGCACAATCTCATTCAGATCCTCTGACTTAAAACTTGATCAAGACAAAGACAAAGACAATGCTGGAGAAGTTGAAAGCTATTCCGAGGGTTAATTTTAAGAACATCTCAGATTTTGTTCAAAACATAAATATGTAAACAAATACTAAATATAAATGCTTTAACAAATCTATGGAGAGACAACATTCTCAATACATATCACTACAAGAAAACAGCATCAATACTGACGGAATTTTTAGCCGTCAGTAATTCCGTCAGTCAATTCTGACAGATTTCTGACGGTAATCTGACAGAAAATCACTCCGTCAGTATTCCGTCAGAATATACTGACGGAATTACTGACGGCGAGGATAGCCGACAGTATTCCGTCATAAATCTGTCAGTATATTCTGACGGAATACTGACGGAAATAATCGGTCATCCAATTCCGACGGTTTTAATGACGGAACACTGACGGAAATCAGATTTTTTATAGGGCTGACGGAATTCTGACGGAATTCTGACGGATCCGATGTCGGCAAACTTTGAGTGGTTAACACATCGTCTGGGTTGGCCGATGGGATTGATGTGTCGTTATGTCGGAGGTTTTGACGGTTGTCTGACGGAATTCTGACGGATTTTCATCCTACATAAGTTTTCCACTTTCTCCGGTTGTTCCTAAGATCATTAGACAAAAAAAAAAAAAAAAATTTAGTTATGAGTTCATATTTTCGGTCATGGATGGACGGGCCAATGATGCAAGAGGGGGGTAACTTATTAACGACTGAATACGCTACTGGTATTTGCGAGTTCATGAAGTTACCTAGAAATCAAGAGGCGGCCAACAAAGGTCAGCATATCAAATGTCCTTGTTCTAATTGTTGTAATAGAATTAGTGTTGATGTTCCTAATGTTTGGAACCACTTATATAGATATGGATTTAGGGCGGGATATAAGGTTTGGTATTTACATGGAGAAAGGAATTATGAATATGGTAGCAGTAGTAGTAATGCACCTTATTTTCCGGATAGCGTAGGGGAACCTACAGCGGAATTAGATGTTGGGGTAAGTACGGAAGTAGATGTTGGGGTAAGTACGGAAGTAGATGTTGGGGTAAGTACGGTTGCGATGGTTAGAAATAATTTCCAGTCGGGTGGTTATGACGGTGGTAGGGTTGAAGAGCCTAATTTAGAATCTCGAAGTTTTTTCGATATGTTAGACGCAGCAAATCAACCACTATACAGCGGTTGTAGGGATGGTCATTCACCGCTATCTTCTGCTACAAGGATGATGAACATAAAGACTAATTACAATTTGTCCGAAGATTGTGTTGATGCATTCGCCGAGTTCGTGAAAGATATTTTGCCAGAGGATAATCTGGCCCCTGCATCATACTACGAGATCCAAAAACTTGTTGCCGGTCTTGGTTTGTCCTACCAGGTTATTGATGTGTGCATCGACAACTGTATGATATACTGGAGAGAAGACGAGAACCAAAATAAATGTAAATTTTGCAACAAACCACGGTTCCAGGACACAAGTGGGAGGGTGAAGATTCCCTTCAAACGGATGTGGTATTTACCCTTAACGGAGAGGTTGAAGAGGCTGTACGAATCTGAACGCACAGCTAACTCTATGAGATGGCATGCAGAGCATAGACAAGATGGAGATATCACGCATCCTTCTGACGCGGAAGCGTGGAAACACTTCCAAGCAGTATATCCAGATTTTTCTTGTGAACGACGGAATGTATACTTAGGCTTATCCACTGATGGTTTCAACCCGTTTGGCAAGCATGGAAGAAAATATTCGTTGTGGCCGGTCATCGTGACACCTTACAATTTGCCTCCATCTATGTGCATGCGACGAGAGTTCTTGTTTCTCTCAATTCTAGTTCCCGGGCCAGATCATCCAAGACGGTCGCTCGATATATTCCTCCAACCATTGATCTATGAGTTGCAGATGTTATGGGAGCATGGTGTTGTGGCTTATGATATTTCAGTGAAGCAGAATTTCACCATGCGTGCGGTTCTTATGTGGACCATAAGCGATTTTCCGGCGTACGGTATGTTATCTGGATGGTCAACGCATGGACGATTGGCATGTCCTTATTGCCAAGACAATACTTCAGCTTTCCAATTGCAGCACGGCAGGAAGACTTCATGGTTTGATTGCCATAGGTGTTTTTTGCCGCCCAATCATCCATATCGTAAGTCTAAACGACAGTTCAAGACGGATGTACGAGTGTTTCATGGTCCACCTCCTGAGATAGATGGTCGCAGCATGTTGGAACAGTTACGAGATTTTGGTGCAGAGCGAACTCCGGAATGTGGGGGTAATGGCCATTACCCCGTTGACGGTTGTGGGGAATATCACAATTGGCACAAGAAGAGTATTTTCTGGGATTTGCCTTACTGGAAAGACCATCTACTTCGGCATAATCTAGATGTCATGCATGTGGAAAAAAATTTCTTTGATAACATCATGAACACCGTATTAAACGTACCAGGAAAGACAAAAGATAACTGGAATTCTAGATTAGACTTGCCATCAATTTGTTCGAGGCCATCTCTTCATGTAAAGAACGGTAGATTGCCGATGCCTGCTTTCCGGTTAGACGCAGGGCAGAAAGAAGTATTTTTTCAATGGTTCAAAAAATTTGTAAAATTTCCAGACGGCTACGCATCTAATCTACGTAATTGTGTGGATTCTACGGAAGACAAGTTTATAGGGATGAAGAGTCATGATTGTCATGTCGTGATGCAACGTCTTCTTCCATTTGTATTTGCATATCTTCTTCCACAACCTATCCACCAATCTATTGGAGGTATATTTCTTACTCCCATTATTTTTTTACAACCATAATAGTATTATATATGTACTAACTTGTTTAATTTTTTTTTTTAGGAGTTGGTGCATTCTTCCGAGATTTATGTTCAAGAACGCTTACCACACACGGGATACGTAACTTGGAGGCCAATATCCCGGTTCTCCTTTGTAATCTTGAGAAGATATTTCCACCGTCTTTTTTTGACGTTATGGAACATCTTGCTATTCACCTCCCCCGCGAAGCAGCCTTAGGAGGCCCTGTTCAATACCGATGGATGTATCCGTTCGAGCGGTACATGTTCCACCTTAAGAAAAAGGTTAAAAATTTGAGCAAGGTTGAGGGATCAATTGTCGCACAAAGCATAAACGAGGAAGTCTCACAATTTTCCGAAAATTACTTTCCACCGGGAGTTAGTACTAAGGCGAGACGGCCTCCCCGACATGATGATAGAGGTGAGAAAGCAGTCTATGACGTGGTAGTTCCCGAGTTGTTTTCCCAAGTTGGTCGACCAAGTGGAAAAGCAAAGAAACGCAGACTATCACCACAAGAGGTCACCCATTTGCATACATATATCCTAAGAAACTGTGATGAAATTTTGGAGTACGAAAGGTATATATATATCAGTTATCATACTAAATTTATAGAATTATTTTACTTCATCTACTAACGACTGTTATGTTACAGGATATACATGTCTCTCGCACGTGAATACCATCGCGATAAGACAGATGCCGAACTTGCTGTCTTGAAAGACGAAGAATTTGAGAAGTGGTTGAAATGTTATGTAAGTTTACTATAATTACTTACTCTTACTTTGCGATGTTGTCACGTTCATATGTTACTTATATCTTACTATTATCATTTTTAGGTTTCCGATTGTATAGCACGTGCTCATCCCATCCCGACATGGTTACTGGAGTTTGTCCATGGTTTACGCAGCACCGCCACTTCATATCCCCAGTTTTGTACTAGGGGATATTCGTTCAGGATCCGCAAGGAAGGACGTGAAACGTCAACTGCGGACTATGGTATTTCGGCAAATTCCGGCGATACCATGTACTATGGGATTTTAAAAGAAATCTTGGAAATCCGCTATCCAGGAATGTTGAACTTGAGGTGCATTGTGTTTATGTGTGATTGGTATGATCCATGCAATGGTCGAGGGGTTCGAGTTGACCCTCTTGGTGTTATTTCGATAAATTCAAGCCGAAAACTACCGTATTATGATCCATTTATCCTTGCTTCTCAAGCAGACCAGGTATTAATACACTAATATGTTTACATATGTACTCATAGTTAAGGTTTCTTGTTCATGTATATTAACAATATCACCTAATTATTAATAGGTTTGCTACATGCCATATCCTCGAGTTACCTACCGTACAGATCCGTGGATCACAGTAACTCCAATTAACCCAAGAGGAAAAATCTATGGAGTTCCAGAACATGATGCTCTACAACCATCGAGAAGTGTACCAATGTCACCTGTTGAGGAGATGGATAACATTGACCTTGTCGTTGATGTCACACATGTCGGGGATGATCTAGTGCATTCGGACGAAGAGGAAACACTAGGGGAATTTGACGACGATTCAGACTCCATCCCTAGTGAAGGTCCCTCCGAAGATTCAGAATAGTAATTTGGGAATAACTGTTAGGTTTTTTATGTTCTTCTCTCACATTTGTGTGTTCCGAATTATTTAATAATATATATATTATTGGTATTGCAACTCCAATAAAACATTACATATAATGAAACATAAAATTTAGAACACATTCTTAAAAAGTCTTAAAAAGGTACACGAAATCCTTGCAAATATTAAACACACAACGGTTATGGTACAACTACATAATAAACTCCGCATTTGAAAATCTTATGTCGGTTTCCACTTTAGGGATGTTCTTTCCCTTTTTCTTCTTTTCTTAGAACCATTTACTGATGTTCTTTCCCTTTTTCTTCTTTTCTGGAGAATCTACAAATCCGTCACAAAATTCGCGTTTGATTGCATCAACATCTAGATTTATGTTAGGCTTCTCAGGACTTTGGGCGAACTCGAAATCATGAACGTAATGATCCTTTGGTGGAGAATCTATAAATCCGTCGCACAAATCACGTTTTATTGCATCAACATCTAAATTTAAGTTTGGTTGTTCTGGGCTTTGAGCGACTTCATAATCATGGTAATGATCCTCACATACGTTTGAAGTACTTCCACTGTAAGTATCTGAGTTTTCCATCAATTGACATGGTTGCTCGCCTTCGATAGGATTGGCGTGGCCAAGTTGTACGCCGTGGCCTGTTTCGAAAGAGGTCTCATGATGCGCAGGTGATGCGAGGTGAAAGTTCTCAGGCACGCCCAACACAAGATTTTATTCGTGAGGTCATTAATGAGGCACCACATACCGACCAGGATTTTACTACTCCTCGGTGGACTTCTACTATCGATTACATACTCCGTGAAGGTATATATGTAGGTTTACTTTTACAATAATGATTGTAGCTGAGAAATACTAAATCAATCATTCATACATGTAGGTTCTTATAAAAATAGGAGCACACCATTCTGGACCCAGCTTGCAGAAATTCAATGTCCGCATTCACAATTTGTGAAAGTGAAAAAGGTTTACGTTTTCGCCCTTTTTTATCATTCACCTTTCTAAATTCATTATAGTTTTGAATTTAACCTTTCTCCATTAGTGAATCAAAATAAAAGTCAAGAATGCTTAACATTTTAAAGTGTTAAATCCTTAATTTTTTTTTTAAAAAAAAATACAAAACCGTCAGAATTCCGTCAGACATTTATGACGGAATTCTGACGGAATTTTATTTTTTTTAAAAAATAAAAATAAAATAACAATTAAAATACGGTAACGTCTTACGGATTTGTAACGGATCCTAAATTTATAATTTGTTTTCCTCGCATACAAATAAAAGGCATATTTGTTTAGGATGTACGATATTATAACAATTTCACGATTGTTTTACAATGAATAAAATTTTACTTCTTATAAGTTAATTGTAATTTATATTTAATTAAGGAAATTTATAATATGATTAAACTTTCAAAATTCTTAATATGATTTAACTTTTTTGCCAGTAATGAATCAAAATTAAAAACAAGAATGTTTTACATTTTAAAGTGTTAAATCCTTAATTTTTTTTAAAAAAAAAAATACAAAACCGTCAGAATTCCGTCAGACATTTATGACGGAATTCTGACGGAATTTTATTTTTTTTAAAAAATAAAAATAAAATAACAATTAAAATACGGTAACGTCTTACGGATTTGTAACGGATCCTAAATTTATAATTTGTTTTCCTCGCATACAAATAAAAGGCATATTTGTTTAGGATGTACGATATTATAACAATTTCACGATTGTTTTACAATGAATAAAATTTTAAGGATGTACGATATTATAACAATTTCACGATTGTTTTACAATGAATAAAATTTTACTTCTTATAAGTTAATTGTAATTTATATTTAATTAAGGAAATTTATAATATGATTAAACTTTCAAAATTCTTAATATGATTTAACTTTTTTGCCAGTAATGAATCAAAATTAAAAACAAGAATGTTTTACATTTTAAAGTGTTAAATCCTTAATTTTTTTTTAAAAAAAAAATACAAAACCGTCAGAATTCCGTCAGACATTTATGACGGAATTCTGACGGAAATTTATTTTTTTTTAAAAATAAAAATAAAATAACAATTAAATTACGTTAACGTCTTACGGATTTGTAACGGATCCTAAATTTATAATTTGTTTTCCTCGCATACAAATAAAAGGCATATTTGTTTAGGATGTACGATATTATAACAATTTCACGATTGTTTTACAATGAATAAAATTTTACTTCTTATAAGTTAATTGTAATTTATATTTAATTAAGGAAATTTATAATATGATTAAACTTTCAAAATTCTTAATATGATTTAACTTTTTTGCCAGTAATGAATCAAAATTAAAAACAAGAATGTTTTACATTTTAAAGTGTTAAATCCTTAATTTTTTTTAAAAAAAAAAATACAAAACCGTCAGAATTCCGTCAGACATTTATGACGGAATTCTGACGGAATTTTATTTTTTTTTAAAAATAAAAATAAAATAACAATTAAATTACGTTAACGTCTTACGGATTTGTAACGGATCCTAAATTTATAATTTGTTTTCCTCGCATACAAATAAAAGGCATATTTGTTTAGGATGTACGATATTATAACAATTTCACGATTGTTTTACAATGAATAAAATTTTACTTCTTATAAGTTAATTGTAATTTATATTTAATTAAGGAAATTTATAATATGATTAAACTTTCAAAATTCTTAATATGATTTAACTTTTTTGCCAGTAATGAATCAAAATAAAAAACAAGAATGTTTTACATTTTAAAGTGTTAAATCCTTAATTTTTTTTTAAAAAAAAAATACAAAACCGTCAGAATTCCGTCAGACATTTATGACGGAATTCTGACGGAATTTTATATCCTTAATTTTTTTTTAAAAAAAAAATACAAAACCGTCAGAATTCCGTCAGACATTTATGACGGAATTCTGACGGAATTTTATTTTTTTTTAAAAATAAAAATAAAATAACAATTAAATTACGTTAACGTCTTACGGATTTGTAACGGATCCTAAATTTATAATTTGTTTTCCTCGCATACAAATAAAAGGCATATTTGTTTAGGATGTACGATATTATAACAATTTCACGATTGTTTTACAATGAATAAAATTTTACTTCTTATAAGTTAATTGTAATTTATATTTAATTAAGGAAATTTATAATATGATTAAACTTTCAAAATTCTTAATATGATTTAACTTTTTTGCCAGTAATGAATCAAAATTAAAAACAAGAATGTTTTACATTTTAAAGTGTTAAATCCTTAATTTTTTTTTAAAAAAAAAATACAAAACCGTCAGAATTCCGTCAGACATTTATGACGGAATTCTGACGGAATTTTATTTTTTTTTAAAAATAAAAATAAAATAACAATTAAATTACGTTAACGTCTTACGGATTTGTAACGGATCCTAAATTTATAATTTGTTTTCCTCGCATACAAATAAAAGGCATATTTGTTTAGGATGTACGATATTATAACAATTTCACGATTGTTTTACAATGAATAAAATTTTACTTCTTATAAGTTAATTGTAATTTATATTTAATTAAGGAAATTTATAATATGATTAAACTTTCAAAATTCTTAATATGATTTAACTTTTTTGCCAGTAATGAATCAAAATAAAAAACAAGAATGTTTTACATTTTAAAGTGTTAAATCCTTAATTTTTTTTTAAAAAAAAAATACAAAACCGTCAGAATTCCGTCAGACATTTATGACGGAATTCTGACGGAATTTTATATCCTTAATTTTTTTTAAAAAAAAAAATACAAAACCGTCAGAATTCCGTCAGACATTTATGACGGAATTCTGACGGAATTTTATTTTTTTTTAAAAATAAAAATAAAATAACAATTAAATTACGTTAACGTCTTACGGATTTGTAACGGATCCTAAATTTATAATTTGTTTTCCTCGCATACAAATAAAAGGCATATTTGTTTAGGATGTACGATATTATAACAATTTCACGATTGTTTTACAATGAATAAAATTTTACTTCTTATAAGTTAATTGTAATTTATATTTAATTAAGGAAATTTATAATATGATTAAACTTTCAAAATTCTTAATATGATTTAACTTTTTGCCAGTAATGAATCAAAATAAAAAACAAGAATGTTTTACATTTTAAAGTGTTAAATCCTTAATTTTTTTTTTAAAAAAAAATACAAAACCGTCAGAATTCCGTCAGACATTTATGACGGAATTCTGACGGAAAACCCTAATTTATTTCCCCCCTAAACACTTCGGTGGGATCAAAATGGCGGGAAGGCTGACGGAATTATGACGGATTTTAATGAACCGTCATAATTCCGTCAGAAAACCGTCATACTGTTCTTTATAATCACACTTCGTCTTCTCCGACGTCGGGTTTGCAGAGAAAAACCAAAAAAATTTACCCACCTCCTCTTCTCCGTCCGATTCACCGGAGAAAGCGTCCGATTCACCGTCTTCTCCGTTGCTTTACCGCCGTTTGTCACCCAACTCACCAAATCAATGTAAGTTCTTGGTAGTTTTAAGATTATGAACAATTCCAACAATATTTTTTCAATCCGTTGAAATTGATGCTTGAAAATGTTTCGGATTTCAATGGGTATGGGTTAATTTCGGATTAGAAATCTTGGAGAACATGGTTTTGTAATTGATTTACCACTAAAGATTTAGGGATTTAGAAAATCAAATGAATTTAGGGATTTAGAACATTTCATTAATTTAGTGATTTAGAAAATAAGTATGAATTTAGAATTTATGAAAAATTGGGTATAAATGGATGTATAGATTAATTGAATTTCAATTGTAAAAAGTTGTAATTTTTAAGGATTTATTGAGATATATACCTCTAATTTGTTAAAAGTAAGGAAAAAAATTCTTTAATTATAAACATGTAAAGCTTAAATTTTAAAACATATAAAAATATGTAACTTTGAAAAACATGTAACTTATAAAAATATGTTATTTTGTAAAACATTGAAATACCGTATAAAAACTATATAATTTAAATAAATAGAAAAAACTTTTAAAAAAACTTGTTAAGAAATCTCTATAATTTAAAAAACTTAAAAAAAAACCTTTAAAAAAAACTCTATAATTTAAATAAATAGAAAAACCTTTATTAAAAACCCGATGCAGTCGCGGATTCAATTGTAAAAAAAAACTTGTAAATTTTAAATAAATATCAAAAATTTTACAAACATGTAACGGTTAAATTTAAAAACATTTAAACTATGTAACATTTATGAACATGTAACTTTTAAAAACATGTTACTTTTGTAAAATCTCATAAACTCAAAATCATAATTCCCAAACGCCCTAACTCCGTTCAAAATGAATTGTATATTTTAAAGCAATAATTGGCATACTAATTTTACATATGTAAGAAAATTAAAAGGTTATTTATAAATTTTTGAAATCGTAGGGATTATCCCATGTTTCATGGCGGTACCGGAGGCGGTGAATCCAGTAGGGGAGGTGGGACTGCGAGTAATTCGCAGATCCCAACCACTCCTCATATGGGTACATCTGCCTCTGCGGGTCGTTGGGCAATGCCCATCGAGGAGTTTGTGGCGCTACCTGGTCGGGATAGGTTGCAACGCCTTGACCCGGAGTTACCTTCCAACACGACCTGGTACTGTCTACTTTCAAAATTTAAATGATTATATTAGCTTAATAATAATTGTTTAAAAATATGAAACAAAAAACCGTGTAGGTTCCAATTTTCGGGAAACGGTATTGCGGGTTGTATCAACGAAATGGTCAACAGCATGATAAGTAAGCCGTATCCCACATATGACTCGATGCCGGCTGAAGACCAGGACATATGGTTTCGGCAATTTGCGGTATGTGTTTATAATGTTAATTAAATTTACAAATATTTAGAAAAATTTCCAATTGATAAAAATTCGAGTTTTGGTTTCCTTTGCAGCAAGAATTTACGTGGGACCCCCAGCTGACTCCTATGGTTCGACGTTGTTTCGACACAAAGGCGAGGAGAAAGTACTCGTCGAAGATAAACGAGTGGAAGAACAAGTGGCTAAAAAAGGGGAGGGCGCCTAAGGCTATTAAAGACAACACAACATTATGGGATGGACTTGTTGCATATTGGCAACTGGACGCCACTAAAGGGACCTCCGCCCAAAACTCGAGTAACCGGAAGAGCCAGCGGAATGGGAAGGGAGAGGCGACCCACAACCTCGGTGCAACGAGCAAGGCGACACGTGTTCAGCAACTGGTAATTTTCCTAATTTTCCAAATAAATTTACTTATCGCTAACATTTTCCGTATTTGAATATGCTAACAGATTGAGAAGACCGGTGTCCGGCCGTCGAATGTGGATATCATCAGAGATGCCCACACCAACAGAAAGACGGGTGAAATCCAAGATGTGATTGCTCGGGAAATCGTGGAGAGCGTGGAGAAGGCCGGGCAGGAATTCCTCGCTTCGCAACCGATCGTGGAAGGAACTCCGCCGCTAACCGAAGTTCCATTCGACAAGGTGAACGAGTTCACTTACGAGGTTAGTATACGTGTCAATTTTAAACACATTTAAAATACTTTTTAATACTAATACGTTTTCAATTTAAAATTTTTTTTTGTTAGGTAACCCCTAAGAGCAGAGGTCGTGTCTACGGCCTCCCCGAAGACAGTTGCTCATCCGTTTCGTCGTATCGCTATCACGGTGGTAGCAGCTTGGTAGCACAAAACGCCGCACTGACCGAACGGGTTATCTCTTTGGAGGAACGGTACGACAGAGAGAAGGCGGAGGCGGAGGCACGTCTGCAGAGCCAGATTGAGGAGGCGGAGGAACGGCGCAAGAAGGATATGGAGGAGGTGGAGGCACGGCGTCTGAGAGAGAAGGCGGAGGCGGACGCACGAATCCGTCAGATGGAGGAGAGGATGGACGCCTTCTTCCGTCGTCAATGATTTTAAATTTAAAATGTAATTTAAATTTAATGTAAAACTTTTAATTTCTTTTTAAACAATTTCTATTTAATTATAATTTTTTTTTTTAAATATAATTTTTTCTTCCTAATTTATTTTATAAATTAAATAATTTTTTTTTAAAAATAATGCGAAATTCGTCAGAATTTCGTCAGTGTGTCCTGACGGAATTCTGACGGCTTTAAAATAAATTTTTTTTTTAAATAATGCAAAATCCGTCAGAATTCCGTCAGTTTGTCCTGACGGAATTCTGACGGCTTTTAAAATAAATTTTTTTTTTTAAGTAATGCAAAATCCGTTAGAATTCCGTCAGTGTCTCCTGACGGAATTCTGACGGCTTTGAAAATAAATTTTTTTTTTTAAGTAATGCAAAATCCGTCAGAATTCCGTCAGTGTCTCCTGACGGAATTCTGACGGTTTTCTGACGGATTTCGTTGATCCGATTTCCGTCAGAAATCCGTCAGTGTGTCCTGACGGAATTCTGACGGAATGGAAATACTGACGAGATAGAACTGACGGAAGAAATCCGTCAGAAACACAGATGTTTTCTTGTAGTGTATGGGGCTTAAAACAATCCCAATGGATATTGCACAATGTGACTAAAACAGAAGAATATTGTTGGTGTATCTAGCTTATAAAAGAATAGCTCCAGAAAAAATCGACAGAAAGAGTCGAGGAAAAAATCATCAACACACCAAAACGATTAATAGGAATGAAAAAGGACCACATGGGATACAACCACAATTGAAATAATTCCGGTGGGATTATCCATTATATCCCTCAAATTACATTATTCCATGTATCCCTTAAAATGTATGTATAATTTATCTCTGTTTGAGGAATAATAATACTACATAGATAGATAGATAGAGATACAAAACCTCTTTGATAATACTAGAAGAAGAAACAAAAATGCCTCCTCGTCTTTTGGGGTTTGGTGAGAGCTCGGTCATGCAATGCTTGAATCTCTTTATTCATACGACCTTCGAGCACAGCAACCTGTTTTCACATAGAAAGAGTGATACATACGCCTTGTTAATTTGAGCAAACTTGCTATAGAAGAAGAGAAAAAGAAAACCCTCACATATTCAAGAATATGCGGTCGCATATTTTTAGCCTGTTGGAGGGACGTCTCCATGCTTTCCAAATGTTCTGAAGCAATTAGATGAAAATCAGTAGAGTAGTTAAATCAAACATATGGGTCATAACTATTAGAGCAAGTAAAAGATTTTGGTCATGAAATCCCCACCGAACTCTTTTGATTCCTCAAGCTCTGTTGCAGCCTCATCGAGGTGACCTTTCTCACATGGTATAGTGCTCTCAAGCCCCTGAGACGATGAGAGTAAACAAATGAAGGCAATATATCTCATACACTAACAATATACACAAGTTAAGCTCTGTCTCGAGTTAACAGCCAAACAAACCTCTCAAGTAAATTATTAGATGATATTTTGATGACAAGAAGAAGAAAAAGTTGACTCCAAGACAAATAGTATGAAACAGAGAATCACACCTTGTTTAGCTCGTCTATCATGTTTTGAAGAGTCTTAATTCTCTGTTCGGTTGTCGGGCGGGTGATCCAATCCATCGACGTAGACACAGTAACCGGCGACGAAGAAACCTCTCTGACACACACAACAAAAATATCCAAAGCATCAAAATTTTCAAAACTTTAACCCAAATCGGTAGTCTCGACGCAATAATAATTGGATTCTTGATTCAAAGAAATGGAGTATGGTAAGATTCCGAGGCTAATCTAACAAAAAAAGTTTCTACAATTGAAATCCAGGTTTTATCAATCTCTGTACCAGTTCATAAAACGAAAAAGTAGTTCAAGATTCATACAAACCTGACGGATTATCTGAGAGTCTTGCTAGGAAACGACTAATCGAGAGAGGATAGTTTAGTGTCAAGGAAGAACGGGATCAAAGGGAGAAACTCTCTTTTTTTTTTTTTTTATTATCTTCTTTTACACGCCACGCCGGTTATGGTTTTTTATTGGACCAAAAAGGAAGATTATAAACTAATCTACACGATTTAACAATTTTTCACTAATCAAAGATTTGTAAATTTTTATTTTTTGATATCAAACAATGGGGAATTAAAGTAGAGAATTTCAAAGTATACACATTCAAAAAGGGAACTTACCAAAAGTCTATAACTGATTCCAATCCTAGTGTATACATAAATTTTCTTTAACCGGAAGCCCTAGCCCCCCCACCCCATTCAATCGAACCCAAACGAACGATGAGAGCAGTGAGTTCTAGGGATTCCGAGTTCTAGTTCCAATCTGACCCTTCATTATCTACTAGTAAATTGTTTCCGATCATCAACCGTTCGTAGCATCAAGGGAAAACCAGAGTTGCCTACAATCATTCGTCCGAGAGAGCGATGTTTTCGTCTTCGTCTTCTCACCCCCGGTCCGCCTTCGAGGTTCTAATGTGCAACGCTCTCGTCAAGACGAAGAATCCCCAGGCCTGTAGTTCGTCTCGCAGCCCAAAGAAAAGGAAAGTAGGGGAATCTGAAATAGCGAAAATTCCTGTATCTGAATCTGTAAAACCCAGATCGTGTGGGGTTGGTCCTCTGAAGAGCAAAATTGGATTGCTAAAGAAGAAGCCAGATGATTTCCATCCGGAAAGTGTGTGTTGTTGGGAGGATGGGGAGAGGGTTCCGTTTATGTTTCTCACCTTGGCGTTTGATCTCATTTCAACTGAAAGGAGCCGGATTGTCATCACTGATATTCTCTGTAACTTGTTGAGAACCGTTATCGCCACTACTCCCAAAGATTTGGTCCCTACGGTTTATCTCGCCGCGAATGAGATTGCGCCTGCTCATGAAGGTTTAAAATTGGGAATTGGCCTTGATTCCATCATCAACGCTATCTCCAAAGCTTTTCATAGAAGTGAGGCGCAGGTTAAGAAGAAAAATCTAATCCATGCACTTCTTGTGGCAGCAACAGATTGTGAACCTCTTTACTTAACTCGTTTACTTCAGGAAAAATTGCGGTTAGGTTTCTCACGTCCGACTGTTTTAGCTGCCTTGGGGCAAGCCGCTGTATATAATGAAGAGCACTCTAAGCCACCCCCAAATACCAAAAATCCTTTAGATGAGGCTGCGAAGATTGTTAAACAAGTATTCTCTGTACTTCCTCTCTATGACATTATTATTGGTGCTCTTCTAACCAGTGGTGTGTGGAGTCTTCCTAAAACTTGTAGCCTTACACCGGGTGTTCCGGTTTTACCCATGCTTGCAAAAGCAGTTACAAGTTTAGGTTTGGTACTTGATAAATTCGAGGACACCGTTTTCACATGCGAATACAAATATGATGGTGAACGTGCACAGATACATTATATGGAGGATGGTACATTCGAGATATTCAGTAGACATGCTGAAAGAAACACTGCCAAGTACCCTGATGTTTCTCTTGCCTTATCACGGTTAAAGAAGCCCTCTGTGAAATCCTTTATCCTGGATTGCGAGGTGGTGGCCTTCGACATGGAGAAAAAGAAACTTCTTCCGCTCCAGATTTTGAGCACTCGAGTCCATATTGTGTGAATGTCAGTGATATCAAGGTAGGGGTATGCATCTTTGCTTTTGACATGTTATATCTAAATGGCCAAATACTTATCCAGGAGAATCTGAATATTCGCCGAGAGAGGCTATACGACTCATTTGATGAAGATTCTGGGTATTTCCAGTTTGCAACTGCTCTAACATCCAGCAACACGGGTGAAATACAAGAGTTTCTTAAAGCTTCTATTGACATTGGCTGTGAAGGTTTAATGATTAAAACGTTGTACTCTGATGCAACCTATGAGCCTGCAAAGTGCACAAATAATTGGCTAAAACTGAAGAAGGATTATATGGACAGCATTGGGGATTCTGTGGATCTTGTACCAATTGCTGCTTTCTATGGACGTGGGAAACGCACAGGATTGTTTGGTGCATTTTTACTAGCGTGCTATGATGTTGATAAGGAAGAATTCCAGCGTATTTGTAAAATTGGTACCGGATTTTCTGAAGCAGAGCTTCAAGAGCTGTCATCCAGTCTTTGCTCTAAAGTGATTGCTACTCCAAAAAAATACTACAGAGTTGATGACAGTCTCAATCCAAGTGTTTGGTTTGAGCCAACCCAGGTATGGGAAGTGAAAGCAGCTGACCTGACAATTGGCCATATGCATCGTGCAGCAATCGGAATTGTGGACCCTGATAAGGGAATTTCTCTTCGTTTTCCTCGTCTGGTCCGTGTACGGAAAGACAAGAAGCCAGAGGAAGCAACGTCATCGGACCAGATTGCTGAAATCTATCTAGCTCAGAAACTCAATCAGCCAAGCAATCAAACCAAAGGTGACGATGCGATGATTGAACAGCTGTGATTCGCTGTCCGAGCATATTTCCTCCTCGCGGATAGTTGAATATGTAAAACCGTTTTTAGATGAAGTTAATGACTACTTTTGGAGAAAAAGCTCTTTTTGGATTAAGTTAATGAGTACTGTTGGACACAAAAAAACATAAATTTTCTTTTCTCTAAATCTAACCTTCAAACTTTATATTTCAGTTTAATACACAGTTTAGAATATTCAATTCATTTTTATCGCACATGTACCTAATTCATCTTTTTATTTAGCCTTAACCCAAGTCAACTGCCCCCAAACAGTAGCAAGAATTGGTCTGAAAATGGTCTGAAAATGGTCGGAAACTGGTTTATAAATACAAAATCATTAATAAAAAATTGGAATATAACCAAACCAGTAATGGAAACTGAAATTCATAGTCAACGACAATGTGTAATCATTCTCGTGTTCCGCGTTAGCCTTAGCAAAGCATTCACTAGTGATGCAGAGGTTATAGATGCAGTCTCTGATCTCTTCCATCTACTCGCGGTCTCCAACCAATCCTCTCTGGTAAAAACATACCCAAAAGAGAATCTTTTGTGCCTTTGAGTTTGTTCTTTGGACTAATTCTTTGTGAAATTAGAACAAAGGGGCTGCTATTGGAAGTGGTGGCTTATGTGAATCTTGTTACTTACTATGTCATTGGTCTTCCTATTGGTTGTGTTCTTGGCTTCAAAACCAGCCTTGGAGTTGCAGTATTACCTCTCTCTCTCTCTTTTATCTTTCTTTGTATTTATAATGTATCAATAAAGATTTTGGAGATTTTTTATTACAGGAGATTTGTTGGGGATGATTGCAGGAGTCATACTTCAAACCATAACTTTGATTGTTCTTACACTTGGAACTAACTGGACTTCTGAGGTAAAACAGTCACAAATCATGCTCTTACTCTCACTCAATAGTCTAAAGTTCTTACCTTTCACTCTGCATATATTGTAGGTGGAAAATATATCTCATAGTCAAAGAAATGGAGTATGGTAAGATTCCGAGCCTAATCTAACAAAAGTTTCTACAATTGAAATCCAGGTTTTATCAATTTCTGTACCAGTTCATAAGACGAAAAAGTAGTTCGAGATTCATACAAACCTGACGGATACAATAGATCTGAGGGTCTTGCTTGGAAACGACTAATCGAGAGAGGATAGTTTGCCAGCCAATCAAATTGAACTTAGAAAGTTTTAGCTCTGTTTTTTTTTTTTTTTTGTCTACAGAAAATCCAAATGTGTCAGTCATTGAATGATTTCTTCGGTCTGAAATGAAAAATCATCGATCTCACAAAATCTAACATACACAGACCAAAAAGTGAATTTCAATCAGATGTTTTTCTTTGTATTTCACATTTAAATTCAAATGTAATATTGTTACTTCGGCGCTTACTGGCATTAAGTTGGGCTAAATTTGCTTTTAAAATTGAAACAACGAGGTAAAATACTATAGAATAGTTTAAGCTATTCCACCAATATTACATGCTGGTCTTAAATTTGAGAAGCTATGATGATGGTTATAGCTATTTGTGAGCATTTATTTCAGTTAGACTATATATGGAGGAAGAGATGAAGAGCAAGAAATGGTAGAATATATCCTAACCAAATCGATATGTTTAAAGACGGCCACAATCTCATTCAGATCCACTAACTTAAAAACTTGATCAAGACAAAGACACAATGCTGGAGAAGTTGAAAGCTATTCCTAGGGTTTCAAGAACATCTCAGATTTTGTTCAAAACATAATTATGTAAACAAGTACTAAATATAAATGCTTTGACAAATCTATGGAGATGCAACATTGTTACGTCTCAATACGCTGCTTTAACAAATCTATGGAGACGCAACATTCTCAATACATATGGGCTTAAACATTCCCAATGGATATTGCACAGTGTGACTAGCGTTGTCAAACAGAAGAATATTGTTCCAGAGACACTTGGTGGCGTGTATGTCAAGAAACCTTTTTTTTTTGGGTTAAAAATATTGTCGATGTTGATCGGTCTTTCCCAAATATTGACAACTTCTTATTAAGATCTTTTTCGGGAGTCTCGTTTTTTTAGTTGGATTTGACCGTGGAAATGGTACGTAATCTCTCTCCCCTCTCTTTGTGACCACAATGATTGTTGCATCTACTTATGAAGTTTTTTTTCACCATGCCTTTTAGCAAAAGAAAAAAAAAATCATGGAGATTAAGTGTTGTAGCACCATCAAATTTTCTCGGTTGACAAATTGTAAGATACTTCCGCTCCTTCACAATACTCCCAAACTAAAGTTTCTTGTAGTTGATTATCTAGGTATCCTCCTTAGTCCTTACTAAACACCTAAATAACTCAAGTACGAAAAATGAGTTGTTAAATATGTATTAATATTTAATTGCAATTGTTGCTTCTCCAAAATTCACCGGTCGACCCCCGATTGCCTCTGCTTCTTGGAGCCAATCGAGCATCTATGATACCGAATGCTTATATTGAAGTTTGAGCTGATAGACTATGGATGAAGAGATGAAGAGCAAGAATTGGTAGAATACATCCTAACCAAATCTAGATGTTTAAAGACGGGCCACAATCTCCTTCAAATCCACCGCCTCAAAACTTGAAGTCCAAGACACAATAATGGAGGAGTTGAAAGCTATTCGTAGCGTTTCAAAAACATCTCAGCTTTTGTTCAAAACTTAGGCATACATAATTATGTAAACAACTGCTATCTATAATTGCTTTCACAATTTTTTGGAGCTGCAGCATCATCATAGGTTATCAAGAAAAATAAGTTAACTTGGCTTAGATTCTAGGAAGTTTCATCAACCCAACAAATCATAGAGATACAACAAGTTAATACTAGAAGATGAAACAAAAACGCCTCGTCTTTTGGGGTGTGGTGAGAGCTCGATCATGCAATGCTTGAATCTCTCTTTTCTTGAAACCTTCGAGCATAGCAATCTGTTTTCACATAAATGAGTGATAACCCCAAAATTTGAGTGAATCCCTTCAATAGTAAAATGCTTTAAAAGACAGAGTAAGAAAACCCTCACTTTTTCAAGAACAGGCGGTCGCATATTCGCAAAGTATTTAGCCCTATATAGGGACGTCTCCATGCTTTCCAAATATTCTGAAGCAATTACATGCAAAAACTTAAATAATCAAACATATATACTGGGCATAATTGTTAGAGCAAGTGAAGGTTTTTGGACGTACCCGATTTGAATTCTTCACTGCGTAGTTTTGAATTCCGAAGCTCTCCGGCAGCCTCATCAAGGTAATATTTCTCATCTTGTGCAATTGTCTCAAGCCCCTAAGATGAGAAGAGTAAAGGAACATACAATGAAGGTAATACTTCTCATGTTATGTATACATATAATGGTCTAATGGACTTCCATAAGTTAAGCTATGTCTCGTTAACAACCAAACAAATCTCTTACAAGTAATTACAATACTCCATTTGGAGGTTTATTCTTTTTCTTTCATAATATAAGATGTTCTCATATTTCTATGTAGTTTTACCTTTACTCAATTATTTTGAAACTTTTTTATAATTGGCTAAGTTGCTTTCAATTTAGATATTAGTTTAACTTTTTCTTAACCTTTGTGGTTTTATCCAAAATATCGTAGAAAAAAGACATATGAAACAGAGAATATATGATACCTTGTTTAGATCGTCTATTGTTTTTTGAAGAAACTTAATCCTCTTTTTGGGTTTCGCCGTGACATAATCAAGTTTCCCACAAAACATCATAGCTTTTAACCCAATCGATAGAAAAAATATTAGTTTCTTTATGCAACAACACCCATAAACTTGGATGCTTAATATGCAACAACAGAGAACCCCAAAAAAAAAAAAAAATCTAAGTATGGTAAGTTGGTAACGTTCCCGACTAATCTAGGGGAATTCTATACAATAGAAATTTTAGGGTTTATCAGTCCTTAAGATGAAGAAGTAACAGTCACTACAAGAAAACAACGAGAATCCTACGGAAATATCCGTCGAAAGTCTGTCGGAAAACGCATATTCCGACAGATTTCCGACGGATTTGTCTATCGTTTCTATCTTGTCGGAAATGGTAATTCTGTCGGAAATCCGTCAAAAATTTCCGACAGATTTCCGACGGCTTTATTTCCGACGGAATTCCGACATCCTGCCGGAGTCCGGCGACACGTCAGAATTCCGACTGATTTCCGACGAGTTCCGATTACATGTAAACCGACGACTTTCCGACAGACTTCCGACGTATTTATTTCCGACAGATTTCCGACGGTTTTATTTCCGACAGCTTTCCGACGGATCCATTTCCGACAGATTTCCGACGTATTCGTAGAAATTATTAAAAATTATAATAAATTAAATAATAATTAATTTAATATAAATTTAAAATTTGAACTATTTAAATTAAATAAAATTAAAAGTAGAAATTAAAATAAAATTAAAAGTATAAATAAAAAGTAATATTGTTTTACAAAAACGTTGAAAATAAAAATATAAATGGTGGGCCCCCGCGGAAAATCCGGGTTGCGGCCCAAGTACTACATCATCCGTTGCATCATCTCCCTCTCCTTGTCCCGCTCGGCTCTCTCCTTCTCCCGCTCGGCTTCTAGGGCGGCTTGTGCATCTCGTATCTGTTGGACCGTCGTCTTCAAACCTTCAATTTCGACGTCCTTTTCCTGCATCTTGACTCTCAGGTCGGATGTCTCGCTGTAGTAACAAAAAGACCCCGATGATCCTGCATCGTCGGGAAGACCATAAAGCCGCCCTTTGCTCTGCGGAGCAACCTGCGGAACAAATTAAATTGTAAATGAAAAAGACATGAAAACTATTTTAAATTTTACATACCTTTAAGACGAATTCGTTGATGATGTCGTCCGGGGCTTGGGTGAGGGGAGGGGTTCCTTCCACGGATGGCTGAGACAGAATGTACTCCTCTTCCATTCTTTGGACGCTCTCCTGAATCTCCCGAGCTACCTGATCCTGGACGACACCATTCTTGTCGGTGTGTGTTGCTAGCAGAAGTTCCAAGTTGTTGGGATCCCGACCCAACTTCTTAGCTTGCAGTTGTTAGATATTTATTTGATAATATAAATGTATAAAACAAAAAAAAAAAATTAAAAATCAAGACGTACATAAAAAACTTACCATATCCCTAGCCTTTGTCTTCTTGCTGGTAGCTCCAAGGTTGTGGGTGGAAGGTCCCTTGCCGTTGCGCTGGCTGTTCCGGTTGCTAGAGTGATATGTAGAGCTCTCCTTGGTAGCCTCTAGTTGCCAATAGGCGATGAACCCGTTCCACAAGTCCGGCTTCTCAACCATCTCCTTTGGCACCTCACCGTGTAGCCACTTATCCTTCCACTCGAACACCTTCTTCGAGTAGTGCAGTGCTGCATAAGAGTCGAATTCTCGCCTGACCAGAGCGGTCATGTGTGGGTCCCACCTAAATTCTTGCTGCAAAAAGAAAAATTAAATATAAATAATAATAATTTAAATGAAAGTAAAAATTGTGAAAACAGATGACTTACCGCAAATTGGCGAAACCACATTTCTTGATCCTCCAGTGGCATGGCGGTGTACGTCGCATAAGGACGGCTGAGCATAGAGTTTTTCATCTTGTTGAGGGACTTCGAAATCCCGCTGCGAGAATCACCAAACCTACGGAAAAAAATGTAACATTAGTTGCAATTAAATTAAATTTGTTAAAAAAAAAACAGAAATGGAACAAAAAACTTACCATCTGTCTCTACCGAGCTGGTCTGGATGGAGTCTAGTCAACCTCTCTCGTCCAGGAAGACCCATGAAGTCCTCGACGCTAATCTGCGACGGTGCTGTGGTGGCTTCTGGTGTCACCGGCGTCTCTAGAGGTGTAGACGACGGTGTAGGTATAGACGTCGAAGTCGAACGAGATCTACTCACACGACGACGACGTGGTTAGCCGCTGCCAGATACAGTGGCGAAACCACCGTAATCCCTAGATTTATATGATAATATATTTTAAATATATGAAAAATCTATTTTTTGCAAATAATGCAAAAATTATTAAAAAATTCTAAAGTTATAAAGTTTTTAAAAGTTTTAGTAAAATTGTTAAAAAAACCTTATAAAACTATTTAAATACCGTGTAAAACTGTTTATAAGGTTTTTTGTAAAGTTTTATAATTATAAAAATTATAAAAATCTCGAAATTGGTTAAATATATAATTATAAAAATATAATGTTTTAAAAAAACATTTCTTTAAATTTCCAAAATTCTAAAATTTAAATTTCCAAAATTGTAAAATTTAAAATTCTGAGGTGGAATTTAAAATTTAAAGTTTTATAAGGTTTTTAAATAGTGTTATAAGGTTTTTGTAAAGTTTTATAAGGTTTTTAAATAGTTTTATAAGGTTTTTAAATAGTTTTATAAAGTTTTGTAAACAATCTTATAAACCTTTTAAAAACTTTCCTAAATCTAATTGTTTAAAATTCTTTAAAATATAGATATAAATTCAAAAATTAAGTCATTATCTTCAAATTTACAATTATTTCGATATTCTAAAATTCTTAAGTAATTGTTAGATAATTTAAAATTCTAAAATATCAAAATTCTAAAATTCTAAATTAATCGTTATAATTGTTTAAAAATTAGTAAAACATGCTAACAATTTTCTAAACATTTATGGAAAAAATAATTTCCTAAATCTAAATTCATAATTTTTCCTAATCATAAATCTAATTTTTCCTAATCACAAATCCTAATTTTTCCTAATCATAAATCTAATTTTTCATAACAATTTAAAAACCCTAAGAATTTAGTAAAAATTAGTATTGTTAATACTAACAATTTAGTAACAATTTCATAAAATTTGTAACAATTTCCAAATTTCATAATATAACTTCCCAAACCCTAAATCTAACCCTAATCCTAATCCTAATCCTAAATCTAGCAAAAATCAATTCACAAACTAATTTATATTAAATCTAACCAAAATCAACATGAAATTTGAGGATACTAACAAATGGGATGGTATTTCCGCCATTTGTACGTAATCCGGCGAAGACGAGGCGATTTCCGGCGAGTAGGAGGAGGAGGCTCGTGGGCGATTTCTGGCGATTTCCGGCGAAGACAAGGCGAGGAGGAGGAGGCTCGTGGGAGATTAGGGCTCGTGGGCGATTTCCGGCGAATAAACCGGCGTGAATAGACAGATCGGAAGGGCTAAAGGCGGAGGAAGCGATTTGTGAGTTTTTTGAGGGTTGAGGAAGTGTTCTTCGGGGAAGACGAGTGGTCTGGTAATAACCCAGATTTTCCGACGGATTTCAAGCAGTCGGAAATCCGTCGGAAATCGAAATAAATTAAATGGGCCGCGTGTTTTGGACCGACTGATTTCGCGGTGTTTATTTTTCATTTCGCGGGTAAAAATTGGCAAATCCGTCGGAAATCTGTCGGAAAAATATACATTTTTCCGACAGATTTCCGACAGATTTGTGGTTTTAGGGTATGAGAAATTTAAAAAATATTTTTTTGTTGTTTTAGGGTTAAGGAATTGAAGAAATTTAAGAAATATTTATTAAATTTAACAAATTTAAGAAATGTTTTTTTGGAAATTAATGAATTAGCATTTTGGAAAAAATTGGTAATTTTTAAACAATATTTAGCATTGTTAACATTTTTAAACAAAATTCTTATTTTGGAAAAATTGTTAGCATTTTGTACATATTTTTACCTCAAATCTCCAATTCCGTCGGAAATCTGTCTGAAAAATATTCATTTTTATGATCCGTTTTCGTAGTTACAAGTTAATAGCATGGTTGGAGCAATATTTGAAAGATAAAATACTTGATAATGGTCATTGTTACTTTCAAATTCTAAACATTTAGTATTTTCCGTAAACATCTATTGTTTTGTATATGTAACTGTATGAAACGCTTTTGGTTGAAACATGACAAAATCGCAAAACATGTTCTGTATAACATCGAGAAGGTTATTTACTCACTTATCTTTCACTTTAGTTGTCAGAATTGTATGCCGAGACTTTGTCTTCTCGAAATTCAGGAATTTGACCTCAAAACCCTAAATCTGTCGGAAATGTGTCGGAAAAATAGATATATTTCCGACTGATTTTCGACAGATGTAATGGTAACACGTGTCGTGTTTTAAGGTTAGCATGATATGAATCATGCGTTGGAAATCTGTCGGAAATATATATATATATTTCCGACAGATTTCCGACGGAAAATCATTTTTTTTAAAAATAACCAAAAAAATGAGATAAAATAACACAAAAAATCATTCATCTGCGTATGTATTTCCGACGCATGCTTTAAAATAACAAAAAAAAAAAAACAGAAGAGCCTGTGTCGATCGACAACCCTATACCGTCGATCGACAGAGGTTTTTGGAAGATATACACAGATGAATTTTTTTATGAGAATTATATAAATATCCGTTTCTGTCAGAAATACTGTCGGAAATATTTATATACTTCCGACAGATTTCCGACGGAAAATCTTTTTTTTTTTTTTAAAAAATGAAAAAATGTAAATTATCTGAAATTCTTGTTTATGTTAACAAATACAAACATATCAAAATCCTAAATCTGAGTCTGAGTCTGATCCTTCCGAAGGAATTGTGTCTTCGTCTTCATCAAATTCTCCAACTTCTTCTTCTGATTCTGAATGTACTATATTATCACCAAATTCAGTGAAATCAACAAAAAGGTCTAACGTTGAAGAATGACCAACTGGAGCCATCGGAGTAATTCTAGTTGGTTGCATAGCATCTTGCTCAACCACTCCATATAGTCTCCCTCTTAGATTAATTGGAGTCACTGTAATCCAAGGATCTCGTCGATGTGTTACCCTAGGGTAAGAAATGTAGCATACCTGAAACAAACATATTTAGTTTAGGCAATTACAATATCATTATTTATCTATAACGCACGTATTATAAAATTTTAAAATCAAACCTGGTCTGCCTGTGATGCTAGGATGAATGGGTCATACTTTTGCAGTCTCCTAAAAGAATTTACTGAAGTGACGCCAAATTGGCTCACCTGAACACCTTCTGGATATGCCGGATCATACCACTCACACAAGAAAACAATGCACCTCATGCCCAACATTCCTGGATAGCGCACTTGCAATATTTCTTTGAGAATCCCGTAGTAGACTACATCACCACTTGTAGCTGAAACACCGTAATCTTCAGTTGGCCTCGACCTTTCTTCATGAATCCTAAATGCAAATCCCCTAGTGCAATACCGAACGTATGAAGTTGCTTCGAAGCTTGGGCCAGAAACTATCTCTTGTAACCATGTCGGAAACCTTTCTCCATTCTTCATTCCTTCAGAAACCTGAGATAATAATTTAGACAAATTAATAAACAAACATTTCATTCAGTCCCATAATTAATTCACCAATTTTAAGATATATAAGCGTTTTTTAAAAACTTACGTAATATTGCAGCCAATTTGGAAACTCGGTTTCCTTAGATTCTCCAAGTTCGTCTTCTGCCATATCCGGATAATAGCGACGTATTGATGCAATGTAAATCCTGAAAGCAAACAACAATATATAACATATGAAACCTATATATTACTTAGGTATAAAAAAAAAAAAAGTATTTAAAAAAGTTCTGTTTTTACCTTTCGTACTCCGCCATCTCCTCACAATTCGTGAGGATATACATATGTAAGTGACTCCACTCATCTTGTGATAGGAAGCGTCTCTTCCCTCTCCCAATCACTCGGCCAACTTGCGAAAACAACTCAGGGACCAGCGCGGCATACGTGACTCTCTCACCTCTATCATCATGACGAGCAGGACGTCTACTCTTCGTACGAACTCCCCGCGGAAAGTAATATTCCGCAAACTGTGATGATTCTTCATTGATACTCTGTGCGACAATAGAACCTTTAACTCGAGCCAAATTTTTGACCTTCTTCTTTAGATGGAACATGTACCGCTCGAAAGGATACATCCAACGAAATTTAACGGGACCACCTAGTTCGGCTTCGCGGGGGAGGTGTAGGGGAAGATGTTCCATAACATCAAAAAAAGACGGCGGAAAGATCTTCTCAAGATTGCAAAGGATCACTGGTATATTGACATCTAAATTGCGGATCCCCTCAACTGTAAGTGTCCTCGTGCATAAATCCCTAAAGAAAGCACCAACTGCTGCAATAGCTTCGTGGACAGTTTGAGGAAGGAGATGGGTAAAAGCAAATGGAAGAAGCCTCTGCATCAGTACATGACAATCATGACTCTTCAGTCCCATAAACTTTAGGTATCGCGAGTCTACGCAGTTACCCAGATTAGCTGCATATCCATCAGTGAATTTAACTTCGTCTTTAATCCACCGGAAAAATTCTCTTATATTTTGTATTTGCAATCGGTACGGAGGAAAAGGATATGTACCATCGGGAAGACGATCAAGATAATCACGGTAGCAAATCTTTGAAACATCCATCCTAGACTTCACATTGTCTTTTGTCTTTCCCGGGATGTTTAACACCGTATTCATGATGTTTTCAAAGAAGTTCTTTTCAATATGCATCACATCGAGGTTGTGCCTTAATAAATGATCCTTCCAATACGGCAAATCCCAAAATATACTCTTCTTGTGCCAGTTGTGAGCTTCCCCTACACCACAAAGCGGTTCATGCCCATTACCCCCACAATCAGGAGTCCTCTTAGCACCAAAATCTCTCAACTGCTCCAATATAGTACGACCGTCTATCTCATCAATTGGAGCATCAACCACTTGTGTATTTTTCTTAAATAATCTTTTAGACCGACGATAGGGATGACCGTCCGGTAGAAACCTTCTATGGCAATAAAACCAACATGACTTTCTTCCATTCCTCAATTGGAAAGCGTCAGTGTTGTCTTGGCAAAACAGGCACGATAATCATCCATGAGTAGTCCATCCAGATAGCATACCGTAAGCTGGAAAATCGCTAATAGTCCACAAAAGGACCGCACGCATCAGAAAATTCTGCTTCCGTGAAACATCAAACGCTTCGATACCGTGACTCCATAGCATTTGTAACTCATAAATCAATGGCTGGAGGAATACATCAAGTGATCTCTTCGGATGCTCAGGGCGAGAATAAGAACGGAGAGGAATAAAAACTCTCGACGCATGCACATACCAGGGGGCAAATTGTATGGTGTTACGATTACGGGCCACAAAGAATACTGCCTTCCATGCTTCCCAAATGGGTTGAAACCATCCGTACTTAACCCGAGGTACACATTTCTTGACTCGTATGCAAAATTCGGATACAACATTTGAAAATGTTTCCACGCTTTTGCATCTGAAGGATGTGTAATCTCTCCATCTTGATGATGCTCTGCATGCCATCTCATTTGTTCTGCCGTTCGCGCAGATTGATATAACCTCTTTAACCTCGCTGTCAATGGTAAGTACCACATACATTTATATGGAATTGGAACTCTCCCACCAGTTTCCTGATACCGTGGTTTACGACAAAATTTACATCTTCTCCGGTCTTCGTCTTCTCTCCAATATAACATACAGTTGTCGATGCATACATCTATCACCTGATACGGCATACCAAGACCAGCTACAAGTTTTTATATCTCGTAGTATGATGCAGGTGCCTGATTATCTTCAGGCAAAATATCTTTCACAAAATCTGCTATCGCATCAACACAGTCTTCCGCCAAATTGAAGTCCGTCTTAATGGTCATCAGTTTACTAGCAGTTGATAAAGGTGAATGTCCGTCTCGACACCCATCATATAAGGGTTGCTTCCCTGCGTCTAACATATCAAAAAATCTTCTAGATTCTTCATTTGGTTCTTCTACTCTATCCTCCCCTATTACGATCGATGGCAAATTCTCTCTAAACGCATCATGAACCATCTCAGCGGTACCTACACCAAAATCTACTTCCGTTCTATGTTCGCCTAAGCTATCCGTTCTATGTTCACCTAAATTATCCGTTCTATGTTCGCCTAAGCTATCCGCAACATATGGTGCACTGCTACTACTAGCACCATCATTATGAGTTTCTCCATGAAAAAACCAAATTTTGTATCCCGGCATAAAACCATTGGTATACAAGTGATGTCAAACTTGTTCTACATTAACATTACGCGAATTGCAACAATTTAAACATGGACATTTTATGACCTTTCGATTCCCGACAACCGCCATGAACTCGCATATACCTCGTGCATAACTTTCATTTAATGTCTTCGACTCCGGATCATACATCTCTTCATCCATCCACGATCTATAATATCTAGAAGATGACATCTCAGTCTCTTAACGATTTTTTCTACCAAATGTTTGGTTGGAAGTTGTTGTTGTGAGTGAATGAAGATGTGTGGAATCACATATATAAATATGCTGAACGTCGGAAATCTGTCGGAAAAGCGTCGGAAAGCCAACGGATATAATAACGGATATATAACGGCTATTTTTCCGACAGATTTCCGACAGCTAGTTGGGCGTCTATCGGAAATCTGTCGGAAAATATTAACGGTTCATATTTTCCGACGGATTTCCGACAGCTTACCGGAATCTCCTCCGGAGTCGGCACCGGCTAGTTACACGGTCCAATAATCCGACCGATTTCCGACGGTCTTCTTGTCCGTCGGAAATAATTCCGACAGATTGCCGACGGAATTGAAAAATTTCAGTTCCGTCGGAAATTGGTCGGATTATCGTCGGAAAATTTCCGACGGAATTACTTCCGTCGGATTTGCGGCTGTTTTCTTGTAGTGACTAGATTAATACATACCTGACGAAAGCAATATAATAATAGATCTGAGTGGAAAATCGAAGGACTTTGCTTGGAAAAGATTAATTTAAAATACCGAATAAGGGCATCTCGAACCCAACACTAAAGTTAAATAAAAGATAAATAAAGGGAGAAGCTTTTTCATTAAAGCCGGTTATGATCCCCTAATCATGTCACTGAACAAAAAAAAAGGAAATGAATTATGAAATAATGCAGATTTTAACATTTATTTTGTAATCATCTATCTTCTGCTAAAAAATCTTCCAATTTATTATTTTGTAACAATAGAATCTTTTACTTTTTTTTTTTTTTTACATCGATAAAATCTGTAAATTGTATGTGAAGATACTTTGATCGTAAACTATAAACCATAAGGCTATATAGAAATTCTGAAACAAGAATCCTTCATATGTGACCAATAGTATTGAGTAGATTTTTCATGACTGCCTTTTTCATGATTTGTTACTTACCATCAGTAAACCCCTCCTTGCCTTTTGGGCGTTAATCATCGGTGTAAGAAATGTCCTTGAGCGTTGAGCGTTGAATAGTTCTAATGTTGAACAACT
This sequence comes from Draba incana, assembly GCA_963576765.1. Lineage (NCBI taxonomy): Eukaryota > Viridiplantae > Streptophyta > Magnoliopsida > Brassicales > Brassicaceae > Draba > Draba incana. Next base: position 3,798,635 of record OY755216.1, read on the forward strand.
GCAGCAAATTAAAAACGTCATCAAAGCAGACCGATAAAGAGATAACGAACCAGAATTCACCATAGTCAAAACCCAAATTCATCATCACAATTGAACCAATCGAATCGTTCGTTGCGAAATGAATGCCTAGAACAGATCACAGATACACGATTCTATCAGAATCGCGAAAACAAAAACCATGAATCGAAATCAAAATCGCCCAAATTGTATGAAATCGAAGACCGTACCACAATAGTGAATGGCCAAGTATAGAACTACAATTCCAGGATTCTAGTCAATTTCCGAAGTAATTTCATACAGGTTTAAGGAAAATACCTCGATTTTGTTTTTTTCTTGCTCCTGGTTTTTTCTCTTGAGCGCTAGAAAATTTTTCTCAGTCCTAAGAAAATGTGATCGCTGAAATGAAAATCCGAAAAGTTTATGTATATACTTAGTTTGGGTTCAGATAAAACCGGATCCAAACCCACCCATTTTAATGTCTTCACGTTAATAATTTTATAAAAGTCAACGCCAATACTATCTTTTGTGTTCACATTACGAATCAAACAATTCACTAATCATACTTAAGTTTTCGGTTTTTATTCACCACGTGTGATTAGAAAATCATCTCAAATACATATATTCTTTAAAAATAATGACGAAGTTATAACGTAATAAAAGAACATACATTACATTTATATGCTTAGGGGTGGGCAAATTATCCGAATCTAAAATTCGAAACCGAACCCAACCGAAATTAAGCGGTTTGGATCTATATTGGTTATTATTAGATTATCAATTTGTTTTACTTTGGATTTCGGTTCGGTTTCGGATATATCTGACCAAAGTAATAACCGAACAAACCAAATATATAAAAATAATGTATATCTTCTACTTATGTTTTTTTGTCTTTCATTCACATTTTATACAATTTTTGAAGTTTGAATCTTATTAAATGGATAAAACTCGTTTTTTCTTCATTTTGGTCTTATATTTGAATTCATGCCTTCTTTTTAAGTTTAGGCTTTATTCTTAATGTCATTAATCGCTTTATACTTATGTTTGGATTCAGATAAAACCGGATCCAAACCGAATCCGATAAGACTTTGGATGAGTTTTGGATCTTAAAATATGTAGCAAATCCGACCCGAATCCGAAAAGATCCGAACCGATCCCGATCCGTAATAGAAATATACCCAAATGGTATTAGTAAGCCTCAGTCCAAAAATCCAAAAATCCAAAAAATCTGTACCGAATCCGACCAATGATCCGAATGCCCGCCCCTTAAATATGCTCTTTATCTATGATTGTGACAAAAAAAAAAAAAAAAAAATCTATGACTACAGTAAGAAAATAACACTAAAGATTTGAGTTTTTTTTTTTTTTTTTTTGTATTTATCTATTAACCGTCAAATCTTAAAATATATTTTTTTGTTACAAAAGACAATTGCAATACTAAGTCTATAACATATAGACTTACAAAATTGTCAATGAGAATTAAATTAGATGATACCCATGTGTTACTATGTAGGATAGTAAACTTAGCTTTTGATTTCTATATAAGTAATGTTTGTAACAATTAGTTCGTCACAAGTTCAGAATAACATCTTCCATCAAATTATCAAAATTATTCTCATTGTCAAACAACCACATGATACTAAAACTGTAGAACATACATCTAATCCAAGATCCTTTCATTTCACAGATACCATTCTCCAAATTTTCATTGTTTCTATTCAAGTAACTTAGAGGTCTACTCATTCCATGCATCTGAAGCTATTATAAACCTGAAAAATCCCAACTTTGGAAAAAGACAAAGAATTTACACAAACCTGTTCAGCCTTGTGAATCACTTGAGTTCAGAGAAGCACCATGAGAAGCCAAGCTGTTGAGATCATCAATGTCGTCGTATTAGCAGCCTGCCATTTCAAAAAGCCTAATCATCACTCCATAAACTCAAATATTTTGACTCAATCAATAAATCACTCAACGCAATCATAAAATTGGTACAAGTAAAACACGAAAAGTGGGACATGAATCGTTTGGAGGAAGAAATAAGCCTTTCTTCGAAAGGATTAAGGAATTGAGACAGACCTCGAGAATTTCTCGACTTTCTCTGCGTAAACCGGATTGAACATCGTTGAAGAACATCTGACGTTGAACAGTGTTGATCTTGGCCATAGGTTGTTGAGGAGAACGAATAGTTAAAGTTGCTAAGAACAATGTTAAGCTTGAATAAAGAGTCTTTCCTTTATTAATGTTTAGAAAATCCCTCAAAACTAAACACAAGCTTTTCTTCCTTTAGTTCTTATGATCATACACAACTTGATGATCTTACATATATAGGTTATAGATTTCCTTTTCTAAACCTACTCTATTTCCTTTTAGATTAGAACTAGACAATTTCCTTTTTCTATTGAGATTCCTAATTCCTTTAAGGATATCTTCTTCTAGAATCTTCTTGGAGCTTATCCAACATTCACCCCCTTAAGCTTCAAGTATGTCTTCGCGAGGTCTTGAACTCCGATTAGATCTCTCATCTTCTTAAACTTGATTCTTGCTAAGGCTTTTGTTAGAATATCTGCACACTGCTCTTCTCCTGGTACATGCTCCACTTCTATTTGCTCTCCTTTAACACATTCACGTATAAAATGGTACCTTTTATGAATGTGCTTGCTGCGTCGATGAAACACCGGATTCTTTGTCAATGCAATGGCTGACTTGTTGTCAATTCGAATGACTATCCTTTCACCATTCTTTCCCGTGATCTCACTTAACAAGTCTTGTAACCAAATCGCTTGTTTTGCTGCTTCCGTTGCAGCCATGAATTCGTCCTTACATGATGATAATGCGACCGTTTCTTGCTTCTGTGAACACCAAGTTATTGGCGTTTCATCAAAGTAGAAGATATGTCCGGTTGTACTTCTACCATCGTCTTCGTCCACATTGTGACTACTATCACTATAGCCAACAAGCTTCTTTGGTCCATCTTGCTTGAACTTCAATCCATAACCCAACGTTCCTTGCAAATATCTTAAGACTTGCTTCAATGCGTTTCCATGTGATTCTCGCAGAGACTGCATGTATCTGCTTAAGATTCCAACAGAGAAAGCTAGATCGGGCCATGTGTGTAATAGATACCCGAGACAACCAATCCTTCTTCGATACAGCGTTGCATCAATCTCGGGTTCTTCTTCTGCCTTTGATAACTTTAAGCCAAACTCCATTGGTATATGTGTTGGGTTGCAAGTATCCATCCCTGCTTCCTTTAAGATTCGACGAGCATAAGCTTCTTGTTTTCTCTCGATTCCTTCTTTGCTTTGCTTTACCTCGATTCCAAGATAGTAAGTGAGCTTCCCTAGATCAGACATCTCAAACTTTGTTGACATTTCTTCTTTGAATTCCTTGATGATCCGAGTTGAATTTCCAGTTACAAACAAGTCATCCACATATGTTGCAACAATGAGAAGATGTCCTTTTTCTTCCTTCCGATAGACCGAACTCTCCTTTGAACACTTTGTAAACCTTAGACTCTTCAAGATTTGATAAAGCTTTGTGTTCCATGCTCTTGGGGCTTGTCTAAGTCCGTATAATGCCTTAGAGAGTTTGAAAACCTTGTGTTCTTCTCCCTTCTTTTCAAACCCTTCAGGCTGAGATACATACACATCCTCATTCAATTCTCCATGTAAGAATGCGGTTTTTACATCCAAGTTATGTATCTCTCAACTATTCGCAGCAGCTAGACCAATTAAAAGTCGCACGGTTTCGATCCTTGCAACCGGTGCAAACACTTCATCAAAATCAACTCCTTGTTGTTGCACGTAACCTTTTGCAACAAGCCTAGCCTTATGTTTGTTTATCAATTCATCTGCATTCCTTTTGATCTTGAAAACCCACTTGAGACCAATGACTCTGACTCTTTCTGGTTTTTCTACTAGCGTACAAGTCTTGTTCTTGTTGATTGAATCAATCTCTTCGGAACACGCATTAGTCCATTTGATAGTATCCTTAGCTTCTCGATAATCAAATGGCTCATCATTGAGTGAAAGGAGTAGCATCTCACATTCTACATTAGCTAGAAGCACGTAATCATCCAGGTAGCTTGGGCGAGATGTTTGTCGATTCGATCTTCGAGGTCCATCTTGAAGATCGTCTTGCGTCTCATATGCATCATGGGGATCAACCGGTCTGGGGGATGGACCGGTAGGTCCCAACTCTAGGACCTCCGTTCTGTTTCCAGAGGCTTGAGGATCGACCGGTTTTGGAGGTGGACCGGTCGGTCCGGATTTCAGAGGCTCCGCTCTGTTTCCAGAGTTTGAAGGATCGACCGGTCTTGGAGGAGGACCGGTCTGTCCTGATTCCGATTCTCCTACATTCTCTTCCAATTGATTTCCAGCTTTGAATGGTCCATGGCCATCATCAATCTCATCACCCCATGTTAACTGAAACATCCCTGGTTCTCTGCAATCTCCTTGTGCTCCCTTCCAATTCCAACCTTGTTTCTCATTAAAAAACAACATCTCTACTCACAATGATCTTCCTTGTTGTTGGATTGTAGAGTCGATAAGCCTTGGATCCGGGTTCAATCCCAAGGTGAACAAGAGCTTGTGAACGATCATCTAGTTTCTTCAGATGATCACTTTGAATTTTGGCATAGGCAAGACAGCCAAAAACTTTGAGGTGATCAACGTTCGATTTCTTATTTCTCAAACTTTCGTATGGGGTTTGATTTTGGAGAGCTCTTGTAGCAACACGATTGATGAGATAAGTAGAATGGCGTATTGCTTCTCCCCATAAGATGTTTGGTACTCTCATCGCCTTGAGAATACTTCGAGTCATCTCCATTAGAGTACGATTCCTGCGCTCTACTACGCCGTTCTGTTGCAGAGTATACGGTGCAGTAAGATGCCGTCTAATGCCGTATTTCTCACAGTACTCCTGAAATTCCTTTGAGGTGAACCCTCCACCTTTATCTGTACGCAATGTCATGATCTTCTTGTCGAGATCCTTTTCGACTAGTTCCTTGAAAGTTTTAAACTTTTTGAATGCTTCTCCTTTTTCTCTTAACAAGATAGTCCACATATACCTTGTGTGGTCATCAATGATTACAAAGATGAATCTATTTCTTGAAGGAGTAGCCGAAGTTATTGGACCACAAAGATCTGCGTGTAGCAGTTCTAACTCTCGAGTTGCTCTGAATTTTGTGGCTTGAAGAAAAGCTAGACGAGTTTGCTTTCCAACTAGGCATGACTCGCAAATCTCCTTTTCGCATTCTATAGATGGTATACCGCGAACCATCTCTTGTAGCGACATATTCTTCATCGTCCTGAAACTGATGTGTCCAAGTCTTGCATGCCATCTCCATGTTTCTTCCTCAATTTTTGAAAGTAAACAAACCGGTTTCTTAATTTCGAGTTTTATCTTATATAATCGATTTGGAGATCGAGTTACCTTGGCTAAGAGTTGACCGAATGGGTCTCTTAGAGTTAGATAATTAGATTTCATTCTGATATCGCAGCCGCATTCTGTTGCTTGTCCAAGACTGAGTATGTTGCTCTTTAGCTCTGGAATGAAATAGATATCTTGTACTATCCTTTGTTCACCGGTTTTCCCTTGAAAGAGAATCGATCCCTTTCCTCCGATGTTAACACATGATCCATCACCAAACCGAACCTTTCCTTTGATTCTCTCATTCAACTCCGAAAAATAACTCTTCTCTCCTGTCATATGGTTGCTTGCTCCGTTATCTAACTACCATATTTCATCTTCCTTGCTGGATGTCTCATACTTCTTAGGAATTACTTTCTCTTTGGTTAAAAACACAATCTCATGCATATATAATGCAATATCGGCTTCTTCTGTTTCGGCTTTGTGGAGATTCTCTTCCTTCTGATCTCTCGTCGGACAAACAGAGGCAAAGTGCCCTGGTTTATCACACTTGAAACAGATAATCTGTGTTCTATCTTTCCTTTCTCTGCTTCTATCTTGCGAGTTGTATCTTCCACGACCCCTTCCTCTAGAACCTCTTCCACGTCCTCTAAAGCCTCTTCCTCGTCCTCTTGAGTTATCAAACCGATTCTGAGAATCCGAATGTGTGAACAACAGATTCCCTTGAGTTTCTTGTGAATCTTCCTCTTGTATACGTTCCTCATAGGCTTTTAGCCTCCCAACAATATCCTCAAATCCGGTTTTGTTTAGATCAAGCACTTGTTCAAGAGATGCTATGATTTGAATATACTTGGCTCGTGGTAGACTGTTTAGAAACTTCTTTACCAGTTTCGGTTCTTCTAGGCTTTGACCTAAAGATGCAGATTTAGAGGCTAGCTCCGATATCTTCCCTGCAAAGGCATCGATGGTGTCTGTTTCTTTCATCCTTAACCGCTCAAATTCAGACATTAGGGTTTGTAGCCGTGCTTCCTTAACTTGCTTTGCGCCAAGGTGTCTTGATTTGATTACTTCCCATATCTCCTTAGGTGAGTCTTGATCGCCAACTTGCAATATAAGATGCTCCAGGATAGACTGAAATAGAAGAACGGTCGCTAGGTCATTCTTATCGTCTTCTTTTGATCCAGGTTCAATCGCCTCCTACACCTTGTGAACACGAAGCAGAACCTTCATCCTCATCGACCATACGGTGTAATTCGATGAGCTTAGCATCGGACATTGTACCGAGGAGGGCACTGTTTCTTTTGATTTTACCGGTGGTTTAGTATCACCCATAACTTGGGTATACTAAGGTCGTCAAGAACTTATAACCGCCCTGATACCAAATAAAGTTGCTAAAAACAATGTTAAGCTTGAATAAAGAGTCTTTCCTTTATTAATGTTTAGAAAATCTCTCAAAATTAAACACAAGCTTTTCTTCCTTTAGTTCTTATGATCATACACAACTTGATGATCTTACATATATAGGTTATAGATTTCCTTTTCTAAACCTACTCTATTTCCTTTTAGATTAGAACTAGACAATTTCCTTTTTCTATTGAGATTCTTAATTCCTTTAAGGATATCTTCTTCTAGAATCTTCTTGGAGCTTATCCAACAATAATGTGATAAACTTTGATAGGTGTGTAGAGGAGGAGCTTCGTTCAATTTATAGTGGATCGTTTGGCTGTGAAATTGATGGAGACATAGTGGTGGTCACTTTAGGCGTTAATAGGGATGAAGTGGAAGAGAACTGAAGGCTCGAAATAGAAGTGAAGGAGATGGATCATGTAAGACATTGAACTTCGTGTAACGGTGAGGTGAGAAATCGAAAGGGAAGAGAGAAAGAGATTACGGTTCGTGTTTCGAAGGTTCGTGTTCTTCGAAAGTGAATGGACTCGGCCTAATCTCACTTTTGAAGTTGAATCATAAGTTATACTATTGTTAATGAAATAAGCCCAATAAAAATCAAAACCGTAGATGAGTTGTTTGTTTCTTGCAGTATGATTGGTGGATTATTTTTCCATATTTAAAAATTGACGTGGATAACCTTAGGGCATGTTCATTGGAGATCTTATGGTGTCTTATGGGGTGTTCTTAAAATATAAAATTATTAAAATTTGAGTAAAAGGAAGAAAGAGAATGTTTTTATGGGGTATATTGAAATATAAAATTAATAAAAGTTGAGTAGATGATGATGAAGTGTTCTTAAAGAGGAGAAAGAGTGTCTAAAATTAGACACTTTTGGAGAGTGTCCTTAATTAAAGTTGAGTAAAAGGATGAAAGAGAAGGTATAAAGTTGAGTAAAATGATGAAAGAAAAGGTATAAAGTTGAGTAAAAAGAAGAGAGAGTGTGTGTTTTAATAATTTTATATTATAAGAACACTTCTTAAGACACGACGGTGTCACCAATGAACATGGCCTTAGAAGGCTCAAAATCTTCTCCTTTTATATAAAGGAGAGTCTTTAATTTGGTAACAACGAGTTTAAAATAAAAAATTAAAAATGTTAGATATCGTTATGATTATCCCAGAGAGTTTTGGTGGCGTGTATATCAAGAAACCTTTTTTTTTGGGTAAAAATATCAAGAAACTTTATGTCAATGTTTTTTTTTTTTCCCTAAATTTTGTTTTTCTTTGTGACCACAATGTTTGTTGCATCTACTTATGAAGTATTTTTTTCACCATCATGGAGATTAAGTGTTGTAGCACCATCAAATTTTCTCGGTTGACAAATTGTAAGATTCTTCCGCTCCTTCACAATACTCCCAAACTAAAGCTTCTTGTAGTTGATTATTACTCAAGTACAAAAAATGAGTTGTTAAATGTGTATTAATATTTAATTACAATTGTTGCTTCTCAGAAATTAACCGGTCGACCCCCGATTGCCTCTGCTTCGTGGAGCGAATGCTTATATTAATATGATCCCGAATGCTTATATTGAAGTTTGAGCTGATAGACTATGGAGGAAGAGATGAAGAGCAAGAATCGGTAGAATACATCCTAACCAAACCTAGATGTTTAAAGACGGCCACAATCTCCTTCAAATCCACCGCCTCAAAACTTGAAGGCAAAGACACAATAATGGAGGAGTTGAAAGCTATTCGTAGCGTTTCAATAACATCTCAGCTTTTGTTCAAAACTTAGGCATCCATAATTATGTAAACAACTGCTATCTATGGAGATGGAGATGCAGCATCATCATAGGCTATCAAGAAGAATAAGTTAACTTGGCTTAGATTCTAGAAAGTTTTCATCAGCCCAACAAATCATAGAGATACAAAAACAAGTTCATACTAGAAGATGAAACAAAAACGCCTCGTCTTTTGGGGTGTGGTGAGAGCTCGGTCATGCAATGCTTGAATCTCTCTTTTCTTGCAACCTTCGAGCATAGCAATCTGTTTTCACATAAATGAGTGATACCCCCAAAATTTGAGTGAATCCCTTCAATGTAAGCAAACTTATAGTAAAATGCTTTAGAAGACAGAGTAAGAAAACCCTCACTTTTTCAAGAACAGGCCGTCGCATATTGGCAAAGTATCTACAGGGCCGGCTCTGGGCAATGACAAATGGGGCCTACGCCCGGGGTCCACCCAATTTTTTTAAAAATTTTTAAAGAATAAAAGACCCCAAATTTAAAAAAAATAAAATTTTATATTGCATAAAAGGCTCCAAATTTAAATAGGTATACTAAAAGGGCCCAAATTTTTTTTTTTTCCCAGAGCCCCACCAGAAATTAAGACGGGACTGAGTATCTAGCCCTATATAGGGACGTCTCCATGCTTTCCAAATATTTTGAAGCAATTACATGCAAAAACTTAAATCAAACATATATACTGGGCATAATTGTTAGAGCAAGTGAAGGTTTTTGGTCGTACCCGATTTGAATTCTTTACCGCGTAATTTTGAATTCTGAAGCTCTCCGGCAGCCTCATCAAGGTAATATTTCTCATCTTGTGCAATGGTCTCAAGCCCCTAAGATGAGAAGAGTAAAGGAACATACAATGAAGGTAATACTTCTCATGTGGACTTCCATAAGTTAAGCTATGTCTCGTTAACAACCAAACAAATCTCTTACAAGTACAGTAGAAACTCTATAAATTAATACTCGATAAATTTACAAACTCTCTAAATTAATAAATTTGGCCGGTCCCGAATCGGGCCGGTGTAAAATATAATAAAATTCGATAAGATAATAAAATAATATTTTTTTTAGAAATCCTATGGTCCCAATAATATCATAAATTAATATATGCTATATAAGCATGACTAAAATATATTTATACATCATGTTAGTATTGTATGTCTTTTTTTTAGAACTGAAATTTGTTTATAACTCTATCGTTATTTAATATAGTATAAACAAACAAAGAGAATAAAATAATTGCATAAAAATATAGCATAATATAAATTAAATTTTAAAATCAAAATTATTTTTAAAAGATTATGGAAAGTTTCCATTTTTGGTAAATTAATAACTCTATAAATTAATAAAATATTGTGGTCTCAACATTATTAATTTATAGAGTTTTTACTGTAATTACAATACTCCATCCGTTTCTTTATATAGGATTCTTTGGAGGTTTATTCTTTTTCTTTCATAATATAAGATGTTCTCATATTTCTATGTAGTTTTACCTTTATTCAATTATTTTGCAACTTTTTTATATTTGGCTAAGTTACTTTTAATTTAGATACTAGAATAAAACCCTCGCGATGCGAAGATTGTTTGATTTATAGTAAATATTTATGTTTAAAAAATAATTGGAGGAAAAATATACTATATCCTTAATTCAAACCCCAACTTAGATAATGGAGTGATTAAAGTTAGAAGTTCATCTGTAATTTAGAAAAATATAGTCTCATATAATTTGAAGAATTTGAAAATCAATAAAGTATATACGCTTGATATACGTAAATATGGTTTGAATCATTAAATTATTTGATATAATATCTAAATCATTTTTACATTTTTACATGTTTACAATTTGAAAAAATACCATTAACTAAATTTTCTTTATTTTTGTTTGTTCTTCTTGATATAGTTCTTCTTTTATCTAAGGTCCATTATTTTGTGTTTCCCATAGATATACATATTGTAAACCTCTACTTATATATAATGATAGAAACTTGGTCATTTATATTTTTAATTACATAGTTTGCTATTTTTCTTTTTCTAATTTTTGTTTTATGTTAAATTTCTCTTTATTAATTATTTTCAACTAAATATCTTATATAAATATTCATATAGAGGTTTTGTGCAATTTGTAAAACTAACAATTTATAAAATATCTTATATAAATATCTATTTTAACTTCTTCTTTTTAAGATAATTAACAATTTTGATAATGAAAAACTTACATATTTAAATAATTGACACGTGTCACAATCTAATCGACTACTTAATACGTGTCACGATCTCGTGAGTTACAATTATAAGAATTCTCCTTTATATAATAAGATATTTTTCTTTTCACAAATATCAGGCAAACATACAGAGTCTGATTGTTTTTTTGGTTCAGTTGATACAGAACATAATTGTTAAAGTTTATAAATATATATAAACTTTACAATATTGTTACTGTTTTTTTCTTGTAATTTAGTTAAGTAACTAAACCGATTTGTTTTTCTTGTAATTTAGTTTAAATTACATAAAGTTAAATATCTAAACCGGTACAGAAGAGAGGACCGTTTTTTTAGATTGGCATCGACATTGTTTTCTCTTTAGACAAATTCAAAGATTACATTACTTATCAACCCTAAATTCGAAATGACGTAGAGAAAAAAAAATTTGTAATTAAATTTGTAAGAGAAAGAAGGCATCATAATTGTGTATATTCGTTATTTATTTTTATTTTTTTTGATCAGAGGGGGGCCGAAGCCCCCTTTTATTCAACAACTAACTGAAAACTACAAACGTACATGTCGAGGAAACGAAATTCCCTCCACGTCTTCCAAAACCAAATGACTAACAATGTCTGGACACGTATACAATAAATGAAAACCCAAAGGAAGTGAAAACGCATAGTTCGCTAACCCATCAGACAGACGGTTAGCCTCCCTATACACATGTGAAATGTGGACTATCCAGTCCCTTGATATAAAATCATGACACAAGCGTACCAGGAAAGACAGCGGATTAGCCTCGCTTATCCCTGTCTTAAGAAATCCAACTACCAACTCCGAATCAATCTCCAGCTCTAATCGCGCAACCCGACTCTCCCAAACAATTACAAGCCCATAATACACACCCCATTATTTTTTTTGTTTTGGTGAATGTGTATATTCGACTATTGTATATTGTGTTAATTTTTTAAAGAAAAAGACGTCAATTAAACCACGAGAATCGAATGAATTTAGCATATATATATGAGATTCATGTGAACGAAAGTTTTTGAAGAGAAAATAAAGTTTCGTGAGATTCTTGTGAACTACCTCTTTTATTTACATAAAGTTACATAACTAATTGCAACATATATATATATATATATATATATATTATGTAAATATATATGTGACAAATTAGGTATATGAATTTGTGATGTCTTTATTAGACTCTGAGGTCATGTATTTATACAAGAGCTATAACCTAAAATAAGGAAATACAATATTGACAGAATGTAATTACACATATCGTAATACCCCCCCTCAAGTTGGAGCGTGGAGATTTTGAACGCCCAACTTGACTAAGAAAATATCAAACTCCTTTCGCCCAAGAGCCTTCGTTAATAAATCCGCGAGTTGATCTTTGGTAGAAACATGAACAGTACGAATAACACCACGAACAATCTCATCCCGAACAAAATGACAGTCATTTTCAATGTGTTTAGTACGTTCATGAAAGACAGGATTAGAACTGATGTGAATGGCCGGCTTACTATCACAGCAAACGGTCATAGGACCATCATGAGGAAGATGGAATTCCTTAAGTATCTCGCGAAACCAAAGAAGTTCTTGAGTGAGATCAGCCATAGCACGATATTCAGCTTCTGCAGAAGAGCGAGAAACAGTGTCTTGTTTAATTGTTTTCCAGCAAATAGGAGACGTGCCAAACTGAACAATCCAAGCAGTAAGAGAGCGTCTCGTTAAAGGACAAGCACCCCAATCTGAGTCACACCAGCCGGTAATATGAAAAGGAGATTTTGCATTAAGCAGGATACCTTGGCCGAGAGTACCTTTCAAATATCGAACCACTTTGAGAGCAGCAGCCCAATGATCTTGACGAGGTAAGTGCATATACTGAGATAAGGTGTGAACTGCATAAGTGAGATCAGGACGAGTAGCCGCAAGATAAATAAGATGTCCAACTAGACGTCGATACCGTTCAGCATCCGGAAGTAGAGGACTAGTCGAGAGACTAAGGCGATGATTTTGATCCATGGGAGAGGTGGCGGGTTGACAGCCAAGAAGACCAGCCTCGGTTACTATTTCAGTAGCATACTTGCGTTGACAAATGTAGAAACCGGACGGGCTGCGAGCAACCTCCAATCCAAGAAAATATTTAAGAGTGCCAAGATCTTTCATATGAAAGCAGGTAGAGAGATAGTCTTTGAACATAGCAAGAGCAGGAGGAGAATCGCAGGAGATGATTAAGTCGTCGACATAGACCAAAATACGAAGAGTAACACCATCCTTGTTGTACACGAATAAAGAGTAATCAGAACGGGATTGACAAAACCCGTAAGTTCGAAGAGCAGCAGCCAACTTAGAGAACCAACATCTTGGAGCCTGTTTCAAACCATAGAGAGATTTGCGCAAACGACAAACACGAGTATCACCGGGCTGTGAAAAACCGGGAGGTAGTTTCATATAAACCTCTTCATCAAGATCGCCATGCAGAAAAGCGTTATGAACATCCATCTGATGAACTTCATGATTTTGTTTAGCAGCAATATCAAGAAATAGACGAACCGTTTTCATTCTTGCGACGGGAGCGAAAGTTTCTGTATAATCAAGTCCCTCCTTCTGATTGTTTCCAAGCGCCACAAGCCTGGCCTTATAACGTTCAATAGATCCGTCGGATTTATGTTTGATACGATAAACCCATTTGCATCCAAGAGCTCTCTTGCCATTAGGAAGTTCCTCCAAAGTCCAAGTCTTGTTTAATTCGAGCGCCTGAATCTCAAGACGCATAGCATCATTCCACTCTTTTAACTCCATAGCATCTTTAAAAGATGTCGGCTCGACCGCAGCCATGAGTGCTACAAGATAGCTGCAATGTCCTTTGGAAAAACGATCATATGAATCATAAACAGAGACAGGGTGAACCGTACCTGAGGTATGCAGTGGAGGGGGTGATGACGAGGAGAGAGAGAGAGAGGACGAGGCAAAAGCAGTGTTTGTAACGACATAGTCGTTAAGGTGAGGAGGTGGTCGTTTTCGGCGATGACCTTTGCCGAGTAATTCAGGAGAGACATCATCATCAGATGATTTAGGAGAGGCATCATCATCGGATGATTCAAGCGTAGGCTGATTCGGAGATGGTGATGAAGAAGGCGTCGAAGTAGGAGATACCGAAGGGGAATCATCCGGCGGAGGAGAAATAACGACCGAATCGTTAACAATCTCATCGTCATCGTCATCAGTGTCAAAAGATGGCGAAGGAGAAGAGAGAACCAGAGATCGAGGAATGGAAGAAGAAGACTGATATGGAAATTCAGTCTCACAAAACCGAACATCTCGAGATACAAAAATCACTTCTTTTTCAAGATCAAAGAGCTTCCATCCTTTCTGACCATAAGGATAGCCAATAAATATGCATCGTCGACTGCGAGATTCAAACTTATCACCTTTGGTATGTGGATTTTGCGCATAAGCAAGGCAACCAAAAACGCGAAGATGTTGATACGAAGGCACACGACCAAACAGTTTCTCGAAAGGCGTCTTGTTTTGAAGAAGAGTCGACGGTGTTCGATTAATGATATAAGAGGCGGTTAGAACACATTCCCCCCAAAACTCGATGGGAAGATGAGCTTGAAACCGCAAAGCCCGTGCAATGTTGAGAATGTGTCGATGCTTGCGTTCAACACGTCCATTTTTTGTGGGGTGTAAACACAGGATGTTTCATGAATGATTCCTTTGGATTGGAAAACACTAGGGAGAGCAAGAAATTCAGATCCATTGTCAGATCGAAAAACCTTGACCGTCTTTGAGAATTGATTTTCGATGAGAGCCAAAAAAAGTTGTATTGTTTGAGATACCCGTGTCTTATCAGGAAGAAGATAGAGCCAGACGGCTCGTGTGTAGTCATCAACAATGGTCAAGAAATAGCGATTTCCGCAGAACGCAGTAGTCCGATATGGACCCCACAAATCGCAATGAATCAAATCAAAAGCATCTTTTGCATTAGAAACACTATCCGGAAAACGTAAACGAGTTTGTTTAGCACGAAAACACACATCGCAACTGGAAGAGAAAAAGATCCTACTATTCTTATATAAAGGTTGAACATCAGGGAGTAGACCAGTAACTTGAGCAGAGGGATGACCCAACCGACTATGCCATAAAACCGCAGTATTGTCCACGCTTGTCTGACACGCAGCGACGGAATCCACATTGCAGAACCGGTACAGTCCCTCTCCCTCTCTTTCACCCGCTCCAATCAGCATCCTCGAGGTGCGGTCCTGTAAGATCAATAAACGCTCAGTGAGTTGGCCAACCAGATGATTATCAGACACTAATTGACCAAGTGAGATAAGATTTGAGTGAAAATCCTTAATATAGTAGACTTTAAGTAATGAAAGACGAGGAGTAAGCCAGATGGTTCCTTGCTTCGTTGCGAAGGCATTAGCCCCAGCAGGAAGAAGAACCGGAATGGGAGTTATATCTTTCATATCACACATGAGATCGAGACGACTAGACATATGATGAGTGGCTCCTGTGTCCAAGATCCAAGAAGGAGCGGAAGACATACCATTGAGGGCCGGAGTGGAGGAAGGACTAATAACCTCCCTTATGCGCTTCCACTGATCATCGGTAAGACCAGAGAAGCCAAGTCTATCGTCGTCAGTGAGAGGAAGAGAGGACACAGAGTTGACAGCAGCGAGGGAAGTGCTATTTGCACGTAAAGAAGCAGAGGCGATCTTACCACGACCCGCAGAAGACGAAACACGAGATATAGGTTTCGACCTAGGACGATCACCCCACCATTCAGGATAGCCAACGATTTTGAAACATGAAGCAGATTCATGACCAGTACGCCCACAAGCTATACATTGACGATTCGGATCTTTATTTCCGGGCACAAAATTTGGATCAAATTTGTTGACCGGAGGAATAGAGCGAGGTGCGGAGGAGCTTTGAGCAACGAAACTCATGACTGGAGTCTCCTTTGATGACACGGCTTGAGAGTTGTTGTGCAAGGTCTCGTTTTGCACCAGTGTTTGATAAACGTTGTCAAGGTCAGGAAGGTGAGGCATGGCACATAGCTGTGATCTAACAGCACCATGAATGGAGTCGTCAACGCCGGAGAGAAGATCATGAACCCGCTGAGCATCCAACTCAGCGTCTTGAGCAGAAGCGAAATCACACGTGCAACCACCACAAGAGCATCGTTTGATGGGAGTGCACTCGGCGATCCCATCCCAGATTTTCACCAATCGACCAAAATAGTCATCAATGGTGGATCCGTTTTGCTTGCAGGAGACGAGAGCGTGGCGAAGCTGCTGGCGTCGTGCACCGCTCTTAAGAGAGAACCGTTTGGCGATGATATCCCAAAGATCTTTGGCGACTTCACGCTTGGAGATAGAGGAACGGAGACGAGGCTCGATGGTGGCTTTAATCCAGCCAACAAGGAGATGATTAATAGCCACCCAATCTTCATAGGTGGGAGAATCGGTTGAGGGTTTTTTGATGGTGCCGTTGATGAACCCGAATTTCTTCCGGGAACTAAGCGCCATACGGAGATTATCGGCCCAATCATCGTAATTGGAACCGTTGAGGAGAGGACTGGAAATAACAGCCCCGGGATTATCATTGGAGGAGAGATCGTATGGATTGATAGTTTTGATCTTATTTTCAGTGGAGATCGTTGAGGTAGAGGAAAGAGGACTGATCGGATCTGTCATGATGAGAGATTAGTGAGAGATATGGAGATGAAGAACACGATAATGGAGATTTCGTGAGGAAGAAGAAACCGAATCTTCAAGAAGAAGAGGCGGTCGTGAGAAAAAATAAGAAGATTAGGGTTTTAGTGTTTTTGCTCTGATACCATGACAAATTAGGTATATGAATTTGTGATGTCTTTATTAGACTCTGAGGTCATGTATTTATACAAGAGCTATAACCTAAAATAAGGAAATACAATATTGACAGAATGTAATTACACATATCGTAATAATATGAATACACAATTTGGATTTATATGAATGTATACCGCTATAATGATGGTGACTATAGTGAGATTGTCTCTGAGGATCCAGTCTTCCAAATGTCTAGTCTTGATCAAGCTAAGAAGAGCGCATTGAATCGTACCAAAGACAGATAATATAACGGTACTCGAGTATGGACAAGGGTATTTCACGTTGATCTTGGCTTGTATAAGCATCCAAGAAAAGAAAAGTATCATTCCCGTGAGTAAAAGCATACAACCTTTGATCCAATTTTCAGGTTTTGTGTAATTGTTTGAAATCGTTGCTTGTTCTTGAGAGTGATGAATTAATGGAATGCCTTGGTACATGGTAAGAAGTAAAGTTCCTCCTAAGCTTATTAGAGTTCCAAGAACGACGTCGTATCCTACTTTTGTTTTCATGTTTAGCTTTCAAAAAAAAAAAAAAAAATCAGAATTTATTGTACTTGAAATTTTTACATATAGGGACAAATATAATTTATGGTGATTGTTTAATTACCCAAATATTAAAGCCATAATAAAAGTGAGGGAGAGAATTATGGTGCAAAAAGCAGATCCTAACGTGGCAGAAATGTAGGAGAGTCCAAGTAAGTATAAATATTGCATCAAACTCGCCCTAAATAAAGGAAAGAGAGGGAGAGAATTGTAAGAAACAAGAAGCCAGAGGAATAAACTAAAAACTTACCCAAAAAGGGCACTGACGAAAAGCTGACATGATATGCTTAGGCCATGTTGAATAGAGAACTTTAGTGTGGGTGTCTAAACATTTTTTTTATTAAATTAAATTAAATTTTAGATACTTTGGGGTCTAAAGTCCAAAAAAATGTCTAAATTAAGACATTTTTTTGAACTTTAGACCCCAAAGTGTCTAAAAATTAATTTAATTAAATTAAATTTAATAAAAAAAAGTTTAGACACCTATCACAAAGTTCTCCATTGAACATGCCCTTATAGTTAGTTTCGGCCTTGTTTTCCTGACCAAATCATGCAAATCGAATATTTATTCTGTTCGGAATACAAAAATTTAGATTCCATATCCGTACATAAAATAAAATCCTCTTATAATTTATAAGTTAATTAAGTTATATTATTACTGACCAATGTAGCAAAAAATAAAGTCAATAACACTATATATATATATATATATATATGTTGATTTAGTGCTGAAGCTGATCAACGTCGTGTTTTTGTCTTCTTAAAATTTCAAAATATAGTAAACAAGATTTAATTTGAAAAAACAGTGCCTTGAAATTTCAAAAACTTTGTTTAGTTTATGAAGCATGGAAAATGTAAAAACTGAAATCTAAGAAACAAAAATAGTTGAATTTAAAAACTGTTTTGACTAATAAAATATATGTGAAATGGTTCATAGAAAAAATGAATTTAAGTTCGAAGAGTGTTCATCTTTAGACCATTACCATTTGGTTTTAAACGTCTAATTTATCTAATAAATACTTTGACAAAACTAAATTTTCTAAATAAAAATATTTATATAAATCATTTGTTTAATGACAACTAAATAGTGAAATAATTTAAAGTTTTCGACCAAAACCAGAAGATATTTTTATTTCTTTGTTCTCATAGCTGTTTGTAAATACTATCCACACTTCATCTTAAACCAAGATTTTCTCTATTAACATAGGTGTTTCATATTCTTGTTTCCTTGGTACTTATTGGCTCTATGATTGGTAAGACCACTCCTGACACTTGACCAGGATGCATGTTGTTATAATACTGGGCCGTCACCTAGCGGTAATATGTTGTTTGTTCAGAGCTTTTTTTTATTCCTTCAATTTTTTAAAAATATGAAATATTTTAATTAGTTTTACCAAATCCCATACTTTATCTTCAACATCTTAATCTTGTTTTTCCGAAAGCTATACTGGAGTAATATTTTTATTTATTTTCCTTTTCGATACTTCTGATACACACACTGATTGCATGATTACCCACAATAGTGGAGTAATATTTTTATTTATTTTCCTTTTCGATACTTCTGATACACACACCGATTGCATGATTACCCACAATAGTTTAAAAACTTTCGGGTTATGATTTAAAATACTTGAAGTTGTTCATATCAATTATCCGTATGTCCTATCTATTTTTTTTAAATACACTCTAGGTTATACTTATTTATAAACGACTAACCATTATTCTCGATATATTTCCACCATAATTCGATTATTTAACATGGTATAAATTGATATAAAGAACAATAACAAGTGATACAAAAATAATATGGTTAGTATCAGTTATGAGATGTGATATAAATACTAGCACGAGTTATTGATAATAATTTTATTACAAATGTCACTTATTAAAAATAATACAAAATTTTATATCAATTTTTTAAAAACTGATTCTAATATGTACATCATTTTAAAAAATGAGTGACTCTAACTACTTTATTTGTTGTAAAGTCTCGGCCTATATATAGAACACCATGAAAGAAGCTAAGAGAACCCAAAACAAAACAAAACAAGCCTTTCGTAGTTTATATTGGCGAGAAAGATTCAATATTGCATCTATGGCTCCGAGTTTACAAGGCGAGTGGATCAAGGTAATTGCAAATAAATTAAAACAAATTTGAATAACAAGTTGATGACCTTACGTTGAATATTTTAACCTCAATTAATATGAATATACTTATGTTCTATATTAACAGTGTGACGTTAAATCAAGATACTAATCATGACGTAAGAAAAAAGTAGAAGAAGATACTAGCTAATCATGTTTTTTATAGTAGAGAAGCAAAATAAACAACATTTTCATCATCTTTATTATGCTTTTGTTTTATAGATTGAGCAGAAAGGAGGAGAAGGACCAGGAAAGAGAAGCTCGCATGGCGTAGCCGTGGTCGGAGACAAGCTCTACGCTTTTGGTGGCGAGTTAATACCAAACAAATCCATAGACAAAGATCTTTACGTTTTCGACTTCAACACTCACACTTGGTCAATCGCTCAAGCGAAAGGAGACATCCCTAAGATCAAATGCTTAGGCATCCGCATGGTGGCCGTGGGAACTAAGCTCTATATCTTTGGAGGCCGCAATGAAAACAAGGACTTCGAAGACTTTTACTCGTACGACATGGTTAAAACCGAATGGAAGTTCTTGACCAAACTTGATGAAGAAGGAGGACCCGAAGCTCGTACTTACCATTCGATGGCTTCTGATGAAAACAATGTGTATGTATTCGGTGGAGTGAGCAAAGGAGGAGTGATGACAACCCCGGTGCGGTTTAGGACGATCGAGGCATTTAACATTGCTGATGGGAAATGGTCTCAGCTACCTGATCCTGGAGAAGAGTTTGAGAAAAGAGGAGGAGCCGGGTTCCATGTGGTTCAAGGGAGGCTATGGGTGGTTTACGGGTTTGCCACTTCGACTCAAGTCGGAGGGATGAATGATTACGAGTCTAATCATGTGCAATTCTATGACCCGGCTTCTGGAAAATGGACTGAAGTAGAGACTACCGGAGAAAAACCTTCCGCAAGAAGCGTTTTCGCGAGTGGGGTACTAGGTAAACATATATTAATATTTGGAGGTGAGACGAAGCCAGACCCAAATGGCCATTATGGCCCCGGGACATTGTCCAATGAGGGTTTTGTATTGGACACAGAGACATTAGTTTGGGAGAAGTTTGGAGGAGGAGATGAACCGGGACCACGTGGTTGGACCGCCTCCACGACGGCCACGGTCTATGGAAAGAAAGGCCTTCTCATGCATGGAGGTAAGAATCCGGCCAACGAACGAGTTGATGATCTCTACTTCTATCACTACAAGAAAACATCCACTTTTCCGACGGAATTTCCGACGGACGAAATATCTTTACTTCTATTATGTATGTGTGTGTGATGTTAGTAAATGTGATCCAATAAGGAGGTTTGTGAAACCCTAAGTAAACTACCACTTGCAGGTGGCTATTTTCTTGATTACATCAAGTTATGTTTGTGTGTTTGTGAGATATGTTGTCATTGGAATAAAGATGTGTTTACGTGTGTGTCTAATTATAGACTATTGAAGTTATCTACAAATTAATTTGCGGTTTCACGTTAATTTTATCGAATATGACTTTATGGATTTTTTTTCCAATCAAACTATAAGAAAACATACATTATTTGTGCATATTCTTTGGTACTTAAAAACTTTCAAGAAACTTTCCGGAATGATATGTGTTCATGCATTATGAGTAGTAGTAGAGAAGTAGTTAAGTCATCTTAAAAGTTTAACTAAAAATATAAAATTACGAAAGAAAACAATTAAGAATAGTTTTTAACAAATTACATGTCATGATTGATATACCTACCCATAGAAGCTACATTTACATAACACGACTCCAAATATGTATTTAAAAAGCAATAAAAGCTAAAATCATTTTGATTAAAATCAGAAACTAAAACCATATCAAATTGATTCATACTAGATTTCAGTTTTTTGTTATAAATGTATTTATTTATTTGGTTTAGATATTTAACGTAAAGTTTTTTGTCACATATTTTATGTAATTTGTATTTTAGTTGTTTTGATTTTTAACATACATTAAAAAAAAAAAAATTCTTGTGTTTATAATTTGATATTTTATATACTTCTTATTTATGTTTGATCGGAACTATATTTATATGTTGGTTAATAAAAGAAACCAGTTGGACCAAAATTCATAACTAAATAATTCTTAGCATAGCTTCAATTTGGTTCGAAGGTTGTTAACAAGCATACTAAATCCACTATGATATCTTTGGTTTGATTGGTATTGAGTAGGCAAATAGAATTTTGTAAAAGAGAGAATGGTATTCATTTGCAACATCAATCCATAGATGAAAATTTGAAAACATCTACAAGTATAATTATTTAAAGTGTGATAAACAAATAATTAACCACGTAAAATTTATATAACTAAAAAATGATATAAGTGGTTGAAAACTACCCTTCAGTTGTTATAAATCATAGTGGATTGTCATAACTAGTTCTGGTCCGTTTACGGCCCATTAACACTTAGTCTTTAGGCCGGTTTAATGAATCCTAGTTGAATTAGGATTTTCCTTTTATGTACTTTCCTTTTCCCATTAAGAAAAGGAATTTTCCTTTTTCTCTCTTGTAATAATCCTATATAAAGGATCTTATGATTAATGAATAAACACAATCTTCCCCATTCGTTCTCTTGATTTACAACACGTTATCAGCACGAGTTGCTCCCTAAACCCTAAAAACACAAAAAACGCGATTACTGTTCATCGTTACTATTCATCGTACTGTTCATCGCGTACTGTTCATCGCGCACTATTCATCGCGCACTGTTCATCGACGATTACTGTTCATCGACGATTACTGTTCATCCGGCGTTACTGTTCAAATCATAGTTCATACAGCCTTTAAGGTTACGGCGAACTAGAAGAAAGTTCATACAGCCTATCAACGGTTACGGCGAACTAGAAGACTCACGGAGGTTAAGGTAAACAATAAGAAACCCTAATCTAAAGAACCTAGATTCATGATAATCTTAGAAACCCTAATCTAAATCATGCTTGTTATTGTTATTGCTTGCTTGATTGTGTTTATTGATTCATGATTCGTAATCACTAGAAACCCTAACTTGAAACCCTAACCTAATTCAATTAAAATCCAAACCGATTGCATGATCTGTACCCGTGTCGATCGACACTAGTTTTATGTCGATCGACACGTAAACTTCTGCCTGAATTTGTTGTTTGAATTAAACTGTGTCGATCGACACAAATCACCCGTCGATCGACAGTAAACACTCTGTCCAAATTTGGTTGCATATTTATTTGAACTCGTTTGTTTGTTTGCTTGTTTGGATTGATTCGTTGATTGATAAACATGAAAATGAAACTAATTGCATCATATAGACATAACATGCTTGATTAAAATCCGGTCATATCATCATACGGTTTAGAATTTGAATACTAGGCTTGCATCATGAGCATATAAAAACATTATGTTAGGTTGTTAAACATAAAAATATGGTTTCATAAGCATCATGCATCCGTACGCGTTTATATAAGCACCCATGACCTATTTTGCATCATATGCATAAACTTTAAAATCTTATAGTTCTTAGAGAATAGGATGAATGTTTTCAGATGTCGAAAATCAACAATTTGGATTATGCTGCCCTCAATCTCTCTGGAGACAATTACTTACAGTGGGCGTTGGATACTAAGATAAATCTAAAGTCTAAAGGACTTGGCGAATGTATCATTGAGGATAATAATGAGAATGAAAGGAATCGATACAGAACGATATCGATCATTCGTCATCATCTTGTTGAGGGTCTCAAGGATCAATACCTAACCATTGAGAACCCTTTGGACCTTTGGAAAGAATTAAAGATAAGATATGACCACCATAGAACGGTGTTGTTACCAAAGGCCAATTATGATTGGAGGAATCTCAGGTTCCAGGACTTCAAGTCCGTGGAAGAATATAACTCGGCTATGTTCAGAATAGTTTCTCAATTGAGACTATGTGGTGAGAAGGTAACTGAGAAAGACATGTTGGAAAAGACCTTCTCCACCTTTCACACTAATAACGTGTTGCTTCAACAGCAATACCGTGAAAGAGGTTTTGAGACATACTCAAAGCTTATAGCATGTCTATTACTAGCCGAGGAGAATAATACACTGCTAATGAGAAACAGTGAGATGAGACCTCCTGGATCAGCCCCACTTCCTGAAGCGAATGTGGCCACAGATGAAAAGAAAGAAATTAACCACGTCCAAAGTGATTATATACATCGTGGTCGTGGACGTGGGGGTAGATGGCAAGGACGTGGCCGTGGCCATTTTAATCCATACGGCCGAGGTCAGGGCCGAGGCCACGGATTCCATAACGATCATTCTAACCGCGGGCGAGGACGAGGACGCGGATACCGAACTGATTTTAACTGTGGTATTCCTTCTCAACCACGTGACTCAACCCCAAAATCAGTATGCCATCGATGTGGAATGAGTAATCATTGGGCTAAGACATGTAGGACTCCCAAGCATCTTGTGGATCTCTATCAAGAGAATCTTAAAGGAAAGAATCCAGAAACTCATATGATCCAGCATGATAACGAAGGAGATTTCGATCATGAGCAAGATGACCTGATAAGCTATGAAACCTCAGATTTACTTAAGTGACAATGTTGATTTCGTTTTTCTGTCTTGTGTTTTGTGTTTGCTTGCTTTTACGTTTTACTATTTCATGTTTTGGTTTTGTGTTATTAAACTTTATGGAATGATAGAAGCAAATGCCACGGTAAACAGAGAATTTACCGCGAATTTCACTTTTTGGCATAACCGGCTTGGCCATCCCGGTTCTAACATGATGCGAAAGATATTAGCAAGTACTAATGGGCACACCTTGAAAGAAAGGAGAGTTATCCCAAAGAATCTCACGTGTGAAGCATGTTCACTAGGGAAACTCATTACTAGGCCATCACCAGTTAAAGTAACTAAGGAAACAATAAACTTTCTGGAAAGAATACAAGGAGACATATGCGGACCAATACACCCACCATGTGGGACGTTTAGATACTTTATGGTCCTTGTTGATGCATCCACGAGATGGTCACATGTCTGCCTATTATCAACTAGAAATTTGGCGTTTGCAAGATTACTTGCCCAGATAATACGGTTAAGGGCACACTTTCCAGATTTTCCTTTGAAAACTATACGCCTTGATAATGCTGCTGAATTCACGTCCCAAGCATTTAATGATTATTGTATGTCCATGGGGGTAAGTGTTGAGTATTCTGTGGCACATGTACATACACAAAACGGTTTGGCAGATTCATTTATTAAACGCATACAATTAATAGCTAGACCGTTGCTTATGAGATCAAAACTTCCGGTCTCAGCTTGGGGACATACGGTTTTACATGCAGCAGAGTTAATTCGCATCATGCCATCTAGTGAACACAAATATTCCCCATCACAATTAATAACGGGTCAAGAGCCAGACATATCCCATCTTAAAACATTCGGATGTTCCGTTTATGTGCCTATTGCACCACCACAGAGAACAAAGATGGGACCTCAAAGGAGGATGGGGATATATGTTGGATATGATTCTCCTACTATCATTAAGTACCTTGAGCCAACCACGGGTGATTTATTTAAGGCCAGGCACGCAGATTGTCATTTTGACGAATCTGTCTATCCAACATTAGGAGGAGATAATAATGAGCTGGTAAAGGAAATTACATGGAATCAAACGTCCTTAACATGGCAAGAGCCTCGGACTCAAGAATGTGAATTAGAAGTCCAAAAGATAATCCATTTACAAAAGCTAGTTAATCAGTTGCTAGATTCCTTTGCTGACCCGAAAAGAGTAACTAAATCTTACATACCAGCTGTTAATGCACCAATTAGAATTGATGTTCAAGAGGGACACAATCAAGTTGCTACAGAGTCTAAAACACACTTAAAACATGGCCGGCCAATAGGTTCCAAAGATAAGAATCCTCGGAAAAGAAAGAAAGGTGCTGAAACCGTGGTTGAGGATGGAACCCCAGACATAACCGAACCGATAGTACCAAGCAATGAGACTCGGGACGCCGAATTTCATGGTTCTGAAGTTCCTGATAATAATGAGATCTCAATAAATTATGTTATATCTGGAATTCAATGGAATAGAAAGTGTGTGGAAATTGATGATATATTTGCATTTAAGGTAGCACTTGAACTTATGGATATAAGCGAGGATCTAGAACCCACATCAATATATGAGTGCACTCAGAGTAAAGATTGGTCTAAATGGAAAGAAGCTATAAACGTGGAGTTGAATTCGTTAAAGAAAAGGGATGTCTTTGGTCCAATAATTCGGACACCCTATGAGATTAAACCAGTTGGACATAAGTGGGTCTTTGTGAGGAAAAGAAATGAACATGGTAAAATCGTGAGATATAAAGCACGGCTAGTTGCACAAGGATTCTCACAGAGACCAGGAATAGATTATGAGGAGACATACTCCCCTGTGGTGGATGCTACAATTTTTAGATTTCTAATAAGTCTGGCCGTAAGAGAAAATTTGGATTTACGGTTAATGGACGTTGTAACCGCATATTTATATGGTCCACTGGATAATGAGATTTATATGAGATTACCAGAGGGTATTGAGCTCAAAGATAATAAAGGTTCTCGAGAACAACACTGCATAAGGCTGAACAAATCCCTTTATGGACTGAAGCAAAGTGGGCGTATGTGGTACAATAGATTGAGTGAGTACTTAGTCAAAGAAGGCTATAAGAATGATCCCATCAGTCCATGTATTTTTATAAAAAAGTTTGCAAACAAAGGGTTTGTTATCATAGCAGTTTACGTGGATGATTTGAACATCCTTGGAACCCCTGGTGAAATCGTCCAAACAGTTGAATGCCTCAAGAAAGAATTTGAGATGAAAGACCTAGGCAAAACTAAGTTCTGTTTGGGATTGCAACTTGAGTACATAAATGATGGAATCCTTGTGCATCAAATGGCATATACTGAAAAGGTACTCAAGCGTTTTAATATGGATCAATGTCACCCATTGTCCAGCCCAATGGTGGTGAGATCTCTTGATCTAGAAAAGGATCCGTTTGGTCCTAAGAGAGACTCTGAAGAAGTCCTTGGTCCCGAAGTGCCATATCTCAGTGCCATAGGAGCTTTAATGTATCTGGCAAGCCACACTAGGCCAGATATATGTTTTGCCGTGAATTTATTATCAAGATTTAGCTCATGTCCGACCCAAAGGCACTGGGACGGGATAAAACATATTCTTCGTTACCTACAAGGAACGAAAGACTTGGGTCTATTTTATACTAACCAATCTAAGGACGGTTTAGTTGGTTTTGCTGATGCAGGTTATCTTTCAGATCCTCATAATGCACGGTCCCAGACAGGTTATGTGTTTACTCATGGAGGAACTGCAATATCTTGGCGGTCAATGAAGCAGGCCATTGCAGCTACATCTTCTAATCATTCAGAGATATTGGCAATTCATGAGGCTAGTCGTGAGTGTGTTTGGTTAAGGCTGATGACCCAGCACATAAGAGTGGATTGTGGAATGGCCGAAGGTAAGCAGGAATCGACGGTCTTGTTCGAGGACAATGCAGCGTGTATAGCTCAACTTAAGGATGGATACATCAAAGGTGATAGGACGAAGCACATTCTGCCAAAATTCTTCTTCACATCCGATCTACAGAAAGATGGAGAAATTCAAGTGCAGCAAGTACGATCAAGTGAGAATTCAGCAGACCTATTCACCAAGTCACTTCCAACCTCAACGTTCAAGAAACTTACTTATCAGATTGGAATGCGTCGTTTGAAAGACTTGCAGTGAGGTTCAGAACAGGGGGAGTAATACGTGTTGTACTCTTTTTCCTTCACCACGGTTTTGTCCCAAAATGGGTTTTACTTGGTAAGGTTTTAATGAGGCAACATCCAAAGCGTATTACAAGCCCATTAGAGTTATGACATCCAAGGGGGAGTGTTATAAATCATAGTGGATTGTCATAACTAGTTCTGGTCCGTTTACGGCCCATTAACACTTAGTCTTTAGGCCGGTTTAATGAATCCTAGTTGAATTAGGATTTTCCTTTTATGTACTTTCCTTTTCCCATTAAGAAAAGGAATTTTCCTTTTTCTCTCTTGTAATAATCCTATATAAAGGATCTTATGATTAATGAATAAACACAATCTTCCCCATTCGTTCTCTTGATTTACAACATCAGTTAATTTTTTTTCCTTCAAATATACGACTTTTATGTCTATTTTTTTAAAACCTACACCCAGCATAAAAAAAACAAAGAAAACTGTGATCAAATCAAATTATGATACAAATTTTTGTGATTCTCCGAGAGAACTTTCGTTTCTTCACTCCTAGCTTCCCCACAATGTAATTATTATTTCAAGATTAAAGTACAAAACGATTACCAAATCCTACATTCGATACCAAATCGTTGATGTAAGATGAGATAAATCTACATCACATACAAACATAACCAGCTTTGGAACATGCAATGATTCCCCTGCATTTTATCCGAGGAATATCAAATTCTTGGATTGTGAATATAAAATCATCCATGACTTCTCCTGTCAAATGAATTGGTAGAATCCAATGCAACAATTGAATACCAAATTCGTTGATTGTGAATATAAAATCATCCATGACTTCTAGTGTCATATGAATTGGTAGAAATCAATGCTACAATTATATACTTTCCAGGTGATTTTCTCATAAGCCTAAGATCAAGATTATATATGTATGTGTCTAAAACAACCATAGCTTTGGTGATCCAATTATCATGCATGTACACTACCGTGAATTATGACAGACAGACGCAGCCTCAAATGGCATGAGTTACATAATGATGAGATGAGATGGAAAGTCGACTTTGGTGACTGAATGTATAAGCTTAAGAAGTAAAAAGACGAAAACTTACCTAACAAAGTTGCTTGAAGTGAGTTAAGTAGCTGCTTGTATATATAGCTCTATATATAATAACACCTCTTTGGACGTGAAATACAGAAGAGAGTGTTGGGCGCACAACCTATATTGCACACATCTCATCAAGCATTGAGCTCTTATGTGCAAAAAATTAATTAGAGGGACAACTGAAGTAAAAATTTGCTAAATAACTACTACTTCTACTCTAACAACACTATGCGAGCAAACATAAACGTCAAAATTAAGCTCAACTAACCAGAAACATTGATATCTGTACATTACTTTATTATTTTGTGCCTCTGAATGTGATCAAGATCTTCATCCCCGTTGTGTTTCCTTCTTTGAAAGTTAAGTGATAGGGTACCATGTAAAGGCTGTACAATTTGAGAATCAAAACACTAATATGGATAGCATAGATCTACTAAATTTCATAAACTGAAACCAACAATGGCCATAGGAAATCGTGAAGACCGTAGCCCAACACATAGAAATGGGGTAAGACTTTACGGTTAAGCTATTGTAAGGTAAAAAAGAGACCAGCAAGAGCAAACGATTCTCTTACATTATTTTGGTGTCTACTTTTTCCTTATTTCTATTTCTATCCTTGTCTTTATCCTTATCTTTGCATCTATCATTATGCTTCTGCTTGCTTCTTATGTTCCTTATCTTTCTCCTTGGTCCTGCGTAATGTTTTTAATATGCTTTTTGATTCCGTTTGATTTTGACGTGACGGTGGGACCTTTCTTTTCTACCTGAAATAAAATACTGTAGATAGTATATTCTCATATGTAGCTCAACAATGATCAGAAGATACTATGAAGTAAATTAACTTATTATGCTATGGTCACTAATGATATGAACTTTACATGCGATTAGACAAACATCACATAGTCCCATTTTCTTATATAGCTCATGTGAAAGGAAAAAAGGTAAATCCAGATAGAGAGAGCAAATACTTACTGGAGGAAATCCAGTAGGAGTTGTATCATTTAGCTCAAAAACCTCTTTAAATATATCTAGAACAAAAGGTTGGATGCGAGCATTTGTATGTCGGCTATGTGAATAAGCTGAGCCAATTGCATTCCTTCTCTCTTTATAATCGCTATATTGCTGACCACATTATATATGAAGATAATGAGCACCTAAAAGCAACGCCGAAAGTGATCTATTGCAAAAGAATTCATGGTGTCTCAATAAACTTGTACTAAGTTAAAAGATCCAGTGCACACCCAATTGTCTTTGACCTGTAACTTAAAATCCAGAAGCCCATTGACCCTCAAAAAGAAGAAAGTAAACAATCCCAATTCTCTCTTTTTTTCATGTGAAGTTTTTCTTATGATTACATCATAGTTAGCCTGAAAAACAATTTATCAAACTTAATATCGATGCTTTTTTGGGATTCCATGGAGAAGAATCATCTAGAGATTGTCCAGATGACAATAATGAAGTTCACATCTAATAGCACTATACACAAACGGGAACATGAAGATGATAGAAAAAGAAAATTGGCTTAACAGCTATAAACACATCATCATAAGATTCAAAACCAGAAGTGGCCATCGATCCTCAAGCATTAAGATCTACATCCATACTATTTGTATGTGACCAGGATATCATAGGCAGTTGGAAAATCACAAACAATGAAGCAATTTCACATCAGAAAATAGCTACACTTGAATGTTAAGAGAAGACAAAATCAAAGAAGAGAAGACGTTAGTTGTATCTCATTCTTACCCATCATAATGTTAATTGGTAAGGTGATTCTATTAGACGGAGAAGCTAAAATTGTCTATGTATTCAAACTAACAGCTGGTGACTGGAATGAAGAAATGCACAAGCAAAAAAAATGTCAAAAGGTTGACAACAATAATAATATGAATCCATTAAAAGAAAAGGTTGAAGCATGGGCAAGTCATAGCAGATGTATGGCACCAAAGATTACAGTGTGAGGATGGATGATTACATCTTGCGTGGTGGATGTATCATCGTCGAGAATTACCGGTAGCGACGAACCTCGTAAGCGGATGTATCCCATGTGACCGTAAAGAACCGATCGAGACACAACGAAATCTGATGTCCCTTTCATTCGGCTCTGACACTCCATTAGATAAGAAGAATGAAACAAACATGGTAGGAGAAGAAACCATTGAGATCAAGAAAGACGAAGCCGTTGATTGAAACTCAAGGAAATAAGGAAACATATGGAAGGTCTAGGGATCGATGAACTGTAGGAGAATCATTTTTTATGGTAAAAAATTAATAAAGGACTTTTGGGAAGGGAAGAGAAGAGCTAGAGTCTATGGCGCCTGATCAAAAGATTATGATTTCTGAACTTGTACCCATGACTCAGATTAAACCCCTGTCGAAGACGAGATGACGAGAAGCCGAGAAGAAACCACCGTATGATATTGTGACATTAAAGTAAACTAGCGGTTGGATCATGCATGTGAATATTGCGTCTAAGAGGTTTGAGAAAATGATTTGCTTTACAGGTTTGTCTTTAACTTCGAAAGAGGTTAATTCAAAACTTGATTATGAAACTCATGCTTGATTTATGAATCTCGAAACTTTACATACTTCTTATTTAGATAATTTTATATCCATTTGTGGGGGTTTAATGGCACTTTTGTTATTTTCCATGAAAAGTACCAAAAGTAATGACAATGGGATCACACAGAAAATAAAAACAAGCGAATATGATTTACAAAAAGAATAAGAATTGTCTAATGAAAGAACTAAATTAAGAAAATGGAAACATACATGTAATTTATTGGATTAAGTATCTTTTAATAATTCATTTTTTTAATCCGTAAGAAATGAGGAGCTCGAAGTTCAAATGAGAATTTGGTTTGGTTACAATATATGCATATTTTATCTAATTTGAGGGGTAGTCAATACCCAAAATGTTGGTAAAATGTTAAGGATTTGTGTTGAATTTGCCAAAAAAAAAAAAATATAACCAACTTTAAGTTGCTTGACATTATTAGCAAATGAAGGCTATACTTTAAGTTATGTTTGTAATAGTTACATAAAAATCCAAAAATGGTTTGTTGAGAAAGTATTTAGAATGACCGAAAGAGATTAGTGTAGCAAAAATAAAAGAGATAGTGATAGAAGTAATTTATATCACATACTCACATGCACACAATAATATAATAGACTACCAATAAATTGTTTATGTAGATTAGTATTTTATACATGAAACTTGATAAATACCATGTACAGGTGGTACATCAAACTAAATAATCTTTCATTTTGGATGAGAAACTAATCTTTCATCTTGAAATTATGTTTACTTTTGGCTAAAACATACCCACGCGCGTAGCGTGAGTGTAAAATCTAGTTCAATAATATAGAACAAAAGAAAAATGAAAGATTATTTAGTTTGATGTACCACCTGTACATGGTATAATCTAAAATCTATGAACAAAAGAAAAAGAAAAAGTACAACCTACGTCAGAGTTGACGCCGACCAAAAAACACAGAATTTGGTGGTTTGTGACAATCGCCTAAAAGTCACGGACAACGCGTTATTTTTGCCGATCACATTTATATACTAATAAATAAAGTAAATAAATATCAGCTCCAACTCGAAGAAAAAATATTTTTAGATTTCATTATTTTACATTCATACATGTATTGGACTCACACTCGGGTACCATGTCAATTGTTAGGCATGTAGAAGGCTTAATCCTTCTGTTTTTTTTTTTTTGAGCAAACCAAGATTCATTCGAATAATAAGCACAAAGGGTACATTAAAGAGTCTAACGGCACATTAGCCGAACGAATAACATAAAGAGAAAGGATAATAAAAGAGAAGGATCCAAACAAACCACGTATGTCGAAGGGGAATCTTTCCAGGTCGATAATCATATCTCCATACAAAAAAGTTGTGCATCATAATTCCTATCGTTTGTAAGAATAATATAGATAATCTCTATAATCTCTGCAGCGGCAGCTGATTGATTTTATATTCATGTTCATGTTGAAGAACTGTGCATCATAATTCCTATCGGTTATCTCTATTTGCAATTCTGATTCACCTGAGATTTCCGTGCGCCTCACTTTTATTTTAATTGTTTTACAACCGTTTCAATCGCCTGCTTTATTTACTTTGCTTTTCATTCACATTATCCTGCTTAGCTTAATTCGAATATTTAAATCTATTGTGTTAACTGATTTCATGTGGATTCGACACCCTAAATACTGCATATGATCTCTGATATATCATGGTTTTTACCGGTTTTTATACCATGATATATGTCCGTTTTATAGAGTCTTTTGGTGTTTTCTAGTATTTGGTGTTTAATATTAGGTACAAAGATGCTTTGGACTCAATTGGTGTTTACTGGAGCATTATGGAGCATAACGGAACGAGCTGTCAAAGTCACATGTTCGGGGTGAAAATCTGCAGATTGTGTCGAGCGACGGACACTCTGTGTCGCTCGACGTGAAGAAAAAGACTGTGTCGAGCGACGCACTATCCCTGTCGCTCGACGCGACCAAAAAGTGACAGATTCTTATTTTTTGGAAATTTTCCGTTTTCGCGCCAGAAAAGCCCAGATGTTTGCAATTGGGCCCATGACCGTCCTTGTACTCTATATATACGTTTTTACAGCCATTGTTTAAAAGAAGAAAGCTTTATTTTATTGTGTTTAGAATTACTCTTAAGAGATATCTCTAATAAAGATGTTTTGTGCTTCATTGAATATGTCTGAGTAATTTCTCTGTTAGGTTTAGGGTTTTCAAAGGTTTTGATGAATTGTTAGGGTTGTTTAATTAATAGGATAAAATCACTAGAGTTCTTCATCTTGGCTTGTGTTTATTGCTGATTTTAGCGTCATGAACTAGAATCTGATATTAGGTTAATTGATAGACACAACAGTGTTATTGATTGCTGATATATTAGGATTTTAGCCTATTTTACCTATTGTTTTCTAGTCTTTTTCAAGTCCTTTCTAGTTCTTTTTGTGTCATTTCAGGTTCTAGGAGACTTTGGAGCATGGATTGGAGTTGCTGGAGCTCTTTGGAGAAAAGGAGAAGAATTGGAGCAAAAAAGAGACTTTTTCACCCAGCGAGCACCTGCTCCCAGATGTGCGAGCACCTGCTCGGTCAGAGACACCAGAACCTAAACCTAATAAAGCTGTGGCCGCCAAGTTCATCTGATGGCCCACACGATCCCCAGGAGTTAATGAGTCAACATCAATCCCTTTTCATTAGGGAGATGATTGATTTTAATCATAAATGGGATTTCTACTTACTTTCCTTCTTTTGCTTAAAAAGATATCTTTTGTTTTTTAATGCTTTTCCTTGTATTTAAAAGAATGACTTCTGAATAAGAAGAGATCCTTGTATCACGAAATATTGAGAAAAACTTAGAGTTCCTTCTCACGTTTTTAATAAAAAGTAATTTGTTCTTCATTTGTTCTTCATCATCCGAATCATCACTTCCACCATTGAAGTCTCTTGTTCATTTCCGAATCATCATCCAATAATCATCTAGAGAAGAATTCTAAACCCCCTTTCATTCTCCATTTTCCATTATGAATTCTTATCTATTGATTGTTGCATTTGATTTGATCATGTCCGAGTAGTTTCATAACTAAGTTGGGGTGATTTCAATGGTGATTTAGGATCTTAGATGGTTGAGCCAAATAGGGTAATCTTATGTCTTCATCTCTAGGAAGTCTTAACACTTAGGCTAAATTGATCACTTAGTCTATGATCTCTAGGTTTAATCTATTCACCAAAAATGATATAGGTTGCTAGAATTACCATTGATGAGCATTCGGTGGTAACCAAAACGCCATTGATCGTTGTCATCGAGTGTGAACATATCGAACCATTGCATTAAGGCTTGTTTACTTTATTACTAAATCCACTCGGAAGTTTAGGTATTTAGGTTGTAGACAAAGATATTGATACACCGCCGAAAGCGGGGCAATATTACATTCATGTTTGAGTTCTAGACCGTGTTCAATTAAACCCTGAATAGATGTTCAACCTAAGTATCCGAAATCACCGGAGAATCATCTCGGCTTAGTGCTTTTATCATCTGTTTTTAATCCGATTTTTATTCCAAGCACCTGCTCTATTGCATTGAGCACCTGCTCGTTACCATTTCCAACTATTTAATTTATCTTAGCTTTATTTTAGAACCTATAAATTCATAGTGTAACCTTGGTCTCTGTGGATTCGATACCTCTTATACTACTGCTCTTGTATGTACACTTGCAGTTTATTTTGGGTTAAAACTTGAGACATCAAGTTTTTGGCGCCGTTGCCGGGGACCAATAGCGTTACCTTTGAATTTTGGTTTTATATATAGTCTAAGAATTTTGCTAAATTTTGTGTTTTTTGTTTATTTTGTTATGTTTCAGGTGTATGACCAGTAGAAGAACGAGGAGAAATCTTAACGAAGATCTAGTTAATTTTACGAACGAAGAACTCGCTCGTCTCGAACGTCAGAATCGCCGTCGAGCACCTGCTCGCACCGAACGAGCACCTGCTCGCACAGAAAACATGGCAGATCAGGAAGCTACGAATGCTCAGTTACAGATTTTGAGAGATCAAATCACCCAGTTGCAAAGGCAACAGCCGCGGGGTCAGCCAACCATAGGGGATTCGGATAATCCCCATGCGTTTTATTAAAACCGTTCGGCCATCGTCATCCCTACCATTCAGAGACAAGATTATGAGGTTAAGGCTCAGTTGATCTCATTGGTGAAGCAGCATCTGTTTCATGGATTACCCGCTGAAATACCTATGGACCACATTGAGAACTTCGAGGAAATCTGTAGTACTACGGGTTCTAATGGTGTTCCAACCGAGTTTCTGAAGTGTAAGTTGTTCCCGTTCTCTCTCGCGGACAAGGCACAAAGATGGTTGAAGTCGCTGCCGGCTGGTTCATTGAGGACTTGGGATGAGGCTAGATCCGCGTTCTTGGATCATTTCTATACGAAGTCCAAAACGGCCGCTTTGAGGAACAAGATTGCATCCTTTCAACAACACTCCGGAGAAGCTTTTGGTGAAGCTTGGGAAAGACTCAAGGAGTATAAGAGGGAGTGTCCTCATCACGGTTTCAAGGATGAGCAAATCCTGAACATATTCTACGATGGAGTCGATTGGGATTATCGTAACGCATTGAACGCCGCAAGTAATGGGGACTTTATGACCAAGACGAAGGAAGGTGCATTTGAGCTAATCGAGAACCTTGCCTCAAGCTCCAACAACAAGGCTCCCGAGTACGATAGGACCAAGAAAGTCAATAGTGTTGACTCCCAGAAGATAGATGACTTGACCGCTAAAGTGAACTTGGTTCTACGAGAGACTCAAAGGCCGGTTAAGTTTATGGAAGAAGACGGGGCTGCCCCTATCTCTCAAGAGTTTGTGGATGATCAGAATGATGGAGTAGAGGAAGTTAACTATGTGAACGGCCAAGGGTACCAAAACCGTGGGTTCAACCCCAACTACCGAAGCCATCCCAACCTCTCTTACCGCAACACCAATGTGGAGAACCCCCAAGACCAAGTCTATCCGCAACAAGTGGGTACAAATCAGAAGTTCTACACCACCAATGCTCAAGGGAAGCAATTCGTTCCCAACCAAAGTCAGAATCGGTTCCAAGCAACGAACCAACAACAAACCACTTCCGCACCTATATCTCAACAAGATGATTTGAAGGGTCTCATCCATCAACTCATGGCCAACCAACAGCAGACGGCATCCGAGCTGGGCAACAAGGTGGATAACATGTACAAGGATCTTAATGCAAAGTACGAGGCTGTTACCGCGCATGTGAAGAAATTGGATACACAAGTTGCTCAAACTGCTGAGGCGACTAAGAGAGCAACTGGAAACCTTCCAAGGAAAGGGGAGATGAATCCTAAGAATGGGTATGCCAATGCTGTAGAAATCACTAGTGGAATCCCTAGCACCCACAGAAAAGGTAAGGAGCACGTAACCGAGCACCTGCTCGATTTGGAGCGAGCACCTGCTCGCCAGGATGCTCATGCCAAATCTTCAGAAATTTCTCCAGAGAGAGTTTACGCACCCAAGGTTCCTTACCCACGTGCGTATGTCAACTTTGTCGAGGACCAAGGACCCAATCAGAGTAGAGAACATCAAGCACCACCACTTCAAGAGAATAGACTTGAGCTCATGATGCAGCAGATTTTAGATGGGCAAAGCAAGAGTGCACGGGAAGTGAATGAGAAGATAACCTCTCTTGACGACAAGATAAACGTCATGAACAACGAACTCAGCTGTAAACTAGAGAGTTTAACTTGTCAGGTTGACTTTCTTGATTCACAAGTTGCTTCTATGTCTCAGAGTAAAGCGTCAGGTTCTGCAAAAAAGGTTGCATTGATTCCTGCGGAGGAGCCAGATCGATCGATCCTATTTGAACCAGCTACGGATCCTCAGAGTCAAAGCATAGATGTCACTCCAGGTAACACTCAGAAACCATTATTGAGGAAACTGCATAAGCTAGAGGATCCAGGTAAGTTTGTTGTTCCATGTTTTATCTTTGGAGTTGATTTTGAGGATTCTTTATGTGATTCTGGATCTAGTGTTAACCTCATGTCAAGGGATATTGCAGAATCTTTAGGTATTGTTGATATCCAGACTTCTCAGATGTCTATTAGGTTTGCGGATGCCTCGGTAACAACTTCGCAAGGATTCATTGGGAATTTAGATGTCCAGATTGGAGATTGCTTGATCCCGGCTGATTTCCAAGTTGTGGAGATGAACAATGGTTCATACATGCCTTTGATTCTGGGGAGACCTTTCCTTGCGACAGCAGGTGCAGTTGTTGACTTACCAAACAGAAAGATAGTTCTCTCTAACATCGACAAGCGGATCTCCTACAACGCCACTTCGGATGGCGACAAGTATGGCTCTTGTGTTGCCATAGACGATGTAACAGGAAGGATAAGTGTCCTGCCAGCTGCAGCACTTTGTAATAAGAATGAGGTTAATGAAGTCCTGGATGGAGACACTCGTTCTTATGAAAGGAAACCCAAGGAAGTCAACAAGCGGGACAAACCAAAGCACGAGAAGAATGCTACAGGTTTGCATATAACCTTGACACCGCAGAGATGTGTTGGAGACACCATTGAGTACAAGCTAAAGAGCAAAGGCATGTCTAGGCCTTTCTCTAAGGTCAAAGCTATCGTTACTCCGGTATTTAAGGAAAAGGGTCAAGCAGCTATGGATAGTATGCTAAGCAAGGTTCTGCAACTGAATATAAGTGATCAAAGAGCAAATCGACCACGCCTTAACCCACCTCCACCGAGCCCTGACCCGGACAAGAAAGTCTCTAATCATCACATAGATTCTGCCCACGCCTAAACGGTCTACAAAGTCGAGCTAACGACTTAAAACAAGCGCTTGGTGGGAGGCAACCCACCGGTACATTTTCTAACCTTTTTCAATTTGATTCCTTTTT
Organism: Draba incana; assembly: GCA_963576765.1. NCBI lineage: Eukaryota > Viridiplantae > Streptophyta > Magnoliopsida > Brassicales > Brassicaceae > Draba > Draba incana. The sequence continues at coordinate 3,836,262 of OY755216.1, forward strand.
CTACTAACTTTGGTTTTAAGTTTTGAGTTTTCAGGTTTTGAAAAAAAAAAATATATATATATATATATATATATATTCAGCGAGCACATGCTCGTTCGCATTCGAGCACCTGCTCGGGTCAGCCAGAAGGAAGAGGAGGACAGCTGATGGCGAGGACGACGCTACTTCCGGGTGATATCTTCTTTCACCTTCTACCACCATTGTTTAATCCATATTTGCTTTGATTTTATTTCTTGCTTTGAGTCGCCGATCTTTTGAACTTTTTCACACCGGAGACGGTGTGATTTAAGTCCGGGGGAGCTGTTAGTTATTTGAATTTTCGTTGAGTCTGCTTTCTGATTTCAGTTTTTCTTGAGTCTGTTTTTATTTTGTTTGGAAATGGAATTATGAACTTGATCTATTGGATTTATTTTTGGACTAGGGATTACTTGTATGATTCACAACTTGGCCAAAGTTCTGTTTTGAGCACCCCACATCTCTGCCGAGCACCTGCTCGTGCAGGGTGCTCCCACATATAGTTGATTTTAAAATTACCCCAAAGCTCACACTTATCAGAAATTAGGCTGATCTAATGTCATCTCAAATTCCTATTTGGTATTTAATCTTGATCTTTAATTTCTTTCTTAGGGGTTTGATGTTCATTGGGCAAGACTTATTCGAACCGTGTAAGACACCGCAACTTTCCAGCAAGTATACTCTCTCCTCCCTAACTTTTGAATCATTTAACTTTCAAATCCTCCCCTATAAAAAAAAAAATAAAAAAAATAAAATAAAAATAAAAAAAAATGATAATATATAGGGGAGAAAATCAAAGCAACATGCCCAAGTGACCCAAGGGATGATGCGTAAACCCGTATCTCTTTTGGGACCCGCGGAAAGCATGTTGTAAGGGAAACTACAAGAATCGAAGTGAACCAGGGGATGATGCGTAAACCCGTATCTCCTTTGTGACCTCATCAGATTCGTCCCATAAAAAAAAAAAACTTCAAAGCAACATGCCCAAGTAGCCAAGGGATGATGCGTAAACCCGTGTCTCTTTTGTGACCTCACGAAAAGCATGTTGTAAGGGAAACTAAAAGAATCGAAGTGAACCAGGGGATGATGCGTAAACTCGTATCTCCTTTGTGACCTCATTAGATTCGTCCCATAAAAAAAAAAAAAAAAAATTATAAAAAATAAAGGTTGAGAAAGAGAGTATACGGGAAAGGGTCTTGGTTAGAAGAAGTCGGCACCCCTTGAAACGATCCTCCTTGGTAAGATCACTGTACTTTCATTTTCATTAATTGATTAAGAGATGATATTGAGGATTCCAAAGTTTTGCTGAGTTGTGAGTAAATAAGGTTAGGTTGTGGTACATGTTCTAGGCCAAGTGATGAAAGTATGAAGTCTGTAGATTTTTCCAACAAGCGAGTGATTTCCATGTGATCTTAAGACACTCTTCTGTCTTTGATCTTATTTTGTTTGAGGACAAACAAAGGTCTAAGTCCGGGGGAGTTGATATATTAGGATTTTAGCCTATTTTACCTATTGTTTTCTAGTCTTTTTCGAGTCTTTTCTAGTTCTTTTTGTGTCATTTCAGGTTCTAGGAGACTTTGGAGCATGGATTGGAGTTGCTGGAGCTCTTTGGAGAAAAGAAGAAGAATTGGAGCAAAAAAGAGACTTTTTCACCCAGCGAGCACCTGCTCCCAGATGTGCGAGCACCTGCTCGGTCAGAGACACCAGAACCTAAACCTAATAAAGCTGTGGCCGCCAAGTTCATCTGATGGCCCACACGATCCCCAGGAGTTAATGAGTCAACATCAATCCCTTTTCATTAGGGAGATGATTGATTTTAATCATAAATGGGATTTCTACTTACTTTCCTTCTTTTGCTTAAAAAGATATCTTTTGTTTTTTAATGCTTTTCCTTGTATTTAAAAGAATGACTTCTGAATAAGAAGAGATCCTTGTATCACGAAATATTGAGAAAAACTTAGAGTTCCTTCTCACGTTTTTAATAAAAAGTAATTTGTTCTTCATTTGTTCTTCATCATCCGAATCATCACTTCCACCATTGAAGTCTCTTGTTCATTTCCGAATCATCATCCAATAATCATCTAGAGAAGAATTCTAAACCCCCTTTCATTCTCCATTTTCCATTATGAATTCTTATCTATTGATTGTTGCATTTGATTTGATCATGTCCGAGTAGTTTCATAACTAAGTTGGGGTGATTTCAATGGTGATTTAGGATCTTAGATGGTTGAGCCAAATAGGGTAATCTTATGTCTTCATCTCTAGGAAGTCTTAACGCTTAGGCTAAATTGATCACTTAGTCTATGATCTCTAGGTTTAATCTATTCACCGAAAATGATATAGGTTGCTAGAATTACCATTGATGAGCATTCGGTGGTAACCAAAACGCCATTGATCGTTGCCATCGAGTGTGAACATATCGAACCATTGCATTAAGGCTTGTTTACTTCATTACTAAATCCACTCGGAAGTTTAGGTATTTAGGTTGTAGACAAAGATATTGATACACCGCCGAAAGCGGGGCAATATTACATTCATGTTTGAGTTCTAGACCGTGTTCAATTAAACCCTGAATAGATGCTCAACCTAAGTATCCGAAATCACCGGAGAATCATCTCGGCTTAGTGCTTTTATCATCTGTTTTTAATCCGATTTTTATTCCAAGCACCTGCTCTATTGCATTGAGCACCTGCTCGTTACCATTTCCAACTATTTAATTTATCTTAGCTTTATTTTAGAACCTATAAATTCATAGTGTAACCTTGGTCTCTGTGAATTCGATACCTCTTATACTACTGCTCTTGTCTGTACACTTGCAGTTTATTTTGGGTTAAAACTCGAGACATCAATTGCTTGAACTAGTCTTTGATGAGCAGAATTCCTATTCGCAAAGACATTTGGCTTAGGGTTTTGTGAACAATTGAACTTGAACTTTAATGCTTGTTTAGATCAATCTGATTTCGCAACGACAGTTGGTTGTCTAGGGTTTAAGCATAGATAATATTCGCAGCGACAGCTGGTTTATTTTACATTCGTGTTCATGTTTAGGAACAGAGCTTTCATATTCTTAATTATCTGTTTATCCCTGCAATTCTGATTCTCCTGAGATTTCCCTGAACCTAGCTTTTATCTTCATTGATTTAAAGCTTATTATCCTGCTTGCTTGTTTTATTTGGTTTTTCATACATTATAGTTTGCCTAGCTTAGTCTGAAAGTAATAATCTATTGTGTCCCTGATTCCCTGTGGATTCGATAACCTTAAGTGCTACAATTGATCTCTTAATTTGAGAGAGTAGGTCTAGGGTAAATTTGACCATATCAATCTCTTAATTTGAGAGAGTAGCTCTAGGGATAATTTGAGCATATCAAACATTTGAAGAACCAAAGGTAACCGAAACAATCGGACCCAAAACCGCAACTCTTGAAACCAATAGGACCAACCTCACTCGTTCATTAAAAACCGCTTTAAAAACCGAGTTTAATTGTGGGAAGAAAGAGGATGTTGCACTAATGAAGTCTCTCCATCGGTGTTACGAATGATCCAACCTGTGCCGATCACATTTATATACTGAAAATAAAGTTATAAATTTCAGCTCCAACTTGAAAAAAAACAAAAATTAGATATCATTACTTTACATTCATACATGTATTGGACTCGCACTATATCTTTTTTTTCTCCGTTTAATGAACAATAAATTAAACTTTAGTGGCTCAAGTCCTACCATCAAATGAAAATTGAAAACGTATATGAAAATTGAGGAGTAAAACCAGATAACCATCAAAAAATCTTATGCAAACTTAGCTCTTTATCCTATTACATACAAGTTCGTCTTTGTTTTTGTTTGTTTAATTGGAAGGACCTACCGGCTCGTTAATCTCTCTCATAATTTTTACAAAAATTAATTCATTTACATGAAATTCACATACTTATGAAGAGAAAATAACATTTGATAAGATCAAAGATAGTTCGTCCTTTCTTATTTTACTTAACATCGTTACGTACGTGCCTAACGAGACTATATATTGCCTTATACGTTCTCTGATTTCCCTCACAAATTCTCAGTGTATGATGATCATTTTCCTCTAATTCCTTATTCTATATGTACTAATCTCTCTTCTCTCATGTGTAACCCCTTTGAACAATATTCTTCTGCCTTCCACATCATAACACAATGTTCGAAAGTTGATAAATATTTTTGAAGCAGGAAACAAAAACGAATAATAGCAAATGCTTCAATAGATAGGCTAAAGTTCTGGCTAAAAAAAAAGATAGGTTAAACTTCATTAAACTTGATTTGAAGCTTTGTTTGGACATTGAAGAAAGAAGCTTTTTTAGTACGAATGAGGAGGTTCAAATTTGAATAGTTACGAAAATAGATTATGAAACAATCTCGAGTTCCAACTGCCTGTTAAATGAACTTGAATGGAGAATGCAAACAGAGGAAGCCGAAGGCAGGAACTATGGGCGAAGAAAATTTTGTTAACAAGACAAAGAGAGCTATATAAATAAAAAAAACTCAGAGATGCATAACAATGATTGAAAGAACCCCCATATAGTCCCAATGAGAGCCAGTGCACAAGAGTCCCTGAGACAAAAGTATAATGATATATGGTCTCAATAGAAATTATACAATCATAAGTTGCAAGAGTTAGTGAAAAGTATGAGGGCCACAATTTTTTTAAATTAGCAGTAAGGCATTTCAAACCCTACTCTATTTTCTACTCAAATAGAATTTGGAGTTAAATTTCATAAAACCCTACTCCATTACCAACTCCAAAATTGAGTAAAATATAGGTTACTCAAAATATGGAGTAATCCCGATTACCACTCCATTTTTTTTTATCTTCACTTCTTTTTTTACTTCAAAATAGAGTGGTTGAAGTAAAACACAATTCTATTTTAGAGTTACATTATTTTGGAGTAAAAAGTGGATTTATGGGTTGGAAATGATTTAAAACAATGAAATTTCATAACACATCCAACTTAACCCATTCCCAATTACACCATGTACATTCACTTTTACTCAGATACGTCATTATTTAAAACTTGTACAATTTGAAATTAGGCCTACACACGAACAACAAGCGTATTACAAATTAATCTTGTAAAGGCACTTACCAGAGATGAAGGCAACGAGAAGGAATACTCATGAGATGGATTCAACTGCTATCAAAGCATATTGCAATTGTTTGATTACCCAAGAAATTGAAAACAGAAGTAGATTATTCTGGAAAAAAACAAAAAATTACACTATAATCACTTTTGACATGATCAATTCTCGAAATTATGAAACAATTCAAGGTTTCTTCCAAACTATAGGAACATGTAATCACAACTCTTCATTCTTGAAACGATTTTAGGATTGTTATAATTGGAACTAACAAACTTGATTGACCAGTTAAAGAGAGATTAACGAAGCGATGAAAAAGAAGAATTGGTCGGACGACGTTAGTGCTAATCTACAAGAGTCTCTCAATCAAATCACAAATCTTCCAAGATGGAATCCAAAACCAGTGAAAGTTCACGAACAAAGATCAAGTAGGGATGACTAACATGCGGACTGGCGTAAGAAGTCGAGGTTTAGCGGTCAAGAAAATGAAAACGATGAGATTTAACGCGATTGGTGCATGGTTCTCGTTATGAACCCAAACTAAAACAAAACAAAACAACACAAAATCCCTAACGGTTAGTGTTTCTCATTATCAGCCTAAAAACAACACAAACCCCATTTTTCCTTAAACAACACAAAAACCCAAATTGTTATTAATCGATTATAGATTCCGCTGGTTTTTTGCCGTTTGTGTTCCTCCTCGAGATGATACCGAAGCAGAAATTTGAGAGAGAAAATGTAGAGAGGGTATCATGTATTCTCTCTATATAATCTAGTTAATGGGTATCTGATGTGAGGTTGTGTCTTTACACCTCAAGCATTGCGTTTTTAAAAAAAAATCCCGAGAAGGTGTGAATTAAAAGACATCTTGAAGACAGTTTTTTTTTTTTTGACTTTGAATAGATCATGACCGTCTGAAATTAACTGAAATTATATCAACCATTGGATCAAATTATTGTTTCCTACAAAAAAAAAGGTGATGTCATCAAGTGCAAAAAGTGAGTTTGCTAATTATATATAGATTGTAAATTGACAAGTTATTTTTGTACATGTACACGTGGCATGTTCACACAAATTCAACTTGCTGACATGTCAAGTCATGGAGAGAGCCCTAGTGCTTTTATATAGTAGTAGATTAGTTTAACATTTTCTTAACTTTTGTGGTTTTAGCCAAAATATCGTAGAAAAAGACATGAAACAGAGAATATATCATACTTTGTTTAGATCGTCTATTGTTTTTTGAAGAAACTTAATCCTCTTTTTGGGTTTCGCCGTGACATAATCAATTTTTTTTTTTTGATAAAGTTCTTCTATTAAAATGCATTGAAAGTAAAGTACATAGCTATGACTTTTTTGAGTCATACAGTTCGGAGAAAATATTACAAGCTATGACCATTTAGATCATACAGTTTTTCAGGAAAGTTTTTAGAGTTTTTGAGGAAAAATCAAGCAATTAAGCAAGATTTAAGGAAAACAAGCTAAAGAGAGGGAGTAGATAGCGTAGACTACTAACTCATATGGGATCACTAGCTGGTGACTCCTCGGCCACCTCGACCTCCACGGCCACGGTTACCGCGACCACCAACTATTGTCCATTGCATATCTTGGAACTTTTGTGTTGGCTTGAGTGGTCTTCCTCCACGAGATCTCTCCACATTTTGATCCTTTTCGGGAGCATCACTATTTTCAAATAAAGCAAACCTGTTGTTTTCCATAGATTCCCACAAAACATCATAGCTTTTAACCCAATCGATAGAAAAATATTAGTTTCTTTATGCAACAACACCCATAAACTTGGATGCTTAATATGCAACAACAGAGAACCCAAAAAAAAAAAAAAAATCCAAGTATGGTAAGTTGGTAACGTTCCCGACTAATCTAGGGGAATTCTATACAATAGAAATTTTAGGGTTTATCAGTCCTTAAGATGAAGAAGTAACACGAGATTAATACATACCTGACGAAAGCAATATAATAATAGATCTGAGTGGAAAATCGAAGGACTTTGCTTGGAAAAGATTAATCTAAAATACCGAATAAGAGCATCTCCAACCCAACACTAAAGTTAAATAAAAGATAAATAAAGGGAGAAGCTTTTTCATTAAAGCCGGTTATGATCCCCTAATCATGTCACTGAACAAAAAAAAAGAAATGAATTATGAAATAATGCAGATTTTAACATTTATTTGGTAATCATTTATCTTCTGCTAAAAAATCTTCCAATTTATTATTTTGTATCAATAGAATCTTTTACTTTTTTTTACATCAAAAAAATCTTTAAATTTTATGTGAAGATACTTTGATCGTATACTATAAACCATAAGGCTATAGAGAAATTTCGAAACAAGAATATTTCATATATATTTGACGAAACATAATTTTTTTTCGTAAAAACGAAGGAATTATTCCTTAAAAGAATTAGAATGCGAACGACGAGAAGAGAAGAGAGAACCTATGGAGAATTATACTTATTTCTAATTTTAGTATTAGATTAATTATCTCTTAATTAATATTACTCTGAAATAAGTTTCGTTTAGGTGGTGTTTTTTAAAGAAAAATTGAAGCTATAACCAACAAAAACTAACGAATTCACTATCTTTTTGTCCCTATCTCACATAATGCACTTTTGTTAATTGATAATTGTAGTTTGGTTATTTATCAAATTCACCCTTGTTTTTAATTAAAACTTGATTAGGTTATGAGACTAAAACAAATGTTAGAGGAGTGGACCGAGTGGTATACTGGTATTACAAATACAAATTTTCGCGTATACACTATTCAGTTTATACGTATGTATACTTCTGTATTAAAATCAATCAGTTTAAACTGTTTATAACTGAAATAACCAAGTTTTTTTTTTTTAAACTAAACAATTCTAATGCGAAATTCATAAACCAGATAATTCAATAAATTATTAAATAAAATCCAATAAAAATAATTAAATTAAATCCAATAAATTAATTCCAGAAATAATAATTAAAACCAGCAATTTAATTCCATAAACCAATTCAGGAATGATAACAAGAACTAACAACCTAAACAACCAGGTTCGCTAGTCTAACAGTAAAAACATTAAATCCTAACATCCTCTTCCTACGCCTTGATTCCGCAGTAACATTTTTCCTTTACCTGCATCACGTGGAAATAAGAGATGGGTAAGTAATTAATAATTACTTAGTGAGACGGTCTTCCCGTCAACAGGCTAAGGATGAAATTATCAGAAAACAATCAACAATTAACTTTAAAAAATCCCTGAGTACAAAACACGAGTGTCGATTGACACCAAGGCACGGTGTCGATCGACACTCAAGCCACATAAACAGTTCACGAATTCGAAACAGTCTACAACTCACGATTATCAACATTCCATCACCAAAAACTAAACGATTCTAACACAATAACACATAACAACACAACCATGAATCACACACGAAAATCCCTAAATCAATTGTGAACCGAAACCTAATAATCCGAGCCTACGGTCACGCACTCACCTCGATTTCGGATGAAACGAAGAACGAGGAACGAGATTGATCAAAACAACGACGAACCGGACCCAAAAACTCGCTGGAACGAGTCTCTAACATCACTGATCACGAGACACAACGAACCTTAAGCGTTTAGGAATCAGACGAGAGTTTATGACAGATTTCTTTGCAACAGTCCTTCAAAACTCTCCTAATCCCTTTTGATTCTGAATTCTCTTTTGTTTTTCTGATGAAAAATGGCCAAAGACTGTTGAACAATTATATATTCACGAGCCCTAGGTTTTTCCTAAACCGAACGATTAAAACGTAAACCGAACATTAATCAGCACATGGTGTCGATCGACACCCCATTCCAAAGTCAAAACTTTGGTTTCGGGATGTTACAATAACCGAACCATATTAGCATCCTACTGTTGCTGTAAAACTATATTGATAAGGTATAACCAAAACCAAACCATATTGTTCTATTTTGGTTCGGTTTGGTTTAGCCTAATTGAACCCTGCCCCCTAATAGAAAGATGGGAGACCTAATGTGTATGTAAAGCAAAGAGTAATCAAAGGGAAATAATCTTTTGTAGAACGAGAATGTTTAAACTTTGGGATCTTGTCGATGTACGCGTTTTCTGCCCAAAACAAAAAACGAAAAAATTAGCAACAGTGACATTTGTGTCTTGCATGAATTTAACTCCTAAGGATTTTGTTACTTACCACTAAGTCAGTAACCTGTCCTTGCTTTTTGGGCGTTAATCATGGGTGTGAGAAATGTTCTTGAGCGTTGTATTGTTCTAATGTTGAACAATTGCAACAAGTTAAAACATTATCAAAGAAAGCCGATAAAAAAATAACGAACCAGAATGTTGATCAAGAGAAGAAAATAGTTTTGACGATTGCATTATCTTAAGCTTTTGGGACATGTATCAATTACCTACTATGTATCGATATATTAGGCAATTGCAAGTAAAGATAGTTGTACAAACAATGTACACCACTTTCTTTATGGCCCAAAATTGATATAACATGAGATTGCTTCTCAACCTTCAAATCAAAACACTTACGATAGAATCTTCTCTTATTCCATTGTCGACTAAAGACGAAAAGCCAAACATATTAATATACCAATGTTGAGAACCATAAACCGTTCAGGCTGAAAGTATTCCATTTCATTACATGCAAACAAATGTTTCCAAAATAAATCTGTAAGAGCCATCAGAGTAAAAAACAAGTCAGAGTCGTTATGGTTTCTTATAAACCATTAATTTGTCAACATTCCCAAAAAACAAGCTCATGAGACAAAAGAAGAGTTCTCAATCCAAACTTTATCTAGCACAAAACCCTAATAAAAACCAATCGAAATCATCATCTACATAATCCAAATTTATAATCAAAATTGAGCCTATCTAATCGTGATTTGCGAAATTAATCCCTAAAACAGATCACACACACACGATTCTAGCAGAATTGCGAAACAAAAAGCATGAATCGAAATTACAATCGCCCAAAATTGTGTGGTTTTTAGTATAAAATCAAAAACCCTATCACAATAGTGAATAGCTACAAGTTTAGAACTACATTCAATGATTCGATTCCCTTTCATGAGTAATTACATAGAGATCTGTTTTACTCACAAATTCAATAAAAGCACCTTAAATCCGTTCGTACCTCAGCCCTAAGAATACGGATTTCACTTTGAAGGTTTGTATTACATGCTTTTCTTACATTTACCAAGTTGGTAATCGACGTATCAATCCCATTAATGGTATTTTTTATCCTCTTTCCTTCTTAGCCCGAGTTAGAAACCATCATTTAATACACTCAAACATTGTAGCAATCCTAACCAAATTCATAAACTAAAATGAACAATTCGAATCATGAATAGGTTAAAACTCTATTACATTTGTAATTATACAAATATTTACCTCTACTCTAAGAAGAGAGAAACGTCTTTGAATGTTCTCCAATTCCGTTTGCTTAAATACTCTCGTTTGTGCATCGATTGTTTCTTGATTGATCACATTTTGATCACCGTCTCCAAAACAATTAGTCATTCACTCAAACATGACTAACATACTGTTTTAAGTGATATGTTAGGCAATTGCAAGTAAAGATAGTTGTTCTATGTACACAATTTATTTATGGACCAAAATTGATATAACATGAGATTAGATTCTCAACCTTCAAATACAAATTGAGCAGGCATAACAAAGGAACTCATCCATTGCAAATATGATAACTGAAAACAAAATTGAAAGAATCGAAAAGATTTATCTTGATTTCCCTAGTTCTAACATAAAACATTCAAAACAGCACATGAATGTTTTGAATTTTGTGTTTCTATTTCACATTCAAGAAGAGATTAATGTTAGGTAATGACAATGCTTTGTTTCAGAAAGTTGAATTAGGCATACTTTCAGTTTCTAGAATGACTTGTATGACAAATTAGCCTCTAAAGACATGATACAAGCAAAAGACAACCCAACAATTTCAACCAGAAGGCCAAATTGTTGGAAGACAAGTCACAAAACTATCATGTGCCCTGAGCTAAGAACAAAAGGCAGAAACTTGGTCTCGAGTACGGACCAAAGAGACCAGCAAAACATTCTTCTAAAGAATATGAGCAATTCATTTCATCGTTGAGGAAGAAAGAAGAGTTAATGACAAATTAAGGTTATTAAAGATTACTTGGAACTTGCACTTAGCTAAAAGATACTCGGTGTTAATATACATCGCTTGCACTTAGCTAAAAGAAGAGTAAAAGATATATTTCAACGTTAATATACATCACTTGCAATAAGTGATATGAAATTTTGCATTATATAGTTTTAAATCGGTGTTAAATATTTATATCAGGTTTAGAACTGAAAGCAGAGATAAATAATTGATATGAGAATTAGTATCACTTTTCATATTTTAACATTTAAAATGTAAAGTCATTATCCAATTTTAACGTTTAAAATGTAAAATATAAGAGATACTAGCAAAACTAACCTAAAACTTGGGTTCAAAAACACACATCTAATCCAATATTTTCTCTTTTTCATATTTTGCCACTTTCCCACAAATATATCTCTGACACCCTCACATACATGCAAAATTTTGTCAAAAGACAAAAAGCGAAAGAAAGTTAGTTTCTGTTCACCATATAAAATTTCTAAAAACGTCTACGATAAAATTTACACTGTTTGTTTGTTTAAGGATATAATCTATACATACAAAAAAAAACATCAATATGTTAAACTACACACTTTATCTTTTTTTTTGCTTTTGTTTTTTTTTTGAAAACGGCTTTCTATTAAAACACTAGAGCAGGTGTTGGGGGGTGGGAGGGGGGATTGATACAACATGGAAAATTAACACATAAGAAAAACAATATAGTAAATACAACAAGGAAGGATACTAAAGGCATATACTTCTCCTTCAAAGCTCAGATACTTGAGAACAAAGGTGATGTTGTAAACAACACAATCCAACGAGCGACGACATATGATGAGTATTGTCCAATGATACACTCAAATCAGTCCAGAAATCCCAACAATACACACAAACATCCTCCAAACGATTTCAATATGCCGAAAACATCTCCTAGTATGACTCACTCTGCAATGAAGCCACCACACAAATAACACGAAGAAGCAGAGCTTACCCAAATTGTATTAACCTCAACGAGGAACCGAAACTTGAAATCACATACAAACAAAGAGAGACCTTCTATCGAGAAGATACATGAAGACAAAACCGAGGCCTGAAAATGACATTAGCCAACACCTGCATCGAGAAAGAAGAGGGAAGACACAATACTGATCATGACTAATCCCAACAGTAACCTCTTCTCACCTTCACAACACTAACCAAATTAGCTCTAGCTACATTAGTAACTCGATCAATGTTGAGCCACCGGACAAATGAAAGGAAGAGACCACTAGAGCACGAATCAGCACAGAAAAGGTTGAGGGGACAGAAAGAGAGAACCTGAAAATGCGAGAACTATGAGTAACACATAAAGTAACACAGAACTTGGCACATGAGTTTCTTCATAAGAAAATATTACTAGAAAATCTTTTAGATGCACTTACAAGTTTCACCTAAACAATCTATCTAGCATACATATTCAAGGATCTATACACAATCCAAGAACCTCTCAAGAGAAACCCTAAGTCCCATTGTTTTTGTGTTCTTACAAGAACCCCCAAAACCCTTACTAGGAATTTTCTCTATATCATGATGGGGTTGGCGTCTACAAACACCTATGACTCCTATTTATACACAATAGGACGTCATATTACCCTAGATAACTACCCAAATAGAGATAACACTAAATCTCTTGGTACAAAGATATCGAATCCTTTGATTTTCTCTCGAATGATTCGATCAAATCTTCTAATTGCATATCGCCTACAAGCTTATCCACAAGACTTCTAGATCCTCCAAGATCGTCCAGTTCAGCTCCTATCTTCACTAGTCCAGCTCATCCATTTGTTCCACGCCAATCACTCTGCAGTTCTTTCCTGAGGTATCTCCTGAGTTACCTTGAGTAACTCAAATGCTGTCTCAAAACTGTGCATTCTAAAAACACAATCAAAATGCACTTTCAATCTCCCCCTTTTTGACTGAGTTTTAGAATCCAAGCATGCACTCAATACTTCACACAACACAAGTCTTGATGTTCTTTAAACTCCCCTTTAATCGCATAACATCGAGCTTGTTGTTTTTCATTGAATTTGCACATCTTCTCCCCCTGCTTGGTTGCTTGATTTCTTCTCCATAGTTCTCCATTTTTCTCCACAAGATCTCACTTGTATGTATACAGACAAGTGCCTCTCTGATACCAATTGAAAATGCGAGAACTATGAGTAACACATAAAGTAACACAGAATTTGGCACAGGAGTTTCTTCATAAGAAAATATTACTAGAAAATCTTTTAGATGCACTTACAAGTTTCACCTAAAACAATCTATCTAGCATACATATTCAAGGATCTATACACAATCCAAGAACCTCTCGAGAGAAACCCTAAGTCCCATTGTTTTTGTGTTCTTACAAGAACCCCCAAAACCCTTACTAGGAATTTTCTCTATATCATGATGGGGTTGGTGTCTACAAACACCTATGACTTCTATTTATATACAATAGGACGTCATATTAACCTAGATAACTACCCAAATAGAGATAACACTAAATCTCTTGGTACAAAGATATTGAATCCCGTGATTTTCTCTCAAATGATTCGATCAAATCTTCCAATTGCACATCGCCTACAAGCTTATCCACAAGACTTCTAGATCCTCCAAGATCGTCCAGTTCAGCTCCTATCTTCACTGGTCCAGCTCATCCATTTGTTCCACGTCAATCACTCAGCAGTTCTTTCCTGAGGTATCTCCTGAGTTACCCTGAGTAACTCAGATGCTGTCTCAAAACTGTGCATTCTAAAAACACAATCAAAATGCACTTTCAGAACCTAATCTTTGAACCCGAAGCCCATGGAGATTTCAAACCACACACAATCTTCCCAAGACGTGGAGAAGAGAAGAGAGAAGTCGAGGAGAGATGAAAGGAGCAGCACCTACAAAGCACGATGACAAACAACAGGGCAGAGCAAGATCTAGCTACTGATCATAACCAAACCACCATTATTACAATAATTACTTTTTAGTTTTAGTTGGGTTATTTTTTTTTTTTTTTTTGGTGAATAGTTTTAGTTGGGTTAGAGCATGTTTACTAGTGAGTTTATGAGTCTCTTTAGACCTAAAAATAAATAAAAATGGTTTTAAAAAATAGAAAAAGGCCTGAGCCGGCTCAATGGGAAGAGAGAATTGAGACGGTCTCATAGGCCAGGTGGTGGATTGCGAGTGGATGTTGATTTTTGGCGGGTTACTCGTCGTCACCAGAACCGCGAACGGCGGAGCACTGCATCTACTTCGAAGCTTCCGAGAAGAATGTAATTATCGAAAGAGAAGATGAAAGTTTTTTTTCCAAAAAAATAATAATAAATACACTACGTGAAAAAAAAAATTACATTTTACTTTGGAAAAAGTCACTTGGTAAAAATACAGTAAAAATATGTTTTATTTATATCTTGAGGATTTTCTAAAACCCCTAGGGTTCTTATTTATATAACTCATTTTATTCACCCAGAAAGTAGAACATAACTTTTATCACAACAAAATCAATAAAACTTTCTTAACAGCTACAAAAACAGTCTCTTATACTTTATGCATTGTGGTTCACTGAAAAATCTCACATTTCCTCTTACAACCTTTACAAATTCAATTGTGCAAATTTCGACTCCTATATTTTATGAGATCGAGACCGTTCCCACCATTGAAGACTGATTTATTAACAGTTTTTTTATTGAGTCTTAACAAATAAACAAATATTAAAAATAATATTAAACTATATTAAGTCAACAAAGTGAAGAAACCAATTTTGCAAACAATTAAATTTTTTTTTTCCGTGAGACCGGTGTCGGTCTCACCACTGGAGACGGATTAATTAATAGTATCAAATAGAGTCTCAAACAATAAACAATAATAAAAATTAATACTAAAATATTGCTTATGAGACTTTTTTTAGTCGGCAACATGTGATTCATTCATTATCTTCAAATGTTCTACATTTGATTTTACAACATCATTTAATCAAAAGAGACAATATATGGGATATTATTTTGTCGAGCATATTTGGCTAATTGATCTGCTTCTGAATTTTGACTTCTCCTGATAAACTGGAAGCTATAACTCTGAGTTGATTGTGCTATGGAAACTACATCCTTGATGTAAGATGCAAGCTCATGATGAATCCATGATGTTGATTCCTTGCTTACCATGTGATAAATCTCTTTAGCATCACCATAGAAACATACTCCCTTGTAGTCCCATCTTCGGATTTGTAGTAAAGCTTCCCTAAGTGCTATTACCTCTGCTTCCATTGATGTTTGTGTTGGTTCTAGAGCAGAGCACCCTCTCATAATCTCATTCCCTTGGTTATCCTTGAGTATCCAACCAAATCCAGCATTTTGAGTTGATGACACCCAAGAAGCATCTACAAACATGAGAATTGATTTGTTAAACAAACAGGTGATAGATTATAGCTGCCAATAAATCCTGAATCTAAACTCTTCTCCTCTTGATTCTTTAAATTAGTACTTAGCCAAAGCTTGTGATCCAGAATAGCCTTATTAATTATATCTGGAATTGACCATCTTCTATTCTGGAAAATTAAATCATTCCGTGTTTTCCATAGGCGCCAACCAATATAAGAATATAATGACGACTCAGAATTACTCGAACAATCAGCCAGAAAATCCTTGATCAATGTCTTGACATCCATTGAACACAATTGCCTCTTTATGCTATTACTTATAGGTGAGAGTTCCCAAACTTCTTTCGAAAATCTGCATTTGAAAAACATATGGTCGATGCTTTCTACATGCTCATTACAGAACACACAATTTGCATCAATTTGAATATGTCATTTTTGCAGATTCTCTAACACTGGAAGTGCATTATGCAAAACTCTCCACCAAAAGTGCTTTATTTTAGGAGGGATACTTTGGTTCCACAACTTTTGATAAGGAAAAGTATTTTGGTTTT
This sequence comes from Draba incana, assembly GCA_963576765.1. NCBI lineage: Eukaryota > Viridiplantae > Streptophyta > Magnoliopsida > Brassicales > Brassicaceae > Draba > Draba incana. Next base: position 3,852,463 of record OY755216.1, read on the forward strand.
GAAAAGACCCATGAGCAAGATGATACCCTGATTTAACTACATAATCTCCTGACCTAGTATAAGTCCAATTAATTGTATCCTCAGCTCCTGTAATACTAGGTCTTATCCTTAGTATAGCATTCCAATCATCTTGACTCACTAATAATCTTATCTTTTCCATATCCCATTGAGATGTCCCCCTAATAAATAAATCAGCAACCACCATATTCCTATCTTAATTGTCAACATTTTCAGCTGGCTAAGGTGGTCTAGGTGGTTTGTATGGAAGCCAGTTATCACACCATAACCTGACTCTCTTTCCATCCCCTACTATCCACTTTAATCCTTGAGATATAAGAGAAGTACCTTGTAAAATACTCTTCCAAGCATGACTAGGCCGATGTCCTTTCTTTGCCTCCAGAAGATTGGAATTAGAGTAATACTTTGCTTGATATACCCGGGCAACCAGAGATTGTGGGTTTTGCAGTATCCTCCAACTCTGTTTTGCTAGCAAAGCAATGTTGAAATCTTGTAAGTCTCTAATTCCTAATCCTCCCTCCTTCTTTGAAATTGTGATTGTGCTTCATGCAATCCAGGGGATCTTCCTTTTATCATTAACTGCAGACCACCAAAAATTACGAATAGCACTAGTAATTTGGCTCAATAACTTTTTAGGCATTAAAAAACAAGCATGCAATAAGTGGGTAATGAAGTTGCCACTGCCTTAATTAAAACTTCCTTTCCTGCATGAGACAAATATTTTGCAAACCAGCTTTCCAATTTATTCATAACTCGTTGCTTAATGAAAGCAAAAGTATCATACTTATTTCTTCCCACTGTTTCTGGCAGTCCTAAGTACCTTCTGAATCCCCCTACTTTTGAAATTCCAGTCAGTGAGCATATCCTATCCCTTAATTCATTTGGAACTCCTTTACCAAAACTTATAGCAGATTTTAGGAAGTTAACTTTCTGACCTGAGGCAGATGCATAAACCTTCAGGACATCCAACAACCTCTTGCATTCTTCCTCATCTGCTCTACAAAAAACAAGAGAGTCGTCTGCAAAAAGTAAATGAAAGATTTCAGGACCTGATCTGCTTTCTTTAAAAGCTTTTAATTTTCCTTCTTGAATTCTTTTATGTAGCAAAGCAGAAAAACCTTCTGTACAAATTAAATATAAATATGGGGAGATTGGATCACCCTGCCTGATACCTCTTGAAGGTGAAATTTTCCCAGTGGGTGAGCCATTTATAAGCACCGAGTAAGTAACTGACTTCACACAACTCATCATCCACTGACACCATTGATCTGTAAAACCCAATCTCTTCATCATTGACTCAATAAAAAACCATTCAACCTTATCAAAAGCTTTAGCTATATCCAACTTTAGAGCCATATATGGTGTTTTAATGCTTTTAGTCTGAAGAGAATGGAGGAGTTCATGAGCTATTAGGACATTATCTGTGATTAGTCTCCCCAGAATAAATGCAGATTGGTTCTCTGATATAATCTTGTGCAACCAAGGTTTAAGTCGCTCTGCTAAAACCTTAGATATTACTTTATATGCAACATTACATAAGCTTATAGGCCTGTAATCTTTAACTTGTAAAGGATTTTCTGTTTTAGGAATCAAGCAAATGTGAGTATGGTTTATTTCAGAAGGCATAGATCCTGTTTCAAAAAAATGAGAAACGAATTGAATCAAACCTTCTTTTAGTGCCTCCCAATAGTGCTTGTAAAATCCTACATTGAGACCATCAGGCCCAAGAGCTTTGCCATCATTCATAAGATGTATTGCATGAGCAATTTCCTCCGCAGAAACTTGTCTTGTTAGATTTTCATTCATATCTTGGGTGACCTTCGGTTGAACTGCTTCTAATATTTGCTGCATATCCTCACAACCTTCAGACCTATATATATCAGAGAAATATGCAGTAATTACTCTGTGAACATCCTTCTCATCCGACCAAATAACACCTTCCCCATCAGTAATTAAAGTTAACCTGTTGAAAGCTCTCCTTTGCTTGGTCTTTTCATGGAAATACCTTGTATTCCTATCCCCAACTTTCAACCATTGTATTCGGCTTCGATCCCTCCAGTATTCCTCTTCCATCCTGTAATGATAGTTTAATTTGTTTTTGAGCTTATGAATATAAGGAAATCCAGAGAGTGAGAATCATACGCCTGATGTAGAAGTCGTTTTAGCTCCTGTATTTTCTTCAGGGAATTCCGATTTCCCTCAGCTTTCCAACCAGCCATTTGATGCCTATACAGCTTCAAAGCATTATGAAAATCATCTGGTGAAAGCTTGCTACATTTCTCTTGCCAAGTCTTCTGAATCAAAGCCTTTAGTTCTTCATCTGATCTCCATCTATTATCATACTTAAAAAGCTTAATTCCTTTCCACTTCTTTTTATCAGTATGCACAAGCAAAGGCCTATGGTCAGAGCCATTCCAATCTAAAACTTTAACATATGCTCTGGGGTACAGCTCTTTCCAATCTGCATTAGCTAAGACTCTATCCAACTTAGCTCTGATGGTATGCTGATATCTGTTACCAACCCACGTGTAATGGCCTCCCACTGTTTTAACCTCTTACAAACCTGACTTATTAATTAAAGATCTAAACAATGTAAAGGAGGATTCTGATTTTATGCAGCCACCATTCTTCTCATCATTTCCTCTTATATCATTAAAATCCCCTAGAACCACTCTTGGCCTGCCTTGATAAAATCCAGCATCTATCATTTCCATCATCCACTGCCATTGCATTGCTCTTAACTTTCTGATTGGGTTCCCATAAACATAAGATAGCCAAAATCCATCTTTGCCCTCTGATACATAAACATCCCAAAAGATTCCTAATCCTCCACTATGACCTTGAGAAGGCAAAACAAAATTGTGAGGATATCCAAGCCGAATACATATATTCTGTACATACTCCGTATTCTGCATAGTTTCTATGAGGAACAAGATATTAGGTTTATATAGCTTCCTAATATCTTCCAGAATATGAACTGTCAGGGGGTTCCCCAGCCCCTGACAATTCCAGTGTAAGAGCCTCATTACTCCTGTGGTGGTTTTGGGGAAACCACCAAACCCTTTCCTTCCCATTCTCCAGAGACTTTCTGTTTGTTTGTTGGGCTAAGATCATAATCTTCATGTTCCTCTGCTTTACGCTTTGAGCCCCGTGATGATGGAGATCCTGTTTCACGGATGGCTATAGGAAAATCTCTATTTGCGGATGAGTCAAATGCACTATGTTCCTCTGCATTTAGAATTCTATTGAACTCAGAGTTTGCATCTATGTAACGTTGTCCAGGAGACTCATTGAATGAACTATGCTCTTCTTTGTCCGTCTGCATGTCTTGAATATTCTGCATTTGACCAAATCCATCATCATCCCCTTCATTATGCCCTATAGAATCCTCTATGTCTTGATTTTCCATTTGAGTAGGAAATTGATTCACAGGTGCAGGAAACTCCACAATTGGTAAGATAGGCCCAACCAATATCTCATTACAAACTGAGATGTCATGGAGCAATGAGCCACATCTCCTGCAAAACTTCCGAAGCAGAATTGGCTCACTACCGTCTTGCAGATCCAAGTGTCGAGTAAAGATTAACTTTCTATTGACGTCCATAGTAATTCTAACCCATGCTTCAGCCGGTGAATCTCTTGTTGGCTCCTTAATACTAGCTTCCTCAGCCTGTCCCAATGTAGCTCCAATATCCATTATCGTCTGATAATTACGGTGCTCATTTGGAAGATTGTAAATCTGGACCCAAAAGGATATATCTCGCAAAAACCTTGGGCTTCTTCGATTTGTCCATCTATCTATTGCAACCATCCATTCTTTGAACGACCAAGGCCCTTCTTCAATGACCGACAGTAGATGATGCTCCGATTGGAAGAAAAACTTAACAGTTTCATCATCATTCACTTGTCCTATGACCTTACCTTCTAACTTCCACGCAACTGGAAGAGTATTCTTCATCCACTTTGGCCGCTGAAATCGGGGGTTAAGACATCGAACGATGAGACTTAGCTCACTATTACGAGCTGTTTGACGGCGTGTTTCAGGCTGCAGTTGCATGGGGTCTTGATTGAATCCAAGGCTAAGCCTTTGAAAAGATCTCCAAATTTCCCGATCCATCATCAACAAATCCCAAAACCCAGGCAAGCTTTGCTTGAATAGATAATAAGAGAAGGAAAGAGAAGATCGAAAATGGAAATTAACACTTTTTACCGATTAGATCGGAGCTAGATCGCACTTGAGCGAAGGAACACCCTAGAACTCTCGGGACTCTAATTAGTAGTTATTGCTTATGAGACTTTAAGAATCTCAAGGGTGTGCATGCTCTTTATAGACTTATCGTTAACATAAAAATAAATAATATAAGAAATGTAAGACAGTGAAATTTATGAAATTTGTAAATGACCATTGTCTAATTATGATATTTTTGCAAAAATGTCAACACCATGTATTGCTTGAGAAATACAAAAAAAAAACAAAAATTACCCATAATTCCGAAAAGTGTCTTTTATGATTCTTTATCTCTTTTTAATATATATATATATATATATATATATATATATATATAGAATTTTTGAATGGATAATTTGGTAGATAACATAGAAAAAAACTAAATCTAAAAAACTAACCAAAACTACCTTATGTGGCAAAATCTTGGCTATTCAAATTAGGGGTTTTGGTTAGTATTTTAATTTTAATTTTTTTCTTTGTTAATTTAGCAAATTAACCCATTTTTGAATCCCTTTTAAATTATTGTCGGTGGATTTTGGATTTCTCTAATAGTCTTTTTTATCGATTGTAATTGTCAAAAGAGGCTACCAATGTCACACACCGCACAAAGCAAAAGCAAAAACAAAATGGAGCACCGAAAGATAAGAGGAAACGGTATAGACATCCACGTGGCGATCCAAGGCCCTTCCGATGGTCCCATAGTCCTCCTCCTCCATGGTTTCCCTGAGCTTTGGTACTCATGGCGTCACCAGATCACCGGACTCGCTGCTCGTGGCTACCGCGCCGTCGCTCCTGACTTACGTGGTTACGGTGACTCCGATGCTCCACCGGAAATCTCTTCCTACACATGTTTCCACATCGTAGGTGACCTAATCGCCGTCATATCCGCCTTAACGGAAGAGAAAGTGTTTGTGGTCGGACATGACTGGGGAGCTCTTATTGCATGGTATCTTTGTCTTTTCCGACCAGATAAAGTCAAAGCTTTAGTCAACCTTAGTGTTCCTTTCTCTTTTCGTCCCACTGATCCTACCGTGAAACCAGTGGACGGTATGCGTAAGTTCTACGGCGATGATTACTATATTTGTAGGTTTCAGGTTCGTTCAGTTTCCATACTTTACTTCCTTTATTCTTTTTAATGAACAAGATTAGGCTACACAGGCAATTCATTTTAGTTAGTTTACTAATTATTCAATTTTTTTTGGTTAGTTGACAAATTAGCCCATGATGTTATTTGTAAGTTTACAAGCTATGTCACATGCATTTTTTTTAAATTACATATAGTGGAATAACTTGGCTTCCAATAAATGTAATAGAAACAACTGAATCTTTTGGTTGAATCGATTTGAAGTATATTGCAATTAGCCACGTCCTCGGTTTTCGCATTTACCCGTGTTGAAAGATGCTTGCATCTCCTTAACTTTGATGGACGGTGGTGTTTACTTCCTATGGCTTGTGTAGGATGGGTTGATAGGGTTTTGATGATTTGGAAAATTGTAGGAAGAGGGAGAGATAGAAGCGGAGATTTTAGAGGTTGGGATAGAGAGAGCATTGAAGAAGGTTCTTACAAATAGAAATCCTGGACCACTTATTCTGCCTAAAGACAAAAGCTTTTGGGGATCTAAAGACGATTCTATTCCGCTACCTTCTTGGTTATCCGAAGAAGACGTTGCTTACTATGTTACAAAGTTTGAAGAGAAAGGTTTCTCTGGTGGAGTCAATTTCTACCGTAATTTTAACCGGTAAATTCTCTAGCTTTATTTTCCCTTAGGTTGGTCTACTAGTCGGTAATGGCGAGGGAACGAGTAATTTTGGTATTTTAAACTACTACCTGATATATACTCATTACAATACAGACTGGAAATTTTGGTAAGAGTAATCGAATTAGTACTACATTGGTACTATTGATGGAGGTCGAAGGATGATGCTGTGTTTTTATAATATTGTGCATGTATAGGTTAATTGAGGAAATGTTCTTTAATGGCAGGAACAATGAGTTGTTGGGTCCATGGGTGGGATGCAAAATCCAAGTACCTACAAAGTTTGTGATAGGGGATTTGGACCTGGTCTACCATATGCTGGGTGTGAAGGAATACATACACGGTCCCAAGTTTAAGGAAGACGTGCCTTTGCTCGAAGAGCCAGCTGTGGTCATGGAGGGAGTGGGTCACTTCATTAACCAAGAGAAGCCGCAAGAGATCCTCCAAATTATCGTCGATTTCATTTCCAAATTCTAATCTTACTTTCTTCAAGCCAATTTCTAAGTTCAATACGTGAAGCGTGCATAATAAGAAGAATTTATGGCTGTATGTATCATAAAGTTGGATGTGTGACATTATTCTAAGTTATAAGGTAAAAACAACAATGGCTATATCGACAATAACAACAACCTCGAGAGCCCCTTGGTCCAAGGATCTCAGTCTTAGGTCAAGTGATATGCAAAGAAGGTAACAATGTATTCATTTGAGTATAGAGAAATATTTGCTTTGTTTCTTGTATGGGTGGGTAAATTGACCTAAAAGATAATAAAGGAAGAAAATCAAAATTGTGTTCAGAATCAAAAAAGTATTTATACAGCTAACAAAAACAGTAACAGAGGTTTCACACAAAATGCTAAAACTTCTCAGTTTATTGAACCACAAAATGTAGAATGATAATTGATAGGCCTTTTGCTACATTTGGTTTAGTGAGATGCAGAAGCAACTTCCTCGCAGTTTTCTGATTCAGAATCTCCTTGAGAGAAACTTGGTGGTTTGGGAGTGAGGCCTAATATCTTGAACATAAGCTGATCAGCATCGTAATCATTGTTCGGAGTGGTTAAAAGCTTCTCTCCGGTAAAGATGGAGTTAGCTCCAGCAAGGAAACACAACGCCTGCTCAGGCATCGAAAACCGGACTCTACCCGCTGATAACCTCACCATTGCTTTCGGCATCACTATACGTGCTGTTGCAATCATCCTGATCATCTCCCATATCTCAACCGGCTACAAAACAAACAAAAAAGGCTCTTAAACCCAAAATCCTTATCGCATGTACTTACATTTTGTTCATAGAGCATTAGATACCTTCTGATCTTCGAGAGGTGTGCCTTTAACAGCAAGCAGTGCGTTAATGGGAACACTCTCAGGGTGAGAAGGAAGCGTTGCTAGTGTGTGCAATAAACCAACTCGGTCTTCCTCCGCCTCTCCAAGCCCTATTATTCCGCCTGTTAATAGAGAAAAGGAAGCTTAGTTACAACTTTCAATGACCGAGACCAAGATGGAATCCAGTACAGATTTTATGTGTTCCTTTTGTGTAAATCAAAGATTACCTGAACAGACATTGATTCCAGCTTCACGAACATGCTTGAGAGTTTCAAGACGTTCGTCGTAACTTCTAGTAGTGATGATGTTTGGGTAGTATTCTCTTGAAGTATCAAGATTATGGTTATAAGCAGTGAGTCCAGCATTTTTAAGCTCTAAAGCTTGTTGCTTCTCCAACATACCCAATGTGCAACAAACCTCCATCCCCATCTCTCTGTTTTCACAGTGACAAAACGGAAAACTCAGCAACTAAGTATAGACAGGTGTATCAGTCAAACTCAACACCATGTTCATTCTTCTCATAGATTCAAGCAACTTTGGAGGATCACTTACAAAAGTAAATAATAAGCGCGCACCTTATTTCTTTGACATAGTCAAGAATCTGGTTGAAGTTGGTTTTCCGTCCTACTGTGTCTCGCCACGCAGCACCCATGCAAAAACGTGTGCTACCGGCTTCTTTTGCCTAACAATTAGATGAGATTGCATCATTAGCTTCAAATTTTCAAACTTTCTAGTTATTATAATTAAAACGACGGTGGCAACAAAATCCCATTAGGATCATTTTCTTGTTGATACATTCGTCCTAAGAAACCCGAAAAAGGAATTAACTTGGAAACCGCTAACCTTAATCGCAGCATCAATAACAAGATCCTTGGACATTAGCCTTTGAGCTTTGACTCCAGTGGTATATCTTGAAGACTGAGGACAATATGAACAGTCCTCACTACACCCACCAGTCTTAACAGAGAGTAGAGTACATTGCTGTACCTCCCTGAAGTTATGAGCATGCCTATGAACTTGAGCCTGAAACCACACACCACATCATCAACATCAAGTCAACTTCTAGTCTCAAAGTGAAAAAAGTCAACATTTTCATCTCATTCCACATTCCTGGAATTTAATTTAAATGAGTTTACTATCCAAACTTTAAAGCATCTGGGTTACTTAAATCTAGAAAATCTGACAAATTACTCTATAGATTTCAACTTCGATTTGTAAATTAGAAAGCAAGAACAATGAAAGCAAAAGGGTTTAGAAAGATTACTCCGTGGAAGAGAAGATCAAGAACTGGAGAATCATAAACAGCTTTGATTTCATCTTTGGTCCAGTCATTTCTTGGTCCTTCTCTAATCGTCCTTTCAGCTTCAACCGACGAAGCAGAAGAGTAAGAACAGCAAGAAACCAATCGCAATGGTCTCAGATTAGATCGAAACACCAATCGAGCAAGCATCATTTTCTCTCGCTCAGAAAAAAATGGAAACGAGAAAATTTTGATTTTCCGAGAAAAGAGAGATTTTTTCACTCCACTACCTAACCTAACAAAAGCCACCGTTGCAATTTCCGCCTCATTGTGGGTCCCATTACAAAGAACATAGTATTTTTTTTTTAAGACAAGGATAAAACACATAGGGGCTTGTAATGAAAGCCCATATTCGCTCCGTGAAGCTCTAAAACGCCGTCGTTTCAGTCCCTGAATTTAAAGAATTAACCTAATAAAAAAATGGTGACTAACGAAAAACAAGGATTTTTTTGTGGGTTACTACAATACAAAAAATGTGATTAACCAAAAACAAGGATTTTTTTTGTGAAGCAAAATTAAAGAAACATGTGACCGAATTGGCGAAATCAGAAAGACTATGTGTGGACTATACCACCCAAAACTTCACAATCACTCTTACTACATTATTCACTCACTGATTGGTCTGTCAGATTTTGCCAATGCACGTGTTCGTCAAAGAGACTAATAAGGAAACAAATATGGATTGTTGCTTTATTTTACTTTTATGTTGAAAATTAGGTACATATTAATTTGGCAATAAATGTGAAAACTGTATTCACCATACATGATTGAACAGAAAATTTTGATTTACAAATAAAATACAAATTTCAAACTTTAAAATCCCATTTTTGTAAAAAAAAGTAACGGAAACTCATAATAAGCTGGATTTTGAAAACATGTAACTAATTTCCATAAATATCTACTAGAAGTCTAGTATCCATCCAACAATGTAATTGCCATCATCATTTTTGTATGAATATTTTATAAACAAAACTCAAGAAATTTGTGTTCATTATAATCAACCAAAATAAGCATTGTCACTCACTAGTACAACCCAATTTTGATTACCCAAAAAAAACATTACAATTCATTTTCGTTTTGTTTTAAAAGTAATGTAAATACCACAGCAGGAAAGCAAATAAATAAGGACCCATAACCATAAGTTAGGCACATTCTTGAATTATTTCCAAATTACTGTTATATTTTTTGTTAATTAAATAAAATGGTTGCTTAATTTAATAAAGAAACGAAAAGAAAACGTTGTTGTGAGATGAAAGCAAAAAGGTCGTGCAACAATAAGAGAGAGAGCACTTTGGGACGTAATAAGGAACAAAAAACCAACGACCGACTAATTCATTCCTCTGCATATTCTCCTCCGAATCCTTTCTTCTTCCCGATTTTTGAAAAGCTCTCTGGAAAGTTGTAGATCTTGTTCAATTTCTGCAATTGAGAGAGAAGAAGAAGACGAAGAAGAAGTGAGGATTAGTAAATTCGCTCTAGAAGTTCGAGTTCTGGATCTGTGTGGGGAAGATCATACGTCTCGTGGAATGTTTTGTTAAGCTGATTGTTTAGGTCAATTGAGGTTAGTTTGATCGATCTGGGAACGAATTTGATGTTTTTTTAATTGAATTGATAAGTATTTTGATTCCGGATTTAGATCCATCCTTGGGTTTTTCGAGATCTGTTTTTCGATTCGCTCATTGTTGTTTCTATTGAATTATTGAGATCTGATCATGGGTTTAGATTTGGTGATGTGAGAATCTAGTGATGTTGATTTGATTTGATTTGATTGCATTTTGCTCAAATTTCACTTAAAGTTGGTATCTTCTTATGATAGTTAGAAAGCAATCCTGAATCATGAATTATGTGTGTTTATCAGGTTTGGCTCAGTCTAGTAGTTGCCAGATTGGGAAAGAGAAATGAAGAACGGTGTGGTTGAGTGCAGTGTATGTCATTCGAAGCTGGTTGCTCCCGGTAGCAAAACGATTTCTAGGGCTTATGACGACCATAAGATTAGAGTAACCTCAAAACAACGTGTCCTCAATGTCCTTTTGGTAGTAGGTGATTGCATGCTTGTTGGTCTGCAGGTAAACCATCTCCATTCGATTTTAGCTTATGACATTTCGCGTTGTGTTGTTTAAATCACTAAAAAGTTGCATACTTTTTCCTTTTCAGCCAGTCTTGGTGTACATGTCTAAGGTGGATGGGAAGTTCAACTTCAGTCCTATTAGTGTCAACTTCTTGACAGAAATTGCAAAAGTTATTTTTGCGATCGTGATGCTTTTAATCCAGGTATGTTTTTGAATTAGCTTATAAATTTCGATTCTTTTAGCTGTTGCACTCTCTTATCTAGTATTTAGATGTTACGAATTGTTAGATGTTGATTCTGCATTTAGAAGATAAAAAGTACTAGAGGTTTATTATTTTTGGCTAGTTTCTGGAAGTTTGATTTGTAACTTTCCTCTTTTGTTTTTTATTTGCTGGAAGTTCTGATGTTGATTAACCAGTAAGGTGAATGTGAAAAAGATCTCCTTCAGCTCTGTGCATGAAGATGATTTCTTGATTTCCGAATTATTACCTATTTCTTGAGTCTCTTCCTTTTCCGGGTACGGTCTGTTAACGCTTAAGTGTTTGTGTTCAAACTGTAGGCCAGGAACCAAAAAGTTGGAGAGAAGCCTCTTCTATCTGTTTCCACATTTGTCCAGGTACCTCTTTTTGTCAATTAAAAACAGTCTAATTTATTGCAAAGCTTCTGTACTAGATTTTTCGTATGGCATGAAGCTAGCTTCTTGACCTTTTATCACCTGATAGCTTGGCATATGTCAGACACTCATAGCTCATTTACGTTACAGCTTCTTTTTTCTACAGTTCATTGGGCATTGTAAACTTTTAAAATGTGGATGGTACTGCCAGTATATTAGCTCAATAACTTCTGTACTAGTTTTGCTAATAATTTTTCTGCCTGCTGAACTTGAAACTTCTAAGCTCAATAGCTTGACTATTTATAAAGCAGATTGCATTGACATGAGTCTATTTTGCAGGCAGCTCGAAACAATGTGCTTCTTGCTGTTCCAGCCCTGTTGTATGCAATAAATAACTATCTGAAGTTCACAATGCAGGTACAACCACTTGTCGTTTTTCATTTTGGCATCCGTCAGTCTAATTAATATATCTGCTGAAATGTAGCGAGGTTTATTGTCAGAGGTTGTGGTGTTTAATCTATTCCAGTTTTGTTGATCCTGTATTTTGTGACTTTCCATCTTTCAATGCCAGACACTAAACAGATGCCTGAATTACCATTTTCTAAGGAGAATTTTATACCCCTCTTTTCCGCCTTGTCATTGCGTTATCTGTCAAGTTTGCTTTGGTGATAGATATTTGAGTCGAGCAGCTGTTTAGAATTTAGTTACACAATGAATTTCTATGGGTTTATTTACCTGTCCTTCTCGCTTGTTCTATTTGTTATATCTTTCATTCTTTTCTGTGTTTTAATTTCATACAATAATGAAAGTTTCTGCTATGCAGCTTTATTTCAATCCTGCTACTGTGAAGATGCTTAGCAATCTTAAGGTTCTGGTCATTGCTGTTCTATTGAAGATGATAATGAAGCGGCGGTTTTCCATCATACAGGTTAGGTTCAATTAATTTTTTTATTTTATGTGTGTATGACCGGTTTTCAATATCAGAGAATATTATAGTGGAAGTTTGTGTGCAACCTTCCTTTCAATAAGAATAACTGAACCTGACCTACGTATATTTAATTTTGTTATAGTGGGAGGCACTTGCTTTGTTGCTGATAGGGATTAGTGTAAATCAATTACGTTCTCTTCCTGAAGGTGCTACTGCCATCGGAATTCCTCTGGCTACGGGTGCATACGTCTGTACCGTGATCTTTGTGAGCTTCTTTTTCCCATGCCTATATTTGGTTATCTCAAAGATGTGGAAGTTGTTCCATGCACATAATCTGACTTTCTCATACTTCCCCGTTGATGCAGTATGGAAAAGTTGTAATTCATGCTAGAGGCTAATTTGAAAATTCACATGCAGATTACTGTCCCATCAATGGCATCCGTCTTCAACGAGTATGCTCTGAAGAGTCAGTATGACACAAGCATATATCTTCAGGTTAGATAGTCCTGGTGCATCTATTTAATCTAGCATCAGGGAAATTATATCCTTGTAGTAACATAGAAGCTTTTGGTATCAGTTACTTGTAACTCGTGGAAATGATATACTGGTTTGTTATTGGAATGAAATTAGGGTGTTATTAAATCACTTGTTCTTTAGAGCAAGGAAACTTTTTATGTGTTTTGGTCTAGTTAGCTCTGTTATCACTAAACTTTTTACGTGTGTTTGGTACATAGCTCATGTTCTTGGTGATGTCAAATTCTAGGATCATGGTCTTCTACTTCTGTGTTGTCTTCTTCTTTTGTCCTTTTTTGTGTATATCATCTGATTCAACACATATTTTCTGTTGCAGAATTTGTTTCTCTATGGTTATGGTGCGATATTCAATTTTCTTGGAATACTGGGAACTGTTATATATAAAGGTATGTGCATTCTATTCAAAAGTCGCATATGGAAGAACATCATACGTTTAACCACCAACATAGCTTTTGGAATTAGACAATCCATTAAACTTCTACGATGAATTGCTGATACGTGATTATCATCGTATTGACAGGTCCTGACAGCTTTGACATCCTACAAGGACATTCTAGGGCTACCATGTTTCTGATACTGAACAACGCCGCACAAGGGATTTTATCTTCATTTTTCTTCAAATATGCAGGTAACAATACACAATGTTTTGTTTCATTCCTTACATTTACATGAATTAGTTTGCTCAAGTCTAGATGCTTTTCGAGATTGTGGATTTTGCTACATATTCTCGAGTATTTTTCTCATAACAAGATGGTTATCATAGATATTTAGTTGTCTTCATCTTTATGCGTTCGCAGATACAATCTTGAAGAAATATTCATCCACAGTTGCCACAATATTCACCGGAATAGCATCTGCAGCACTCTTTGGACATGTTATAACCATGAACTTTCTTCTTGGAATTTCTATCGTTTTCATTTCAATGCACCAGGTAAACCCATATGAATCCTTTCCTTGGTGAATGAATTTAATTTAACAAACTCTGATCTGTCGAATTTATATATTTGTTCTATGTATGTGTAGTTCTTTTCACCACTTGCCAAAGTTAGAGATGAGCAACAACAGAATGGGACCGTAGAATTAGGCAATGCAAAAGATACTGACAGGTTTGTGTCAATATACATACTTCTGTATCATTTACCATATTTATCAAATCCTCTTTAGACATTTTTAGTAAGCGGAAAGTCATGTAACAGATGCATGCGCAGAATTTACACCATTTAACTTCTTTTCCGTCTCTGTTATTCCTTCAGGGCTAATGCCTCATTCATCAACATGGCCGCAGGAGCAAATGAAGAGGTGGAGAATATAATTTGTGAAGCCAGTTCTTTTACTCGTCCTAACTTAACTCGACATTAATGTTTATTGTTTTTTTGTCTCTGTGTCTGTTCAGGCTAGTCACCGTGGTGAATCAGACGACAGAACACCACTTCTTCCGAGATGAAACGTTTTTAAAAGCAGGTAACAATTTCTCTCCCAACTTGATCATATTACTAGAGTAACCTCTAGAACCAACCTAAGTTGCAGAAATGTGGATCACTAGAGTAATACCTGAGTGTTGTTACTTATTAATACGGAGAATCATCTGCTTTCGCACTTGTGGCTGCAGGATTTTTGTTCCAAAGAATTCTTTTGGTCGAGAATATTCAAGAAATTGGGGGTTTTCCAAGTCGCATACAAGCAGGATATAGTGAACCAAAGCTTGATGAGACCAAAACTCTTAATTCTCTAAAGAGTCGGTTTAAGTTCGTTTGAAGAACCTCTCATGTCTAAAGCTGTATTGTTTTTACTTTTTAAGATAGAGTGAACAAACTTGGTAAGTGATATATGTATTTTGGAGATAATCATATTGTATTCTTTGGTTTCTGCAAAATATCAGGTCACTTTTTTGCACTTGTTTCTCTTGTTATACCATGACTCTCAATGTTGGTTTATCATACATATATATAAAGCATCTTTTCTCTTAATCCAGTGTTTTGAATTTGTCTTTTGCTCTGAATATAATCAATAACATTGCAAGATTGTATCTGAAAATTTATAATTAGTTGTATGTTGTGAGAAAACATTATATGAAAGTAGAACAGAGACAACACAAACCAAACATAGATTACTTGTATAAAAATATACCAACTCCACCAAACAATTGCCAAGGCACCAAATCACTACTCACCACCTTAATGAACATATATCAGAAGAAGAAGAAGAAGAAGCCTCAACAAAAAGAGACACTTAAGAACATAGCAAGACATGAAACAGAAACCAATCTTCCATTATTACACAGAAGAATCAAGTTTCCTGAGAAGGAACAGGTGCTGCTTGTGCTGACCTCAATAATGGTTGAAGAGCTTTTACCACAATGCTCATGTTTGGCCTAAACTCCGATTCGTATTGCACACACAACGCTGCAACAGCCGCGAGCTGAATCACGAGAACATCATAAAAGGATTAGCTTCAAAGTTAGTTTCACATGTTAGAGATGAAACCGTCGAAAAAGATGAAACTTTTACATACCTTAGCAACTGCTTTAGGAGGATATTCTCCTTTGAGTTTTGGATCAACACATTGCTTCACTTTGTCTTCACTCAGCCTTGGAGTGGCCCAAGTGACAAGACTTTGTTGACCACGAGGCATCGTATGATCAACGGGTTTTCTACCAGTCAAGAGTTCCAAAAGCACTACACCAAAACTATAAACATCACTCTTCTGTGTCAATTGACCAGTCATGGCATACCTGCAATAGTAAAAACGTAAAGTTACAATCTTTTACTTCCTCAAGAATAGTGTTGATCAAATTGTTGTTTCAGAAGCAATGATTACTCTGGTGCGTGGTAACCGAACGTTCCCAAAACTCTGGTAGAATGAAGACGAGCAGCCATATCAGGAGATTGATTCGATAGATTGAAATCAGCGATCTTGGCTTTAAAATCTTCAAAGAGAAGCACGTTGCTAGATCGAATATCCCTGTGTATAACCGCAGGTTGAACTTTCTCGTGTAAATATTCAAGTCCACGAGCTGCATCAACCGCGATTCTAACACGTTGTATCCAATCAAGCATTGGACCTGGTTGCGCACCTTGTACTCCTTTTCTCCCGTGTAAAATATCATGTAAAGATCCCATCGTGGCAAACTCATATGCGAGAATACGGTAATTCCCTTCAACACAATAACCGAACAGCTGAACAAAATTATCATGCTTCAGCTTCGAAACCCTCGACACCTGAGTCAAGAACTCAACGTTCGATTCAGGTTCAGCTGAATTATCAAGCTTCTTAACCGCCACAGCCGTGCCATCTTTCAAAGTTGCGTAGTAAGCTCTTCCGTAAGATCCTTCACCGATCAATACCTTTGATCCGAAATTATCAGTCTTTTCTTTTAGCTCATCTAATGACAATGCAGGCACATCAATAGATGGTGGCACATTTAATGCATCAGGCCTCAAAGCAACCGGTGGTTTCTTATTGTGATAACCTTCAATACAAAAAAAAATACAAAACAAAAACTTGAGTTTACATTATATAATAAGATCAATCACTAGCAAGAAATCACAACTAGTTTGAGTAGTAGTACCATAATCATTATGGTGTTGAGGGCTCAAGTGTTCATTTTCAGAAGAATGGTAAGGTTCTTCAATGTGGCAAGCACAACACAACCACCTACGCATCTTTTCTCTCTTGCCTATATAAAGATCGTCTACAGCTCTCGGTTTATCCAGCCGAACAAAGTAGCCTGGTGAACGGTCGTTCGCCTGCATTTACACGAATTTACTCAAATCAACTCTCACAAAAGAACCATTTTCATATTCTACCAAATCAATACATAGCCAAATTAGCTTTCTTCAAATCAACAAAAACAATTTGGTCTCTAAAAAGTTGCTACATTTTAAGTATTCTTATTCCATTGTATCAACAAATATGCAAATTGATTCGAGATTCACCTAAAGTTAAGACCTTTACACAAACCCATAACCTTAAAAGTCAATATTCAAAATCCATAAACACCAAAATTGGAAATTAGAGACAAATTTGGGTTTAAAAAAAAAAAAATCAAAACTTTATAATTCTTACCACCAGACTACGACGATGATCATCAGAATCCATCGGATACATACCCAAAAACACAAATTACAAATCGGATAAAACGAGAGAAACGAATCAAATCAAATTTTGGCAATAAAACGAGAAAGAAGAGACGTAAAGGAATCGAGCTCTTGAAGAATATAGAGAAACCCAAAGAACTCAAAACAACTCGAAACCCCTAAAAGACGATTCAAAAATGAAAAAAAACAGCTCAAAAGCAAACAGAGACAGAGAGAAATGATAAAGAATAGAATATTTTTACTCCCAAATAACAAAAAAACCAAATTTAGAGATTATAATAATCATTAAAGGACGTGATAACAAAATATACCTGTAAAGTTTATCTCTTTCTCTCTCTTTTTATGAGAAATCGTATTTGTATAATAAGTATCTCTATGTATCTATTCTAAGTTTCTAACTAATCTTTGGTTTTATTGTTGATCAGAGAGAGAGAAACAGACGTGGGAGATTTAATTTATTCTTTAAGACAGAAATGCTTTGAGCAAAGACAGAGAGTTATAACGGAGGAGACAGAGAAGCAAACACAACAACGCGTTTAAGGAAAAATCTTCGACAAAAAGATTTTTTTTTTTCTGTCAAAATCTTCCATGGTCAAAGTATTATTTGTTTCCTTCTGGATAAACATTCTATAACAATAATAAAATAATGATTCTTTTTTTTTCTTCTTTTTTGCGCTTTATTTGATCTAATCTGGTCTTTCTTCTGGACTTTGATCTCAAGAAAATATATATACTTTGGACTTTGGATTAGTTTATCTTGGAATAAAGGATAATTTTGGATTTTGGTTACTGATTTACTGTTTTTTTCTAAGTTTATAAAAGTAAAACGTTGAAAATTTATCAAAAAGTGTTAAAAAGAAGTCCATAAATTTCAACTTTGAGATATTTTAAAAAGTAGAAATGAGTTTGACAAAACTATCTTCCTTATGTTTTAAACTTCCTAATTTTACCCCATATTTATTTGTTAATTACGTTTAAGCCTTTAAACGAATCTATTTCGCGATTTCATCTCTACGCCGTTGCAGCCCATGAAGCCCAATATGACCATTATAGGCCCATAAAGATTTAAACATAATCTGCTTCCCACCTGTTTCACGTGTATGAATTTTGATCATTGCGTGTTACAGGCAATTCACGTTAGAGTAATTTGAATGGATAGTACTAGAATTAAATTGGCAAAATTTTTTAAAAAATATTAGTTTTAAAGATCTGTCGGTATCAAATCAAATACCAAAGAATCAAAATCAACAAAAAAAAAAAAAAATCTCCCGGTGCACGATCAAAACAAAAAGCTATGTCATTAATTCTGACAACCCCACTTCCCAGCAACAAACATTCTCTAATCTCTGTTCTCTGTACATTCCCCATGATTTTCTCAACATGAGAAACTCATAATATTCTTCTGCATTTGGAATTTCATTTTCTCTGAAATCTCAAAATTCAAAGGAAAGAAAGAGTAACAATGGATTTCAATTTTAATGAGATTAAGAAGACGACTTTGATTGGACTTGGTTTAGGACAAATCCTCTCTCTTCTCTCTACTTCTAATGCATTTACATCTTCTGAACTCGCTAGAAAAGGTTCAAGCTTTCTTCTTCTTTTTGGGTTTATGCTTCATAGTATGTCTGAAATTTGGGTGAATGGTTATTTGTAGGAATTTTTGGTTCAAAGTGATTTCGTTTAACAGAGCATCTCCAAGCCAACACCAAATCTAATTTTTGGTATAAAATCATCCCCAACCCAACACAATTTTCTACACCAAAATGGTGTAACACCAAATTTTACACCAAATATGGTGTAAAATTTGGTGTTACACCATTTTGGTGTTGAACTTTTTTATTTATATGTTAGTCCATCAAATTATAAAATAATTTCAAATTTAATGAGAAACATATGTAAATGATGAAAATTAAACCCAAATCTAATATGTTTATAATGATTAAACCAAAATCTATTATTACCTTTATTTTATATGATGTATTATATTTTTCTTTTCATATTTAATGTTAAATTTAAATTATTTTATAATTTATTAAACTAAAAAAAAGTAGATGGGTTAATTTGTAAATTTGTAAAAGAATAAATTTAATATTCTTTTTTCTATAAAAAATAGTGTAGCATCTCCAATGTATTACACCATATTGTACACTAAAATTGTGTCACCAAAATGGTGTTGGGTTTTTCTCCAACGCATTACACCATTTTCTACACCAAAAAAATAATATTCTAAATTTATTTTTTTACAAATTTATAGATTAACCCATCTATTTTTTTAGTTTAATAAATTATAAAATCATTTAAATTTAAAAATAAATATGAAAAGAAAAATATAATACGTCATATAAACTAAAGATATGTATAATAAATTTTGATTTAATCATCATAAACATATTAGATTTGGGTTTAATTATCATCATTTATATATGCTTCTCACTAAATTTGAAATTATTTATAATTTGAAGGACCAATTTATAAATAAAAAAGTTTTACACACCATTTTGGTGTAGGATTTGGTATTGGGTTGATGAAGATTTTACACCAAAATGGGATTTGGTGTAGGGTTGGAGATGTTATAATATATTAGAGTAAAATCCAACACTATTTTGGTGTAAAATATGGTGTAATACATTGGAGATGTTCTAATACATTTCTTTATAAATTTGAACTTTATTAGGAGTTAATGCTCCAACATCACAATCGTTCTTCGGTTATTTGTTATTGGCAATCGTCTATGGAAGTATCATGCTTTATCGATGTCCCACCATTAAGGTCTTTCTCTTCTTGGAGTAATGAGAACGTGTTCAAGATTGCACAATTGAGTTTCAAAAGCCTAATATTCTAACTAGCAAACTAATCCTAACATTTTTTTTTAGGCCAAATGGTATCACTATTTCCTCCTTGCTTTAGCTGATGTGGAGGGGAATTTTCTTGGTGAGTCTTATTATTGACTTGTACTCTTCTTTTGTCCATTGCTTTGGCTTGAGCACTGATCTTGGGGTTATTGTGACAATCTAATGTGATTTTGGAGTTTAGAAATGTAGCATGTTATTCTTTGGAGTTATAAAAAATAAAACTTTACTTACTTTCTTGTCTTGTGGTGGGATTTTGAATCACTTCCAATTGATATTTTTTTTTACAGTGGTGAAGGCGAATCAGTACACATCGATAACGAGTATAATGCTACTGGACTGTTGGGCGATACCGTGCGTTTTGGTCTTGACTTGGCTTTTTCTGAAAACAAAATACAGATTGATGAAGATTAGTGGTGTGGTTATCTGTATTGTTGGTGTTGTCATGGTAGTTTTCTCTGATGTTCACGCAGGGAATCGAGCGGGTAATGATGGAATTAAACTGATTCAAGAAACTCACATTTTCTCGCAAGAAACTCGATTTAAGCATTTTATAATAAATTGGTTGTTCTTTTTTTTTCAGGAGGAAGTCATCCTGTGAGAGGTGATCTTCTTGTTATAGCTGGAGCAACTTTATATGCTGTTAGTAATACCACCGAGGTAAGCAAGTCTCTTCATAACCAATCAAGATACGCGAAAAAGGTATTGTAACAAAGTAATGGAATTAATTGTCTCTTTGTTCATTTGTTATAGGAGTTCATAGTAAAGAGTGCAGATACAGTTGAGCTAATGACTTTCATGGGATTCTTCAGCGCCATTATTAGTGCCATTCAGATGTATCCTTTAGAGAAACAAAGCTATAACTATAACTGTTTTCTTTAGACATCTATGCACATAATCTCTTCCTTGACTTGTACCTATAGAGGCTTATTTGAACGCGATGAGCTCAAAGCTATTCACTGGTCAACCGAGGCTGTAAGTTGCTTGATATATCACTTCCCCTTTTCCATTTCTGCCAAATTAACAAGGACTTGCTTTTCATCGGTATATACATATTTCTCGCGGTTTCAGGTTTTTCCTTTTTTTAGATTCGCTGTTACAATGTTTCTCTTCTACTCGTTACTCCCGGTTTTACTCAAGGTACGAAACAAAACCGAAAACATAAAATGATCAGAAAACCTTTTAAGTTCCTCTGAAAAACATTAACATCTTTTGAGTTATGATTTTCACAGACTAGTGGTGCAACAATGTTCACCCTCTCGTTACTCACATCGGACATGTGGGCGGTTTTGATCCGCATTTTCGCTTACCACGAGAATGTGGATTGGCTTTACTACTTGGCATTTGCTACTACAGCTATTGGACTAATCATATACTCAATGTACACTCTTTTCTTTATCTGCTCTCATGTCTTTATCAAGAACACTAGCTAATCACTCCTTTTTTTCTTTGATACTCTCAGAAAGGAGGAAGATGAGGAAGAGGAACAAAGAAATGAGCATAAGAAGCTTTTGGATGAGGAGGATCAGTGGCCGAGCCAGGAATAATTTTGCGGGGGTGGGGGCAAAATATCTAACTTAACACGATATACAAAAATAATATCGTTTTTTTTTTTTTTTTAGTTTACTTTTTTGACGATTTTACGTGGATCTTGCTATGTTCGTTTAAAACATGTTCTAAAATAATTTGACTCAAAATTTTGATAAAATGTTTAAAACATGATATTAGAGTTAAAAGAATCTGTGAGAAAATTTTTCAAGTGAAGGTGATTGTATCGAATTTGTAACAGTTTATGGGAAATTCGAGTTACAACAAATAAAACTGTAGGTAAAACAATGGTAAAGAAAAGACACTAAAATCATAACATACCATAATATGAATTCAATAAACATAATTTGTATTTAAATTATTTATTTATGTAAGTTTTATGGACAAATAAAAAGAAAGAAAAAGTTTCAGCACATTTAAGATTTCGATCTTGTACATATCCTAATACCATATGTTTAATTCTAAATTTCTTTTCTTCCCTAAATCAATTTTACTTAAATACAATACTCAGACGATTAAAAAAAAAATCAATTTTACTTAAATATATAGTTATTGACTAATTTTAGTAGGAAAATATAATGGTAGATCTACTTAGCTAGGCACAAAATACAATTTATCTTGAAAAAGAAATGTAATTGAGAAACAAATAAAACCAATGGGGGCAAAAGAGTTAGAGCATTAACGACGGTAAGTATTTTGTTGTAGAGACGTTTTTTTTTCTTTTTTTTTCCTTTTTTTTATTTTTTTTCAAACCATCCATATGACCACATGTGGATTATTATGTTGTAGAGACGTTTCTTTCTCTCTCTTTTTTTACGTTTTTTTTTTATTGGGAAGAGACTTAAGGAGAAACTCCTATTGGACATGGCCTTACTACAAATGGGGGCGTGAATATTTTACCTTAAACTAATTACACTAAGCATAATTATTTCATGGGGGCAGTTGTCCCTTCTATTAGGATACACATGAATCTTTGATTCATTGTTATCTTCTACGTATATTCTCATGTATATTCTCCTTGATATTCTCTCTAGATCTCTCTTATTGTACCTATATATAATATACGATTTGCCTATCAATAAAGTATCTATCTTCATCGTTCTATATGGTATCAGAGCCTTGATCCATCAAAACCTAAATTTTTTCCAATCTCTCTTTCCGATCATGTCAGGCGAAACCACTTCCATTTCCGGTAGCTTGATATGTTAGTATTTTGGTGTCTTTTACGCTTTGTTTCTTTAGTCTTTTTGGTTCTTTCTAGTTTATTTTGTGTCTTTTCAGGTTCTAGGAGGCTCTCGAGCATAGATTAGAGTCCGTGAGGGTCATTGGAGCAAAAAGGGACGAATCTGGAGGAAAGACAGTGATTTTCATAAATCGAGCACCTGCTCGGTTTGGAGTGAGCACCTGCTCACCTGAAGACCCAAGGAAGTCGAAGTCTCTGGAATCCGGACCGACCGGTCCGGATGAGAGGACCGACCGGTCCACACTCGAAGACCCGAAGCCAGAAGTCTCTGGAATCCGGACCGACCGGTCCGGATTGTAAGACCGACCGATCCCAGACCCGAAGACATGCCTCGTGCTGACACGGACCGACCGGTCGGGCTCCCAGAACCAAGTTGCCCTAAAATTTCCTTATAAATAAGTTGTAGCCACTTTCCAAGTGGGAAGTTCTATTTTTTTTTTCTGAGATATTTTTCCCTGAGACGTTTTTTTTTTAGAGCTGAGACTACTTGTTTCCATTGTTGAGATCCTTTCAAGGTGTTTTTCATTTCCAAGGATTTTGATTGTAAGAATTGGAGGATCATCCACAACTTTCCATTGAGAAGATTTCTTAAACCCTATTCTCTTATTTTATCATGATGCTTTCTTCTCATTTGATTGCTGTGATTTTGTCCTCCATGACTGAGTAGTCTCATTGCTAGATTAGGGAAATTCAATGGTGGATTAGGATGATAGTGACTGAGCCAAATAGGAAATGTTATCATTTGTCTTCATCAATCGGGATTCATACTGCTTAGGCTAATTTGATCACCTAGTCTATGATTTTAGGATTAACTTATTCACGAAAGTGCTCTAGGTTGCTAGATAAACCATTGATGAGCAATCGGTGTGTAACCAACGACAGTTGATTGTTACCATCGATTGTGAACAAATCGAACCAAATTGTTAATGCTTATCTTCATTTCTGAATTCGAACGACAGTTTATGCATTTAGGATGCTAGATAAAGTTATTGATGCATCACGACAGTGAGGCAATATTACATTCATGTTCGAGTTCTAGATTGCGCTAATTTGAATCCTGAATAGATTGCTCAGTCCATAATCCGAAACCACCGGCGAATGACTCTAATCTAGTGCCTTTATCTTATTGAATTTATATCATTTTTAGTTGCTATTTCGTTCATTAATTTGTCACAAACAAATTCCCATTTTATCTTAGCTTTAAACGATAATCCATATTTTCATAGTGTGACCGTGGTCCCTGAGGATTCGATACCTAAAATACTACTGCTTTTGTCTGTGCACTTGCGGATACTATTTAGGTTTAAAACTTCACGTATCATAGCTCGAACTCAACCGCCACTGTTGAAAACACCGCGGTCTACAACTCCGGAGACAAAAACTCTCTTCTCTCGGTGAACATGGGTAACATCACCAAACTGACAAACACAAATTACCTCATGTGGAGCAAGCAGATCCATGCTCTACTTGAAGGTCATGAGCTCCATCACTTCCTCGTTCAATCTGCCTCCACACCATCTGAAACTCTTGACGTCGAAGGACGACAAGAACCCAATCCTGCCTTTCCTTCATGGAGACGACAAGATCGTCTTCTCTACAGTGCGATAATTGGTGCGATCTCTCTTCCTCTTCAACCACTTGTTGCAAGCGCTTCCTCAACACATGAAGTTTGGAGCATGCTTGCTGGTGTTTTCGGTACTCCGACTCGAGGCCACATTCGTCAACTGAAGTTCCAAATCAAAAGCCTTGTTAAAGGAACCAAAACTATTGGTGAATACATGCGTTTAATCAAATCCAAGGCTGATGAACTTGCTCTTCTCGGCAAGCCTATGGATCCAAAAGATCTCATTGAGCAAATCCTTGTTGGTCTTCCTGATGAATACAAACCAGAGATCGATGCTGCGAATGGACGTGACAATCTCATCTCATTCACCGAGCTTCACGAGAAACTTATCAACCGTGAAGCTATGATCTTGTGTGCACAACCACCAACCCCTGCCTTCCCCATCTCTGCTCATCAAGCAACGAAATTCAAAAGCAACTGGCGGCCACCATCACCATCACCACCGCAGCCGCAACACCAGCAACAACAGTCACAACGTAATTTCACACGCAACCCGCGACCGTATCTTGGGAAGTGTCAAGCTTGTGGAACACAAGGTCACAGTGTGCAACGCTGTCCACTTTACCGTGTTGTCCCTGCTCAATCAACCAATACCAACACTTCCTCTTGGCGCCCCAACGCACATGCTGCATGTCTCATATCATCCACTCCGGATAGCTGGCTAATGGACAGTGGTGCATCTCATCACGTCACATCCGATCTCCACAACCTCTCGATTCACTCTCCTTACACCGGGAATGAATCCATCGTAATTGGCAATGGAGCCTCCCTACCGATTACACACACTGGTTCCTTCTCACTCTCCCCACCTACTTGCCAATTTAATTTTCATGATGTCTTGCGTGTGCCGTCTATTCACAAGAATTTGATTTCTGTATATCAATTCTGCAACACTAATAAAACTTCTGTGGAATTCTTTCCAAATATGTTTCAGGTGAAGGACCTGAGATCGGGGGCGCCTCTACTAACGGGTCCGGTTAAAGATGGTGGTTATGTGTGGCCGTGTTCATCGTCTCTAGGAGCTTTTTCTGTTTCCAATTCTTCTCTGTCCGATTGGCACCATCGCCTTGGACATCCTGCTTTTCCCATTCTTAAAACAATTACATCATCGTTTTTATCTTCTGATTTATGTAACTCTTTCCACTCTTCTCCTTGCAATTCTTGCTTAATGAATAAAAGCCACAAGCTCCCTTTCTTTCAAACCTCAATCACTTCTACACATCCGTTACATGTTTTGTTTTCCGACGTTTGGACTTCCCCCGTTTACTCTGTTGATGGCTATAAATATTATCTTCTTATTGTTGATCATTTTACTCGTTACATGTGGTTTTACCCTCTAAAATTGAAGTCACAGGTAGCAGCAACCTTCACTCGGTTCAAAACATTAGTTGAAAATCAATTTCAACAACTCATTCGCACACTTTACACAGACAATGGCGGAGAATACATTGCACTTGCCTCCTTCCTTGTTACCAACGGGATATCTCATTTAACCACACCACCACACATACCCGAACACAATAGGATCTCTGAACGTCGTCATCGCCACATTGTTGAGACTGGCTTGGCACTTCTCACTCACGCATCTATGCCGGTCTCGTATTGGACTTACGCCTTTGCCACTGCTACATACTTCATTAACCGAATGCCCACTAAAATACTCTCTATGACGTCACCGTACTCTTGTCTCTTCTCATCCTCACCAAACTACGCAAAGCTCTGAGTGTTTGGTTGCTTATGCTACCCGTGGCTTCGACCGTACGCCTCAAATAAGTTGGACTCTCGTTCTCTTCCTTGTGTCTTTCTCAGGTATTCTCTAACACAATCTACTTATCTTGGCCTCAACTTATCCACTTCTCGCTTATACATCTCACGCCATGTTCAATTCTGTGAGTCTATGTTTCCTTTTTCTACTAGCTTTACTCCACCTTCTGCTCACTCGGACGAGTCTGAACCCGCTTGGGTTCTGACTGTGACTCCACTAGGACACGAACATCAGCCACTCACAACTTCATCTATCTCACTGGCCACGTCTCCAAGCTCAGGTTCTTTGCCAGAAACAGAGTCTCCATCGGAATTGGTTTCGCAGCCAACATTGGCACCTCAAACATCAGCTACGCCGCCTCCATCCGCTGCGTCCTCTCAACCGGTGCCCTCTTCGCGACCTGCACCAGTCAATCCACATCAGATGATCACGAGAGCCAAGAATCACATTCACAAACCAAATCCAAAGTACAACTATGCTGCAAACTTGGTTCTACTTGGTCTTGATCCACATACAATCACTCAAGCGTTAGCTGACCCTAAGTGGAGACATGCTGCGACAGCTGAATTCAATGCTATTATTGGCAATGATACCTTTGAGCTTGTTCCTCCTACTATGGCTCAAAATATCATTGGCTGCAAATGGGTCTTTCGCACTAAGTTCCTCTCTGACGGTTCTCTTGACAAACATAAGGCGAGGCTCGTCGCCACAGGTTTTCACCAACGTCAAGGAATTGATTTTCACGAGACATTTAGTCCCGTCGTTAAAGCTCCAACAATACAAATCATCATCAGCGTCGCTACATCTTGTGATTGGCCTTTACGTCAACTAGACATCAATAATGCCTTTCTCCAAGGCACATTAGAAGAGGATGTGTATCTGCAACAACCACCAGGCTTCGTTGACAAAGATAGACCCGACTATGTCTGCAAACTCAAGAAACCGATATATGGCCTTAAAAAGCGCCTCGAGCTTGGTACAACGAGTTGAAACAATTCTTACTCATGTACGATTTTCGCAACTCTCTTGCAGATGCTTCACTTTTCTTCTACAAAGATGCTTCCGTCACAATGTATCTCCTTGTATATGTCGATGATATCATCATCACATGTAGCTCACCTGGCGCGGTTCAGGCCTTCATTGACCGTATATCACATCGCTTTGCTCTCAAGGATCTTGGTGATCTCTCTTACTTTCTTGGGATCGAAGTCACCAGATCAAGATCCGGCATCATTCTCACTCAACGCAAATACATCTCTGACCTCTTGCATCGCACAAACATGGTTGGTGCCAAACCAACACCTACACCCATGTGCTCTACCTCTTCACTATCTATTCGAGATGGCGCTCCTCTTCAAGATGGCAGTGAGTATCATACGGTTGTAGGTGGTCTTCAATACTTGACCCTAACGCGTCCGAACATTTCTTTTGCCGTGAATAAGCTCTCTCAATTTATGCATTGTCCAACTAATATTCATTGGCTTGCTGCAAAAAGAGTGCTCCGTTACCTTGCTGGAACTATCACCACCGGAATCTCCTTCAAGCGTGACAACACTCTATCTCTCCATGCCTTTTCCGACGCTGACTGGGCCGGCAATAGAGACGATTACACCTCTACTGGAGCCTACATTGTGTTTCTTGGTCAACACCCCATCTCTTAGTCCGCTAAGAAACAAACCGGTGGCGCTCGCTCCTCCACGGAAGCAGAGTATCGCTCTGTTGCTAACACCACAGCTGAGGTATGTTGGGTTACTTCTTTTCTTCAAGAGATTGGTCTCTCCTCTTCTGCAACGCCAGTTGTTTATTGTGACAACGTTGGTGCGACATACCTTGCTGCCATTCCAGTTTTCCACTCTCGCATGAAACACATTGCTCTTGATTTTCACTTCATTCGAAATCTAGTTCAATATGGCTTTCTTCGAGTTACACACGTTTCCTCTAAAGACCAGCTTGCTGACGCCTTAACGAAACCATTAGCGCGGAAACAGTTTGAATCTTTGTTCATCAAGATCGGACTTGTCAACCGTCGTCCGTCTTGAGGGGGCGTATTAGCATACACATGAATCTTTGATTCATTGTTATCTTCTACGTATATTCTCTTGTATATTCTCATGTATATTCTCATGTATATTCTCATGTATATTCTCTCTAGATCTCTCTTATTGTACCTATATATAATGTACGTTTGCCTTCATCGTTCTATACCCTCCTCCATCAATGTTTTACTATAGGTATGAAACAAAAATGTAACCATATGATCAAAAAACTCCTTTCACTGTATGTTTTCATACCAATGTTGATCTTCTCAGACCAATGGTTCAGCAATGTTCACACTCTCGTTACTTACATCATACATGTGGGCGGTTTTGATCCGTATTTTCTTCTACCACGAGAAGGTGGATTGGCTCTATTACTTGGCATTTGCTACTACAGCTATTGGACTAATCATATACTCAATGTAAAGTCTTTTTCTAATCTTTCTTTAACTCCTATGTCGATCCATGGAGGTTAGAGTATTATTCTTCACCCATTGTTTTCCTTTTTTCGATATTCGCAGGAAGGAGAAAGATCGGGAGGAACAAAGAGATGAGCCGGAGAAGCTGTCCAATGAAGAGGATTGTGAATCACTTTGAGACAGCCTTATTGTCTATATCATTGGCTTGAGATATAGATTGTTCTTTTTTTTTTAGCCTAGCAAAACAAAAGAAAGAAAAAAACATGTTAGTGAAGACAACTTTGTAAATCTCTCCCCAAACTTTTGGGTGGTGACAATAAATTAGTAAATTTTCTCCAAAAAAGAAAGGAAAACTTTACTGTAAAAAGAAGAAAGTTATTAGTTCATAGTGTAGTAATGTAAATTCTCTCTCAAAAGTCAAAACCGTTGTGTGATTTTCATTACAATAAATCTTCTTAGCCACAAAAAAAAGTACAAAAAAAGTTAACACTTTTGTCTGTTTGTTGTATAGGATAAAGAAAAGACTCGCCTTTTGTCTCTGTTCTCAAAAATCTCCATTCCTCACCGGCAAAAAAAAAAAAAAAAAACATGGTGTGTTTCAAGTTCAACGAGATTAAGACGAAGAAGACTCTGATTGGACTTGGATTGGACAGATTATCTCTCTTATCTCTACTTTGATTTCCTTTACATATTCTGAGATTGCAAGAAAGGGTTTTTACTATCTTTTTTTTTTAACGCCATTTTTATACATTCATTCATGGCTTAACAAATTGCGAGACTTTATTTTTCAGGGATTAATGCTCCAATATCACAGTCGTTCCTGGCTTATCCTTTACTAGCAATCGTCTATGGAGGTATGATGCTGTATCGAAGACCCACAATCAAAGTCAGTGTCGAAATCTCTCTTCTTTGAAAAAGAAATATTTGATTTTTAACTCTTGTGTTGCAACTTCTTCTTTGGGTACATTAATAGGTCTCTGGAGTTTTGAGTTTTTATATTGAGGGTTTTATTATTATTGAATATTGAGTTTGAAAAGCATTAATTATGTTCCAACTAGCAAATCTTGCTAACATCTTTAATGCAAAATAATTGTAGGTGAAGTGGTATAACTATTTCCTCCTTGCTTTTGTTGATGTGGAAGGGAATTTTCTTGGTGATTGTGTTCTAACCAAAAGAACTCTTCTTTCCAAGTATTTGGCTTGAACATTGATCATGACTTTTCTGTGACAAGTCTAATTCCATTATTCAAAGGGTATTTTCTTAGAAATGTGATACTTTCATGAGTAATTGCTTCTTAATGTTGCTCGAGCTTGTATAGCTGATGCTGAAGTGAAATTTTCTTCCATTGCTTTGCTTTTGCTTTTGCTTTGACAGTGGTGAAGGCGTATCAGTACACATCGATGACGAGTATCATGCTACTGGATTGCTGGGAGATCCCTTGCGTTTTGGTCTTGACTTGGCTTTTTCTGAATACAAAATACAGATTGATGAAGATCAGTGGTGTGGTAATCTGTATTCTTGGTGTTGTCATGGTAGTTTTCTCTGATGTTCACGCAGGAGACCGAGCTGGTAATTCATGACATTTGTGTTTTTAACTCCACTGAGAAACTGGATTTAAGCATGTTTTGTGGTAGTTTTATTTCAGGAGGAAGTAATCCTTTGAAAGGAGATTTTCTTGTTATAGCTGCATCAACCTTATATGCTGTTAGTAATGTCAGTGAGGTAAAGAAACAAGTCTTGATTCACATATTCGAAAACCGATAATTAACTTCTTACAACGCAAAACGGTACTTTAACAACGTTGGAAACTTTACAGTTGTATAGCCTCATTTTTCTTCTTTTGTAGGAGTTCCTTGTGATGAATGCAGACAGAATTGAGCTCATGTCCTTTTTAGGCCTTTTCGGCGCACTTATTTGTGCCGTTCAGGTGTATCCTTTAAACCAAAAGGCTAAGACTTTTATGTTTTCTTAGATTTACATGCACATTCTTCAGCAAGTATCAACTTTTTTTAGTTCAAAGAGAACATTCCTTGACTTGCCCCATAGAAGCATATTTGAACGTGGTGCGCTCAAAGTGATTCACTGGTCAACTGAAACGGTAAGTTTGCTTCTGTCCATTTCATTTTTCAACCTCTGCAAATATTTTAGCAATAAAGTTTCTACACATTTGTGGTTTCAGGTTTTGCTTTGCGTTGGAATCGCAGTAGCGCTGTTTCTCTTCTACTCATTACTCGTAGTCTTACTAAAGGTGTGAATAAAAACTGAAACCCATATGACCAAACCTCCTTACCACTCTCTATTTTCATGTCAAATGTCTGTTTATTACCATTTCCTCAGACCAATGGTTCAGCAATGTTCACTCTCTCTTTACTTACATCAGATATGTGGACCGTTTTGATCCGCAATTTCGTCTACCACGAAAAGGTACGCTATTAACACATTAGAAAACTCTTTACATGTAGAAACCAGCTTATGAGATTTAAGTGGCCATGTTTATGTATGTTAATGTTAGGTTGATTGGCTCTACTACTTGGCATTTGCTACTACAGCTATTGGACTAATCATATACTCAATGTACACTCTTTTCTTTCTAATCTCTTCTGCAATCATTGTTTCATCAAGAAATAAAAACACTCCTTTTTTGTTAATTATCTCAGCAAGGAGAAAGATGAGGAGGAGGAGGAAAAAAGTGATGGTGAGCAGAGGAAGCTGTTGGATGAGGAGAATAGTGAAACCCTAACTAAAGCCTGAGTCTTTTATTGTTGTTGTTGTCTATCTCATTGAGTCATTCATTGGCATGTGAGTGTACAAAAGATAGATGGAAACTTTTGGGTGGAGACAACAAATTTGTAAGTTTTCTCCCAAAAGATGAAAACTTTAAACAGCAAAGAGAAGATAGATAGTTCATAATCAATCATGGGGGTGCTTATATTCATTACACTCTGAACTAGTCATGGGCGAAAAAACTCAAAACTGAATGGAAGAATGGAACCCGACCAAAATTATCCAAACCGAACTCGAACCCAAACCAAATTTCTAATATATTTGAATGGAATGGATCATCAAAAAATCAGAATCGGAACCGAATCGAGAACTGAAGAAGTCAAAACATAAATTTGGATACTTTTAACTGTTTTTGTCTATCTTTCAAGCATTTTCGAAAACTTCGGGTAAAACGTAATTGAACCAAACTAAATCCAAAAAAATTGGGTAATTAGTATTCGAGTTAAAATTTAAAAATACTAGAATTTTGCTCTTATGAGTTTTATCAAGTTCTTATATTTGTGTTAGTTTTTTTTTACGATGGTTTTTTTCTAATGGATAATTAAGGGAGAGTGTTGTAAATGGGATAATTATCCTAATACATATTATGCATGCATGGATAAGACTACCATTTAGTTATTATTATAGTAAATCCTCCCATGAACAAAGCTAATTGCCGACCTAAAAGCCTATATATATATATATATATATATGAGGTTGTGTTAAGGCAATTATGCACTTCTCTCTCATTTCTAAGTTCTCTCTATATTTTATTACGTTCAATTTCTTCTTCTTCTTAGTTATCAAAATCTTCCATGGTCAATTTCTTTCTGGATAAACATTCTGTAACAATAATAAATAATGATTTTTTTTTTTTGCGCGTTATTTGATGTAATCTGGTCTTTGTTCTGGACTTTGATCTCAAGAAAATATATACACTTTGGACTTTGGATTAGTTTAATCTTGGAATAAAGAATAAGTTTTGTAACTGATTTACTATTTTTTTCTAAGTTTATCAAAAGTGAAATGTTGAAACTTTATAAGTAGTCCATAAATTTCTACTTTTCCGATATTTCAAAAAGTAGAAAATGAGTTTGACAAAACCAGTCTTCCTTATGTTTTAGAATTTATAAATTTACCCCCATATTTATTTGTTAATTACATTTAAAGCTATTTCTCATTTTCGTCCTCTACGCCGTTTTAGCCCACAAAGCCCAATGAGACTAAAGGCCCATAAAGATATATAAACATATTCTACTGCCCCCACCTGTTTCACGTTTATGATCATTGCGTATTTGACACATTTCACGTTGAAGTTTTAATTTCGTTTTCTTAATACTACTCAGTAATACGAAATTGGCAAAATATTCAAAAATAATCCCTTATAGAATCAAAATCTCTGACCTCTACTATAATTCCTCACCGGAGAAAAAAATCTCAGCTTTCTCAAGGAAGAAGAAACAACAATGGTGTGTTTTTTCAATTTCAAGGAGATGAAGACGAAGAAGACTCTAATCGGACTTGGATTGGGACAGATTATCTCTCTTATCTTTACTTTAATTTCCTTTACATCTTCTCAGATTGCAAGAAAAGGTTTTTTACTATCTTTTTTTTAAAAACCCAATTGTTCTAGCTTACAAATTTTGAGACTTTTTTTTCTTTTTTTTTTGGTCAGGGATTAATGCTCCAATGTCACAGTCGTCCCTGGCTTATCCGTTACTAGCAATCATTTATGGAGGTATCTTGCTGTATCGAAGATCTACAATCAAAGTTAGTCTTCTTTGAAAAAAAGATTTGATTTGAAAAAAGATTTGATTTTTAATCAAGGTTACTAGCAAAATTGTTGTAGGTGAAGTGGTATAACTATTTCCTCCTTGCTTTAGTTGATCTGGAAGCAAACATTCTCGGTGAGTGTGTTTGAACCGAAAGAAGTCGTCTTTTTTAACCCGGAAATTCCAAGTCTTGAACACTGATCCTGAGTTTTTGCAACAAATATAATTTGATTCAAGTGTATTTTCTTAGAAATGTGATACTTTAATGAGTAATTGCTACTTAATGTTGATGTTGCAGTGAAAGTAATTCAGTTATTTTTCTGCTTCATTGCTTTTTACAGTTGTGAAGGCGTATCAGTACACATCGATGACGAGTGTCATGCTACTGGATTGCTGGGCGATACCGTGTGTTTTGGTATTGACTTGGCTTTTTCTGAATACAAAATACAGATTGATGAAGATCAGTGGTGTGGTAATCTGTATTCTTGGTGTTGTCATGGTAGTTTTCTCCGATGTTCATGCAGGGGATCGAGCGGGTAAATCGTATTAAATAATTTTTTTACTGATTCAAGACTTGGTTTTTAACTTCACTGAGAAATTCGATTTTAATGGTGGGTATTTCAGGAGGAAGTAATCCTGTAAAAGGAGATTTTCTTGTTATAGCTGGAGCAACTTTATATGCTGTTAGTAATACCACCGAGGTACGAAACAAGTCTTGATTCACAAAATGGTACTTTGGGGAGATTTACTACATTTGTAGTTCTATAGTCTCTTTGTTCCTCTCATTATAGGAGTTCCTGGTGACGAATGCAGACAGAGTTGAGCTCATGGCATTTATGGGACTTTTCGGTTCACTTATTGGAGCCGTTCAGATGTATCCTTTAAACAAAATGGTTAAGACTTTTAAGTTTCTTAGGCTTACAAGCACATTATCCAGGAAATTTTCATTCCTTGACTTGTACTTAGAAGCATATTTGAACGCGGTGCGCTCAAAGCCATTCACTGGTCAACTGAAACCGTAAGCTTGCGTCTTTACACTTGCGCTATCCATTTCCTTTCCAATCTCTGCAAACCAAATTTTTTTTTGTTTCTACAATTTTGTGGTTTCAGGTTTTGCTTTGCCTTGGAATCGCAATAGCGCTGTTTCTCTTGTACTCGTTACTCGTAGTGTTACTAAAGGTGTGAAACAAAACTGAAAACCATATGACCAACCTCCTTCCACTCTATATTTTCATGTCAAATGTCTATTTATTGTCATCTTCTCAGACCAATGGTTCAGCAATGTTCACTCTCTCGTTACTTACATCGGACATGTGGGCGGTTTTGATCCGCAATTTCATCTACCAAGAGAAGGTTAGCTAACATAAGAAACAACTTATACATTTATGAGACTAAGTGGCCATTTTTATGTATGTTAATGTACAGGTTGATTGGCTCTACTACTTGGCATTTGCTACTACAGCAATTGGACTAATTATATACTCAATGTACAATCTTTTATTTCTAATCATTCTTCAACTCCATTATATGTTCTACAATCTTGGCTTCATCAAGAACAAAAATCACTCATTTTTGTTTGGATATTGTTAGGAAGGAGAAGGATGAAGAGGAAGAACAAGGAGATGAGCATAGGAAGCTGCTTGATAAGGAGGATCTATCCACAGCCTAAGTTTTTTTTTCATGTGACCTATAAATATGATTTTTTTTTCCAGCCAAAACAAGAGAAAGAGACAAACTTTTGGGACAACAAGTTTGTAAATTTTCTCTCAAGAAAATGAAAAGTTTTTAACTTCAAAGAGAACAATTGGCTTAATATTTCAAAGAAAATATGTCATATTTGAAAATTTATTGCAAACATGCCACAATAATTTTTTTTCTCTCTCAAAACTTGAACCTTAAACTATATTCCCAAAAACTATATTCTAAATTTAAAATAGTTAAGTTATAAAAAAAAATAGCATTCATGCAAAGATTTTTAAATGATGGCATAAATGTAAAGTAGCATGACAAGAATGGAATATCATGAAAATTCACGGGGACTATTTAAATATTCTTAAACGTTTTTTTTTCGTGTAGTTGTTTTTCGAACATTTTCAAATGTTTTTAGAATTTAAAAAAAGAGTGGCCTTGTGTCTTTTCAGTGACTCTCTGATACAAATTCAATTCACCATTATTCCTCTCACCGGAGAAAAAAAAATCTTTAGCTTTCTCTGAATCTAGGGTTTGTTTCGTTTTTCGGTCTTACCGTGATTTTCTAGAGGAAGAAGAAAACAAAAATGGTGTGTTTCATTTACAATGAGATCAAGAAGAAGAAGAAGACTCTGATTGGACTTGGATTAGGACAGATTATCTCGCTTCTCTGTGCTTTTATTTCGTTTTCATATTCTGAAATTGCAAGAAAAGTTTTTACCATTTCTTTGACCCATTTTTATACACATTCTTGATTTCATGGCTTACAAAATTTTGAAAATCATTTTAGGGATTAATGCTCCAACATCACAACCGTTCATGGGTTACTAGCAATCTTCTATGGAGGTATTCATGTGGACATAAGAAAGCTCTTTACATGTAGAAACCAGCTTATGAGATTCAAGTGGCCATGTTTACGTATGTTAATGTTAGGTTGATTGGCTCTACTACTTGGCAATTGCAACTACAGCTATTGGACTAATCATATACTCAATGTACACTCTTTTCTTTCTAAAAATGAAAACTTTAAACAGCAAAGAGAAGATAGTTAATCATAGGGTAATGTAAAGAAAGTCAACTATTGGCAAAGATGACACATTCCATGTTTGTAGGAATAAACAAATAAAAGACTGTCTAATCCGAATCTCTGATCCATAATTCCTCTATCAAGGAAGAAGAAACAACAATGGTGTGTTTTTTCAGTTTCAGGGAGATGAAGACGAAGAAGACACTGATTGGACTTGGACTGGGGCAGATTATCTCTCTTATCTCTACTTCTAATTCGTTTATATCCTCTGAGATCGCTAGAAAAGGTTTTACTAATCTTTGTTTTTAAATTTTTTTAATTACATTTTCATGGCTTACAAATTTTGAGATTTGGTTTCCAGGGATCAATGCTCCAACATCACAGTTTTTCTTGGGTTATGTGTTACTAGCTATCGTCTATGGAGGTATCTTGCTGTATCGAAGATCTACAATCAAAGTTAGTCTTCTTTGAATAAAGATTTGATTTTTAACCTCTTTGTTTCTTGGGTATATCAATGAATTTTGAGTTTTGACAATGATCATTGGAGTTTGAGTTTTGTAAATGTAATGAGAGTGTGTATTGAGGGTTTCTTTACGGACTTTGAAAAGCACAATGTTGGATACAAAATTGTTGTAGGTGAAGTGGTATAACTATTTCCTCCTTGCTTTAGTTGATGTGGAAGCAAACTTTCTCGGTGAGTGTGTTTGAACCGAAAGAACTCGTCTTTTTAACATGAAAATCTCAAGACTTGAACATTGATCCTGAGTTTTTGCAACAAATATAATTCGATTCAAGTGTATTTTATTAGAAATGTGATACTTTCATGAGTAATTGCTACTTAATTTTGATTTTGCAGTGAAAGTAGTTCAGTTATTTTCCTGCTGTCTGGTTATGAAATCATGATCCATTGCTTTGGTTTTACAGTGGTGAAGGCGTATCAGTACACATCGATGACGAGTGTCATGCTACTGGATTGCTGGGCGATTTCGTGTGTTTTGGTCTTGACTTGGCTTTTTTTGAAAACAAAATACAGATTGATTAAGATTAGTGGTGTGGTTATCTGTATTGTTGGTGTTGTTATGGTAGTCTTCTCCGATGTTCATGCAGGGGATTGATATACTCCATTTTTGGGGTATTCTAACTATTGTTTTATAGGGTTTTATCGAGTCTTTCTCCTTTGTATCGAGTCTTTTTAGGTCCAAAGGTGGCTGAGATGAAAAATTGGAGTTTGCTAGGAGTCTTGGTGGAAAAGATAGGAAAACACGATCTTTTGGAAGATTTTGGAGCTAAAGGAGCACCCGCTCCCCGATCTGACTGACCTCCTCCTAGAAGATTCATTAAAGGGAATATTCACTTAATGGAAATATTCACCTAGAAGATTTACCCTAGATCCACCTTGGATTTACCTAGCCGCAGCCCTTAAAAGAAGGAAACATCTTGGAGAATAAAGAGACGCATCTTCTTTACTTTCTACACACAGTTTTACACGCTTATTTTCTTCACCAAAAAGTTTACTTGTTTTTCACGTTTTGGCCGAGACCCTTAGAGAGATTTTCGCTTGCACTTTGCTTTGGATTTCGAGAGTGTTCATCTACTTGTTATTGAGTTTTCTCTTGAACCTTATCTCTTTAATTATTTCATGAATTCTTTCATCTCTCTTAGTGTTTTTCGTTCCATGATGTGCGAGTAATCATCCTTGTTAGATTAGGGTTTTCAAAGGGAACTAGAGATTCATGAACTAAGCATAGATAGGACTTTATATATATTTGATATCTTCATCTATTGTTGAATTTAATGCCTAGTCTAGCTTGATCACCTAGCCTTTGATTTTAGGTTTAATTTACTCATCAAAAGTGTAGTGAATTGCTTGAATAAACTTAGATGGGCGATTTGACCCTTAGCCAACGACAGTTGAAGTTAAGGCAAATCGTGAACTTATCAATCTTAATCGCTAATGCTTGTTAATTTCTTTAGGCTCAAACGACAGTTTAGGGTGCTAGATTGATTGATAAAGTTGTTGATGCCACGACAGTGGATCCTCATAAAATCATGATTGTGTTCTAGATTTGTACTTAAATTAATATCCTGAATAATTGTTTGGTTCTTGATGATCTATTCCCTGAGATAATTCCCTTGTCTAACGCCTTTATCATATTTGTTTACAACCGAATTTTACTTTGCTTGGTTATTTTATTTTCGTGACACTTTAAAACCACTTGAATCGCTTAACTAGAATTGTGTTTAAAGGAATTAAAGTGTATTGCCAGTCTCTGAACGAACCTAAATCTATATCTACATCAGATTAGTAATTTAGGAATTGAGTTCTTAATCGGGGTAAAATCCTGTTACCAAATTAGCGCCGTTGCCGGGGACCTATTTTGATACCTTTAGTTTTAAAATACGTTTCTAGACTAAGTACTGATTCGTTCTTTTTGTTTCTCTTGCTTGTGTTTCAGGTGCATGAAACCAAAGTCTACCCGAAAGAGTCGACAAACACCTCTCGTGTGCCTGAGCAACTGGGAACTTGCAAGACTAGAACGAACCAACCGAAAGACAAGATCTGATACGGTCGACATGGGTGACCAAACAGAAATTGACATGGTGGCCGAGATGAAGAGGCTACAAGATCAGATGGCTCAGCTGCAGCAGCAACAAAACCAAAACTAACAGCAAGAACGTGCTATCGGGGATATGGACAATCCTCACGCCTTCTGTAGGAACTGATCTGCAATCGTTCCTCCAGGTGTTTTAAGGCAAAACTATGAGATCAAGCCTCAGATGATCACGTTGGTCAAGCAATATCTATTCCACAGACTGCCCTCTGAAATCCCGATGGATCATATAGGGAATTTTGAGGAGATCTGCTCCACGACAAGCTCTAATGGGATGAACCCGGATTTTTTAAAGTGCAAGCTTTTTCCCTTCTCGCTCGCGGATAAGGCTTCACGATGGCTCAAGTCTTTACCGGCTGGATCTATCACGACTTGGCCACAGTGCAGGGCAGCATTTTTGGATCACTTCTATACCAAAGCTAAGACCGCGGGATTGAGAAACAAGATCTCCACGTTTCAGCAACAAACTGGAGAATCTTTCTATGAGGCATGGGAAAGATTTAAGGAGTATAAAAGGGAGTGTCCACATCACGGATTCACGGACGAGAACTTGCTGGGAATTTTCTATGACGGTGTTGATTGGGACTACTGGAACATGTTGAACGCTGCTAGTGATGGTGATTTTATGACCAAGACGAAGGAAAGTGCTCACAAGCTCATTGAGAACCTAGCCGCAAGCTCAAGCAACAAGTCTCATGAGTATGATCGAACTACGAAATCTAATGGAACAGATTCTCATAAGATCGAAGACCTAACGGCTAAGATCAACTTGCTGCTCAAAGGGAACCAAAGGATGGTTCACTTTGCCGATAAGAATGGAGAAGCACTAGTTGAGGATATGACCGATGGAGGAGATTGTGATCAGGAGGAGGTGAATTACATGAATGGGCAGGGGTATGTCCGAAACCAAGGGTTCAACTCAAACTACAAGAACCATCCGAATTTCTCTTACAGGAGTAGGAATGTAGAGAATCCGCAGGATCAGGTGTACCCACAATAAACCGGTTATCAGAACCAAAAACCTCAGGATCAAGGTTTCCAGAAGACGACACCTCATGGTTTTCAAGGCAAGACATTCGTTCCGTTTCAAGGTCAAAATCCCAAGTTCAACAACTTCCAAGCTCCTGCGAGCTCCAGTGGTACTTCTCAGGATGAACTTAAAAGCATGATGCAACAATTGATGAAAAATCAGAAGAAGACAGCTGCTGAGCTGAACACTAAGGTAGACTCCATGTACTCGGACCTCAACGGTAGACTTGAAGCCGTGACTAACCATGTTAAGAAGCTTGACACGCAAGTAGCTCAAACCGCGGAGGCCATCAAAAGCCCACAGGGAGTGCTGCCAGGTAAATCGATTACAAACCCCAGAGAAGTTGCTGCTGTCACGCTGCGAAGTGGAAGAACTCTACCCCAGGTTTTGGGGGCAGCAGCTAAAGGCTGCCCAGAAAAATTTGTGGAGCACCCGCTCCAACAGGGAGCACCTGCTCTAGATGAGACACAGGATAAAGCAGTTGCTGGACCGTCTCGTCCTGTACTTAGATCGAATGAGCTGGTTGACCAAGTTTGGTCTCGTGTTTACAAACCCCCAGTCCCTTACCCAGTACCCCCAAGGAAATCACAGAAAGATTTGGAAGAGGCGAAGTGTAAGGAGATGTTGGATCAACTTACGGTAAAGCAAACACTGACCGATGCTATACAGATGATGCCGGCAATGAAGAAGTACGTTAAAGGTTTGATTACTGGTAGGGTTTCATCAGAGCAAGGTACCACGTTGGTATCTAAGGATTGCAGTGCTGTTCTGCAAAACCGGATGGTTAAGAAGCTCGATGACCCCGGGAAATTTGTGTTAGCCGTTCAGATTGGTTCTACGTGTTTCAAGTGTTCCTTATGTGATTTGGGTTCCAGCGTGAACCTCATGCCCTATTCGGTTGCAAGGAAACTTGGTTATACTAACTTTAAACCAACTCTTATTTCTTTGGTTTTTGCTGACAGGTCAGTGAAGTTACCCGTGGGGATCCTCGAGGATTTCCATGTCAGGATTGGCAACACGTTGATCCCAGCTGATTTCGTAGTGCTGGAACTTGATGAAGAGCCAAAGGATCCCTTGATTTTGGGACGTCCTTTCCTGCGCACAGCTGGTGCGATTATAGATGTGAGGAATGGTATAATTGGTCTCCAGCTGGGAGACATTATCATGGAATTTGAGATGGATAGATTGCTCAAAAAGCCAACCTTTGATGGGCAAACCTTTGCCATCGAAGGAGACCTCGAGATCTCGGAAGACGAAATGGAAGAACTCCTAACCGATGATCCGCTTGACGTGGTGGTGACCAAAGCCGAAAGTGAACATGGTTATTTGAGTGAGGATGCAGTCGGGTTAGCCAGGATATTGGATTCGGGTCAGAACGAAAAGTCCACCGGTTTCTTGAATCTCAAACCGGACGATGCTGAAGGAGCAGCTGCTCCAGAAGATGAGACCCCAGCTCCTGGAAACACTGTTGACAACCCTTGGAGCGAGCTGAAAGCTCCGAAACTCGAGCTCAAAACCCTTCCTGCCGGGCTAAGGTACGCGTTCCTAGGCCCTAACTCTACTTACCTCATAATCATTAATGCTGAGTTGAATAATGTGGAAACCGCTTTGCTTTTGTGCGAACTAAGGAAGTATAGAAAAGCTTT
Source organism: Draba incana (assembly GCA_963576765.1). Lineage (NCBI taxonomy): Eukaryota > Viridiplantae > Streptophyta > Magnoliopsida > Brassicales > Brassicaceae > Draba > Draba incana. The sequence continues at coordinate 3,893,352 of OY755216.1, forward strand.
AGGTTATTCACTAGATGATATCCCTGGAATTTCACCTGAACTTTGCATGCATATGATACACCTAGAAGATGAATCAAAGAATTCTATCGAGCATCAGAGGAGGTTAAACCCGAATCTGAAGGACGTAGTAAAAAAGGAAATCATGAAACTTCTAGAAGCAGGTGTAATTTAAGAGATTTCGGATAGTAAATGGGTTAGCTCAGTTCACGTAGTACCTAAGAAAGGCGGAATAACCGTGATCACTAATGCGAAAAATGAATTGATACCTACTAGGACAGTTACAGGCCATAGAATGTGTATTGATTATAGGAAGTTAAATGCCGCCACTAGAAAAGACCATTTTCCCCTACCATTTATTGACCAAATGCTTGAGAGATTGGCTAACCACCCATACTACTGCTTTTTAGATGGGTATTCAGGTTTTTTTTCAGATTCCATCCACCCGAACGATCAGGAGAAAACGACATTCACATGTCCATACGGCACGTTTGCTTATCGCCGAATGCCGTTTGGTTTGTGTAATGCCCTTGCGACTTTTCAAAGGTGCATGATGTCAATTTTTACCGATTTGATTGAGGATATAATGGAAGTTTTCATGGATGATTTCTCCGTCTATGGAAGCTCTTTTTCCGTGTGTTTGTCGAATTTGTGCAGAGTATTGCAGCGATGCGAGGAGAAGCATCTAGTGCTCAACTGGGAAAAATGTCATTTCATGGTTCGAGACGGTATTGTTCTGGGTCATCGGATTTCTGAAAAGGGTATAAAGGTTGACCGAGCAAAGGTTGAGGTTATGATGAGTTTGCAACCGTCGGATTCAGTCAAAGGAATAAGGACTTTCTTGGGTCATGCTGGATTTTACTGCCGGTTCATCAAAGATTTTTTGAAGATAGCAAGGCCACTCACGCAACTCTTTTGTAAGGAGACTAAGTTTGAGTTCGATGCAGCATGCCTTGAAGCCTTTCACACAATAAAGGGAGCTCTGGTAAGTGCACCCATTGTCCAACCACCGGACTGGGATCTCCCTTTTGAAGTGATGACGGATGCAAGTGACTACGCAGTAGGAGCTGTCTTGGGACAAAGAAAAGATAAAAAGCTTCAAGTGATATATTATGCAAGCCGAACCTTAGACGAAGCTCAGTGCCGATACGCTACGACCGAGAAGGAACTTTTAGCAGTTGTATTCGCTTTTGAGAAGTTCAGGACCTATCTTGTTGGTTCCAAGGTGATTGTGCAAACCGATCACGCAGCTTTGAAGTATTTGCTCACCAAAAAGGATGCTAACCCGAGACTCTTGAGGTGGATCCTTTTACTTCAAGAATTCGATCTTCAGATTGTTGATAGGAAAGGAACAGAGAACGAAGTTGCTAATCACTTGTCACGCACGAGGGTTGATGATGAGGTACCTCTTGATGATTCCCTTCCAGATGAACACGTTTACGCAGCTGGAGTCTGTTTTCAGGAGCAATCGGTCTAGACAGGAGCACATGCTCCAGGAGCCTTTTGCGAGGCTATATCTAGGGAAGTCGTACCGAGCTTTCCTTGGTTTGGGGAGATAGCAAACTACTTGGCTGCTGATATGGAATCGGTTGATTTTGTGGGAGATAAGAAGAGGAAGTTTCTCTGCGATATACGAAGATACTTTTGGGACGAGCCCTTTCTCTACAAACAGTGCTCAGATGGTATTTTTCGAAGATGTGTACCGGATGAGGAGATTCCTGGAATTCTCTTTCATTGCCATAGTTCTAATTACGCAGGTCACTTCGCCACCTTCAAGACAGTCTCTTAGGTACTTCAAGATGGGTATTGGTGGCCGACTATGTTCAGAGATGCGCAAGATTTCATATCACGATGTGATACATGCCAACGGTAGGGAAACATCTCTAGAAGGAACGAGATGCCTCAACACTTTATTCTGGAAGTTGAAGTGTTTGACGTATGGGGAATAGACTTTATGGGACCTTTTCCATCCTCCTACGGAAACAAGTATATCCTAGTGGCAGTTGATTACGTTTCCAATTGGGTGGAGGCTATTGCGTCCCCAACAAATGACTCCCGCGTTGTGGTGAAGATGTTTAAGTCTATCATATTCCCTAGGTTTGGAGTACCGCGTGTAGTCATTAGTGATGGAGGTTCTCACTTCATCAACAAGATCTTCGAAGGATTGTTGAAAAAGAATGGTGTAACGCACAAGGTAGCAACGCCTTATCATCCACAAACTAGCTGACAGGTTGAGGTTTCCAACAGGGAAATCAAGAGTATCTTGCAAAAGACCGTGGGAGTGTCTAGGAAGGACTGGTCTTACAAGTTGGATGATGCGTTATGGGCTTACCGAACTGCGTACAAGACTCTGTTAAGGACGACACCTTTTCACTTAGTATACGGGAAGTCTTGTCATCTTCCAGTTGAACTCGAATACAAAGCAGCATGGGCGGTTAAGTTACTGAACTATGACATCAAACCGGCATTTGAAAGAAGGTCCATGCAGCTTCACGCGTTAGATGAGATTAGGCACCTGGTCTACGAGAGTTCTAAGATTTACAAGGAGAGGACCAAGCATTATCATGACAAGAGAATCCTCAACCGAAACTTCCAACCAAACGACCAGGTACTTCTCTTTAACTCTCGTCTTAAACTATTCCCTGGAAAGTTGAGATCCCGGTGGTCCGGACCCTTTGTCATCAAGGAGGTCCGTTCCTATGGTGTTGTGGTGTTGCTGGACACCAATGGAGCCGAATTCGTGGTCAATGGCCAGCGGCTTAAGCCGTATCTTGGCGAGACAAACCAAGCCGAAGGTGGATTCATCCCCTTAGGCGATGCACCAAAAGCCTAAAATGGCTAACCAAATCGAGCTAATGACTTTAACCAAGCGCTTGGTGGGAGGCAACCCACCGGTATATTTTCTAACTCTTTTACTTTTGATTTCTTTTTCTACTAATTTTGGTTTTTAGCTTTGAATTTTTCAGGTTTTACTTATAAAAAAAAAAGAAAAAAAAAGAAAAGGGGGACAGCTGAAGCACTGTCGATCGACAGGGAAAGATGTCGATCGACACGGATGGCTCTGAATGCTGGAAATTTGACAGAGACCCGGATGACAATCGACAGAAGATGTTGTCGATCGACAGGAGAGCTTCTGCCAAAACTGGGCTAACCGGAGTATCGGAGCACCTACTCCTTCACGCGAGCCGCCTGCTCTCCTGGGTATATTTTGAATTTCGAATTTTCGGATTTAAAATTAAGGCCCACCAAGAGGTAAATCACAGAGAGAATTTTTAATGGGCCCGAGTATCTAGCCAAAAAGGGAATAAATTTTATATCATAATATTTTCCCTATTTTCTAGGGAAATTAACTGATTTTGTGGGATCCACTTCATAACCCTTCCCTATATACTCGCGCCCACCTCTCCCTCTTTCTTCCCCACGATTTCTTTTCCTCCATAGAAACACTTGAAGCTTTCTTACAAACACAAATTTGTGAAATCTTCACGGATCTGTGCGATTTTTAGCTTGTTTCCACTTGATTTTTCGCCCTCTTTCCAAATACCAACTCCGTTTTTGAAGACTCAAAAGGTATGAACTCGAAAACTCCCTTTTTCAGTCAGATTTTCGAAGAACAAAAGGTGAAATCGATGGTTAAGTATTGTTTAAATCTTCATGGGTTTGCCTTGAGCTTGTTTCTTTGCTAATTTCGTTGCCCTAGGTAGTAAATTCGGCTTGAAATTGTTGATTAAAGGTAAACCCTAATTTTGGAAGAAACGTTCTAATTTTTGAGACGAAAGCATGTGATTTACCTTGAGGTTTAACGTTGTGAACTGTGGGAATTGTTGCTATTTGTTGTTTTACCAATGAATTTTCAATTTCTCTAGGCCGAATTCAATAAATATTCTTATGAGATTTCGACTTATTTTGTGTTTATGTAAGTGATGAGATTGTCAACTCATGGCCACCGCCAACATCTACCGTTTCACTGGACGAGATGATCGTGTGTTGTTTTGCAGGTTACCGCAACCGTCCTTGACACACCTGCGAGATGGAGAAAACATTGGTTTCACTCCGGGGGCTGCTTACCTTTGCAACGAAGACGGAGACCAACTTCCTGAGAGCACCCCAGCGGGAGCAGCTGCTCCCGACTACATCCTTAGCGATGACGAGATGGAAGACTTGGAGGTCGAGACCACGAGAGTGCATCAATCCCGTGCCAACTGGCGTAGGCCTTACCGTAGTGAGTACACACTCCAGGATCTCCCAGACAACTATTCGGAGCATGAGTACCGTACGTGGATGGTGGCCTCCACCAAGACGAACAATGGACTTATGCGCCGTATTCTCCACATGCTCCAGAAGAGTTGCACCGGTTCAAAGGCCACTGCTACTGCTCCCTCTACGTCTGCTGCTCCTCCGCCTGCCCCGAGAGCGCCTGCTCCAACATCAGCCGCTGCACCATCTCCATCAGGCCGTATGACACGCTCTTCCAAACGCAAGAAGCCCACCACAGATGAAGAGGATGAAGAGGAGGATTCCGAGCCCACTGCGAGCGATTAGTCGCTCTTCTATACCACCTTTTTTTTCGATAAGACTTTTTCTTCTTTTTCTTATTCTTTTTTTCCTTTGGCCTTATTTATTTCTCTTTTTCCCATTTCCTTTTCTTATTTTCACACCGGGTCGGTGTGAAGTAAGTCTGGGGGGAGATGACTGATGTCGTTTATTTTGGATGTTTGCTTTTCTTATGTCCTTTTCAGTCGGTTTTTCTTTGTTTATTTTTATCGAGTCAAGACTTTTTAATTGGGAATTAGGACGTTATTCTATGACGATTTATGAACCACTTGTGCTAATTAACTCTCTTTCTAGTGACCATTTCTACAGAACGCGGATTACAAGGATTAGCTGGAATACTTCAATGCACCATCTTCCAGGTTCCAGATTGACCAAAAATTCTCTCGCTATAGGCACTAGACTAGGGAAAGGATTCATATTCAGGACTTCTTTTTCCTTTTTACCACTCTTGCTGATCCTGAATAGCTAGCTCATTTTTTAGCTAGTACCCTCCTTTAACCTTATCTCTTTTCAAACCCCTTGCCGTCTTGTTACTTCATTGTCATATGTGCAGCATATGCGCAAAAGGGCCGGAGAGAGAAGGGTCGACACAACCTCTAGATCACTCGTTCTGAAGGACAGAGCAACTGCTCTGTTTATGAGGTTTTGTGGACGAAGGAGTGGAAGGAACATTATCGAGATCCTCTTGGGTATGTACATTAATTCTAATATTTTTGGGTTGAGAGGCATAACTGTGTAATCAAAACCCTCTTCATCATCATCATCATCATACTTTCACTAAAAAAAAAAAAAAAAAATGTTAATTTCGGTGATGAAGAGTGGGAATCTATAAGAATATATGTCTCTCAAACCCATCGACTCTACCCAAGGGGAACGGTTCACGAGAGAAAGGAGGAAACAAAGGAGGATGGAATGAGTGATTTAGAGAATGTGGACATCAAACAGACCCGCTCTCTCTTGCAATTTTGTGCGATATCTTGCATCCTCTACGAAACGTCGGGTAACCCTTAAACACTCTAAACACCTCTAACTCCACCCTTAAATGGCCTTTAACCCTTAGCTCCGTATTTTCTAAGAAAGTGTCTTTAGCGAGATCCTCACGCATACTTTGAGTGCGTTTGGTTTGTGTTATTGCAACAAATTATTTGGGAAATGGCCTGGTTGGGAAATGTGTTGAGGTTGTTTTGGCGAAGCTTTGTTGTTCGTAATCTGGCTTATGTGGTCTGCAGATTGAAAGCCAAAGGTACGGTTCGCTGAGAATAAAAGAGTTTCCACGTTTTCAAACCTTTTTCCTTTACTTAGTCTTGAGTTTGTTTGAGGACAAACAAAGATCTAAGTCTAGGGGAATTGATATACTCCATTTTTGGGGTATTCTAACCATTGTTTTATAGGGTTTTATCGAGTCTTTCTCCTTTGTATCGAGTCTTTTTAGGTCCAAAGGTGGCTGGGATGAAGAATTGGAGTTTGCTAGGAGTCTTGGTGGAAAAGATAGGAAAACACGATCTTTTGGAATATTCTGGAGCTAAAGGAGCACTCGCTCCCCGATCTGACTGACCTGCTCCCAGAAGATTCATTAAAGGGAATATTCACTTAATGGAAATATTCACCTAGAAGATTTACCCTAGATCCACCTTGGATTTACCCAGCCGCCGCAACCCTTAAAAGAAGGAAACATCTTGGAGAATAAAGAGACGCATCTTCTTTACTTTCTACACACAATTTTACACGCTTATTTTCTTCACCAAAAAGTTTACTTGTTTTTCACGTTTTGGCCGAGACCCTTAGAGAGATTTTCGCTTGCACTTTGCTTTGGATTTCGAGAGTGTTCATCTACTTGTTATTGAGTTTTCTCTTGAACCTTATCTCTTTAATTATTTCATGAATTCTTTCATCTCTCTTTGTGTTTTTCGTTCCATGATGTGCGAGTAATCATCCTTGTTAGATTAGGGTTTTCAAAGGGAATTAGAGATTCATGAACTAAGCTTAGATAGGAATATATATATATTTGATATCTTCATCTATTGTTGAATTTAATGCCTAGTCTAGCTTGATCACCTAGCCTTTGATTTTAGGTTTAATTTACTCATCAAAAGTGTAGTGAATTTCTTGAATAAACTTAGATGGGCGATTTGACCCTTAGCCAACGACAGTTGAAGTTAAGGCAAATCGTGAACGTATCAATCTTAATCGCTAATGCTTGTTAATTTCTTTAGGCTCAAACGACAGTTTAGGGTGCTAGATTGATTGATAAAGTTGTTGATGCCACGACAGTGGATCCTCATAAAATCGTGATTGTGTTCTAGATTTGTACTTGAATTAATATCCTGAATAATTGCTTGGTTCTTGATGATCTATTCCCTGAGATAATTCCCTTGTCTAACGCCTTTATCATATTTGTTTACAACCGAATTTTACTTTGCTTTGTTATTTTATTTTCGTGACACTTTAAAACCATTTGAATCGTTTAGCTAGAATTGTGTTTAAAGGAATTAAAGTGTATTGCCAGTCCGTGAACGAACCTAAATCTATATCTACATCGGATTAGTAATTTAGGAATTGAGTTCTTAATCGGGGTAAAATCCTGTTACCAGGGATCGAGCTGGTAATGGTTTTAAAAGCTTTCTTCTGATTCAACACTTGGTTTTAACTCGATTTAAGCATGTTTAATGGTGGGTTTTTTCATGAGGAAGTAATCCTGTAAAAGGAGATTTTCTTGTTATAGCTGGAGCAACCTTATATGCTGTTAGTAATGTCAGTGAGGTAAGAAACAAGTCTTGATTCACATACTCTAAAGCAGTAATGCTCTTCTTAGTTCCTTGTGACGAATGCAGACAGAGTTGAGCTCATGTCCTTTTTGGGCCTTTTCGGCGCACTTATTGGCGCCGTTCAGATGTATCCTTTAAACAAAAAAGGCTAAGACTTTTAAGTTTCTTAGGCTTACATGCATATTATCCAGGAAATTTTCATTCCTTGACTTGTACTTAGAAGCATATTTGAACGCGGTGCGCTCAAAACCATTCACTGGTCAACTGAAACCGTAAGATACACTTGCGATATCCATTTCCTTTCCAATCTCTGCAAACCAAATTTTTTTTATTTGTTTCTACAATTTTATGGTTTCAGGTTTTGCTTTGCCTTGGAATCGCAATAGCGCTGTTTCTCTTCTACTCATTACTAGTAGTCTTACTAAAGGGGTGAAACAAAACTGAAAACCATATGAACAAACCTCCTTCCACTCTCTGTTTTCATGTCAAATGTCATGTTCAGCAATGTTCACTCTCTCCAAGCTTACATCGGACATGTGGGCGGTTTTGATCCGTAATTTCGCCTACCACGAGAAGGTTAGCTAATATAAGAAAAAACTTATACATTTTTCACTCTAGAAACCAAATTATGAGATTAAGTGGCCATGTTAATGTTAGGTGGATTGGCTCTACTACTTGGCATTTGCTACTACAGCAATTGGACTAATCTTATACTCGATGTAGACTCTTTTCTTTCTAATCATTCTTCAACTCCATTATATGTTCTACAATCTTAGCTTCATCAAGAACAAAACTCACTCCATTTTTTTTTTTTTTATTCTTAGGAAGGAGAAAGATGAGGAGGAAGAACAAAGAGATGAGCACAGGAAGCTGCTTGATAAGGAGGATCTAACCAAAGCCTAAGTTTTTTTTTTTTTTTTTAAATGTGACATAAATATGATTTTTTTTTCCCAGCCAAAACAAGTTTGTAACTTTTCTCTCAAGAAAATGAAAAGTTTTTAACTTGAAAGAGAACAATTGGCTTAATATAAAACAGGGGACTAATTAAATATTCTTAAACGTTTTGTTTTAGTGTAGTTGTTTTTCGAACATTTTCAAATGTTTTTAGAATAAAGAAAAGACTGGCCTTGAGTCTTTTCACTGACTCTCTGATGCAAATCACCATTATTCCTCTCACCGGAGAAAAAAAATTCTCAGCTTTCTCTGAATCTAGTATTTATTTCGATTTTCGGTCTTACCGTGGTTTTCTAGAGGAATGGTGTGTTTCATTTTCAATGAGATCAAGAAGAAGAAGAAGACTTTGATTGGACTTGGATTAGGACAGATTATCTCGCTTCTCTGTGCTTTTATTTCGTTTTCATATTCTGAGATTGCAAGAAAAGGTTTTTACTATTTCTTTGACCCATTTTTATACACATTCTTGATTTCATGGCTTACAAAATTTTGAATATCATTTTAGGGATTATTGCTCCAACATCACAAACGTTCATGGGTTATGTGTTACTAGCAATCTTCTATGGAGGTATTATGCTCTATCGAAGGCCCGGTATCAAAGTAAGTCAATTAGTATTGAAATTTTCTTTTTTGAAGACATTGATTTCACTTTGTTTTACTTCTTTACTCTTTGGTTAATCAATAATCATTGGAGTGTGAGATTTTTTATATATGTATTGAAATTGTGTGTTGAAATTGTTAACTTAGTAACTGTTGCTAAAATCTTGAAGGCAAAATTTATGTAGGTGAAGTGGTACAACTATTTCCTCCTTGCTTTTGTTGATGTGGAGGGGAATTTTCTCGGTGAGTGTTCGTATTGACATATTCTTCTTTTGTCCCGGTAATCGAAGTCTTTGGCTTGAACACTGATCTTGTGACAAATTTTGAGAGTATTTTCTTAGAAGTTTGATACTTTTATGTGTGTTGTTATTAATTTACTTGATGTGTGTGAGTGTGTGTGTTGCAGTGAAAGTAATCTGTTAGTTTCTTGCTTTTGTGTTGAATATTATTACAGTGGCAAAGGCGTATCAGAACACGTCAATGACGAGTGTCATGCTACTGGACTGCTGGACGATCCCGTGCGTATTGGTATTAACTTGGGTTTTCCTAAAAACAAAATACAGATTGATGAAGATCAGTGGTGTGGTTATTTGTATTTTTGGTGTGGTCATGGCAGTTTTCTCAGACGTCCATGCAGGGGATCAAGCTGGTAATGGTGTAAAGTGATACTTGAACTTAAACACTCACACATTGGCCCGAGAAACTCGATTTAATCATACTATGTTTTGTTTTTAGGTGGAAGTAATCTTGTCAAAGGAGATTTTCTTGTTATAGCTGGAGCAACCTTGTTTGCTGTTAGTAATGTCAGTCAGGTAAGAAACTCTCTAACACGATAATGTCCTTATATCGCGTAATGGTACTTGTAATTATAGTCGTCTCGTTATAGGAGTTTGTTGTGAAGAGTGCAGACAGAATTGAGCTCATGTCCTTTTTGGGACTTTTCGGCGCAATTATTGGTGCTATTCAGATGTATCCTTTAAACAGCTTTTATATTTCCTATAATTATCTCATTCTTAAACTTAATTGCTATCATGTAGAATTGTATATTCTATTGACTTGATCGTTAATGTTTACAGAGGCTATGCCTTTTATACAAGAGAATCATGTAGCTAACCTAATACACCATCTGAACTTAAGGCCCAAGTAAATGCATCTACACAAACCCACATATATGGCCCAATACTCCCCCTCACGTTGGAGCATGAAGGTCTTGAATGCCCAACTTGGACACTAGTTTCTGAAACGGTACACGTCCAAGAGCTTTAGTAAGGATATCCGCAATCTGTGAATCCGTCCGAATGTGTTTAGTGGTGATAATCCCTGCTTGAACTGCATCTCTTACAGAATGACAATCGTTCTCGATATGCTTCTTACGCTCATGAAAAACTGGATTTGCTGCGATGTGAATAGCAGCCTGACTATCGCAGAAGAAGCTAGTGGGAGCAGATTGATCAATGCCAAGTGTTTTGAGAAGCTTTCGAACCGACTTTGTTTCTCGAAGAGCAGTTGACATTGCTCTATATTCTGCTTCAGCGGAAGAATGTGAAACAGTGTCTTGCTTCTTAGTTTTCCAGGAGATAGGCGATCCACCAAGCATAACTACATAGGCCGTTAATGATCTCCGCGTTAAGGGGCACGCTGACCAATCAGCATCACAATACACAGACAATGAGAGATCAGGATCAGAACTCAGCAAAATTCCCTGTCCTAAAGACCCCTTTAAGAATCGAACAACACGAAGAGCAGCCAACCAATGAGCTTCATTAGGAATCTGCATAAACTGTGATAATATGTGGACTGCGTAGCACAAATCTGGTCGAGTATTAAGAAGATAGATCAACCTGCCTACAAGCCGACGGTACGGCTTTGGATCCTGGAGGACATGACTTTTTATCGTAGCTAGCTGATGATTTGTCTCTAGAGGAGTGACCGCAGGTTTACACTCAAGATTACCTGTCTCAGTCACAATATCAAGTGCATACTTTCTTTGATTTAAGAAAATACCTCTGGAGCCTCTGCTTACTTCAATGCCAAGAAAATATTTCAATTTTCCCAAATCTTTCATTGCAAAACATTTGTCAAGATACTCTTTGAATTTGGCGAGCATGTGAGGATGATTGCCACAAATGAGAAGATCATCAACGTATATCAAGACTCGGAGCTCAATGCCTTTGCAGGAGTACGAGAAAAGAGAATAGTCGTCATAGGACTGAACAAAGCCAAACTTAAGTAATGCATCCGAGAGCTTCTTGAACCAACAATGTGGAGCTTGTTTAAGACCATACAAAGATTTCCTTAGCCGACATACTTTTCCAGGGTGTGTATGGCGAAATCCCGGAGGTAATTTCATGTAAACTTCTTCCTCTAAATCACCATGCAAGAAAGCATTTTGCACATCCATCTGATAAACTTCCCATTGTTTTGTTGCAACCATTCACAAGAGAGTACGAACCGTACTCATTCTAACTACAGGAGCAAAAGTCTCACCATAGTCTTCACCCTCAACTTGGTTATTGCCTTGAACAACCAACCTCGCTTTATGTCTTTCGATGGAGCCATCCGAGTAATGTTTAATTCGAAACACCCACTGACAGCCAATTGCTTTCTTTCCAGGAGGAAGATCAGTAATATCCCATGTATGTGTATCCTCGAGGGCTACAACTTCAGTTGTCACAGCATCTTCCCACACTTTTATACCCATAATGTCTTGAAAACGCTTTGGCATCGTTTCTTTAGTTATCGCAGTCAAGTATGCTCGATGTCCTGGAGAAAAATTTTCATTTGATATAAAGTCAGACAGAGGATACAAAGAATTACCTGGAGCATTTGACGAAGACTGAGATGTGGAGAGTGGAAGAGCGTGATGTGTATTAGAGTCAGTGGTGGTGTTGTAAAGAACATAGTCGGTCAAAACCACAGACTTGGTCTTTTGCCGTTGACCTCGTCCAAGAGGCTCAGGAGAATCAATAGGTGGAGTTGAGTCTACATTTTCAACCGTGGGGAAAGACGATTGTTCTGGCTCTGGTGTGGAAACTATGCTTGGCAATGTCGTCACAGGATCGTCGGATGACAATGAATGGTCCGTAACCTGAACCAAACTCGGCGATTCTTCTGGTGTATCAACCGTAGGAGGAGGTACGGAGACAGGAGAAGGCACATCATTGCTCCCCCTGGTGATCGGCGTCCAATCATCATCACAAGTTTGCACTTGTGACAATGACGTCGGAGAGATAGAAGTGGAGAGATTTGGTTCAACAAATGGGAAAACATCCTCTTGGAACACAACATCTCTTGAAACTAAAAATTCATTCCTCTCGATATCATAAACTTTCCATCCCTCCTTTCCAAAAGGATAGCCAACGAAAACACACAACCTACTCCTTTGACCAAATGTATCCTTGTCTCTAGCCATTCGATGCGCATAACAAGCTGAACCGAAGACCTTGAGGTGATTGTAATCTGGTTTTACACCATGTAGAATCTCGTATGGGCATCTTCCCTGAAGAAGTGAAGATGGAGTTCGATTTATCAAATACGCAGCAGTTAAAATGGCTTCTCCCCAAAATTTGATTGGAAGACTAGCTTGAATCATAAGAGCCCGAGAAACGTTGAGAATATGCCTATGCTTTCTCTCCACCCTTCCATTTTGTTGTGGTGTTGCAACACACGAGGTTTGATGAATGATTCCATGATCTTTGAAATAAGATGAAAGAACCATGAACTCAGTACCATTGTCATACACACCGTCTTAACTAGCTTGCCAAACTGCCTTTCCGTGTACGCAAAGAATTTCTTTAAAACATCTTTTACTTCTGATTTTTCGAGCAAAAGATACGTCCATACCGCTCTACAAAAATCATCAACAATGGTCAAAAAATACACCGCACCACATGAAGAAGACACACGATATGGTCCCCAGACGTCAACATGTATATGAGAAAAACATTCTGATGCTTTATTAAAACTATCATTAAAACTTTCACGAGTTTGCTTAGCTCTAAAACAGATGTCACATGGACTAGAGCTAGCTGTTTTTGACGATTTGGAAACTAAAGATAAATCATAAAACACTGAAAAAGACAGATGTCCCAAGCGCCGATGCCACAAATCACGATCAGAAGGACCAACCACTCGATGACTCTTTGCTGAAACCACATCCGTGAAGTAATACACACCATCACGCTCTTCACCTGCTCCAATCAAATTCCTCGAAAAACGGTCCTGCAAAACGCATATCGTGTCAGTGAACATGGCAAAACAATTGACCTGCTTTAACAATTTTGCAACGAAAATCAACGTGCAATTCAAATCAGGCACATAAAGCATATTCGGCAATGTGATTTTATCCAAAAGCTTAAAAGACCCCATGTTCGCAGCAAATGACTTTCCACCATCAGCAAAAGCCACATAACACGGCGGCATCTCTTCCATATTTGTCAACAACGACGAAAATCTAGTCATGTGATGTGAGGTACCTGTGTCGAGAATTACATCACCAAGTACGTTCTTACCAGACAGTTTATCTTTACCGCTTGTTCCAGACTTCTCTTGAATCATTTGAGTAAGCACCTTCCATTGATCAGAAGTAAGCTCAGGAACCGGTGATGGGTTAGAGGTAGTAGCATGCGCATGAGCAACCACGGCTTGACCACGACCACGACCGCTGAAACCTCTTCCGCCTCTTCCACGACTGCCAACACTCTGCCCACGACCTGCACTGCGCTCCGAATACCATTCAGGATACCCGACAATCTACCAACAATCTCTTTTGTCGTGTCCTGTTCTTCCACAATGAGAGCAAAGCATCCTGGACCGAAGAATTGTGTTCTCCGATCGGATGTGAGCATCGTTTCGACTCGGTGCTTCAGGTTGTTGCTCACGCCGAGAGACTCCTGTGTCATGTCGAGCCACAAATCCGACCACCTCTTGCTGATCTCGTCCACGAGCTGAGGCAAGTCTTTGCTCTTCCCTTATGATTTTGTTGTAAATCTCACCAAGAGATGGAAGAGGATCGGTACCGATTATGTTGGTACAAATCCCTCCGAATCTCGAGTCATCAAGACCCATCACAAACTGGTGTATCTTTTCTTCTTCTCTTTCATTCGCCATAGCGCTCGCAGCTCCACATGAACATACATGTATCGGCTGATACATCTGCAATTCTTCCCACAAGGAAGACAGCTTCCCAAAATAATCTAAGACTGACATCCCATCTTGTCTACACGAGGCAAGCTTGGTTTTAATAAGGTGCACTCTCACCTTATTCCCAACCGAGAACCGCTGCTTCAGGTTCTCCCAGAGTTGATGAGCATCCGAGATATAGGTTACCGTGGACTTCACTTTTGGCTCAATAGATGCTCGTATCCAACCAACAATCATCGAGTTAACCACCAACCAATTCTCTAGGTCTTGACTTGATTCCATCGGTTTCTTCAAAGTTCCATTAATAAAACCCATCTTCCTTTTGGCTGAAGAGCATTAAGCATCTCCGAAGACCACTCGTTGTAATTTTCACCATTCAAACGCACCGAGGTTATCATCGAACCTGGGTTGTCAGACGCATACAGCGTGTATGGAGAGACGAACACACCATCTCCCACTTTCTCTTCTCCTTTGTCGGAAGCTTTCTCGTCAGTCATAGCGGCAAGCTCTGATACCATGTAGAATTGTATATTCTATTGACTTGATCGTTAATGTTTACAGAGGCTATGCCTTTTATACAAGAGAATCATGTAGCTAACCTAATACACCATCTGAACTTAAGGCCCAAGTAAATTCATCTACACAAACCCACATATATGGCCCAATATATCATATGGGATTTTCCTTGACTTGTACGTAGAAGCCTATTTGAACGCGACGCGCTCAAAGCTATTCACTGGTCATCTGAAACCGTAAGCTTGCTCCTATACACTTGTGATATCCATTTCTTTTTCAATTTCTATAAACCAAAGACTTTCTTTTGTGGTTTCAGGTTTTTCCTTACATTGGAATCGCATTCGCCATACTTCCCTTCTACTCGTTAGTCACAGTCGTACTCAAGGTATGAGATAAGATTAAAAACCTGTGTAACTCTTTGTTTATAGGTATGCCTCTGAAACATTTAACATATTTTTGAAAAATATGATCTTATCAGACCAGTGGATCAACAATGTTCAGCCTCTCATTGCTCACATCAGATATGTGGGCGATTTTGGTTCGTACTTTCGCATACCACGAGAAGGTACCGAGACTTTTGTATTCTTAATCAGTTTGAAACCAACTTATGAGTATGTATGTTAATGTAAGCACTACAAGAAAACAACCGCTATTCCGACGACAACAACCGTCGGAATTCGGTCGGAAAAGACCCATTTCCGACGTGTTTCTGACGGCTTTGGTCCGTCGGATCTGTCACGTCGGAATTTTAATATCCGTCGGAATTCCGTCTGTTTGTTGCAACGGAAATCCGACGGCAAACGAATATCTGTTTTCCATTTGAGAACAGTCATTATACCGTCGGAACTTAACTAGACAACGGAATACCGACGGTTTCGGAGATCCGGTAGTTTCCGAAGGCTTTCCGACGGTAAGTAATTTCCGACGGTATACAGAGGGTAAGGTAACCGAGAGAAATCCGACGGATAAAGGGCACGACGGTGTTCCGACGAAATGATATACCGAGGGTATACCGACGGAATTCGTATGTTTTAAAAAAAAAAATTAAAACTATTTAAATAATTTAAAATCATTAATAAATCATTAAAAATTAAAATCTTTAAAAAACCCAAATTAAATTAAAATTGTTTTAAAAGTACATTAAAGTTTTACAATAAATTTTAAAACTAATAAATGTCTATTCCGGCCTACGGGTACGGAAGAAGTCGGTCATCTGATCTTCCAACGCTTTAAAGCATTTTTCCGACTCCGCCCTATCTCTGTCTCTCTCTTCCTGCATTTGCCTAAGCCGGTTGTGCAGCTCTCGGTTTTCCGCCTCCAACCTGCTAGCACCGCCATATCGAACCGTCGAAACAGACGAGCTACTATCTTCAGGGAGGCCGTAAACACGGCCTCTGGTCTTGGGAGTCACCTACGATAAAAAAAAAATATATTTTATAACTTCCTTGTATTAAAAGTAATGTTTAAATTTCTTTAAAAGTTAAACGGTTACTAACCTCGTACGTGAACTCGTTGATCTTCTCCACTGGAACATCGGTTGGCGCCGGAGTTCCTTCCACGATAGGTTGCGATTGCAGGAACTCCTCCTGCCGCCTCTGCACGGCTTCCACGATTTCACGAGCTAGCGGGTCTTGAATTTCCCTGGTGTGCGAAACCTTGACCAAATCAAGGTTGGAAGGATAGACACCGGTCTGCTGAAACTGTTAACATATACAATTTTGTTAGCGAATTTAAAATTTTTTTTAATTATTAAACTACTTACAATTTTCTGAGCAGCTGAAGCCTTGCTCGTTGCTCCGAGGTTGTGGGTCGCCTTTCCCTTCCCCTTCCGGGTGCTATTGCGGTTAGTGGAGTGTTTCTCGGAGTCCGCCCGAGTTGCCTCTAGTTCCCAATGTCGAAGTAGTCCAGCCCACATCTCTTGTTTATATTTGAAAACTTTAGGCACCTTCCCGTATTTATACCACGAGTCTTTCCACTCGTTGATCTTCCACGAGAACTTCCTCGCAGCCTTTGTGTCGAATTCCTTTCGGACCATCGATGTGAGCGGTGGGTCCCACGTAAAATCTTGCTGCAAAAAAAACACCACATGGCAATCAAACCATGAAGTCTTCCTTCCGTGCTGCAATTGGAATGCTGAAGTATTGTCTTGGCAATAAGGACATGCCAATCTTCCATGCGTTGTCCATCCAGACAACATACCGTATGCCGGAAAATCGCTTATGGTCCACATAAGAACCGCTCGCATGTTGAAATTCTGCTTGATTGAAATGTCAAATACCTCGACACCATGCTCCCACAACATCTGCAACTCATAGATCAATGGTTGAAGGAATATATCGAGTGACCATCTTGGATGATCAGGCCCGGGAACTAGAATTGAGAGAAACAGGAACTCTTGCCGCATGCACATAGAAGGAGGCAAATTGTAAGGTGTTACGATGACCGGCCACAATGAATATTTTCTTCCATGCTTTCCAAATGGGTTGAAACCATCGGTGGATAAGCCGAGGTATACATTCCGTCGTTCATATGCAAAATCTGGATATACGGATTGGAAGTGCTTCCACGCTTCTGCGTCTGAAGGATGCGTGATATCTCCATCTTGACTATGCTCTGCATGCCATCTCATAGCCCTAGCAGTGCGGTCTGATTCATACAGCCTCTTCAACCTCTCCGTTAAGGGTAAATACCACATCCGTTTAAATGGAATCTTCGCCCTCCCACTTGTGTCCTGGAACCGTGGTTTATGGCAAAATTTACATTTATTTCGGTTCTTGTCTTCTCTCCAGTATATCATACAGTTGTCGATGCACACATCTATAACCTCGTAGGGCAAACCAAGACCGGCAACAAGTTTTTGGATCTCGTAGTATGATCCGGGGGACAGATTATCTTCTGGCAAAATATCTTTCACGAACTCGGCAAATGCATCAACACATTCTTCGGACAAATTGTAATCAGTCTTCAGGTTCATAATCCTAGTAGCAGCAGATAGCGGTGAATGACCATCCCTACAACTGTTGTATAGTGGTTGCTTTGATGCGTCTAACATTTCGAAAAACCTTTGGGATTCTAAATTAGGCTCTTCAACCCTATCACCCTCATGATACACACCCGACTGCAAATTCTCTCTAAACGCATCGTTAACCATCGCAACCGTACTTACCCCAACATCTACTTCCGGTGTACGTTCTCCTACGCTATCCGGAAAATAAGGTGCATTACTACTACTACTACCATATTCATAATTGGTTTCTCCTTGTAGAAACCAAACCTTATATCCCGGCCTAAATCCATATATATATAAGTGATTCCAAACTTTACTAACCGAACCACTAATTCTATTACAGCAATTAGAATAAGGACATTTGATATCCTGACCTTTCTTGGTCGCCTCTTGATTTCTAGGTAATTGCATGAACTCGCAAATACCTTGAGCGTATTCAGTCGTTAATAAGTTCGACCCCTCTTCCATCATTGGCGCGTCCATCCATGACCGAAAATATGAAGAACTCATCTCTCAAATTTTTTAAGTTTGGTTTTCAGATGTTGGTATAATGAACGTTGGAAGAAATGTGCAAACTTATGTAGAGGGGATTTCTGTCGGAAATCCTTCGGAAATCCGTCAATACATCCGACATAACACCCCACCAATCACATCGGCCACCGCAGACGATATGTCAACCATTCAAACTCTGCCGACATCGATAACCGTCCGAATTCCGTTGGAATGCCGTCGGAAAATACCGATTAATAATGACCGTCGGAAAACCGTCGGTTATTTCCGACGGTTGTCAGACGGAATGCCGACTGGAATGGCATTCCGTCGGAAAACCGTCGGTGATGTCCGACGGTTGTCCGAGGGAATCGTTTTGGTCGGCATGCTGTCTGACAACCGTCGGACATAACCGACGGTTTTCCGACGAAACAAAAATTTCCGTCGGAATTTACCTTGTTTTCTTGTAGTGCAGGTGGATTGGCTCTACTTCTTGGCATTTGCTACTACAGCCATTGGACTGGTTATATACTCAATGTACTACAATCTTTTCCTAATCTTTCTTCAACTCCAATTTATATTCTCGACTCATTGGTTTCCTTTTTCGATATTCTCAGGAAGGAGAAAGATGAGGAGGAACAAAAAAGTGGAAAAGCGGTATATGAGCCGAGGAAGCTGTTCGATGAGGAGAAGGATAGTGAGTTGCTTCGAGACAGCCTTATAGTTTCTTCCACCTGAAACCAAATCAAAGCTTGAGGATTTTTTGTTATCTTGTTTTATGTCATTGACTTTGAGATATACATTTTTGTAAATCTCTCACAAAAATTTGGTCAACTGTGAAGAAAAAAATGGCTTTATTTGATTCCAATTAGTTGGATTATGCTAAATGATAATAATATGATGTTTCAAATGGTGTTAAACTTTCCCACTTGTTGGGTACTATACCTCAATAAAGTTAAATAAATGACTATCTTAACTAACATTTAACATTAGTATAAACGACTAATCTCATTTACATGTGAAAATGATTTTCTCTCTCTCTCAATCCCAAGAACTACCTCACATAATTAGTCAACGGTTCTTCAAGGCAACACACTTCATAATTTTAGAAGTTAAAGACTCTTTTCTATGTAGAATTTAGAGACTCTTCTCTATAATCCATTGTTAATATCACCTTCCTCTGGAACTGAGGCTTTGGTTCGGTTTCGTTCTCGTTCTAGGCTCTTGTTCTTTTATGCTTTCATCTTTAAAACTTAAAGAGAGTGTTTTTTGAAGGAAGAGAATGGTGATGAGTTTCAAGGAGATTAGGAAAAAGAAGAAGACTCTGATTGGTCTTGGTTTAGGACAACTCATTTCGCTTCTAGTTACTTATAATGGCTTTACATCATCTGAACTCGCAAGAAAAGGTTCAAGCTTTTATTTTACCATTACTCAGCAGTAGCAACTTCATGATCTGTCTGAAATTTGTTTGAATGATATTTAGTTCAAGGATTTTGTAAGTGATTCTTTTTTACATTCTTGAATATTTGAACTATTATTAGGGATTAATGCTCCAACATCACAATCATTTCTTGGTTATGTGTTACTGACAATCATCTATGGAGGTATTATGCTGTATCAAAGACCTGAAATGAAGGTAAGTATTGAAATTTTTTTTCTTGGAAACATTGGTTTTTACTCGGTGTTCCTGATACCATAGGAGTGACTATATTCGATGATCGAGTTTAAAAACCAACGTGCCCAACCAAAAGTGTCTATATTCTAACTTTAGCAAGTATTGCTAACATCTTGAATGCAAAAATGTTGTAGGCCAATTGGTATCACTATCTCCTCCTTGCTTTGGTTGATGTGGAAGCGAATTTTCTCAGTGAGTGTTCTAGTAGATAAAGCTCTTCTTTTGTATTTGGCTTGAACACTGATAAGTAATCTGTTAGTTTCCTTCTTTTTGATAATTATGAAATCAAACTCTTTTGCTTTTTCTCTTTTTACAGTGATTAAGGCGTATCAGTACACATCGATGACGAGTATTATGCTACTGGATTGTTGGGCGATCCCTTGCGTTTTGGTCTTGACTTGGCTTTTTCTAAAAACAAAATACAGATTGATGAAGATTAGTGGTGTGGTTATTTGTATTCTTGGTGTTGTTATGGTAGTTTTCTCTGATGTTCATGCAGGCGATCGAGCTGGTAAACAAATTTTCACTGAGTCATGACTTGTTTTCTTACCTTGGCTTCATTGTTCATGGTGGAATTTTCAGGAGGAAGCAATCCTTTTAAAGGAGATTTTCTTGTTATAGCTGGAGCAACCTTATATGCTGTCAGCAATGCTGGTGAGGTAAGCAAGTCCTTAACATGAAAATAGAGTTTTAATACCGCGAGTCAGTAAATTTCTTGTTTCTTTGTTATATAGGAGTTTCTTGTGAAGAAGAATGCATGCATAGTTGAGCTTATGTCCTTTATTGGAATTTTTGGTGCTATTATTAGTGCTATTCAGATGTATCCTTTAGACACACAAGACTATGAATATTATGTTTCTTAGACTCATCTTTAGGAAGTTTCTTAACTTGTCTACAGAGTCATATTTGAACGCGGTGAGCTCAAAGCGATTCACTGGTCAAATGGAGCTGTAAGTTTCTTGCTATATGATCCTTTTACTATTTAAATTTCTGTAAAAGCAATCTTTGATCTTTCTACGCTATCGCGGTTTTCAGGTTTTCCCTTTCCTTAGGTTTGCATTCATAGCGATTCTCATCTACTCGTTAGTCCCGGTCTTACTCAAGGTATGAATCAAATCTGAAACCAGATATGATTCAAACCCCTTTGCAATGTTTAACATCTTTTGAAAATATGATTTCACAGACCAATGGTTCAACGATGTTTACCATCTCGTTACTCACATCAGACATGTGGGCGGTTTTGATCCGCATTTTCGCTTACCACGAGAAAGTGGATTGGCTCTACTACTTGGCATTTGCTACTACAGCTATTGGACTGATCATATACTCAATGTATAGTGTTTTCCTAATCCTTCTTCAACTCCAATATCTGTTTAGTATTCATGGTTTCATCAAGTACACTTAAAGTTCCAGCAATGGACTTATTTTCACCCATTTCGCCTTCTCAATCTTTCTCAGGAAGGAGAAAGATCAAGAGGAACAAAGAAATGGAGAAGTGGTAGACGAGGAGGCTGAGGAGATGAAGCTGTTCGACGAGGAGGATGGCAAGCCGCTTTGTGTCTTACGAGTTTTTCCACCGGAACCCTTACCAAAGCTAGAGGCTTTTGTCAATGCCATTGACTATGAGATAATAGATTATAGCTTCCAGCAAGAGGAAAAGGAACTTTTGGGTGGAGAAAAGTAAGAAATCTATAACAATTGGTAACTGTAAAGAGAAAAAATGGTTTTATTTCATCTTCATTTAATTGTAAAAAAAAAAAAAAAAGATTTACCTTGTGAGACCAAACACTGGACTTACTATAGAAGTTACTTCAAATGTATCTACTTCAATTTATTCTTAGGTTTTTGATTTAAGTAAATTACTACTACAAATGTAAGAAGCTGCATCTCCACACACTCTAGTACGATCACTTGATTCCTTGACTTGTTCATAGAAGCATATTTGAACGTGACTCACTGGTCAACTGAAACCGTAAGCTTGCCAAAAATTTGATTGTAGATATAGATTTGTTTGTAGGTGAAGATAAGTTCGTAAATCTCTCCCAAAATTTGATCAACTGGCTTTATTTGATAGTACCAATTAGTTTGAGTGTGATAATATGATGTTTCAAATGCCACTTGTTGGATACTATGCCAATAAAGTTAAATAAATGATTGTCTTGATAGGGCTTGTTTGTTTGTTCACTTAAATGGAATGAATATGAGAATTGATGTTAGTTTAGTGTAAGAAATAAATATCATTCAAATCGCCCATTTGGATGAGTTTTAAATTGGATCATTTAATTTGAATGAAAATGATTCATTTGAGATAGAGAATTTAGATAAACCATTTCAATGAGAATGCTAAATGAGCAAACGAACATTTAACATTAGTATAAACGACTAATCTCATTTAACATTTAAAAATGACACTCTTTCAATTCCAACAACTATCTCACTCAATTAGTCAACGGTTCTTTGTAGAGTAAATAAACAAAGACTTGCCTTGACTACTCTCTTCTCTGAATCTCTGATCTCAGCATCCTCTGAAACTTTAGGATTTGTTTTCTCCAGTTTTACAAATCCGGTTTCAAGGAAGAAGAAACAACAATGGTGTGTTTTTTCAATTTCAAGGAGATGAAGACGAAGAAGACTCTGATCGGACTTGGATTGGGACAGATTATCTCTCTTATCTCTACTTCAATTTCGTTTATATCCTCTGAGATCGCTAGAAAAGGTTTTACTAATCTTTGTTTCAAACAATTTTTTTTATTACATTTTCATGGCTTACAAATTTTGAGATTTGTTTTCAAGGGATCAATGCTCCAACATCACAGTCTTTCTTGGGTTATGTGTTACTAGCAATCGTCTATGGAAGTATTATGCTGTATCGAAGACCCGCAATCAAAGTCAGTACTGTTGAATTTTTTTTTTACTCTTGTGTTGCAACTTACTGGAGTGTGAGTTTTGTATGAATAGATGGTTCCAGTATTGAGTTTGAAAAGTTGAGTGCCAAAACTAAACTCTTATATTCTAACTAAGTGTTGCTAACATCTTGAGTGCAAAAATTTTGTTGTAGGCCACGTGGTATCACTATTTCTTCCTTGCTTTAGTTGATGTGGAAGCAAACTTTCTCGGTGAGTTTTTGGTGACAAATTAATTCGATCTAGAGTGTATTCTCTTAGAAATGTTACTTTTCCTGATGCTACAATGAAAATATATTCAGTATTTTCCTGCTTTGTGGTGAATATTATTATGGGATTATGGAAATCATGGTCCATTGCTTTGGTTTTACAGTGGTGAAGGCGTATCAGTACACATCGATGACGAGTGTCATGCTACTGGACTGTTGGGCGATACCGTGCGTTTTGGTATTGACTTGGCTTTTTCTGAAAACAAAATACAGATTGATGAAGATTAGTGGTGTGGTAATCTGTATTGTTGGTGTTGTTATGGTAGTTTTCTCTGATGTTCACGCAGGCGATCGAGCTGGTAAATCGTATTAAATAATTTTTTTACTGATTCATGACTTGTTTTTTTTACCTTGGCTTTACAGTTAATGGTGGTTTTATTTCAGGAGGAAGTAATCCAGTTAAAGGAGATTTTCTTGTTATAGCTGGAGCAACTTTATATGCTGTTAGTAATACCACCGAGGTACGAAACAAGTCTTGATTCACAAAATGGTACTTTGGGGAAATTTACTACATTTGTTGTTCTATAGTCTCATTGTTCTTTTGTTTATAGGAGTTCCTTGTGACGAATGCAGACAGAGTTGAGCTCATGTCATTTATGGGACTTTTCGGCGCAATTATTGGTGCCATTCAGATGTATTCTTTAAACCAAATGGCTAAGTATTTTATGGTTTCTTAGAATTACATGCACATTCTCCAAATAGTTTCATTCCTTGACTTGTCCATAGAAGCATATTTGAACGCGATGAGCTCAAAGCTATTCACTGGTCAACTGAAACCGTAAGTTTCGCTTTCAAAGACTTTTTTTTAGCACTACAAACTTTAAAGTTTCTACACTTTTGTGGTTTCAGGTTTTGCTTTGCCTTGGAATCGCATTGGCGATGTTTCTCTTCTATTCATTACTCGCAGTCTTACTCAAGGTATGAAACCATATATGATTCAAACCCCGCTTCGCTCTCTGTTTTCATGCCAATGTGATCTTCTCAGACCAATGGTTCAGCAATGTTCACTCTCTCATTACTTACATCAGACATGTGGACGGTTTTTATCCGCATTTTTGCTTACCACGAGAAGGTCTGCTCACTTTTATATATCGAACATCAGCAAACTTTTACATTTCCCGTCTGTAGAAACCAGCCGATGAGATGGTTTTGTCTGTCAATGTCAGGTTGATTGGCTTTACTACTTGGCATTTGCTACTACAGCTATTGGACTAATCATATACTCAATGTACACTCTTTTCCTAATCCATTTTTTTCACAAAGTACTATTATTGTTCTGTACTCATGGACTGATCTTCACTCTTTTTTCTCCTTTTTGGTCTTTCTCAGGAAGGAGAAAGATCAAGAGGAACAAAGAAATGGAGAAGTGGTAAACGAGGAGGCTGAGCCGAGGAAGCTGTTCAACGAGGAAGATGGCGAGCCGCTTTCTACATTAACCAAAGCCTAAAGTTCTTGCCAATGCCATTGACTATGAGATATTTAGATTATAGCTTCCAGCTAGAAGAAAATGAACTTTTGAGTGGTGAAAAGTTAGAAATCTATAAAAATTGGTAACTAACTGTAAGGAGACAAATGCTTTATTTTATCTTAATTTAATGTGTAAAAACAAAATAAGAGTTACCTTGTGAGAACAGACATTGGACTATCTATAGAAGTTACTTCAAATGTATCAACTTCAATTTATTCTTAGGTTTTTAATTTAAGTAACTTACTACTACAAATGTAAGAAGCTGCATCTCCACTCAGCTCTAGTATGGTCACTTGAAAGCTCATCGTTATGTACACAACCGTCAGAGCAAAAGAACTCGTGTAAGTACCAGACAGATCCAGTGGCGAAACAGCTCCTTATTCTCTGTTTACTTTGGTGATATTGATCAGTAACAGGCTTTTTAACGGTATGCATCATTCATACTCTCGTCGTGAGACTTCATTTTCCTTCTGCGTGAACGAGGGAACAGTAGCTGGTGGATCTTCTTCTCTGCTGCCAATTCTGTTGTAGCCTGTTACAAACAATGATGAGAAGAAGCATAAGCATTTCAAAGTCATATATTTGTTCGATGGTTTAGTATGAGAACTCGCTCACTCTGGTTTTGAAAGGGAAACGGTGAGTTTGGACTTGAGCGCCTGTGAAAACTCTCACATCCATACCGAGACTATCAACACTGATCAGGTTAGCTTCCTGTATATAATTACCATAAATTAGTATACAAAATGTGAAACCGGAATGGTAACAGAGTGATAGTTCTTTGTGATTAGGCGTATTCGAAACTATATATACCTCTGCAAGAAGACCCTTCTTTTTGCATAGAGCTTTAAGGGCAATGCTTGAATTAATCCCTCTGTTATTGAAGCGCTCCATGATCGCAGAAGTAGAATGCACTAAGATGTCAGGTTCGGCATCTTGAAAATCTTGCAAGCTTATAGAAGACTGAAAACGTCAAAAACAAAATCTAGACATCAACGCACGGTGAGACCGCGGGAAAAAAAAAATGTAACACTACGACATATTTCAGATTTTTTTTGCATTCATCCAAATTATTTCGAGGAAACTAGAAAAGAAGATTGTTACGAAAAAAAAACCTCTGTTCCATAAAGGGAGAGAAGCTCTATTCCCACAATCTCTAATCGATATAGACTTGAACTCATATCGTTCTCGTCACGTCTGAAACTAGTGCTTGGATTATCATCACCTTGAACCTCCCAGGTATAGTCATCTCTATCTTCCGAGATAAATAATCTTCTTATATAGGATTCCTCGTCAAGGAAAGCGGGCCTAAGGCATCCGAGTATCGAAACACCATTAGACGGATAGTCCATTTTTCTGTCATAGTCCACGCTGGTGGCCTGAATAATTGCAAAGACAAGATATACCAACTCAATGCAATGCTATGCAAGACCAATATGTATTAAATTGCAAATTGTAAGGCTGTATATTTATATAACCTTTGAAAGGTGTTTGGCAAAGTAAATAGGATGAACCGCTGGGGAAGTGTCAGGCATTCCCCAATCAACCGGAATATCTCTAGCTTCAGAATCCATAATCTACAAAGTAAATTAGTAAAGAGAGTTATATAAGATCACAAGAGACTTGACATGTTTTGAAAATAAAACTAAAAGAGTGCGACAACCTTACCTCGAAATAATGGTCATCAAAAATTATTTGGTCAA
The DNA here is from genome assembly GCA_963576765.1 of Draba incana. Lineage (NCBI taxonomy): Eukaryota > Viridiplantae > Streptophyta > Magnoliopsida > Brassicales > Brassicaceae > Draba > Draba incana. Next base: position 3,919,391 of record OY755216.1, read on the forward strand.
GATTACCAATGTCTGAAATGTTATATTCCTCATGGAGCCGTGTGTTTTCGTATCGCGGGACATCCATTCCAAAATAAGCTTTCTACAAGTATGTGATAATTGTTAGTATCAACTAAGGACTTGATACATGACATTCGACTTGATCAATGCGACACTTACCACAGGATTACTAGCTCCAGGATCTTCTAAGAGGTTCTCATCATCACGAATTTCAAAGAAGATATCTATATTAGAGAGAGAGAGAGAAAAAACTCGTGAGAAAGAAAGTGATCGATGGAGATTAATATATCGTGCAATAAAATTGACTAACCTCCATAATCATCAATGACATACTTATATTCGGACCACGAATTCTGATCGTATGGTTCACAATGAATAGCTCCAGGAAACACCAGCATAGCACTGCTATTAGCCTACGATTAAACAAGTGAAACCGTGTTCACGTAAACTCAACATAGCAAAACTCAACGGTAATGATCATTTCTATTGTTTCTCGGCTACAAACCTCGACCGTAGTCCTTGCTACTTCAGCAGTAGTGAGTTTGGTCTCCTGAACTCTTTTACAAGGCTTCAATTCTTCGAGAGGATGATATCCGTATAACGATGAATCAGGAACCGAATCAGAATAATCCGCAGCAACCGAAACTTTCGTGAGACCAAGGTCATGTCCACCGGACGATGCATGAAATGCCGATCCGAAAAAAGGAATCTTGCATCTGGAACTAAACAGAGGAAATTTCACATTAAATGATCCATCAAAACAAAACAAAATACACAATTGCATTGACACAAAAATCTTATATACCTTAAAGCAGAGAGATTAGAAGAGCCACATCCATCAAATACACGATTTCTTGCGTTACCGTTTCTTTTGTAAGGCATTGAAGAAGAGAACTCATCATTGTAAGATTGATGACAATGAGATGGACCTGATGAGATTAAGACATACCAAAAAAAGTTCAATTTAATTGCAAATTTCAAGAAAGAAGAACTAAAAAAGGAAAGATTTTTCTCAGATCTCTCACAAGCATAAAAAAAAAAAAAAAAACTTGAACCAAAAATAATTTTCACAAACAGAAAAAAATGAAAAAAAGTCAAGGATTGAGAGAATTTGAAGAAACAATTTGAAAATTTGAGCATAACCCAGAAACCGAAATCAAAATCCGATCAAGCTATAGAGAAAGTTCGATCAAAAAAATTCAAACGAGTCAACCAAAAAGAATATCCGAAATGCTTTCGCCATTAATGAACAAAAAAAGCTTGACGTTGATGATGAAGTTAATTAATTCTCCATGCACACTATACATTAACAGCTTCGGATTTATCAATGAAACAAAATTGATAAAAAGATAGAGAAAGAGAGAGATCTCGAAAGTTGGTGAGATATATACCAATGGAAAAAGAAGAAGCAGCAGCGATCACCATGATGATTTACGCAAAATTAGATCGGAGAAGACGAAATCGCAGCCACCGTGAAATGACAAAAGAGAATATTCCGGTCTCCGCCGTATTATTGTTCGTCGCCGTCGTGGTGGCTGATCACGTTTATGTCTATTTGTTTTGTGTTTACTGTCGAATCTATTAAATTCAGAGACTTCAGAAAAACTTTTTTCAGATTTTTTATTATTAAATTTGTTGATTTTTTTTGTTTTGTTCCTTTTTTGTCTTCAGTCTAATATTGATTTTTTTCTTTCTTTTTTATCTATTTGGGTCAGATGATGGAAAAGTTGTTGTGGTTGTTATTTTCTTGTGGTTTTATGAAAATCTAAAATTATTTGTTTTCATTTTTTTCCATGGAAGATAAAATGATGGATATTCTTAAGATTCTTTATTTTAATTCTCATGTAAACTCATGACTCAGAGAAGACCAATTTGTGACTTGTGAGTGGTTTGTATACGGTTTAGCTGGTTTAGTTTGGTATGGTCTGGTTTAGTGAATTTTTAGATAAAATGGTTCAACTAGATTTTCGGTGGCGATGATTATAGAGAGTGAATAATATTATCGAGTGTAGATGTGTACATATTTATACAGAGGATGCAAGGAGATTAGAGTAGAGTTAATTATATTCAGATCCTTATACTAATACTATATATACATATATATCTTATACGCCCCCACAAGATGGAGGTAACTTTGTGACTCCAATCTTGGAACAAGCATGCTAAAATTGAGTGTGAACCAATGGTTTTGTAAGAGCATCTGCCAATTGGTCTTTTGTGGAGACATATGACACACGTAATATACCAGCTTGAATAAGGTTTCGAATGAAGTGGTAATCAAGGGCGAGATGTTTCATTCTGGAATGGATGACCGGATTAGCGCACAAGTAGGTAGCACCAATGTTATCACAATATATCACCGATACTCAGCTTCAGTGGACGAGCGAGCAACCCCACGTTGTTTCTTAGAACTCCATGAGATGGGATTGCGACCAAGATAAATCATATAAGCATTGGTAAAAACAAAATCATCAACGTCGCCAGCCCAATCAACATCAGTAAAGGCATGAAGAGTTAGCGGTGTATAAGCTTGAAAGAATATACCGTGAGTTAACGTACCAGCTAGATAGCGGAGAACTCGCTTGGCCGCCTGCCAATGATCACTTGTGGGCTTGTGCATAAATTGTGATAGCCGATTGACAGCATACGAGATATCGGGACGAGTGAAAGCTAAATATTGTAGACTTCCCACAACTGACCGATATTGCGATGGATCCAAAAGAGTCGTTCCCGAATTAAGTGTAAGCTTAGGAGAGGTTGGAAGCGGTGTTGCAACTGGTTTCGTATCAGACATGTTATTCTTTGCAAGAAGATCAACGATATATTTATGTTGCATAAGATGAGGACCTGCTTTAGATCGGGTTGCCTCAATGCCAAGAAAATATGTGAGATCCGTTGGGTCTTTAATGGAGAATCGATCAGCAAAGGCAGTAAGAACAGCGTTGACATGCTCAACATCATTCCCGGTTACCAAAATATCATCGACATAGACGAGTACATAAATGAAAACTTTACCATTTTGTCGGATAAAGAGCGAAGCATTAGCCAATGAGTTCATGAAACCATTATCAAGAAGGTGATGTTTGAGAGCCATGTACCATGCTTGGGGAGCTTGCTTAAGACCATAGATCGGTTTTCGTAAGAGACAAACATGGTCCGAGCGATCGCGGTCCACAAAACCTTGAGGCTGAGCCATATAAACAACTTCCTTGAGCTCACCTTGGAGGAACGCATTGTTGACGTCTAACAGTTTAATAGGCAATGGGTAAGTGACCGCAATATCAAGAATCAAACGAATTATCGTAGATTTTATAACTGGATTAAACGTTTCCGCATAGTCAACTCCATATTGCTGGTTATATCCTTTTGCAACTAAGCGGGACTTACATCGATTGAGATAACCATTCGGAAGATATTTGGTTGTGAAAACCCAATGACAACCAATAACAATTTGAGAAGGATGCGGTGGTACCAAGTCCCATGAGTGGTTGAGAATTTGAGCATCATATTCCTCCGACATTGAGCCACGCCAACGTTCATCTTTGAGAGCTTGAGTAACCGAGGATGGTTCCTTGGATTTATGTAAACCTACAACCTGAAGATTCATAATTTTCTTTGGTTTGGATATGTTATTTTTGGCTCGAGTATTCATTTTTGGGTACTTTGTGGTGGCTGAATGGGTGGAGGATTTGGTGGTTCAAGTGGTTGAGCAATTTGGGATATTTGTGTTGAGACTGAGGGAGTAGATTTGGGAGAGGCGGTAACGGGTTGGTCAGGCTGAGTTATCGGGGACAATTCATTTTCTGAGTGAGCAGTGGGCTCATGGGAAGGAGTATGTATCTGGGCCGAGGTATAAGGCCCATTTTCAGAGTGAGCAGTGGGCTCAGAGTTAGAAGGAGAAGAAGAAGAGAGAGAGAGTTAGAAGATGATACCTGCGTTGGAGATGGTGAAGCTGGCGGAGAGGAGGATTCCAGTTCATGGTGAAGGGTACAATCTGGGGACCCATTACTCACAGGAGATAGCAAAACTGGAAGATGAATCGGAGTGACAACCGGCGGTGAAGATGTAGACTCATGTTCCGTTGATTTTAATTTTTCCATAGTAGGAAAAGGAAATTGATTTTCTTCAAAGGTTACATGTCGTGATGTATAGATACGACCAGTTGAGACATGTAAACAGAGATAAGCGCTTTGCGTTAATGAGTAGCCTAAGAAGACGCATGGTTGGGAGCGATTCTCAAGCTTGTGACTTACATATGGCTTCAACCAAGGAAAGGAAAGACAACGAAAAATCTTTAACTTCTCATAGTTTGGTGTAGCTTGAAAGAGTTTGAAGAATGGTGATTATTGAGAGAGAACAGGTGTCGGGAGCCGATTGATTAGATACACCGCTGCAGAGAAAGCATAAGGCCAATACATTGTGGGAATTGACGCTTTAGAGAGGAGCGTGAGACCGGTTTCAACCACGTGTCTATGCTTGCGCTCGGAAACGCCATTGTGTTCCGGTGTATGTGGCGGGAATGTTAGATGAGAAATACCATGGAGAGTAAAGAATGAACGAAGAGCCACAAATTCGCCACCATTGTCGGAGAAGAAATTACCAATCTTGAGTTGAAACTTGTTTTAAACTAAAGCTTTGAATGTTATAAACATGGTTTTGACATCGGACTTGCGACGAAGAGGGTAAAGTTACGTATAACGGGTAAAATGATCCACAATTACAAGATAGTACTTGTAATTATCAATAGAAAGAATCAGTGAAGTCCAAACATCGGAAAAAGGTATTCAAGAGGGCGTTTTGAAACAATAGTGGTTTGTGCAAAAGGGAGTTTATGGCTTTTATTCATGTGGCAATCAAAACACGACAAAGGGATTTTAGAAGAATGAGAAACAAGAAGCATAAAGGTAAAAACAAGAGAATATAAAACTGAAGAAGATGGGTGTCCAAGCCGAGAGTGCCACATAGGAAGAGAAGCACGAGGAGTGGTCGAACTAGACAGTGCAACACCATGGTTTGGAGAATTGGCCACTCGTAGAGATCGTTTTTAGTTTTCTCTTGGAGTAATGGGGCCCCCGTGTTGAGATCCTTCAACTCAAATGAAGCGGGAAAGAATTCCACAGAAACTTGATTAGTATTACAAAGACGATACACCGAGATAAGTTTACGGTGTATGTCAGGAACATGTAAAACTTTGTGTAATTGAAGATCACGAGTATGACAGAGAATAGTTGTGGAACCCGTATTTGTTATGGCAAGACTAGACCCATCCGCAACAAGAACGTCATCTCCACCGTTGTAAGGTTGATGGAGCGATAAATTATGGAGATCCGACGTCATGTGATGAGTCGCGCCACTATCAAGAAGCCATTGATTCGCTTCATAGGGAGAGCCAAGCGCAAGATTGGCACGAGGCTGCCACGGTCGAAACGAGTTGTTGTTGGACTGATTCACCGGTGGTTGCATTAACGGGAAACGAGGGCAACGTTTGGCACTATGTCCTTGAACGCTGCACAGTTGACATTTTTCTAAGTATGGGCGTGGTGACTGATTATCCGACCTGGGACTTGGCTGCCAATTAGTGGCTTGATTGTAGTAGTTGGAGTTCTGGTTGTTGTTGTTGTGTCTGTTGTTGTTGTTGCGGTTATAACCAGAAGGAGCAGGTGAGTTTTTGAAGCGTTGTTGTGCATTATTAGCCGTAACCGGAAACGGAGAAGAGACATTGGCAGCAGCAGAGAGAAGCTTTGCTTCTTGATTAAGGAGACGCTCATGAACTTCAGGGATCATTGGTGTGGCGTCTTTGCCCTCGATTTGATCAATGACATTCTTGTACTCATCAGGAAGGCCATCGAGGACACGATCAATTTGATCTTCATGGCTAATAGGACGGCCTAGGATTGCTAATTGATCAAAGCGAGTCGTAAGACCCTGCACATATTCATCAATGGTTTTGTTACCTTTCTTCCAAATCTTGAGTTGATCGCGAAGTTGGCGGATGTGGCCTCGACTATGCTTAGCATAGGTCGACGCTAAGGTATTCCAGATCTGGGATGCAGACTTGGCACGAGACACAAGTGTTTGAAGCGGTGATGATATGGCGCCAAGAAGAGCACCATAGATTAGCTTATCTTGGCGAGTCCACAGGGTAAAGGCTGGGTTGACGGAGGTAACACCATTGGTCACAATAGTTGAGACCGGGATCTCAACAGATTCGTCAAGATGATCGGCGAGAGCGTGACCATCAAGCAAAGCGTGTACCCGCAAACTCCACATAAGGTAGTTTGTAGATGTGAGCTTTGTCATGCTGGAGAGATTCACTGTGAGAAGAGTGTTGTTGTTAATGGTGATAGTTTCAACGGCAGAGGAGTTGTTACCAGAGTTGGCCATGGCGGCGGCTAAGAAGAAGTTTTTGATATATTTTAGGTTTTTAGGAACGTTAATGCTCTGATACCATATAGAGAGTGAATAATATAATTGAGTGTAGATGTGTACATATTTATACAAAGGATGCAAGGAGATTAGGGTAGAGTTAATTACATTCAGATCCTTATACTAATACTATATATACATATATATCTTATAATGATACCAATAATTTGCAAGTAGTATTTTTGTTCTCTTTTGACATTTCGTGATTTCTCTATTTTCACCATACCAATCCAAGTAAATTACACACTTTAAAGACTTTGTTCTTATGTGAGTGGAAAATGTATGACACAAGAAAAATGTATAATATCAAATACATATGTATATAACAGAAGGGCAAGCAAGGTTATTGCCTTTCTCTCTCATTTGTTACAGAATTTCACAACAAAGAAACTCAAATAGGTCGAGAATTATTTATTTTCAATATTAAAAATGATGAAGCTGAGGACTTGATCCAATAATATAACTGACCAAACCTCAACTTACCTAAACCGACCAAAACATTTACAAATCCAGGTCAAAATGGTTGTGTTCTGTTCTTGGATTCTCTTTTTTTACTAGTGTGAAAGTAAAGTGGGTAAAAACTGTTGTTTGACTTGAATCTTACCGGTATCCTCCACCATAAGGTTGCTGCTGCTGCTGTGGGTTGTAACCGCCTTGACCCATCATCGGATTATAAGCACCGGTCATGCCTTGTTGTGGACCAGGAGCCATACCCATCCCTTGTTGTGGTTGCATTGGGTAGCCTTGACCATATCCTCCTCCCATGTTCATGCCCATTCCCATCTGATGGTTTTGGTTCATGTTCATCTCCATTCCAATGGGATGGTTTTGGTTCACGTTCATGCCCATTCCCATCGGATGATTTTGGTTCCCGTTCATGCCCATTCCAACTCCCATCGGGTAGTTTTGGTTCATGTTCATGCCCATTGGCATCGGCTGGTTTTGGTTCATGCCCATAGGCATCGGCTGGTTTTGGTTCATGCCTACCATTGAGTTTGGTGGAGGTCTCATGGCACCTGCACCAGCACGGCCTAAGCCAGTACCAGATCCCATGGCTTTACCCATGTTGATAGTTGATGTTACTTGTTGTTGTTGTTGTTGAGCGTTTGTTGGTTTCTCTAGCCGTTTCTCCTTCCTGTTGATCGCCTCAAAATCAACTCCTATGTCCGCCAAAGGATTTGTTTTCGCTGCAAGGTAAGAAATACAAGGTTAGAAATTTTGGAACATGAATTGAGAGACTGTATATAGCAAGAACTCGCTTACGTCCAGATATGTTGAAATTCACTAGTCCTCTGCTTAATGTGTCTGCCCAGATTGTTGATTTTGGCTCAAACTTTTTCTGAGTTTGAGGAACAATCTCAATCGCTCCTGTTAGAGGTGTGAGAGATGGTTGAGATGCTGAATTCCCCAAGGAACCTAGTCCAGCTGGTGCAAACATGTCTCCAACAGGTCCAAACTGAGTCCGATGTGGTATATGGGAAGGGACACCATGAGCTTGTTGTGTGACACCATGAGTTTGCTGTGTCATGAAGTTTCCACCATCGAACTGACCAGCTGGTACATTGGGTGTAGTAGAGAAAGGAGTTTGCGAGCTTGATGACGTGGCAGAACCTGGTTGGTGATGAAAAGCCTCGCTTGTTGGGTGTGAAGATAGACCAGGAGCATACTGTGGAGGTTGAGAATTTGCTGAACCCCCGTAGCTTGGCTGTTGCATGAATCCTCCGTTGTTGAATTGTATACCTCCAGGAAGACTTTGCGCATGAGAAAGCATGTTATGTTGTTGTGGAGCTTGACCAAACGGAGTCTGTGGTAGCATGTTTGGATCTGTAGGCACTGCCTGAGTATGAAAGCTCCCGTACATGTTACCGTTATGAGGAAATTGGGATGGTGGCATTGTGGGATTCGGTTGAGACAGAGAAACTGGCGGTCCAGATGGAGGGAGAATGCCAGCAAGAATATCGATATCGCTCTGCGGCTCTTGATGGAACATAGATGAGTCCGGTGGAGCTTGCATACTTTGAAAGCCAGGTTCAGGATTGGGAACAGCAGAAAATGATTCTCCGAAACCAAATTCATTACCATTGTCAGGATTTGAGGCTGGTGGTGTTGGCTGAAAAGGAGCTCCAAAACTCTGATGTTGGCTTGGGTCAGTTTCAGCCACAGTGATGGCTTTGAAAGGAGAGTCACCAAATGGATCGTCAAACGGCTGCACAAGGGGGAAAAAGATAAATAGAGTAACATACTCAAGATTTCATCATTAAAAAAGCTTCGAGCAAGAGTGGTTAACCAGTATGAATACCTGAGTTGATGACTGGGAAGTAGAAAATGATGGAGCTGGACCAGCGTTTGCTTCTCCGTTGGTTACATCAGAAGCAGAATCAGATGTAACGATAGCCAGCGGGTTTGGTGAAAATACATCTGAAAGAGAGCCAAGCAAATCCATTTCGGCATTATTTGTAGCGGGAGGGGCAGATGTGCAAACAACTGTTGGTTGGGTAGGTACAGGAGCCGAAGCACCAGCTGAAACTGAACCTCGTGGATCAAATTCATCAAAAGCCTCAACTTGCTGAGGAGGTGATTCGTCAACGAAACCAGCATCTTTGTTGTCCACGTTGCTACTTTCAGCAGGAGGAGAAGCAGCAACTCCGGCATGAGCAACTTGTGGGGTCTCCCCACCATCCCTGAGTCAAAAAAATTTAAGATAATTCAACTGAAAATTCAAAATCGCCAGAAAAACGACGACATTTCTCAATTTTTACTGTAAAGAATTGTCACCTTTCACTGTATACAGGGCTCCGTGATTCACTGACAGCTTCTTCATAACTAGGTGGAGCAGCACCAATATTTTGTTCAGAAAACTTCCTCTCTAGTCCCACTCTACCAAATCAAAAGTAACAGATAAGAGATGAATTTTTTTTTTTCTAATTTCCAAAATACGTAATACAATAAAATGCACATCAAAACTCAGCAAACATCTCGGAAGTTACCTCCCATCTTGAGAATGATCATCACCTCGTGCACCACTGCCCCTGCAGGAATAAATGAATGGTTAATCAAATTCTTGAAATGATGCTCAGGACGAGCTTATTTTACATCACAAGCATCTAAATTATTATCCATCCGGATATTGTTGATCAACATACCGAGATGAAGATTGGCCATCATCCTCAAAAGTCCGTTCCCTGTCCGAGCTCCTACCTCTTGATCCATTTTGGTAGTTATCAACACTTCTGCTCCTTCCACGGTATTCATCATCCCTATTACCATCTCTTCCATATCGTTCTTCAGAGTCTCTAGAATAACGATCTCCATCGCGACTATTTCTATCGTCATCCCTGTAACCACTTTCTCTCCCATAACTACTTCGCCCTTCATCTCTGTCTCCATAGCGGCCCTCATAATCATATTTGTCGCCATATCCTCCTGATGGCCTTTGCATCCCACCTACCGTTGAGTTACGATACCTATCGTACCGAATTATGTCAAGTTTTAATTAGACATATGCATATGAGATTGACCCTGTGAGTAAACTGAGAAGCAGACTTACTTGTCTCTGTTAGCAGCAGCCTTCTCTCTGACCTCCGCTATTCTTTCTTTGTCATTTACCAAAGCCACAAGACTCTGCGACTTCTTCCTGACATTGCTACCTTGATCTCTACCGCTAGAATCAATATACTGAAAATCGGCCAATGTCTGACACATGAAAAAGGGATAAACCCTGTCACTAAGATAATCAACAGCCGAGATACAAAAAAAAAAAGATTCCATGTTGAATACACTCAAAATAATTTACTACTATGTGGACATTACCGAAATTTGATATGCATGTTCTTTAATCTCGTCTATGACACGTTCTGATCCATGACCTACCATGTACTCCAAGACTGTCAATGCCTGAAGAGTTGAAAAGCAGGAATAAGTTTCATTCACTGCAACGTCATACTAAGAATATTAAAAAGAAGCTCGACATTTATATCGCTTTTACCTTAAAGACATGCCGCCAATTTTTTCCAGTGTCACTAAGACGTTTCCATAACACTCCCATGGTCAGCTGGTATTCATGGCTGCAAAAGAAAAAAGAATGGTTCAGCCATAAGATAATATTATGGAAAAGGAGAACATGATAAATGTAGTTAAAATTACTAATTTCTCGAAGCATTCGCAATATCAGCAAGGAGTGATCCATGAGGACCCCAAGACTCATTGCTGGTAGCATCTAGAACCTGAACAAGAGAACAGAAATGCGTAAAAAAGAGACAAACAAAGTGAGAAGCAAATCTGAGAGTTTTAACCAAAGATAAGCTATTATAGTAATATAATTCAACCTTAGCAAATATTCAATCATGACAGACAAAAAAAAAAAAGCATCTTACTCTAGGCATCAGAAAAAAAATAGAGTAAAGGCAGGGTTTACCTTCTGTTCTATTCCAGGTACTTTAAGCACTTTCTTGTTGACCCCTCTTTTACTACAAGCAATTAGATGAAACATTATAATATAAAATAATCCACACAAGGATCAACAAGATATAACAATCAATTCTAGGTACTCTAATCCTTACAGGTCTCTGACAGTTTGACCAAATGCTTTCTTCATATCCAAATGCGAAACACTGCTTTTTTATAGTGGATGCGCTATTCCGAATGTCAAAGATCTTTCACTGTCAATTGTTCCAAACAAATCATCAATCACCAAAAAAAAAATTATAAACGAAAGAGACATATTAAACAACATTCAAATGAAATAACCTTAACCTCACATTCAAATGTAAGATTACTACGTAAGTTCATCAACCAAATTAAGCAACATTAACAGAAATTTTCTTTAAACCACAATAAGACACATTTCTATAAAACCACAATGACGTGCCTACAAATCATTTTTTTGTTCAGATTCAACCTAATATAAGCTAGAAAGAGCCACCTCTCAACACATTTGGGATCCGATTACAAATGGTTAACAGTCAATGGTTTGATCAAATACGAACAACGACAATCGAAATGCAGCTACTACATCATTGATTGCCTCAACATTACGATTTGCAATCAATCAAACAATTTTTCCGAACCCAAAACAAAAAAAAAATAACAATCTCAGCTCAACAATTCAAAACGAAACACATGTCTGAAAAATTGAAAATCTCAGGAACAACGAAATGAATCAAACCTGAAATTGGATCGCGGATCTATGAAACACAGAAGAAGAAGAAGAAGAAGAAGAAGAAGAAGAAGAAGAAGAAGAAATCGAGAGGTGAGAAACGACAAGGAAGAAGAGAAAATCCTTGGAAGCTTGTGCGATGGGTTTCGCACTTCTCTTCCTCTTCTTCTCTCTATAATCTCGGGTTTAGAGAGAGAGAGAGAGAGAGAGAGAGAGAGATTTTCACAGCAGCCAAAATTCGGGTTCGTAAATTATTAAATTAAGACAACGCATTTAAAGCGCAGAAAATTAAGGGCTTCAAAAAGATCTTTGATTATCGTTCATCCCTTTTCCTTTAAAAAACCACAACTGTTAATTACTTTGATTAAGGTGACCAAAACAATAATAATTCATTGGATTACTTTCGTTCATTGAATTAGTAAGTTTTCAAAAAAAAAAAAAAATGTACATGTACCTAATTAAGGCTCTGATCGTTTTTAAGTTTAATTTTCATATGAACTGTATATTTTAGTTGATTAGGTAAAATTAAATAAATAAATAATTCAAAATACAATTATACTACACAAAATGAACCAAGTTTTTTCCAATGTTTAATTTCCATAAATAGCTAGCTAATCAATTTCAAACCAGGCTTCTCACACTTTTCAACGGTCAATGTTTATCAACCTTGTCGATGGGCCTGATCGTTTATAGCCCAAGGCCCATATTTTGACACGTGTTTATTGGATGCTATTAAAAAAAAAATTTCCTTGCGTCAATCGTCTTGCTTCCGTGTTGGTCATGTATCTTCCGTGCTTTTCTCCCAATTTTATTACACGAACAAGAACAAAACACAACATAGAACCCTAGATTCTTCTTTTGCCTTCGTCTAGATTTATTTCCCTCTCACCTCCACGAAAACGAGTCCGAATCGCGTTGAAGAAAGAAGGATTCTATTGAGTTTTCAATCAACCGGCTTCCATGGTGGGTTTTTTTCTCTTCGTTTTTTCCATTGCCGATTTAGTTTCTTGATAGAATCGATTAATTTTGGCTTCCTTTTGGGATTTATGTTGTTGAGTTTGATAAATCTGAGAGATTGATGGGTTTTGATTTATTCAGTTTGTTGCTTCATTTCTAGATCCTTTTTGTTCCCCTTGAAAATAATTTGCAATCAATTTACTTAAATTTAGGATTTTTATTGCTTTTGCGCTCGTTGTATGATTGATTTAAATCCATCTATATTAGTATTAGGTTGTAATTGTAGTGATTAGAACATTTTCAATTGAAATGAAGCAAAAAAAAAAAAAAATCATTGATAGATTTGATCATGTTAAAATGTTTGCGATAAATTGAATTCATTCATGTATATTAGTGGCTAAAGGCATGTACTTGATTAACTTTGAGTAGCCTTTACTTTGGATATGTGTCTTTGTTTTCAGTTTCCATCTTCATAACTTTCATTAATTTCAATTTTTTTTTTTTTTCCATTTCGTTTTCTTACAGGCTGGGAAAATACTTGCAAATTTGATTATTATGGGTTCTGGAATATTGGGTCGTGCTTTCTTTCAAGCTTATCGACAAGCACTTGCAAGTAAGTTTAGCTTGATGAATCCAATGATAAGTCTTTCTCAGTTAAGAATATCTGTTTTTCCAATAAAAAGATTGATTTTTGTTACAAGTTGCTCTGTTTATATGTTTTACTACCATTAGAACGGTTTATATGTTTCGGAATGAGGTTGCTCTGTTTTATTCGACTGTATTGAATTGGTAGTTAAGATAATGGGTCATGTATTTGTAAGGAAGAAGAAATATCTTACCCAAGAAACTTCTTTCGCAGACGCGTCTAAAACTGGCGCTGCGCAGGAAGCAATGCAGAATGCAGTTCGTAAAGGAGCAAAAGCCATTAACGAACAAGAAGCTAGGCAGATTCTCGGGGTAACCGAGAAGTCCTCTTGGGAAGAGATATTACAGGTAAGTATTTCTCCTCAATTACCGATGAATGATGATTTCTCAAATGTTATTTGAAACTCTGAAGGGAATAAACTAAAATGAATGGGTCTATATATGAATGCAGAAATACGACAAACTATTTGAGAATAACGCGAAAGCTGGAAGCTTTTACCTTCAATCTAAAGTTCATCGAGCGAAAGAATGTTTAGAAGTTGTGTACAGGAACAAAGCCAACGGTACACCTAGTTAAAGATTTTTTGTGTTTTTCATTTACAGATTCAAAAAATTCTTGCTCTTACTGTGTAAAACTAAAGAGGATATCACGGTTCTTTGAGGTGATGTGAAACTCAATAAACGGCCATAGTTCTCTTCACTCGTTGAATTAGTAATAAGTAAAACGGCGTTGCTCTGATCAATTGATCCTTGTGGAAGAACCTCTTAAGACTAGAATGGATTGTTATGTGTTACTTGTATCTTTCAGAGTTTGTTTGAGGTTTCATGTCTTTTCTTCATCAGATTCCAAACTGATTATATACAGTTTGTAATATAATATATGTAGAATTACTTCACTAATTAAGTGGCCTTGTGTGAAAGGTAAATGCTTGATCTCAGCTTATTGGGAGGCTGTGACTTGATCATGGTTTGGGTTTTAGAAGAATTAGTGATCTTGGAAAATTAGAAACCTGACTGGTATTGCAAACGAATTTTATTTGATTTGATAATGGTGGATTTTTGTATATAAATCAAATAAAATTCTATGCACAACAAATAAATTACAATCCAATTTTGGTAATCCGAAATGAAAAAGGTAAAATGAAAACGTGAAAGGAGATGAGTAATAGTCCTATTGAAGTGGAAGTGAAGTGGTTCGTCTTGATAGGGTTGTAGTCGTTGAGTGGACGATCCTTATTTGGTTCACTTCTTGATCTCTTCTTACACCTTTTCTTTATTCCATTTTTAAAAAGAAAACCTGTGAATTAGCGAAGACAGAGAATGTGGTTTTAGGTTTAGGAATCCGAGGAAAAAACACATAAGCTTTGTTTAGCAACGAATTAACTTACTTGAATAATGGGGAAATTTAATTGAAATTGGTGAGTCTAGTAGTGGATTGGAGGTGGGGGAGAAGCGTAGATGTAGACTGGAGGAGGGGGAGATTTTACTGGTGGTGGTGGAGAGTTGTAGTAGTAAGGTGGTGGTGGAGATTTGACCGGTGGGGGTGGTGAATGGTAGTAGTAAGGAGGAGGAGGTGATTTCACAGGTGGTGGTGGAGATTGGTAATAGTACGGTGGTGGTGGTGGAAATTTCACCGGAGGAGGAGGAGACTTGTAGTAATATGGTGGTGGTGGAGATTTCACCGGTGGTGGTGGAGATTTCACCGGTGGTGGTGGAGAGCTGTAGTAGTAAGGCGGAGGAGGGGATTTCACAGGAGGAGGTGGAGAATGGTAGTAGACTGGTGGAGGTGGAGAATTGTAGTAGTACGGTGGTGGTGGAGACTTCACCGGAGGAGGTGGTGAATGATAGAAGTACGGTGGTGGGGAAGATTTCATTGGTGGTGGTGGTGAATGGTAATAATATGGAGAAGGTGGTGATTTGACTGGTGGAGGAGGAGAGTGGTAATAGTATGGTGGAGGAGGAGATTTCACCGGTGGGGGTGGAGAGTGGTAATAGTATGGTGGTGGCGGAGATTTCACCGGGGGAGGTGGGGAATGGTAATAATACGGTGGTGGTGGGGATTTGACTGGTGGAGGAGGTGAGTGATAATAGTAAGGTGGTGGGGGAGATTTCACCGGAGGTGGTGGAGAGTGATAGTAGTACGGTGTTGGTGGAGATTTCACTGGAGGTGGTGGAGAGTGATAGTAGTATGGTGGCGGTGGAGATTTGACTGGCGGGGGAGGGGAATGATAATAGTACGGTGGTGGAGGAGATTTCACCGGTGGGGGTGGAGAATGGTAATAGTATGGTGGTGGCGGAGATTTGACTGGTGGAGGTGGGGAATGATAATAGTACGGTGGTGGAGGAGATTTTACCGGGGGAGGTGGGGAATGATGATAGTACGGTGGTGGAGGAGATTTCACGGGGGGAGGTGGGGAATGGTAATAATACGGTGGTGGTGGGGATTTGACTGGTGGAGGAGGTGAGTGGTAATAGTAAGGTGGTGGGGGAGATTTCACCGGAGGTGGTGGAGAGTGATAGTAGTATGGTGTTGGTGGAGATTTCACTGGAGGTGGTGGAGAGTGATAGTAGTATGGTGGCGGTGGAGATTTGACTGGCGGGGGTGGAGAGTGGTAGTAGTAAGGAGGTGGTGGAGATTTCACTGGTGGTGGAGGTGAGTGGTAATAATACGGTGAAGGAGAGTGAGTTGGTGGTGGTGGAGACTTGTAGACATATGTTGGGGTTGGTGGTGGTGGCGACTTGTAGACGTATGTCGGGGTCGGAGGTGGTGGAGATTTGTAGACATATGTTGGAGTTGGAGGTGGTGGTGACTTGTAAACATAAGTTGGAGTTGGAGGCGGTGGAGATTTGTAGGCGTAAGTTGGGGCTGGTGGTGGTGGCGACTTGTAGTAATAAACTGGAGTTGGAGGTGGTGGAGATTTGTAGACGTAAGTGGGAGCTGGTGGTGGCGGCGACTTGTAGTAGTAAACTGGAGTTGGAGGTGGTGGAGAATTGTAGTAGTAAGGTGGGTGGTAAGGAGCTGGTTTATGGCATTCCTCATAAGGCTTCTTAGATGCATAAGCAAATGACTTAGCATAAAGCACAACCTCGTTCTTAGTCTTTGATTTCACATGAAGTTTAGCTCCTTTGTTACCCAAATGGTAACTTGTTGGAATATTACACGGTGAGCCCTTAGGTGGCGCATGAAGTTTGGCCGTGCAAACTTCGCCACCGTATTTGCGGTAGTTGTAACCTTCCACAGTGATTGCATATTTACCGTTGATCTTTGTCTTTCCGTACGCTTTGACCGTTTTGTCTCCTGCTTTACATGTCACCTCCACAACAGCACCTATGTGGGAAACAACAATTTTTTATTAGTATACAATAACAGAACGTGTGATTTTATTTCTTGCACTTGAATCTTGATCTCGCTTAAGTCAATAACAAATTCTTGTCTTTTAATTTTTTTTGTAAATAATCGTTTGCTTTTCCTCGCGCGATAAGATAGACACATACAAAATGCAGTGTTTCTAAATATTTATTTTTAATAATCAGTACTAATCTGGATTTTTACCACCCGAGCCGTCGAGTGACCACTCACATGATTTTCTATTGACCCTAAAACGTAGTACCACTTCGACTAGCTAAATAGGTGTAGTTATATTGTTAATATGTTATAGTAGATAAATATAGATTAGCAAATTTACCTTTGAGATGCTTCTTGTCGTGGGACTTTTTGGGGTAAGTCCAGTCGTAACATCTGTAGCAGTAAACTTTACCAACGACTTTGAAAACGAGTGGTTTAGGATGTGGATGTGGGTAAGGATGAGGGTATGATACCGGAGGCGGAGGAGATGAGTAGTAGTATGGTGGCGAGTAGGTTTTTGGCGGTGGTGGTGGAGATGAGTAGTAGTATGGTGGAGAGTATATTTTTGCTGGTGGTGGAGGTGATTGGTAATAGTATGGTGGTGGTGGAGATTTCACTGGTGGTGGTGGGGAGTTGTAGTAGTAAGGAGGAGGAGGGGACTTCACCGGAGGTGGTGGAGAATTGTAGTAATATGGTGGAGGAGGAGATTTTACCGGAGGAGGTGGTGAATGGTAGTAATAGGGTGGTGGAGGAGACTTCACCGGAGGAGGAGGAGACTTGTAGTAGTATGGTGGTGGTGGTGACTTCACCGGGGGAGGTGGTGAATGATAGTAGTATGGTGGAGGAGGAGATTTCACCGGAGGAGGTGGTGAGTGATAATAATATGGTGGAGGAGGAGATTTCACTGGAGGAGGTGGTGAGTGGTAGTAATAGGGTGGTGGGGGAGACTTCACCGGAGGAGGAGGTGAATGGTAGTAGTATGGAGGTGGAGGAGACTTTACTGGAGGAGGAGGTGAATGGTAGTAGTATGGAGGTGGAGGAGACTTTACCGGAGGAGGAGGAGATTTATATTCATAAGGTGGAGGAGGAGACTTCATCGGAGGAGGTGGAGATTTGTATTCATAAGGTGGTGGTGGAGAACTATAGTAATAAGGTTCACTTGCCAAGGTCAAACTCACAAGTAGTGCCAAAACAGCAACTACCAAATGAGTCCGACCGGCATGACTCCATGCCGGAGTTGCCATTGTGATTCACCGGAAAGTCTCACCGTCGGCTAATTATTTCTTCAATAAAGAAGATCTTTATTTAATTTGGTGAAAAAAAGAGAGAGGTAGAGAAGATGTTTTAGAAGAGATGGTTTGTGTTATTTGCATGGAAAACAGTCTGTTTATATAATGAAATGTAGTCGTAGGAGGTGTGCTTCATTATTTAGAAGCCGGTTCAATATTTTTGTACTCTTTTGATTGTTTCCTTATGTTTTATTTTTAGCTAGCAATTATTAATCTTTTTGAAAAATATAAGAGAGAAACTTGTTTAGAAATTATCCAGCGAGTCAGAAAACTAATCTTCAACAACCCAATAGAAAATTCCCAACTCCGATTGATTATTGATAACATTTTTTTAGTTGGTCTTGTTATGTAGTATAATAGTACAAGCTAGCTGCTTGTTAACATATGCTGATCACAATGACGTACACATTTATTCGGATACAATATAATTTTCTACGGTTACCTACACAATTTAAGTTCGAATAAATGGATACAAATATTTCGATTTGTTAGGTAAATGGTTAGAAAACAAAGTTATCAATTTCCCTAATGCACACATTACAAATTTACAACGTACGTATTAACCAGAATATTCCTAATGCTTACAAATTGTACATGTGTACTTACTTAAAACATATATAGTAAAATAAATAAATGCCAATGAAAAAGGATAATACTTTAAGTTACTGTCGTCAAATACTCCACATACATATGTTTGGTAAAAGTAAAAATTACTGGTTTATAAAAGCCAAGCGATAATGATCACTAACTAGACAGCCTGTCTATGAAAGATGAAACCTAGTTATACAAAAAATAATTATTACATCGATTGAACCAACTGATGAAGAATTACGAAATTTTTTGGAGACATGTCATTTTATTGTATCAATAAAAAGTAGATATGCGTTGTAAGTAAAATATGAATTTGAATATATGATTGCGTGTTGGGAGGTCACTTGTTTTATGGGTTTCAAATAGGTGGGGGGCGGGGATTTTTTTTAAAAAACATAGCTATGTTAACTAACTTTGTTATACATTCATTATCTCTTCAAACAGCAGAAGAGAAATTATTTTAGTTTTCATTGTGGCCTATGCATGGATGGATGTGTGTGTGTGTTGGAATACTGAGATGGGATTTAACTTTGAAGACAAGAAATTCGATATCTCCTTCTTTGAATGATACAATTTCTCTACATCGTAAGCCCTTTATAAAAAAAAAAAAATCTCTACATCGTGTATCATTAATTATTATTACGGGTATATGATAATTTATTCAATTTCTCGATAATAATACTACATTTTTACTCTGGGTGGGATTGGTAATCTAGAGTAAATGTGGGATAAAAAAAGTGGAAAAGGTAGGAAACATTGAAATTCATACTATAAGACTATAGAGTAAAACTTCCTCCCCATTATGTTAGAGCTAATTTTCACATTTTGATCTTGAATGGTGAAAAAATAGAGTAAATATAATTTTAGCTGAAAGTTTTACTCTAAAAGACTATTATCATTCATAGCCTATGTTTCGAAACTATATTTTAGCCTAGAACATCTAGTTAAGAAAATACAGATTGAATAGTAAAATTTGTATAAATAGTTTCGCTCCAATTGGTTTTGTTCTTTCATTGTGTCAGGCAATATATAATCTCTATTACTTTTTTGATATCTTTTTTTTTTTGTCATATCTTTTTTGATATCTAACGCATAAATTTAGTTGACAAGAAAATTAAAGCCAGAAAAAGAAAGAAAAAAAACTAAATGCAAAAAGGAACATCAAAGGCAAGACTCATGATATATATATTAGATAATTACTAGAATGGCTCTCAAAAGTACCATAATTACTAGAATGAGTTTCATGAAATCATGAAATGGCAAAAGTCTTTTAAATCTTGTGGTATTTTTAGAATTACAAGAATGCCATTAAAAAAAATTAGGTTTTTCAACAAAACCCAACTTCACGTTTTTTTTTTGTGTCGTTGACACAAAAACGCGATTCCTCTTTTCATCTTCTCCAGCGATAACTCTCTTCTCCGGCGACTCCTCTCTTCATCTTCTCCGGCGACTCCAACAGTAAGTTCCGACTTCCCTTAACTTCTCTTTTCTTCCTTTCTCTTTTCTTTCTTTCATTATATAGATACGAATCGATTTTGTAATTTGTTCTTGTTCAATTTTCGGATTTGTTCATGTTCAATTTCCGGGTTTGTTATTGTTCTTGTGCATTTTTAGAAAATTCCGGTGCATTCTACAACATGTAATTGACAATTCCGGTTTTATTTCGGTGGTAAAGACGGTTTTGTAAAAATCTCGAATCCCTAATCTCCAATTCTTTGATGGTAGATTTATTTTTCTTTGATGGTAGATTTGTTCTTGTTCGATTTCCGGGTTTGTTCGTGTTCAATTTTCGGGTTTGTTCTTGTTTTGTGCACTCTTAGAAAGTTCCAGTGTATTCTACAACATGTAATTGACAATTCCGGTTTTGTTTCGGTGGTAAAGAGAGTTTTGTAAAAATATCGAATACCTAATCTCCAATTCTTTGATGGTAGATTTATTTTTCTTTGATGGTAGATTTATTTTTTTTTTATGGTAGATTTATTCTGGTGGACGTGGAGGCTTCGGAGCGAAGGACTCCGGTGACGCCGCGAAGACAAAAGCGAGCTCCGGCAACCGATTCCGGCAGTAATTGCTGGAGAAGATGAAGCAAAAAAGACAAAACCCGGTAATTACAACAACAATTCCGGCTTCATGTTCTTGTTGGTAGGTTTCAATTCGATTTATGGTTCTTGTTCTTGATGGTAGATTTATTTTTCTTTGATGGTAGATTTGTTCTCGGTCAATGGTATGGTAGTTTTTCTTTGATGGTAGATTTATTTTTCTTTGATGGTAGATTTATTCTCTGTTCAATGGTATAGTAGATTTATTTTTCTTTGATGGTAGATTTATTTTTCTTTGATGGTAGATTTATTCTGGTGGACGTGGAGGCTTCGGAACAAAGGACTCCAGTGACGCCGCGAAGACAAAAGCGAGCTCCGGCAACCGATTCCGGCGATAATTGCCGGAGAAGATGAAGCAAAAAAGACAAAACCCGGTAATTACAACAACATGTAATTACAATTTCGGCTTCATGTTCTTGATGGTAGGTTTCGATTTGATTTAAGGGTTGTTGTTCTTGATGTAGATTTATTGTTCTTTGATGGTAGATTTATTCTCTGTTAATAGTATGGTAGTTTTTCTTTGATGGTAGATTTATTTTTCTCTGGTGGTAGATTTATTCTCTGTTCAATGGTATGGTAGATTTTTTTTTTTTTGATGGTAGATTTATTCTGGTGGACGTGGAGGCTTCGAAGGTGGTTGTGAACGAGACGGAGGTCGTTGATCTGTCCTGTCATGGTAGATTTATTGTTCTGTAATGGTAGATTTATTTTTTGTTCAATGGTATGATAGATTTGTTTTTATTTGATGGTAGATTTATTATAGTTTGATGGTAGATTTATTCTCTGTTCAATGTAATGAATTGACAAAATTTATATACTCTAAAAATTTGCTCTCTGTATAATATGTTTCCAAATTTCTTTAACATCAATTACCGTAATATTAAAACAGAAAAACAAGTAAAGTTAAAAACTAAAAAGACATACATAATCATAATACACTTATTTAAGCTCACTAATGGTGTGATTGTGATCATATTCACGACAATTAGAATACTTGTATTTTTTTCTACGTTGGTACCGCTCCATCTCAGTCTCCAATGCACCTTTTATCCAAAGAACCTAAGTCAGATAATAAGTCTACCACTATAGTGTTATTTGAATAACTTAAGTCAGATAACAAGTCTACAACAACATTGTTGTTTTAAGAACCTAGGTCGGATAACAAGTCTACCGTAACTATGTTGTTTGAATAACCTAAGTCAGATAACAAGTCTACCACTACATTGTTGTTTAAAGAACCTAAGTTAGATAACAAGTCTACCACAACTATATGACAAGCTTCGTCGGATAACAAGTCTACCACAACTATATGACAAGCTTCGTCGGATAATAAGTCTACTACAACTATATGACAAGCTTCGTCGGATAATAAGTCTACCATAACTATATGACAAGCTTCGTCGGATAACAAGTCTACCACAACTATATGACAAGCTTCGTCGGATAATAAGTCTACCATCACAATAAACAAGCTAATAAATCTACCATCCGGAAAACAAATCTACCGTAACGTTAAAAAAGAAAACAAATCTATCGCTGGTTTTAGTCTATTTCCCGGAGGTGTTTCTAGTAAACTGAGAAAAGATTGTATAAGTCTACCGTCAAATACAATAAATCTACCACTCAAAACAACTCTACCACCATTATAACAAATCTACCACTATAATCAACTATAATAAATCTACCACCACATTAACAAGACTACCGAACACGAAATTAAATCTACCACACCAAATTAACTCTACCGTCAAAGAAAATAAATCTACTATTCTACGGAAATAAATCTACCAATCACCTAATAAGTCTACTGCTCCAAAATAAATCTACCATTGAAAATAATAAACCTACCATTCACTCTAATAAGTGTACCATTCGGAAATAAATCTACCAGTAAGTGGATACAATAAGTCTACCATTCGCAAATAAATTTACCGTTCAAAAAATAAGTCTACCGTTCAAAAAATAAGTCTACCGTTCATAAATAAATCTACCGTAACAGAACGGTAGACTTATTTTTTTAGGCGGGAACTTTTCCCGGCTAAAATTTCAGATTCATTAATGGTAGTCTCGTAATTACGTTTTTTTGTTATCAAAGAAATAGGGGTAAAACGGTCCGAAAATCTGAAAAACGTAATTAAATAATTTGAGAGTTATTTTAGTCAAAAACCAACTTTTGAAGGTTATTCTAGTAAACTTCCCTATATATAGACGTTTGCCCATATATAATGCAGTTATGGAGGGCCAATTTTAGTGTAAGTGAACAATAATAATTCATGGTAATCATTTCGTTCGTAAAAATGCACTCTTGCCCCCACCTCTTTGATAATTGCCTAACTTGATTTAAATTTTAAATTTTAAATTTGGTTTTTGGATACAGGTTTTCGTATAATGATTCTTAAACTGGTCACTTGAACCTAGCCTTTCTACATATTCTCACACTTTATTTAGCTAGTTGTAAAACATTCATATTTTTTAAGAAAAATGAGTGAAGTAACCCAAAAGAACAACAAAGACAGCAATTATCCTATAGTACGAGTATATAAGCAAATTTCACCGACACGTTTTAATATGCAATAAAATAACTATATAGAACATTATCAACAAAGTAAAATCATACCTCTATTATATACATGTCCATAGTCTAAATGGCTATATATATGGTCTGGTCAAAAAACCAAGAAAAAACGGAGAGATCGATCCGCGGCGTTTTGTGGACCGCAACGTTTATACTTGTTACCTTAAATACCACGTTACGAAGTTGATTACATACTTTCTTGTATTTGTTTTATTTAGAAGGAAGACCTTCAAATTTTAAAGTATATCCCTGTAAATAGATATATTTATAGAAATGTACATGTAGCTTATTTTAAAACGAAAGGTGGCAACAAACATGTCTCGACAGATTGATAAAGAGACAAATTGTTGTAATACTTGTTCGCAAAACGATTACAAATTCCACTTCCACATGCTGCAAAAGTAACATCACATGGCCATTCGGTCAAATTCTCTTTAGTTTGCCACCGGCTCAACCAATTACTTCCTTTCTACTTCCTTTTGTTGAGTATTTGACTTTACTTTGTTACCAAACGTAGGGAAAAAAATATTGTCGGAAAATGATCCGAAAATCTAACATCCGTTTTGATTATTGTACTTTTATCGATGTTTAAAGTGGAAAAGAATTATAAATAACTCTTCTGATTGCATATATGGTACTTCTATGAACCTTATTATTATTATTATTATTATTATTATTATTATTATTATTATTATTATTATTATTAACCTTATCAACCTTAGAAACTTCTCATAAACATATGTTAATTTTATTGGTCCAAATTTTTTTAAAATAAATAATTTTGTTTTCAGTCTGGAACTATCTTGTAGTGTACAAAAATCCAGCACCTACTAGTAATAAGAAAATGAAAATAAAATGGCACCCTAACGGAGTCTTTAACTAATATATCTATTAACAAAATCACGCCGTACACTTGTCAAAATATTAGAGAAACGTGACTCAAATGACCACGCATTTTGTTAAACATTTGATTAAAAAAACAGATTCAATTGGTCTCATAACTCGTCTTTCACTCGATTTAGTTTATTTCTTGCGAAATAACGTTTCATACTCTCTCTTCCCATGTGTTTGGGTGTGTCTATCCGAAATCTCCCGGATTGGTTTTGTATACCTCGTTAACGAATTTATATATGTTCTCTTCTCAGTTATGGAATTTTCTTCTCTTATAATAGTTTTTTTACATGCGTACTCATTTTCAGCTGATTAATAGTTTTTATAACTATTTTTCAAAATATTAACTATTTACAAAAAACAATCAACCAATTATGGATGAACACATGGCATGGGAGTTTCTCAAAGAGTTGAAAAATGTTTCTCATCCAAGATATCTCAGATTCACTCTCTCTTGCATTTTTTTTTTTAGATTCTCATTGGGGACTAGAGACGAATTTGAAAATATAATATTTTTCACATATTTTTCTAACTATTATAATAATCTAAATTTAAACAAATGTTAAGAGTATTAAAAAAATTAAGTAAAAAAATAGAAACTCTTTTTTAGTATGGAAGTGGTTCGAACTTTTTACGTAAGACTAAAAATAAAACCATGATTTTATTTTAACCACTAGATTATAAGTAAGTTTTGGAAATTGGAGGCCCCCAAAACATATATTATTATTCGGGGTCCAAGACGAATTCTTATTTAAATTTTTAAATGTATGGTCAGCACAGCTATGTATACAGTATAAACTTCTTAACATTAGTCTAAGTAATAAACAAAAAACAATAGGCTAAGTTTTAAAAAAATTTTTTTTATAAATTTCACTTTTCTTTTGTGGAGCTTGTTATTTGAATTTCTAGTGAAGCAATTTGATTGTGTTTACTTTCCGTAAATCAGAATATCTAAAATCTTAAGCAAATAATTGACATCATATAAAGGTTCATTTAGGAGTATATTTTTTTAATATACTCAATTTTACTGGAATTTTGTTCGAAGAAATAATGGGTCAAAAAAAGTACTAATATAGGCCAATGCTTGATATTCTTAAATGATATAATACGATTATTAACATAAATTAGGTAACCAACTCATATGCTGTATTAGCATATTCTTAATTTTCTATGTAGTTAGTTATAGCGGCCATCGTCACTGGTCCCATGCATGCACACATAGGGACCGGGTTGGTCAGATCTTGGACCATCTCTTAACTAAACGTCGGACCGTTTTTTCTGAATATATTCTCTTCAAAACCTGTGTGTGAATTTTCTAAATTTCATGTATCAATAAATATTTTTAAGAAAATAATTAAAGGTTTAAATTTTTCTAGTTATAAAATATATAGGCTAAAATATATTCATTTGTATAGAGAAAAAAACTGTAAAAATAAAGTTTAACCTAGCGCAAGATATTTCTCGATGTATCTAAACCGATTTAGACCATCTCCAAAAAAATTAGAATTCTCTAAAAATAGAGGAGGGATTCACTCCAATAGTTGCCTCTATTTCTTTCTTTAAAAATAAAATATTCTAGATATATCCTATTTTTATTTTATTTCTAATTTCTTTTAAAACCTAGGTTTCCAAATTTACAAATTCTACCCATATATTTTATTTATAATAATAGTGCAACAATAAATAACAATATCATTCAAATTAATTGTTACATTTTAAACTAAAAGTAATTTAATATATTTTGCAAAACATATATAAACATTAAATTTGTCACAAGGTAACATTGTTGGGTTCATATATTATTTTGGTAGGTGTTATATGTATGATAAAATTTATTTAGGTATTAAATAAAAACTTGTCAAATTGTATGGCTATTTTGTAAATAAAAAAGTATACTCTAAAAATAGAGAAATGAATAGTAGTTATCTATATTTGGAGAATTACTATTCATTTCTCTATTTTTAGAGCAAGATATAGAGTACTATTGGAGATGATTTTACTCTAAAAATAGAATTTAAAAGCAAAAATAGAGTACTATTGGAGATGCCCTTAGCGCCATTCGTATATTTGGAGATAGTTCGTACAACGATGGATTGATGGAATGGTTTGCCTGACAAGCTCCCCAAAGATTATTTCTATAGGCTATTTTTCCACGTTTGAGCTTCCAAAGCTTTCTTCCAAATTGTTAACTATATTTGTTATGTAGCGTAACATTCATTGTAAAAATGTTTTGGATTGAAAAATACTTTTACATTCATTTTAAAAAAAAATGATTATCATCAATACTGGGCCAATTGGAATCTAATATGTCGTTGAGAGTAAGATTACACTTTGTCGTTGAGTTACACTTAGACACACGTTAACTATTCGAATTGTGGTCTTCCTCCGAGGTGAGTAACATTATGAAATGAAATAGAAACGGATTTTTGGTTTTCAGTTGGCTTATGAAACCGATTTCGAAGATTTTGGAAGTACTTGTGTTTGGTTTTAGGGCTGAACTGAATCATATAGTGTTTAACTCTAGAGGTGATGTTGCTCATACGATTTAGGGTTTAAGGTTGACAATGACACTGTTTTGATAAGGTTTTATTAGAAGTATGACACTAACTCACTCCCAAAAACAAGCTCAAAGGAAGAGGATTGCCACACACTTATATATTATTCAAGAATCACAAATCCGAGCGATATGCGACATTTTAGAGGTTTTGAATCCACGGTGTAAGTGAAAATAATTTCACATGGGGATAAAATAATAGAAAAAAGGTTAATGTGATGAAACTTGGCGACATATTGATGGATTTGTACTCTTACTGTTACAAACCATAAACGTATAAAGGTTTCTCTTATTCATCTCAATGCCGTCAAGCCAATATTTATACATACATTCTCATTAACCTAGTTGTCTAAGAATATACATTAACTTTAATGAAGATATACATAAGA
The DNA here is from genome assembly GCA_963576765.1 of Draba incana. Lineage (NCBI taxonomy): Eukaryota > Viridiplantae > Streptophyta > Magnoliopsida > Brassicales > Brassicaceae > Draba > Draba incana. Next base: position 3,946,308 of record OY755216.1, read on the forward strand.
TATGCGAATATATGATATGCAAGATATGGGATCTTAATATATCGTAACACCTCTCCTCAAGTTGGAGCATGGAGGTCACATATGCCCAACTTGGAGAGAAACGAGGAAAATTCCTTCCGACCAAGAGCCTTGGTCATTATATCGGCAAGTTGAGTCTTGGTAGTTACATGTTTAGTAGCAATCGTCCCTTTAAGAAGCTCATCTCGGATCTTGTGACACTCATTCTCAATGTGTTTCATCCGTTCGTGAAAGACATGATTCTTAGCTATGTGTAAGGCTGACATGTTATCACAATACATAGGAACGGGTTCTCGATGATCAATGCCGAAGAATAGAAGGAGAGCTTTTAACCAAATAATTTCTTTGAGAGCAAAGGACATTGCTCGATATTCAGCTTCAGCGGAAGACATAGAGGCGGTCTCTTGTTTAATCGTTTTCCAGTAGACCGGAGATTTACCAAGTTGAATAAACCAACATGTCAAAGAACGGCGAGTAACGAGGCAACCAGACCAATCAGCATCGCACCAAGCAGTAAGAGTTAAAGGAGAATCAGACCGAAGCAGAATACCTTGACCCGGGTTGTATTTCAGATACCGAACCACTCGTAAAGCGGCATCTAAATGTGCTTGGCGAGGTGATATATCATGCGAAGACCGATCCTAAGTCCAAGCGTGCTTGCGATACCATTCCAGTGGAACACGAGGGCTATTTCGATGAGTTTAAAGCAATTTTCGGAGTTGCAGAGAAAGCGTCGATCAACACTAAACACATGTGTCGATCGACACTTGAAGAAAATCGAAAATCCGACATTGAGGAGCTAGCGTCGATCGAAACTAAACACATGTGTCGATCGACACGTGAAGATGAAGCAGCATCGCCCGACAGTGAGCTCGACGCATAATCTAAATTTGATGGTGGTGTCGAGCGACATCACCTCAGCGTCACTCGACACCCTTTCTAGTCCGAGTTAAATCTTCGCAAATCGTTCGAATCAGTCGAAGAACGAGTCCATACTACCAAGCTTCCATTCACCAGAGCTCGAAGGTCATCACATGAGGTTGAAGAAGCTTTATCCATGACTATCATGATTGAGAATCCTCCGAAAGAGCCAAGGTATGAACTTCCTGTACTTATTTCTAATTCTCCTGCTTTCGTCAATAAGAATTTAAATTGTGAAAAAACTGTTTCGCACTCATGCAAGCAACGAGTTTCTCGAAAGCTTGGTTTTTCTATTGATGTTTCTGCAGGAAAGAGAAGTAATCCACCCAAGGGGAAGCTTAAATGGATTCCAAAGCCTTTTGCGAAAATCAGAATCGTCATCCCTTTAGACTTAGAGGAGAAAGGAGAAGAAGTCATTCAGCGAATGATGGAAAACACGATGAAACTTTTCCCAGGAATAGTTTTTGATAAGTCTGGGGGAGCTGGAATGACTGGTCGAACGAAGAACAGAGCTGCAACCATCTTAACGGATAAGGGAGGTACAATACTTCCCGAAGATCCAAACGCCTAGTCCTAACACAATCAAGCTAATGACTGAAAACAAGCGCTTAGTGGGAGGCAACCCACTTGTGAGTTTTACTAACTTTTACTTAGATTTTTCTTTTTCTTTTTCAATTTTATGTTTGGTTTTCGTTTTTGTGTTGATTTTCAGGAGAATAAGCGTTTGAACGCAAATGAGAATTCGTGACAGACAGTGGTGTCGAGCGACACCATAGGCAGTGTCGGTCGATACCAAGTAACTTCAACAGTCCATCGGCAAGCTTTTCAAGCCGCTCGCCGTGACCAAATCTCCAGTGTCGATCGACACTAGGGTCGTGTCGCTCGACACGACCCCCATGTAACACATTCTCCTTCGTTTTTTGTTCGTTTCATTTCCTGTTTATCTTGTTTCGCTAATCTTAGGCTTAATAACACTGGGGACAGTGTTGTTTAAGTTTGGGGGAGGTGGTTGCTGATGTTGTGTTTTGTTTTGGTGTTTTTGAGTCAATTTAAAAATTTTTAGAGTCAAAACCTCCCTTAAACTTGCTTTGAACAGCACTCAAGGAGCATTTCCAATGCAAGTTAGCTGGTTTTACTGAGGTGGGTAACTGGAAGTGGATCGGTTTAACGGAGCGAGTTCAGATTTTTGGAGAACGCCAGAAAGATGTTGCAGACCCCGCCCTTAATGAATCTCTAAACACTCTAAACAATTGTATTCGTCATTTGGGAAGAAGTTTCAAGAGCGGTCCATCCTTGCTTTCAAGTGTTTAGAAGCTGAATCAAGTCTGAGATTCTCTAAGGGGTTTGGAATCAATCTGGAGGACTGCTATACTTCTAGGGAAACATCGAAGTATCACCGGATGACGTTGCAAAGGTATGTGGTTCTTAAAGGAGTGATTACACTGTTTTGCTTAGGGACAAGCAAAAAGCTAAGTCTGGGGGAGTTGATATATCATGGTTTTTACCGGTTTTCAACCATGATATAAGTCCATGTTTTAGAGTCTTTTGGTGTTTTCCAAGTGTTTTTAGAGTCTTTACAGGAACTAGACCGTCTGGAGCATAAAAGATGTTTACTGGAGGTTTTGGAGCATTTCCGGAATGAAGTGGCGAAGATCTGAAGTGGAGAATCAACTTTCAGAGCATTTGAGTGTCGCTCGACACTCTTAAAAATCATTTGTTGAGCGATGAGGAGAGTAAATCGCTTGACACGAAGAGTTTCAAGCTGGTGTCGATCGACACCATCAACAGTGTCGATCGACACCCTTCACGAAAGAACCCAGATTTTCATCAGAAGAAGCCCGTTCGAAGCCCAAAAGTTCCAAATGTTTACTTTTATGTTTAGGACGGTTTGGGACCCCTATATATACGTATTTACAGCCATTGTTTAGGCTTAAGCTTTATTTTACCTTGTCTTAGAACTTACTCTTAAGAGATATCTCTAATAAAGATGTTTTGTGCTTCATTGAACATGTCTGAGTAATTTCTCTGTTAGGTTTAGGGTTTTCAAGGGTTTTGATGAATTGCTAGATTTGATGTGCTTGTTAGGATAATATCATTAGAGTTCTTCATCTTGACTTGTGTTTATTGCTGATTTTAGCGTCATGAACTAGAATATGATCTTAGGTTAATTGATAAACACGGTAGTGTTATTGATTGCTTGAACTAGTCTTTGATGAGCAGAATTCCTATTCGCAAAGACATTTGGTTTAGGGTTTTGTGAACAATTAAATTTAAACTTTAATGCTTGTTTAAATCAATCTGATTTCGCAACGACAGTTGGTTGTCTAGGGTTTAAGCATAGATAATATTCGTAGCGACAACTGGTTTGTTTTACATTCGTGTTCATGTTTAGGAACAAAGCTTTAATATTCCTATCAATTGATTTATCTGCAATTCTGATTCTCCTGAGATTTCTCTGAACCTAGCTTTTATCTTCATTGTTTTAAAGCTTACTATCATCTATCTTGCTTTTTCGTTATACTATATTTTTCCTAGCTTAGTCTGAATTTAATAATCTATTGTGTCCCTGATTACCTGTGGATTCGATCCCTAAGTACTGCAACTGATCTCTTAATTTGAGAGAGTAGCTCATGGTAAATTTGAGCATATCACGAGGCGCTTGCATGAACTGAGTAAGGACATGAATCGAATAAGATAGGTCAGATCGAGTGACGCTAAGATAGATGAGACGTCCTACAAATCGTCTATACCGAGAAGGATCGTCAATCACATCACCATCGGCTAATGCTAGCTTATGGTTTCGATCAAGAGGAAAAACAACTGGTTTGACTCCTAGAAGACCCGTTTCAAAGATAATATCAAGTGCATACTTCCTCTGACATATGTAGATACCATCATGACTTCTAGCAACCTCAATGCGGAGAAAATACTTCAAAATGCCAAGATCTACTTGTGAAAACACGAGCTAAGATATGTTTTAAACTCGGTAATAAGTTGTACCGAACTTCCAGAAATGATTAGATCGTCAACATATACTAACACATTAAGACGAGAGGAGCTGTTAGTGTATGCGAATGAAGAGTAATCTGATTCTGATTGCACAAACCCATAGTCTTTAAGAGATGAAGATAACTTGGCAAACTAACACTGCGGAGCTTGTCGAAGGCCATAGAGTGACTTGTGAAGATGACAAACTTGATTCTTGTCATTTGTGCGAAAACCAGGTGGTAATTGCATAAAAACTTCTTCGTCTAAATCACCGTGCAAAAACGCGTTGTGAACGTCCATTTGATGAACCTCCCAATCTTTAGCCGCTGCAACTTCCAAAAATATGCGAATTATTGCCATCTGGGCAATGGGTGCAAAAGTTTCCTTGAAATCTAACCCTTCGACCTGATGGTTACCAAGAATAACTAATCTAGCTTTATAGCGTTCGATATCACCGTCTGCTTTGTATTTGATCATATAGACCCATTTGCATCCAAAGGCCTTTTTACCCGGTGGAAGAGTCTTGATTGTCCATGTGCCATTATCATCAAGAGCATCAATTTCGAACCGCATCGCATTACGCCATAACTCGTCTAAGACAGCTTGAGCATAATGTTGAGGAATATGTGCAGCCGTGATCATGTTAATAAACGCTTGATGTTTTTCTGAAAACCGGGCATAAGAAGTATAGTCGGAGACAGGATAAGTGCATGATTGAGCAGCGATGTCAGAGAATGGAGCTGTTTCTAAAGTAAGAACATAATCAGATAATCTTGTTGGTAGTTTCTTTGGTCGTTGACCTCTTTCCAATGGCTCAGATTCATTGTCAGGTGGCGGAACTGGGTTAGAGACCAAAGAAGAAGGAGTGATAGATGGTGATTCAATCACTGTCGTATCCGTACTCAAAGGTGTCTCAATAATTGCAGTATCTGTAGACACACCAATATCAAGATGAACTTCACCAATCTGTGTTGTGGGTAAAACAGAGATAGTCAGAGAAGCAGAGGAGTCGGGTGAAGATAATAGAGGAGCGAAGGAGATCGAGTTTTCAGCCATGTCGAGAGGATCAAGAGACAAAGAAGGAGACAGAGACTCTGAAGAAGAAGCAGAGAATGGAAATTCATTTTCACAAAAGATCACATCACGAGAAATAGAAACAATTTTGGTTTCTAAATCGTAAACCCGCCAGCCTTTTTTACCAAAAGGGTATCCTAGAAACACACATTTCTTGCTTCGAGAGACAAATTTATCACCTCCATGACGTTGATTATGCACATAACATAAACAACCGAATACGCGTAGATGTAAGATCGGAGGAGGACAGTTGTATAAGCGTTCAAATGGTGTTTTCCCACCAATCGCCGAAGAAGGCGTTCTTAAGAACCCATTCACCCCAAAATTCAATGGGAAACGAGGCTTGAAACCGATGAGCTCGAGCCACATTTAAAATATGTCTATGCTTCCTTTCAACACGTCTGTTTTATTGAGGCGTCCCAACACAAGATGTTTCATGAAAAATGCTATTTTCTCGAAAATATGCACCTAAGCAGATGAATTCACTTCCATTATCGCTGCGTATAGTTTTCACTTTTGTTTCAAATTGTCGTTCCACTAGTGAAACAAAATTTTGAAGTTTAGAAGGAGCTGCGGTTTTGTTCGGAAGTAAATAAATCCAAAGAGCTCTCGAATAGTCGTCAACAATGGTGAGAAAATATCGAGATCCACAAAGAGAAGTAGCCTGATATGGACCCCAAAGATCACAATGAACAAGTTTAAAAGCACGCGTTGTTTTATTCATACTTGTAGGAAAAACATCTTTAGTTTGTTTTGCTCGTATACAAACCTCACAAACTTGAGAATCAAAACCACTAGAGCTACTAAAACCATCAATAGATAAAAATTAAGAGCACGAGAAGACGGATGTCCCATACGTTGGTGCCACGTCTCACTAGACATCTGATCTGTGATATGCCGCCGCAGTCTCCGTCCCTTTAAAAAAATATAAACCATCTTTCTCCTCACCCGCACCAACCAGCATCCTCGTGATGCGGTCCTGAATAACACACAACTTATCAGTTATCTGAAAGACATAAGCTCGATCACCATTCAACTGAGATACAAATATGAGATGACACTTCAAACCATCCACAAAGAAAACATTCTGAAGACTAAGATGTGAGCCTAAATAAACCGTTCCTTGTTGCGTTGATTGTGTCAATCGGCCATCATGCAACTTAATCAAAAAAGGTGACATGATTTTAACCTCCGATAGGTATTCAAGTCTACTGGTCATGTGGTTCGAAGCTCCATTATCAATGATCCAAGAAGAAAGAAATAACGTACCTGATAGTTTAACGCCGTGGCTCTTGTCACGTTCAGAGAGAAGTCCCACCAAAGTTTTCCATTGTGTATCGGTAAGACCAGTCAAACCAATATGATCAGAGTCTGTGATGATCGCATTAGCAGATGCCGTGGAACCACTAGCTGTTTTTGGATGCGAACGAGTCACCGGTAATGTTCTGCCTTGAGACGGAGTGGGGAGCAAGCCAAACTGATTAGGCTGGGACGTGTTTTATTTCGGCCACCAAGGTGGATATCCTATCTTGTGGAAGCATTGATCAGCCACATGACCAGTCTTTCCACACAAAGAACATACCGCTGATCGTTGTCGAGGATCCATATTTTGTTTGTTTCGGGTCATTGTTTGGACCGCAAAACTTACACTCTCTGTTTGTTCTTCTAACAATCTACTTGTTATCCTTGACTCTTCATCTTGAGTCACAGCATTGTAAGCCTCATCCAAAGTAGGAAGAGGAATTCGTGAAAGCAAAGCTGATTTCACTGGTCCAAATATACTTTCATCAAGACCCATAAGGAATTGATGTAATCTATCCTCTTCACGTTCTTTTTCAACCTCCGCCATCATCTTGGCTTGTTGATAATCTTTCAAAGAGGACCAAAGCTTCATAACCTTTCCATAGTAAGCTTCCACCGCCAAACCTTTTTGACGGCACGTCGCAAGCTCTGTTTTTAAACGTTGCACACGCTGCCCGTTTTTAATCGAATAGCGGACCCGAATATGCTCCCAAAGATCAGAGGCAACTTCACAGTGAGTGATATTGGTTCGTAAAACTAGGTCTATGGTAAGTTTGATCCATGAAATCGCCAAGGCGTTGTTTGCACACCAATCTTCATAGTCAACAGAATCGGTACTTGGTTGAGTAATTGTACCATCTGCAAACCCAAATTTCTTTCGAGCTTTGAGAGCAAGACGAATACTCGAAGCCCACTCATCGTAATTGAGGCCGCGCAAAGCAGGTTGAGATATCACAAATCCAGGATTATCTCCTGCAGAAAGATCATACGGAGAGATCGTTCTTCGTGTGATCTCAATCTTGTCGTGAGTCTTCATGACAAGAGAAGATTGATGGTCGTCGTTACCCATGAGAAAGTATCTTTGTCGCAAGAAGAGATTCAACAAAGACAAGGTCAAGAAGAAGAAGTAAAAGAAGATTTAGAGAAGAGAAAAAGGAGGATCGAATAAGCCGTTTTGTGTATATGGCTTATTGCTCTGATACCATGTTAGAAACCATAAACGTTTAAAGGTTTCTCTTATTCATCTCAATGCTGTCAAGCCAATATTTATACATACATTCTCATTAACCTAGTTGGCTAAGAATATACATTAACTTTAATGAAGATATACATAAGATATGCGAATATACGATATGCAAGATATGGGATCTTAATATATCGTAACACTTACATGAGAATGTGATTCTAGTAACATTTGTGATGACCATTATGATAAAACACATAAAAGATTCTCAAAATTGAAGTACAATTCTTTTGATTCACGGATGAACATGTTCTCTTGGTCTACAAGCTCGTGTCTCTATATAGGGCCTCACATAATTATGAATTTTAGAACAATGTTGTATATATGTGAAACATCAACAAAACTTTTGGATTGGTCGACAAACTGATCTAATCCCTATCAAAATAATCAATCCAAAAACAAACGATATTTTACTATAATTGATCTGAATTAATATCTTTCAATATTTCAAATATCAAAATCCTAATTCCTATCAAACAACCGATTTAAAAAATATTTGAAAAATAATGATATATTCATCACACACAAAAACTGAATTTACACCATATATATAAGAAAAAATTACTGAAATTACCATAATTTCAATAGCCCTTTCTAAAATTACTACAACTCTCCAATTTCATACCACAAGCATGTTGAAAAGACAAAAATACCCTTCTTCCTTTTTTCTTCTTCTTCCTCTTTTTCTTCTTCTTCTTCCTCTCTCTCTCTCTCCTCTCTCTCTCTCTCTCTCAACCAAGGATGGTGATTGTCGGAGGTAGAGTCGGAGACGAGACATGGACGGAGACGAGACGGTGGACCAAATTTGATCGGAATAGAAAATTAAACCGGAAACAACAATAGAAACAGAGGACAACATACACCGATATAAATTGTAACAATTGAAAAACATGAATACGAGGGGCAACATCCACAAAGACCGTGGACAACGGCCATGAAGACGGTGGTTGACATTTTTTCCGACTGTATAGACATAAACAGTGGATAATTTTTATAACTTGTGCTTTGTTGTCCACTAACGTGGTTTTGTTTCCCATGTACTTGTCCACTGTGTGTTTATGATCCTATTTTTATTTAAAACCAATTTGCATATTTAAAATCAGTTTCTATCTTATGAAACTTGTAAAATCAATTTATCTTTTGGTGTTAAACAAAATTATTGTCATGTCCTCTCAATACAAAAGATATTATTTTTGTTTTGTCCCCACCACAACTTGTCCACGTGTGCACAATCGCATTTTGTCCACCGTCTCCGGTTATATCCACCACCGTCTTCGTCACCGCCGACCATTGTCACAATGGACATTTCATTTCTTGTCCACCGCTACCACTATCTCATCCATTGTTTTTGTCACCGTTTCGCTTTTGTCCCTAATTTCAACTTCGTAATTGTCCACGGTCCTACCTTTGTCACCGACCACCACTTCGTCCACGTTAAATTTCACAACCCAGAATCCATGAAATTTTTTTCTTCAAGTGTTGGAGGTAAACATGAATAAAATTGTGCTTTAATCCACCGTCTCTATCTCCGGTTGAGAGAGAGAGAGAGAGAGAGAGAGAGAGAGAGAGAGAGAGAGAGAGAGAGAGAGAGAGAGAGAGAGAAGATGAAGATTTGAAGAAGAAGGGCATTGTTTGAAATTGGTCTGAAATTTGAGGGTCAAAATGGTCTGAAATTGGACTAAATGGTAGTTCAAGAAAGGTTGACTGAAAATATGATAATTGAAGAAAGGTTGACTCGAAATTATGGTAATTTCAGAAAATTTCTCTATATATAATGCTATCCGTAAGATTAATTTTTAATTTAGATACTATTATTCAAAATCCGAACCTCTATAATAAAGAAAAAAAAACTGAAGTGAAATCTCGATCCAACACCCCTGATTGAGGTGAGGAGTTCAAAATATATTGTCAGCAACTTCTCAAATCTCAACTAATGAGGAGGCAATGAGCGACCAAATATATACAAAATCTTCTCAACTAGCAATGACGTCAGGAGGCGTAATTTCGTCTCAAATGATTTTTAATTTTTAAAAAAAATCGAATAAAGTAGAGAGGCATTCGATACTGCTATAACTTGATTAGACTTTTGAGGGAAAATCCTCCTTTAAATTACCACAGAGAATATCATCATTAACAAAATCTGAAGACTAGACAACATTCCGAAAGGTAAATCCAACATTGGAAGTTTGGAACTCTCATCCATCCCACCAAATTATTAGGGTTACAATTACCAAAACCCTAATTTTCAACCTTTTCTATAAATATCTAAAAACTGGTTCTTCTTATGTTCACTCTCCTACTCGAACAGATTCTGAAGTTTTGGTGGCCTCTTATCTTAACCTCAAGTAAGTGCCTCTTCATTATCTAATTCTCACGTAGTGTTTAGCTTTAACTTTTCATACAAGCAAAATACGCTTAGATAGTTAGATTGGTTCCTGTTTTGATTTTTAGTTATATAGAGAACGTTAGATTTTGGAAACGCTTTTAGTTTAATTTCTTACTCGAGCTCATTTTCTCTGTTCAGGTTGTATTCGAGAAAAAAAATGAACCTTGATTTTGATGACTCGATCCGTATGCATCCTAGAGTAAGAAAACAAGAGAGGGACAAGATTCGTAGAGATTTCATAGCTCTCGTGGATTACAAATTGGCTTTGCAAGAGAATGCTCCTATAAAAAGATTCTCCATCAAGTGTAAAAACGATATTAGTCCAGCTCATGTCATTGGTTGGATAACCAATGTGTTGAACCGTCGTGTAAAAGAGCTTGTTTTGGACATGTCTTGGAATTGGGATTGGCCTTTGTCTTCAGAGGTTGTTGTGTGCAAGACAATGGTTCAAGAGTTTTGGCAATCTTGCTCTGTTTCTAGCAGAAGCCTTGAGAGACTAACATTTCGTTTTCACGAAATGTTCGATGAGAACCACAAGAGTTTGTCTTTCGACACTCCTAATCTTGTCTACTTGGAGTATTATGATGATACGAGACCATGGTTAGGGTGTTTTAATTAAAGTGTTTTAGTGTTTTAATTTATTAATTAGTTTTCATATTTTCCATTCTAGATTAAGAGTATTTTCCTTTTTACATTAGGGTTATGATTAAGTTGTATCAAGACTCTATATGTTTAGGGTTAAGAGGAAGCTTAGCCTAAATCTTTCAATCTAATTCGTGTGTGAACAAAGCTTCATATCATCTGATGTTATTGCGGATAAGTATCCGGAAGTGAATCTTGGTTCGCTGGATGAAGCTAGTCTCGATCTTCGGATGACACATGAACAGATCCATAAAGCTAAGTTTTCATCCGATGATTTATTCAAACCGGAAGAGGGAATGGTCGGTAACGCGACGGATTTTATTACAGGAATTCGAAATGTTAAGACCCTTTACTTATCTGACAACACTCTTGAGGTCAGTCCCAATTTTGTCCTAATCTTTTTTTTTTGTTGAGTTAATATGATCATAAAAAAGTGATGATCTTTGTTGATTTGGTTTTTGTTTTAGGTACTCGCTTTCTGTTGTGAGCCAGTCCCGGTTTTCGACAATCTGATTCAATTAACTGTTATGAGTGACCGAGATGTCGAATGGGAATCATTGACGGCTCTACTCAAGAACTCTCCGAATCTAGAAACCCTTGTCTTGGAAGTATAAATAAAATCCCCTTTTAAAGCATAGCATATGCTGAATCAAAACACATTACTACTTTTGGAAGAAGTAAGATGTTTTGAAAATGTTATTCTTTATGTTTCAGGGTGTTCTTCATAGAATTGGATTGGACTGTAAAAGTGATGATTGCATGTGCAAAACTTGGGAGGAAGAAGGTATTCCTACTTGCCTATCGTCAAGTCCTGTGAAAATGCTAATGATATTGAAGTTTGGAGAAGGCTATGAAGACAATGACATGGACAAAGAGATGGATCAAGTCATGTTCTTTCTAGCGAAAATGCCGAATCTTGAACAACTCATAGTACACTATGGTACATCAATTGACGAAGATGCGGAAGAAGTTTTGTGCCAATTTCAGATGGTTTCTAGAGAAGGTTTAGCCAAGTGCAATATTCAAGTAATCTCTGATAACCTCATCTTATCATCTACTTGAGCTCGTTTCTTTATCGTTGGCGAAATATATCTCTCTTATTTAGAAGAATCTTTCTGGTTTCTCAAGTAGTCACTCATGCCTCTTTTTACCATCTCAAAGCCATGAGTGTGCCTCGGCTTTAAGTTCGTATTTTGTTTGCTAATTACTTGCGTTTTACTTAAACTTTTCTCGGTTTGACCAACAATGTCAGCTTAATGTTTTAGTTGTTTCAGTTCTTCAGTATGAGATTTTGATTTGGCAATTTGAAGAAACCATAATATTTAATCAAATTTTGACAAATAACAAATGTGAAATAAAGAAGAAAACCCTAATACTAATTGTCTCTAGTTATTGGTCCAAACTCTTATCAATCTGACCTCCAATACTTAGCCTTTTCAAAGCCATTCTCGAAATTGCGATAGTCCGCAGTGGCCATATAAATCTCATCTTGTGTGTTCATCACAAACGGCCCGTGCTGAAACACATGCTCACCGATCGGTTCCCCTGCTATCAACAAGAACCTCAACGTCTTAGACCATGACGTATTCAACACGCTAACTTCATCTCCTTGTCCAAACACAACTACATGGTGCTCTGGTACTGTGGAAGATTCCTGGGAGCTAAACTCACCTTTATCGCCATCTATAACGTAGGCGAACGCGGTCCACGATTCTGGAACAGCCTGCTAGATTCGAGCTCTTGGCTCTAGGGTAAAGTCAAGGAACATGATTGGTGTTTTTGTGTAGAAAGAAGATTGGACTCCCATTGACTCCCCAGCTATTACTTTGACTTCTACTCCATCTTCCTCTGCTCTCGGAATCTCTGAACTCGACAGTTCTAAAACTTTCGGATCGATCCTGTTCGAAAATCGAAGAACATTGGATCTTGAAGATTGAAAATTTTGTGAAGAAAAGTTGAATATGTATGAAGAATCTTGTTTTACATTTTATCACTTGAATGGAGATTGATCCAAAGCTGTAATCCATTGTTGATGTCTTCTTTCGGCATTTCGGAATGAACGATTCCTCTTCCTACTGTCATCCACTGCAAAATATAAAACGAATTGAAATAAAACCAAAAAAGCTCTGAGGTTTAGGGTTTATGTTTTAGGGTTAGGTTTTTGTTGTTACCTGAACATCTCCTTCATGGATAATATTCATATCACCATTGAAATCTTGGTGAATAATACCTCCCTGAATAAGGGTTAAAACGATTTGAGGTAAGCAAAAATAAAAACTTTGATTATCGATACGAATCATCGTTGAAGAACTTGTATCTCACCTTCAACATGTATGTAACACTTTCAAAACCTGCAGAGAGTTGATCAATTACATTAGAGACATTACTGAAATAGAGCAGGCTTTGTGTATACTTAATTATATGTATGAATAGCTAATTAACCTCTGTGAGGATGATCTCTGAATCCACCAGGACGAGAAACTAAGCAAATAAACAGAACAAACAATGAATTGCTGCTCTATATTATTATCATATAGTAAGTAAACATCAAAATCAAAATTTCAAATATAATTTGCACATTAGGGAAGTAAAAAAACTTAACCACAAAAATCAACTAGGGACACAAACGGATCCAATAAGTTATGGTCAATCCTGAAAGAACCCAAAAAGAAAGATATATGAAACTTGAAGGTGAAGCAATTAGATTTCCTGCTAAAATTGAGATAGAAAAAAAATGAAAACTCACTCGTTAATGCCTTTTCTAACCTTAGCACCATCACCTTCATTCTGAAGATATGCATATATCGTTTTAATGACTCTTTTCGATGACATAGTGATGATGATGATATATCGTTTTAATGACTCTTTTCGATGACATAGAGCTGATCAAGGTCTTCCTAGAGACAATGCCGCATCTTGAACAATTGATAGTATACTACGACACATTGATCAATGATGATCTGATTCATGTATCAAGCCAACTTAAGAACTTTCCTAGAGTAGCTTCACCAAATTGTGAGATTCAAGTAATCTCTAATAAGCTTTAGCTAAAAACCATGATTTTTCCTCTTGTTATCAAGTTTTTGTGACTTTGTGTTTGATGATTTGTCCTTTTGATTTTATTTTTGGTTGTTTTGTTTTTTAGTTTGTCATACAGGTCAGTCTAAGTATAAAATTAAAGGCTTAAGAGTATCTGCAACGGTTGCTTTTAGGTGTGTTTTTAGTATTAAAAATTATTAAAATTTGAGTAAAAAGAAGAAAGAGAGTGTAAAATTTGAGTAAAAGGAAGAAAGAGAGTGTTTTTGGTAATATAAAATTAATAAATTTTGAATAAAGAGAGGAGATAGTTTTGGAGAGTGTTCTTATTTTGAAACTTTTGGGACTCTTCTTATGAGATAGTGGGTTGTATTAAAATATAAAATTAATAAAAGTTGAGTAAAAGGATGAAAGAGAAAGTATAAAGTTGAGTAAAAAGATGAGAGAATGTGTATATTAATAATTTTTAATACGAAGAACACACGTAAAAGCAACCGTTGCGGTTGCTCTAATCATTTTTTTCTAAAACAGAGCATTGTTATGACTATCACACGTGTATATGACAAACACACGGGGCAACTCCAGAATCTTTTTTTTTCCCAACATTGTGAATTCGAAAAGGAATAAAAAAAAAGGATTTTTAGTTTCACATTACCCTAAATTCATTCATGCATGTTCGAAGCTCTCAGTTTTGTGAGAATAATTTGATCGACTCTGATCTTTTAATTCCCAAGTAAGCTTTTCTTGATTTCTTCATCTGTTTTTGTGATTCCGATTATAATCTTTGCGTTAAGCAAATTGCTTTTTGTGGGTTTCTGTTCAAACTCATGATTGTGTATTTGCTGTTGGGATTCGAACTTGAAATATGTGAAAGATAAAGACTTTTGATTATGTGTGTTTGAGTTAAGCATCTGAAATTGTTTGATTATTATGTAAATTTTTCAGGCTGTAACTGTTGAGATCTGTCACAATCAAAAAAAAATGGATAGATGTTGCACAGATCTAATCAGTGGTTTACCAGAAGCTCTGATTTGCTACATATTATCGTTTCTTCCAACAAAAGAAGCTGCTTTAACATCGCTTTTCTCGAAAAAATGGCGGTATGTATTCGCTTTCTCACCAAATCTTGATTTTGATGACTCTGTGATAGATGTTCGTCCTCAAATAAGTAACCGAAAAAGAGACGACGATTATAGAATGTTTATGGATTTCGTGGATAGAGTATTGAGTTTGCACGGTAATTTTACTATTAACAAGTTCTCTCTCAAGTGTCGAATCGGTGTTTATCCAGCTTGTCTCTCGTTGGATAACAAATGTGATGGAACGCGGTGTATCGGATCTTGATTTAAACATTACTTCGAATTGGGATGATTCAGTCTCGATACCTGCTAGTGTCTTTTTTAGCAAGTCACTGGTTAGGTTGAGGATAAAAACTCCCAATCGTGCAGTCATTTATGTGGAAGATGTGTTTCTTCCAAAGCTTAAGAGTCTCCATCTTGATTCAGTTGTGTTTATTAATTGGACCCTCTTCAAGCTTGTTTCTGGTTGCCATGTCCTTGTGGAACTAGTTTTGAAAAAAGTACGT
Organism: Draba incana; assembly: GCA_963576765.1. NCBI lineage: Eukaryota > Viridiplantae > Streptophyta > Magnoliopsida > Brassicales > Brassicaceae > Draba > Draba incana. The sequence continues at coordinate 3,961,503 of OY755216.1, forward strand.
TGGAATGATTATCGGAACCGCTCTGTGTCTTCCAAAACCCTCAAGAGACTAACGCTACATTGTGAAGACAGGGGTGAGAGTCCATATTGGGTTTCGCTTGATACGCCAAATCTTGTCGACTTTGATTACTTTGATGGTGTTGCGGGCATGTATGAAATCGGGAATTTCGATTCACTTGTTGAAGCTAGTATCGATCTTCAAATGAGAAGTAGTGATGGAGATATGGTTGGTAATGCAACAGATCTTTTTATGTGGATAAACAATGTTCAGATCCTTTACTTATCTGCCCACACTCTTGAGGTTTTATTTGAATACCCTAATTATTTCAGTTAGTGTTACATGGCTCTTTCAAATGAAGTTGATTTTGGTTTTTGTTCCTGGTTCTTACTTACTGCTGTGAACAAATACCGGTATTCAAGAACCTGATTCATTTAACTATTCAGACTCACTCTAACATAGGATGGGAATCATTACCGGCTCTACTCAAGAACTCGCCAAATCTAGAAACCCTAGTCTTCGAAGTACTAACACATCTCCTTTATACTTCATCTTACTATCACAATTGTTTTTGAGATTTTGAAGTTGTTTTTTCCTCTATGATTCAGGGACTCCGTCACCAAAAAATATTCAAATGTAAGGACGTCGATGGGTGCCTATGCAGATCTTTAGGGGAGATTCCTATTTGCCTATCTTCAAGTCCTGTGAAGGTCTTAAAGATACTCAAGTTTGGTGAAGATATTTTTTACATAAATAAGGATATAGAGCAGGTCAAGTATTTTTTGGAGGCCATGCCGAATCTTGAACAAGTGATATTGTGCGACGATACACGAATCAATGACGATTTGAAAAGCCAACTTGAGAGGCTAGTACCTAGAGGAGCTTTGTCCAAGTGTAATGTCCAACTAATATGTGATAGCCTCAGCAAAACCAACTGATCCTTTATTCTTTGAATGGGATTATGGGAGATTATCCTCTTTCTATCTCATCCGTCACTTTCGGCATCAATTGAAAAAAAAACTTACTTTTCGCTATAAAGTATGAACCGATGAATTTGGTTGCTCCATAAAAATGTCAAAAATATTGTGGAAGTTGATTGGTTTTTATATTAAATTTTGGGGGGTGGGGATGAAAGTAATCCATGTAATTTTATAGAGTGATCAAAGGCTTCTATAAAACCTAGATTAGAGCAAAAGATTTTAGAAGACTAATACGGCGTCGTTTCAAAGCTGAAACTTGACTTTGGAAATCACTCGTCCCGCCACATTACTACCTACTCTCGGTCACGGCTGAAAATAAAAAAACCCTAATTTCCTCTTCCACTTCCCTCTCAGAATTTCTCTATCTTTTGGTGATTTTGATAGGCCCCAAGTGAGTCTCCTAATTTCTTCTTTCGATCTTATATATGCTCTTCTCCCGCAATTTGCCTTTGTAGTTATCTTTATTTTATTCATTGATTATTAGTTGTGTTACTTTTCAAGTTGGTAAATTTAATGAAACCTAACGATCGTGTATAGACACGACCTTGAAATTAAACTAGTTTGTATCTGAGAAACGCCGTATTTAGAGTGTTTTTGAGTGTAAGCTTCTCAAAGTCAAATCCTTGGATCGATTAAATCACTTTCTCACTCGAGATATGTCATTTGTTTTTATTGTTGAGATTTGTCACTACTATATCTGAAAAAGTTGGATACTGGTTCCAAAGACTAAATATTCTTGGTAGATTTAAATTCATGGACGGTAGACTTACGAGTGATTGGGATCGTAGACTTATTATTTCAGTGGTAAATTTATTCATGTTACTAAAACAACCTTCATTTGGTATAAACTAGTTATCTAGGGGATTTTTTAGTGTAAGCTTATCAAAGTCAAATCCTAGGATTGATTCAGTCACTTACTAACTTGAGATATGTCATTTGTTTTAGGTTGAAACTTGAGATTTGTCACTATGGATCCTAAAAAGTTGGATACTGGTTCCAAAGATATAATCAGTGGTTTACCAGAAGCTCTTATTTACCACATATTGTCATTCCTTTCCACAAAAGAAGCTGCTTTAACATCGCTTCTCTCGAGTAAATGGCGGTTTCTCTTTGCTTTTGTTCCAAATCTTGATTTTGATGATCCGGTATATATGAAACCTGATTTGTTTAACCAAGAAAGTATTTTGATTCATAAAACTTTTATAGATTTTGTGGATAGAGTATTGAGTTTGCATGGGAGTTTTCCTGTAAACAAGTTCTTTTTAAAGTGTGGAAACGGTGTTGATGATGTTAGTGTCACGCGTTGGGTATACAATGTGTTGGACCGTGGTGTATCGGATCTTGATTTACGCATTGTCGTAGATTGGGATGATCTGTTTTTTTCCTTCAGAAATCTTTGTGAGCAAGTCACTAGTTAGGCTGAGAATAGGAGCTAGAAATGGTCTCGCCTGTGGAGGTGCTCTCGCCATTGAACCGGAACATGTTTGCCTTCCAAAGCTCAAGACTCTCTATATTGATTCGGTTGTGTCATGATGGGAATCATTACCGACTCTACTCAAAAATTGTCCAAATCTTGAAACACTCGTCTTCGAGGTATCAATACATATCCTTTTAACTGCATCTATACTAACACTATTTTTTCGAACAAAAACTTGATTTTGAAGTTGTTTTTCCTCTTTAACTTAGGGACTTCACCACAAATATACGATCAAATGTGGTGATGTTGATGGGTGCCTATACAAATATTCAGGGGAGATTCCTACCTGCCTATCATCAAGTCCGGTGAAAATTTTAAAGATATCGAAATTCACTAAAATTGGTATAGAGAATCAAATAGAGCTGATCAAGGTCTTCCTAGAGACAATGCCGCATCTTGAACAATTGATAGTATACTACGACACATTGATCAATGATGATCTGATTAAAGTATCAAGCCAACTTAAGAACTTTCCTAGAGTAGCTTCACCAAACTGTGAGATTCAAGTAATCTCTAATAAGCTTAGCTAAAAACCATGATTTTTCCTCTTGTTCTCAAGTTTTTGTGACTTTTGTGTTTGATGATTTGTCCTTTTGCTTTTATTTTTGGTTGTTTTGTTTCTTAATTTATCATACAAGTATAAAATTAAGGCCTAATTATCTTTTTCTAAAACAGAGCATTGTTATGACTATCACACGTGTACATGACAAGCACACGTGGTAACCCCAAAATCTTGTTTTCTTCAACACTGTGAATTCGAAAAGAAATAAAAAATTGATTTTTAGTTCCACATTACCCTAAATTCATTCATGTATGTTTGAAGCTCTCAGTTTTGTGGGAATAATTTGATCGACTCTGATCTTTTAATTCCCAAGTAAGCTTTTCTTGATTTCTTCCTCTGTTTTTGTGATTCCGATTAGAATCTTTGCGTTAAGCAAATTGCTTTTTGTGGGGTTACTGTTCAAATTCATAATTGTGTATTTGCTATTGGGAATCGAACTTGAAATATGTGAAAGATAAAGACTTTTGATTCTGTGTTTTGAGTTTAAGCATCTGAAATTGTTTGATTATTATGTAAAATTTTTCAGGCTGTAACTGTTGAGATCTGTCACAATCCAAAAAAATGGATAGATGTTGCAAAGATCTAATCAGTGGTTTACCAGAAGCTCTGATTTGCTACATATTGTCGTTTCTTCCTACAAAGGAAGCTGCTTTAACATCGCTTCTCTCGAAAAATTGGCGGTATCTATTTGCTCTTTCACCAAATCTTGATTTTGATGACTCTGTGATAGATGTTCGTCCTGAAATAAGTGACCGAAAAAGAGACGACGATTATAGAATGTTTATGGATTTCGTGGATAGAGTATTGAGTTTGCACGGTAATTCTATTATCAACAAGTTCTCTCTTAAGTGTCGACATGGTGTTTATCCAGCTTGTGTCTCTCGTTGGGTAACAAATGTGATGGAACGCGGTGTATCGGATCTTGATTTAAACGTTACTGTGAATTGGGATGTACCTGCTAGTGTCTTTGTTAGCAAGTCATTGGTTAGGTTGAGGATAGAAACTCCGAATGGTGCAGTCATTTATGTGGAAGATGTGTTTCTTCCAAAGGTTAAGACTCTCCATCTTGATGCACTTGTGTTTGGAGACCGTGTTAATTGCAGCCTCGACAAGCTTGTTTCTGGTTGTCCTGTCCTCGAGGAACTAGTTCTGATCGAAGTTTATTTGAACGATTATTGGAACCGCTCTCTGTCTTCCAGAACGCTCAAGAGACTAACGCTACGTTGTGAAGACTGGAATAAGAATCCAGATAGTGTTTCGTTTGATATGCCGAATCTTGTCTACTTTGAATACTTTGATCATGTTGCGGACAAGTATGGAAGATTGAAATTCGATTCACTTATTGAAGCTAGTATCGGTCTTCGGATGGTATGTGATCATCGTATGCATTCACGTGATGATGAAGATTTGGTCGGTAATGCAACAGATCTTCTTGTGCGGATAAGCCATGTTCAGACCCTTTACTTATCCGCCACCACTCTTGCGGTTCTTACCTTCTGCTGCGAACAAATACCGGTATTCAAGAACCTGATTCATTTAACTATTAAGACTAACTGGGATATAGGATGGGAATCATTACCGCCTCTACTCAAGAACTGTCCGAAACTAGAAACCCTCGTCTTCGAAGTACTAACGCATATCCTCTTTTACTTTATCTCTAGGATGGGAATCTTTTACAATTTTTCAAAACATAAACTAAAATTTGAAGTTGTTTTTCCTTTAAAATTCAGGGACTCCATCACAAAAACATGTTTAAATGCGAGGATATTGACGGGTGTCTATGCAGATCTTCGGAAGACCTTCCTAGTTTCCTATCATCAAGTGCGGTGAAGGTTATAAAGATACTCAAGTTCGGTGAGATTTCGTTTTACAGCGATAAAACGGCTAAGCAATGGCAGATGGAGCAGGTCAAGTATTTCTTGGAGGTAATGCCGAATCTTGAACAAATGATATTGTGCTACAATACACAAATCGATGAAGATTTGAAACGCCAACTTGAGAGGTTAGTTCCTAGTGGAGCTTCGTCGAAGTGTAATGTCCGACTAATATGTGATTACGTCATTAAACCAATTCAACGTTACTCGTTCGTCGACTAAATGGGAGAGGAAGAGTATCCTCCTCCTATCTCAGTGAAGACTAGCAAAGCCTTTTGTTCTAGTCTCTGTTCTGTGTTGTATCATGTATGTGTCTTACTCTATAAATGTGTAATGTAGCAAAAATGTAATAGCTCATATTAATATCCTTGACCTTTGAGAAAAAAACGTCACTTTCGGCTCAGTTTCAAAAAAAAAACCCTTAACTTTTCGCTATACACACATGAATTTGGTTGCTCCATTGATGTCAAAATTCAACCTTGGCGACTCGCGAGTTCTTGTTGAGCACTATCCCAAGTAAGTTTCCTCATTTCTCTTCTTATAATCTCACTGCTCATGTAGTAGGAATTTGTCTCCAAAGGATTTTTTTTTTTTTTGGTGGGTTTGTTTATGAAACCTCAAAGACCTCGAAACCGGTTTTAAGCTGAAACTTTACATTTGAAATCGTATTGTTTCGAATTTTTTTACAGGAGGTTCATGTTTTTGTTTAGATTGTAATATGGCAAATACCCAAGTGAGGTTTTCTTGATTTCTTCTTCTGATTTTGTGATTCACTATTGTCGGATTTCAATTTTTGTTTTAGCAAAGATTTGCTTTTGTGGGTTTGAGATTTACAATATACTTGTGTTTTGTGTTGTCATTTTTTCTTTCTTCCAGGTTGTAACTGTTGAAGATTAGTCACTTTGTATCCGGAAAAAATGGATATGGTTTGCAAAGATATAATCAGTGGTTTACCAGAGGCTCTTATCTGCCACATATTTGGGGTTCTTAGCTTCTGCTGCGAACAAATACCGGTATTCAAGAACCTGATTCATTTAACTATTCAGACTGACCGGGATATAGGATGGGAATCATTACCGGCTCTACTCAAGAACTGTCTGAAACTAGAAACCCTCTGCTTCGAACATCTACTGCTCCGGCATGTCTAAATTCAAACACATTCTGGTAGATTTTAGTTTAGCAAAGCTTTTGTTCGAGTTTATAGCATAAAAAATTATAGTTTTTTTTTGGGTAGTGCATGAAATTATATAGTTTAGTCTATGTTATTTGTGCCTTTACTCCTTCTCAATATGCATTTTAAATAAAATTATATAGTCTTCATGTTTACTGAAGGGGTTTTTTTTTTTTTTAGAAATTCCCTAAAATACCATCAAAAAAAGTTTTTTTTTCCAAAAATAACACCAATTTTAAAAAGTTTCATAAATACCACTAAAAGTTTCAAAAATACCATTAATTTTCAAAAGTTACAAAAATACCACAACTTCAAAAATTGATTTTCAAGAGCCTAGAATTTAAATTTTTTTGTTTAAGTTAACTATTGTACAATTATGGTATAGTTTTAGGGGGTAGGATTTAGGTTTGAGGTTTACGGTTTTAGTTTTGAATATTTAAAGTTAGTTTTAATTTTGTGGTATTTTTGGAACTTTTGGAAAAAATGATATTTTTGGAACTTTTGAAAATTTGTGGTATTTTTAGAACAAAAACTTTTTTTGGTTGTATTTTTGAGAATTTTCCCCTTTTTTTTTGGGTCACATCTCAAGGCCTTCTAAAGTTGTTATTAGGCCGACTACGAAGCACATTAAGAAATGAACAAAAAAAAAAATGAATTAATTAAACATGTGATTTGCATTGCAAGTAGAAATCAAAATTATTGAGGAAATCGATTTTTTTAATTTTCTACGGCGATCAAGGCTTCTATAACTGATAAACCCTAATTTCAAACACTCTGGGTCACACTGCTGAGAAAACAAGCCCTAATTTCCTCTTCCACTTCCCTCTCAGAGTTTCTCTATCTTTTGGTGATTTTGATAGGCCCAAGTGAGTCACCTAATTTCTTCTTTCGATCTTATGCTCTTCTCCACCAATTTGGTTTGGTGGTTATCTTTATTTTGTTAATTGATTGTTCATTGTGTTACTTTTTCTTGTTGGTAAATTTAATGAAACCTAACTTTCGTGTATAGACATGACCTCAAAACTAGTTCGTATATTTAGAGTACTTCTCAAAGTCAAATCCTTGGATCGACTAAATGAATTACTAACTCGAGATATGTCGTTTTTCTTAGGTTGTAACTTTTGAGATTTGTCACTAATGCATCCTAAAAAGTTGGATACTGGTTCCAAAGATATAATCAGTGGTTTACCAGAAGCTCTTATTTACCACATATTGTCATTCCTTTCCACAAAAGAAGCTGCTTTAACATCGCTTCTCTCGAGTAAATGGCGGTTTTCTCTTTGCTTTTGTTCCAATTATTGATTTTGATGATCCGGTATATATGAAACCTGATTTGTTTAACCAAGAAAGTACTTTGATTCATAAAACTTTTATAGATTTTGTGGATAGAGTATTGGGTTTGCATGGGAGTTTTCCTGTAAACAAGTTCTTTTTAAAGTGTGGAAACGGTGTGGATGATGTTAGTGTCACGCGTTGGGTATACAATGTGTCGTGGTGTATCGGATCTTTTTTTTTTTTTGAAAAATTTTAATTAATTGCCCTAAGCTGGGAAATTTACAAACGTTATATACATCAGTCAGCCTCTACCCCCCCCAAAAAAATAAAACACCCGATCATACACACATCTATCCGCTAGTAATAAGCGAACCAACTAGATAACATATTCCTGAAAGATTTCCTTTCAAGACGACCTAGAAGACTATCTCGAACACAACGATCGATAGCCTGGAACAATTGGGACGGCGTTCGGGATGAACCATTATGCAGCCGATAGTTACACTCCTGCCAAAAGTGGTAGATCAGACATTGAACCACCAAGCACTTCATGGGCCTTCTAACATTTGGTGATGTCGAGAGAAGCCAAGTGAGAAGAGACGACCAGTCCATAACATGATAAGATGATTGGCCCAGCCTAACCATAACCAACCTCCAGACCTGAAGCGAAAACTGACAATGCAAGAACAAATGATCTCTATCTTCCATGTCATTACTACAAAGGAGACAAAACGGATCAGCCCGTAAACCCCAAGCCAGTAGTCTCATTCTGACCGGCAACCTATTTTTATTTGCAAGCCAGAAAATGAAAGCATGACGAGGGACATGATTCTTGAACCAAACCGCCTTAAACCAGGTTACCTTTGGTCCTCCAGGTCTGAGACACTCCCAAGTTCTGGCCACGGAGAAAGAGAAATACTCTGATGTATCACCCGGAATTCTCCACCTTATCTTATCAGGGCCCCTATTTCTATTCGGAGGCTGAACCGTCGTAAGAACAAAGAGAAGTTCGTGCGCTTACGGAGATCTTGCGTGGCTAAAGATCCAACCATTCCTGTTACAAACATCAGCCACCATTGCTGATCTCGGAATCCCCATGTGCCTAGGTCCATCCTGACCAAACATCTCAATCAACGGACCCAGAGAACACCATTTGTCAAACCAAAAGCTTGTTGATAAACCATTTACCACAACACTGTCAATAAATGGCCGAGCAACATGTCTTAGCTTGAGCAATTGTCTCCACACCCAACCATCCGTAGTGCGCTCCTCAACCTCCCAGAATTTAACTCCATTAGAATGTGATGCTCTAGACCAAGCAACCCAGAGAGAGCCGCTAGAAGCCAGTAGATTCCAAATAAGCTTCAAACAAAGAACCTGGTTCCATTTCTGCAGATCTCTAAGCCCAAGACCACCCTCATCTCACGGCAAACATATATGCTTCCAAGCCACCATAATGCCCGAGACTTTCCTGATATCACTGTTCCAAATAAAACGGCTGCACATCTGCTCGATTAGCTTCAGACATCGTTTAGGAAGGATAAAAGCCTGCATCCAAAAGTTAAGAGTGCTGAAAATAACTGAGACAACCAGCTGTATGCGACCAGAATAAGAGAGAGTTTTGTTTTCCCAGCTAGTAAATCTCCTAGACAAAGAATCCAACAGAGGAGAATAATCTCTATTCTGAAGCTTCCTTTGAACAAGCGGGAGACCCAAATATCGAAGAGGAAAAGAGCTTGTGCTGAATCCATAAGACATAACATCAGCCTTCTCCACATCGTCAAGGCCAGCATGAAACAAGGATGACTTACTCCGGTTGACACCCAACCCCGACAAATTTTGAAACTCTGATAAAATTCCAAGAATCCCTTGCATAGAAGAAGGTTTCCCATCAAACAAAACTAGCAGATCATCCGCAAAAGACAAGTGAGAGATCTTCAATCGCACTACTTTCGGGTGATAGCCAACTTTTCCATCCTCAAAGCCCTTCCCTAGAGAAGAGGCTAAATATTCCATTACGATCAAGAACAAATAGGGTGAAATAGGGTCGCTTTGCCGGAGACCTTTAGCACCTCTGAAGTAACCGCAGGAATCACCATTAACCACCACAGAATATGAGGCAGTTGACACACACTGCTTGATCCAGGATATGAAAAGAGGAGGAAATTTTGCTGCCCGCAACAGTCTGAAAAGAAAATCCCAATTAACGGAATCAAAAGCTTTCCTTATATCCACCTTCAATAACCCTCTGCTAGAAATATGCTCCCGCGAGAAACCCTGACTCATCTCAGCAGCTAAAAGCACATTTTCTACAAGCAATCTACCTTCAGAAATCTTTGTGAGCAAGTCACTTGCCACTGGTTAGGCTAAGAATAGGAGCTAGAAATGGTCTTGCCTTTGGAGGTGCTCTCGCCATTGAACCGGAACATGTTTGCCTTCCAAAGCTCAAGACTCTCTATATTGATTCGGTTGTGTTTGGATCTCAGACTCTCGCCAAGCTTCTTTCAGGTTGTAATGTACGTCCTCGAGGAATTAGTGCTAATAAATCTCTGGTGGAATTATTGGGAGACTTGCTCTGTGTCTATTCCAAACCTCAAGAGACTAACGTTCTGTATCGAGGACTATAACGAAAGCCCAAATAGTGTTACGTTTGATACTCCGGCTCTTGTCTACTTTGAATATTCCGATACTATCGCGAAAAAGTATGAAAAAGTGAATTTTGATTCGCTCGTTGAAGCTAGACTCGTCTTCGAGTGGGATACGAGGAGCATATAGGATTTGAAGAAATAGCGGATGGCTATGAGGTACCGTTTTTAGACCACATTATGGTCGGTGATGCAACAGATTTATTTATTGGAATACGCAATGTTCAGATCCTTTACTTATCCGCGGGCACTGTTGAGGTTTGTATACTAATCACATTTCTTCTCCTATACTTAAGGGTTTGAATTAATGATGATCTGATTGATTTGGTTTTAGGTCCTTACGTTCTGCTGCAAAGCAATACCGATATTCAACAACCTGACTCATTTAACTATTGAGAGTAACAAAGAAGTTGGATGGGAATCATTGCCGAATCTGCTCAAGAATTGTCCTAATCTGAAAACACTCTTCTTTCAAGTACAAATCAAACCCTTCACGTGACACATTCTTCAGTCATGAGAAACAAATATATTTATAACTAATGTTATCCTCTATTGCTTTAGGGACTCATCCACAAAGTTACAGATAGATGTGGAGACGTGTGTCCGTGCAAACCTCCGAAGGATATTCCTACTTGCTTATCATCAAGTCCGGTGAAGGTTCTAAAGATATTGACGTATGGAGAAATTGATGACAATAAAGAATTAGACCAAATCAAGCACTTCTTGGAGTCAATGCCGCATCTTGAACAGTTCATTATATACAACGATACATCAATTGGCGGTAATTTTGTTAAAATGTGCAACCAACTTCAGAAACTTCCTAGAGTAGCTTCCGCTAAGTGCCAGATCCAACTTATCTCCACTAACCCCAGCTTGTCATTTGCTCTTCCCTCTTCATCACCGATGAAGTGAGTTGCTCCTATTCGTTTGAAGAACTGAGTTGTACGTTCCAAAGATTCTCTTGTATCTGCCTTTTATATTTTGTGGCTTGTGTTTTAATTAATGATTTGGCATTTTGATTGAGAATGTTGGATTATCTTTTGTTTGGTTCAGTGGCTAATTTTTCATGAAAGTCACTCTAATGACAGTAAACAAGTCTGATCAACTTGCCATTACCTAATCTCATATTGAATGTGGAATAAAGCAAAAAACCCCCACAAAAGAAAATCATATAGTTTTTGTTACAAACTCTTTTTACTGTGACCTCAAACACTTATCCATTTCAAACCCATTCCTAGCATTCTGATTATTCTCGAAATCCATATCGATATCCGCCTGGGAATTCTTCCCCAGAGTAGCTTCAACCAAATTGTGAAATTTAAATGATCTCTGATAAGCCTTAGCTAAACCAAGATTCTCCTCTTGTTTCTGCCTTTGTTCTCAAGTTTCTTTGACTTGTGTTTGATACTGCTTTGCCCTTTTGATTGGGAATGCTCGAATTAGTTTTGCTTCTTTCGGTTCTTAGTTTGGGTAGCTAACTTGTCATACAAGTCACTCCAGAAAAGAGGTAATTTGCTATTAATTATTAACCTAGAAGAATAACTAATAATATCATATTTTTTAAAGTGATTTATAATAGGGAATTTAGCATGTATATTACTTCTTCTACCTATAATTAAACATCTAACATTCTATAAATCATAATTTAGTAACTAACATTTAACCCACATAAAATCACCTAATTCACCTTTATAATACAAATAAATTTTTCGCATTTATTGTATTAAATTAGAGAACTTTGCCCACGAAAAACTTATAAATCGGCCACATTCCAAATAACCCTAATTTCCTCCTCATCTTCCTCTCTCACCATAGCTCTGACAAATTTTCTGTGGGAATATCTCATCGAATAATACGGTAATACCCACGTGAGGTTTTCTCAAATTCTTCTTCTGGTTATGTGCTTCCCTAGTGTCGGATTTCAATTTATACTATACCAAAAATTTGTTTTTTTGTGGTTTCTTTTGAAATTCGTTAGTGTGTTTTTCCCAAACCTTCCAATATGTACGACGAAGAGCTTTAGCATAATATTTACGGAGATCATGTCACTTTTTTTTTCTTCCAGGTTGCAACTGTGGAGACCTGTCACCATAAAAAATGGATGTTGTTTCCAAAGATATAATCAATGGTCTACCAGAAGCTCTTATTTGTCACATATTATCGTTTCTTCCAACAAAAGAAGCTGCTTTAACATCACTTCTCTCGCAAAATGACATTATTTTAGTTTGGTCTATGTTATTTGTGCCTTACTCATTTTCACTTCTCAATGTGAATTTTCATGAAATTATACACTTTATGTTTTCTGAAGGCTTCTAAAGTTGTTAATTTGGTTTTCTGAAAGAAAAGAACGGACTAACAGGGTAAACGACCAAATCAATTTTAAAAATGGAATACCGTTACTATAAAGTAGATCTCATTGTGAAAGACCTATTACTGGAATATTTATGGGTAGAGCCAAAGAATGTGAATTGTACAAGTTACCCATAGTATTGATTAATTAAAAGAAGGAGCTCCGGTGTATAGAGAGGACCTCACCGTTTTAGAAGTTAGTCCCTAAGGGCATGTCCCTGAGGGTTTTATGTAAAATATTTGATTTATCTTATATTGCTTCGCTCTTCTTTGTTAGGTGGTCAACATGGAGTGGGGAAACTTTTGGTCATCTCGTCTGCCAAGAACGTCATATGACGTTCAGTTGGATGCAGAGAGTTTGAATTCAAGTGACATGGTAATATTTTGCTAACTTTCTCTTTCTCGTATTCGTTTTATCCTGTTTCAAGGTTTATTATCAGGTAATCAATGAGCAGTGAAGTTCAAATTGGTGGGTATGTTAATATAGGGATTTGAGAAGATGATAGGAGGGATGTATCTGGGTGACATTGTCCGCAGAGTAATTCTTCGTATGTCCCAAGAGTCAGACGTCTTTGGACCCATCTCATCCATTTTATCGACGCCGTTTGTTCTAAGGTACATATCCTTCTGTGTCTTCTTCTGCATCTGTTTCAACTGAGAAAAACAAAACCGCCAAACTTTTACAGTTTCTTTTCCGAATTCTCAGTGCTAATAATCTTTGTAAATGGCTGCTACTAGTTGTATTTTACGCAGTGTAAATTTACATGTTTGTCTATGCATATATGTCTAAAACAAATCTTACTCCTATCACAGAACAGATTCTGTCTCAGCAATGCATGAAGATGACACACCCGAGTTACTAGAAGTAGCAAGAATCTTGAAAGATTTAGGGGTAGAGTTTTTCTTTGTACCAGAACCATTGAAGACAAAATGAATGATGATACCTCCAATCCGATGGACTTTAACAAAAATAGCTTTGATCTTGGTCTTTCTCTGGTTAATAATCACAGGTATCAAAGGTGCCATTGAAGGTGAGGAAACTTGTGGTGAAGATATGCGATGTGGTGACACGCAGAGCGGCCAGGCTAGCAGCAGCCGGAATTGCGGGATTCTTGAAGAAAGTAGGTAGAGATGGGAGCGGAGGAGGAGGAAGAAGGAGAAGTTATAAGCAGGAGATGAGAAGAACAGTAGTGGCAGTAGAAGGAGGTCTCTATTCGAATTACAAGATGTTCAGAGAATACATGGACGAAGCCCTGAAAGATATATTGGGAGAAGACGTGGCTCAACACGTTGTGATTAAGGCCATGGAAGATGGCTCCAGCATTGGTTCTGCCTTGTTGCTGGCTTCGTCGCATAGTGTAAGAACCATACCATCCGTGTGAATAGTTGTGCAGATTTTAGGATGTACAGTCGATTGTTTTAGATGCATGTAGATATGGGTAAAAACTGTAGGAACTTTTTAATTCTCATGTTAGTTCTACTCAATAATTGTGTACATAAACGAAGTCTTAAGGGCTAAAAGGCAGAACAACAAATCAATACCATATTTTTCAGTACAAGCTTAATACGAGAAAAAACAAAAATTTCTTTTTAAGTAAAGAACGAGAGAGTAGGAAAAAACAGAAATTGCTGTTTCAGAGGCTATAATATTGTTACAGCGCAAAAAGAAGCTAGAAATGGCCGGTGGGTTCTGAAAATGCGGTGCTGAATTTCAATTTAGTGCCCGCAGCTTTAAACCCCTCTCTCCAAAACTTACTCTAGAATACCTTGTCTCCATCTGAGACTCTAGATGCACGATATCCATGTAAACGAATCACTTTTTTAGCAAACTTCAACGCTACATCAGTGGCAGTGAATGGGTGTCTTAAGCCAATAAAATGACCATATTTGCTCAATCTATCCACCACAACCATAATGACATATTGATGCCCTGAGAAGCAAAAATGCCCTCAATGAAATCCATAGATACATCCTCCCATATTCGCTCTGGAATTGGTAGAGGTTGCAATAAACCAGCTGGAGCCAAGGTAGAGTACTTCTGAGTTTGACAGATTTGACACTCCGAGTCTACACATCTAACATGATCTTAGCCCAATGGAATTGAGCTTGTAAACGCTTCTGAGTCTTTAAAACACCACTATGTCCTCCTTGTAACCCTGAATGATATTCTTCCAACAGAAAAGGAATATGCTTTGACTTCTGCGGTATACACAGCCTGCCTTTATAAAACACATGGCCTTGATGAATCGTATAACCTTTCTTAGCCAAACTTCCTTCTTGTATTTGACTGAATAAACTCTTCATCTCTTCATTATCCTCAATCTCTTAAAGATGTCTTGGAGTTTAATAGCAGATGGTGTAGATAATGCAGCCAATATGATCAGAGATTGAGCTTCTCCCTTCTCAATCCTAGATAATGCAGCCAATATGACCATCTGCAGCTGCATTCTCAATCCCATGTTTATATATAATCTCAAAATCATACCCTAACAACTTTATCAACCATCGCTGATAATCCAAGGATACTTCCCTTTGCTCCAACAGAAATTTCAAGCTTTTCTGATCATTACGCACTAAGAACCTTGTCCCTAACAAATAGTGTCTCCACTTCTGAATCGCCATCACAATAGCCATTAATTCCCTTTCATAAATCGGCTTCAGTTGCTCTCTCTCTGTCAAGCCATGGCTAAAGAATGCTATTGGGTTATGTTTCTGCATTAAGACTGCTCCCAATCCAAACCCTGAAGCATCAGATTCAACAATGAATTGCTCCTTCAAGTCTGGTAAGGTTAGTAATGGGCAGAGACCATTGCCCTTTTTAACTCAATAAACGCATGTTGAGCCTTATAGTCCCAGACAAAGCCATCTTTCTTTATTAGGTATGTCAGTGGTTTAGCCAAAGATCCATAGCCCTTAACAAAACGCCTATAGTACCCAGTCAAACCTAAGAACCCTCTCACTCCCTTAACAGATTTAGGAGCTGGCCATTTCTCTATAGCCTCAGTTTTACTTGGATCAGTCATAACTCCTTCTCTAGTGATGATGTGGCCTAAGTAATCCACCTTATCCTCACCGAATAAACACTTCTTCTTGTGGGCAAACAACTGATATTCTACAAAAAATATTCATAACTATTCTCAAATGTTCAACATGCTCGTCCAATAATGAACTATAAAATATATCATCAAAGAGTATTAGGATAAATCTTCTCAAATATGGCCTGAACAGCTCATTCATGAGTGCCTGAAAAGTTGCGGATGCATTAGTTAAGCCAAAAGCCATTACTAAAAACTCATACAAGCCGTCATGTGTCCTAAATGATGTCTTGTGCACATCTTCCTCCTTCATTCTGATTTGATGGTATCCTGCTCTTAGATCCAATTTGGAGAATATTTGTGCTCCATGTAACTCATCCAGCAATTGATCTATAACTGGTATTGGAAATTTATCTAAGACAGTTACCCTATTCAGAGCTCTGTAATCCACACAAAACCGCCAACTATCATCCTACTTTTTCACTAGCAATA
Organism: Draba incana; assembly: GCA_963576765.1. NCBI lineage: Eukaryota > Viridiplantae > Streptophyta > Magnoliopsida > Brassicales > Brassicaceae > Draba > Draba incana. Next base: position 3,977,360 of record OY755216.1, read on the forward strand.
CTGGCCTTGAAAACGAACTGTGACTGGGTCTAATCACTCCAGCTTCTAGCATACTTTTCACTTGCTTCTCCATTTCCTCTTTGTGACACTGCGGATACCTGTAAGGTCTCACACTCACAGGATTTGTGCCTTGAGACAGTTTAATAACATGCTCGTTGCCTCGAAAAGGAGGTAAGCTTTTAGGTTCAGCAAACACTGAAGCAAACTCCCCCAATAATGATTGCACTGCCTCATGAATATCTATCTCAGTCACTTGATTGTCCAATACTGCTAAGCTTACATTCTCCCAATACCCATTACTCTCTGGAGGACCAGTAGTAAGAGATTTCAAAGATAACTTTCGGGAATGGAGAGAAGGATCCCCCACAATAGAGACATATTGTCCCTAGATCTCATGAGTTTTCCAGTCCACCTGATACTTCCCAAGGGTTATTAACCACTGAATACCCAAAATAATATGTGTTCCCCAACTCCAAGTTAATAAAGTCAGCCTCAAACTCCCATTCATGTATCTTGAACTTCACATCAGTACAAGAACCCAGACCTTTAACAGCCATTCTTGTGCCTAACATGACTTCATAACTATTGTGCATCTTAGACTTCAATTTAGCTCTATGAACTACTTCATGGGATATAAAATTGTGAGTAGCCCCACTATCTAACATGACAACTATCTCAGTCTTCCCAATAAGGCCTTTCACCTTAGTAGTTGTTGGAGATTGTATTCCCAAAAAGGAATTGAGAGACAATTCCATTAATTCTTTCGACTCAGTCTCTTCTTCACATTCCTCCACTTCCTCTCCATCCTCTTGTACCTCCATTTCACATCCATTAACTACCAACAACACTCTTAACTTTGCATTCACACACTTGTGACCCACAAAAAACTTCTCATCACACTTGAAACACTCACCCTTACATTTCTTTTCTTCATATTCTGCTGGTGTTAGTTTCAGTCTTGGTCTCATGCCCTTGGAATCCTTAGGATTTGTTTGGCCAGCAAAACCAGAATGACTGAGCTTATGAGTCTGCCTATTGTGCCACTCTCCTGTATTAGCCATTTGAACTGTTGTCTTAGGCTTATAGGAGCCCTTTCTTTGACCCAAAGCACTTGAAACCATCTCAGACAAGATACTAGCTTCCATCTCCAATGACACTTCAATCAGTTCTGATAATCCTCTAGGTTTCAACATCTTCACCAAAAACCTGATTTCTAGTTTAAGCCCATTCTTGAAGATTGACTCCAACCCTTCATCATCAACGGTTAGAATCTGAGCTGAGAGATCTTCAAACTGTTCTACATACTCATCTAGTGATCCAACCTGTTTCAAAGCATACAATCTCTTTGATGGTGTTAAATCTCTTAAAGCACCAAATCTTTTGAGCAATTTATGCTTAAACTCCTTCCAATCCTTGAACCCAATCCTTCTTGTTTCCCAATGATACCATTTGGATACTTTACCACCCAAATTGACTGCAACTTCTCCCAATTTCTCATCTTCCTCAAACTAACCCAATCGAAAGTAGCGTTCAACTCTGGCGATCCACCCGTAAACGTCTGAGCCATCACATACTGGCATTTCTAGCTTTTTGAGCCATTTATCCCTGGGTCTAGATCCCAAACTAACCACCTGATCCCCAAGACTAGAACTACGGCGATTATGTTCCAGATTAGAGAGTGGTACCTAATTTTGCTGTTTCGTGGTTGATTCCAGTGTAATCGTCGGCGAAATCGCTGGAGCTGAATGCTGGGAACCAACTTTAGCCAGTGAAACCAGCTCGTGAAGCATCGATTCGATCGAATCAAATCTCCTCTGCGTATCGGTCATCGATGAATTGAGAGTTTCCACGGCGATTTCCACCCGATCAAGTCTTCCGGCGAATTCTGGCTCCGGCGAGGTTGTTACGGTGGCTGTTCTCGTCGACGGCATGACTGCTCACCGCACCAAATTGATAAGCTTTCAAGATGTAAAGAGAAATATTATCTTTATTCAGTGTAAATTGTACAAGTGTATGACTCAGATTACAAATGAATTGTTGAATGAATACTATTCACAGAGACTCTTCTTTATATAGAAGGTCTTGTTACAACAGTTAATCCAAAGTTAACTAATTTGTTAACTACTTCCAAGCCGTTATAACCACTCCAACTCCTTCTCAATTCCTCTTCTTCTTGTATCTGTAGCACTTAAGAGGCTTATCACTTTGCCTACTCATCACCTCCGCTCTCATCCTTAACCAGTTTGTTCATGTCGTCGATTCGCAGAATCGTAATGGCGGCCTCTGTTGCAAACTGCACACAAAAACAAAGTTCCTTTAAAATTTAAGAGATCACTTTGATTATATAAGAAAATAGTTTATCCAAGAAAGTAAGTTAAGTGCTTCACCTGGATAATTTTCACTTTGCTCATAGCCAGTTCGATCACTCCAGCTTCCAAATTGTTACGGATGGTTCCGTTTACGAGGTCAAGTCCCATGCTGCATTTGCGTTTTCCAAATATAAAGCCAATGAGAAAATTACATTTTTCAAACGGGACCTCAAGGGGGTGAAAAGACACAGGCAGCAATAATATTTGCTTGTTACCTTGAATAGTGCTTCTTATCAGCCTTGGTTTGTGCGGTGTGGTGGTACGCTGTTAGCTACCAACTTGGTTGCGTCCTTTGCAGCGTTTACGGCAAGCACCTGAGTATAGGATAATAATTGTTGGATAATAAGACAGAGAACAAATGACAGATGTTTTTCTATTGATGAGCTAGGATTTCAGGTCGCACCTTTGGTATAATCAATAGCGCATCTGCAAATTCAGCAATAGCCAATTGTTCGCGAGAGCCAAAGGTTGTGGCAAGGTGCTCCAGATACACAGACAACGCTGATTCAACTGCACCTCCACCCGCAACGACCTGTTTGACAGGAAACAGTTTTGCGTTAAACAAGGAATGTGATTTTTGTTACCAAACTCAAGGAGTGTCTCTAAAAGGCAGTAAAAGGATGTTACCGTGTTAGACTCAAGGGTCCTCTTGACAATGCATAAAGCGTCATGCAGTGCCCTCTCCATCTCATCAAGCATGTAGTCATTCGCACCTCTTAAGATCAAGGAGACCTTACAGACAAAAAGTTTATGAAGTTAGGACATATGATTTGTTATGTGTGATACAATAGTGTTAACAATTAAGCATGATCTTATGCAAAGAGCAAGTGGCATACCGCACTGCTCGTTTTGGTTCCCGTTATCAATATAACATCATCATCTGCGATTCTCTCCTCCACAACCTCATCTGCAGTTCCAAGGTGTGCTGGATCAAATGTTTTTTCGCCCTCCATGTCAGCAAAAGTAGTGACCTAAAACAAAGAACAAATATATTAGTTGAAAATTTAAGTTTCACAAACACATTATATTTTGGTAACTTGGTTCTAATGCTTTCAGTATTGAAAAGAAGAACTGCGGAAGTACCAGGGTTGCTCCAGTTGCCTTAGCAACATGACGCATGTCTTCTTTACGCACACGCCTAACAGCAATAGCTCCTGCCTCTACAAAGTACTGAAATAAAGCAAAGAAATAAGAATTTTAATAACTTCAGTGAATAAACATAAAAGCAAGTAATAATGAATAAAAAACAGAGTTTTATGTAAGGGAAGAGAGGTCTTCAATCTCACTTTAAGTGCCATGTCGTCAATCCCCTTTGTGGTTAGAATTACATTGGCACCAGCTTTAAGAAGTTTCTCTATGCGCTCTTTTGTCATGTCAGCTTCTCTGTGAAAACAAATACTCAGCAACATATTAAAAAAATTTTGTATGGAAGATAGATAACATCTGCAGTACAAGTGAATAGAGCCGGATATCTTAACCTATCTCTATCCCGTACACCCCCATTATTGGAATAAACGCAAATGCTTTTTCACGTAGAGATCAAGAGAACAATCTGACCACCATAGTAATATTTAGGAACTCAGCTATCAGTGTACAGCTGAGAAAAATACCTTTGACGGATTTTTTCAAGTTCTCAGGGATCGTTAACAACAACTTGGACACCCAGCTGCATTTTTGTCTTCTGCAGGTTGAAGTCAAGGCAAGCAATCTTTGCTGGAGACACTCGTAGCGGCATCCCTTGGGCAGCACGGCCAGTATTGAGAGCATATCCATTCAACAAATAGCTGTCATTTGCACTTTGTCCATGAGCTTTCAGAATATTAATGCCCTACAATGTGGTAAGCAGAAGTGTTTAAGCATATAACTCCTATCCTCAGTCTGGATGTTATGTTTGAATCTTTGACATAGAAACATAGAACTACCTTGATAGGGTATTTTATCTCTCCCCGCTGATTTGTCATCTTGACTGACAGAACGGCTTCCACAACCTTCAAGAAAAATGTGATCATAACAGTTAAGCCACGTGAAATGATCAGGGTATTATGGCACAATGATATCAACAGATCCCAGTTCAGTGGAGGAAAATCTAGCACAGAATTAAGTAGAAAAAAGCCACCTCAGACAAAATCGAGGTTAAACATAGGAATTAACAAATATTTACAAAATTAATGGTTTAATATAACAAAGCATGCACTTCCAAATATTGCCAAGTAAGGAGAACTAGAAGCATACCAAATGGGCGAAGAAGTCTCTGTCACCAGATATCAGTTTGGAGGACATGCTGGTTTTAGCACAGTTTATCAGTGGAACTTTCCCAAGCTTTTGAACCAGTATAACACAAAATAAGTAGTTAACTAATGAGGAAGAGATGGACCCTAAAGAGAGAGGACCATAAAGAGTTGACTACATAAATTAAAGTTAAAAGATGCCCTTGAGGTCTAGTGGAGAGAAAATATAGACCATCACAAGAGGACTAACCTTGGTCACCAACTTCTCCTCTATGTATTTGCAAGCTTCTCTCATTGCTAGCTGTCAACAGTAACACAGATTATGAACACACATGTGTAATGCAGGTCACTACATATGGAAACAAAAAGTTGCAGCCTACCCTGTATCCACTGATTATTGATGTTGGATGTATTTTGTTCCTGACCAAATCATTTGCCCTCTGCAAATATATGCACAAGACCATTAATCATCAAGGAGTGACAAATCTTCACACCTCTCATAGAAAAAAAGCAAAACCAAAGACAAACCTTGAGCAACTCAGCAGCTACAATAACAACAGATGTAGTCCCATCACCGACTTCTCTATCCTGGAGCTCAGCTAACTCAACAAGAACCTGTGATAACAAAAGCAAAGGTAAATAACAACACGCATAAACTTATATCGATGATAAGTAATGTATCAATTACCTTAGCAGCAGGGTGTTCTACCTCCAACATCCTAAGAATAGTAGCACCGTCATTTGTAATGGTCACATCACCAATATCCTCCACCAGCGTCTGGAAAACAAGCCAAATACAGCATGAAACAAGACGAATCAGGTACGTGAATCTAAGAAATGAAAGGCTAATTCAGATGCAAATCAGAAACAAATAAATCCCAAACAATCACAAAGCAGTACATACCTTGTCGAGTCCGACGGGACCAAGTGAGGCCTTCACAATATTTGCAACAGCTTGACAAGCCATCACTGTAAACAGAGTAATCAACATATCAGAAAACTTCAAATAAAACCCTAGAGATCGAACAAAAAACCATTGCTTTTGGGTGATGATAGTAATCCATTTAATTTTCTAGAGTGATCAAGGCTTCTATAAAACGGCAAAAGGTTTTAGAAGAGTAAAACGGCGTCGTCTTAAAACTTGACTTTGGAAATCACTCGTCTCGCTACATTACTACCTGCAGTACTCACTCTCGATCGATCACGGCTGAAACAAAAACCCTAATTTCCTCTTCCACTTCCCTCTCAGAATTTCTCTAACTGTTGGTGATTTTGATAGGTCCAAGTGAGTCTCCTAATTATTTCTTTCGATCTTATGCTCCTCTCGTGTCAAAACTTTTTATTTTTCTCGATCAATTTGATTTTGTGGGTTTTTTTTTGTTTGATTACTAGTAATTTAATAAAATCTACCGATCGTATAAAGACACGACCTCGGAACTAGTTTGTAGTTGAGAAACGCCGTATTTAGAGTGTAAGCTTCTCCAATGTCAAATCCTTGGATTGATATTTGAATCACTTACTCGAGATCATGTCCCTTTTTTTTAAAGGTTATAACTACCTTATGAAGTTAAAGAAGATGGATACTGGTTCCAAAGATATAATCAGTGGTTTACCAGAAGCTCTTATTTACCACATATTGTCATTCCTTTTCCACAAAAGAAGCTGCTTTAACATCGCTTCTCTCGAGTAAATGGCGGTTTCTCTTTGCTTTTGTTCCAATTATTGATTTTGATGATCCGGTATATATGAAACCTGATTTGTTTAACCAAGAAAGTACTTTGATTCATAAAACTTTTATAGATTTTGTGGATAGAGTATTGGGTTTGCATGGGAGTTTTCCTGTAAACAAGTTCTTTTTAAAGTGTGGAAACGGTGTTGATGATGTTAGTGTCACGCGTTGGGTATACAATGTGTTGGACCGTGGCGTATCAGATCTTGATTTACGCATTGCCGTAGATTGGGATGATCTGTTTTTTCCTTCAGAAGTCTTTGTGAGTAAGTCACTTGCCACTGGTTAGGCTAAGAATAGGAGCTAGAAATGGTCTTGCCTTTGGAGGTGCTCTCGCCATTGAACCGGAACATGTTTGCCTTCCAAAGCTCAAGACTCTCTATATTGATTCGGTTGTGTTTGGATCTCAAACTCTCGCCAAGCTTCTTTCAGGTTAAAATGTCCTCGAGGAATTAGTGCTAATTAATCTCTGGTGGAATCATTGGGAGACTTGCTCTGTGTCTCTTCCAAACCTCAAGAGACTAACGTTCTGTATCGAAGACTATAACGAAAGCCCAAATAGTGTTACATTTGATACTCCGGCTCTTGTCTACTTTGAATATTCCGATACTATTGCGAAAAAGTATGAAAAAGTGAATTTTGATTCGCTCGTTGAAGCTAGACTCGGTCTTCGAGTGGGATATGAGGAGCATATAGGATTTGAAGAAATAGCGGATGGCTATGAGGTACCATTTATGGACCACGTTATGGTCGGTGATGCAACAGATTTATTTATCGGAATACGCAATGTTCAGATCCTTTACTTATCTGCGGGCACTGTTGAGGTTTGTATATTAATCACATTTATTCTCCTATACCTTTTTCCGTTAGTTTAAATACTGCTTAAGGATTTCAATTAATGATGATATGATTGATTTGGTTTTAGGTACTTACGTTCTGCTGCAAAGCAATACCGATATTCAACAACCTGACTCATTTAACTATTGAGAGTAACAAAGAAGTTGGATGGGGATCATTGCCTAATCTGCTCAAGAACTGTCCAAATCTAAAAACACTTATCTTTCAAGTACATATCAAACCCTTCATGTGACACAGTCTTCAATCATCAGAAACATATATATAATAACTTTTTTCTTTGTTGCATCAGGGACTCATCCACAAAGCTACAGATAGTTGTGGAGACATGTGCCGGTGCAAACCTCCGAAGGATAATCGTACTTGCCTATCATCAAGTCCGGTGTAGGTTCTAAAGATATGAAAGTTTGGAGAAATTGATGACAATACAGAATTAGATCAGATCAAGCACTTCTTGGAGTCAATGCGCATCTTGAACATCTCATTATATGCTACGATACATCAATTTACGATAATCTGGTTGAAGTATCCGCGCAACTTCAGAAACTTCCTACAGTAGCTTCAGCTAAGTGCAAGATCCAATTAATCTCCAATAACCTTGGCTTGTCATTTACTATTCCCTCTTCCTCATCGATGAAATGAATTGCTCAGATTCTTCTGTTTTTCGGGTTTCTTATGTCTAAATTCGAGCTTAATACTCTCTTGTTTCTGCTTTTTGTTCTTAGTTTAGAGGTTATTATACTTTTGTGACTTGTGTTTTAATGATTTGGCTTTTTGATTGAGAATGTTGGATTATCTTTTGCTTACTTCAGTGGCTAATTTTTCATACAAGTAACTCCAAAGATAGAAAATAAGTCTCATAAACGTTCTGAAACAGAGCATTGTCATTACTTAACATTGATCTAATCTAGAATGTGAAATACCCTTCAAAAAAAATCATGTTTTGTTTTTGTTACAAACTCTTATTTATTGTGACCTCAAACACTTAGCCATTTCAAACCCATTCTTAGCCATTTCAAACCCATTCTTAGCATTCTGATAGTCCTCAAATGCCATATCGATCTCCGCCTGTGAATTCATCACAAAGGGACCACACTGAACCACAGGCTCACCGATTGGTTCGCCAGCAATCAAAAGAAACCTCAACGGCCTCGAGGTTGACTTGTTCCACACGCTAACTAAATCCCCTGGTCCAAACACTACAATATGGTTCGCCGATATAGCGGAAGACTTCAAGGAACCAAACACACCTTCATCGCCTTCTATAATATAGGCGAAAGCGGTCCAAGATTCCGGAACGGCCTGGTTGGTTTGAGATCCTGGCTTGAGGGTAAAGTCAAGGAACATTGTTGGTGTTCTTGTGTAGATTAGAGATTGGATTCCCATTGAATCTCCGGCTATAACCTTAACCTCAACTCCTTTTTCTTCTGCTCTCGGTATGTCTAAACTCGACATTATCTTATATTTCGGCTCGATCCTAAAAAAAATCAAAGAACATCAAAGTTACAAAATTTTACTTATTTTTGAGAGGATAATAGAGAATCTTGTTTTTACATTTTGTCACTTGAAGGGAGATTGATCCAAAGTTGTAAACCATTGTTGGTTTCTTCTTCAGGCATTTCTAAATGGATTATTCCTTTTCCTGATGTTAACCACTGAACATCTCCGGCTCGGATTGTACCATTATGACCTTTGAGATCGTTGTGAATGATTCCTCCCTGCGTAAATTTAAAGCCATTTTTCAAAATTCATAGGAATCAAGATTCAAGAATCGAATCTGAAAATAATAAATAAATAAAAAGAATCGAATCTGTAGTTATTTTAAGAATATATGTATATAATTCTCACCTCGAACATGTATGTAACACTTTCAAAACCTGCAAAGTTTTGATACATGAGTTACATTACTGAGCAAAATATTCTTTAAAAGAAGGTATTGATGATATTGACCTCTGTGAGGATGATCTGGATATCCAGCAGAAAGCGAAACTGATCAGGAAACAAGAGTAAAACAGAACAATTTATATTCTTTATATACATTGAAGATCACATTATTTTATTTACGGATTTGAGGAAGGAAGAAATTTACATGTAAATTCAACAAGTGACACGAACGGGTCCAATAACTTATGCTCACTCCTGAATTAACCCCACAAGAAAAAAAAATTTATCAAGAAACTTGAAGCTGAAGCTATTGGATTTGCCTGAAAAAATTTTGAGAAACCAAAAAGAAAAAAACTCACTTTGTGATGCCTTGTCTATATACTGCTCCTTTGTCTTCTTTCTGAAGATTTGGTAATATTATCTTGATTACAAGTCTCGGTACGCTATTATTGTGGGAAGTATCAGACATGGTGGTGGTGATGATTGTAATTCAATGAAACTCCTTGAGAGGAGATGTTGTATTGATTAACGTATATATAGAGTACGAAGAGAATATTCTAGAGTAAATACAATAAATGATATTTCCATATATCTCTATCTAGCGCACCCCCCCCCCCCCCAGTCTGATCGGGAGGTTGCCGTACGTTCAGGGTGGAGCGGAAGTCAAGAAAAACAGATGTTGGCAAGCCTTTGGTAAAGATATCGGCGTACTGTAGAGATGTAGGAACATGAAGAACCTTGACATGTCCTAACGCCACTTTCTCGCGAACGAAATGAATGTCGATCTCGATGTGCTTCGTTCGTTGATGTTGAACCGGGTTGGTGGAAAGATAGACAGCGCTGATGTTATCGCAATATACCAATGAAGCTTTTGTAATCGGCAACTTGAGCTCAAGAAGAAGGTTGCGTAACCAAGTGAGTTCAGCAACAGTGTTAGCAACTCAATTGTATTCGGATTCAGCGCTGGAGCGAGAAACCGTTGGTTGTCGTTTCGCAGACCAAGATACAAGATTATCACCAAGAAAAATACCAAATCCGGAAGTAGAGCGACGTGTGTCAGGGCATCCGGCCCAGTCCGCGTCACTGTAAGCAATGAGAGACATGGAGGACGAGGAGCTAAGGTGGAGGCCATGAGAGATTGTACCTTTGAGATAGCGAAGGATGCGTTTAAGAGCAAGGAAATGTGATTCACGTGGATCATGCATGAAGAGACAGATTTGTTGGACAGCGTAAGCGATGTCGGGGCGCGTGAAGGTTAGATATTGGAGAGCGCCGGCCAGACTTCGATATAGAGTGGGATCGGAGAATGGTTCACCATCACCAGCAACGAGCTTGGGCTTGGTATCGACTGGCGTGAGACACGGCTTGCATTCAGTCATGTTGGCCCGATGAAGAAGATCAGCAATGTAATTTTGTTGATGAAGAAAGAGCCCCTTGTCATTACGAGTAACCGATATTCCGAGAAAGTGATGAAGAGGGCCATCATCGGACATTGGAAACTCGGCAGAGAGAGATGCAATAATGGATTGCAAAAGGGCCTGAGAAGAAGCCGTGAGAATCATGTCGTCAACATATAAAAGGAGATATGCCAATTCCCTGCCACGACAAAGGACAAACAACGACGTATCCATAGTACTTTGGACAAAACCAAGACGAGAGGTGAAAGTAGCAAACCGATGAAACCAAGCACGGGGAGCCTGCTTGAGCCCATAAAGTGATCGGCGAAGAAGACAGACATGGTCAGGACGGGACGGGTCTTTGAAGCCGGGCGGCTGGTGCATGTAGACAGTCTCCTTGAGATCCCCATGAAGAAAAGCACTCTTGATATCAAGTTGATGAAGAGGCCAATTCTTTGTGATAGCAACATGAAGAACAGAACGAATAGTCGCAGGTTTTATGACAGGACTAAACGTCTCATCACAGTCAACTCCGGTTTGTTGAGATCGTCCATTAACGACAAGACGCGCCTTATATCGAGTAAGCTTCCCGGTGGAGTCAAACTTGTGCCTGAATAACCACATGGAACGAACAACATTAGCATTCTTGGGCCGTGGTACTAAAGACCACGTTCCCGTTTTAATAAGAGCACCATATTCCTCTCCCATGGCAGGGTTCCAGTTCGGGTCATTGGCGGCCTGAACATGCGATATTGGTAGTGGAGAAACTTCACAAGTGTGAAGGCAAAGACGATTCACCGGTTTGCGAATGCCATCACGTAAGCGAGTACGCATCGGATGTTGTGGACGACGTGGAGGAGGAGGCGGTGGAGGAGGAATCGGAGAAGTGATGGGAGGCGAAGGTGGAGGAGAGATGGTTGCAGCAGGTGTGGTCACCGGAGGAGAGGAGATCCGACTGATGAGAGGCGGCATGTCATAGAGTTGCGCTGACGAAGTCATTGGAGTAGACCGCGAGGCAAAGGGAAAAGTACATTCATCAAAAACAACGTGTCGAGATAAGATGATCTTGTTTGATGAGAGATCAAGGAGACGATAGCCACGATGTTCATTAGGGTAGCCGAGGAAGACACAAGGAGTAGACCGTGGAGAGAGCTTGTGAGTAGCGGTGGCAAGAAGGTTCGGATAACATAGGGAGCCGAAAACACGAAGGTGATCGTAAGAGACCTTGACGTTGAGAAGACGAGTGAACGGAACCTCATTATTGATGGCTGATGATGGTAGGATGTTGAGGAGATAAGCAGCTGTGTGAAGTGCTTCAACCCAGTAAACCGGTGGCATGTGAGCTTGAAAGAGAAGTGTGCGGACGAGATTGTTGAGAGTGCGAAGGAGTCTTTCCGCTTTACCGTTTTGTTGGGAAGTATACAGACAAGAGAAGCGAAAAGTTGTACCGGTGGATTGAAGATGAGCGCGGAACTGATGGTTGTCAAATTCGCGGCCATTGTCACATTGAAGAGAGCCAATTTCTCGGTTGAAGTGAGTGCGAACCATGGCAGAGAAGTGAAGATAACGGCTGAGAGTGTCACTCTTGCGTTTGAGAGGGTAAATCCATACAAAATGACTGAAATCGTCGAGGAAAACCACATAATATTTTATTCCAGAAACACTTGATATTGGAGAAGTCCAAATATCAGAGTGAATAATGTCAAAAGGTCAAAAAGAAACCGAAGAAGAAGAATAAAACGGTAATCGAACATGTTTCCCTATCTGACAAGCATGACACAAAGTTGTCATGTCATGTGAAGGGAAAGAGATACAACCGAAAGAAGATAAAAACTTAAGTGTAGATAAACCCGGGTGGCCAAGACGACAATGCCATAGAGTCCCGGTAGAAGCAGAAATGGAGAGAGCAAGCGGAGGCGAAGAAGATGGTGCGACGGAGTATAAAGGGCCACTGCTGTCACATCGGAGAAGACGGTGCTGCGTTTGAAGGTCCTTAACAGAGAAACCAAAAGGATCAAACTCAACTGAACACAAGTTATCAGTGACAAAACGTCGAACGGATATCAAGTTAGTGATCATTGATGGACACACAAGAACATCGCGAAGATGAAGTGGACGAGACAAAGAAGGTATAGTGGTATGTCCCGTGTGTGTAACCCGAACTAAGGAACCATTGCCAACGGTAACAGGAGAATGATAGCTTTTATTAAAAGAGGAACGTAGCGTACCTGGCTGAGTGCTAATGTGATTCGTAGCTCCCGTGTCCATGAACCATCCCGAGTCATTAGGATCCGCGAGGCTCATCGAGCTGAAAGAGCGCGGAAGAGAAGACGGTGTGTGTGAGCTGGCAACAGAAGGTGTTGGAGGGATTTGCTGGGCATAATGAGCCTGAGGATAAGAGCCGAGAATGCTAGAAGCAGATGGAGCTGGCGGGGCCGATGGAGGTGAAGACGGATACGATATTGGAGGGTACATCGGAGGAGCACCGTAAGCAGGTGGAGACAGCCAAGGCAGTTGCTGATATCCCCACGGAGGTTGCTGGTAACCATACGGTTGCTGGGACCAATAGTTGTTGTTGTATCGTCCACGGCCGCGATTGCGCCCGCCACGGCCACGACCACCACGTCCTCTACCGCCAGATTGGTGTTGGTACGACTGCGATTGAGAGGGAGGAGGCGAAGGCTGAGCAGAGTACAAAACGGTAGAAGAGGAGGAGCTAGAGTTGTTGGTAGCGGTAGGTTTAACATGACGAGAGAGGCGGTGCTCTTCAGAGAGAAGCATGGAACGGGCCTTGGAGAAAGAAGGAAAGGGAGATTGATGTTGAATAACATTGATGATAGCATCAAACTTATCAGAAAGGCCGTTGAGCATGTACATAACAAGAGAACGATCAGGCACGGGTGAATCAAGGTGAGCCAGGACGTCGGAGAGCGTCTTCAATTTGTGACAATAATCAGTGATGGACATGTCACCGATTTCAAGCGTGCGAAGTTCATTATCGTATTGGATCGCTTGAGCTTCTTTGTTATCATGAAATAGGTTTTCGAGAGAGAGCCAAAGTTCCCTTGCGGTGGATTTTGCCTTGAGGATGATGTCGAGAATCTTTTCTGACACGGTACCGTAAATCCACATCTTTACGAGACCATCTTGTTCTTGCTTGTTAATGGAGAAAGTCAGTTCCCTATATATATATACAGAGAGAGAGATGCAGAGGATAGACTGGAACTGGAAGTTGTAGGTGAAGGTGAGTGGGTCCCATGGATATGTGTATGGACCAAATGTAACTATTGCTGAATAATTCATTAAATTTGTAATTCCACTTAAGGGTGTTTTCAATATGGAATTGGAAGGATTTAAGTTTTGATGAATTTTTAGATTATTTTTTTGATTTTATATGATTATGTGGAGTGAATTAGTTAAATAACTACAATCATATATCTAAACCATTTATAATCATGTATCAAAACCATGAGATTTGATTCTATGTATTTTTAACAAGGAAAGTTTCTTAAATTCTTTGAAAACATTAAGAACCTTATCGGTTTTGGTATTTTAATAAATTTAAAAATCTAAATCCAAATATTATGTTATTCAATCAATAATTTGAAAATCTTCATCAACATTTGGTGTTATTTAATTTGTGATTCTCAATTACAAATTAAAATCAAGTGCTATTCCATATTAAAATCTAAACATGGATTTGATTTGAAAATAGATTTTAATGGATTTGAGAATGATGTTATGTTATAAATACAAAAGCAAGTTGCAAGTTTTTTTAAAAAAAATTATACCTTCAGTATATTTTGGATAATTGTGAATTTTAAGTTTTTTATATAAATCACTAGTTCAATAACACTCAGTGTTAATAAGCTTTTTAAAATTTATAATCCAAAACATAGAATTTGATAAATCAAAGCTTTTTAAAATTTATAATCCAAAACATAGAATTTGATAAATCAAATTAAATAATTCCAAATGTTAGATTTAATGCACCCCTAATATTTTTCTACATTAATGAAATTCTCATGTATTAAATAATGATTATACTATTTGTCATGGATGCTTTTTTTAATTCATGTTGTTACTCTAAGGAAAACATATCATAGGTGATTAGAATAAGAATACAGAATGCTACAAGTTTCGTATGGTCGTTTTAGTCTTAAAGGACCAGTAATATTTAACAAAAATAAAATATAAATAAAGGCCAGTTGGAAAATCGAAATATATTTGCGTTCACACTATAAAAAGATTCTCTGAACTTATGATTGACAAGCATGCGCATGTATAAACAGATCTAATGTATCATTTTAGACTAATGTATCATTTTAGACATTTGCGACTTTTATGTAATGTGAATGTGAATGGTACTACTGCATATGATATCGTACGTGTGGGTTTTTTTTTTTTTGATGATTAGTAAATATTTCATTCAAAATGAATAGGTTATAAATCTAGACAGTGAAATCCATAACAAAAAAAAGATAAAACATAGAAAATATAAATCTGGCAAATTTTGCAGTCCGTCCAGTCGACATTGAACCAGAGACTAACGGAGTAAGGCGAAGTGATGACAACATCTTTTAAGTATCCAAAATCTGAAAAGCTGTATAGGCAAAGTTCGAGAACCGGAGACACTCAAATTCTTAGCATTAGAAGTCGATGAAAGGAGACCCTCACAAAGATCAACGGAGGATACTTCATAAACTTCGATCACCAACTCCTCGTACGTGTGGGTTTGATATATAATTCGGTGAAATATTCAATTATCTGATATTTTCGACACTAACCAACAATTGTATTTCACTTTTCCTGTTCTGTTTAACTTATGTAGTAATGATTTGGCCGTATATTTTTGTCATAAAAAATAATCATTTTCTTAACGATTGTTTTGCTTACTGATTGGCACATTTTAAATGTTGTCTATAGTTTAGTCATACTGTGTGTTTGCAGAAACATTTGCATATGACTCATAATCGTATTGAATTTCGTTTAAAGAAATTCGTTAATTTCAATATTATTTTGAAAACGACACAATATTATAACATATCATTTCATTAAACAAATCACATAACTATGTATTTCTCAAACATTGTTCGAATGGATTTATAGTAATTTATGGGAAGGAGTCGAGACGAGTGATGGTGCATGGAGTACGATCTTTGTTGTGGTCGTGTGGTGGGCATGGAAGTGGCGGTGTGAAAACGTGTTTGGGGATACACGACTGTGGAAGGACCGAGTGAGCTTCATTAAGAATTGGGTTAAGGGGGTAATGGTCGCGAACTCAAAGTTGCAGCCACTGTCAGAGACGGAGGTAAGGGTGGAAAGGAGTATTCGGTGGGAAGTGCCGCAGTCGGGTTGGTATAAATTGAATACAGATGGTGCATCAAGAGGCAATCTAGGTCCAGCTACGGCGGGAGGTGTGTTGCGAGATGCAGTTAGGACTTGGTGTGGTGGCTTTGCGATGAACATTGGGAGATGCTCGGCACCATTGACAGAACTATGGGGAGTTTACTATGGCTTGTGCATTGCTTGGGAGAAACGCGTGACTCGAGTGGTGCTCGAAGTGGATTCAGAGTTGGTGGTTGGTTTTCTCACGACAGGGATTTGAGATTCACATCTTTTGTCTTTCCTGGTACGCTTGTGCTATGACTTTTTATCGCAGGACTGGATAGTCCGAGTTGTTCATGTGTATAGGGAGGCTAATCGTCTTGCAGATGGATTAGCTACTTATGCGTTTTTTTTACCATTTGGTTTTCATGTTTTGAGTATGGTTCCTTTAGACGTTGATTTGATCTTTAATGAGGATATCAATGAGTATTTTCAAATGAGACGAGTTCGATTGTAATTTTTGTTTTATTAATAATATGAGGGTTTACCCTCACTCATTCACCCAAAAAAATGTATCTATCTCTCTTGTAACGGACGAGGGCCTTAAAATGTCGTTAGTCAACTAGTTAAGACTTGAGACAAAAAAAATTCTAAAACAAAATATATTTTTGGTAAATTTCTAAACAATATTGTTGCAGAAAATGATTCATTAACATCTGATTTTTGTTTTATTACCACCCTATGATCTGTCTCTGTGTGAAACTAGAATTTATGATGGTTCTACGTAAACTCATGCAAAGAAAATAGTTATAAGAACTACAGATCTTAAATCTTATCTTAGAAGTCGAAAAATTGAGTACAATGTCTAAGTTCATAACTCGTAATGTGTCTTACTCTTGAGTGCCGACAATGTTTGACCACATTTAAATATTTTTTCATTGGGTGGTCACACCACATCTATTTTTATTTCTTCTTTAAAATATGTATTTCAAACGACTCAAACCTAACTTTCTGATTAGTTGAAACGAACACTGATATTTAAAGAAAAGTGGTTCGTTGTTATGTTACGTTTAAAATAAAAATTTGGCTGCTTAACCAGCTAATAAGACAAATTTAGTATTCTTCATTGTCAGGCTATAAAATATTGAAACAATATTGCATATTAGTAAACCTCTGCATCAGTCACATGTTGCGGTTCAATACAAGAAAACAGTCCATAAGTGACTGCGATTTGTGATTGAAAAATCAGTCACTAATATTTGTGACTACTTTGAGACGAACTAGTGACTGATTTGCGACGGAGCAAATAAGTGTCGCAAATTTGCGACGCAAGAATCTGGTCGTAAGAGTGTCGCAAATTAGCGACAACATTGCGACATATATTCGGTGGTTCCGTGGTAGTCACATATCAGTCACTAATTTGCGACTCTATTACAACGAAAAGAGTTGTCACAAATTTGTGACACATATGTTACCAAAACAAAAGTCACAATTTAGCGACGCCACCGTGGGTATCACAAAAGCGTCGCAAATTCTATGTCGGCAGAAGAATACAAAAAGAAATCTATGTCGGCCAAAAGGAAAGAAAATTTAAAACGTGTTTACTAACTGGTCACCTAACTCAGAGATATTTTTCTTAAGGTAGTGGGAAAGTAGAGGCTAAAGCGTCACAAATTTGTGACTCCGGTTTTGGCGTCACAAAGTAGAGGCAAATTATTTTGCATATAAATACCATGTATCCTCCTCTCATTTCATTCACTCAAATCTCTCTAATCCACACCTCTCTCTCTCTGAATAAAAAAAAGTGTGGGGAAAAAATAATTTGTTTGAAAAAAATATTCGGTGAGAAAAAAAACAAAATGTGGCCTTATTCATAGCGGTCTTGGATGTACAACCGATTCAATTCAGTTACCAACAATATATCTGGTGAATTTGTGGAGGGGGTCGACCAATTCACGAGGTTTGCAGCAGCCCAAGACTTTGCTCTCAATAGTGGAGGTAAAATATACTGCCCTTGTGCTACCTGTAGAAATTTGCGTAGACCAAAACCGGTTAATACTGTAACGAATCATTTGCTTAGTAATGGCTTTATGGAAGGATATTACGTTTGGACGGAACACGGGGAAGATTATAGTGTAGTAGGAGTAGGTAGTAGTAGCAATTACGAAAATGCCCAGTTTAGTACCGGTAATGATCAAATTAGTATGGGTAATGAAGAGATGAATTATGATGGTAGTAATATTTACGCTGAAATGGTTGAAGATGCATTTCATGTTTCTACGCAAATGAATGAATATCAACATGAACATGATCAAACTGGAAATGATTATGTTTATGAAGAACCTACCGGGGACGCGAAAAAATTCTACCAATTGTTAGATGCTGCTAATACGCCATTGTATGAAGGTTTTAGACAAGGTCATTCGCAATTATTGTTAGCGTGTCGACACATGAACATCAAATCAGACCATAATTTGGCAGAAGTTTGCATGGATTCATGGTCAGAAGCGTTTACAGAGTATTTACCTCAGCCTAATCGTGCAACCCGATCATACTACGAGACGGAAACATTGATAGGAAAGCTAGGGTTGCCGGTTCATAAATACGATGTATGCGAGGATAATTGTATGCTTTACTGGAAAGAAGACGCGGCATTGAAGAATTGCAAGTTTTATGGAAAACCAAGGTATATGCCTGATACCGGAGGGCGGAAGAGAGTGCCAATTAGTAAAATGTGGTATCTTCCTATCGCTGATAGGCTGAAAAGATTGTACCTATCAGAGAAGACTGCAGCGGCAATGAGATGGCATGCTGAGCACGAGTCACAAGACGAAGTTATGTGTCATCCATCTGATGGTGCAGAGTGGAAAAATTTTGATCAACTCCATCCCGATTTTGCGGCGGAGACACAAAACGTGCGGCTTGGATTATGTACAGATGGTTTCAATCCTTTCGGTATGTCGAAGCATCATTCGTTGTGGCCTGTGATCTTGACCCCTTATAATCTACGTCCAGAGATGTGTATGAATGAAGAGTATTTGTTTTTAACAATTTTGAACTCGCGACCAAATCATCCATGCGGGAGTCTTGATGTTTTTCTTCAACCACTGATCGAGGAGCTAAAAGATTTATGGAATAATGGAGTCAAAGCGTACGATGTATCATTAAAGCAAAACTTCAACCTCAAAGCCGTTATGTTGTGGACGATTAGTGACTTTCTAGCATATGCTATGTTATCGGGATGGATGACACACGGAAAACTAGCTTGTGCCATTTGCAAAGAAGATACAAATGCATTCTACTTGCAAGCTGGTCTGAAGACATGTTGGTTTGATTGTCATCGGAGATTTTTGCCGCAAGATCACCAGTTAAGAAGGAACAAAGTTAATTTCCGAAAGGGACGTAACGCTATAAATTTATCTCCACCAGAATCGTTGACGGGGGAACAAATATACCAGAGTATACAAAACAGCAGAGCAAAAAAAAACATCTGAATGTGGTGGAAATGGGCATAAAAAAAAACTTCCCGGCTATGGAGATTGGCATAATTGGCATAAAGAAAGCATTTTTTGGGAGCTTCCGTACTGGGTTGATCTAAATCTACGACATTGCCTTGATGTGATGCATATTGAGAAGAACTTTTTTGATAACATCATGTATACTGTGATGAATGTCAAAGAAAGATCAAAAGACACGGTGAAGTCAAGAGTAGATATGGACAGACATTGCCACCGACCTGAACTGCGGGTGGATGAGTATGGGAATGCCCCATTCCCTATTTGGAGATTGCCCACAAGAGGAGTAGATGCATTACTAGACTGGGCGAAAATTCAAGTCAAATTTCCAGATGGTTATGCAGGAAACTTAGCAAGTTGTGCAGACATCAATGCTCGAAAGTTTTAGGGAATGAAAAATCACGACTGCCATGTTTTCATGGAGCGGTTGCTTCCGTTCGTATTTGCAGAACTTCTTCTAAGAAACGTTCACCAAGCATTGTCAGGTACGTATACATATAGAAAGTCTTTTGTTACTTTTCTGGTGCTCTGGTTGTTGATTTTGAGATATGTTTTTTCAGCAACTGGAGCATTTTTTTGTGACCTTAGTAGTAGATCGTTGGATCAAAGCCGGCTCCAAATTTTGAAGGAGAATATTGTTATGATACTCTGCAATTTGGAAAAAATCTTCCCACCTGCATTTTTTGATGTCATGGAGCACCTACCTATTCACTTGCCATACAAAGCCGAGCTCGGGGGTCCCGTGCAGTATCGGTGGATGTATCCGTTCGAAAGGTTCTTTTGACATTTGAAAGGCAGAGCAAAGAACAAAGCCCGTCCAGCAACATCGATTGTTAAAGCGTACAGGAACGACGAGACATCTAATTTCTCTGAACACTACTTTCCACCAAACTTATCCATAGCTGCAAGAAGAAGGTAAATAATTAAGAACCATATAATTTGTTTTCTGATGTTGAATTTTATGCATAGCATATTAATTAACAAATAAATTTTGTAGGGCTTCTCGATACAAGGAAGGTGAAGTACCCATGTATACTGCACCAGTGCCAGATATATTTACTGGGGTCGGTCGCCCAGATAAATGTACTGAATTTTGGTTGAAAGACATTAACTATACGACAGCGCACTCATATGTTTTGCGTAATTGTGAGTATTTTCGACCGTTTAAAAGGTATTAATGTTTTCTCCTAAATAATTGTTGGTTACGTCATATGGTTTCAGATCCTTTAGTAATTTGTTGTTTCAAATGCAGCTACTTGGATGCACATATTCGAGTTGAAAACCCAGGAATATCTGATGAAGAGGTCACAGCGAAAAAAGATGATGAATTCCATTCATGGATGCGCCAATATGTAAGTATTCCTATTATTTAATTATCATTTTTATATAATTAAATATTATATAATTCTCTATGTAGGTGCAAGCGGTAAAACATGAACGCAATTTTCCAATGTGGGTTCACGAAATATTAGATGGTCCTGAGAATAAGGTGAAGTCGTGGCCAATGTATTTTACGAGGGGGTATATGTTTCACACGCGTGAGTACGGAGAATGAAGGAAAACAATGAATTATGGAGTTTGTGTTCGAGGACAAAATTATTCAGACGCCTCCGATGAAAAAGATTTCTATGGCACAGTTGAAAAAATTATCGAACTCACATACCCCGGAATCTTGAATTTAAAGATAATCCTTTTTAACTGTCAATGGTATGACCCTACGCTCAATAAAGGGACCGGAAAGAACGAGGTTGGCGTTGTCGATGTGCTCTCATCTCGAAAATATCCAAAATATGAACCATTCATATTAGGTACAAATTCACGTTCCTCTAAACTTATGTCATACTTATAATTTGTACTAACATGAAATGTTATTCATCCCAGCGTCTCAAGCTGATCAGGTTTGTTATCTTCCTTATCTAAATCCAAAGCGTTCTCGGAGAACATGGTTATCCGTTGTGAAAGTGAATCCGCGAAATCGAATTCAAGGAAAGTTTGTGGAAAATGAGGAGGTCATTTTGCAACAAACGGTCGATGAGAATACCACCTCTACGATTCATGAATTAAATGTCGATAGTTTAGTTTATGTGACTTATCCGATGGAAGGTCTTGCTTACGAAACTGAAGACGAAGATCCTACCGATGAATTTCAATGTAATTTATCTGACCACGCCTCCGACGAAGAACCTTACGATGAATAATGTGACTATTTATATGTTTTTATTTGTATTAAGTGTGACTATTATATGTTTGTATGTGTATAAGTATGTAATTTAAGAAATTTGTATGAGTGTGTAATTTGCTTGACTAAAATATGTTTTTCATTAAATTTTTTTTTTTAATCCCATATACATATACAAGGTATAATGGAAGCTAACGATTACATTACAACGGCACAACAGTTTACACTACAATACATACTATCACAAAACCCGGGTTAGAATCAGGGTAACCACACCCTTTTGTTATATTTACTAAAAATCATAGATAAATAAAAGGCAGTATAACAGATAACAATTATATTACTATGGCACATCGGTTTACACGGATCAAACTTACAACCGAGCCCGAGTTCGATTCTGGCCGACTACACCGTTTTTTAAAAATTCGTAGTGACTACTTTGTGACGCTTTTGTGACAACATAGGTTTAGGGTTTCAGATAGGTTTTGAATTATGTGAAACCCTTAATAGGCATGGCAAATTAGTCACTAATAATCGAAACCATTTGACATTTTAACACATTTAAAACGAAAATGCATGCCTCCATGATTCATAGATGTATTCTACCTTCTACAAACCCAAATTCAAAGTTTCCAATATGTGGGAGTACATTTTTTATGAATGTAAAAAAAATCAAACTAAGTGATAATCTCATTTCATATACTTTAGGTTATAAGTACTTGTTACTTTATGGTAGAATAGGTTTGATTCATGTGTTTCTAAATTTTCTTTGTTATTGGTGGTATAAAAGATATATCCATTTTTAAAGTGTATATGGCTTAGGGAAAGGCTAAATTTCCCAAATTTTGGCTCTAAATGTTTAGAGTTTAGGGATTTGAGTTGTGACTAACTTGCAGTCATCACAAATCAGTGGCAAATTTGCCTCCGATTACCGACCCATTTGAGACTGATATTTGGGCCACTGTTTACACTAAATTGGCCCTTTTGGCGGTCCATTTTGCCGCCCAAAATAAAAAATACCCACTGATTACCGACGCTTTAGCGACGCCGGTAAAAAACCTCGATTATATCGTACACCCAAGAGTCATTTTCAGATTTTACTCTAAGTTTCATTTCTTCTTTTCTCTCAACCCCTCACGAACTCACCAAAAAACCCTAACTTCCCTTAATCCTTTTCATCATTCCTTTTGATTCCGTGCTAAATTCTTCTCTTTCTCTTTGTTGTTCATCTGGATAACTCGATGTCTTCATCGAATCGGTTACAGATTGAACATTTTGATTCTGTTCTTTGGTTCGAAAACCCTAATTTCTTCGTCTTCTTAGTTATAAAACCCTAGATCTCTCTCTCTCGATTTCGATTTCAGAAACCCTAATCTCTATATCTCTCTCATTTTTGATTCAAACCCAAATCCAAATCCCTAATCTTTTGAGAAAGCCTAATCGATATGGCTGGGTCCAAATCCGTCAGAACCCGAGGAGGTTCTACTCGGTCAAAACCACGCTCTACCGCCGGCGGAAACTCAACCGGCGGAGGTAACTTAAACGGCCGAGGTAAATCAATCGTCAGAGGTAACTTAACCGGCGGAGGTAACTCAAGCTCCGGTTCCAAAGCGAACGGCAAAGCAATCTCCGCCGATGGAAAACCTAAACCCACTAATGGAGGTACCCTCAGAATCCCAGGTTTTGATGGAGACCGTCCCTCAGCGAACCGTCTTCCAGTAGACTATCCCGGGAAAGGTAAAGGGATATCCGGTGGTGGTAAATCTAAAGCACAATCAACCTCACCTCATTCGGCCAATGCTGCAGATGGTTCACCACAAGGAGTTAGGTCAACAAACTTGGCGAGTTCTTCACATGACTCCAACGGAAAAAATCAGCTTTCTCCCCCTTCTCAGAACAACAGCAATCTCTCCGCCTCTCGACGCAACCTGCTTCCACTCTGACACAAACCGCTCTGACTCAGCGACAATCAAACTCTCAACTGCGAGCCAACCTCAATCTCAATGTGCAACCTCACCGCTTTAATGCTCCTAATCGGCCTCAGGAAGTAGAAGATGAAGAGGACGATGAAGAGGAAGCGAACGATGAAGAAGATGATGGAGATGGACTTGGTAATGAAGATCATGTGGATGAAATCCAAGTTGGTGGTAATGGTGGGGAAAACGAAGACTATGAGGCATTGTTGGACGCTGTGTTAGCCCATCCAGGGCGTCAAAGACTACCCTTCCTCAGTGAGGAACCTTTGGAGGATACATTTTGGTAAGTTTAGTAAGAAACCATTTGTCCACTGTTTATTGTTCAGAACACTGCTAGGTTGATCAAAATGTGTGTATTAGACTGCTAGGTCGACCAAAATGTGTGTGTATTAGACTGCTAGGTTGATCAATATGTGTGTGTATTAGACAGCTCATTTTTTGTCTCTTAGACTGTAGGTTGCTAAATATTTGTTATTTGTTAAACAGCCGATTGTACATGATTATACTTATTAAGGTTACTTCATTTTATAATTTTTTTTTTAAGTTACTCATTCTAATTGCTTATTTGTGATTTGTTTAACCTCTGTTTACATTTGTTTACAAGGTTTACTCGGAACAGAGGTTTACTGACCCGCGTCATTTCTGGAATATTTCGTCGGAAGTTTGATGGCCCATTCTACAGTTGGACCGTCACACCGATCGACAAGCAAGAAATATTTTTCCGAACTTTTGCGGTAATATTCATTTCTATTCTACTTGTTCAGTTGATTTTCTTAGCTCAATCATTTCATTCTTTTATTAACTACTTCTTTTTATCTGTAGAGCAACTACAATTGGGATGTTGGTATCACTCCGGTTGTGAGGGCTCACTTCAATCGGATTACAATTAAGAGGATGAGAGGAATAGTAAGTCAAGTTAGGACCCGTAAACCGAGGGTGAGACCAATCTGGATTAGTGATGAGAAGCTATGGGCTAGAATGTGTGCCTACTGGGCCACCACACAGGCTCAAGAGAAGAGCACTATGGCTTCCAACTCAAGAAACTCGGATCGTAACGGCCGTGGCCCACACAAGCACAGAACAGGCCAGTCTTCCTACCTCACTATTCAACAAGATATGGTAAGCACATTTTTCAGTCCTCACATGTTTGTACATTTTATTATTTCCTTCTCTTTCAGACTGATGTAAATAATGTGTCTTACCTATTCTGACAGGAGCAAGAACTACAGCGACCAGTCTCTTGGGGTGAAGTGTTTTTGAAGACACACACATTGCCGGATGGGAGCTTCATTGATCTTAAAGCTCAGGAGGTTGCTACAAATTACGAGAACACTCTGAGAGAGGCGATGGAACAGTCTGCAAATATGGAAGAAGATTCAGACAACTCCTCTCAACGGAATCTGACCGTCGAAGAAAAGAATGAGATCTTTTTGAAGGTATGCTCCCTCTTCTGTTCTGTTTATTATGTTTTAATCCTGTACTGTTGTCATTGTTTATTAATCCTTGTTTTTGCTATTGTAGTGCACTGAGTTTGATCCTAAGGGTACTCTTTATGGAGTGGGTCAGCTCTCACACATGCCTAACAAAGGAAAGAGAAAGATCAGCTATGGTGAATCTTCTTCACAAGGCCTGCAAGAGTTGCAGGAAGAGCTTAAGGTAGCACGACAAAAAATCTCTGACCAAGATGACGCGAATCTGCGACGTGATGCGGAGAATGCACGGCTTGCTCAAGACCTAGAGGCAAGTAAGGACCGGATCATTAAACTCGAGAACAAGATGCTCGCCTTCATGCAGCAAGCAACACCAACAGTTCAACAAGCTTCACCACAAATTCCAGTTGTCATCACTCCAGCGTCTGCAAGTGACCCTCCATGTCCAGCCAATGGCACCACCGAAGTAAACCTTCCAATCTCTTTTACTCTCTCTAAAACTCTGAAACTTTAAAACTTGGAAGTTTATCTTCCTTATTGAACTTGATAACATATTTTGTCAAGCTAAGTGCTTGATTTGTATATAATGGTTGTCCTTTCTTTTGCTTTGTACAATGCTTCTGCTTTTATTTGAATGGTTTTTGGTGTGTTTTTCATTTGATTTTGAATGGTTTTTGGTAGGTTTTTCTTCTCAATTATGGCATAACAAAACAACATAAAACGACACATAATTGTAACAAAATTGCCACTGAAAAGTGACCAAATATACGAACAAACAAAACCATGGCGTCGCAAATTAGAGGCAACTTAGTCACAAAATTGTGACTACCATGTAACTACGAACTATTCGAAACAAGTATGACAACGTCGCTCATCAGTCGCGGTTTTATGACTACCAAATTAGACACAAAACTGTCACAAATTACCGACTACAAGAGCGAGACAGAGTGGTTGCAAATTAACGACGCTAAAAGTGGTCATCTATCAGTCGCAAATAAAGGCAGTGGCTAATCCGTCACTTATTTGCAACTCCAGGATACTGTCGGATGAGAGTCGCTATTTACCGACTGACTTTTTCAGACGTAACGGAGTCGCAATTTAGTGACGCTTTAGCGACGCCAGAAATTTGCGACGCACGTTTTGCGACGCCGAGTTGGCGTTGCTAAGTAGTCGCAAATGGGTCATTAGTGACAAATTTGTGACGCTTCTGGGAGTGGCAAATGGCATGTTTTCTTGTAGTGGTTGTATATAAAATATGGGGGATGATGTGATGTCCGCTCCAAGTATGAACGTCCGCATTTTATTCAAGGGATATATACGAAGCATAAAATTTCAAGATATGAATATAAGATATAATAGAATGATTCGAAATCTTTTGAGTTTGTCCATATTGGTCTTGAGACCTCTTGTTGTTAAAAACTTGAACAGAAAATGAGCATATTCTATACAATAATAAGATAGAGAGATGAAAAAAATAATTAGATATAGTAGGAGATCCTTCTCAAAAATTCCATCTAGGGATGAGGCAGTTTTAAGTGCTTAAGTTGAGCTTTTCAAAGCATGAAAGATCACAAAGTGAATAGAGTGATTTGGCTTGGCCGGCAATCTTACGGCCAAAAGCTTGGCCTTCCTATGCCTATCACATATCAGTTCTTATGAATATTTTACGCTCCATAAACGAGTGGTGAGTGTCTATTGAAGAGCATTCACAGAGGAGCACAACTCATCGCACAAATTGTAACTCGGAATGATAGGAGACATTCTTATGTAAAGAGTTATTTGTTGATGAGAGTGTTTTATCCTCTTCTTAGTGAAGTTTCTATTTCAACATTTTTGGCTTGGCATTCTTTAGCCACCAGATAGCAAGTTAATTTCGGCTAAGAGCTTGGCATATTCCTTTGTTTTAGCAAGATGTTAAAACATTTATGGCCTAGTAAATATGTATAATCAGTTTAGATGGAAATGCCTTTTAAACACTAAAAGCAAGCTATGAGAAATTATTATATTTTCTAAATGATCCAAGGGGATTCACAAACCAAAATAGAACACAACTTCTTTAGTACTCGACATATTGATATTTTATTGATTACTGTGGTGTGAATAGGTGAGAACTGAGAACACAAAGTAGATTTCACTTTTAGGTGTAATGAATGAATCTAATTTAATGAAAAGTTCCAAAGTCAAAAATATATATTAGAGGCTCTATTGTGGGTGATTCCACCATTATCTATAGCTATGGCCTATGGGTTCTTCTCCCCCACAATTACCCTCTCTATCATACAATTCACACACACACATTAAGAACTTAGGTGAAGATGTGAACATTTGACTTTATTTTTAGCATCTTCTGTTAATTCAAATGGCCTCAATGGCCCACCGTTTCCACCTGTCTGTCTAGTTTTGGCCCAAGAACACCAAACCCAACATTGTTTGGTTTCTTACCAATATGGTTTGTATGGTTGACATTCTTAGTGTGAGGGAAACAGAGAAAGCCATTCCATTCACACCATTCATGAAATTGCAGCATTACAAGAGACTCCTAAGAGGTGAAGCTTGAGAGCAACAAAAGTTTTGATAGTTTCTTCTCCATTTGTTTAGAAACACATTTAAGTAACAATAATTTCTAAAGCAAAGTTAGACTCATGTTTAGTTTATTATTCTCCACTCAACATTTAATACAACAGAAGAAACAAAACAAAATATGATCTAAACTTTCTCACAACAAAAGCATAACACACACAAGGGTGCTAAGTAGCAAAAGTACAAACAACATGATACTTGTAGTCCAAAAGGAGTTGAGAAAGCAAAATGGTTCTTCAAGAGGATTAGTGCAATTTTCATCGGTATGGAGTTGGCAAAGTAATTGATAAGCTGATGCTATTTGAGATTACTTGGATCTTGCATTTGAGCAAGCCTACTCCAAGGTGCATTTGAAGTTGGCTTGATACTCTAACCAGATCATCATCAAATGATGTATTGTAGTATATTATCATTTGTTCAAGATTCGGCATTGCCTCCAAGAAATGTTTGATCGTCTCCACCTCCATCTCTATGTCCACATTGTCATCATTGGTTTCACCATATTTCAATATCGTTAGAAACTTCACCGGACATTGTGATAGGGAAGAAGGCCTTTTCTCCAAACCTTGACACAAACACACATCCCCACATCCATTTGTAGTTTTGTGAAGGAATCCCTAAAACATAAAACAAACATCTCAAACTTTTTTTTTTGTAATATTTGTCAACAGATTCAATTTCAAGAGATTGATTTTCTTACCTTGAAGACAAGGGTTTCAAGATTAGGACAATTCTGGAAAAGATTTGGCAATGAATCCCATCCTACTTCCGGATTACTCTCGATAGTTAAATGAGTCAAGTTGTTGAATACCGGTATCGCTTCACAAGAAAAATTTAGTACCTAAAACAAAACAAAAAATCAACAAGATTTATCACTCTTTTCCAATCACTAATTAACTAAAACCCTTAAATAATGTTCTAGATTCACATACTTCAAGAGTGTCATAAGATAAGAAAAGGGTCTTCACATTGCATATTCCCATAAGAAACATTGTTGCATTACCAACCATCTCTGTTTCCTCCTCATTGTCTGATACATTTCTCATTTTTTCTTTCTGATAGTTCGTCATCCGAATATCAATACTAGCTTCAACCAGCGAATTAAACTTTGCTTTTCGATACCAGTGCGCAATATTATCAGAATATTCTAAATAGACAACATTTGGAGTATCAAATGATACACTCTTCGGACTTTCATCGTAGTTAGTACAACATAGCGTTAGTCTCTTAAGAGTTCTGGAAGCCACATTGCAAGAATCCCAATGAACCCACCCAAGATTACGCAAACTTAATTCCTCGAGCACGGGACAACCAGAGAGAAGCTTTGCAAACCCAATCTCACCCTCTTCAAACACAACTGAATCTAGATTCAAAGTATTAAGCTTTGGAAGAGAAACATTTCTAAGTTTAATTCTTGGACCATCAATCTTCACCCTAACCAGTGCCTTACTCGTAAAAACCTTCGAAGGCAACCAATACACCAATGTGGGAGAGACTTGTAGAGCAAGATCCGATACACCGTGTCTCAACACATTCAATATCCAAGGGAAGACATCTTCGTCCACAATACCGTCTCCACATTTTAGAGAGAACTTGTTAACATGATCTTTCCCTCGCAACTTCAACACTCTATCCACAAAATCTATGAAACTCGTCTGATCTTGCATCATATTATCTTGATGCAGAGAGGATAAGTTATTGAAATCAAGATTTGTTACTAGAGCAAAGAGATACCGCCATCTTTTCGATAGAAGTGATGTCAAAGCAGCTTCTTTTGTTGACAGATTAGACAGGATTTGACAAAGAAGATTGTCTGGTAAATTGTTGATTACTTCTTTGCAACAATCTTCCATGTTTTTGTGAGACAGATCAACAATACTTACAAACCTGAACAATATATATATCCAACAAGAGGGCTTCAGAAGCTTAAGTCAAAATACTAAAATCAATGGTCCTAAACTCCAAATCAGTTTCAAGGTCTAGTAAGATCCGGTTAAGATTCAAGAAAAAAAAACACAAACCCAAAAAAGAAAACCAGATCCTTTGAGATCACAAGATCAAAAGAAGAGATTAGAAAATTTACTTGTAATGGATGTAAAAGAAGATCCCATCAAATTCACCATACAACTTCAATCAGAAACTAGGATTTTTAACTTCCGACCAAAAATGATGTACCAACTTTTTTTATTTATTTATGTTTTTGGTTAAAGTCTAAAAGATATAGCAATTTGGTATTAAAAAATGTCTTGGAAACATGCCTTGTTTGTGTCCTTTCCTTTAAGATATTGTTAATAATTATTAATTCTTGTCTAGAGATATGAAGAAGTCACTTTCAAATGAATTTGACTTCTACAGCGGAATAAACTTGAGAGTTGAGATACAGTCCGGTTAATCATACCGGTCTGTTAAACCAACTAAAAACAGAGTAATCAAACCAGAACCAAATGAAATGGTTTTTGAAGAAGATCACAATGACTTCTTAGGCAAGTATTGTCTCATGCTTAGTTACTTCTCCACTCAACTACGAAACAACATTTTAACACAACACAGAGATTATAACATCTTCAGTTTCAAAAGAACAACAAAAACATTAAACACCAGTCATTAAACTAAGCTGCAGAGGAGAGAGTAGAGCAGAGTACATAAGACATAAACAAAGGAAATCTAAATTGCTTTTGAATTTAGTTCAAAGCATTGAGAAACCACGCATACTCTTCATTCGGAGGAGCAGAGCATTTCCTCGATAAGGTAGAAGGCATCGTAAACGACAAATCAAGATTCACAGAGATTACTTGGATCTTGCACTTTGGTGAAGCTATTCTCGGAATATTCTGAAGCTTCTCGGATAATTCAAACACAGAAGGGTCAAATGACATGTTGAAGTAAACTATCAAATGCTCAAGACGCGGCATTTTCTCCAAGAAATGCTTGATCTGCTCTATCTCCATCCCTTCATCATCAATGTCTAAATTCATAATTACCTTTAGCACCTTTACCGGAGAAGACGAAAGGTAAGAAGGATTCTTCGGAGTTTTACAAAGGCACATGTTCCCACAACCTTTGCTACTTTTGTGGTAAAGACCCTGAAGAAGCATAGAGATAAAAAAGTTTCAAACTTGTGACTTATAAACAAAGATGCTATAATGAATTTCTTTTTGATACCTTGAAAATAAGGGTTTCTAGATTTGGACAATTCTTGAGTAGACCTGGCAATGAATCCCATCCCATTTCCGGGTTACTCTCAACCGTTAATTGAATCAAGTTGTTGAATACCGGTGTTGCTTTACAGGAGAAAGCAAGTACCTGAAACAACAACAACAATAAACTCACTAATAACCAATGTGACACTAACAGTAACAATTTTCTTGATTTAAGTATCCATAAAAAGATTAGGATAAAGATGGAATTGATTTTTACAAACCTCAAGAGCGTTGGCGGATAAATAGAGGATTCGAACATTGCGTATTCCCATAAGAAAATCCGTCGCATTACCGACCATCACGTTCTCCACATCATCATCATCTTCCGAGAAATAGTCTTCCTCATCTGAACAGCCTGCATATCCAATCTGTCTGTCTGAGAGTCGAAGACCGATATGAGCTTCAACAAGCGAACTGAAATTCACTTTCGGATACTTTCCGGCAACACTGTCAGAATACTCCAAGTACTCAAGGTTAGGAGTATCAAACGACACGCTCTTCGGATTTTCAAAATCGTCTTCATAGAAAAACCTTAGTCTCTTGAGCGTCGCGACAGACACAGCGCTGAATTTCCAACTTTCCCACCCGATATTCATCATAACCAATTCCTCGAGCACGGGACAGCCCGAAAGAAGCTTTGCTAACCCAACACCTTCCTCTTCAAACACGACTGAGTCAAGATCAAGCGTTTTAAGCTTCAGAAGAAAAACATCTCCCGCACCAATTTCGACGCTGAGTTCATTTAATTTCAGCCGAACAAGTGTCTTGCTCACAAAGATCTGAGACGGTAAGCAATATTCCGAAAGACCTAGATTAAGATCCGACACACCGCGTCCCAATACATTAGAAATCCAACCGTTAACACGAACCGGATCAGGATATGCTGCAGGACAGTCTAGAGAGAATCTGTTTAAAGTAGCATTCCCTTGCAAAGTCAAGACTCTATCTACAAACTCCATGAAACTTGTACTAACCTCATCGTCATCGTCATCTTCGTTTTCAAATTCAAGATTTGTTACAGAGGCAAACGAAAAACGCCACCTTTTAGACAGAACCGATGTTGAAGCTGCTTCTTTTGTAGGAAGGAAAGACAAAATTTGGGAAATCAGAGGATTTGGTAGACTGCTGATAAAATCTCTTGACACAAAACCCATCTTATATTCGAACAAAAGATCAACAATTTCAACCTACACAATCAGAACAACAACAGAATTTTCAGAACTGAACTCAAAAACAGTTCCAAAGTCTTGTCTTTTCGTACACAATTGTACGGTTCAGTTCAGAAAGAACATGAATCCGAAGAAGAAATGAGGAAACTTACTTGGGCGCATCCAAACCATTGACGATTTCAGAACAATCGGACTCGGAGGTTTGTGTTGAGAAGTAAAATGGAAAATGAAAATTAGGGTTTATGTCAATGAGAAAGCAGAGTGGCGGGATGGGTGAATTCCAACGTTAAACGACGTCGTATAAGTCGTTGAAAGCTTTAGCAAAACGCCAAATCCCATTTCTAAAACGACGTCGTATAAGTGGTGGCTCTAGTCTTTTAAGCTTTAGCAAAAACCATTCCCTTATTTGGTTCTTAATTTGATGAAAGTGTATAAGTCATCCTGAAATTACTCCTAATTTGGTGCAATTATCATAATCTTAGTGAAGCCTTACAAAAAAAAACATGAAACCAATCTAGAATATGCATAATGAGAAGCTGAAACAGTAATAGACACACACTCATGGGTAAAACACAAAGCATAACACCAAAAGTGTTTTAAGGAACAAAAACAAGAGAAGCTTGCTTGGAGTTTTTAGACCTTTGACGCAAAGTTTACATATTGAGTAACTTAAAGAGCAGAGACCAGAATAAAACTAGCAACCAATGCTTTGCTAAACTTGTCTGAGACGAAGCAGGGGAAGATCTTCAAACCGGAAATCTGTTTTTAAAGAAGACGGGTCCATTTGTCGATGAGGAAGAGTGCACAGTAGATGAGAGGCTGATGTTATCAGAGATTACTTGGATCTTGCATTTTGGCGAGGCTACTTTCTCAAGCAACTGAAATTCGGTTAATTGTATACTCAGATCATCATCAAACCGAGTATCCCAGTATAGGATCACTTGTTCGAGATTCGGCACTGACTCCACAAAGTGCTTGATCAAATCCACCTGCCTATCAAAGTCATCTTTATAATTAGTGATTTCTCCAAACTTCAATACCTTTAAGGTCTTAACCGGACTCGTTGAGAGCCAAGTAGGAACACCATCCCAAGGTTTGCACTCACACCTGTCCCTCCCTGGAAGCTCGAAACATCTGTTTGTTTCTTTGAAACGGTATCCATCGTCCATACATTGATTTGTATCTCCGTAATGGAGTCCCTGACGAAAAATAAAGAAAATGGATATCATTCAGAAGTGTGTTTGAAAACAACTGTTTCAGCTGATGCATGAAAAGGATATGTGAACGTACTTCGAAGACAAGGGTTTCTAGATTTGGACAGCTCTTGAGTAGATTCGGTAATGATTCCCAATCCACGTCTTGGTCAGTCTCAATCGTTAAATGAATCAGGTTGTTGAAGACTGGTATTGCTTCAGCTTTACAACAGAAAGTAAGGACCTGAAACAAAACATTCATTAACTCGAACGATAAGCAAAGGATATATGAAGATATAGATGGGATTGATATGCAGACCTCAAGAGCTTCGGACGATAAGTAAAGGATCTTCACATTGCTTATTCCCTTGAGAAAATCTGCTGCATTTACTTTCTTTTGCAATTTATAACCATAATGACGATTTACTAAATCTCTTCCGCGAAAGACCTGAGCAGGTGTCATTCGAATGCCTATGCTAGCTTCAACAAGCGAATCAAAATTCGTTTTTGGATACTTGGCCGCAACAGTATCAGCAAATTCTAATTGGACAAGATTCGGAGTATCAAACGATACACTCTTTGGATTCTCGTCACAGTTCTCCAAACAAATCATTACTCTCTTAAGAGTTGGGTTAGACACAATGCAAGAATCCCAATAGTCCCATGCCATTTTAACCATAACTAACTCCTCAAGCGCGTGGCAACAAGAAATCAGCTTGGCAAACGCAGCACCACTCTCGTCTTTGAACGAAACATCATTAAAATTCAAAGCCTTAAGCTTTGGAAGAAACACTTCTCCCACATCAACAACGAACGCATCTGTACCTGCCACTTTCAGCGTAACCAATGTCTTGCTCATCAAGACCGTTGGAGGCAACGGATAATCATATTCCGATGCAATGTACAAATCGAGATCAGCCACACCACGCTCCAACGCTTTGAGTATCCAACCATTGACTCGAGATGGATCAGAACCGATTTTACACTTGAGAGAGAATTTGTTTAACGGAGCATTCCCTTGCAACGCTATTACTCGATCCACAAAAAGCTTAAAACTTTGACGCAAATGTTGCCTTCTTCGTCTACCCATTTTAGGCTGGTCATAGATGGAGTTATCTAAATCCAAATTTGGTACAAAAGCCAACAGATACCTCCACCTTTTTGACAGAACTGAAGTCAAAGCAGCATCTTTTGTGGTGAGGAAGGATAAAATGTTGCCAACAAGAGGGTCTGGTAGATTGATGATGAAATCTTTGGAGCCAAGATCCATCTTTTTCGAATTCATTGAGACAAATCAAGAGTTAAGACCTGGAAAGCAATGTAAGATGCTTGCGTAAGTAATTCAATTAGAGAATCTGAGAAGCTAAACTCAAATTACAACAAAGACGATGATGTTCTTAATGGCAAACCAGATTCAAAAGGGTTTTGCGAGAGGTTTTCAGAATTTAAATTACCAACAATCCATATACGACATTCTCAAAATTGAAAAAAAAAGATTCAAAGACTTGTCTTTTACACAATCGTAAGGTTTCCAAACCCGGAAAGAAAATAGCTTTAGCCAAACAGGTAAAATTGCTGGAGAAAAAACTGAAAGCAGACATTTTTTGGGTACAAGAATCATATGAAGAAATGACGAAACTTACTTGCGCTAGTAAAAGAGGTGAGGAAAAAGGCTCAAGCTTTCAGTTGGAGAAGAAGACATGCAAATGAATCGGAGAAGCCGAAGCATCCAATTTTCAGTGACAGAGCTGAAAAGACGAAACCGAGGGTTTAAAATTGACTAGTGTGAAATTGTACTGGTTCTATTTTATCCGGTTCGTTAAAAATCCCCGGTTTATTCTTTGGTTTTCTATACATGTGCTATGCCTCCTGATGTTATTATGAACTCAAACCATGGTGGGAATCAAATTTCTGGATTGATTTTGTTTTGGTTCTAATTTTTATGCAGCAATTCGTTTGGTTTG
Source organism: Draba incana (assembly GCA_963576765.1). Lineage (NCBI taxonomy): Eukaryota > Viridiplantae > Streptophyta > Magnoliopsida > Brassicales > Brassicaceae > Draba > Draba incana. The sequence continues at coordinate 4,012,356 of OY755216.1, forward strand.
GGCCGGTTTTCAACCAACAACGTAGCAAAGCAATCTTTGTAACTATGATCAATTTCCCGGTTAAGAAATCCCTTAAAAACCCATCGAACAAATTCCAGTTGAGAAATCAATCAATCATTGTCAATTTCAAACAACCTAACAACAAAAGATAAGACAATGGAAACAGATTCAGTTTTTCAAGCTGATTAAGCAAAATTAAACAAAAGTCAAGGGGAAGTTTAGGGAAAAATACATGAGCAATTTTTGTTCTTCACATACATCCATGTGCAAGCCACTTCTTATGTAAGAAATCACTCGACATGAGATGGACATAGCAGCCGGATAACTTGCTGTAGAGTTTAAACATCTGCAAGACAAGTTCACACACTTCAGGGTTTCTGAGCTGTGTTGGATCTTCCTCTTCAACATGTAACTGCATCTCTTTCAAACACGGAAAATAGTCCAAGAAATGCTTTATTATGCCCATCTCTTTCATCGTTCCTCGAAACCCTCGAACCTCTAACAATTTTATTCGACAAGATTTCAGTGAACGACCTTTGTCCTCTCGAGAAATGCAGGGACAAGCATCCCCGCACTTATCTGTCACATGGTGCACTAGACCCTAAAAGCATAAAAGAAACAATAAGGTTATATTGTAAGTATGAACTGCGCATTTAACAAATGTTATGTTTTCATATAATGTAGTCCTACCTCAATGATCATACTTTCTAAATGTCGACAATTCATTAGAATAACTGGCACTGCTTGCCATCCTCGACCCTCTTCACTCGTAATAGATAACGTTTTGAGGTTGTTGAACACCGGCATCGTTTCACTGCATAGAGAAAGAACCTGAAAACCCCAACTAGACATTTTGTAACTCGACATTTCACAACTAGACGTCTAGACCAGAAAGAACAATGTTGAAAACTGACCTCGAGAGTATCAGCCAATAAGGAAAGTCTCTGAACATTTTGTATGCCATTCATGAGCTTCACCACATTACCAAATCTGAGAACAACATCATCCTCGCCTTCCTCTAACAAATCATTATTTGGCGCTCTCACTCGCTCGATTTGATCATCTTTTAATATGAAATTGATTCGAGCTTCTTCTAATTTGTTCATATTAACTAATGGAAAGTCCTCCGCAACTAAATCAGAGTAGCTTAAGGAAAGCAGATTCGGAGTATCAAAAGAAACGCTCTTTGGATTTTCAAACTCTTCAAAACCAGTGGCGTGGATCCTTAGCGTCCTGAGGCTTGCACTTGACATTGTTACATACTTACTATCTCTCCACTCCATTTTAGCCATTCGTATTTCCTCAAGGGCAGGGAAAGAAGGAAGAAACGTCTCAATCTCACCATAAAAAATAGTCTCCGAGTCAATGTCAAGACTTTTAAGCATTGGTAAGCAAGTCTCGCCTATTTCATCACACCACCAATCAACACAACGTTCACTTCTCAGCTTTAGCTTAACTAGTGTCCTACTGACAAACATCTCTTGAGGCAGTTGATAACCATATTTGATATCCTCCCAGGAAAAATCAATGAAAAGATCAAGGTCCGAAACACCACGCTGCAGGACATTAAGTATCCAACGATTCACACAATCTGGATGAACACAAGTTATACACTTGAGGGAGAATTTCTCAACTGGAGAATCACCTTGCAAAGCCAGTGCTCGGTCCACGAAATCCACGAAACTCTGTCGAATGTCTTCCCTTTCCCCTTTACCATCTTCAGGATGAAGAAAGACAGAGTCATCAATGTCAAGGTTAGGAACAAGTTTCCACAAATTGACCCATCTCTTTGCAAGAGCCGAAGTCAAAGCAGCCTCCTTTGTGGGAAGAAATGACAAGATATGACAAAGAATCTCGTCTGGTAAACTGCCAACACGATCCATCTCCTAAAAGAGAAATGGGTACAGAGAAAAACACTGTTAACTATGCAAATACAAATCCAACCAAAGGAAACTTTGAACTAAGAAACCCCCAAAAGAGAATAGAAACAGTAGAATCAGAGGAGATTCGTTTTGCACAATCAAGAGCAACACTCAAAATACTAGACAATTCTCTAATTGCTAAACAGTTTCAAAGCCTCGCCTTTTAGATAATAATAAGGTTTCACTAAAGATTACCAAACCGGGAAAGAAACTAGCTTTATCCAAAAATGTGAAATTTCTGGAGACAAAACTGAAAGCAGACATTAACAGGGTACACAATTCAGAAGAAGAAATGGGGAAACTTACTTGCGCCCATGAACATCCGAATTCAGAAGTTTACTGAGAGAGAGAGGAAATGGGAAATGAAAATTAGGGTTTTTGTCAATTGTTGGGGACAAAGCTGGATTTGTCATGTTTCAGCTTAAAACGGTGTCGCATAATAATAGGACACTGTTTTCATTCAGCTAGGTGTCGTTGAGTAAAATAAAGGTATAAAATGCATTTTTAGAAGCTAAATGACAATGGGTCCGGTTGGTAACGCAGCTTTTTTAAAAGCTGGAGCGGTAAGCTGGAACGGTAAGCTTTATAACATAGTGTAAAACTGTATAGATAAAAATTAGTGTAATAGTGTTGGTAAAACTTTTGGTAAAGTTTTCGTGATTGGTACAATCGAAAGCGGTACAAATTAAAAAGTGGTTGTAAGATTATAAAGATTCTACCAATCTAACCCAATATTGGACAAAATTGGACAAAGACAAAGCAAAATATATTTCAAGACCTTATTAAATAAGAAACACAATGCATTGTAGTGAACCAAGAGATGTTTTACAAAAACTTGTAGCCAAGAGAACTAGAGAAGTTGAAAGAGAGAACAAGGCACATCAAACTACTTGCCTACTTGCTAAACTTGTCTGAGATGAAACAGGGTCATCTTCAATCGAAACCAGGGAAGATGATGTTATCAGGGAGAATTTGGATCTTGCATTTGGACAAGGCTACTTTTTCAAGCAACTGAAGTTCGGTTGATAGTATACTCACATGATCATCATCAATTGTAGTATCATAATCATAGTATATCATCACTTGTTCAAGATTCGGCATTGTCTCCAAAAAGTACTTGATCACCTCCTTTTGCTTATCCATCTCATCTCCAAAGTTCAAAACCTTTAGCATCTTCACCGGACTTGATGATAGGCAAGTACGAGTGCATTCCCAAGGTTTACAATGATTTGTTCTATCTTCGTAACGGAGTCCCTGAAGTATAATAAAAGCAAACGGTTTTTTCAGAATTTAAGGGCGTTTGAAAGATAGATATGTGTGCAAAGGATATGTGTTTGTTACTCTGAAGACGAGGGTTTCAAGATTTGGACAATTTTCGAGTAGCTTCGGCAATGAGTCCCATCGTATCTCTTCGTCAGTATCGATTGTTAAATGAATCAGGTTGTTGAAGACATGTATTGCTTTACTGCGGAAAGCAAGTAGCTGAAACGAAAAATCAAAAATCACTCATTTTCGATCATTAAACTCAACATATAGTAAAACCAATGTAATTCACACGATAACATACCTCAAGAGTAGGAGCAGGTAAGGAAAGGATTTCAACATTGCATATTCCAATAAATAAATCTGTTGCATTTACTGAATCATAATAACGTGTCATTCGAAGATCGAGATTCGCTTCAACAAGTGAACCAAAATTCAGTTTCGGATACTTGACCCCCGCAACAATATCATTGAATTCTAAGTAGACGAGGTTCGGAGTATCAAATGATACATTTTCCGGTTTGTTATCAGTGTAATCGAAACGAACCTATAGTCTCTTGACCGTAGGGCTAGAAACCACAACAAAGTCGCAAGAAAAAAACACATCGATTATAACTAACTCCTCAAGCGCGGCACAACCAGAAACTAGCTTGGCAAATGCAGCACCATTCTCATTGAATTCAACGCCTTCAAGAACCAAAGTCTTAAGCTTTGGAAGAAAAACTTCTCCCACATTAGTGAAACCATTTGTACCTTCTACTTTCAGCTTAACCAATGTCTTACTCATCAAAACCTCCGAAGGTAGCGGATAACCATTGTCCATAAGAGCGTGTAGATGAAGATCTACTACGCCACGCTCCAACACATTGAGTATCCAACGATTAACACTAGATGGTTCGACATCAGTTTCACACCGTAGAGAGAATTTGTTAACCGAAGCATTCCCTTGCAAAGCCAGAACTCTATCCACAAAAGCCTGAAAACTTGTACGCATCTCTAGCCTTTTCAGTGGACCCATTTCAATATAGTCATCGACATGGTCGTCAAAGTCAAGATTTGGTACAAAAGCAAACAGATACCGCCATCTTTTCGATAGAACTGAAGTCAAAGCAGCATCTTTTGTGGGAAGGAAGGACAATATGTGGCCAATCAAAGCTTCTGGTAGACAAGTGACAAAATCTTGGGAGCAAATATTCCTCCTTTTTGAATCCATTGAGACAAATCAAGAGTTAATAAGACCTGAAAGATGATGTAAGACGCTTGTGTAAGTAATTCAATGAGAAGCTAAACTCAAACACACAACAAAGATAATGTTCTCAGTGGCAAACCAGCTTCTGCGTTTTGCACAATCAAGAAAACACTCCAAATACTAGACAATTCTCTAATTGCTAAACAGTTTCAAAGCCCTCGCCTTTTAGACAATCGTAAGGTTTCAGTAAGAATACCAAAACGGGAAAGAAAAATTGCTGGAGAAAAACTAAAAGCAGACATTTTTAGGGTACAAAATTCCAAAGAAGAAATGGGGAAACTTACTTGCGACCATGAACATCCGAATTCTCTCAGAGGTTTTACTGAGGGAAGGAAATGGGAATTGAAAAATTAGGGTTTTTGTCAAGCGTTGCGGATAACACTTGGATTAGTCATGTTTCAGCTCAAAACGGTGTCGTATAGTGGGAAATTGTTTTCACATTAGTTAACACGAGAGTTGCGTTGAGTAATTTTGAGAATTGACATTAATGGACAGAGACAAAGCCTAAAAAACCTTTGGAGTCTTTCAACAACAACACACAAGACATTGGAGTTAAGGATCTTTTACAAAACTAAAGAAAAACTTGTAGCCAAGAAAACCCAAAAGAGACTAAGAGAGCACAAGGCAAATATTATCTTAACAGAGACCAAACTACATTGCCAAAACTAACTTCTTTGAGACGAAGCCGGAAATCTGTTTTTGAAGAAGACGATCCCACTTGTCGATGATGAAGAGTGCACAGTTTAAGAGATGTTATCAGGCAGAACTTGGATCTTGCATTTGGACAAGGCTACTTTTTCAAGCATCTTAAGTTCGGTTGTTAGTATACTCAGATCGTCATCATCAATTGAAGTATCGTAGTATATCATCACTTGTTCAAGATTCGGCATTGTCTCCAAGAAGTATTTAATCACCTCCTTTTGCTTAAATATGTCATCTCCTTCTTCGAAATTATAGATTTCTCCAAACTTCAATACCTTTAGCGTCTTCACCGGACTTGATGATAGGGATGTACGGGTACCTTCCCAAGGTTTGCGGTGAATCGTTGTATCTTTGTAATGGAGTCCCTGAAGTACAATAAAGGAAATGGGGTTTCAGAATTTAAGTGTGTTTGAATAAAATAGATGTGTATAAAAGATGTGTTAGTACATTGAAGACGAGGGTTTCAAGATTTGGACATTTCTTGAGTAGTTTTAGCAGTTCCCATTGTATCTCTTCGTCGATATCAATCGTTAAATGAATCATGTTGATGAAGACAGGTATTGCTTTACAGAAAGCAAGTACCTGAAACAAAAACGAAATCACTCATTTCCGATCATTAACTCAAAGTATCATAAATCAATGTTTTACACTAACATACCTCAAATGTAGAAGCAGATAAGTAAAGGATCTCAACATTGCATATTCCCATAAATAAATCTGTTGCATTTTCTAAATCTTCCATTGGCTCGTCCTCATAATGTCTCATTCGAAGATCGAGTTTCGCTTCAACAAGCGAATTGAAATTCACCATTGGATACTTGACCGCAACAATACCATTGAATTCTAAGTAGACAAGATTTGGAGTATCAAACGAAACACTCTTTGATTTCTCATCAGTGTAATCGAAACGAACTTGTACTCTCTTGAGGGTTGGGTTAGAAACCAAGAAACAGTCGCAAGAAACAAACATGACATGAAACATAACTAACTCCTCAAGCGCGGGACAACCAGAAATTAGCTTGGCAAATGCAGCACTCTCATTGAATCTAACATCATCAAGATGCAAAGTTTTAAGCTTGGGAAGAAAAACTTGTCCCACATTAGTGCTGAAGTCATCTGTACCAAATACTTTCAGCTTAACCAATGTCTTGCTCAACAAAACCTCTGAAGGCAGCGGATAACTGTATTCCATAGGAAGGTGTAGATGAAGATCTACGATGCCACGCTCCAACACATTGGATATCCAACGATTGACATTAGATGGTTCAATATCAAGTTCACACTTTAGAGAAAATTTGTTATACGAAGCATTCCCTTGCAAAGCCAAAACTCTATCCACAAAAACCTGAAAACTTGTATGCATCTCAAGCCTTTTCAGCTGACCCGCTTCATAATAGGCATGGATATCATCATCAAAGTCAAGGTTTGGTACAAAAGCCAACAGATCCCTCCACCTTTTCGACAGAACTGAAGTCAAAGCAGCTTCTTTTGTGGGCAGGAAAGACAAAATGTGGCCAACAAGAGGGTCTGGTAGATTGCTGATAAAATCTTTGGAGCCAATACCCATCTTTTTCCAAGTCATTGAGACAAAAATCAGAGGTTAAAGACCTGGAAAACGATGTAAGACGTTTGTGTAAGTAATTCAATAAGAGAATCTCAAAAGCTTTAACTCAAACACACAACAAAGGACGATGCTTTTAAATGGCAAACCTGTTTCACAAGGGTTTGCGTTTTGCACAATCAAGAGGTTTCAGAATTTAAATTACAAAACACTCACAAATACGACATTTGAAAAAAAAGTTTCAAAGTGTTGTCTTTTACACAATGGTGTAAGGTTTCACAAATATTACCAAACTTCAAAGTGTTGTCTTTTACACAATGGTGTAAGGTTTCACAAATATTACCAAACCAGGAAAGAAAATAGCTATATCCAAACTGAAAGAAGACATATTTGGGTACAAGAATTAGAAGAGGAAATGGAGAAACTTACTTGCGACCACGAACATCCGAATTCAGAGGTTTACTGTGGAAATGAAAAATTAGGGTTTTGGCCAATCGTTGAAGACAATACTGGATTTGTCTGTCTCAGCTTAAAACGGTGTCGTATAATAAGAAATTGTTTTCACATAAAGTAGAACTAGAAAATTATTGAATAAAATCAATAAATTAGTTAAAACATCATTATGGTGAACTATTATATATTTAAAAGTTGTGATTATTTTGTATAAAAATGTGTTTCACCCGTGAAATAATTAAACTAACAAATTTCATTAATAATTATTTTACCTGTGGGAAGGTGTTTATGAAAAATTAAAAAAATCTACTTATCAAATAAAAAAACACATGTAAAATATATATGAAAAATTGTTTTACATGCTCATATATTTTTAAAAGATAATAATTTGTTCGTTTCTATTGTAAATCAAAAAAGTTTTTGGTGTATATGTTAAATTTTTATTCACATTTATTTATATAATTTAAATCTATAATTTTCGAAATATTTTAATTTGGCAAGTTTGATTTCCAAATATTTTAATTGTGGCAAGTTTAGGAAGATTCAAATGTGTTTGGCAATTAGATTTATAGTAATCAAAATAAATATATTTGGAAATAAATGTGTTTGGTAATGAGTATAAGATAATTAAATAAATAAATAAGAATAAAGAGAAGAAAAATTGTGGTTATGACACCTAAGCAAAATGCTCCCAAAATGCTCCTCAAATAATATATAGGATAAATATACTTTTAAGAAATATTTTATAATTGTTAAGTTTCTTGCGAAATTTGTGAGCTTAATTTTTAAGTCAAAATCTTATTTAGTATGTAGATAATATGAGAATAAATAAATGTTTTAAAATAAAAAGAAAGTAAGATTCAATTTGTGGAAATATAATTTTAATGTTCTATTACATGTTCTTCATGATGTCCGTGATTCCTAAAATATTGGTAAGTTTATATTAATGTCGATATTTTGATTTCCTAATATCAATATCTTTGTATTTACTTAAGGATTATTAAATATATATTAGATACATTTCAACTAATTAAAAAAAAAAGTATTCGGACATAATTAAGAAATATTTTCTCAACTAATTGATTTTTTTTGTTAAACCGAGATAATTAAGTTGTTGAAAGTAATTTAAATTTTGTTTATTATATAGATCTTTTGAAATAATTCACTTTATAATGCCAATGGCATCCTATGTAATTAAGATGTTTTTAAGAATTGTTTTCAATCTATTTTTTAAATAATATTATAGACATACTCTCTCTGTTTTTATTTGTTTGATTTTCTAGAGTTTTCACAAATATTAAGAAAACACATTAATGGTTAATTATAAATGTCTTATTTTTTGCAAAAAAACAATTTTCCATAACTTTAAACCAATAGTAATCTAATAAAGTCAATAAATATGTTTTGAAATCTACAATTCACCATTATACTTTCATTAAAAATGCATTGAAAAAGTGAAAAATTAATCTTTTAAAAATATTTTTTTTTCCTAGAAATTCAATTAAAAGAGAACGGAGGGAGTACTATATAGACGTTTTTGAATTTGTCAATGTTAAATTAGCCTGATGTGTTAATAATTTGGTTTATTGGGTATCGATTAAAATTTTTGAATTGTATTATAAAGTTTCAGTATTACATAAATCGGTGGATCATATAGTATAAACCGAGAGTATATTATTGGTATAACCGGAAAATACAATTTTCAAAATGAAAAATGATGAATGTAATGGAAAATTACAGTTTCATAGTATATCCATATATAAACCGTTTGAAACAATTAGTAAATGAGTAAACTCGTTTGGGAATGTAGATAAGTTTATTATGGAATTAGTGTTGTTTGGCAATTAGGATAGTGTTAAGATTTTAATTAATTAAATGAGAAATAAAAAACTTGAAAACTTGAGGTGATGACACTTAAGCAAAGTACTTCCAAAATGCTTCTCAAATAATATATAGGATGCATGTTGAGAAGCTGAAAATATGACATTAATGGGCAGAGACAAAGCAAAAAAGAAATTTCAAGTCTTTGTTTGAACAACAATCACAAGACATTGTAGTTGAGATCTTTTTACCAAATTATACAAAAACTTGTAGCCAAGAAAAAGCTGAAAGAGACCGCAAGGGACACAATATCATAACAGAGAAAAAAACAACATTTTTGTTAAAGCTTAAAACTAAAACAGACACAGCTTTGCTAAACTTCTCTGAGATGAAACAGAACCATCTTCAAACCGGAAATCTGTTTTTAAAGAAGACGATTCCACTTGTTGATGACGAAGAGCCCACGGTAGATGAGTAGCTGATGTTATCAGAGACTATTCGGATCTCGCATTTGGATGAGGCTACTTTCTCAAGCATGTGAAATTCGGTTAATTGTATACTCAGATCATCATCAAACCGAGTATCCCAGTATAGGATCACTTGTTCGAGATTCGGCATTGTCTCCACAAAGTACTTGATCAGATCCACCTGCCTATCAAAATCATCTTTAGGATAAGTGGTTTCTCCAAACTCCAATACCTTTAGCGTCTTAACCGGACTCGTCGATAGCCATACAGGAGTGCCATCCCAAGGTTTGCACACGCATCTCTCCTCATCCTTGTCCTCGTCCCAACATATGTTTGTACCTTTGAAACGGTATCCCAAATCTTCACATTGATTTGTATCTTTGTGATGTAGTCCCTGAGGTAAAATAGAGGACATGGTTTTTCAGAATATAAATGTTGTAAAAACTAAAAACAATGCTGATGTAAGAAAAGGATATGTACTTTGAAGATGATGGTTTCTTGATTTGGGCAATTTTCGAGTGTATTCGGTAATGAATCCCATCCTACATCTTGGTGAGTCTCAATAGTTAAATGAATCAGGTTATTGAAGACCGGTATTGCTTTACAGCACAAGTTGAGTAACTGTAACAAAAAACAAATCAACTAGTTCATTACTCATTCACAATCATTAACTCAATATACCTAACCTAATGAAATTAATTCCTGCAAATTACCAAACTAAAAGAAGTGTGTTTATTTGTTTACTTTCAGAGCAATAAAAATATGAAGATAAAGATGGGATTCATAATGCAAACCTCAAGAGTGTCGGACGATAAGTAAAGGATCTTAACATTGCAAATTCCCGCAAGAAACTCTGCTGCATTTCCATACATTTCTTCTTCTTCTTCATCATCATCTTTTGGATATCTTGCCTTTCTTTTCTGAATAGGTGTCAATCCAAGACCGAGACAGGCTTCAACAAGCGAATCAAATTTCACTTTCGGATACTTGATCGCAACAACATCACTAAATTCTAAGTAGACAAGATTCGGTGTATCAAACGATACACTCTGTGGATTCTCATCAATGATTACACTACAGATTGTAACTCTCTTGAGAGTTTTGCTAGACACAGAGCAAAATTCCGAAAGTCCCCACATCGTATTCATCATAACGAACTCCTCGAGCACAGGACAGCCCGAAAGCAGCTTGGCAACTTTAACACCAGTCTCTTCGAACACAATATCATCAAGAAGATACAAATACTTAAGCTTTGGAAGATAAACATCTTCAATTTTTTCAATGGTGAACTCTTCACCACACCCGCCTAGTTTCAGCCTAACCAATGTACTACTCACCAAGATCTTTAATGGCAGCGGAAAATCACCATCCGACGACATGTATAAATCAAGATCTAAAACACCACGATCCAACACATTGGATATCCAATTATCGACACGAGCTTGATCATAACGAGTTTTACACCTTAGTGAGAATTTGTTCAACAAAGCATTCCCTTGCAAAAACATTGTTCTCTCCACAAAAGCCTTAAAACTTGGACGCACCAAACGGCATTTTCGTGTACCCCTTTTAGGATGGTTATAATTCGAGCTATCAAAGTCGAGATTCGGTACAAGGGCCAGCGAAAAACGCCACCTTTTCGAGAGTAGTGATGTCAAAGCAGCTTCTTTAGTGGAGAGGAAGGACAAAATGTGGCAAATCAGAGCTTCTGGTAGTTTGCTGATTAAATCTTTGGTACCAGTATTCATCTTTTTCGAATTCATTACTACCTGTACAACAAACAATGTGAGCTGGTTCAATCAAAGGTTGGTTTTTTACAGAAACTAAACTCAAAACACATACGATGTTCTCAATGGCAAAAACCAGTTTCAAGGTTTCAATAAGGTATCAAGAACCCACAAAAGCAAATTGGTGGAGATATGTTTTGTAAAGAATCAGAGACCACAAAGAAAGCACAAAATCAGAATAAGAAATTGGGAACTTACTAGTGTATTGAAGCTGAAATCTGAGAACTGAGACCCACAAAAGCGCCTGTAGCTCTCAGATTCACAGATTTGATTTTTAGTGTGAAGTGAAGTGTGAAGTGAAAATGGAAATTAGGGTTTATGCAATCGTCGTCCAGACTCCATAGTGAGCTAAAGTAATGTGGCGTTATTACAAAAACGAAAATCCATTTCCTAACTTTTTCTTTTTTTTCTCTGACAATTTACTAACTTTGGTTACTAATAAATTACTACCTTTGGCTAATGGGCTGTGATTTGGTGCAAATTCTGGGCTATGTATCAATCCCTCCACATGCTCATTATCCATCAAAAATCAAAATCCAATAATTTTGTTTCCTGCAATAAAAACTTCAGTGACAATTTGAGTTCATTTAGAGCCTTCTACTGTTTCCAATCTTCACGTTTGATCAAGGTAAAGTGTGTTGATGCCTCCTAATAGTTTTTAACTCGGTCATTCTCTGCCTTTAGTCTCTAGCTCTTGTTTAGTTTATTTTGAATGTTGTCGAATTTCTTCTCCTGTCCCTTTGACAAGAGCTTAGTCCTCCTTTTCACAGGGCAATGTATTTCACCATCGAATCCCACCAATGTATTTCACTAAGGATAATATAAGCTAATTCAAATGACAAAAAACAAAAAAAAAACTTCGGTGACAATTTAGTTTTCATGTTTACATTTCTTTCCTCAAGAATAGTTAACACAACATAAGGCCACATAAACAAAGAAAATGGAAAAATCGCATAAAAAACCTCCAAAGTGGCTCGCACTTACACTTTAAACCTTGAAGGTTAAGGACTATCACTTTAAACCTCCAAGGTGGCAACACTTACACTTTAAACCTCAAAGGTGGTAATTTCGTATGCGCCGCCGAAATTGTTAATGGAATAGTAAATCTTTTTAACCTGCCTGAAACAATATACTTATTCAACCTGCTCTCAAATAATATATCTACCATCCATTTTACAAAAAAATCTCGAACCTCCTCACAAATTTAGTGTAGAACGTGCTCTCCAAGTTCAACATTGTTGTCATGTTAGCAAGTAGTAAGTATATCATCAAATAATTTATTCTGTCATGTAGTAAAAAGTTGGATAAGTAAATATTGATGGGCTCTTAAATAGCAAACAGGCCCAGTGATTATTATATAATCTCCACTCCACTGTACCTTCCTCTTGTCGGCGAAAGAGATGGAAAATCCAAATCCGTCCAGTGCAGCCAAACGCTCCTCGAGAAGTCTTCTCTTTGACCGTCGTTACGGCTGGGTGTAAAATCTCTCTGTCTTTATCATATTCCAATTTGAATGGAGAGAAACTAATGATTCTGTGTCGGCTTCCTTCTAGGGTCGACGAATGGAAGGACCCATCGGAGGAAGCTCTCGCCGGCGGCAGAGGAATGTAAGTCTAAAAGACTAACCCTAACTCTTCTTTTTCTTCTTCTTCTTATATCTGTGGAACCAACCAAACAGGTTTTGTGTACTTCCCTTGGGCAAAACTCTGTTTCAGACCGCTTCTCAATCAGTAAGCTTTTTCTTGTTCCCAATTCATTTAAGTTTCCCAACATTTTTTTAATCAGCTTTTGCTCTTCTTACAGGTTAGCACGGCCGTCAAATTTCTGGATATCAAGCTTCAGAAATGGACAAATCCTAACCAAGACCCAAAAATCTAGTCCAGTTTCAGAAAACGTGAAAAAGCAATAACCGAATCAAATGTGTTGGATTCACAACATTTTTTTTTTTTTTTTTTGCTTGTGCGTTCAAGATAACTCAAGAAAGAGATTGTGTGATTATACAAGCAGATATTATATAATTTCTTATCATTAGGCTATCGAGATATTTGTTATATGAAATTATGTGAGGCAAGTTGCAGTCAATTGCAACATAAACCATTCTCATGTTTACATTTCTTTCCACAAAAATAGTCCACACAACATTACAACAGAAACTGAGATATTATGAAGTCATTGTTGTCTTAGCCAAAAGAACAAAAGCCTTAAACGCTGAAAACCACAAGAGAATCTTATTACCTATACAAAACTTGCAGCCGAGACACATACATGATGATGGTAAAAAAGATCTGAGAAACTCTTACTAAGGAAGAGAAGCCCATTTCATCGATGCGGAAGTGGGCAAAGTCGAGGACAAGCTGAGGTGATCAGAGATTAGTTGGAGATTGCACTTTGATGAAGCTACTTTAGAAACTTGATGAATTTGGCTTGACACTAAAATCACATCTTCCTCACATGATGCATCAGTGTATATTATCAGTTGCTCAAGATTCGGCATCGTCGCTAGAAAGTGCTTGACTTGTTTAATCTGCATCTGGACTTGCTCTAAAAACTTGTCTACATCGTCATCAAAGATTTCACCAAACTTCATAATCTTCAACACCTTCACCGGACTTGATGATAAGCAAGTAAGAATGTCCTCTTCCTCCACCCAAGACTCAAAAGGATTGCACAAGCACACATCTCCACATCCTTCCGTAGCTTTGTGGACGAGGCCCTGAAACATAGCGAAACATCTCAAACTTTGGAAAAAATATTAGTGAACAAATGCTTTTAAAGGGTATCTTGTTCATACTAGCAAGACGAGAGTTTCCAGATTTGGACAATTCTCTAGCAGGCACGACAATGAGTCCCATCCTACTTTCGGGTGACTCTCGATAGTTAAATGAGTCAAGTTGTTGAATAGCGGTATTTCTTCACAACAGTAATGGAGTACCTGAAACAAAACATATCATTACAGGTCGTTTGTCCTCTTTTAAATTTCTAAGTAGCGTAAATTAAATCGATTAGGAGATACCTGAAGAGTGTAGGCAGATAGATAAAGGATCTTCACATTGCATACTCCCACTATAAAAACTGTTGCATTAGCAACCATATCGGCTTCCTCATTACCTTCAGCATAATAATTCAGTAAATCTTCAATACTAGCCATTTCTTTAAATCGTGCCTCTATAAACTGACCAACTGACATCCGAATATCGATATGGGCTTCAACAAGCGAATCGAAATTCACTTTAGGATATTTGTCAGCAGTAGCATCAGCAAATTCCAAGTAAACAAGATTCGGAGTATCAAACGACACACTCTTTGGAAAATCATCACGCTCACCCCACCGAACAGTTGGTCTCTTGAGAGTTGTGACAGAGACAGAGACAAAATCCCATTTATACCAAGATATGTAAGCAAGAACCAAATCCTCCAGCATTGGACAACCAGAAAGAAGCTTGGCGAGCCCAATACCACCATTTTCAATATATACAGACAGATAAAGAATCTTAAGCTTAGGAAGATAGACATCTTCAACATCAGTGGTGGGAGGAGATCCGCAGTCTAGTTTCAATGTAACCAGTGTCTCGCTCAAGAAGATCTTTGAAGGAACCAGAGATTCTGACACCAAATCCATACATAGACTAAGATCTGATACACCGCGTTGCAACACATTGAGAATCCAACTAAAGAAACGGATTGGATCAACTGGATCATCGCAATCGTCGATCTTTAGAGAAAACTTGTGTACAGTAGAATTCCCTTGCAAAGCGAAAACTCTATCCACAAAATCCATAAAACTCGTAGAAACTATCTTCTTTCTCTGATGTACAATGATATTTTCAACAGTTACAGTGGTTTCCTCTTCTCTAGGATTCAGATAGACGGAGTCATCCAAAACAAGATTCGAGACCAAAACAAAGAGATACCGCCATTTTGTCGAGAGAACGGATGTGGAAGCAGATTCTTTAGTGGGAAGGAAGGACAAGATATGGCCAATAATAGCGTCTGGTAAGTCACTGATTAAATCTCTCTTTTTCGACACCATTGAGTTACAACCTGAGAAACCAAAGAGACAGAGCTCGATATGAACATAAAATTCGAACACAGTCTTGTATCGATCTCCAAGGTCTTGTCTTTTTACAAAATCCACAAGGTTTCTTTAAGATTTTCCAATCGAAAAGCTAAAAATCAAACATGTACCCACAAAACATGAAATTTGCTAGCTTCAGAAATAACCAGAAGAGCCTGTATTAGTAATTCTACAGAAGCTAAACATCAAAAATTAACACAGCAACAATGTCAAATCAGTTTCAGTTAAGATTTTCCAGTTCAAAAAAAAAAAAAAAAAAAATTTCCAGTTCAAACATGAACCCACAAAAGCAAATAGCTGGAGAAATGTTTTTAAAAAACAATTAGAATATAAAATTGGAAACTTACTTATGTGTTAAACAAAAACACATCCACCATTCGGATTCAGAGGTTTGAATGCTAGAGTTAGAAATTAGGGTTTATGCAATCGTCATCGAGAGTGATAGCTATGTAATGTGTCGTTATCTCAAAAACGAAAATCCATTTCCTAACCTTTTTTTTTTTTTTTGTCTCTTACTAAATTACTCCCTCCGTTTCAATATATAAATACTTTTAGTGGGGTATGGTTTGTTGCAAATTCTGGATTATGTAACATTTCTTGTAGTAAATAATACTGATTTTTTTTTTTTTTCTTCTTTCAAATATAACTTCAATAGCAATTTGCACTCATGTTTGCATTTCCTTTCTAAAGAATAGTTGACACAACATAAGAATAGAGACAAAGATAATATGAAGTTACTGTTGTCACTAGTGATGTTAATATGGGTTTTAGTTTTGTGGGTTTTTAGTGGGCTTTTAGTGGGATTAAATGCCATTTACACCCATATAGATCTATAGAAGTTTAATAAGTTTCAATGGATACCCTATTAAAACTCACTAATTAAATGGGTTTTACATTCTAATAAGTGGGTACCCTATTAAACTCATTTACATTTTTAAAAAAAGTTACTAGAAATTAGGAAAACATACTTTTGGCGGAAAATTACGGAAAACGCATTTTGGCGAAAATTACGGAAAACGCTTTTTGGTGGGAAGATTACAGAAAACGCGTTTCTAGCGAGAAAATTACGGAAAACGCTTTTTTGCGGGAAAATTACGAACACTTTTTGCCGGGAATTTTTTTTGGAAAACACGTTTTTTTGGGGAAAATTACGGAAAACGCATTTTTGGTGGGAAAATTACGAAAACGCTTTTTGGCGGGAAAATTACGAAAACACTTTTTTGGCGGGAATTTTTTTTGGAAAACGCATTTTTTGCAGGAAAATTACGGAAAACTCGTTTTTGGCGGGAAAATTACGAAAACGCTTTTTGGCGGGAAAATTACGGAAACAATTTTTTGGCGGGAAAATTACGGAAACGCGTTTTTGGCGGGAAAATTACGGAAAACGCATTTTTTGCGGGAAAATTATGGAAAATGCGTTTTGGCGGGAAATTACAGAAAACACATTTTGACGGGAAAATTACGGACAACGCGTTTCTGGTGGGAAAATTACGAAAAATGCATTTTTGGCGGGAAAATTACGGAAAATGCGTTTTGGCGGGAAAATTACGGAAAACTTGTTTTGGCGGGAAAATTACGAAAAAAATATTTCTCATAAAAACTAGTTGTTTTATAGTATCTCTTTTCTAAAAAAATATTATAAATATAAAAAAAGTAATTTAAAAGACAAATAATTTATGTGAATAACTAATTATTAAAAAGAAAACAAAATCATATATGACTTAAATGAATCTAAATGGATGTAAATGAGTGTAAATGGGTAAGTGTAAACTAAACGGGTCTAAATGGGTAGCCCTATTAGACCCCTAAACTAAATAGGCCTTAACGGGTTTGGAGTGTAAATGGGACGGGGTCTAAATGGGGTGGGGCTAAATGGGGTGGGTTTACCCATATTAACATCACTGGTTGTCACCAAAAGAACAAAGCCTTAAAAAACATGTTTTTTCAAGTATGATACTGAACATGAACAAAACAAGGCAAGAAACAAGGGAATCTTGATCAGAGTTTTAGTAGATCATTTTAGCTGGAGACACATGATGATGATGATATATTTGAGAAACTCTTATTAAGGAAGAGAAGCCCATTTCATCGACACGGAAGCGGGCAATAAAGATGGCAAGCTGAGGTGATCAGAGATTAGTTGGAGATTGCACTTTGATGAAGCTACTTTAGCAAGTCTCTGAAGATGGCTTGACACTAAAATCACATCTTCCTCACATGATGTATCATAGTATAATATCAGTTGCTCAAGATTCGGCATCGTCTCTAGAAAATGCTTGACTTGCTCTAACTGCTTCTCGAGTTGTTCAATCGGCTTCTCTATCTCGTCCTCAAAGATTTCACCAAACCTCATTATCTTCAACACCTTCACCGGGCTTGATGATAAGCAAGTAGGAATCTCTTCTTCCTCTTCCTCCTCCTCCTCCTCCATCTCATCCTCATAATCTTTGCACAAGCACACATCTCCACATTTAAATGTGCCTTTGTGTACAAGTCCCTGAAACATTGGTGAAACATCTCAAACTTTGAGAAATGTGTCAATAGAAACTCTTAAAAGAATTGTTTCATACTTGCAAGACGAGAGTTTCCAGATTTGGAGAGTTCTTGAGCAGACCCGGCAATGAGTCCCATCCTACTGTCGGGTTACTCTCGATAGTCAAATGAGTCATGTTATTGAATAGCGGTATTTGTTCACAACAGTAATTGAGTACCTGAAACAAAACCATATCATCATCATCACTCATTAACTCAAATCCTTAAGCAATGTTAAAAAAGAGCATATGTTGTTCATCCTCTTTATAATTTCTAAGTAGCTTAGATTAAAACGATTAAGAGAGTAACGAAATACACACCTCAAGAGTTTTGGCAGATAGATAAAGGGTCTTCACATTGCGTATTCCCGTTATAAAATCTGTTGCATTTTCCTCATTACTTGAAAAGCCTTGTGCCTCCCATATCTGATCATCTGTCATCCGGAGATTGATTTTGGCTTCTACAAGCGCATCGAAATTCATTTTCGGATACTTGTCCGCAAGAGTATCAGTAAAATCCAAGTAAACAAGATTTGGAGTATCAAAAGACACACCCTTTGGATTCTCACGATACTCATCCCAGCAAAACGTTAGTCTCTTGAGAGTTGTGACAGAGACAGAGACAAAATCCCATATAAACCAAGATATATGATCCAGAACTAAATCCTCAAGCACGTGACAACCAGAAAGAAGCTTGGTAAGCCCAATACCACGCTTTTCAAAATCGACTGACTCAATATAAAGACTCTTGAGCTTTGGAAGATGAACATCTTCAAAATCCATGGTGGGGGAGCCATATCCAAAGTTTAGTTTCAGCCTAACCAGTGAATCGCTAGAGAAGATCTTTGAAGGAACCAGAGATTTCGAAGACAACTTCACGTGTAAAGTAAGATCCGATACACCACGTTGCAACACATTGAGAATCCAACTAAAGATACGGTTTGGATCAAAGAGATAATCGCCATCTTCAAACTTTAGAGAAAACTTGTGTACAGACAAATTGCCTCGCAAAGCGAAAATTCTATCCACAAAATCCAGAAATTCCGTAGAAACTTTCTTCTTTCCCGGATAAACCATTAGAATGGTATTGTCAACAGTTATAGGAATCCTTTTATCTTTTGTAGGATCCACATAGACAGAGTCATCGAAATCAAGATTAGTGACAAGAGCAAAGAGATACCGCCATTTGGTGGAGAGAACCGATGTGGAAGCAGCTTATTTAGTGGGAAGGAAGGACAAGATATGGCTAATAAGAGGCTCTGGTAAGCCACTGATTAAATCTCTAGAACCACCTAAGTCTCTCATTTTAGACACCATTGAGTCACAAACCTGAAAACCAAAGACACAAGATTTTTCATATGAAGAAGAAATTCAAACCAAAATGGTTCCTTCAGATTTCAACCTTTCTCATTATCAATGGCACAACAACAATGATAAAATCAGTTTTAATGGATCAAAAGCACAAATGATCAGAATAAGAAAATGGGAACTTACTCGGAACATAAGAAGCAGAAATCTGAAATCTTAGAACCCAAAAACACTTCTAGCTCTCGGATTCAGAAAATGGAAACTAGGGTTCATGCAATCCAATCGTCGTCTATTTTTGTTTCCTGACCATTGCCTAACTTTGGTTACTAAATTATTAGTTTTAGTTATAGAATTGTTGTAAAATGCAAATAATGGGCTATATACAATCCTTCCATATTATCCATTTTTTTAGTACTGATGATTTTTATTTTCCCTTAAGTAACTTATATTGCAATTTAGTCTTCATGTTTAGATTTCTTTCCCCAAGATTAGTTAACACAAGTTACGCAACACAAGAACAAAAAACAAAAAGATATATGAAGTTATTGTTGTCTCTGCCAAAAGAACAAAGCCTAAAAACACAAGTTTTTCAACTAAGATGCTTAACAAAAGAAGGCAGAAAAAACAAGAGAATCTTGATCAGAGTTTTCGATAAAGAACTTGCGGCCGAGAAACATACATGATGACGGTAAAAAAAAGACCTGAAGAACTCTTTCTAAGGAAGAGAACCCCATTTCATCGATACGGAAGATGGCAAAATTGATGACAAGCTGAGGTGATCGGAGATTAGTTGGACAATGCATTTTGATGAAGCTACTTTAGGAAGTCTCTGAAGTTGGGTCGACACTTCAATCACATCTTCCTCAAATGATGTATCATAGTACAATATCAGTTGCTCAAGATTCGGCATCGTCTCTAGAAAGTGCTTGACTTGCTCTATCTCGTCATCAAAGATTTTACCAAACTTCATTATCTTCAACACCTTCACTGGACTTGATGATAAGCAAGTAGGAGTTTCTTTTTCCTCTTCCTCTTCCTCTTCCTCCTCCATCTCATCCACATAAGGTTTGCACAAGCACACATCCCCACATCTAAATGTGCCTTTGTGTAAGAGTCCCTGAAAAATAGGCGAAACATCTCAAACTTTGAATAATGAGTCAACAAATGATTTTAAAGGGACGGGTAAGTAGCATAAATTAGAACCTCGAGAGTGTTAGCAGATAGATAAAGGATCTTCACATTGCATAATCCCATTATAAAATCTGTTGCATTAGCGACCATATCGTCTTCCTCATCATTCATATCGTTTTCCTCTTCACTCTCAGAATGAAATTTTTTGAATTGTACATCCAATTTCTGATCATCAGACAACCGAAGATCCATTTTTTGCTTCAACAAGCGATCGGAAATTCACTTTGGGGTACTTATCCGCAACCGTATCAAAAACTTCCAAGTAAACAAGATTCGGAGTATCAAAAGAAACGCTTTTCGGATTCTCATCACGCCCTCCCCAGCCAAACGCTAGTCTCTTGAGAGTTGTGACAGAGACAGAACAAAAATCCCATATACAAGTAGATATATCATCAAGAACCAAATCCTCAAGCACGTGACAACCAGAAAGAAGCTTGGTAAGCCCAACACCACTTTTTTCAAGATGTGCTGAATGAAGACAAAGACTCTTAAGCTTCGGAAGATCAACGTCTTCAACATCAATAGTGGGGCCAAACCCGTTGTTTAGTTTCAGCCTAACCAGTGTCTCGCTCGTGAAGATCTCAGAAGGAAACCGACATTCTGTAGTCAAATCCATGTGCAGATCAAGATCCAATACACCGCGTTGCAACACATTGATAATCCAACTAAAGATACGGATTGGATCAGCTGGAATTTCGCCATCTTCGATCTTTAGAGAAAACTTGTGTACAGGAGAATTGCCTTGCAAAGCCAATACTCTATCCACAAAATCCATAAAACCCCTAGAGACTCTCTTCTTTCTCTTAAAATCTTTTTCCTTATTTCTAGGATTCACATAGACAGACTCATCGAAATCAAGATTAGAGACCGAAACGAAGAGATACCGCCATTTTGTCTAGAGAACCGATGTAGAAGCAGCTTCTTTAGTGGGAAGGAAGGACAAGATTTGGCCAATAAGAGGCTCTGGTAAACCACTGATTAAATCTTTCTTTTCCGGCACCATTGACAACCTGATGAAAACAAAAGACACATAGCTCAACTTTAATGGTTTCCAAATTCCAAGGTTTTGTCTTTACACAATCCACAAGGTTCCTTTAAGATTTCCAAGAATCAAACATGTACCCACAAAATGAAATTTGCTAGCTTGAGGAAAATAAAACAGAGATTGATACTGAAACTTACTTGTACAACGATCTGAGCTTGCGTAAGTAGTTCGATCGATTTAAAGGGATTGTGTTTTACAAATTAGGGTTTAGGGTTCTGATTTAAAGGGATTGTGTTTTACGTAAACTTGAAAATTAGGGTTTATGTTGCTAAGTAATGTGGCGTTATTACAAAAAAAATAACTTTTTGTTACTAAACTATTATTTTCGGCTTAATTAATTCTTAGTGGGCTTTGATTTGTTACAAGCTCTGGGCTATCGGCTATGTACAATCCAATCATTTTTTTTTTTCGTGTAGTAAAAGAATACTGATGATATTTTCTTTCAATGTGACAATAATTTCGTTCTCTTGATAACACAGCATAAGAAATGATATAACGAAAATATGAAGGTAATGATGTTGAACAAAAGAAACCAGAAACAGGAGAATCTTCACAAGGTTTGATCATGTTGAAATTCCACAATGAGTATAACAAAAACAAGAAATGAAATTGTGGATTTTATACTCTTATGTATTGTATTGATCTAGAAAAACAAAAAAAATTCCTTTAAAACCTTTTCTAAACATTGAAAACAATTTCTGGATAGTGCTCAATTAGTAACTGATTATCCATAAAGAACCGTGACCTAATCATAATTCTTGTGAAAGTCACTTCTATGACAAGTTAGGTCTCATATGTATTTACATGTCTTTTCTTCACTCAACCAAGAACAGATAAAACAATAGAAGAATTCAAACAAACATGATATGAAATTACAATTACCATTGTCAGCGAAAAGGACAAAGCATAAAAACAAGTTCTTTACCAACCAAGGAAGAACCAAAATACGGATGATTAGAGTTTAGATCTCTTAGCAACTTTACAAATCATGTACACACATCCATACACGGCATTGATATAATCAAAAAAGTCATTAGTCATACTAAAGACACATTTGAGGACCCATAACCAATAGAGGATCTTCTATACAAGGGGAGGACCCCCATTTAGATGACAAGTAGAGATTATCAGAGATTAGTTGGATCTCACACTTTCGTGAAGCCACACTTGGAAGCCTTTGAAGTTCGTTTGACACTTCAATCACATTTTCTTCAAATGATGGATCGTAGTATAATATCAATTGTTCAAGATTCGGCATTGTCTCTAGGAAATGCTTAACCTGCTTTATTTGCTCCTCTATGGCATGATCTTCAAATATTTCTCCAAAGTTCAATACCTTTAGAACCTTCACCGGACTTGATGATAGGCAAGTAGGAACATTATCCTCACAAGGTTTGCACAAGCACACATCCCCACATCTATCTGTGAATTTGTGGACGAGTCTCTAAAACATATGCGAAACATCCCATATAAAACTTTGAAAAACGAATCAAAAGATGCTTTTACTTAAAAGGTTTTTTCATACTTGCAAGACAAGAGTTTCAAGATTTGGAGAATATTTTAGCAGACCGGGCAATGATTCCCATCCTACTTTCGGGTTACTCTCGATACTTAAATGAGTCAAGTTGATGAATAACGGTATTGCTTCACAACAGTAAGTGAGTACCTGAAACAAATACCGTATCAACTAGATCATCAGTCATTTGTAAGCATTAACTCAAATCCTTAAAGGCAATGTTAAAAATATTACAAACCTCAAGAGTGTTGGAAGATAAGAAAAGGGTCTTCACATTGCATATTTCCAATATAAAATTTGTTGCATTAGCGACCATCCAATTTACCTCATTACCTTCAGAAAGTCTATCTTCTATGATTTGTAACCCTATTCTTTGATTAGATGTAATCGCAAGATCAATTTTTGCTTCAACAAGCGAATCAAAATTCACTTTCAGATACTTGTTTGCAACAGAATCAGTAAATTCCAAGTAGACAAGATTCGGAATATCAAGGGACACATTCATTGGACCATAAAGATGCCTTCTGTTAAAAACTTTGAGAGCTGTGATAGAGACAGAGGCAAACAACCATGTAAACCAAGATGTGTCATCAAGAACTAAATCCTCAAGCATGGGACAACCGGAAAGAAGCTTAATAAGCCCAAAACAATCGTTTTCAAAAAGGACTGAGCCAAGATAAAGAGTCTTAAGCTTTGGAAGATAGACATCTTCAAAATCAATTTTGACGCCGGATAGTTTTAGCCTAACCAGTGTCTCGGTTGAGAAGATTTTTGAAGGAAGCAAAGGATTCTTTTCCAAATCCATCCTTACCTTAAGATCTGATACACCACCACGTTGCAACACATTGAGAATCCAACCAATGACACGGATTGGATCAACCGGATCATCACCATCTTCCATCTTTAGAGAAAACTTGTGTAGAGGAGAATCACCTTGTAATGCCAATACTCTATCCACAAAATCAGTAAAACTTGTGGAAACGTAGTTCGGGACATAGTCAGCAAGCCATATCTTGTAGTTGGGGGCACCTTTAATTCTTGTGGAAACCATCTTTTTTAGAGGATCCAAATAGACAGAGTTATCGAAATCAAGATTAGGGACAATAGCAAAGAGATACCGCCATTTTGTCGAGAGAACTGACGTGGAAGCAGCTTCTTTAGTAGTAAGGAAAGACAAGATATGGCCAATAAGAGCGTCGGGTAATCCACTTATTAAATCTCTCTTTTCGGACTCCATTGAGTTACAACCTGAAAACCAAAGACACGAGTTGGACATGTTTCAACTTTCTCATGTCTCATAATCGTTTCAAAACTTCAAAAGTCTTGTCTTTTGCACAATCTGCAAGGTTCAAACTTTAAAACCCCATTTAAGATAGAGGGTATATATTCTTTAAATCAAAATATGTAAAGGCTAGTTCCGAATACCGTGGAGATAATTAAAAAACAAAAACAAGAAACAAAAAAACTTTCTCAGTCTCATAGTCTGTTTCAAAGGTTTGTCTTGTACATCGGGGTGGGCATAATTCCCGTCCCGTTCCGTCCCATCCCGGTCCGTCCCGTTCCGTCCCATCCCGGTCCGTCCCGTCCCCGTTCCCGAATTCCCGTCCCATATATTTCCCGTATTCCCATATGGGACAAGTTTTCAATTCCCAATTGGGACCGGGACGGGACAGGACGGGAACGGGATATCCCGAAGTCCCGTTTGAAAATCTCGTTTGATATAACTATAAATATTAATTTATATATATATATATATATTTAATGGGATAATATGAAATTATAAGGATAATATGAAATATGGTTTAATGTGGTTTAATATGGGATATGGGATATATGATTCAATTTGAAGATTATGGTTTTTATATGGTTTAATATGAGATATGGGATATATGAAATTATGAAATTATAAGGATAATATGAAATATGGTTTAATATGGGATATATACATATATCTATTTTTTAATGGGATAATATGAAATATGGTTTAATGTGGTTTAAGTTTGATTCAATTTGAAGACTATGGTTTTTATTTTATTTTAAATTTTTAACTTTCATGAAATACAATTGAATTTTCTTTAATTTAAACATGTTTTTCATAAATTGAAAAAGCTTGTTGTATACATATTTACAATTTGAAGCATTGTTTAATCTAATTTTTGAGTCCGGTTATTTTATGGGATTTCCTGTACCGTTCCCATCCCATCCCGTTTTATCCCGTTCCCGTCCCGAATTTGAAATGGGACACAAATGGGACGTATTTTTCTAGTTCCATAAGTCTCGTTTCTGTCCCGTTCCCGTTAGATCTCGTCTCATATTCCCGTTTGCCCACCCCCTACTTGTACACAATCACGCCCGGTCCTGAATTTTCGGGGGCCCAACGCAAAAATATTTTTTTTTTGGACTTTTAACATATATTTTGAAATTTGGGGTCTTTTTCACAAAAATAAATAAATTAGGGGTTTTCACAAAAATAAATAATTTTCTTTTGGACTTTTAACATATAATTTGAAATTTGGGATCTCTTTCACAAAAATAAATTAGGGGCTTTTTCACAAAAATAAATAAAGTTGGGGCCTTTTTTAACACTAAAAACTAAAAGAAAAATTATGAGCCCATACCAATGTTTTGTTGGGATCCCCTGAGGGTCGGCTCTGTACACAATCCGCAAGATTCCTTAAGAGATTTTCCAACAAAAAGCTAAGAATCAAACATGTACCCCCATATTCAATTTTGCTAGCTTGAGGAAAAAAAATCAGATGAGCCCGAAATGATAGTACTGAAACTTTTTTTTTTTGATAAAGATAGTACTGAAACTTACTTGGAGATAAAAGCACATCCCACCAAAATGACACAATTTTGACAACTCTGAACAATCAGATTTAGAGGTTTTGACGATTGTGTTTATAGACGATCGAATGAAGAAGAAAGAATGAGTTCTTAAGCCATCTGTTTTACAGCTGTCTTCCCAAGTTCTAAAGACTTTGTATACGATAAGCTTTAAACTAAATTTACAGTTTGTCATTGAAAATGTCAAGCTCCAAAAGTTGCCAATAAATAAATAAAAATTGCTCCAGGCAAAAGTTACTAACTTATAGCTCACGCATTTGTATTATTATATAGATCAAACTCACGAAGGACTTTCCAAACGAAGATAATCATACATAACACCTGTAAACGCATCATTGCTCCGATATTGAGTAAGAAAAATGGTATTATTACCAACCATAAGAGAGTTTCCATGAATGTTGATACTGTACAATCTGTACAACCCATGAATTCCATGCCTCGCTATCGCGTTATCCTGACCTATGAACCCAGTCGTGAAAATAGGTTTGGAATTAGCTTTGTTGATTCGAACAAATAAATTCGCAGTCATAGCTCCAGCCAAAGCCATTCGAAGTGTGTAGTTTCCATTTTGAGTGACTGATTTTAAATTAAACACAATACGCCACGTCGTTGCTTGATATGTCCCATTTCCAGCATTCCTATTTATTATAAAAATAAATATTGTATGAGCGAATTTCAGTAAAATATACAACAATTTGTAAGTATTAAAGTATAGTATTACCTAGTCACGTGTGCATAGAACCAGTATCCAAAACAGAGGATCTGTTCTTCTAAAGCATAGGAACCCATTCCGGCGATTCGGAAGAGGACACAGTAGATGATACGCTGAGTTTACCAGGGATAAGTTTGACCTTGCACTTTGATGAAGCTACTCTCTTAAGCATATGAAGTTGGGTTGACACTTCCACATCTTCGTCAAAAGATGAATCATAGTATAAAACCAGTTGCTCAAGATGTGGCATTGTCTCCAAAAAGTACTTGATCTGCTCTATTTGCTTCTCCATTTTGTAATCATTCATTAATATCTTTAACACCTTCACATCACTTGATGACAAGCAACTAGGACCGTCTTCTTCCTCGCGAGGTTTGCACAAACACACATCTCCACATTTATCCATAGCTCTATGAAGGAGTCCCTGATGTATAAGAGGAAGGTTTCAAAGTTAAGCTTGTGTGGTAGTTATGTGGTGCTTAAGAGGCCAGGTTTGTTTCGTACCTGGAAGACGAGAGTTTCAAGTTTTGGACAGTTGTTGAGCAACCCTGGTAATGATTCCCATCCAACTTCTGGCTTACTTTGGATAGTCAAATGAGTCAGGTTGCTAAATATCGGTATTACTTTGCAGAAGAACGTTAGTACCTGAAACCAAGAACCATATCATTATCAACTCAATTGCAATCATTGACTGAAATCTGAAGATTTTGAGAAAGATGAGAATAGAAGACAGACCTCGAGAGTGTTTGCGGATAAGCAGAGGATCCGAATATTGGATATTCCCGTTATAAAATCTGTAACGTCACTGACCATATAGTTTTCCTCGTTACCTTGAGCGATTTGGTCCTCTAATTCTGGAACATTTGCCTCGTATGTAGATCTTACTTGCTCTATCTGATCATATGACATCTGAAGATCGATTTTGGCTTCAACAAGCGACTGAAAATTCACTTTCGGATACTCATTCGCGATAACTTCAGTATATTCCAAGTAAACAACATCCGGAGTATCAAGCGACACACTAGTTGCATTGTCCTCATGCGGATCCGGATCCGAACAAGAGCAATAATACTTGAATCTCTTGAGAGTTGTGGAAGAAACAGAGCAAAATTCCCACGAACACGAATATACAGAATCAAAAACTAGCTCCTCGAGCGCTTGACAACCAGAAAGAAGCTTGCTTAATCCTACTCCGTCCTCTTCGAACTTAACCCACTCGAGATAAAGAGTCTTAAGCTTTGGTAAATTAACATCTTCCACATCAATGTTAGGACCATCTCTAATATCCATCCTTAGCCTAACCAGATTCTCACTCAAGAAGATCGTCGAAGGAAGCGAAGAAGAACTGCAATGAAACCAATCCAAATTCATAACTAGATGAAGATCCGATACGCGACGAGCCAACACGTTGTGTATCCAAAGAGAGACACAATCTGGATCAACTGGATCATCTTCATCTACAATCTTTAGAAAGAATTTGTCTAAAGGAGACTTGCCTTGCAAGTCAAGAACCCTATTCACGAAATCTGGAAAACTTGTAGAAAGCTTCTTCCTTTTTTCGTTGTCATCTACTAGCACGTAATCCTCGAAACCAACCTCGATTAAAGGGTTCTTAATCCTTTTTTCAGGATGCAGATAGACCGAGTCGTCGAATTCGAGGTTAGGAACAAACGCAAGTAGATAACGCCATCTTTTCGAGAGGATTGATGTTGAAGCAGCTTCTTTCGTCGTAAGGAAAGACAAAATGTGGCAAAGAAGTGGGTCTGGCAAATTGTTGATCATATCTTTACAACAAGATCCATACTTGCGACCTGAGTTAAGAAGATGAAATCGATCGAGTGAGAAATTCGATTAAAAAGATACGAGATTTCAGTGTTCTTGATCTTCAAATCGGTCTCGGAAAGAAAACCCTAAAAATCAATCATACACGTACGTACCAAGGAAAAGCAAAATTTGATCGAGAGAAAGTGAAAAGCAAACACTACTTACGAGAACTAGAAGAAGGATTCATGGAAACTTGCTTGTGTTCTTGAAGCGAATCCACAAAAATCGCTAACGATTGAGAAATTTTGAGCAATTAGATTCAGAAATTTTCTTGCGGGAGCGAATTTTTATGTTTGGGGAAATTCTCTGGACGAAAGAAAGATTTACCGATTAAATATGGCTCTAGCATCGTTAGCCGTTAAATTAATAAAATCGTTATTATTTATTTTTTTTACGAAAAAAGTAAAGTTTTGTGAACTTTTTTTGGTCGACAATTCTATTATTTTCAAAATAATATAAAATAATATATTTAGAAAATTAAGTACATGGTAGCTCAAATGAAAATGAAAAAAATTGAAGGAAACAAATTTACCCTCAGCCGAATGAAACTTGAAATTAATTCTAACCAATTTCAAACCAATAGGACAATTTGGAAAGGAAAAAACATCTTGTAAGTTTATTTTTAATTAACTTCTATAACAAGTTATGTCTCATGTGATTACATTTCTTTTCTTCACTCAACCAAGAATAGATAAAACACAAAGGAATTTAAACTAACATAACATGATGAAGTTACCATTACCATTGTAAGCTAAAAGAACATAGCACAAAAAAGTCTTTACTAACCAAAACAAGGAAGAACCAAACAATTGTTGATTAGAGTTTAGATCTCTTAGCAGCTAACAAACTTGTAGAGGCATCCATAATTTGGTTTTGGAATTATCAAGAAAATCATGAGTTTTTCAAGAGAGAGACAATAAACCAGAAAGGTTCGTCTACATGAGACGACCCCATTTAGTCGTTACTGGAGATGGCACTATAGATGACAAGCAGAGCGTATCCGAGAATACTTGTATCTTGCACTTGGAGGAAGCTACTCTAGGATGCCACTGAAGTTGGGTTGACACTTCATTCACATCTTCTTCGAAAGATGTATCATAGTATAGTATAAGTTGTTCAAGATTCGGCATTGTCTCTAGGAAGTGTTTCACCTGTTTTATCTTCTCCTTTATGTCATTTTCAACAAAGATTTCCCCAAACTTCAATACTTTTAGAACCTTCACCGGACTCGAAGATAAGCAAGTAGGAATGTTCTCCGAAAGTTTGCACAAGCACCCATCCTCTTCCACGCAGTTCATAAATAGGTGATGCAGTCCCTACACAATAAAGGACACAACTTCAAAATCTAATTTGGTTTTATAAAATGTGTTAAGCAAATGCAGTAAAGAATGTGTTGGTACTTCAAAGACGAGGGTTTCAAGTTTTGGACAGTTCTTGAGTAGAGCCGGCAATGATTTCCAAGATACATCTGGGTCAGTCTTGATGGTTAAGTGAATCAGGTTGTTGAATTCCGGAATCGGTTTACAACAATAAGCAAGTACCTAAAACAAAAAACAAAATCAACAAGGCCATCAAAATTCTTAGCCTTTAAACCCATGATACATCAATAATACTATAAAATGATACAAAGGGTGAGAACATGGACTGACCTCTAGAGTTTGATCAGACAAGTAAAGGGTCTTAACATTGCAAATTCCCATAAGAAAATCTGCTGCATTACCAACCATCTCTTCCGGATGTGATCTTGCCGTGTCGATTTGATCATTTGTCATTCGAAGATCGAGACTAGCTTCAACAAGCGAATCAAATTTAACTTTCGGATACTTGTTTGCAATAGTATCAGAATACTCGAGGTAGATAAGACTCGGGGTATTAAATGACAAACGCTTGTGATTTTCATTATGAATTATCGAGCGATAAACCATTAGTCGCTTGAAGGTTTCACTAGAAACAGAGCAAGAACCCTTACACTCGAACAAATTGTCCAGAACTAACTCCCCCGAAAGAAGCTTAGCAAACACACTGTTCTTGATTACGACATAATCAAGATAGAGGGTTTTAACCTTTGGAAGAAAAACATCTTTCACATTAATGGCGAGAACATCCCTAATTCCTATTTTCAGCCTAACCAATGTCTCATTCACAAACATCTCCGAAGGCAGTGGACAACCTAATTTCGTGGAGATTTCAAGATCAAGATCCGATACGCCACGACCAATCACCTTCAGTATCCAACCAAAGACAATAGCTGGATGAACAATATCTTCACACTTAAGAAAGAATCTCTTTAACGGAACATTTTGATGCAAAACCAATACTCTATCCACAAAATCAACAAAATTTCTTGGGATTTTTCTCTTTTTTCTTCTCCACGGAAAAGTAATCTTCTTTTTGTTACACACTTCAGGGATTAGATAAATAGAGTCATCAAAATAAAGATTAGGTGTATGAGCAAAGAGATATCTCCACCTTTTGGCTAGAACAGAAGTTGAAGCAGCTTCTTTAGTGGGAATAAAAGACAAGATTTGGGAAATAAGACAATCTGGTAAACCACTGATTAAATCTCTTGAACCAAGATTCATCTTTTTGGAAGACGTAGCAACCATAGATCTTAAATTCCGTAAACAACAAAGACATGAACTTGAGTAAAAAAAAATTGTAACAGAGAATGGTTTGAAAAGGAGATAAAAAAAAGGGAACTTATTACCTCGTTGTTCAAAAGTAGAACCAGTGAAACATATCACCCAAATATTGAGAATTTTTTGAGCAACTGAGACCGAGAGTGAAAGTTGAAAATTTATGTTCTTGTAAACGCTTGACGGAATGGGGTTAAATAAAAATTTAATTTATTTGTGGTCATTTGGTAACATATATCATGTTTGATTTTTTAATATTTTTCAAATATGGTAACTATTTGTGTGTTCCCTATATCTTTCTCTGACATATGGAGGATTTGCTCAAGAGTCTAAGCAGAATAGATGTGACTCGTTCGGCGGAAATTTACTGCGCTCTAACATGATTAGTCGAAAAGATTGTGTTTTTGAGATCTTTAATTTAATTTGTAAGATTAGAGCTGACCAAATTATCCGTTACTTTTGTTCCGATTCGGTATTCGTTTCAATTCGATCCGAAAAAATCCGTTATAAATCAAAGCAAAATAAATATTAAAATCTATTATCCATCTAAAGCAAAGCAAAACAAATCACAAATACTAATTTTCATAATCCGAATATTGCTTCAATCCGTATTTACTTATACTTACCTAAGATATGATAAATTTATAACGTATATTTGTATTCTTAAATTTTTTAAATACATTTGATAAAAGTATTTATAGTATAAATAGGTAAATATTAGCTTTTAAGTAAAAATATTGGTTTTTCTTGAATTAAATATATATATTTCATTTTTACCATTTGATCTTCCATTTTCTTTTGAAAATATAATGTTTTTGAATTTTTTTTTGTTTTAAAAAAAAAATATCCATGATCCGAATATCCACAAATATCCGTAAAAAATCCGGATATCCACAATTTCGTATATTCGTAATTTTCCGAAGTAAAGCAAATCGAAAAATAAAATATCCGTGAAAAGCAAAGCAAATCGTAAATAATGTATTTTTTCGGATATCCGCTCCGCGTCCAGCCATATGTAAGATGGCATAGATTCGACGTCTTTAAACAGTAAATAAATCATATAGTAGCCCAACGTGATCATATATTCTCATAGCCAAATTTGATTTAGTTTATTTGATTGCAAGTTTGCATGTAGGTGAAGTGAATTTGTGTTTCTTTTTCCCAGATTAATTTGGTTAGGATTCCTAATTTAGGGATTGGTTTTGCTAGTCGCCGAATGTGTCATATGAATGTGTTATCATTTTCTTCTGCAGTATGCATTGCAAGCCAATACCCAGATATACGGCAAGTTAAAGTTTCATGTTTAGATTTTGTTTTCCCGGACTCAATTAATAGGTAGCACAACATAAGAACTGGAACAAAAAATAACATGAAGTTTAACATTTTCTTCAAGGACAAAGCATAAAAGCACACGTCTTTAAAACTATGATGCCAAACAAAAAGCAGCAAGAACTATGTCACTATTGGTTATATGTAGATAAAGATCTTTTAACAACTGTATACAAAACAAATGACTTTAAAACTATGAAAGAACCGATCAAGATACACTTGGTTTAGATCTTTTAAAACTTGTAGACACATGAATTTATGGGCTTGGAAAAAATCAGAGAGTCATGAGTTGATCCAAAAGAGAAAGAGAGACCTCAGAAAGCTTCTTCTGAAGAAGAGGAACCCATTTCGTCGATACCGAAGATGGCACAGTAGATGATACACTGAGGTTACCAGGGATAAGTTGAACCTTGCATTTTAGTGAAGCTACGCTAGTAAGCATCTGAAGTTGAGTTGACACTTCCACATCTTTGTCAAAAGATGAATCATAGTATAAAACCAGTTGCTCAAGATTTGGCATTTTCTCCAAAAAGTACTTAACCTGCACTATTTGCTTCTCCATTTTGCCATCATTCATTAAGATCTTTAACACTTTCACAAGACTTGACGACAAGCTACTAGGAACGTCCTCCTCTTCCTCTCGAGGTTTGCACAAACACACATCTCCACATTTGTGTAGGAGTCCCTGATGCATAAGAGGAGAAAGGTTTCAAAGTTAAGTTGCATGAACAATTGTGTGTTGGTTACGAGATGCTTTAAAGGGTAAGTTTCATACTTGGAAGACGAGAGTTTCCAGTTCTGGACAGTTCTTGAGCAGCCCTGGTAACGATTCCCATCCAACTTCTGGCTTACTCTGGATAGTCAAATGAGTCAGGTTGCTGAATATCGGTATTACATCGCAGTGAGACGTGAGTATCTGAAACCAAAACCATATCATTATCAACTACATCATCATCACTCAAATGCAATCAATTATAAAAACAAAAGAGATACCTGAAGAGTGCTGGCAGATAAGGAAAAGATCCGAACATTGCAAATTCCCATCATAAAACCTGTAGCATTACCGACCAAGTTTACCTCATTACCTTGATCGATTCGGTCCTCCTCTAGTTCTGAATCACTTGACTCGACAGGCTTATCACATGCAATCTGAAGATCGAATTTGGCTTCAACAAGGGATTGAAAATTCACTTTCAGATACTTGTTCGCGATGACTTCAGTATATTCCAAGTAGACCAGATTCGGAGCATCAAACGACAGACTTTTTGCTATGTTGTCGTGAAGATGCAAGAGATACGTGCAATAAACTATTAGTCTCTTAAGCGTTGTGCTAGAAACAGAGAAATTAGCCCATTCACATGACCATATACCATTCAGAACTAGTTCCTCGAGCACGCTACAACCAGAAAAAAGCTTCCTAAACCCGATATCGTTCTCTTTGAACTTAACCCACTCGAGGCAGAGACGCTTAAGCTTTGGTAAACGAACATCAGCCACATCAATCACAGGACCTTCACTAATACATATTCTCAGCTTAACCAATGTCTCGCTCATGAAAATCCTCGAAGGAAGCGAAGACTTCCATTTCAAATGCAGAACTAGATAAAGATCAGATACACGACGCACCAACACATTGTGTATCCAAGGAACCACACAATGTGCTTTCACTGGATCACGCCTATCTACAATCTTTAAAACAACCCTGTCTAAAGAAGCATTGCCTTGCAAATCCAAGATCCTAGTAACGAAATCCTCAAAACTTGTAGAATGCTTCACCCTTTTATTGTTTTCGTAAACAACGCAGCATTTGGGTAAACCAAGCTTGGTTACAACTCTTCCCTCGGGATGAAGATAGACCGAGTCGTCGAATTCGAGGTTAGGAACAAAAGCGAGTAGAAAACGCCATCTTTTTGAGAGGATTGATGTTGAAGCTGCTTCTTTCGTAGTAAGGAAAGACAAAATGTGGCAAAGAAGAGGGTCTGGCAATTTGTTGATCAAATCTTCAGAACAAGAACCCATCTTTTTGTGAAAGATTGATACTTTAGACCTGGGCAAAGAAGATGAAATCGATCGAAGTGAGAAAAGATTCCAGATTTCAATGTTCGCAATCTCAAATCGGTCACAACCACAATAAGAATCATACACGAATCAAGAAAAAAGCAAACTTTTCGATTGAGAGGAACCGAAAAAAGCAAACTTTTTGATTACGGAAACTTACTTGTGTTCTGAAAGCGAATCCCACACAAATCGCTCGACTTTTGAGCAATTGGGTTAAGAAATTTGCGGAGAGAAGCGAACGAAATTGAAATTTAAGGGTTTTTTCCAGAGGGAGAAAGATCAATGTGATTTAGAGCCATTAGATTTTGAGTAATTGGATTCAGAACTTGAGGATCAGAAGAAGAAGATCCAACACAAATCGCTCAAATATTGAGAATTTTGGGCAATTGGATTCAGAAACTGAAATTTAGGGGTTTAGGAGAGAGAGAGAAAAACGTGGCAAGTTTTGTGACCCAAACCCAACTTCGGTCACTGAGTGACATGTGTCACACAGTTATTCTAAAACTATGGCCCATATTTTAAAGTTTGTAATTAGCCTATATTTAAATTTTCTAATTGGGCTTCTATTGCATAAGTCACGTTTTATGGTGTTCTGACCAAACAAATAACCCAATAATCGTAATAAAACGGGTAGCATCGTTTACAAATCCTAACTTGAGAAGGTCTGATCATGACGTTTCGTTTCAGACACCATTTAATCGACTTTTAAAAACCGTCGGCTGGTTAATCCGTCACTTCCGTTAACAATGGTGACTTAAGAATTATCTATAAAAGGATTGTCAAACTTTTGTTGTTGTTCATTTTAACCATATAGGGTATTAATTAAAAACAAAACTCCTGCGAATTCTTACGCTTACGGTTTCCAAATTTACAGGTCATCTATGGAAGAAATCAAACGGTCCTACTCAATGCTCCGACATCTTGAAAAAGATCCGACAGATCCCAAAATCTTTGTTTGTGTGACTCGACAATGGGGGAGATCGTGATCGGCACACCGGGAGCAACCATAAACAGTTTCTCAACATCTCAACATCATTCTTTTTCATTTATTTTATAGGGATATCTCAAAATAGAATTTCATAAAACATGACTCATTCGCTACTTCTAAGTCATCTTAAAAGGAGACGTAAGATTACACATAATCAATCTTCACCGTGGTTACCGCATACGCATATATCATCAGATGGTTCTCAATTTCTCATGTGGATAGGTTTGTTTGGCGGCGTGATCTCAGTTTTTGTTTAATAAAAGAATACTAACATCCACATACGAAAATCCTAATCGTATTTGAAATTGATTGGCACCCTTCTTTAAAAAAACGCCTTTGTCTCTTTTGGTCAAGGTTCTACAGTTTTCTTTTGTAAATTCTAATTATAGTGAAAAATTTTTATAAGGTACATGGCCAGGTGAGATCATAATTTTATAATCTATGTAAGGTAAAAACAAACATTGTTTCGTTGTTCTACTTATAGTTATATTCATAGATGTGTGTGGAAATTGGACATAGAGTCCTCATTCTTTTTGACGGAACAAGTTTTCATGGTTGTTTTATTTGTCTTTCTTATATAGCATATTTCGGATGATTAAATCTGAAAATGACATATTTATTTAGTGATAATGGAGATGAGATGTGGGGAATCTGGTGAGGGAAACAAAGGGTAGAGCAAGCGAAAAACAAACCGAGCAGATATGTTATAGAGGAAACGAAGTGTCACTGAGTCATGGCATGGGTGAATGTACGGTTACATATTTTTAGAAGGATAGGTACTAATGTTAGTCGTTAATTGAGTTTCATATATGTTAATGGTGGTGATGTTTCGGTTGTAACGTTTGAGTGTTGTCTCATTAAAGAGTCACAAGCAGTAAGAGACACAACTCACTGTGTTGTAGTGTCTCTTTTTCTGTATAAATCAATTTGGTAGTAATGTAAATAACAAGTTTCAGATCAATAAAAACTCTTTCTTAGTCGGTTTCTTTGCTCTCCTACATCTGAGAAGCAATATTTTGATAGCGAAGAATAAGTCAATAGACCAAGATCGGGAGGAAGATCAAATCTAAACACTAGCATGTAACCGGATAACTAATCAAAATTGGCTTGTCAGTAAAAGTAGGCTTTTAAAATTGAGATGGACAAGAAGCAGACGTATGGAAAGAAAATCTAGACAACAGGAGTGAGAGCAAAAGAACGTAAGTAACATAGTATAGCCTACTATAAGCCATCATCTCTTATTTTCCAATGTAATGAATGTATGATCGGAATTTTTAGAAAAATAGAAAATGTGAAACATTGCATCAAATTTAAATTATCGTAGTAATTTTTCTTATCTTAATATAAACAAATATAAAACACTAGAACTTATGGACCAAATTATGGAAGCTGAAAACGTCTCCAAAAATGCGTCACTTCCTATGGAAAGCTGTTTCAGGTGCATTGGCGGTCAAAGAAAGACTTCAATCACGAGGTATTCAGTTAAATCCTACTTGTACTTCTTGTGATGCGGGGAAACCAGAAAGCATATGTCATGTCCTCTTTAATTGCGATATTGCGAAAGAAACTTGGGATTTGGCTAATATTCCGTTGCCACCATCGGGTTTCTCACAAACCTCGGTTTTCCTGAATATTCATCACCTCCTAACAAGCAAGTGGAATCAATCCCGTCCTGAACATACTAAACTTTTGTTCCCATGGATTTTGTGGCATTTATGGAAGGCTAGAAATGCTTTGTTATTTGAAAAAATCAGTTATGATGCTAATGTCATATTAGAGAAAGCAAAGGAGGATGCTTATGTTTGGCTCTCTACTCATGGGTTAGCTATGGAGAACTCAGAGCCTGATTCAAGATAAATGCGGGTGCCGAATCCTGTCTCGAGTTGGACACGTCCTCCTCCTAATGTAGTTAAATGCAACCTTGGGGCTGTTTGGAATGATTCAAGCTATGACGGGGGAGTTTCTTGGATTCCTAGGGACCATCATGGCAAGACACTATTTCACAGTCGGCGCTCTTATCCGGGTCTATCCTCCAGTCTTGAAGCTGAATTATGGATCTTCTTTTGGGCTATGGAATCCTTAGTAAATCTTGGTGTGCGTCGTGTGATGTTCGAAGCTAATTTTTCTCAAGCACGAGAGGCTCTCCTTCACCCTCATCTTTTTCGTCACTATGGAGAGTTGATTAATGATATATTTGCTAAGCTTCAATCCTTTGACTTTTGGTCCTTAGTTCATAGCTCTATTTATGCGAATCAGGTGGTGATGAAAATTGCTCAGAGTGTCGTTCACGATAGGAGACATCAATCTTACATTGCTCGGGATTCCCCACGATGGCTCGATCCGATGATTGTGATGGAAGCTTCGGCTGCTTCATGTCGTATGGCATAGCGGCTATGGCTTTTATGCCTTCTCTCTCCCTAGTTTTAGTCTCTGCTTTGAGAGAGGTGTTTATCGTTGCTCTTTACTTATTGTGATGCCTATTGGTATTGCCTTGTTTCGCTTTAAGCATTTGGTTCTTCTCACTTTCTATACTTTGTTACTTTGGATATTAAGTTATATGATTCAGCGTTAAAAAAAAAAACACTAGAATACAATTCAATTTTACATGTCAAAGTAAATCACATCATATACTTTATTTGCCCGCGTGAATACGCGGGTTTTATTCTAGTTTAGTTATAAACTAATGATGTTTATATATATATATACTAGATTTAAACCCCTCGCGATGCGAGGATTAATTGATTTATAGTATATAATTATGGCTTAAAATATTTTAGAGAAAAACATACCATATTCTTAATTTAAACCTTAACTTATCATATACTATATTCTTAATTCAAATCCTAACTTAGATAATGTAATGTTTTGACAAAAAAAAAAAAAAAACTTAGATAATGTAACATTTCAAATTATATGTTCATATGTAATTTGAAAAATATAGTTTCATAACTCATATAGTTTGAAGAATTTGGAAATTACTAAAGTATACATACTTGATATATATAAATATGATTTAAATCATTAAAAAATTTGATATAACAACTAAACCATTCGTACATGATCCTTCTTTGATGCTATTTCGTAAACTAAACATACCACTAACCAAATTTTCTTTATCTTTATTTTATGCTTGTTTATTTTCCATATTAATTTCTTCCTTTCTCAGTAACTAACAATTTTGGTATTAGAAAATTTACATATTTAAATAATTGACATGTGTCACAATCTAAACGACTACTTAACACATGTCGCAATCTCGTGAGTTACAATTATAAGAACTCTCCTTTATATATTGTTTATTTTCCATTTTAATTTCTTCCTTTTTGAGTAACTAACAATTTTGGTATTGGAAAGTTTACATATTTAAATAATTGACATGTGTCATAATCTAAATGACTACTTAACACGTATCGCGATCTCGTGAGTTACAATTATAAGAACTCTCATTTATATAATAAGATATATATATATATATATATATATATATATATATATATATTTGGTCAAACAGATGTTTATATATTCTTTTAGCAGCTTTTTGGTACTACATTAGTTTTCAAAAAAAAAAACACATATATGATATCATATCAAGTAGACTATAACTCTCTAAGCCACTCATAATTCCACAATAGCAAAACCCATCGGAAACTAATTCAAAACAGAACAAAACTTCCAACTATAAAAACTAATCACTACTTCAATAAATCACTACTTAAACAAAACTAATTCAGTTTTGACTATCGGAAAAACAAAAACTAACGATTTTGGTTTACGTGAACAAATTATATGGTCAAAGATCTACAACAAAACACCAAAATTTGAATACCCATCAAGCCAAATCATAAGCTTGAGCAATACCCATAATCTGAAAGCAACATCAATGAAATTACGACCCAAAAGCTAAACAAAACAGAAGAAAAGATTCACCTTTTAGATAAATGAAAATCTAAATTGGAGAAACCGATCCCTCAATTCAGCAACACCCACGAGAGACGACCCAGAAAAAAGAGACAAGAATTGAAGAGAAAATCTAATTGGATTTGAGAAGGCAAGAATAAAGATTGGAGTCTGCACTTTTTCATCAGCACGAAGAAGAAGAAAACCGACTTGTTCACTTATCAGATTGAGAATTTAGGTTAAGAACAAAAGGAAAGGCAAAACGTCGTCGTTTAGTTATAAGTTTTTAAGTTAAAAAAAAAACCCATCGGGTACCCGGAACCCGATATGATAAACCCGATAGGGTAATTAAAAAAACATGACCCAAACCTGTTTTAAACCCGCGAATTTTTAAAACAAAGTACAAGTTTCGGGTTTTAAATTTCTAGCCGGGTTTAGGGTACCCTATGGGTTTTTACCCATCATTAACATCCCTAATGATATGTATAATATATACATTCAATTTCTATTCTCACAAGAGATCACACCTTAAAAGAAACATTACATTATATATATAATATAACAAATGAACCTATAAAGTTTCAAAAAAAAAACAAAAAAAAACAAAAAAAACAAATGAACCTATACCACAAACAAGAAATCATCAATATACATATAGAGCTACATAAACCTCAACTTTTAAGATGCACCACCTCCACCTCCACAACCGCCGCCGCCGCCGCCTCCACCGTCTCCACAACCTGTATCGGCGCCTCCGTCTCCACAACCTCCACCGCCTCCGGCTCCACAACAACAGCAACATGTGTCTTCTCCTCCTCTAGTGCGAGTCTTCTCAGGCTTACTTGGCTTCAAAACAACAAGTCCTCCATCTTTCTTCCCATATTTACCCTTTTTCACATCTATCGCCTTCTTCTTCTTGCGGCTCAAGAAACAACACAACATCGTGACCGTATAGTATAGCAAACGCGCACAATCACAGAGATTTTAATTTGAGGTCAAGTACAATAGATATATAAAGTTTTTGTTTTTCAATTGTTATGAAATTCTGATGCAGTCATATGTGATGTAAAATCCCTTTTATATTGCCTCAAGTTGCCGTGGACTTGGTCAAATATATATTTATATTGCGACGTAAACTATGTCTTTATCAAAAAAACTATGTCCTTATAAAAGAAAACCGTCTTTATGAAAGATACAAGAAATTGCACAAGA
This sequence comes from Draba incana, assembly GCA_963576765.1. Taxonomy (NCBI): domain Eukaryota; kingdom Viridiplantae; phylum Streptophyta; class Magnoliopsida; order Brassicales; family Brassicaceae; genus Draba; species Draba incana. The sequence goes on from OY755216.1 coordinate 4,052,750, forward strand.
AAATTCAATTTTTTCTAGTAAGTAATAACATCATGGATTGGTAAAATTTTGTGTCTTTCTTTTGTCAACAATTATATTATTTTGAGAAAAAATGTGGTAGCTAAATCTGACAAAAATGAATAAAACTGAAGAAACGTTTTAAGGGAAATTGCACTCAAGAACATTAAAAAAAAATTGTAATTCAAAGCCTAACATTTGAACTAATTTTAGTGGTTCTGATAAAGCCACATTAGCTCATTTTAGTTAGTCTTTGATTTTTTTTTTTTGGCTATCCTTGCAATTAGTTCAATTTTCAAACCGGAAAAAAGTGAATCATTTAATTATTTTTTCTAGAGAAATTAGTAAAAATAACCCAAAAAAAAATTATAATTAAAATTATAACCAAATACCCTAAATCCTATGGTTATAATTTAGCCACATTAGGCAATTTTGGTTAGTTGTCTAATTTGTTTTTTGGTTATTTGGCAAATTTACCCTTTTTTCTAAACCAAATTCAAACTTAAAATCATATCTTTGTCTAATGATATTTTTTTTGTAGTACAATATCAACTGTTCAAGATTCGGCATTGTCTCTCTACAAAGCTCACTAAGTCACTAGCTTCCCATCCTCTTCTGTTTGTTAATGTGATCTAATCATATTAGTATCCCCTATATATTATTTGAGAGGTGATTTCACCTAAAAATTATGACATGACATTTTCTAAAATGTGACATAACATTCTCTAAAATGTGACATGTCAAAATCTTTAATGGGCCAAATAATAAAATTTATTTTTCTAAAAATATTTGATTATTGAGCTAATGATCAAACTAACATATATATAGGAGATTCATGACTTCCCTTCTACGTGGGAGTTTATCACTTCTTCGTTCAAAAAAACTATTTATTCAAAAAACTATTGTTCTACGTTCTTCTTCCGTTTTTAATAAACTACTTTTTTAAATAGTTTTCTTTTATATGTAATTTTCTGTATTTTTTTCATTATTTCCATTTTTTGGTTTAATAGGGTATACGCAAATTCTATTATTACACATGTGCAAGATCATATGCGAAAAATTCATAATAGCCTACTTAATGAAGATGTATGGCTTACTATTGTACTTTTTAGTTTGAATTTTTTAAATTTATTATCAAATTAGATCTTTTAATATTTTTAGTTCGCCCTTTTAACAATTGATGGTCTAACGAGGAGTGGTGCAACCAAACCAACTTTATCAAATACATAAAGAGATAAAACATAATCAATAATGTTTTTACAATAAAAAAATCAATAATGTTTCCTATAACATAATCAAAATCTATACATATTTGATGTCAAGTCCAATTGAAAGTATAAAATAAATAGTTAAGGTTTTTAGATAACCTAGTTACTAAAATTAAGGACTAGTGATTTCTTTAAATAACTTCTATGGCAAGTTAGGTTCGTGTTTAGGTTTTTTCCCCCAACTCATAGCACAACATAGGAACGGGAAGAAATCATAACATGAAGCTTAACTATGATGCTAAACAAAAGAAAGGAAGAATGAGTTATTCTTGGTTATAGTTCCATATTTTTTTTAAGCAATTGTACAAAACGAATGTCTTTAAAACTATGAAAGACCCAATCAGTAGAGACATGTACATATGGTCTTGAAAAAAAATAAATAGAGACATGACTTTATCCAAAAGACTGACCTGAGAAACAAGAAGGTTCTTCTAAAGAAGAGGAACCCTAATCGATTCCGTAGAGAGCACAGAAGATGATACACTGAGGTTACTAGGGAAAAGTTTGACCTTGCACTTTGATGAAGCTACTCTCTTAAGCATATGAAGTTGGGTTGGCACTTCCACATCTTCGTCAAAAGATGAATCATAGTATAAAACCACTTGTTCAAGATGTGGCATTGTCTCTAAAAAGTACTTGACCTGCTTTATTTGCTTCTCCATTTCGGAATTATTCATTAATATCTTTAACACCTTCACAATACTTAATGACAAGCAACTAGAACCGTCTTCTTCCTCGCGAGGTTTGCACAAACAGACATCTCCACATTTATCCGTAGCTCTGTGGAGGAGTCCCTGATGCATAAGAGAAAAGGTTACCAAAGTTTAGTTGCATAAAAAATTGTGTTATAATTTGTTACATGATGCTTTAAAGGGGTTTGTTTCATACTTGGAAGGCTAGAGTTTCAATGTTTGGACAGTTCTTGAGCAGTACTGGTACCGATTCCCATCCAACTTCTGGCTTACTCTGGATAGCCAAATGAGTCAGATTGCTAAATACCGGTATTGCTTTGCAGCAAGACGTTAGTACCTGAAACCAAAACCATATCATTATCAACCCAATCGCAATCATTAACTCAAATTATTATTCAAAACATCATACAATGAGGTATTAGATAGATGAGATTAGACTACAAACCTCGAGAGTGTTGGCTGATAAGCAGAGGATCCGAACAACGGAAATTCCCATTATAAAATCTGTAGCATTACCGACCCCTTGAGCGATCTGATCCTCTAATTCTGAATCACTTGACTCGGCATATGTCATCTGAAGATCGATTTTGGCTTCAACAAGCGAACGAAAATTCACTTTCGGATACTTGTTTGCAATGATTTCACTATATTCCAAGTAGACAAGATTCGGAGCATCAAACGACACACTTTTTGCTATGTTATGGGGAAGATGTAAGCAATACGAGCACTTAACCGTTAGTCTCTTGAGTGTTGTGACAGAAACAGAGCAAGAGTTCCATGAACACAACCTTTTTTTTTTGAATTATACACAGTTTCCCCAAAGGCTTTCTAGGTCCAAGAGACTAATCTGTGTCGCCGGCGATGCCCAAATTTTAATCCCCCGGTGGCCAAGAATCGAACCCGGGACTTTATTGGGAATTACCTCCCTCAAGTACCACTGGGATACAACCACTTGGTTCATGAACACAACCTTAAACCATACAGAACTAGTTCCTCGAGCACATTACAACCCGAAAGAAGCTTGCTAAACCCGATATCGTTCTCTTTGAACTTAACTGACCCGAGATAGAGACTCTTAAGCTTTGGTAAACGAACATCTCCCACATCAATCTTAGGGCCCTTACTAATATATATTCTCAGCTTAACCAATGTCTTGCTCAAGAAAACCCTCAAAGGAAGCGACGATTTCCATTTCAAATTCATAACTAGATGAAGATCGGATACACGACGAGCCAACACGTTGTGTATCCAAGGAACGACGTATTCTGTATCCACTGGATCACGACTATCTACAATCTTTAGAACAAACTTGTCTATAGGAGCATTCTCTTGCAAATTCAAGATCCTAGTAACGAAATCCTCAAAACTTGTAGAATGCTTCTTCCTTTTGTTGTTGACAAAAACCGCGCAACCCGGGGGTAAACCAAGCTTGCTTACAATCCTTTCCTCGGGATGAAGATAGACCGAGTCGTCGAATTCGAGGATAGGACTAAAAGCGAGTAGAAAACGCCATCTTTTCGAAAGGATTGATGTTGAAGCTGCTTCTTTTGTGGTAAGGAAGGACAAAATGTGGCAAAGAAGTGGATCTCGCAAATCGTTGATCAAAATTTTAGAAAAAGAACCATCTTTTTGTGAAAGATTGATACGTTAAACCTGAGAAAAGAAGATGAAATTGATCGAGTGACAAAAGACTCAAGATTTCAATGTTCGCAATCTCAATTCGGTCATGAAAAGAGTAAGAATCATACACGAACCAAGAAAAAAAAGCAAACTTTTTGATTGAGAGAAACCGAAAAAAGCAAACTTTTTGATTATGGAAACTTACTTGTGTTTTAAAAGCGAATCCCACCAAAATCGCTCAACTTTTGAGAATTTTGAGCAATTGGATTCAGAATTTCTGTGTGAAATTGAAATTTAGGGTTTTTTCTGTGTGCATATCGTCGCAAGGATTTTGAGGGCGCAAGGAAAATTAACCTATTTAATGTGGCTCTATACGTAATAACATCATTAATTGGTTACATTTAGTGATTTTTTGTGTCAAAAATTATTTTGAAAATAAAAATAAAATGGGCAGCTAATTCTGACCAAAAAAAAAAAAACAAAATGGTTGTACTACAAATTCACACAAAAATGAATCACCTATGATTTATTTTAAACAAAAATGAAATGTAAAATTAATTCTAAACCTATATCAAACCAAATAAGAATATTTTTTTTGATTTTCACGTCAACAAAACACATAAAATATAGAAATATTTTAGTAAACTTCTCTAAAATATATCGAGTAAAATCATATCAAGAGCCGTGACCTACTACTACTAGTCATAGTTCTTCTGGAGGTTTTGTATTGAATTAACTTCCATGACAAGTTAGGTCTCATGTGTTTACATTTATTTTCTTCACTCAACAAAGAATAGATAAAACAACAAAAGAATTCAAACAAACATAAATAACATGAAATTACAATACCATTGTCAGCCAAAAGGACAAAGCAAACAAGTCTTAACTAACCAAAAGAAGGAAGAACCAACATACTCAATGATTAGAGTTTAGATCTCTTAGCAACTTACAAAAAAAACATGTAGACACGTCCATATTTGGCTTTAGAAGTAATCAACAAGTAGTCATGAGTCTTTCAAATGAAACATTAGAAACCAGAAAGGTTCTGCACATGTTCTCTCTTACTTGCGATGAGTTTGTTGATGGGCTTCGACTCACTCAGTGGATCGATCGAGCCAATCAACGCAGTGGCCTTATGGACTTCTCTTTATGCGTCCATGGAGAGCTTAGCGAAGCGGTGGTCATACCCTTAGGGCTGTCTTCGCTTGTGACTTTGAGTGTTGGTCACAATCTCTCAGTGCAGTTGCTGGAAAATGCTTCTTATCCGAAGCTCGAGACTGTTAGGTTCGACCCAGTGAATCTGCAGGGTAGTCAAAATGGATTGACGAGGCTCCTTGTGAGCTCTCCACTTTTGACAGAGTTGACCATGAACGGTCTAGACTGGGACGGCTGGGAGTCTTGTCTTGTCTTGTCTCGAGCGTTTCTCTTAAGAGAGCGATAATCAGTTGCATCGAAGGAAATGTAGCGCCTAATTTTGTGTCGTTTGATACTCCGACACTTTTGTATCTCGACTACACTGACCGCATTTCGCAGAAATACGGCGTTCTAAACTTTCCTTCCCTTGTATCGGCCAAGTTGGATCTACTTTTGACAAACGATGGTATCGCGAGGGACGCTTCACTCATCTTTCAAGCTATTTGTAGTCGAGACGCTTACTCTATCATCGAGCACTCTCACGGTAAGGAAACACGTCTCTAAAACCTATATATGATATTTTTATCAATTAAAAACTCGAATTTTTCTTAACTTTTTCCAGGTTATTTCTTTGTTCTGCGGAATCAAACCGGTGTTTCGTAACCTTTTGCACTTGACAGTTGGGATTGACACAGTTAGATATTGGCTATCACTTCCCATTTTGATTGATTGCTCTCCACTTCTTCAGACTCTTATATTCAAGGTATGAATACTAATGGATTGGTTGATTTTTTGATTTTTCCTAATTCATATCAACTCTTTAAATCTCGAGCTTTTATAGGATGATTTACATTGTTGTGATCTCGACACGGACGAGCTCTTCGAGGACGACGAGGACCTCTTCTTACACGAGGATCTCTTCTGCATTCACTCGTTCCCCATCACCCAATGTCTCGAACATTATGGCATTAGATTTCTTGAGGTATATGCAGTGTCGGTCCAATCATTTTGGATACCCTATGCATATATGTAGAAAAGTGTCATTTTCGTACATTTTCTTATGCCGTAAAAATAGTAATCTAAATAAAAAAACACATTAAAACTCCATTTAACCGTTTTTAATTCCAAATAGTTAGTAAGAAATAAAAGAAAAACAATAAAATAGAATTTATTTTTGAAATATTGCTCCCTTGTATTTTTGCTAGAAAAATCATTAATTAAACTCACGTTGTCAACCATATATGTTGCAATGGATGGCAAATCTAACCCATTCAATCTCTCTTGTCACATGGTAGACCGCAAATAATTTGTTATCAGCTTCAACTTCGAATTTTAACTAATAATTTCAAATTAAATTTTTTAAATGAGTAGTTAACATGTTTGCTTAGAGAAGACAATAAATATTACAAAAGCATTTGAAAAACAAAATCTTAAGAATATTATTATTGTAGAAAAAAGTTTATAATTTTTTTTAATTATAACTATAACAAAATTATAACAAAAATTTAACTAAAAAAAGACCCTCTAAATATAGGGCCTTAAGCGGTGGCTTCATTGGCTTGTCCTCTGGGCCGGGCCTGGGTATATGTGGCTCAACTTAAAGAGTCTACCAATCTTGGAGCAACTAATAATTTACCACCAACAAAGTGATGATCTCATGGAGACACTAGAGAGTTTCGAGATAGCTTCCGCCATGTGCCAAGTTCATCTTTTACCTCATCCATATCTTTGATGCAAACCTCTTTTGACTTCAACATATCTCCCATTTGTCTTTCCATTTGTGGTATGACTTGGAAATGTTGACTTTTGTGTTTTTTTTTTTTTTTTTTTCCTTTACGCTGCTGGCTCTTTAAGTTGACTGGGGAAGAACGAAAAACTTGATTTGTCCCATTAGTCATTTGAAATTAAGACAAAAAAATTAAGGATGGCATGATCAAATATTCTTTTTGTATTCTTTGCTTTCTGAAAAATCAATTTTAATCATTTGATCTAACTTCATCTTTATATGGGTTATATATAGTCATTATGATTTATGAACCATTCGTGCATTTTTAAGCAAGTGTTAATGTGATAACTAAAGAAATAATGTTTGATGTTTTAGATTACTATTGTATGAAATTATTAGGGTTGGAAAAAATCCGTTAAATCCAATTCGATTCGCTATTTGTTTTAAATCCGAGTATCCGTAAAATTTTGAAGCAAAACAAATATTAGAATGTGGTATCCGTTAAAAACAAAGCAAATCACAAATACTATTTAAGAAAAGACCGATATCTGATTCGATATGTATATACTAGGTGACTCTCCCGCGTATGACGCGGATAAATTTTTTTTTAATATTGTTTTTAGTTTTACTATTTAGAGAAATATATATATATAATTTTTATTTTTAGTATGTACATTGTTGTTGATATTTTTATAGTTATCTTTTTATCTGTCAATGATATTTTTATTAATTGTATGAATTTTTAGAAGTTTAGTTTTACCATTTTATTATATCATATTAAAATGTATTTTTTTTTTGGTGCTACCCCGGGAGCGAAACTCCCGGTTATTTATTCATGAAAAATTAGAAACATACTCGTCGTGCTCGAGTTTGTCCTGAACAATCGTCTGGCAAAATCAAAGCAACATCCGAAGGAACATAATCAAATACATGTAAGCCAAACGGCAAAGAAAAAGCATAGTTAACTAGCCTATCTGCAAGACGGTTAGCCTCCCTACACACATGAGACACTCAGACATTCCAATCCTTCGATAACAAGCCATGGCACAGGCGTACCAGGAAGGACAGCGGATGAGAATTACCAATCCCTGTCAACAAAAAGTCCACCACCACCTTCGAATCTACTTCCAATTCCAACCAACCAATCCTCTTATCCTAAGCGATACGTAGACCATAATACACTGCCCATAACTCCGCTAAAGGCGCTAAACATCTCCCGATATTCAACGCAAAACCGCCGCACCATTCACCATCCGGATTGCGTAAAGCTCCACCTGCCGTCGCTAAACCCGGATTTCCTCGCGATGCCCCATCTGTATTCAATTTAAACCATCCCATACATGGAGTGTACAATCTATTATATGCAAGTTAAGTTTCTTTTTATAAAAGATTGACATTTAAATATCTCTATTTGACCATAAGAATCCATGTGATATTGATATTGGTTTAAAGCAACTTTTTATTAGAAACACAAACTAATTTTTTTTACCGAAATTATTTAGATAATTATAGAAAAATGCATTTGATAAATTTAACTTGTTAATAAAAAGATGATTTATGACTAAATGAACAGAGGATGTATCCCATAATCAAATTCGATTCGCTATTTGTTTTAAATCCGAGTATCCGTAAAATTTCGAAGCAAAACAAATATTAGAATGTGGTATCCGTTAAAAACAAAGCAAATCACAAATACTATTTAAGAAAAGACCGATATCCAATCCGATATGTATATATATGTATGTCATTAATATAAAGTAACATATATGTCTAGTGTGTATGATTAGTTTTTTTTTATGAAGTCACTTATTTGCACTACATATTTATTCTTATGATGATTAAAATGCAAAAATAAAAATGATCAAATAATGTTAAAATGTTAACGGATCGAATATTCGCGGATATCTTAAAAATTCGGATATTGATATTTCACGGAACAGAAAATCAAATATCCGTTCAAACGGATCGGATCACGGACAATTGCTTTTTTCAAATATCCGCTCCGTGTCCAAGGCTAGTAATTATTACATGAGAATCTTGTTTAAAACTTTAAAAGTACAGCATACATTTGGCATGGGCATATGGAGTCCTATCTGACATAGGTTCTAATGGGTATAAGAGTTTTGTACCCATATATGTACCAGCTAAATTTTAAGCATCACTCAACAACACCCATCGAGCCTCTTTCGAATCAAACTTTCTTCCTCTCTTTTATTACTCCACGTGAATTGTGGACCATTCGACGTCATATCAACTAGCGAGTTGTATCGAACAACATCCTGAAGATCTCTCATACCCGATGAAATTACTAGAGAATTCAAGAATCCAGAATGTTCGTCAGTCGCAAGGATCTCATTAAAATCACCAAAAATCAGCCACGGTTTATCTCTAAACTCTAGTTTACATTATTCCACCAAATTGAAACGAACTCTGTTGAATCCAATCCCGGACCACCTTATGTTTATTTGACTGATTAAATCCTCTGATGTTTATTCCAGAAAAATCCTGACATCAATTATTTCTTCGGGTTGTCCTTTTGTTCAAACCACTAGGATTTGCAACAACAGGCTTTTGAATTGTTTGTTCCGCAAGAAACTTATGCTTCTCTTTCGATACACGGGGTAGAAATTGTCTAACAGGAAGGTCGATCACTTTCTGAGCATCATCAGAACCGGCCTTTATCTCTGACTTATCCCCTTGAGTTGTGCTTACTACAATCTTACTTCCAGCCAAATCTTTACCTTCACCATCTCCAGACTCTACAATTTTCACCTCATCACTTTCTTTTGATAGGTCTGTTTCGTTTGTAACAAGATCCCCGTCTTTTTCCGTCTCACTCAAAACTGAAAATCTTGAATGAGAAAGAATGGAAACCTGGCCAAATAGCAATGCATTTGTATTCTTATCTGGACTTCGACTCACTCGCAAAGGTGTAGACCACTCCCCTTCCTCTTTTTCGTTAGCAATATTAGATTTTGGGTCATGTGGTGCCAAATGAACGTGCTCAAGTGTATCATTTTCATGATTCTCCACGAAATTTTCCACTACCTCCTTTTCCTTAGTCTCTTCTTTCTGATTTTTCAAACCCAAACCAGTTTCTTCCAATGAAATCGAAGTTTGTTGAGATTGGTGTTGTGCTTCCTTGTGAGGTGCCTGCACCAAGCAAACTGACGCAAGATGTCCCCATTTCCCACATGTAGAACATCTGATCGGCAACCTAGGGTATGAAAACTCAACCATAGCTTCCTTGCCATCTGGTGAAGTGAATTTCAACACCTTAGACAATTCTTTTGAGAGATCCGCATTGACAAACATCTTTGCGACTTTGAAGTCCAGACATTGTGCCGTGTCAGAATGCATCCGAACCGGTACCCCAACTGCACTAGACACAAAACTTTGCCCCTTCCATGAGAACATATTCATCGGTACATTTTGTTAGGATTTGTGCACCAGAAAGGAGTCGACTTTCCTGTCAAAACACAAGCCCAACAAACCAAGAACAGAGGATACAACCAAGGGAAGACAATGAGTTTTTTCCACAATAACACTATCAATGGGTTTTCCACAAGAACAGAGTGATAAACAGAGCAAAAGAAAGTCTTTTACTTTGTAATACGATCTTAGAGAGTTTGTAGAGGGAAGAGAGTGTTGTTTGTCAAATGTAAATGCAAGAACACAACACACTTAACGAGTTTACTCCCATTAACAAGGGTAGCTACTTCTCGCCGAGTCTTATACTCGGAATCCACTAGATTTGATAGAGTTACAATAGATAGGATTAGTGTACTACCCTAATACCCTTCACTAGTACTTAGAGTAACACTCAATCTAATCTATGCCTTAGAGAAATTTGTAATCACCACTACAAGAAAACAAGGTGAATTTTGACCACCTAATAGGTTGGTGGTAATTAGTCAAAAACAGTCATTTTTGACCAATTTTTTACGAGTTCTGATTCGTCAAAAATCGCTGGTCGAAAATGTGTTTTAGTTACAAAATAGTCAAAACTTTTCGACCAAATTGAGTGGTCCAAAAGTGATCAAAACTTTATGACCTATAAAATGGTCGAAAATTTATGACCAATACAAAAAGATCAAGAATATTTTTGGCTAATTTCTAACCAATGTTAAGAATATATTGACTAGTTTCTGACCAGTTTAGATATAAAATTTAATAAATATTAAATAATTTATATATGAAATTTATTTATGAAAATTAAAAAAAAAGTCCAAATTGGAATTTAAATAGTTGATTCATAATCACATATGTTTAAAAAATATAGAGAATGCAAATAAAAATACAATTAAAAAATACAAAACTAGTTAATAAAATATAAATATTTGTATACATAAGTAAAAAAAAAAAAAAAAAATGTTGTACATCAACTATTGTATTTAGTCAAAAGAATTAGGCTTGATTTTGTATGTCAAGGTCACTACCGTCTCCAAACAAAGCAAATCTTAACCTTTAAGCTCCAGTTTACATCTTCTCTGCATACAATTCGAACATGTGAATCAGCAGAAGTAACCATTACTTTGTCTAGAGTCATTTGGAAAAAACTGAAGACAGAGTGATCCTTTTGCTTTGAACATTCTTATTCCCATGTAAGTTGATCTCTCTGTCTAGTTGAAGCTATTTTTTTCTGAAATGCACAATATCAAAAATCAACTCTCTCCAATTAACTATTGATCTCACATCTAAATATATAAGTGTACCGATTGTATTGTAGAGTGACAAATTCATTTCAAGGAACCTATTACCACGTCCTACAAAATGAAAGAAACACTATATAGTTATAGCAACTAGTAATTATGACAACAATAAAAAAAAACTAAACAGCCTAAAGTTTTTCAAAGTACCTTTGCATATGGAAGATAGGAGACTACAGTTACAATGTCTCTTATATCTATGTAGCCAACAACCCGAGAACGGGACACATTTCATATTGAATCTTTCCCATCAATTGATCCTTTTATATAGTAATTATCATCCAAAGGGCTCAATGCAACACAAGTCACTGTGTAAAGAGAGATAGAGAAGGTGTGAGTGAGTGAATGAATATACATCAAAGAAGAAGAATGAAAGTAGCAAAGGAAGAAGCATATGAAAGAAAGTTTTAAGACATTCATCAGAACCTACTCCATAACTAATGGTCTCGTCCACATATGATGATAATAGATGCTGCAGAAAAAAGGAGAATATTGTTAACCACAAATTAAACCAAAAGGGACAATATAATGTAAGAAGAGTTTGAGAATATATTTACCCCTTTCTTTGACCACAAATAGTGTGTAAACAAGACTTGCCTGACTTAGTGAGAGCAACAAAAGCCTTTAGAGCTTCTTTCCTTGTCTTGTCATCTTTCGTAGTTCCCAACATATGTAGAAGCTCTTGAACCCCACCCAACTCAACAACCTTCATTCTCCTTTCATCTTTATAAACCAAAGCAAACGATCACAAGTTCACCCGCAAGAACAAACAAGTATAAGTCAAATCGTTTTCTTTTCACCTATCCATCAGAGAGTAATTTGAGTTATATTACAAGGCTTTACCATCAATGGAGAAACGGAAAGCCTAAAATTCAGATTCTCTTAAACAAGGGATCCTTCACATGTAAAAGCGAGACCAATTGTTGAATTAACCAATAAGTGAGCCCATCAGTAGAGATTCATATATAACGAATAACAAAACCCGGAAGAGTAGCAAGTAGATACCTTCATCAACGTGACGTCTCGTCTCCAATCCTCCAAACTAACGCAGTCTTCACCAGAAAACTTCATGGCTAAGGTGGAGCCACTGTGCGCTGAAAACTCTTGGTTAATACACAAAGACGAGAGATCTTTAAACTGCTTTTTGTACGTAAGTGGTGGTGGAGTTGATTCAGAGACGCAAGGCAAGGAGGCGAAGATTAGTTGTGTCTAGTAATTAAGTGTAATCTTCAGATCTAGGGTTAATGATATTTAATTGGTAAAAAGTAGTCAAAACCTTTTGATCCATTTTCCACCAATAATATTATTTATAAAGCTACAATTTTTGACCAAATTCTAAAAAAAAAATGAAATTAGTCAAAATTTAGTAAAAAATCTGCAATTAATTTTCAACCATTCTAAAATGGTTAAATATGTAGTCGATAAATGGTCAATATGTTTTGATCAATTTACGTCGGATATTTTTTTGTCAAAAATTATCGACCGTTTTTTATTAAATTTTGAATTGGTCGATAATTTATTGGAATTTTTAACTATTTACCAACCAAATATATTAGTCAAAATATAAATTTTTGACCGTAAAACATTTGGTCAACATTCACTTGTTTTCTTGTAGTGTACTAATACAAATCTCTCTCTTTCTCTATCAATCCGTCAACTTCTCTTCTCCTCTTCATGTTCCTTTTATATGAGAACATCCTTAGCTCATGGACTGACCTAAAGCAAACGCAGAACGCCTCCTTCCTTCTTTTTTTTTTCCAGACGCCAATGATTGCGATTACCTTTTGCTTTTGATCGTACCATAAAGGTGAATCAAGCCGTTGCTCAAATGGTGACACAAAGAGACAAACTTGTACGTTGCCCTTTCATGCCTTGTAGCCGTTTTTTCTTAGTGTGGCAAAAGGATAAGTTTACCTTGGCAAACTTACTTTCACCTTCGGTAAACTTGATGATCTGAGACTTGAGTAACATGAAATGGTGAGACTTGGTCAGCAAGTATTTCATTCTTCACACATTTTTTAGGTGAACGCAGAGTGGAACTTTCTTTACATTTCAAAATCTTGTATTTTTTTTCTTAAAATGTATTAACGGATGCTAGAAAAAATGTGAGTGTTGGTACTTCCAACACAAGGGTTTTTTGGTTTGGACAGTTGTAGAGAAGAGCTCGTAGTAATTTTCATCCTACTTCTCGGTCAGTCTTAACAGAAGTTAAATGAATCAGATTGTTGAATTCCGGCATTGCTTCACAGCATAAGGTAAGTACCTATAACAAAAACTAAATCAACTTTAACTTGCCATACAAGTCACATTTATCCACTTCAAGAATTATGATGGGATGACGGATTTTTAGATAAACAAAAGCCCGTCTCTCATGTTCACGCTGCAAAAGACCATTACTGGAATGGAGCAATGAATAAGGAACACGATGCTTATATTAAACGCGGAACGTGGGTTTCCGTCTCGTGGTCTCCGAATACTAACATTATTCGTTCTATGTTCTATGTGGCTTTTTCGACATAATTTTAATGCATATGGCAAGCTATATCAAACCAAATAAGAATAAAATTTTGGATTTTCACCTCAACAAAACACATAAAATATATCGAGTAAAATCATATCAAGAGCCGTGACCTACTACTAGTAGTCATAGTTCTTCTGGAGGTTTTGTTTTGAGTTAACTTCCATGACAAGTAGGTCTCATGTGTTTACATTTATTTTCTTCACTCAACAAAGAATAGATAAAACAACAAAAGAATTGAAACAAACATAAATAACATGAAATTACAATTACCATTGTCAGCCAAAAGGACAAAGCAAACAAGTCTTAACTAACCAAAAGAAGGAAGAACCAAAATACTCGATGATTAGAGTTTAGATCTCTTAGCAACTTACAAAAAAAAAACATGTGGACACGTCCATATTTGGCTTTGGAACTAATCAACAGGTAGTCATGAGTCTTTCAAAAGAAACATTAGAAACCAGAGAGGTTCTTCTAAAGAAAGGGACTACCCCATTTAGTTGATACGGTAGATCACAAGCCGAGAATCCGAAGATTATCAGGGATTAGTTGGATCTCACACTTTCGTGAAGCCAATCTAGGAAGCTTAATTTTGAAGCTCGATTGACAATTCAACCTTATATTCATCAAATGATCTATCATAGTATAAAACCAATTGTTCCAGATTCGGCATTTTCGCTACCAAGTGTTTGACTAGCTTTATCTGCTCCTCTATGTCATCATCACCATAGAGATCTCCAAACTTCAATACCTTTAGAACCTTCACCGGACTTGATGATAGGCAAGTAGGAGCGTCCTCCCAAAGTATCTGATACGCCACGATCCAACACCTAGAGTATCCAACAAATCACAATGGCGTGATTAACATCTTTACACTTAAGAGAGAATCTGTTTATAGAAACATTGTGATGCAAAACCAATACACTATCCACAAAATCCACAAAACTTCTATATATATGCTATGGTCATACTTTACTAAACTATCCTATATATATATATGCGTATAAGATTTATAATTATTAATTTATACTATTATTGAGACTATATTTTACATAGGAGTTTTAAAAAAATTATTATCTTATCATTTTATCGAATTTTGCTAATTTTTACATTGGCCCGTCTCGGGACCGGGAAAATTTATTAATTTATGGTGATTATTAATTTATAGAGTATTAATTTATGGAGGTTCTATTGTACTTGCAATCTATGTGATCAGGGTGAAAATCTCTTAAAATAGGGTTTTTGGTTTTTGTGTGGAAGCAAGTTACCTCTAGAGCATCCGGAGATAAGCAGAGGATTTTGACATTTCTGATTCCCATGAACAAAGCAGTAACATCACCAGGAACAAAAGCAAGATTATCCGGAGCATTTTTGCGCACGATTTGATTTTCGGTTGATAAAAGATCAAGCCTAACTTCAACAAGGCTATCCAAATGCAAATTCTCATACTTCTCAGCGAGCATATCCGTATACTCCAAGTAAACAAGATTCGGAGTATCGAACGAAACACAATGTTTAGGAACAGAAGAATTACCATCACTTTTGTACACAAGTTTCTTAAGTGTAGGACTAGAGATAGTCCCATTCCAATAGTACCACGCTTTCGATTCACGAATCCAAAGTTTTCGAAGCGAAGGGAAAGCCGATAGAATCGGTTTAAAACCAAGCTTAGTATCACCAAAAGCAACTGAATCAAGAACGAGTGATTCAACCATCGGAGAAACAGAGTCTGAAGGAGACCGAAAAAGACGAACTCTTGTTCCTATCATAAGGTTTACCAATGTGTTGCTCGTAAAGACATTAAATGGCAAATTAGTGATCCTGTAATTGAAATGTAAAGCAAGTTCTAATACACCAAGATCCAAAACTGTTCGTATCCATCGGATTATACAATCTCGTTCGATACCTACATGACGACACTTGAGAGAGACTCTTTTAACCGATGATGAGTTCTTGATTCGTATAGAGAGTAACCTATCAACGAAATCCTTGAAAACCGTGATTTGTCGTAGACCCATTTCGGGATTTCGTAACTCGGAATCGTTGAAATCGAGGTAAGGTACAGATTGAAGCAGAATTGACCATCGTTTTGACAGAACCGATGTTAAAGCAGCTTCCTTTGTCGAAAGGAAAGACAATACATGGCAAAGAAGATCATCTGGTAGGATTCGGTTGGATTCGGTTCTTTGTTACGTTCCATTTCAGAAAATCCGATCCCAAGCAAAAGGGTTTACGAATTACGAACCAGAGAAGCCGATTTGAATCATAAAGGAGACTACTTTAAGAGGAAAGCCATGAAAGTGAGATCATAAAGCTTACAAATTCATAGAGATTTTGAGGGGGGGAAGAGTTGAAATTTAGAGTTTGAAACTGAAGACGATAAACACAAGAAGAAAAAAAAACTATTTTGGGCAATTGGGCCCAAAAAAGACAAAAATTGTTTTTTTGGGGGAAATCAATATTTTTGAACTCATACGTTACGTTTATAATATTATAATCAACATTCGTATGATTTTATATTGTTTTCAACTTCAGTTTTCTAAGTTTGCGTTCATGTCGATCTGTTTTTTTAAGAAAAGATAGTCTATTCAAATGCATATAAGATAAACTACATAGTTCTTTCTGAGTCATACAGTTCAGAAATTTAGAATATTTACGAATAGTTTAAATTTAAGTATTCGGGTTATGAAGTTCTGCAAAAAAATGTTTTTGATAACAATCTTTTGGATGCCTTAGACTCGTGAGATGAATGTTGCTTCTGAAAAGACTAGAAGTAGAAGTGTAAGTTTATCCTTATAATTATATACTTGTAATCCATCCCATAATCGCCACTAGAACAAATGAATCAACAATTTCACATTGATGGAGTTTTCGGTTATGAGAAGGAAGAGTGTCTAACCTTGTTCCATTGCATTGTTAGGCATGATGATGATTCCTTGATGATTGTTTGATCTTCTCCTTCCCTTCCTTACTGCGATCTCCCCTTCGTCGGAGCCGGGGTGTTCCGATTCCGATCACAATCTTGAATCTCTCTTTTGTGTCTCTATGTTATGTCTCTTTGTCTCAAAACAGAAAATGAGAACTTGTTCTCTGCAATAACTTCCTCCTTCCCTTATATATGAGGGCCCACGTGATTAGAAGAAAGGAGGAGGAAAATGTGTCTCTTAATGAGACACCCATTCATTAAGACATAACATATAAACTATATTTTAATACATATACATTCATATAAGTTAATCTATTATATATAAATGTATATGAACCCTTAGATTAGATTCTTTATTGGGTGGAGTAAGAGGGTTGACATCAAACCCATTCCGGTATCTTTTCTTTGATTCGGTCCATCACCGTATCCCGTTATATACCGGAAACCTTAAGCCTTACATTAAACTTAAACTATAATAGTCGGACCGTTAATACTTCGGCCACACTAACGGAAGTATTCTTACATTCTCCCATTTGGCCGTGTATTAACTTAATGGTTCAACTTCCTTTGATGCGCATCCTTTCATTAAGCTTAATTATTCTTTTAAGTACCATAAAATCAGAACTCATCGAATGAGGCGGTCCCCTATCTTTTACAGCGATAAGTTCCCTTCATCATCACGAACAAATTCCAACTTTACTACTTCTTTAATATTTGAGAGGTTACCTAATTCTCAAAAATCCATTATGTTGAGATATAACTTTATTCTCAACTCATATGTTATCCAAATACTACATGTACATATCCTAATGATAACATATTAGATTTGCAGAAAACACTTAAACTTTATTGAATTCAAATTACTTAAGTTAGCATCTTTACAATAGCATAATATCAATACAGCAAGGTCTTATGAATTATTCCCATCCTCTCTACATGGCCAGCGAATATACCAGGAGGGAGTCCTTTCGTTAACAGATCCGCAACCATCATATTTGTTCTTATATGCTCAATTTCTACTCTGCGTTTCTGCACTTCTTCCTTTACAGACAAGTATTTTATCTCCATGTGCTTAGCACCTTTCGAATACTTGTCATTCTTTGAGAAGAAGACTGCTGCGGAATTATCACAATACATTCTCAGCGGGTTGGAAATACTGTCAATAAGTCCAAGTCCTGAGACAAAGTTCCGAAGCCACAATGCTTGAATTATGGCCTCATAGCATGCCACAAATTCCGTTTCCATGGTGGAAGTAGCAATGACGGACTGCTTTCCACTCTTCCATGATACTGCTCCCCCAGCTAATAGGAACAGATAGCCAAACGTCGATTTTCGAGTATCGACGCACCCAACATAGTCTAAATCAGAGTATCCGATTACTTCAACATTATCGGATCTCCTGTACGTAAGCATAAACTCTTTGGTGCCTTGCAAGTACCTGAGAACTTTCTTTGCAGCTTTCCAATGGTCCATTCCAAGATTACTTTGATACCGACCCAAGACACCAACCGCGAAACTGATGTCTAGTCGAGTACATGTTTGAATGTAATTCAAACTTCCTACCACTGACAAGTAAGGTATCATCTCCATTTATTTCCTCTCTAGTTCATTCTTTGGACATTGAGCTTTATTAAATTTGTCCACTTTCTGAACTGTAGCTTTGCTTAACTTGCACTTTTCCATCCCAAATCTCTTCAAGATTTTATCTATGTATCCTTTCTGAGACAAACTTAACAATCCTTGTGATCTATCCCGGATTATTTCAATCCCTATCACATAGTTTGCCTCACCCATATCCTTCATTTTGAAGTTCTTGGAGAGATATTCTTTACATCACTCAACATACTCATATCATTTGTAGCCAACAATATGTCATCAACATACAATACTAGTGTGATAAACTTGCTCCCACTGACTTTCATATAAATACATCGATCAACGATGACCTCTATGAAACCGTATGATAAAATGATATCATTGAACTTTAAATACCATTGTCGGGAGGCCTGTTTCAATCCGTATATTGACTTCCTCAGCTTACACACAAGATTTTCTTTTCCTGCAGCCACATAACCTTCTGGTTGGTCCATGTAAACTTCTTCCTCAAGCTCTCCATTGAAAAAGGCGGTTTTAACATCCATTTGGTGAAGCTCCAAATCATAATGAGCTACCAATCCCATTACAATTCTTAAGGAATCCTTCTTAGAAACAGGAGAGAAGGTATCCGTATAGTCAATGCCCTCCTTTTGAGTGAACCCTTTAGCAACAAGGCGAGCCTTGTACCTTTCTATGCTACCAATAGAATTCCATTTGGTCGTAAAGATCCATTTACACCCGACGGTTTTGAAACCATCAGGTAACTCTACTAGGTCCCACACTCGGTTCACATCCATAGAAGACATTTCTTCATCTGAAGCATTTGACCACTTTTCAGAATTTTCATTTTCCATGGCTTTTCTGAATGTTTTCGGTTCTTCATCAAGACTAAGGTCACATTCATTTTCAACATCATAAACCACATAGTCATCTGTAATGGCAAATCTTCTTTGCCTTCCAGATCGCCTTAATTGTTCTTGTGGTATAACGTTCTGTTCTTGAATGACGACTTGTTCATTTTCGGTTTCCTCCTGAACTAGTGGGTCCGTATGTTCTTCATTATGTTGTTCTATTTCGATAGTGGGATGTACACCGATAATAGGAACAACAACTTGGGTTGGAAATACGGGTGAAGAATCTTCTACCCGAATTTCTTTAATGTTCACTCCCCTAGATTCTGAACTCCCACTAGATTCACCATTTTCAACGAACCTAGCATTTCCAGTCTCGACAATTCTCGTACTGTGGTTAGGACAGTAGAACACAAACCCCTTTGACTTTGCTGGATAGCCAATGAAAAATCCACTGACCGTCCTATAGTCCAATTTCTTTTCATGCGGATTATACGGCTTTACTTCAGCATGACATCCCCAGACACGTAAGTGTCTTAAACTGGGTTTCCTTCCCGTGAATAGTTCAAATGGAGTCATTGGAACTACTTTACTAGGAACCCGGTTTAAAATATATGTCGCAGTCCTTAATGCGTATGTCCACATTGACATTGGTAGTTTGCAATTACTTAACATGCTCCTAACCATTTCCATTAAAGTACGGTTACGCCTTTCAGCTACACCGTTCTGCTGAGGTGTTCCGGGCATTGTGTATTGAGCACAAATGCCCTTACTTTCCAGAAATTTAGCAAATGGCCCTGGACATTGTCCCTTTTCTGTGAATCGACCATAATATTCACCACCTCTATCAGATCTCACAACTTTTACTTTCTTTTCAAGTTGCCTTTCTACTTCATCAATGAACACTTTCAGAACATCCACTGAGTGAGCCTTTTCATGCAACAAATAAGTATATCCATACCGTGAGTAATCATCAATAAAAGTGATGAAATACCTCTCACCACTCCATGACGGAGCATCTATAGGGCCACAAATATCTGTGTGAACTAACTCTAAGAGTTCATTACTTCTTGTGGCTTGTTTCTTTGTGATGTGTTTGGTTTGCTTTCCCTTAATGCATTCTATACACACATCTAAGTCACTAAAATCCAATGGAGGTAATAATTCTTTCTTTATTCACCTCATCATCAGTTCTTTGGATATGTGACCTAATCTTTTATGCCACAAAATTGTTGAGTTTTCACTAGTTACACTACGTTTAATGCCTTGATACTTAATATTAAACAAAGATTCAGAGAAGGCTTTATCAAGATTGAACTTATAAAGTGAATCACACAATGTACCATTACCATAAAAGTATCTGTTACGGTACAACGAAAACATACTATTACCAATCTCAAAGTTAAAACCTACATCATCCAACCTACTTACTGAAACAAGGTTTCTAGCACACTCAGGTACAAAGAGACAATTTTCAAGATCTACAAAACATCCAGTTTTGAAGATCAATCTATACGTCCCAATGCCTTCTATTTGCGCTTTCATCCTGTTTCCCATGAACAAGTACCTTTCAGTTCCTTTTAAAGGCTGGATCAAACTGAATCCCTGTTCAATATGAGATAGATGAGTAGAAGCTCCAGAATCAAGCCACCAAGTATTTCTAGGCACTTCTACAAGATTCATTTCAGAACAAACATATAAATGTTCAGTACCTTTCTTGTCGAACCATGCCTTCCTTTTAGGACAGTCTTTCTTGATGTGTCCCTTCTTCTTGCAGAAGAAACACTTGACAGCCTTACGGATTTTGCTTTCCGGAGTCTTAAAGACAGCCTTATCCTTCCTTTTGCCCTTGCTTGATTTCTTGGAGTTTCCCATGGCACTATCATGTCCAGCAAACAGTGCAATGTCGCCCTTCTGTTTCTTTAATCTCGCTTCCTCCTGAACGAGCATGGCCTTTAATTCCTGAAGGTTCCACTTATCCTTAATGGTGTTGTAATTCACCTGGAACTGACCATACTCCATAGGTAGAGAGTTCATAATAAACTGAACTAAGAAGGACTCATGCACTTCCATCCCCATGGACGATAACCTTGATGCCAAGTTTGACATGTGAGTGACATGATCATGGATAGTCTGAGACCAATCGAACCTCTTCGTAGTTAGCTCACTCATGAGACTACCTACAATCGATTTGTCAGCAACATCAGATTGGCATTGTTCTTTGATTTTCAAGATGAATTCCCTTGCTTTCTCTGTCTTAGGCATAGATGGCTTAACACTGTCCGCCATCGACATCCTAAGTAAATTCAGTCACAGCCGGTTAGAGTGCTCCCAAGTCTCATAACGAGTCTTTTCCACTTCGGTGCTCTCATCCGTAATGGTTGCTGGCTCCTCATCCGTGAGTATAGCCTGGTCAAGGGACATTACACCCAAAGAGAACCTTATCTGTTCAGACCATTCCTCATAGTTGAGCCCATTGAACTTCACGACAGAGTTTGCTGAAGCAAACGGAGCTGCAAAATATTTTATATATGCTTACCATAAGTTCTATGAGACTTTAATAGATTCATCGACAACAAATAATCTAAACACTTTCATTTTGTATGTATTCAAGCAACCTTTGGGCAATACTTTAAACACATACACTTAAATTGATGTTTGTTTAGATTTTCTTTAATAATTAATCAATCCATAGTTTCAGTGGATAGCAATGCTACCTTTGGGTATACACACCATCAACCGCAACATGGGTGATTAATACTTTAGTTGTTACTCAATACACCCAATGATCCACCTTTGGGTGATCTCCTAGGATATACTAAGTAAGCAATTGATCAATCAATAAACTTTTCATGTCATTTGGCATCCTTTAATCATGATCAATTATGAATCTTTACTTTACCGTCACATTAAATATAACCAGACCACTTTGGTGATTAACAAGTTATACGTAATGTGAACTCTTTATTATAGACTTTATTAAAAGGTTTATATATATTAACATTTCATAATAGATTAGCTTTTCACATTTCAGAACACAGCGGAAACGGTTTTACGGTTTTAATTTTTTTTTTTTTTTCGGGGTTTGGACCGACCGGTCCGGTTTCCAGAGACCCCATTGCATCTCATGGACCGACCGGTCCAACACATGGACCGACCGGTCCACTTTCCAGAGATCCTTATGCATTTTATGGACCGACCGGTCCAACACATGGACTGACCGGTCCGGTCTCCAGGTCCCTTTACGCACCTTATGGACCGACCGGTCCGGTCTCTAACGGTTACCTTCAAAAATTTTTGATTTTCAAATTTAAAATTTAATGAAAACTTTAAAATCCTATAACTTTTGATTTACTTGATGGATTTTAATGAATTTTATACCGATGGATAGATAATTTCATCCTCTACAAATTGATATAACTTTTATACCATTTTTATATTCAATGCGTTGATGAATTTCTTATAGAGAAAAAACGAGTTTTTCGGTTTTATCCATCAATATGCTTTAAAGTGAAACAAATGATTCTAGGGTGGCTCTGATACCACATGTAAGTTTATCCTTATGATTACATACTTGTAATCCATCCCATAATCGCCACTAGAATAAATGAATCAACAATTTCATATTGATGGATTTTTCGGTTATGAGAAGGAAGAGTGTCTAACCTTGTTCCATTGCATTGTTAGGCATGATGATGATTCCTTGATGATTGTTTGATCTTCTCCTTCCATTCCTTACTGCGATCTCCCCTTCGACGGAGCCGGGGTGTTCCGATTCCGATCACAATCTCTAATCTCTCTTTTGTGTCTCTATGTTATGTCTCTTTGTCTCAAAACAGAAAATGAGAACTTGTTCTCTGCAATAACTTCCTCCTTCCCTTATATATGAGGGCCCACGTGATTAGAAGAAAGGAGGAGGAAAATGTGTCTCTTAATGAGACACTCATTCATTAAGACATAACATATAAACTATACTTTAATACATATACATTCATATAAGTTAATCCATTATATATAAATGTATATGAACCCTTAAATTAGATTCTTTATTGGGTGGAGTAAGAGGGTTGACACCAAATCCATTCCGGTATCTTTTCTTTGATTCGGTCCATCACCGTATCCCGTTATATACCGAAAACCTTAAGCCTTACATTAAACTTAAACTATAATAGTCGGACCGTTAATACTTCGGCCACACTAACGGAAGTATTCTTACAGGAAGGTCGATCAAACTCACACAAAATGTTTTAGAGATGCAATGGATCAGGGTAAAAAGGGATGTGGTGGTTGAGGCAACCACAGATTAGAGGTCCTAGAGAATTTCTCTAAATCTTCTTTTAACTCTTTTCAAAGTTTGGTTTGTTGTGCTCTTTATGTTTATCATAAAAAGACTCACTCAAACTATATGATTTTATTATAATAGTTATTTTTGCATTTAAATTGAAAGTTTTTTATCAAGAAAAAAAACTAAAAATAAGTGGGAAATGAGAGCAAAATCTAACCCGCAATATGGTATTTATTACTTCCAATATTGTTATCACTCATATAACCGATTCTATTACTTCCAATAATGTTATCTAACATGTATGTAGGTGCATCCACATCCAAAGACAGTGATGAGAAGTTACGTTACTGATCTTTCACCATAACATTAGAAGGTGAAATTGATTAATTTTTTATTTTTTATTTTCGTCAATTCTTTCTTCATTACCAACTTAGGATTTACATAATCCATTTTACAATGTATTCCTGAGAATTGGCTCTTGTTTGCTTTGCTAATTGATCCGAATGAACATTTGCAAGCCTAGGAATATGCATAAAATTAAAATTACATAGATTTGCTACATAGATAATGTCCTGCACGGTTACCTTATATGGAGCTTGGAGATCCTTCTCCTGCAATATATAAACTGTGTCCTGATGTTTACTTGTTTTATGGAAACAATGTTTTTTATTTAATTATATGTTTGTTATTGTATGTAGACTTCTTTTTTTGTCATAGAGACAAGAAGACATATAGTTTAAATGTTTTTATGTTTTTCACCTAACTGAAAAGCTACTTAGGTGAAAACATGTTTGTTAATGACATATGCAATGAGTCAATGACATATTAATATATATACTACTATTTATTTTGGTTTTCGTCATATAATGATATATTAACAAGAAAACAGTAAGAAAACTAAAAAGTAACAACAAAATAACATTGAGATAACTCAAAAAAAATAATAACAATTGAGTGAAATACAAATAAAAAGAAAATCAAAGACAAAGACAAAAATGGACCTGAGAAGTGAGAATCATCAAAGGCACCAACGCAAGAGGGAAGAGAAAAGCAAGTTGTCCACAAAGGTGTGATAACTATAGAATCAAAGTGATGTAGGAGATGACGTTGTAAAAAGAAACAGCCAAATAAATCAACTTTTTGCATTTTTTAGTGTAACCAGTAATTTGTCATTTATGGTAGAGTACACATTCTTATGAAAAAAGGTCAAACCACTCTCGTCCATTGCTTTTTTTCATTTCCCTTCTTGTGAATTACCATTCATATCTTTCCATTTATTTGTAACTAAAAACACTAAATTGAATTAGAACTTTTCCAAATTTTACGAAAAGTATGTCAGTCCAAATATTTCGTAACATTGTAGAAGAAAAAAAACAGCTAATTCCCAAACGTTTTATTGATATTACTCAAATAGTGTTTGCTAAATACAATTTCCTCTCATATAACTAAGAGATTTCGACGTATTTGTAAGATTAGTAATTACAATTTCCCAAATGTTTTTTGCTCATGCAAGGACGCATGCGAAGGTGCACAAAAATACAAATGGTTGTACTGAATAAGTTCTGAAAACCAGGCGGTTGTGGTCTGGTGGTAATGGGCTCACGATGTGAGTTCTGCCACCACATATAAATGGGCGATGAAATGTGAGTAATGTGAAATTGTTTTTTAGGTCTAAAAAGCCATTGAGATCCATCCCTATGATAATAAAGCGAAATAATAATAATAATAATAATAATAATAAGTTTGGAATCAATTTGTCCTACGTTTCTAAGATATATCCCCCTCTTCACAATCTTAAAACCGTCAATAATTTTGCTATCAGATAAAAGTTAACGTATTAAATGATAAATATATATATGATGTGAAGTTCAAATCAGATCAAAGTGGCGGCTGAAAAGAGTAACATTTCTTTAATATTACACCTATTAAGTTTCAAAAAAAAAAGAAATAATATTATTCTTGAAAACATCCTTACAAAAAAAAAGAGTATTATTGACAATATCGTTACGTGGCAAAAAATTTAATTGAATGGGTTCATCACACTTTTAGTTACTTTATAACAAATTAATTTTAACTTACGGTGGATTTTAGGTGTGTTCTTAATATTAAAAATTATTAAAAATTTGAGTAAAAAGAAGAAAGAAAGTGTACAATTTGAGTAAAAAGAATAAAGAGAGTATTTTTAGTAATATAAAATTAATAAATTTTGAATAAAAAGAGAAGATAGTTTTGGAAAGTGTTCTTATTTTGAAACTTTGAGGAGTGTTCTTATGAGATAGTGGGGTGTATTAAAATATAAAATTAATAAAAGTTGAGTAAAATAATAAAAGAAAAAGTATAAAATTGAGTAAAAAAATGAGAGAGTGTGTGTTTTAATAATTTTTAATACTACTAAAAATACACCTAAGAACTACGATGGCCTTATATACTCTTTAGTCTTTATACGTCCGTAGGACTATAGGAGTCACGTCTGACTTGTTGAGAGACTTATTCATTCACGTGATGACTTAGGAGTTAGGACATCTCCATGGGGAGTTTTTACCCAAATATCTAACCAATAAAAAAACAAAAAGTGGGGGAGAGAATGAAGATAAGGTTTTCAAAACTCATATTTCAGAATCTCTAGCGTTTAAAAAGACTCACTTGATACTTGTTTGATTGTCACTGATTCTTCTTCATTTTTATATATTAAAATTTAATTAAATATTTAAAATTGTAATATTATCATTATTATAACAGATATAAGAAACCAAATGGGTTTCTATACGTGGGAGGTGCTCTTATGAGCTTCGGATTTCTACTATTTTATCATTATAAATGATTTCCATTAACGTACATTGTGCCTAGAGCTGGCTTAAGAAAAGATCATCAACCTAGGACCCTCAAATAATTAAAAAAATTTAGGGCCCAGTTTTTCCAAATATTAGTCATAGTGTAGTAGTTATACAAAATTTGATTAGTCTATCATAATATTCTCATCTGAGTTTGTGTGTTTTTCTGAGTATTATTGTTTATTTATTAAAATTCTAAGATCTATATTTTTTTTTATTTATTAGTCTTCGTCAAATTTTGATTTCACGTATTTTTTCTTCCAATTCTTTTTTTATTTTGTATTTTAAATAAATTCTTCCTATTAATTATATTATGTTAGTGGTGTAATTTTGTTTCTAATTTTTCTATCGATTTTGTTTCTAATTTTTTTTATCGATTTTGATTTTCTTATACTCATGTCTCTTTATGACAAACACCAACTACTTATTTAGTGTTCCTATTATATTAATATTACTCGTTGTTTCATGTTTCTTTTGATTTTGCTAAATAATTAAACCTATTTTATAAGAAAATTGAATAATTTTGCTATCATATATATATATATACTATTTTTTTGTTAACGTTTTAGATTTTTCTTGTTGGTTTTAGATTTTATTTGTCTTGTTTTTCAATTAATTAATTTTATGATTTAAAATTACTGCTAAAAACATTATTGAAAAGACTTTTTTCTTAGTTCGCTTCGAGCCTCTACAAGTCTTGGCACGGCTTTGATTGTGCCTATTTAAGATCTCACAGATTTAGACAAATTGCAATTTTTTATTTTAAAAAGTTAATAGAAAAGCTTTGGTGCCGATTATGCAATTTTTTTCTTTTAAAAACTTAATAGAAAAGCTATGGTGCCGATTATGCTTGATTAGTTTTGTTTTATCTTGGTTTTATAATGTTTCAAAGGTTAATAGTAAACGTAAAAACAAACTACAATCAATACTTAACACTTTGACATAGTATATATTCGACTTTAGTCTTTTGCAGCCATTTGTATTTGTTGGCTCAACATCAACTATTTATTGACTCAAATTACAATAATGGTTATCGATCTCTACATAGTAAATTAACCAATTGAAATAATAGAATATACCTTAGAATTAGAAACATAATTCTTAAACGAAATCACCTCATTCAAACTAGAGAAAAATGCTTTGATATCTTAATACAAAGATTTGAAGAATGACCACATATTTTGTGACTGTGAAAGCTTCCACCAATTATTTGGAATCGGTTTTTTTTTTTTGTCAACTTTTGGAATCGGTATTAAACATCACCTTTTGCAGTCGCTTAATTATCTAAATAACAAAATAATGAATTTTTGGTTTTCACTGATGTAATATTTTTAGTTAGGGTGAATTTGCTCAATAGCAAAAAAAAATTATAATTAAATATCTAACACAAAAACCTAAATCTAGTGATTAAAATTTTAACACATAGGATCAAATTGGTTAGTTGCTTAATTTTTTTTTTTTTTTGAGTTATTAAGCAAAGGGATAATTTGCTAGATAACATAGAAAAAAACTAAAACTAACCAAAACTAACCAAAACTAGCCTATGTGGCAAAATCTTGGCCATTGAAATTAGGGGTTTTGGTTAGTATTTTAATTTTAATTTTTTTCTTTGTTATTTAGTAAATTAACCCTTAAGCAAATTATCCCTTTTAGTTATTAGTCACCAACGAAAAGCAATGGCTGGGAGAAAAGAGAAACTAGATTCTTTACTTTTTTTTATAAAATGAAATGTTATTTGAAAAGAATTGAGAAGAAGTTCAAGTTCGATTTGAATCTGACTTCTGTGGACTCCACTGTCACACTGTCACGTGTTGTTATACCATGCTTCAATTTCTTATAATAATGCGAGTTAGATCCCAAAAACAAATACATTACGCGAATCTGAATTTATTAACGTATATTCCATTCCATAATGTATTGTTGCTTGCGCACTTTATACTTCTCTTTAATAATGCGAGTTGAGATGCCAAGACGTATCGTTAATCTCGATTTATTCATCTAATAATAACAAACAAACTTCATAATTTCGATGTAGTTTAAGATATAAAGTATTATTTAAAAATAGAAAAATGGATATTGATAGAAGCTTTTTTTGTCTATATCATCTCATCTTACAATATTATATAAATTAATGATATAATGTGAAAATAGAGGAACCTAACAATTCACAGATGAGATATTTATTCAAAATTTCCGGGACAAACAAACGAATTATTTTGTCTACAAGACTTTAAATTCGGTAGTTTTTGTACTATAGTTTGGGTGTCGGACCTTGAAAGTTGGATGTAAATTTTTTTTTTTATTGAAGGTAGCTAAATGTTTTATTTATTTAATCGAGGCAAGAGTGTCAGACTGATAAGTATGTAAAACAAACTAATAATATTTTCTAAATTAATTGGTAAATAATATTTCCTTGGATATATGTGAAGCTTCCAATAATTTCATTAACAGAAAGTCAGTAACCAAAGTCAATATTTTCCTTTTAACATATACATGAGCTCTGCACTATCAGCATATCATAAAAACCATAAAATCAGATGATTTGAGTACTTCTTCGATTTTCTTACGTATATCCTCCATTCTCATAGTATTTCCAACAAATTCTTCTTCTCTGTAGTAATATATCTACAATTTTTCCTCTCTCTCGAATCAATCTCTCGCTTCCGCTCTTAAATACTTTTATTTTGTTTTCTCATCTTCCTTCTTTGAATACCCAGAAAATCAGAACGAGGAAAAAATTGGAAGTGAGTAACAAAAATTTTCCTGGAAATTTTGTTTTTTTTCTCTAGGGAAATAGAAGAAACCAGAAGAAAAAAAAAATGTTAGGAAATTTTTGGAGTTTGTTCTGTGGGAATCATCACACATCAAACTGCACTCTTCGGTTTCTTCAGATATGTTTCGGTATTACACTCTCATTCATAACTCTCTGTATTTGCTTGTTTCACAAGGAATCTCCTAAACCTAATCACCAATTCCACCGTCTTCGAATCTTTTCCGCTTTATTCAACGGAATCATTGGATCTCTAGATTTAATTTTAGGGATTTGGGTTTTACAAGAGAATCCAAACAAACCCTTAATTCTCTGGCTTGTGATTCTGATTCAAGGGTTTACATGGTTGTTCATTAACCTAGTAGTTTGTGTTAAAGGAACAAGAATCAAGAAATCTTCTTTGAGATTGTTATCGATTTTCTCCTTCTTTTACGCTTTGATATCGAGTTGTTCATCTATAAACAATGCAATTTCTGGAGTGGAATTAGGAATTAGGATCATTCTTGATGTTTTATTACTACCTGGTTCAGTGTTATTACTCTTAAGTGCTTATAAAGGTTTCACCTTTGAAGAATCTAGTGAGAGTAGCTTGTATGAGCCTCTTAATGTCGGCGAAAAATCCGATTTTGGTAATCGGGTTAGCGAGTTTGCGAAAGCTGGATTGTTAAGTAAGTTATCATTCTGGTGGTTGAATTCACTGATAAAGAAAGGGAATGTACAAGACTTAGAGGAAGAAGATATGCCCGAATTACGCGAGGAAGAGCGCGCCGAGACTTGTTATTCACTCTTCGAGGAGAATTACAACGCGGAAAAGAGACGATTAGGAGGTTTTCGCCGGCCTTCGATCTTGAAAGTGACGGTTCTTTGCGTATGGAGAGAAGTTTTGGTCTCTGGTTGCTTTGCTTTTACCAAGATTGTTGCGGTTTCCGCCGGTCCTTTGCTACTAAACGCTTTTATTTTGGTCGCAGAAGGCGATGAAAGGTTTCGATACGAAGGTCTTGTGTTGGCGGTTTTGTTGTTTTTCTCAAAATGTATTGAGTCTTTGTCTCAAAGACAATGGTACTTCAGAAGTAGACTTATCGGTTTACGAGTGAGGTCTCTTTTAACCGCGGATATATACAAGAAACAGCTTCGATTAAATACTTCTTCAAGATTGATTCATTCGGGTAGCGAGATTATGAATTACGCCACTGTTGATGCTTACAGAATCGGCGAGTTTCCGTATTGGTTTCATCAGCTTTGGACAACGAGTTTTCAGCTAATAATCGCGCTTTTGATTCTGTTTCATTCCGTTGGAGTGGCTACGTTTTCGGCCTTAGCTGTGATCATAATTACTGTTTTGTGTAACGCGCCGATCGCGAAACTTCAGAATAAGTTCCAAAGCGAGCTAATGAGTTCTCAAGACGAGCGGCTTAAGGCGTGTAACGAGTCTCTTGTCAACATGAAGGTATTGAAGCTTTACGCGTGGGAATCGCACTTCAAGAATGTTATCGAGAAGCTAAGGAACATAGAGCTGAAATCTTTGAAGGCGGTTCAGATGAGGAAAGCGTATAACGCGGTTCTGTTTTGGTCATCGCCGGTTTTTGTCTCTGCTGCGACTTTCGCCACTTGTTATTTAATGAATATTCCGTTGAAAGCGAGTAACGTTTTCACGTTTGTGGCGACGTTGCGTTTGGTTCAAGATCCGGTGAGAATGATTCCTGATGTGATCGGTGTGACGATTCAGGCTAATGTTGCTTTTAGTCGTATCGCTACGTTTCTAGAAGCTCCTGAGCTTAAAGGTGGGGAGAGACGGAGAAAACAGCGATCAGAAGGCGATAGAAACGCTATCGTGATTAAATCCGCGAGCTTTTCGTGGGAGGAGGAAAGTTCATCAAAACCAAACTTGAGAAATGTGAGTCTTGAAGTTAAGATTGGTGAGAAAGTAGCGGTTTGTGGCGAAGTTGGTTCGGGTAAATCGACGCTTTTAGCCGCCATTCTCGGTGAAACTCCATGTGTCTCAGGAACTGTAAGTCATTGTTTGATTCTAATAACATTTTATAATTATGTTTATGATTTTTGATTTGAAATTTTTCGAACAGATCGATTTTTATGGTACGATCGCGTATGTTTCTCAAACGGCTTGGATTCAAACGGGTACAATAAGAGAAAACATTCTCTTTGGAGGTATGATGGATGAACAACGTTACCGCGAGACAGTTAAAAAGTCTTGCTTAGAGAAAGATCTAGAGCTTTTACCTGATGGTGACCAGACCGAGATTGGCGAGCGAGGTGTTAATCTAAGCGGAGGACAGAAACAGAGGATTCAACTCGCTCGTGCGCTTTATCAAGACGCGGACATTTATCTTCTTGATGATCCTTTTAGTGCAGTTGATGCACACACTGCAACTAGTTTGTTTAAAGTAAATACACCGAACATTCAAATTCGCAAATTCGTTGTTTTTCGGAAATGTAGAAAGCTAATGAGGGATTAATTTGCAGGAATATGTAATGGATGCTCTCGCGGGAAAAGCTGTGTTACTCGTCACACATCAAGTCGATTTCTTGCCCGCTTTTGATTCCGTCTTGGTAAAATTTGATCTTTATATTATAACATCATAATTGTCTTACCTTTTGTATTAGTTGCTGATTTGTAGCTCTTTCTCTAGTTGATGTCTGATGGAGAAATCGTTGACGCCGATACTTACCAAGAACTTCTTGCCAAAAGTAGAGACTTTCAAGAACTTGTGAACGCTCACAGAGAAACCGCTGGTTCCGAAAGAGTGTTGACGGTAGAAAACCCCGTAAATCCGGTGAAAGAAATCGCAAGAGTTTCTTCGGTGTACGCTCAATCCAAGATCTTGAAACCGAGTCGTTTAATAAAACAAGAAGAGAGAGAGAAGGGAGATACAGGGTTGAGACCGTACATACAGTACTTGAATCAGAACAAAGGTTACATATTCTTCTTAATAGCGAGCTTAGTCCAGATCATGTTCGCGATTGGACAGATTTTGCAGAACTCTTGGTTGGCTGCGAATGTAGAGAACCCGGAAGTTAGTACTTTGAAGTTGATCTTGGTTTACTTGTTGATTGGTTTAAGCTCCGTTCTCTGCTTGTTGGTTAGATCTCTCTGTGTTGTGATCATGTGCTTGAAGTCATCAACTTCTTTGTTTTCTCATCTTCTAAACTCTCTTTTTAGAGCTCCTATGTCGTTTTACGACTCCACGCCTCTCGGACGGATTCTTAGTAGGGTAAATGCTTATAAACTTGATGAAACATTCAAACATTAATGTTTATTGTTTGATACTAAACCTATTTTTAACTGTGGTTAATTTTCAGGTCTCATCTGACTTGAGCATTGTGGATCTTGATGTTCCTTTCGGTCTGATATTTGTGGTTGCTTCAACCCTAAACACGGCTTTTAGTCTTGGAGTGTTAGCTATTGTTACTTGGCAAGTACTGTTCGTATCGGTTCCCATGATTTTTCTAGCATTTCGGTTACAGGTTAGTTTCTTGAATTCCTCTTAATAGATTATGTGTTGGCTTTGAAAAATTGCTGTGATAAGAGTTTGTGTTTTCGTTTATTTTTATCGGTTTTATAGAAGTACTACTTTCAAACAGCAAAAGAGTTAATGAGGATCAATGGGACGACGAAATCTTTGGTGGCGAATCATTTAGCGGAATCAGTAGCAGGAGCAATAACAATAAGAGCATTTGATGAAGAAGAGAGGTTTTTCAAGAAAAGTCTCGCACTAATCGATACAAACGCTAGTCCTTTCATCCATAGCTTTGCGGCTAACGAATGGCTTATTCAGCGGCTTGAAACCGTTAGCGCTACTGTTCTTGCCTCTACTGCCTTTTGCATGGTTTTGCTACCTACTGGAACATTTAGCTCCGGTTAGTGAGTCATGATCAAAAATAGAAATCCTTAAATTATTTTTGGATTCACCAATGTTTGCTTATTTAATGGTTTTTTGTTACGCAGGGTTCATCGGTATGGCGCTATCTTACGGTTTATCTTTGAATATGGGACTTGTTAACTCTGTTCAGAACCAATGCTACTTAGCTAACTGGATCATTTCGGTCGAGAGGCTTACTCAGTACACAAATTTAACACCCGAGGCTCCTGAAGTTATAGAAGAGACTCGACCACCGGTTAATTGGCCGGTCACAGGCCGAGTCGAAATCTCTGATTTGCAGGCAAGTTTGATTAATACATTTTCACTCTAACAAATATGATAGTGTTTTAATCTTATAATGTTGATATGTATAGATAAGATATAGGCGAGAATCGCCCTTGGTTCTAAAAGGAATCAGTTGTGTATTCGAAGGAGGACACAAGATTGGTATTGTTGGTAGGACGGGTAGCGGAAAGACGACTCTGATCAGTGCTCTGTTCAGACTTGTTGAGCCAGTTGGTGGAAAGATTGTCGTTGACGGTGTTGACATATCGAAAATCGGAGTTCATGATCTGAGATCAAGGTTTGGGATTATACCTCAAGATCCAACTTTGTTCAATGGAACAGTGAGATATAATTTGGATCCTTTATGTCAACATTCAGATGCTGAGATTTGGGAGGTATGTTTTAACAAACTAAATATTCATTTGAAACTATGAATCTTATGAGATAAAAATAATGAAAATTTTCAGGTTCTTGGGAAGTGTCAATTGAGAGAGGTGGTTCAAGAAAAAGAGAATGGCTTAGATTCTTTAGGTACACAAACAAATCTCTATCCTAAAAATGATAATTTCTTGAAATGTACAAGTTTTTTTTTTGCTAAAATCTTTGATCTTTTTCTTGTTTTTTGTTTGTTTAGTTGTGGAGGATGGATCGAATTGGAGCATGGGACAGAGACAATTGTTTTGTTTAGGCAGAGCAGTTTTGAGAAGAAGTAGAGTATTAGTCCTCGACGAAGCCACGGCGTCTATAGACAATGCCACGGATTTGATACTTCAGAAAACTATCCGGCGAGAATTTGCTGAATGCACCGTTATAACCGTGGCTCACCGGATTCCTACCGTCATGGATTGTACAATGGTTCTCTCTATCAGTGATGGTGAGTGTGTCGCATCATCTTAGTTTATTCTATTTTGTCCAAAGTTTTTATAATCTGAATCTTGAAGTTTGTTTTTATGGGTTATGATTGAAATGTTAGGACGAATTGTGGAGTATGATGAGCCGATGAAGTTGATGAAAGATGAAAAATCTTTGTTTGGTAAACTTGTCAAAGAGTATTGGTCTCATTACCACTCGGCTGACTCACGTTGAATGATGATGAAATTGTAATCTCAAAAATGTAATAATAATTTAGGAAAACTGTAATTGTCTGATATACTCTGGAATGAATTAAAACATCTGATAGCACAAAGATTCAAACATCATCAAATTTTAGTTACACAAAACCACCAAACCAATTTGAATCCGATATATTTATTTTTCTACGATGGTGAGATCTATGGAAAAAGCTACCAAAAGCTCCAAAACGTGTAATGTTTTAACTATATATGTAAATTAGAGCCTATGCTTTTGTTAAACTATTTTACTATAATAAATCTATGTTCAATACAAATTTCGAACGGAGTCTATTAATAAGTTGGAATAGCTATTGGGTTACATCATCATTCATCAACATAGCTGAATCCTGATAACGGCTATGGTCACAAGACTCACGGGAAATTGGCTAAGATACTCTTAGTTCAAAGAAAAAGACAAATACTCTTCATGAGTAGCTGAAATGCTCCTCTATTCTCAGAATCCCGAAAATGCAAATTGCACATGTCTTATATATTTCCCTAGTTGTACCTAGTTGGCCCCTAGTTGTACCCCCTACCTGTACCTAGTTGTACCAGTTATCCCCTAGTTGTACAACTCCAATAATCCACCAGTTATACCCCCAGTTATACCAGTTGTACCGCGCTTGTGGGGATTCGAACCCTGGTCGCGAGCACCCGCGGGCGCGCGCGGAACGCGCTACCACTGGGCCACCGTGTTTTCCAACAAAACTTTACTGATTTAATTCTATTTAATCATGAAAGGGTCATTTTCCCTAGTTGTACCAATTTGTACCTAATTGTCCAAATCTGAGAGCATTTTAGCCCAAGTGATTTTAATGAAGAGTATAATAGCTAAGTTCCCCAAGACTCACGGCTATTTTTTTTTTTCCCGACAAATCAAATATATTGATATCACAAGGAGTTTACAAGGCTCACAGCTAATATTAATAAATTTTTGTTAGATATATCAGTGGAAAAGGTTCTAGTAACCAAAGTCGTATAAAGCTGATCTCTATCAATTAAAACAAGATATGTTTGGAAGGATTTTTTTAGAGTTTTCTCTCCTCACCTCACAAGACTATAGAGATTTAATTGGGAGCATGAACTGAGCTGGTTTCTCTTGCTAAGCATAATTTAAATCTAATAAATAATATTAATGCTTGCTTGTAATGTGGACAGTCTGGACGTAGATAGTGGGAAGTAACTTTAATGATCGTGGAAAGCAATGCATAAATAATAAACGAATCTCTGGGTTGGGTCAATTTATAATGATATAAATAAGTTTTCTGTTGGTCATTTTTTGTTTGTTATGGAAATATGAGGCTGCTTGTGAATTAACTATATTTTGTTTTATCTCTATCTCATATCTCATATCTACGCTGGAATACAGTTAGCATATCTGACGATTGGAGAGAGTGAGAACACAGAAAAGCAATGTGACTTATGTGTTCGTCCTATCATCTCACATGATTTTTACAAGTGTATCAAATGTCCTTTCTTTCTCCACGAGGGATGTGCCAATCTTCCAGATAAACTAGAGCATGCATTGCATAGTCATCCTCTTTTCCTATACTCAAATCCTCGATTCAGTGAGGATCTGAGATTCTGTGGTTGTTCAGTGTGTTTCCGAAAGTGAGAGCTTTCAAGTACATATGCATAAAAAAGGGATATGGAGGTTCCAGGAGATTTCACATTGATCTTAGCTGCGCTTTGGTTCCTGAGTATTTCACCCACAAAAGTCATGCAGAGCATCCTTTATTCATCTCCTCGTTATGTAGCAGCCATAGTGAAGTTCTTTGCCAGAATTGCAACGATAGTGTTGATGGTAATCATCTACAATGTCCTCTCTGCTAATATGCTATTATTGCGCCACATTTCCAAATGAGATTTACTACAAGTATGATGAGCTTCCTCTTTCTCTTTGTTACGGAGAAAGTGGCGTGGATTCCACGTACTGGTGCGAGGTATGAGAGAAAAGATTAAATCCAGCGTATTGGTTCTACACAAACAGCAAACGTTGCACCACAATCCATGGTTGTTGTCTATTCGGAAGTTCTGCTTACATGAAGTTTGGTCACAAATTAAAGGGTGAAAATTATCAGGTGGAAGTTGTTGGCAATGGTAGTAGCTCTCGTCCCATATGTCGTAAATGCCACCTCCGTTGCCCACATCCTGTATACTTCAAAGTGGAGAGGCGGGATAGAACTGCAATTGCTTTTTGTTCTATATCTTGCATACCATTTTCTGAAGAATAAAGAGCCGTTTGGTTGGTTCGTTTACTTAGTCGTTGTTGCAATAACCAAGTACTAAAGACTTGGAGTTTTGAATAAGTCTCTGTTTGTTTAGGAGTTAGACTCTGCATCTTTATCAGTAATAGTTGGAGTTAGTTTCGTTTCTCTTGTTGTAAGGTCTATTTAAAGGACCAAAACTCTTTTATGAATTTAAGTCGAACAATTCAGTTCATCAACTCTCTCAAAGTTCTTGTCTTACAATTCTAACAAGTGGTATCAGAACTTGTAATCCAACCAGTTACAAGTTCAAGTGTGAGAGAAAACAGAATGCAAGAGAGAAGAACGTGAGAATGAGTGATCGTGATTCATTGTTGAGCGTTCCGAAATTCGATGGTGATTACGAGCATTGACAATGCTCATGGAGAATTTGTTGCGATCAAAGGAATGGTGGGATCTCATTGAGACGGGGTGTCTCACAACCAGAGAGGAATATTTATCTATTTTATTGTCATATTTATTTCTTATATTATTTGATATTCAATTAAATTATTTCACATATATCCTCTATATATTAAAGGAGAAGCATTTTGATGATGTGTCAAGCTCTCAATTTTTTTCAATTTTTTAGTTAATAATTTTATTCTATTATTAATCATCTACTATACTATCATCCAAACACTCCACATTAATGACACAATCCCTATAACCAAATATAATTGTGTAGAATATCTTTCAAGATTATATACAATTTTCATTTTTGGAATCTTTTAATTAATGACAAAATTCATTAGTTGTTTTCAAAAAATATTCATTATATATATGTGTGTATATATATATATATATATTGAGATGTTTTGTAAACCTAAGATAATTATCATTCAAATAAGACAAAATATAGTGGAAGCCCCTTGGCCCAATGGTCAAGGGTTTAAATGCTTCTACACCATGTATGGGGTTCGAACCCCAGATAATACAGTTTATTGCAGATTAATGGAGGAAACGCTTCTCGGAGGTTCTAGAGTGCAGAGAGACCATGTCCATCAGTGGAGATGTCGTACATGCTAAGCCGATCGCCAGGGAGAGTCTGTCCATCATGGAAGATGTCGTACATGCTTAATCGTTCGTCGGGGAGAACTTGTCCATCATAGGGGGTGTCACACATGGAGAGTTGCATCAGAGGAGATGTCGTACATGGAGAGCTGCATCATGGAGGCAAATGTGGAAGCTATTCACCTTAACCGTATAAGACAAGAGATAGATGAATATCATCATAATAGAACTAGGTCAAATAGATCAAATTAGTCTAGTGATGATTGTACTATCTATAATAATTCCAGACGTTTAAAAAAAAAATAAGACAAAATATTTGTTTTGAGTTCTTACTCATACATAATTTATTCAATGTGCTTTCTTTAAAGTAATTATAAAATTTTTAAAATTTTCCCTTAAAAACAATTCCAAAACAGATTTCATCGTAAAAAAAATATACTCTCTCCGTTTCATAATATAAGCAGTTTTGGTTAAAAGCACAGTATTTAAGAAAATTTATCTTTTGTTTCTTAAAAGTACTTTTTAAAACAAAAAAAATTAATTTAATAAAAACAATCAATTAAAGGGGATGCCAAAGATTACGTGAAACCAAAGGGAAATGCCAAAGGTCATGGTGTGTTGCACTTTTGAGAAAAATGTGGAGCGAACTAATTTTTTCATTTATAATTGTGGAGCCAGTTTTAGAAATCTAATTTTAAACTTAAAATTCAAAATTTTTCATTGGAACCAAAGCAAAACTTCGTGAATCATTTTCTGCTTATTTAAGTTTCAAGATATAAATGGTTTCTATATTCTTTTATAGCTTCAAATTTTGTGGTTTGAGTATGTCTTTTCTAAGTGAAGAAAATGAGTTTATGTTTAATTTAAACGAACTCCCACCAGAATTTTTTAACAATGAAGATGAAGATATTCCAATTGTTTCAGGTACCTTTTTTATTTACTAATCGTTTGCTTTTATTTTTCAGTTCCTATTTTTCCTCTTTCTGTTTCCCTCGTTAGTTCTCATATTTTTTGTTTGAAAATAGTTTCTCATTGTTTTTACATTACAATTATTTAAGCTCTTTTAAAACCAGTTACGATTTTGTTGTTTAAATATTTTAATGTAGGTCATGACAAAAAACAATTTCCTTATTATACGTTCTGAAATTTTTGTCCATAATTCTTTTGTTTTTTAAAACAGAATACGAAGATTCATCATCTGAAGATGAACAAAACTTGAGACAAACCAGAAAAAATCTTTCAAATGAAGAGCGACGAGAGGTTTTGAATAAATTATTGGAGAAAAGAATTGGTGGAAAGTTGGGAAAAAATATTACCAAGGAAATTTCTAATCAATTTTCGGTGTCGATAGATACGGTGCAAAAGATTTGGAGAAGAGCAAAAGAAACAATGGCTAATACCAGAAGAGCGAATGTATCTCACCGAAGATCTATAAATTGTGGCCGTAAAAGAATCTCACTTGAGCCAAACCAAATTGCTCAAATTCCACTACACAAACGTACAACTTTGAGATCAATGTCTATGGCCATGGGTGTGAGTCCTGCAACATTATGTAGACGAAAGAAAGAAGGGTTCATTCGACGTCATACCAATAGCATCAAGCCTCATTTGAAGGAAGACAATATGAAAGGTAGATTACGATTTTGCATCTCTATGTTGGATAAAAATACTCTACCTCATGAACCAAAATTTGTTGATATGTACAATGTGGTGCATATCGATGAAAAATGGTTCTACATGACGAAAAGAGCGAGAAATATTATTTACATCCGAGTGAAGAAGAGCCGCTACGTACTTGTCAAAGTAAGAATTACATTGGAAAAGTAATGTTTTTAGCTGCGATGGCTCGTCCAAGGTTTGACGAAGAAGGAAAAGAGGAGTTTGACGGGAAGATTGGAATATTTCCGTTTGTTACTAAGGAGCCTGCTAAGAGACGGAGTAAAAATAGAAATGCTGGAACTTTGGAACTAAAAGCAGCAACGTCTATCAAAAGAGAAAATATAAAAGCATGTTTGCTTGAAAAAGTTATTCCAGCTATTCATGCAAAGTGGCCACAAGAAGACCGAGGGAAGACTATCTTTATTCAACAAGATAATGCAAGAACGCATATTGCTTGTGGGGATCCAGAATTCCAAGAAGTTGCTTCAAGGAATGGTTTCGATATCCAATTGACGTGTCAACCGCCGAACTCGCCGGATCTAAATATTTTAGATCTTGGATTTTTCAACGCTATTCAATCGCTACAACATAAGGAGTGCCCACAAACCATTGAAGATCTTGTTTGTGTCAACCGCCGAACCGTATTTTCTTAACTCTTCAATCTTGCATGGTTGAGACTATGAAAATTGGAGGATCAAACAAGTACAAGACACCACACATGGGTAAATCTACACTGGAAAAAGTTCACGAGCTTCCTATACAAGTAAGTTGTGATCTTCACTTAGTCCAAAGTGAGATGAACACATTGAGTTTGTTATAAACTTCTACTGTTTTGTTTTTACTCTAATTTGTTGGGTTTTCAATTTTTGTAATCACATTTTATTGTCATTCTGTTTCTTAATTTATGTTATGATGAATTTTTCGTTTACTTATGTTATGATTTATAAACTCTCGTAACTCAACAAAAACAATTCTCCTTTCATAAATTCATGTATCTTGATTATCTTGTTATAACATATGGAGTGATCTAATAAGAAACGTTTATTCAATTTTTTGTTTCATGACATTACAAGAAGCACCAATGGCCACAAGAAACATAATCAAAATAACAAAAAATACTCCATAACTAATGCCAACATTTAGGAGTATTTAGGAAAACCAAAACTAAAAGTAAACAACATAAAAGAAAAATAAGAAACCAAAGCTAAAATGACTTGGGTGCTTGAATCTTCAACATAGTTATTATAAGTTCTTCGGTTCCTCTATCCGGATGAAGATCTCCCACAGCATAACAACATAATTTATTCAAATTAAGTTCTCGGGGTGGGTAGACAGAGTTGCTATCATGGATCCGATAAACATCTTTTGATTCTCCGGTGTTATTAGATTTCACTTTTGGAATCAATTGAACATTTTTTGATTCAACTTCTTCTTGCTTCACCTTTTCCATGCAATTTTTTGGATTAATTAAAAGTTTCAAAGAGAGAAAAAAAAAACTGTTACTGAAAATAAGTAAGATGATACTAGTGCATTATATATATCCACAGTACTCCATCACAATATAAGCTCTTTTACCCAAACATTTCGTGAGCATGCATGCAGAGTATTAAAAAAAAAAACCTTGGAAAGTAGTAATACTACTTTTCTACTTTTATCGGAAACTGTATAATTTTTACTTTTGAACTGTTTTAAAATAAATCTTTATTTTATTAGTATTTCTTTTACATAGGGATGGTAAAAGAGCTTATATTGTGAAACAAAATAAAA
The DNA here is from genome assembly GCA_963576765.1 of Draba incana. Classification (NCBI taxonomy): domain Eukaryota; kingdom Viridiplantae; phylum Streptophyta; class Magnoliopsida; order Brassicales; family Brassicaceae; genus Draba; species Draba incana. The sequence continues at coordinate 4,093,634 of OY755216.1, forward strand.
TCCCCAAAACTGCTTATATTATGAAACGGAGGGAGTATCATACTATCTAATAGCAGCAGTTTGGAGCATATGAGGCTAGCCACATCAGCAAAAATTCCTCTCTTCCCACGCTGCCACGTCAGCCCTCACAACTAGGCTTTTTAAACAGAAAACGAGGCCTATTTAGTTAATTTGTTTGAATAAAAAATCCACTAAATCCAAATTATATCCAATCCACTAACCACAAAACAACCCTACCCTTTCTTTCCTCGCCTCTCTCCCTTCCCAATTAAAGAAGATCGCCATTCATTTATCTCTACACAGTAGGGGTGGGCCGGATCCGGATATCCGGCTTTTTCAGGATATCCGGATCCGGATCCGGATCCGTCGGATCCGTGATTTTACTATCCGGATCCGGATCCGCGGCACCCGGATATCCGGCTTTCGGATATCCTTTCAAAAATTAACATATTCGCGGATATCCGGATCAGTCAAAATATTAAAAATAAATTAAAAAATATTAAATAAATTAAAAAAGCTATTTTTTTTTGTAAAATTATTATAAATTTATTAAAAAAATAAATAAAATATTACGAAAATAAATTTAATTTTAATTTTTTATGTTTATTTTTTAAAAAAATTAAAAAAAAATAAAAAAATAATTATTTTTAATATATTTTAATAGCCCGGATCCGGATCCGGATATCCGGACTTGAAAATTAAGATATCCGGATCCGGATCCGTTTTTGACGGATCCTTGATTTAATTATCCGGATCTGGATCCGGCCCCCCCGGATATCCGGATTTTCGGAGCGGATCCGGAGCGGATCCGGATCGGATCTCGGATCCCGGATAATAATTCCACCCCTACTACACAGTTAAAAAAAAACGTTACCCTTTCCAGCTCCCTCCTCTTCAATTGAACGTCTAAGCTTTTATGATTTTGCTTCCGTTAAATAAAACAGCCACAAATCTCAGGATAACTCATGCCTCTCACTCTTCCCAGTGTGTATCATGCTTCCGTTAAATACCACCATGAGCCATTCTCCACATCCATCGCTAAGAAGCCAAACCTCTACGCAGTGCAAAATCGATAAGGAATCTTCATGTCAAAGATAATATCATGAAAAAACTCAATTTCTAATAAAATCAGAGCTCAATTTCGTTGCAATTCTTAAGAATTGCTTGATGGGTTATCGGTTTTTTTGGTTAATCTCAAGTATTGCTCCTTAATTTCGTTCATATTCGATTTTCTTCTTTGATGGGATATTTATTCCAACTCTTCATCTTTTCACTGTAACTCTCTCTCTCTCTCTCTCTCTCTCTCTCTCTCTCTCTCTCTCTCTCTCTCTCTCTCTCCTTATGATCTTATAATACTTTTGTCGGGATATAGTCCTGGAAATCTTATTGATCGTTTAATTTTTGGAATCAGATCGTAAATATAAGAGTAAAGGTTAAATGGGTTTTTGTTTGGCTCTTTATTGATGAAACGATTCATGGGTTTTATGTATATTTGAAACGATACATAAATATTCGCGGGTTTTGGTTGTGATATTTTCCCTGCAGTGTAGAGCCGCGAGAACAAGTTGCAGATGCAAAGGCGTTTCTGGATATAGCAAACACAATAATGCCATCGAATGGGGCTTGACCGGTTGAGATTGTTAAGCTCTGGTTACGGGTTTGGTCATGGTTCATTAGAGATTGATGCTAATGAAACTGCCATGGTATCTATGAAATGGAAGGATCTTGGGTTAGTTGTATGTTCCCAAATTTTAGTATCATCTGGTTATTATGTGAGTTTTTGGGGAATACTCTCATTACGTTGACTCGATTTTCCTAAAACTTTGAGGATGTTCTGTTTTTGAATAAAGATTTTGTTTCTTTCCTGTTTTTATCGACTAGGTTGACGGCCTATGGATACTGAATTAAAGCAAAGGAAAATAGCAACTTACACAAGACGTACAAACTCGGGTGAAGATGTTCGTCCATACGAGGTAAGAAATGTTTTTCCCCCAAACCTCATTTATTCCATCCTTAGATGTTCTCCTTATGATAAATACGCACCTTTGTTTCATGACTCAAGGCAAGCAATAACCTTAAAACCCAATCTGTTCCATTTTCCATTTTGTATGTATATAATAAGAATATTTGGATCACATAACCAAAATTTGTGTTGTTGGGTCAGGGTTGGGGTATTGGAAGGTGCAAAATGGGTGGCTAAGATACGGGAATGTACATGCCACGAGTGCTCACAAGCTGTGATTTTTAGAATAATAAGAGCGGTGTCCATTTTCGTGAAGGTGGTTGCTATGTGCAATGCTGAGAGACTACATTTGATTATGCTTTTCTTAATAGATTTATGGGACACAACAATAATAGCTCAAAGAATCGTATCATCTTCAAGTTACACAACAGTTTTAGAGATTACATTCATCTCACATTCTCTTAAACAAAATTAAAGGATAACGTAGAAAATAATGTAGTAACTTCAGGCGAAATTTGATACTACACAACTAAAGATCATAAGAAATACAAGGACTTCCTTCATGAAGGATATCTAGACAAATAGGCTTCTAACAGCTAAAAGCAACAACTTCTACAGAGGATTGAGTACAGACTTGAGATGGTGGATTTTTGGTTAACCAACTTTGGTTTTTAAACAAATAAATTGCAAGCAAAAGTAAATGAGGCCGTTGTTTAAACAATATTGGTTATATTAGCCGACAGAAAAAATATTACTACTTATTCAATCGAAGTTTTAAAGAAATATTGCACTACTCAAGTTTTAGAGAAATAAAACATGTATTTCTTATTAATCTTCTTCTCCATTGATAGGAATTGTTACACGATCAACCTCTTTATTAATGTATTTGAAGAGCTACTTGATACACCATGCTTGGTTGCACGAGTACATATTATCACATTCCAACACTTCTTTCTCAACTAATGTTTGTGTTGTGGATCTCTACATGATACAATTATTTGCACAAACACTACATGCACACAAACAAAATAAATAAATAAATAAATCTTCAACAAAAACAAAACAAAAAAACAAATTCAGCCCATTACATAACAACGACGACAAAAAATATTGTTTATGCATAATCTATTTCTCCAGTATTTTCAAACCACTATCATCATGTTACAAGCAATGGTCAACGAAATCCATCCACATATAAATAGATCAATAAATTGCAAAGCAATATGGCAATGGCAAAGGAAAAACATCAACAATCAACAATAAAAAAAACATACCGGAGCTGACCGGATAGCCGATAGGGTTTATCAAAAAAAAAAAAAAAAAAAACATCAACAATAAAAAAACTAACCAGAGAACACACAACACACTCTCAACCAAAACATATAATATGAATAACACCAAAAATTATCAACAAGACGTCCAAAAATGCTTAATATACAACCCCTGCATACCCATATTATTAGACATTTCGAGGGATTGTGTACATAATTATTCTCAAGCTTCTGGTTCTGCTTTCTAGACTAACAAACAAATAAATAAAATATTGTATATTTATACATATATTCAAAAAGTTTATAGAAGAATTCTACGACATATATATAAAATTCACCCATATTGTAAACTCTATCAAATTAATTTATATGTACAGGGGCGGATCCAGAAACTAATTTGATTGGGGGCATAATTTTTTTATAGTAAATTTGATATAAAAAAAGGTAATTGAAAGCGTTATAATATTACATTTATGGGCTATATTTTCTATACTGATTTTGAAATATTTTACGAAATATTAAAATTCTTTTTATTCTTAATATTTTATTGTCTAATTTTTTGTCATAAGAAAAATGAATGGTCAAAACTGTTATATATTCATCATTTTTTCGTAGGAAATCTATTATATGTGTAACACTAGAAAAATATAAATTGTCTCAAAAGAAACTATATATCTATTTTAATTAGAAAAAACTAAAAAGAAAAAGATTTGTGAAGATGAAAAATATATAATGAAAACATTACGGTAAAAAAAGAAACGAAAAAAAAAAAGACTGGTTAATTTAGAACAATGCTAGATTTATTAGATACACATGCAAATAAGGAACCTAATTAAGAAAAAAAAGGCTTGGGATTAAATACGGACTCAGTTATATAATAAACGAATCAGTGAATAAAAAAATAATTAATGGGGACATTATGAGAATTGAATCTAGAATTAATGGGGCACTTCATCAATTTAACCAATAAATTACCAATTTTTTTAACATAATTACATGTAAAAAAAATTGTCAAATTTTTAATGGGGGACACGTGCCACCCCTATGTCTTCGTACATCCGCCCTTGGATATGTATACATGAAACATGTAGGTATGTTTTAGGTGTAATATGAGATTAGCGACTGTGATTGTTGGAAAATTAATATGAATCATTACTCAAGAAAACTATGAGCAAACCCCAGCAACTGAGGACGGATCAGTTCCGGAGGGGCCGGCCACTGGTGAGCAGAGCAACCTACTCAATAACGAGACGACTCCAGAAGAGGAAGCCGACGGATCTGTGCCAGGAAGAAACCAGACGGAAACAAACACCGGCTTGACAGACTCGGTCACACCGGAAAATTTCAACCAGCTTAAAGGAATGTTAGAACAGCTGCTCAAACAATCCAAAGAGCAGGAGACGGTCAGCGACGGCTTGAGGGCCGAGATCAGAGCCCTGTCGACAGTCGGTCGCAGTTAGAGAGTCCATAGCCGGGTCGCACCTCGCATGACCCCGACAACTCTTTTTTAAACTCCGATCAGCAATACTCGTGGAACTCGCGATGGGCATGTCACACCTCTCAGAGATGGAAACATTCCCGTCACAAACGCGACTGATGATGTCGTTGATATATCGCTGACGATCTCGAAGACGAGCGCAAACTCGAGGGCGCTGCACGATCCAGAATGCGAACTAATCGCGTCCAACATCGGGACGAAGATGAACGCGAGGAAAATCTGCGATGGGTGGAGCAGGCCGAAGCCCCAACCAATCGCAGAACTATTTCAGCGCAGCAGAGGGAGATGAACGAGCTCATAGCCATCATGCAGCAGACCGCACGTGATCTCAAGGAGATGCGGTCGGAAGTACATCGCACAACTAGCAAAGCACCGGAAATCGATCGGGTTCTTGAGGAATCTCGCACTACTCTTTTCGCCGAGCGAATAACCAAGGCACGGCTGTCCGATCCGGGAAAGATAAAAGTTCCCATTTATGATGGAAAAGGCGACCCCACGGAGCATATCACAGTATTTTCGATCGCAATGGGGCGAGCTAATTTCTGACCCGAAGAAACAAACATAGGCTATTGTCTCCTCTTCGTGGAGCATCTTAAGGGGGCAGCTCTCCATTGGTTTACAGGAATGGAAAGAAATTTGATCGATAACTTCGCGTAGTTCTCCGAAGCGTTCTTAAAGCATTATGCCATCCTAATCGAGCGAAGGTCGTCGGAGGCGGATCTTTACACCATGTCGCAAGCAGCCAACGAACCCTTGGGAAAATTCATTGAGCGCTTCAAAGCGATACTCACTCAGGTAAAGGGGATTGACGATATGTCTGCACTAAGCGCGCTGCGAAAAGCTCTTTGGTGCAATTCGGATTTCCGAAAGGAGATGACAATTAACGAACCCTCATCTATTCAAGATGCACTCCACCGTGCTAGTGGTTTCGCAAAAACCAAAGACAAAACCAGGACTTTGGCCCAAAAGTACGGGAAGGCCAGAAATCTCAACCTGCAAGAAGCTCCGGTTACAGGAAAGAAGCAACAGGGCAACTTCGTCCAACATGAAGGAGGTTTTAAAAGCACCCACAACTATCAAGTGGACTCGCCCGGCTACGGTCGAGGTAGAGGGCGAGGTCGAGGAAGAGGCACCCCAGGCCGCAGTTACGACAACACATGGACAAGGAACTCGCAGTATGACAAGTCGGCATACTGTGACTTGCATCAAACGAGCGGACATTCAACAGCAAATTACAGAGTTCTCGGTTCGCGGCTTGCAGCGAAGTTGGCTACCGGCGAACTCAAAGGGAATATAAGTGTTGATGACTTTCAACTTGAGCAATTCGACGATGCCGCAGAAGAAGACCGTAACGAGAACAACAAATGAGACAAGCGGAACGATACCAAAGGCTAAGGCGGCCCGAAGCGAAAAGTCTGTAATATGATCATGGGCGGTTCGCGCTATTGTTCAAACACGATTTCGTCAATCAAAGCTTTCCAGAGACGAGCTGAGGTAGGAGCAAACAAACCAATCCCGTCAAAGTTTCCAAACGACATCATCCAATTCGAAGATAGAGTGGTCGGCAACCTTGACAAACCTCATGATGACCCGCTTGTCATTAGACTACTCATCGCAGATTGGGATACGACTCGCGTATTGATTGATACGGGAAGCACTGTAGACATCATTTTCGTCGATGCTCTTAAACGCATGGAAATCGATCTCGCTCAGATTGAAGTTCATCCTAAACCCTTGAGTGGGTTCAACGGCGAGACAACAATGACTTTGGGAACGATAAAACTTCCAGTGTGTGCGGAAGAAGTAACTAAAATAGTAGAATTCGCGGTGTTCGACAACCCTGCGACTTACAACGTTATAATGGGGACCCCTTGGCTCAATTCGATGCGTGTTGTTGCCTCGACGTACCATCTCTGCCTTAGGTTTCCAACAAGAAACGGGATCAAAACAATCAGGGGAAGTCAGGCGGCTTCACGATCATGTTTCATGGCCGCGCATAAATTAAGGAGTCAGGCGACAGTTCCCATTCCGAGCGAAAAGCAAAGAAAGATTAAAACCGACAGGGAACCCGTCAAAGAGCTCTCAGACCTTTTATAGCAATTACAGATTGCGGAGACCCGCGAAGAGGAAGGAGCGGGTCCGACATGCGAACATGTCATATCGGTTTGCATAGATGACGAATTCCTGGAGAGATGCGTTGAGATAGGCGCAACTCTAAACAAAGCAATCAAGCTCGACCTCGTCAAATTTCTTAAGGAGAATGTCAATACCTTCGCATGGGCAGCTGAAGATATGTCCGGGATCGACATCAGTATCGCCAGTCATGAGTTGAATGTTGATCCGACTTTTAAACCTGTAAAGCAGAAGCAAAGACGACTTGGGCCGGATAGAGCTCAAGCGGTAAACGATGAAGTAGAAAGACTTTTGCGGGTCGGTTCAATTTCAGAAGTTAAATATCCAGATTGGCTCGCTAATCCAGTGGTGGTGAAGAAAAAGAACGGCAAATGGCGAGTCTGTGTAGACTTTACAGATTTGAACAAGGCATGCCCAAAGGACAGTTTCCCTCTTCCACATATCGACCGCCTCGTCGAGGCCATGGCCGGAAATAAATTACTATCTTTTATGGACGTATTTTTTGGTTACAATCAAATCTTTTATGGATCGCGATAAAACGTCTTTCATAACAGATCGCGGTATCTATTGTTATAAGGTCATGCCCTTTGGTCTTAAGAACGCTGGGGCAACTTATCAACGATTGGTGAATAGGATGTTTGTAGACCACCTCGGCAAGACTATGGAAGTTTACATCGACGACATGCTCATCAAATCACTCAAAGAGGAGGATCATGTTGGCCATCTCGCGTAATGTTTTGCACTATTGAACAAATATAACATGAAGCTTAATCTGGATAAGTGTCGTTTCGGCGTAACGTCGGGTGAATTCCTCGGATATATGGTAACTCATCGCAGAATCGAAGCAAATCAACGCACTCATCCAGATGGCTTCGCCAAGATCGAAAAGGGAGGTCCAACGATTGACAGGCAGAGTGGCAGCTTTGAATAGATTTATCTCGCGTTCAACCGAAAGATGTTTGCCTTTCTATGACATACATAAGGATAAAAAGAAGGGGATAGATCGACAGGCATTCAAATGGACGGAGAAATGTGAAGCAGCCTTCCAGGAGTTGAAACAGTATTTAGCGACACCAGCCGTTTTGGCAAAAGCAATTACGGGTGAACCGCTCTATCTTTACATTGTTGTGCCATTATCGGCAGTAAGTGGAGTGCTGGATCGCGCGGATGGCGCGGAGCAGAAACCCATGTTTTACGTCAGCAAATCCTTAACCGATGCAGAGACATGATATCCTTGACGGAAAAATTGGCGCTCGCGGTTATAATGTCGGCTCGCAAGCTGCGACCTTATTTCCAATCCCATACAATTGTAGTTCTCAGTACTTTTCCCTTGCGAGCGGTTCTCCACAATCCAACTCAGTTCGAGAGACTCGCCAAGTGGGGTATCGAGTTAAGCGAGTTTGATATCGAATATCGCAGTAGAACAACGATTAAGGCACAAGTGTTGGCCGATATTCTTATCGAGTTATCGGAGGTGTCAGCCTTGACAGAAAGCGAGAATCCGCCCTAAATTTGGCAATTACATGTGGACGGTTCATCGTTTAAACATGGATCGGGAGTGGGAATTCGACTGTCTTCACCAGATGGAGAATCACTGGAGCAGTCATTCTGCCTCGGTTTCAAGGAATCAAACAACGAGGCGGAGTACAAGGCCTTACTCGTAGCTCTTCGATTGGCTAAAGCACTTAAAATGACAAGGATAAATGCTTTTTGTGATTCTCAACTCGTGGTAAATCAGTTCAACGGCGAATACGCAACAAAGGACGGGCGCATGGAAGCCTATCTTGCCCTCGTCAAGACATTAACAGAGGAATTTGAGGTTTTTACTTTAACAAGAATTCCGAAGGCCAAAAACTCGCAAGCGGACGCGCTGGCTTCGCTCGGCTCGTCAGCACAGCCGGATGAAGCTCTTTAGAGAATTATCCCGATCGAGTTCATTGAAAAACCAAGTATCGAAGTCGCTAAAGAAGTCCACGTGTTGACAAGATCTCAAGCCACAAAACAGAAAATGGATCAAAGCAACGGCTCGCCGAGTTATCGCACGGCAGATCCGATGGATCTTGACCAGGGAGAAGCCGCTTCCACACTAGTCTTGATGGATCACGACAGGTCTAAAGAAGTCGAAGCAGACACAACCACGGATGTCATGGAAAACAACGAGCTCGATCCTGATAATACTTTTGACCATGGTCCTCTTCCTGTATAACTCAAAGAATTGCCAGAAGATGCTTACCCATGTAGTGAGGAACCGCCACCATCGCATGAAGTGGATGCCATTGATGACGAGACCATGGTTTACGGTTGTGACACAAAATGGATTGAGCGAATTCGCTTATACCTCGCTGATGGTGACGTTCCGACTGACAAGTGGGCGACTCGCAAGTTTAAGGCGCAGGCATCGCATTTCATTTTGTTTCATGGTGATGTCTTTAAGTGGCGATTTTTCGGGCCCCTCCTCGTCTGCGTCGAGGAAGAAGCAGCTTGACGGGTAATGCCATTACTGGCCATAATGCCAATCTCTAACACTTCATCGCGAAGTTTACTCTTACATCCATATCGGATATCTTCAGCGCGCTATATAAACCTAGAGTTCATTACTGGAGCAGATATATTCATGGGAATGTGGCTGTAAACCAGAATGTTCATCTCGCAAAACCCAGTTATACTTAACACTGGTCAAAACTTGGCAAATATAATCTGGTCAAAGATTCCGTTGAATTCATTTTTACACCGAAACTTGTCTAAGTAACGAAGTATAACAGGCCTCGCCTAAGATAGGAATAAACTCTAACTGGCCTCGCTAAGACATAAAAAATCCGATAAAAGAAACGCATCCGTTGCAAGTTTTAACTCGACCAACCAAGCAAATAAGGTGTCACGGAGGATAAAGCCCATCAAGGCACACGAAAACAAACAAGTCTTAAAACCTTACAAAAACTATTTTAGACAAGTTTTTAGAACATAAAAAAAAAACACACAGAGCAAAGCAGAAGGATTTAGGCAACCAGCTCGCCATCTTCCTTCTCATTAAGAACCTTCTCTGTGACATTCGGCTCGTCAGTTCGACCTGCTGGAGAATTGACCTCGATGGAGGGGACCGATTCGTGTTGATCGTTGTCTTGATCTTGTCCGACGGACTTGTCAGTCTCGGCTGATTCATTGTCAAGCAACTCTTTACCTCGCAACTGCATTCCCATGAGGCCATCGTTGGATCTAGAGGCTACATGAATATCAACAGACTTAGCGACCAGCTCGATTCGCGGAGACCAAGGGATATCCATTACTCTAATAGGGAGGACATAGTTCATACCTAGAGTCTTTCTTAGCTGAGCGGCCAAGTTGTCAAACACATCGTAGGCGGAAGCCAATTTTTCCTTGGTTTCGCTAAGATCTGTACGTTCTGACTCAGGATCAAAGGGCTCTCCTTCGGTGTTTCCCATGTCATCGAGAAGCTGCAAGTTCGCATCTGCTTGGGCGAGGTGTACCATGTTCTTAATCGGTTTCTTCATTATTTTCTTGAACAAATCATAGGCACTATCCAATTGGGAATGAACCTCAGCAGGTCCAGCTCGCCTCGTAGAAGATGTAGCCGCCTCAAGCTCCTGCTGATGTGTTACCTTAAGGTTTGACAACTCTTGCTCCAGATCGGCAACCCTTTGCTCATCTTTCTTCTTCTCTTGGGATACTCTGTGGAGGTGCCTATGCAGGTCGTCAGCATTCTTCTTATACGAGTCGCGCTCCGCGGCGAGTTCCTCCAGCAGTTTAGCAACCCTTGTCTTCTCGACTTCTTCTTTTTCCTGAGCTTCGTTGATAAAGACTTGTCTCGACCGAGCATCGGCGTCATACGCCACGATCATCCTATTGAAGTGGGCAAAGGCCTACAAAACAAATGGAAATGTATATAAAAAAAAAATTATGCCAAGGGTTTATATGAGGAATAGGACGACACCTTAATCTGGCAAGATGCGAATTCATTGTAGAAGTCGCTTTTCAACACCATATCCGGGATTGGAAAGCTAACCCCTGGATAGGTGATCTTGGCCATCAAGGCAGCCGCGGCGGATGGATCATCGTAGAGTTTGACATCAGAGATATCCTTTCCAGTTCGCGGTCCAACAGAAGCAGGCTCGCCAGAAGGCAGAATCGGCAAATCACGGCGCGATTTCTTCGCATCGCCAACTTTGCCTTTACCTTTATCGGCAGCAGAGAGTTTTCTTTTCAGACTCTCTTATTTTTTTGGATCGGCGGACTTGTCAATAATGACGATTGCTGTAGATGTTGTTGCTGGAACAGAATCGCCCTCAGCTCTAGCTGCCGCCTCATTCCTCTTATCAGCATGTGGAGCAAGATCTTTTGTAATGCTCCGCTCGGATGTTCAACCAGCAGGAGTAGCAATCGCACTCGCGACTGTCGAGGCAGTTGGTTTCTTGTTCCTCGCTGCTTTCTTCTTCTTGATGAGATCGCGGATTGTAGGAATGTTCGGCATAACTTCAATATCTTCGGATTCGCTTTGATAGTCTCCTTCGTCGGACAGGGTGGATTCTCGCGCTCTTATAACTCTTTGGAGATGAAAGTGGCGAACCCAATAACACTTTCGAGCTCTGGGTTTCTTGTGGAGATCGTCAATCCCAGGGACAGGAGTACCAAGTCTACGGCGAGCTGCAATTACGAAATAAAAGAGTTGAGAGCTAATCAAGTCAAAACGAGTAAAACTGACCAGAGGCAGCTCGAAGAAGAAACTTCAAGAATATCTACCGATGGTTCCCCACTTCGCCCTGACTGCGTTCTCATCACCAACAGACATCGCAGATATGGGCACAAAGAAGAAATATTTCCGCCAATCATGGTCTTTACTTGGGAACTCGTCAATAATCTTATATTGAGGACGATTTGCAAGTTATATTTTGCCATCCGGGCTCTTATTCTTGCGTAACTCCAAAAAATTAACAAAATGACGAACCCCAAAGGGCTCGCCACACTCGGAAGCTCGCGTCAAGAGTCCCACCATTTGGCGAATTCCTTGTGTATTGATTTGAGCCAGTGTTATGTGATGAATCCACATGTATCGAAGAATAACCGCAGGGAATGGGAAGGTGTGATGAATCCATATGCGGTAAACATATCCGTAGGGGGCTCGTCTTCTCGTTGATCAAGAGACAGAGGGATTAGCTCGACCTCGTCAGGAATCCCGCATTCAATTCGCAAGACTGTTAGAGAATCATCATCACACCATGAAGAGCCTGGAGGAGGTCGTTGTCTTCGCCTCGACTTTGTTTTCTTGATTATGGGTACTCCTGAACCGACCCAGGCTTCAGGCCTTTCTTTCTCTGTGAGGGGGTTGTAGTCCCAGATGCATTCTTCAATTTTTACTCTGGTTGACTGGTTTATAGGCAGATCAAGGGGTTCGTTTCGCAGACTCGAAATCTTGATAACAAGCCTATTTTCATTATCGCTAGAAACAGTATTAGGCCGCGAAGCGCTGGTCCCCAAACAGTCTTGTTTTGGCGAAGTGTTTTTTGTCACCTCGCATCGCCTCGTTGGAGTTGGGTAGTAAAACAAATCAGCGAGGGGAGAATTGTGGAAAGATCAGTCATCTCGACCTGAAGTACTCGTTTCTTCCTCACTTCGGATCGGCTCGCAGCTCAAACTTGCTTCTAAAAGTGGTTCGCTATCGCTAGAATACTCCCATATTGATTTTCTACCCTCAGGCGAATCGGCAGGAGACAAAGACTTATTTGAATTCGCGGACGACATTGATTTCGAATCAAAAGGTAGCTTTTGAAAGATTGAAGTCTAGGGTTTCTGATGAAGTCAGATGTACTGAGGATGGATCAAGATCTTCAAGCAACTTCACCGGAAAACGCGGCGGCGGCGAAGTGATGGGACAAGCAAACCCTAAAGAATAACTTAAAGAAAATAGAGAGAAAAAGAAGAGAGAAGTCTACCTGTTTTCGGAGAAATGAGATTTTGAGTAGTCATCTGCGGGGTTTCGTTCTTTATATAAAGAATCAGTGGGCCGAATTTGGAAATGGGCCAATGATTTGTTTACAGGGTCGGTTTTTGAATGCATCGTCTCGAGATTCTAACTTTATCGACTCGTAGTGCTAGTCTCGCTAGAATATTACACTTGCATATGTGATGTCGCCCCGCGTCGTCGGCAACTTGCATGGTAATAATAGTTCACGATAAGGCGAACCGGCTCGTCAAGTATGCGAGTTGTTTCAATTCGGATCATCGCAAATTCGTCAAGAAAGCTCACAAATCTCGTAATGTCAATTGTCTTGGATCAAATCGTAACTGAATAAAGCAACTCACGGATTTGCTAACATTACATCTCGTAACATCACTGAACTCGCGGGAGGACTTCAGCTCCATCTCGACCGATTTGCCAAAAATCATGCACTAATTTCATATGATTCAGAACACCTCGCGACTTCGCCTATTTGGGTCCTCGCAACCATGCAATCTTCATTCGCCTCGACACCTCGCGCCTCTACTCAGTTCGCGGATCTGATCATACCAGATCATCAAAAGAGTGATACGGGATTACCTCGAGGTGAATGCGGTACTCAACATGGGATTTGTTTCTCCAATCACTAATTCCTATCGCCGAAGTCAAAAACATGAAGTTCAGCTCGCAATTTCGCAGTTTCGCCGTGCCAGATCAGCTTGCGGCCTCGCAGTTCCACATTGCCAACTCAGCTCGCAATTTCGCAGTTCCCTGTGCCCGATCTGCTCGCGGCCTTGCAACTTCATATTACCAAATCAACTCGCTAATAATTAATATGGTCAGCTTGCCGAATCAAATGAAGCTTTATCATCTAGGCTCGGCGTCACACTTCAACATTAATCATTATCGGTATAAACATCACCGGGGCAGTCAGATCATCGTCGACATGTTAACAGTCTAAACGGACATCGATTCTTCATCTGGACACCCTTACTTCAACACTTTTAACACTAATACTGTTGAACTGGGGGGCTAACTGTAGGGGTCAAATCTCCCTTGAAAGAATCGATAAGCCTAAAACGACTAAGTATACATTAAACCGGAAATTCCAAAGATTCAGTTAACCGGTGGCAGATCCAGAGGTTTATTACAAATCGGCCGATGATCAAAGCCCAAGAAATGAAGCCCATTTAAGGCCCAACCGACCTAGAAGACTTATGAAGTTTTCCTTATTCTTATTGGGCTTGGCCCAACCGACTTTGTATCCTAAAAATATACTTGTAAATCCTTATAATAGGGGGATCAGAAATATTATACAAAAAACTCGGTGACAGCTTTCCAGCTAATAAAGAAAACCCTAATTCTACGGATCTTCACAAATTCAATTGTGTGAATTTCCAGCGCACACAATGCTCAATAGACTCATGCCGTCCACATCGTTTGCAGTTGTCCGCCGATTGTATTCCTCTTGTGGCCAGTTGGGATCCAACCGGTAAAACATCCCAGAACCGATTAGTGCAGTTTGGTCGAGGTGTCGATCGACACCATGGGGTAGTGTCGATCGACACCAGAGTTGCAGAACTCGGGTTAATTAGATTTTTTGGCTCGGTTTAGCTGCGGTTTAAGGTTTGACCTTAAGGCTTTCGTATTGATAGGTTTTAGGGATTGGTGGCCGCGTGAAATAAAGAAGAAATGCAGAGAAAATTGAGGGTTTCGAGTAAGAATCGAGAGTTATCCGTGAATCGTTCGTTTTCTCGAGAAGTTCCTTGTTTGTATAGTTTGGTGTGGGTTTGTAGCGAGTTCCCTGCAGTTTCAGCATAGAGCCAGAGTCTTTCCAGTCCTGTAGGGTCTGCGTTCTTCGTGATCATCATCGTTTCGATCCAAAATCACGAGGTGAGTGCGTGATCGCTTAGGAAATGCTAGAATTTGATTATGGATTGAATGATGAATGGATTGATTTAGATTTTGGCATGTTATTGATTGTTTCGTCTCTGTTTACGAGTGAATCGTATTGTGTTGCGTGGTTTATGTGTTTGCTATATCGGTTCGCGACGAATCGAGACGAGTCACGTGAGGACAGGCTCGGTCTCTGGATTTTAGAACAGAGTGTTGATCGACGCCTAGAGGCTGTGCCGATCGACACCTTGTGAAGAAGACGATACTCGTTTTAGTCCACTGTCGATCGACACCATGGTGGCGTGTCGATCGACACCCGCCATTTATTTGCCGAGTGTTTGTGAAAAGTATTGTTAACCGGGTTTGGTTTAATTGTTAATCGGGATACTTGAAGGCATCGGTTTAAATGTTAATTTGGATATTGAAATGAATTGATTTAATTGTTGAAACTTGGTTATTTATCGTTAAATGCTGTTTTGGGTAAATTGTTAGCGGGATGACCGCTCCACTGAGTATTTATGATAATACTCACGCAACTCCCGATTTCTTTTTGAGTTGCAGGTAAAGGAAAAGTGTGATCGTGGAATCGAGGCCGAGAGAAAAGGATGATAGGATTGTTGTTTTGTTTTAGTCTAGTGATTTATTTATGGATTTTTTGAATTATTATTGGGTTAAATGTTTATGTTCCGCAATAGAAATATATAAGACTATGTGTTTTAATTGATTTTCTGATGTATTTAGTCAATTTAATAGAGTCTTTGTATCATCCTCTTCGGCCTTTTAAGATGATTCCACGGTAAGTTTTGTGTCTGATTGTGACTTCTCGAGCTTATTGTCATGTTCTGTATGAGTGCAAAGAGATGGACGCCGGAGCTAGAGGTCGTGGACGTGGTAGGGGCCATGGCAGAGGCTGTGGTCGTGGGCGTGTACCAGTAGTTGAGTCGTCTTTGAGTGCTACGCATGCGTTTAAGACTCCTACGCATCATGAGGGATCTGTGGGCGAGGCCAGTAGTGCTAATGTGAGTATTGTGGGTGCCGGGAGAGGCGCCGGTATGGCTGGCAGAGGAGCGGGCCCATGTGCGGGTGCCATTCCAGCTCAGGATTGATGGGAGCGTATGGAGGGCTTTATGGTGCAATTGTTGGAGTGGTTTCCTGCGGCGGTTACGGTTCAGGCTTCAGTGGTGCCTCCAGTGGCAGAGGTGCAGCCGAGGGCTGCGGTTGCAGAGGTGCGTCCGTTTTACCTGGAGATGGTAAGCCAGATGAGGCAGATGAGTATTGCTTTCTCTTCGGGTGGTGTTAGCCCCGAGGAGGCAGATGAGTGGTGGTTACGTATGGAGCACAATTTCCGCTAGGTTCGATGCCCTGAGGAGTACAGGGTAGAGTTAGCAGTCCACTATCTAAGTGTTGATGCTCATTTGTGGTGGAGAGCTTTAGAGGCCAGGAGGCCTGGTACAGCATGGTCCTGGGGAGAGTTTGTGGCCGAGGTCAACGCTCAGTACTTTTCTTAGGAGGCTCTGGATCGTCTCAGGACGAGGTTTGTGGAGCTAGTGCAGGGCAATCGTACTGTTCAAGAGTATGACGCCGAGTTCAGTCGGGTGCTGATCTATGCGGATAGGGGCATGGAGGATCAGCAAGCACATGTCCAAAGGTTCATGAAGGGACTACAGCCGGATTTGCGGACCAGATGCAGAGTGACAGAGTACGCCTTGAGGGCAAAGCTAGTAGAGGTTGCTGCGGGGATCGAGGAAAATCTGAGAGGGCAGGCAGCCGCGCTAGTGCCAGTGTCAGTTGTTCCAGCTATTTAGTCGAGGCAGTAGGAACCGTGGAGTGTTCCAGTTCTGGTTCTGGCAAGGGCGGCAAGTCTGCGCAGGGGCAGAAACGGAAATGGGATGGCGCTTCCAGGCCCATTCAGAGTTCAAGGAGTGGAGCGTGTTTTGGATGCGGTAGTTTTGAGAATCGTCTGTCGAGTTGCCCTAGAAAGGATGAACAGCAGCGGCCAGACTCGAGGGTTGGCTGTATCCAAAACCGCAGCGGATGGCTGTTGCTGCTGTCCAGCCAGTGGCGCAATTGGCGGAAGTGCAGCCGTTGGGTCAGATTGGACCAGCACCGCGAGTCTATACCCCGGGAGAGGTGGGTCAGGGGCAGCATAGCGGTGCTTCGATCACAGGGACCTTGTTAGTGGGAGGTTTTCAGTCCCATGTGCTTTTCGATTATGGAGCATCGAGCTGCTTTATTACCCTGGAGCATGCCGAGAGCAGTGGCATCCGTAGCAGCGCTGGTGAGCGTTCAGGGTTGGTCAAGGTAGCTGGAGGTGGTTTCCAGGCAACTTCGGGCCGTGCTAGAGAAGTTGATATTCAAATTGTAGGGCAATCAATGCCAGCAGACTTGGTGAACAGTCCAGTGGAGCTGTATGACATTATCCTAGGGATGGATTGGTTGTCTCGTTATAGAGTCCATTTGGATTGTTATCGAGGCAGAGTGACCTTCGAGCGTGAGGTAGAATAGTTGACGTTTCAGGGAGTGAGACCGACTTCAAGGAGCCTCGTAATTTCTGCAGTTCAGGCAGTGCATATGTTGGAGCGAGGATGCGAGGCTTATTTGGCGACGATCTTTATGCCAGAGTACGATGGTAAGGTTGTAGTGAGTGAGATTCAGGTTGTCGTGGATTTTGAGGATGTTTTCCAGTCGTTGTAGGGATTACCGCCGTCTCGGTCCGACCCATTTACGATTGAGTTAGAGCCTGGAACAGAGCCTATCTCTAAGGCAACTTACAGGATGGCTCCAGCGGAGTTAGCAGAGCTGAAGAGTCAGTTGGATGATTTGGCTGGTAAGGGTTTTATCCGTCCGAGTACTTCTCCGTGGGGAGCACCAGTGTTGTTTGTAAAGAAGAAAGATGGTTGTTTTCGATTATGCATCGATTACCGGGGACTTAACCGGGTCACTGTGAAGAATAAGTACCCTCTCCCGAGGATTGATGAGTTGGTAGATCAGTTGAGGGGTGCTACTTAGTTCTCCAAGATTAACTTGGCTTTAGGATACCATCAGATTCTGATCGACGAGGTGGACGTTCGGAAAAATGCTTTCAGGATACAGTATGGTCACTTCGAGTTTGTAGTGATGCCGTTTGGTTAGACGAATGTGCCAGCAGCGTTCATGCGGTTGATGAACGGTGTATTTCAAGAGTACCTGGATGTCTTCGTGATCATCTTTATCGACGATATCTTGGTTTACTCTAAGAGTACTGAGGAGCATGAGATGCATTTGTGGTTGGTTATGGAGAAGCTCGAGAGCAGAAGCTTTTTGCTAAGTTGAGCAAGTGCAGTTTTAGGCAGCGAGAGATGGGATTCCTTGGTCACATTGTTTCTGCAGAGGGAGTTTCTGTGGATCCGGCTAAGATAGAGTCTATTCGAGATTAGCCTAGACCGACTAATGCTACCTAGATCAGGAGTTTTCTGGGTTTAGCCAGATATTGTCGAAGGTTCGTCAAAGGATTTGTGAGTATGGCTCAGTCGACCGGGATGGATATCCCGTTTGTTTGGTCTCAGGAGTATGAGGACAACTTTTCAAGGCTTAAGGAGATGCTGATGAGTATACTGGTGTTGGCGTTGCCCGAGCCGGGTAAGCCTTACGTAGTGTACACGGATGCTTCTAGGATTGGTATGGGTTGCGTGTTGATGCAGGAGGGTAGAGTGATTGTGTATGCTTCGAGGCAGCTGAGGGGCACATAGCGTAATTACCCTACGCATGATTTAGAGTTGGGTGCAGTGGTGTTTGCATTGATGATTTGAAGATCCTATCTGTATGGTGGGAAGGTTCAGATTTTCACAGATCATAAGAATCTATAACACATTTTCACTTAGCTGTTGCTGAATGTAAGAAAGAGACGCTGGGTTGAGCTATTGGCAGATTATGAGCTAGATATTGTTTATCATCCTGGTAAGGCAAACCAGGTAGCAGATGCTTTGAGTCGACGGCGAGGAGATTCGGTTCGGGAGCAGGATATCGAGTCGCTGGTGAGCGAGATTAGCACTTTGCGGTTATGTGCTATATCGCAGGAGCCGTTGGGGTTAGAGGTGGTTGATCAGGCAGATCTTTAAAGTACGATTCTTACGGCTCAGGCGAGTGATTCGGGTTTGGTGTCTGCATCGACCGCATCGAGTTTTGAGTATCAGGTCTCATCAAATGGGGCGATTCTTGTTTGCGGTAGGGCTTGTATACCCAAGGTCGAGGAGTTGAGACATGAGATTTGCGAGAGGTTCATGCGAGCAAGTTCTCGATTCATCCGGGAGCGACTAAGATGTATCGTGATCTGAAACGGTATTATCACTGGGTCGGGATGAAGAGAGATGTGGCTGCATATGTCTCTAAGTGCAACACGTTAAAGCAGAGCATAAGGTTCCGAGTGGTCTTCTGCAGAGTTTACCCATTCCAGATTGGAAGTGGGACATGATTACTATGGATTTTGTAGTGGGATTACCTGTTTCGCGGACGTACGAGGCTATCGTAGATCGGTTGACTAAGTCAGCACACTTTTTGGCCATTAAGAAGATCGACAGAGCGGCTAAGTTGGCTAAGAAGTTTGTGCAGGAGATTGTGAGGTTGTATGGAGTGCTAGCCAGTATTGATTCTGATCGGGATCCTCGGTTTGCATCGGAGGTATGGAGAGCATTTCAGGCAGAGATGGGCATTAAGGTGCATATGAGTACGGCATATCATCCACAGATTGATGGACAGTCAGAGAGGACTATTCAGACTATGGGGGATTTATTGAGGATGTGTGTTCTGGATTGGGGTGGCCATTGGGCCGATCACTTGGGTTTAGTCGAGTTTGCTTATAATAACAGCTTTCAGGCGAGTATTGGGATGGCTTCTTTCGAGGCTTTGTATGGGAGGCCATGTAGGACGCCTTTATGTTGGACCCAAGTGGGGGAGCGCAGTATTCATGGAGCTACTTTTGTTCAAGAGACGACAGAGAAGGTCCGTGTTGTGAGGTTGAACATGAAGGAAGCTCAGGATCGTCAGAGGAGTTACGCTGATAAGCGGAGGCGAGAGCTTGAGTTCGAGGTAGGAGATCGCGTGTATCTCAAGATGGCCATGTTGAGGGGTCCTAACAGATCTATTTTGGAGAACAAGCTGAGTCCATGTTTTATGGGTCCGTATCCTGTAGTGGAGCGAGTTGGACTAGTAGCGTATCGGCTTGAGTTACCACCGATCTTGAAGGCATTTTATAAGGTTTTCCATGTGTTGATGTTGAGGAAGTGCCTGCATGAATTGGAGGAGTTAGTGCCTGAGATACTTGTGGATCTTCAGCCTGATTTAACTGTTCTGGCGGTTCCTGTGAGGATTCTGGAGAGGAGAGTCAAGGAGCTGCATCGGAAGAAGATTCTTTTATTGCGGATTTTGTGGGATTGCGCTGCTTGCGAGGAGGAGACTTGGGAGCCCGGGGAAAAGATGAAGTTAAAGTTCAGGAAATGGTTTGACAAGCATGTCGCTGTTTGAGCTTTATTTCTCTTCGTGGTTCTAGTCTCGTTGTTTAGCATGTTTGCTTATCTTGTATTTTCGTTTTTGTTGTAACGATTATACTTTTTAGAGATTTATAAGATGGAGTCGTTTCTTATTTATCTGTTTTATAAGATGGTTACTCTTATATGTGTGTTTGTGGTGATATTCTGGGTTAGGGTGTATCGAGGTTGACCACGAGAGGTAGTTTAGTCGATAAATGTTTATAGACGTTTGAAATTTATTACTCTAGGGGCTACGGTCCCGAATAACTCATTCATTTTGTTTTGAGAGGATGCGTTCTCTCGAGAGGATGATTAGTCTTCCTTGTGTACCCGGAGCTCAAAGGATGCGTCCTGAGAGTGGAAGGGGCATGGTGTACCCGGAGCTCGAAGGATGCGTCCTGAGAGTAGAAGGGACACGAGACACCAATAGCTCAAAGGATGCATCCTGCAAGTGGGAGTGGTGTGACATCGATAGCTCAAGGGATGTGCCCTGCGAGTGGGAGGGGTGTGGAATGAGTTAAGAGTAATAGATGTCTGAAAACGGACATATAAACATGAGACTGAACAAGAGCCTCGGAGATCGGGCGTTTTGATCTCGGATATGTGATCGCTTAGGAAATGTGGTGTCTACAATGTATTAACCCAAAATAAATCCGCAAGTGCACAGACAATCGCAATAGTATAATAGGTATCGAATCCACAGAGACCAAGGTTACACTATGAAATTATGGATTTTAAATTAAAGCTAAGATAAAATGGGGATTGGTTGTAATGAAACAAAGAAAGACAAAACAGCAAATTAAACGAAGTAAATTCAATTAAAAAAATCACTAGATCAAGGTCATTCGCCGGTGAATTCGGTTTAAGGACTGAGCAACTATTCAGGATTCAATTTAAGTACGGTCTAGAACTCAAACATAAAAGCAGTATTGCCCCACTATCGTGATGCATCAATATCTTTTTCTAACAACCTAAATGCCTAAACTGTCGTTTGAATTTAGAGATGTTGATAAGCATTAAGAGTTGGTTCAATTTGTTCACAATTGATGGTAACAATCAACTGTCGTTCGTTACACACCAATTGTTCACCAATGGTTTATCTAGCAACCTAGAGCACTGTCGTGAATAAGTTTAACTTGTATTCATAGATTAAGTGATCAGTATTAATCTAAGCATGAAGAATCCCTATTGATGAAGACATATGATTATGCAATCCTATTTGGTTCAGTCACTAACAATCCTAATTCACCATTGAAAGCCCTTAATCTAGCTAATGGACTACTCAAACATGAAGAATAAAAACGCACCAATCAATGGAGAAGAATTCATAATGATAATGAAAGGGGTAAGGGGTTTAGAATTCTTCTCAATAGATGATGTGAAATGAGTCTCCAAATCTTGAATCCAAAAGCAAGGAACAATGGAAGAAGTCTCAAAAAGTAACGTGCAAAATGGAATGAAAAATCGTCTCTCTTATTTTTGAGGTGGCTACCTCTTATTTATAATTAAAAATAGGTTAAAATCGGATTTGGGTGACCGACCGGTCGGTCTGGTCTTCGACCGTTCGGTCCTGATTCCAGCGGGCCTTCCGTCTTCAAGTCTTCAGGCGGGACCGATCGGTCCCTGGAAGTGGATCGGTCGGTCCTGTTTCCAGGGAGCTTCCACTCTTCGAGCCCTCGTGCGAGCAGGTGCTCGCTACAGGCCGAGCAGGTGCTCGGTCCTTCGAAACGCTATCTTTTGTCCAGATTTGTCCCGTTTGCTCCAATGACCCCGAATATCTCAAATCCATGTTCCTAAACCTCCTTTAAACCTAAAATGACTCAAAAGAGAAAGAAAGACTCGAAAAAACCCTACAAAACAATGGTTAGAATGCACCAAAAAAGCATTATATCAATTCCCCCAGAAGTAAGTAAAGGAGAAGGGTTTGAAAACGCGGGAACCCTTTTATCCTCAGTGAACCGAGTTTAAAATCTTCAGTCTGCGGACCACATAATTCAGATTACAAATAGCATAGCTTTACCAAAACATCCTCGACACATTTCTCAACCAGGCCATTTCCCAAACACAAACTCAACGCATTCAAAGTATGCGTGAGGATCTCGCTAAAGGCATCATTTTAGGGTTGACGACGCTAAAGGGTTGAGGCCATTTAGAGGTGGAGTTCAAAGTATTTAGAGTGTTTAAGGGTTACTCGATGTTTCGTAGAGGATGCAGGATATCGCACAAAATTGCAAGAGAGAATGAGTACGTTGATATCCACATTCTCTAAACCACTCTTTCTTCTCCAAAACTCTCTAACGTCTCATTCGGCTAATCATCCACCTTGGGTATACTTGCTGTGTAGAGAGACACTTTTCTATTTTACAGATTCACCATTTTTTTTTTTTTTTTGGGTAAGATCATGAAGAGGAACATACATTACAAGTATGTGTCTCTCAAACACGAAGATAAATAGAAGTGTTGTACGTACCCAAGTGGAGCTCATCATTGCTATTCCTTCCTCATTATAAAATCATCTTCTGAAAATAGGAGCAGGTGCTCAATGACCTTGGAGCAGGTGCTCGATCTTTAGAAAGAGTGATTTAGATGCAGTGTCGACTCGATTCTCTCCGGTCCTTTTGCGCATATGCTGCACATGTGACAATGAAGTAACAAGAGGGCAAGGAGTCTGAAAAGAGGTAGTGGTTAAGGAGGGTACTAGCTAAAAATGAGCTAGCTATTCAGGATCAACAAGAGTGGTAAAAAGAATAAGGAGTCCTGAATATGATTCGTTTCCCTAATCTAATGCCAGTAACGAGAGGAAATTTTGGTCAATCTGAAACCTGGAAGATAGTGTATCGAAGTGTTCTAGCTGTTCCTTGTACCCATGCTTTGTAAAAATGGTCACTAGAGAGAAGATTAAACATAGATAGTTCAAATATCATCATAAGATAAAGTCCTGATTCCCTACAAAGGTTTGACTCAGTAAAAACCGAAAAATGAGAATAAAAGCGAGACTCAATAAGACATAAGAAAACAGAAAACATAATTAGTACTAATAGCACTCCCCCCATACTTACTTTACACCGTCCCGATGTGAAATAAAATCTAAAGGAAAGGCTATTAAAAGAAAGAAAAAAAATAAAACGAAAAGAAAAATAAAAGGAAAAATTCTAACTTTGTCATCAGAACTCTGGAGACTCGTCAGAATCCGCAGTGTCCTCGGAGTCAGCTACCATAGCGTCGTCATCTGATCTTATCGTGGTAGAAGGTCCAGCAGGCGGGGGCATGTGGCTGCCAGCAAAGCCTGTTCCTCCTGCTGCATCTGTGCCTCGGGAACAAGAAAGAGCACCCCAAATGGTGGACATCATAATGTGCATTTTCTGAAGACTTTTGTGGTGCCACTGCCTGTACTCGGATGTAGTCCATGTGTCGCGAAGTGCAGAGACGGCGAACTGGTTTTCGTACGGTGGGAGCTGGTAGCTCTGCACAGGCTGGGCAGTACCACTGCTAGTACCCGCAGTGCTAACGCCTCTACTAACATGGCGGCGCTTTCAGCGCCACAGAGGTGCATCTGGAGCTATGCTCTGAGGTGAGGCGGGCGGCAAAAATCGCACGTTATCCATGGAAGTCAGAGGCGCATGCTCACTAGGTAACGAAATGGATTGCTGGATCCTATCTACATCGAGGTATCGCCCCTTACCGCCAACTATCCATCTACTTTGAGTCAACTGTTGCATGTCTAAGAGTGCAGACGTCTGGATAATCTCGGTGTCGTTCATATCAATCCCATGGAAAAGAAAAATGGGAGTTAGGAGACTCCCACATACCTCTTACTTATCCTTTCCAGGTCCACCGAGTCCCCTGAACTTCCTCTCTGTCAGGAAATGTGCAATGCTCCGAAGTTAGTGCGCTGGTCGCGAGGACGCTCTGTGTAAATCTCTGACACAAACTCTGGCATCCCTAAATGCAGCAAGAATAACTCATTAAGACGCACAACTCCTGGTTCCTCCTTGCAGAACATGGTAGTGCTCAGACCCTTAACAACAATACGGATAATTAGATTCCTGATAAGGGTGTACTTCATGTTACGTGACTCTGCAGGACCCATACCGATCAGGTTCAATAGTCGGTCGCTTTGAAGAAAAGAATAACGATCGGGGAACTCCGGACTTGTATAACTTTCGTCACACAAGTCCCGAAGGGAGATCACATACTCAATCCCTCTGACCACATAAGTGAGGGATCCCCTATCAACTGTCCTATGAGTCGTGTCTGCATAATAAACCTCACAGGAGGCAAGAAACTGTCGTACCGGTTCAGGATATAAAGGGTAATGATATGTAGCCATTGTCCCAAAGCCCATACGATCTAGAACAGCTAGTACTTCGTCCAACATACCCAATTCTTCCAGCATCTGAGGACATAATACTCTAGTGGGCAATATCTCAACAGTAAGTAAACCGTTATAGCATATGCTATTGTATCTAACCCAACCGTCTCCTTTCCGTTTGTTCGCATAAGATGGTTTACTAACTAATTCCTTCCGTTCTAACTTAGGGTGAATATCGATTCCAGGGAAAGGAATACCGTCCGGTCTTGGCCATTGAACATTCGAACCTCTCGATCATCGCAGAGCATCTGGTTGGCTAAAACTTGCTATCCCTTTGCCCTTTTCCTTTCTCGTCGATCACTTTGGTTTGTCGTGAGCACGCTTAGTTCGATTCTCATGCTCTTCGTTCAAGCCATCTTCGGGTGGAGAATTGGTGGCGAGTGGACGTCCTGTGCGACCCATGGCTGCAGAATCAAACCAATTGAGAGTGAGAGACAAGTGAAATAAACGGAAATACCCAAAGAAAAAGAAAAACCCCAAAACCCAAAACTTTCTCATCCAAATAGCAACTTCATACCTTGTAGATCGAACAAATTGATGGTATAATCAGATAGAGCTTAAAAAACTAAGCGAATTAGAGCCAAAAATCGTTCAATTTGGGTAAGAACTCTAGAAGTTAGGGTTTGATGAAGTTTTTAGAGCATAATCACCAAGAACACAAGAAAGAGATGGGGGTTGCGATTTTGATCGGGAATGGAGGTGTGGTCGCGAGTTTTTTTGTGTTTATAGGGAAAACCAGCTCAAATCAAGTGAACCAAACCGTTTTAAACCGAAAAAACTAAAAAAAAAAAATTCACTTACCTGGGACGGGACCGACCGGTCCCGATACTGGACCGGTCGGTCTGCTTTCCAGAGACTTACCTGTTTCGCGGGACGTAGGGGGATCGACCGGCCCACGTATTAGGATCGACCGGTCCCAATTCCAGGGGCCTTGGACGATCTGCGGGATGAGGGGGATCGACCGGTCGACTTGGGGACCGACCGATCCAAAATTCAGAATCCGAATCCAAACTTTCTTGACGAAAATTCCTAAGGGAAAAAAACGAAAACAAACGTAAAAAGGAACGAAAATCAAAAGAATGTATTTACACTTACAAGCGCTCTGTTTAACGTCGTTAGCTAGACGTTGTACAACGTCCAGGCGTGAGCAAAATCCATAGGAGGATTAGAGACTTTCTATTCTGGATCAGGGCTCGGTGGAGGTGGGTTGGGGCGTGGTCTAATTGCTTCTTGATCGCTTATGTTTAGTTGCAGAACTTTGCCCAGCATTCCTTTCACAACACCAACACCCTTCCCTTTCAACTCTAATGGAAGAATAGCTCTAACTCTGGAGAAAGGCTTAGGAGTACCTTTGCACTTCACCTTGTATTCAACCGAGTTTCCATCACATCT
This sequence comes from Draba incana, assembly GCA_963576765.1. Lineage (NCBI taxonomy): Eukaryota > Viridiplantae > Streptophyta > Magnoliopsida > Brassicales > Brassicaceae > Draba > Draba incana. The sequence goes on from OY755216.1 coordinate 4,119,613, forward strand.
CTGAGGTATCAAAGTTATTTTAGGATCACCCTCGATCCTTTTGCATTGAACATTTCCCTGCACCTTTGTCTTCTCACTGGGTATCTTGGCGATATGAGAATGATTTCCATCTAAAGCTTCATTGATCTCACTCTTATCACCGACCTTTTTGACAACATCGACTGACAGGTCCTTTCTTTCTACTGCCGAGATGCAGGAGGTGTTAGTGGTGGTTCTTTTGGGAATGGCTCTATAGAAAACCTTTTCGTTGACCTTGGAAAAAGAGAGTCGCTTATTAGGCATATCAATGATTGCACTCACCGTAGCCATGAATGGTCTCCCAAGGAGGAGAGACGTATCGTAATCTTCTCTCATCTCTACAACCTGAAAATCAGTTAGAGCTAGGCAATCCCCTATTCGGACAGGTAAATCGTGAATGATGCCATACAATGTTGCTGTGGAAGAGTTTGCAAATCTAAGAGTCATATGACTAGGTTCTACCTTAGCAATTTTCAACTTCTTTGCAATAGCCCTTGACATGAGATTCACACAAGAACCAGAATCACAAAGAGCTTCTTCAAATTCAACTCTTTCAATGGAGCATGGAACAAAGAATTTCCCAGGGTCTTCAACCTTAGGTAATATCCTCAATGGTGGTGGAAATGGGTAAGGGGTGTAAACATGTGACCTAACCTTATTAACGAGCTCATTCGGTCGAAGCACTATAGAAGATGGTCGAGCAACCTCTTCATCCTTTTTCTCTCCTGGAGCAGGTGCTCCTTGTGGATTGTTGACTGCTTCGGCAGTTTGAGCGACTCGAATATCGAGCTTCTTCACACGAGTACATATAGCTTCTATCTTACTGTTGAGATTGTTATACATGCCGTCCATCATGGCAATGATCTCGTTAGCAGATTTCTACTGGTTGAGTAAAGCCAATTGCATAAGGGACTTCAGTTCGTCTTGAGGGATAGGTGCATGAGCTTGAACGCTTGAAAGCACATGGTCTCCACCCACATAGTTCACCTCAATGTACTGCTCATCTCCCTTGTTCTCACAAAGCTTAACATTCCTCTGATTCCTCTTCAACAACAGGTTTACTTTCGCTGTCAGCTCATCAATCCTTTGTCACTCAACACTGCTGACATATATAGGCTCATCATGGTCATGGCATCGATTCCTGGAACTTGCAGCCAAGTTCTCTATCAATCTATATGCTTCTTCCTTGGTCCTGGTCCTAAAATCACCATTACTCGCAGCATTCAAAGTATTCCTAAAATCGCGATCAACACCATCATAGAAGATACTAAGCAGTTTCTCATCGGCAAACCCATGGTGTGGACATTCCCTCTTGTACTCTTTGACCCGTTCCCATTCCTCACAAAAAGACTCTCCTGAATGTTGTTGGAACGTGGAAATCTTGTTCCTTAGACTCGCGGTCATCATTTTGGTGTAGAAGTGGTCCAAAAATGCTGCTCTACATTGCGGCCAAGTGGTGATGGATCCAGCTGGTAGTGACTTGAGCTACAGGGAAGTTTTGCCCGCGAGTGAGAAAGGGAAAAGCTTGCATTTCAGGAAACCCGGGTTAATTCCATTAGAGCTTGTTGTGGAGCAAATCTCCCCGAAGTTCTCTATATGGTCCATTGGGATTTCTGCGGGAAGTCTATGGAACAAGTGCTGCTTAACTAGTGATATCATTTGAGGCTTAATCTCATAGTCTTGCCCCTTAACAGCAGGTGGAACGATTGTCGCTCAGTTCCAATAGAAAGCATGAGGATTGTCCATATCCCCAATGGTACGATGCTGCTGTGGTTGTTGTTGCTGATGCAATTGAGCTATTTGTTGTTCCATTCTCCGAATAACAGCAGCTACATGACCATTTGCAGCTCGATTGTTGGTTTTGTTGCCCATGTTGGCTGGATTCGACACCTGAGACACACGCAGAAGAAAATAAAAACAAAAACAAAATTAGCAAAATTCTTAGACTATAAATAAAATCGAATTTCAAAGGTAACGCAGTTGGTCCCCGGCAACGGCGCCAAAAACTTGGTGTCTACAAAGTTTTAACCCAAAATAAATCCGCAAGTGCATAGACAATCGCAGTAGTATAATAGGTATCGAATCCACAGAGACCAAGGTTACACTATGAAATTATGGATTTTAAATTAAAGCTAAGATAAAATGGGGATTGGTTGTAATGAAACAAAGAAAGACGAAAAAGCAAATTAAACGAAGTAAATTCAATTAAAAAAAACACTAGATCAAGGTCATTCGCCGGTGAATTCGGACTAAGGACTGAGATTGTGAGGTTGTATGGAGTGCTAGCCAGTATTGTTTCTGATCGGGATCCTTGGTTTGCATCGGAGGTATGGAGAGCATTTCAGGCAGAGATGGGCATTAAGGTGCATATGAGTACGGCATATCATCCGCAGATTGATGGACAGTCAGAGAGGACTATTCAGACTATGGGGGATTTGTTGAGGATGTGTGTTCTGGATTGGGGTGGCCATTGGGCCGATCACTTGGGTTTAGTCGAGTTTGCTTATAATAACAGCTTTCAGGCGAGTATTGGGATGGCTTCTTTCGAGGCTTTGTATGGGAGGCCATGTAGGACGCCTTTATGCTGGACCCAAGTGGGGGAGCGCAGTATTCATGGAGCTACTTTTGTTCAAGAGACGACAGAGAAGGTCCGTGTTGTGAGGTTGAACATGAAGGAAGCTCAGGATCGTCAGAGGAGTTACGCTGATAAGCGGAGGCGAGAGCTTGAGTTCGAGGTAGGAGATCGCGTGTATCTCAAGATGGCCATGTTGAGGGGTCCTAACAGATCTATTTTGGAGAACAAGCTGAGTCCATGTTTTATGGGTCCGTATCCTGTAGTGGAGCGAGTTGGACTAGTAGCGTATCGGCTTGAGTTACCACCGATCTTGAAGGCATTTTATAAGGTTTTCCATGTGTTGATGTTGAGGAAGTGCCTGCATGAGTTGAAGGAGTTAGTGCCTGAGATACCTGTGGATCTTCAGCCTGATTTAACTGTTCTGGCGGTTCCTGTGAGGATTCTGGAGAGGAGAGTCAAGGAGCTGCATCGGAAGAAGATTCTTTTGTTGCGGATTTTGTGGGATTGCGCTGCTTGCGAGGAGGAGACTTGGGAGCCCGGGGAAAAGATGAAGTTAAAGTTCAGGAAATGGTTTGACAAGCATGTCGCTGTTTGAGCTTTATTTCTCTTCGTGGTTCTAGTCTCGTTGTTTAGCATGTTTGCTTATCTTGTATTTTCGTTTTTGTTGTAACGATTATACTTTTTAGAGATTTATAAGATGGAGTCATTTCTTATTTATCTGTTTTATAAGATGGTTACTCTTATATGTGTTTTGTGGTGATATTCTGGGTTAGGATGTATCGAGGTTGACCACGAGAGGTAGTTTAGTCGATAAATGTTTATAGACGTTTGGAATTTATTACTCTAGGGGCTACGGTCCCGAATAACTCATTCATTTTGTTTTGAGAGGATGCGTTCTCTCGAGAGGATGATTAGTCTTCCTTGTGTACCCGGAGCTCAAAGGATGCGTCCTGAGAGTGGAAGGGGCATGGTGTACCCGGAGCTTGAAGGATGCGTCCTGAGAGTAGAAGGGACACGAGACACCGATAGCTCAAAGGATACATCCTACGAGTGGGAGTGGTGTGACATCGATAGTTCAAGGGATGTGCCCTGCGAGTGGGAGCTAAGATAAAATGCACAGACAATCGCAATAGTATAATAGGTATCGAATCCACAGAGACCAAGGTTACACTATGAAATTATGGATTTTAAATTAAAGCTAAGATAAAATGGGGATTAGTTGTAATGAAACAAAGAAAGACAAAACAGCAAATTAAACGAAGTAAATTCAATTAAAAAAAACAATAGATCAAGGTCATTCGCCGGTGAATTCGGACTAAGGACTGAGCAACTATTCAGGATTCAATTTAAGTACGGTCTAGAACTCAAACATAAAAGCAGTATTGCCCCACTATCGTGATGCATCAATATCTTTGTCTAACAACCTAAATGCCTAAACTGTCATTTGAATTCAGAGATGTTGACAAGCATTAAGAGTTGGTTCAATTTGTTCACAATTGATGGTAACAATCAACTGTCGTTCGTTACACACCAATTGTTCACCAATGGTTTATCTAGCAACCTAGAGCACTGTCGTGAATAAGTTTAACTTGTATTCATAGATTAAGTGATCAGTATTAATCTAAGCATGAAGAATCCCTATTGATGAAGACATATGATTATGCAATCCTATTTGGCTCAGTCACTAACAATCCTAATTCACCATTGAAAGCCCTTAATCTAGCTAATGGACTACTCAAACATGGAGAATAAAAACGCAGCAATCAATGGAGAAGAATTCATAATGATAATGAAAGGGGTAAGGGGTTTAGAATTCTTCTCAATAGATGTTGTGAAATGAATCTCCAAATCTTGAATCCAAAAGCAAGGAACAATGGAAAAAGTCTCAAAAAGTAACGTGCAAAATGGAATGAAAAATCGTCTCTCTTATTTTTGAGGTGGCTACCTCTTATTAATAATTAAAATAGGTTAAAATCGGATCTGGGTGACCGACCGGTCGGTCTGGTCTTCGACCGTCGGTCCTGATTCCAGCGGGCCTTCCGTCTTTAAGTCTTCAGGCGGGACCGGTCGGTCCCTGGAAGTGGATCAGTCGGTCCTGTTTCCAGGGAGCTTCCACTCTTCGAGCCCTCGTGCAAGCAGGTGCTCGCTACAGGCCGAGCAGGTGCTCGGTCCTTCGAAACGCCATCTTTTGTCCAGATTCGTCCTGTTTGCTCCAATGACCCCCAATAACTCAAATCCATGTTCCCAAGCCTCATTTAGACCTAAAATGACTCAAAAGAGAAAAAAAGACTCGATAAAACCCTACAAAACAAAGGTTAGAATGCGCCAAAAACGCATTATATCAAAATGCTAGAAATTGATTATTGATTGAATGATGAATGGATTGATTGAGGTTTTGGCATGTTATTGATTGTTTCGTCTCTATTTATGTGTGAATCGTGTTGTGTTGTGTGGTTTGTGTGTTTGCTATATCGGTTCGCGACGAATCGAGACGAGTCACGTGAGGACAGGCTCGGTCTCTGGATTCTGGAACAGAGTGTCGATCGACGCCTAGAGGCTGTGTCGATCGACGCCTAGAGGCTATGTTGATCGACACCCTGTGAAGAAGACGATACTCGTTTTGGTCGAGTGTGATCGACACCATGGTGGCGTGTCGATCGACACCCGCCATTTATTTGCCGAGTGTTTATGAAAAGTATTGTTAACCGGGTTTGGTTTAACTGTTAATCGGGATAAATGAAGGCATCGGTTTAAATGTTAATTTGGATATTTAAATGAATTGGTTTAATTGTTGAAACTTGGTTATTTATCGTTAAATGTTGTTTGTGTAAATTGTTAGCGGGATGACCGCTCCATTGAGTATTTATGATAATACTCACGCAACTCCCGGTTTCTTTTTGAGTTGCAGGTAAAGGATAAGTGTGATCGTGGAATCGAAGCCGAGAGAAGAGGATGATAGGATTGTTGTTTTGTTTTAGTCTAGTGAACCAAACGTTTTAGGTTGCTAGTTTATTGTTTTGGATCATTCCTGAATACGGTTATGTGATTTAATTTGGTTTAAAGATTTATTTATTTATGGATTTATTGAATTATTATTGGTTTAAATATTTATGTTCCGCAGTAGAAATGTTTAAGTAAAAAAAACAAAAAACAAAAAGCTTGGTTGTTTCACAAGTTTGGTTGCTTCTTTAGTTTAAGATTTTGTTAATAATATAAATGTTTACATTTTGATCTGAAAAATGGTATTATGTGGATACTTGACAAAAAAAATTGAAACTTGAAATTACGTTCTTCTAACCTTTAATATAATTTGATTTAAATATTTGGTTAAATTATGAACAATAGTAATGGGGTTCGTTAAGTTCTGTAGAAATTTTTTTGATATATTGCCTAGGTTTTTTAAACGCTAATTTTTTATCATAAAGACATAAACCCTAAAAAAATATAGTAATTATTAGAATATTATTATTATTAATACTTTTACTTAACTATTGTATTATTTCTTGTTATTACCCTTAATTTAAAAGTTGATTTTTAACTATATTTTAGAATTTTGTAAAACATGTCTAACTAATGGATTTTTTTTTTTGTAGGAAGTACTAATGGTTATGTTCAATCGGTTGCCTTATATTTTTTTTGTTATGGATATATAACAATCAAATATTGTGATATATTCTATTTAGACTCACAGCTATTTTTTTTTTATCAACATTGGGTTACAACTGACCGGTCCATTAGCCTAATTCTACATTAAAAAGGTAGAGGGACTCGATTCCGGATGTGATGGTGCATGCTACTTTTAAACTCCAATTTAATAATCTTATGTTTTAATTTAAATAAAACTTTTTCTGCTCCTATTGATAATTGCTTAAGACTGAAAATATAAATCTTGGAAAGTTTTTTTTTTGTGTTTTTAGATTTCGCACTGTTCCGTGTTCTATTTTTTATGACACTTTGTGTATATTTTCAATTGATTTTAAATGGTTATTACTTTTTACTTTAGATTTTAGTCTACTACTTTTATTTCTATGTTAATTTTCCTCCAAGCAATCTTCTTCACTTACCAATTTGTCATTGTTTGACTAAGAAAACTGTTGATCAAAAAAAAAAAAAAATCTAAAAACCATAAATTCACAAAAGTTTCAATCTTTCTTTATTTCACATATGTTAAGTTTTTGAGTTTGTAGCTTGTGGCATACATGTATCATCTACACTACGAGATATCGAGAGAATTAGAATAGTGGCAATGAATTACCATCTAAGATTTATAACTTAATTGGTACACTTGTTACAATCTGTAAACGCGCCTTAATTTAAAAGTTGTTTTTTAATTATATTTTAGAATTTTGTAAAACATGTCTAACTAATGGATTTTTTTTTGGTAGGAAGTACTAATGGATATGTTCAATCGGTTGTTTTATATTTTTTTGTTATGGATATATAACAATCAAATATTGTGATATATTCTATTTAGACTCACAACTATTTTTTTTTTTTAATTAACATTGGGTCACAACTGGCCGGTCTATTAGCCTAATTCTATATTAAGGAGGTAGATGGACTCGATCACGGGTGTGATGATGGTGTATGCTACTTTTAAACTCTAATTTAATGATCTTAGAGCATGATTATGGGTAGTAATAATAGGGGTTATAATATTCTAAAATAATGATAAACAATTCTTAGGTTTTAAAAACTGCAAAGAGAAAGTTCTAAAGTATGTAATTTTAAAATAATTGATTTTTAGAACCTCCAATTTTATTTTGTTATTACTTATTTTTTAAATATATCTATAAACTTTTCTTAGAAACCATAATGATGCTCTTATGTTTTAATTTAAATAAAACTTTTTTTGTTCCTATTGATAATTGCTTAAGAATAAAAATATAACTCCCTGAAAGATTTTATTTTTTTGTGTTTTTAGATTTCGCATTGTTCCATGTTCTATTTTTTTATTATGATTCTGATAATATGACACTTTGTGTTTATTTTCTATTGATTTTTAATGGTTATTACTTCTTACTTTAGTTTTTAGTCTACTACTTTTATTTCTATGTTAATTTTTCATCAAGCAATCTTCACTTACCAATTTGTCATTGGTAGACTAAGAAACCAGTTGACCAAAAAAAAAACTAAAAAACCATAAATTCACAAAAGTTTCAATCTTTATGTATTTTACATATGTTAAGTTTTTGTGTTTGTAGCTTGTGGCATACATGTATCATCCACACTACGAGATGCCGAGAGAATTAGAATAGTCACAATGAATTAGCATCTAAGATTTAGAGCTTGATTTAGTACTAATCTGAATCAATCAATTTAATCACCTAGAATGTATTGAATCATACACAATTTTATATCTATCTGTGAGGGTCTAGACTCCCATACTAGGTTTTAGTGCCCCTCCATATATCAGTTTAATCTCATCGAGTGTTTTTTTTTTTTAATCGTTTGAGTATTATATTAATGAAAGAATCCAAACCAGAATTTGTAAACAATGAAAGCTTTCAAAACAGAGGAAACATAATAAAAACAGAGCAACCAAAGCTCAACCAAAACATCACAACCCAATCAATAAGGGATATAAGATGTTAACCCGTCGCTTCTCGAACAAGTAGATCATGTAACCATGCCGGTCCTCCCATCGCAAGATAAGACTGAAACCTTCCATCCCGAGTTACACTCGTCGCTATAGCACGAACCGTAGCATTAGCCTTTGCCGATTCAAGAGTAAAAGTACAAGATTCAAAATCCTTCCGCAATCGATTGATTTGAGATAGTAACACGCGATATCTTGGCCACGCTGATTCTTTAAGAATCGCTTCAAATGCGGCATGAAAATCCAAACCAATGATGATATCTGTAAAATGCAAGTCTCGGAGGCTTGTTAATGCCCAGATGACACAACGCAGCTCCGAAATAATGCGGTTACGTGAGCATGTAAAGGCCTCCCGAGCATGGAAAAGAACAGACCCCATATGATCTCGTACAATCCAAGATCCTCCATTATGTAAAGATGCATTTCTCCATGTTGAGTGAAGATTGCACTTGCTACTGCCGGGTAAGGGTGGCATCCACCGTTCGTCTCTACTGTGGAAATGCATTCGATTCACTGGTTCCTCCTCTATCTTTGCGTGTACCTCAAACCATAAATGTGCTTCTTCTAATGCACGTTGGATAACAGAACTCAAGGTATTTTGTTGTTGTGCATACAGGATGGAATTCCTATTTTTCCACACAGCCCATAATATCCAAGGAATAGTGTTGCGAGGCACCTCAGGAACACTTCTATTCTCCATCAGATCCAGAACAAAGAAAAATTATCCTCAAAGAGATGAGAGAAACCATATATAGGAATGGGTAATCCTGAGAGTGACCAGAGTTGCATCGCCACCGGACATTGAAGTAGAACATGATTGATTGTCTCCATAGAAGTCTGGCATAATTTACACACGTTGTCCACAACCATACCTCTGGTCCTAAGACGATATGCAACCACTAGAGCCCCGGCCACTGCACGCCACATAAACAATCTGATTTTAGGTGTAGTTCTCAGTTTCCAAACTCGTTTCTTAAGCTCCAGTTGTTGGAGTTCCCTTGGTCCTTTCGGCAAGGAAGGAATTAGTGGATGATTAGAGATAAACCAGTAACCACTCTTCACCGAGTAAGCACCATGATCATTATACGCCCAAATGAATCGATCCTCCGCTCGACCAATCTGCATCTCGCTCATTCTCTTCACATCATTCGGTGGAAAAAGCTCATGTAGAAGTTCCATACGCCACCTTCCATCTTCCGAAATCAGAGTATCTACACTCAAGTCTATATCAATTAAACTTTGTTTGTTCATTGGCCTACGAGGGTGAGGATCCATTAACCAGTTGTCACTCCATACTTTTGTCTTAGTTCCATTACCAATCGACCTAATAAGCCCTCGACGTAAAAGCTCTCTACCGTGAAAAATGCTGCTCCAAGCGTAAGAAGGCCGATATCCTTTCCCACACTCTAGGAAATCTTTGTTCGAGTAATATCGACCTTTACACACTTGAGATAACAAAGAGTCCGGCTCATTAAGTTATTTCCACGCTTGCTTTGCAAGCAGAGCTTGGTTAAAATCCGCAAGATCACGGAAGCCTAAACCACCGCTATCTTTAGCTTTGCACATCTCACTCCAAGGTACCCAGGGAATCTTCTTTTTATCGCTACATTCATTCCACCAAAAGTTTCTCATCGCACTCGTGATCTGCTTGCATTGATATTTAGATAATCGAAAACAAGATATCGCATACACTGATATAACGTGAATTTGGAGTTTCCTAACCATGTTCTTAACGCGTTTTCGGAGCCTTTGCAGTTGTTTTGAGTTGATATTCAGGCCATACTTCAAGAATTTGAACCACATGAGAGCGGAAAGGAACTTTGAGCAATTTGAGGCGAAAATGGAGAATTCTGAAGTATGGACCGACCGGTCCTCCTAATGGACCGACCAGTCAATCTGACGGCAATTTGAAGACCGAGGCAATGGCACATGGACCGACCGGTCTGCTCGGTCGGTCTAGCCACTGGAAGACTCAGACCGACCGGTCCTCTTACCAGACCGACCGGTCCAAGCATATGAAGACTTGAAGATTTTGGGCCGACTTAAAACGGACCGACCGGTCTCCCCCTGGACCGACCGGTCCAGTCCGCAGATTGTTTTGGGATTTTTCCTTTTCCGTTTTATCCTATAAATACCATTAGGTTTTATTTCTTTTGGACACACCTTCTATTCTACACGTTTTTCATCGCATTATTCAGACTTTTAGAGATTCAGAGTTGTAATCAGGGAGAAGATCTCATCATCCTTTTGGAGAAGATTTCTGAACCCTAATCTATTTCTTATTCTATTGATTATGCACTTTTCATCCATGAATTCTGCTTGTTCTTTATTCATGTCTGAGTAGATCCATAGTTAGGTTTTAGGGTTTTTCGATGGATTTCACCGATTGAATCAGACACAAATAGGTTGCTTATCCTTTATCATCTTCATCACTGTTAGGCATAATGCTAGGATTGAATTGGCCATTTAATCACTAGATCTTAGGTTGATATGCATTCCAAAAGTTTGCATATAGCTAGAACTACTGTTGATGAGTAATGCATTATAACAATCGAAAGTTTAGTTATAAAGTATTATGAACTGATCAAACCTGAACGTATAATGCTTGTCTAGGATAGCCGTGACCATGCGAAAGTATAGGCTCTCGGATCTCTAGGGAAAGTAACTGTTATCACGAAAGTGGGGTAGTTTATAAAAGTGTTTGAGTTTAAGATGCATGCATACTTAGAATCTGAATAGTTGTATGGTTCATGATTGTGATTTCCTGAGAATTCCCTATTGCCTAACGTTTTTAATTATCTGAATTTAAACCGTTTTAATTTGCTTTCTTGTCTTTAATTTTGATTACAATCACCCATCTTGTTTCCTGCTTAGCTTAATTTATCAATCTACAATTTGTTGTGTAACACTTGGTCTTCGTGGATTCGATCCCTACATCACTACTTCGTTTGTTGTGCACTTGCAGTAGATTTTATAGGGTTAAAACTCTGTGTATCAAGTTTTTGGCGCCGTTGCCGGGGACCAATTGTGTTTACCATCATATTTGATTTGAGAATTTTGTCTAAGCAACTTTACTAACTTATTTTTGTTTTTGTTTTTGTTTTTGTTTTTGTTTTGATTCTAGGTACCAGTCATGGAGGTAATGGATAAAGCTGGTGATCTCAAAGACCAATATGGGCGTTACTTTTTCACAAAGAACTACAATGCCGGTCGGCATCAGAAACCCCCTCAAGTCTCTTTTTACCAATCACCTCCTCCACCTCCAACTGCAAATCCCAATGATGAGCTAAAAGCTATGATGCAGCTCATGCTAGCTAATGAGCAGAAGGTTTCCAGCGATATCTCGACAATCAGTGGGCGACTAGAAGCAGTGACCACTCACCTGAAGATGCTTGACACTCAGGTGACACAGAATGCAGAGGCTTTAAGGGATTATCATGCCATGTCTATAATGGAAGTTGATTCTGTTTATATGGCTGAGGAGGAGGAATGTGTGAAGCTAACTGAGGAGTCCAATGATGTGTTACATAACAGGACAGTGAAAGAGCTTGAGGATCCTGTTCGTTTTGAACTTCCAGTCCAGATTGACTTTACAGTCTTTCCTCGCTCACTTTGCGATTCAGGCTCAGCCATTAACACCAAGCCTAAGGTATCGCACCCTCGACCACCTAAATATCTCATGGACCCTATATCTCCGAAGCAGCTACTTGGATTTCAGAAGATGGTACGAAGAATTCCACATGCACTGACCTTTGAAGAAGCTATAGAGTACCGCCCTCTGCTGAGTCATTTCCGAGATTGTAGAGAAAGTATAGAAGAGATCGAACTACTGTTTCTCGAAGCAAGACATCCACCGCTGAAGAAATTGGACATGCAAATGGCTCAAATGACCGCATCTATTAAGAGATCGGATGGAACTCTTCCCGGACATGGTGAGGTGAATCATAGGAAAGAGGATCATGTAAATGATGTTGAGTTTAGAAGTGAAAGGGTGTTAGTCCCGCCTACAATCACAACCTCCCACGCGAAGGCTAAGGAGAAGGTTACCAAGCATCAGGCTCAAGAAAGTGATTTTTCCGAGGATGATGTGCATAAGGAGATTGGTTCAAGCTCAGGGACACACCAGGATGCTGTTCAAATCGATGTTGAGGAAAAATCCCAGCGAGCACCTGCTCCTTCTGCCGAGCACCTGCTCGCACAGGGTGCTCCCATGAAAATTCCAGAAACTTCGCCTGATCTCCCTGATCCTGATCCTGACCATGATCCTGATCCTGACCCCAAGCCTCCTGAACAAAATGAGACAAAAGAAGTTGAGATGTCACCCAAGGAAGCAGCTACACCTGGTAGTTGCCACAAGCGGAAATTTTATGACATAACACTTCATCCACCTCTCAAGCGGATTAGAGCCGATTCAGGAGTTGTTGTCATCCCCACCGCTGCATACGTGATTGATCCTGGAGATACTTACGGGGTGTACTCCAGAGGACCGAGACCACCACCTGAGCAATGGTATGTTCTTTTCGAACTTCCTCCCTCTCCAACCGGTACACAGTCTTACCCAACCAGCGGCCACCCTGATGTTGCTTACCTGCCTGATCCGGAGAAGCCGGGACCCGTGTACCACATGGGACCGCGGCCGCCATAACATTCACCTTGCCGCAAGAGTCGAGCTAACGACTTAAAACAAGCGCTTAGTGGGAGGCAACCCACTTGTAAGTGTATATATATGTTCTTTCTTTTTCATTCTTTTTCGGTTTTACCTTGGTTTTTGTTTTTCTTTTTTGGTTTTTCCTTAGGATTCTCGTCACAAAAGTTTGGAATCGGAGCCAGCACACTGGACCGGTCGGTCTCCCAGTAGACCGGTCGGTCTTGATCCTTTTCTCAATGCTCGGTCCCAGTAGACCGGTCGGTCTGTTCGATCGGTCTACTCACTGGAGAACCTGGACCGATCGGTCTCACGGTAGGACCGGTCGATCCCTCCTGCAACCGGTCGGTCCTCATCGTTTCGCGTACGGACCATCTCCGAGCATCAAGACCGCGGATCGGGAAGCACCTCTGTCATCCCGACCGACCGGTCCCATACATGGACCGGTCGGTCCACTTGGTCTCAAGCCAAGCACAAGCTTTTTCCCACCCCTGACCCGTGCCCAGAGTTCTGCTGACGAAGTTAGACTTTCTTTTCTTTTTCATTTTTCATTTTATTTTGTTTCTTTTAATAGTCTTTCCTTTGGATCTATTTTTACACCGGGTCGGTGTGAAGTAAGTATGGGGGGGAGTACTATTCATACTAATTATATTTTCAGTTTTCTTATTTTCAGTTTATTTTAAACTTTTGTGAAATGAATGCGATTCTAGGACCACATGATGTTTGCTAACTCTGTTTTTAGATGAACAGTGACTAACCAATGCAATGGGAAGATTAAAAACCCCATAGGCGGATCAGTGTTACCAGAAGGCTCCCGTCTCCTTGAAAGCTAACGCTGATATTAATATGCTATTCTGTTTTTCTTAACTCAGGGAATTCGAAATCGCATAAGAAGTAGCAACAACGTTAGGAGTCCTATCCTTTTTCAAACACTATCCTCTCTTCAGGACTCCTAATGGCCAGACTCACTTTTAGTCTGGTACCACACCCTTATCCTTTCTTTCAAACCTCATGCATTCTATTGAAGACATTGACATGCACTCAAGCGCAAAAACTCCGGAGAGATAGTCCGGCCAGCTGATCATTCTAAAGACCTCCCGGTACAATTTATCAAACTTTCTGCTTAGGATTTTGTTAATAATTTCACTTCTTTATTTATTTTTCGTTTTTCTTTTCATCATTTTGCTTAGAAAAAGCTAGAACTGATCCCCAGCATCTTATAAAAAAAAAAAAAAAAAAAATCCTTTAAAATGCTGAAAGGGATCAGAATAAAGCTTAGATTTTAAAAGAATATCTATTAAGCACATTTCTTTTTCTTGTTCTCCGCATTATGTCTTTAGAGAAGCAGAAAGTTAGTTATTATAAAAATGTGAGGTTTTAAGTCTAGGAAACTGTGCATCATCCTTGGACTTAGTTCTCTTGGGTTTTTGTGCCATGACTTGCATTCGGCCGCGACTGAGTTAGCCTAAACACGTTTACACCACCCCTAAATAGCCCAAATCCTTAACCCTTATGCGACGGACATTTTCCCTTTGGTAAGATTTCTGGACCCTGGTATAGAAGTCGCTGAGACATAGGAACTTGAGTATGGTAACATTGCTATGTATTTGGCAAAGTACATGAAGTACCATCTTGGTTTTTGATCTGTTTATGAGTTTTCAGGCGGTTAGCATTACATCTGTGGGGTCCTAAAGGATTGCATTCAGCTCACAAAGGTTAGTACGGTTTTTATAGCTTCCTTGAACTTAATTCTAGTTTGGCTTCACTTGAGGACAAGCAAAGATCTAAGTCTGGGGGAGTTGATATAACGTGAATTTGGAGTTTCCTAACCATGTTCTTAACGCGTTTTCGGAGCCTTTGGAGTTGTTTTGAGTTGATATTCAGGCCATACTTCAAGAATTTGAACCACATGAGAGCGGAAAGGAACTTTGAGCAATTTGAGGCGAAAATGGAGAATTCTGAAGTATGGACCGACCGGTCCTCCTAATGGACCGACCAGTCAATCTGACGGCAATTTGAAGACCGAGGCAATGGCACATGGACCGACCGGTCTGCTCGGTCGGTCTAGCCACTGGAAGACTCAGACCGACCGGTCCTCTTACCAGACCGACCGGTCCAAGCATATGAAGACTTGAAGATTTTGGGCCGACTTAAAACGGACCGACCGGTCTCCCCCTGGACCGACCGGTCCAGTCCGCAGATTTTTTTGGGATTTTTCCTTTTCCGTTTTATCCTATAAATACCATTAGGTTTTATTTCTTTTGGACACACCTTCTATTCTACACATTTTTCATCGCATTATTCAGACTTTTAGAGATTCAGAGTTGTAATCAGGGAGAAGATCTCATCATCCTTTTGGAGAAGATTTCTGAACCCTAATCTATTTCTTATTCTATTGATTATGCACTTTTCATCCATGAATTCTGCTTGTTCTTTATTCATGTCTGAGTAGATCCATAGTTAGGTTTTAGGGTTTTTCGATGGATTTCACCGATTGAATCAGACACAAATAGGTTGCTTATCCTTTATCATCTTCATCACTGTTAGGCATAATGCTAGGATTGAATTGGCCATTTAATCACTAGATCTTAGGTTGATATGCATTCCAAAAGTTTGCATATAGCTAGAACTACTGTTGATGAGTAATGCATTATAACAATCAAAAGTTTAGTTATAAAGTATTATGAACTGATCAAACCTGAACGTATAATGCTTGTCTAGGATAGTCGTGACCATGCGAAAGTATAGGCTCTCGGATCTCTAGGGAAAGTAACTGTTATCACGAAAGTGGGGTAGTTTATAAAAGTGTTTGAGTTTAAGATGCATGCATACTTAGAATCTGAATAGTTGTCTGGTTCATGATTGTGATTTCCTGAGAATTCCCTATTGCCTAACGTTTTTAATTATCTGAATTTAAACCGTTTTAATTTGCTTTCTTGTCTTTAATTTTGATTACAATCACCCATCTTGTTTCCTGCTTAGCTTAATTTATCAATCTACAATTTGTTGTGTAACACTTGGTCTTCGTGGATTCGATCCCTAAATCACTACTTCGTTTGCTGTGCACTTGCAGTAGATTTTATAGGGTTAAAACTCTGTGTATCATACACGGGAAACGCCATAGCTACCGACTTTAGAAGGACCTCCTTTCCACCAAGGGAAAGCATTTTCGCAAACCATCCATTAAGCTGCTTACTAAGTTTTTCACCAATAAATGCAAGTAACCGTTGCTTTTAACCGCTAAAACACTCCGGTAATCCTAAATACGATCCATCACCTCCTTCTTTATCAATTCCCAATAGACACATCATCACTCTCTTCATTATAGGGTCAATATCCGCACCAAAAGTGATTGCCGATTTCTGAAAATTGATCACTTGGCCAGAGGCACAACCATATAAACTCAAACATCGTAGGAACTCGGAACATTCAGAAAAAGAAGCCCGACATAAGAACAAGTTGTCGTCGGCGAATAGCAAATGTTGCACTGATGGACACGTCGGTGCTAGCTTCATACTCGTAATCTTTGCATCTCTCTCTGCCTTGTTCATCACATGGACCAAAGCTTCGGCACACAAAATGAAAAGGAACGGTGAAAGAGGATCACCCTGTCTTATGCCTCTCTCGGGTTTAATGTAACCATGGGTCTGCCCATTAATAAGAATCGTATATGAAACTGAACGAACACAAAACATCACCCATTCAATCCATGTCCGAGCAAAGCCCATCTTTTGGAATAGCAATTCTAGAAAATTCCATTCAACCCTATCATAAGCCTTTGACATATCTATTTTAATGGCGATGAAATCTTCCTTGCAGTTCTTATTTGTCCGTAGACCATGTAGCATTTCATGAGCAATCAACAAGTTATCCGAGATTAAGCGACCAGCGACAAAAGCCCCTTGAGTAGGTGACACAATATGCGGTAGAATACGTTTCACTCGTGTACACAAAATCTTGGAGACAATCTTATAAGAAACTGAGCAGAGACTGATGGGTCGCAAATCTGTCATATGCTTGGGATTTGGTTTCTTTGGCAGCAAGAACAACTGAGTGTGGTTCTAATCTTGGGGGAAAGCACCAGTAGTAAAGAAACTCTTGACCTCTGTAGTAACTTGTGATCCAATTATCTTCCAATAAGATTGAAAAAAAATTCCGGATATACCATCTATACCCGGAGCACTATCACTTTTAATCGCCTTAACCGCTCTGTGTATTTCCGCATCTGTAACCTCTTTGACCAAAGCTTGATTCATTCTGGATGTTACCGTAGGCTCAAAATCAGAGAGGAGCTCTTCCAAATCTCTTGGATTCGATGTTCGAAATAGATTCGTAAAATAATTCACAGCAATTTCTCCTTTGGCCACATCTTCAAATTGTTCAACACCTTGATCATCAAATAGGGATCCAATTTGGTTCTTCATCCTCCGAGTTTTAACACTTTCATGAAAGAAATGTGTATTTTTTTATCTCCAAGCACAGCCCAATTCTCTTGACCTTTCTGTTTCCAATACTTCTCTTCTTCTAAGGAAACTTTTTCAAGTTCAACCTTAAACTCTAACAGTCTCTAAAAATTAGGCTGAAGTCGAGAAGACTCAAAATCTATAGCCTCACGGAGAAGATGGATATGCTCTTTGGAGTTTGTGTTACTAGTACGTTTCCACTTGGATAGTTCTTTACGACAACTCGAGATACGTTCTGATACCGTTCCTCCATTCATCAACTGTTGCCCATTCCAGCCTCTATTAATCACCTCAAAAACCTCTGCTTTGCCACACCATCTCTTGTCAAACCAGAACCTTCCTTGTCTACCTTCTAGCTTTGAATTTAAACGCGTGATCAAAGGACGATGATCTGATTTATCCCTGACCAAATATTCAGTTTGTGCTCTTGGAAACAAGAGGAACCATGCTGCATTCCCGAAAGACCGGTCCAATCGGCTCTGAATCCATACTGTCTCTTTACTACCATCTTTTTTCACAATCTCTCTATTACCCGCCCAAGAAAGTTTATTACCAGAACTTGGAAGCTCCTTAAGTCTACATTCCCGAGCTAACGCTTTAAACTGATAAAAAGAAAACTCTAGTCTTTGTGGACCACCAAGTTTTTCAGAGTTGTTCATAATTTCATTAAAATCACCTACTAAAAACCACGCCACACTCCTTTGCCACCCCAACGTCTTGATCTTGTCCCAAACAAATCTCCTCTGATGCCTCACCGGGTCACCATATACAAATGACATATAGAAAACCAATGATCCACACGTCACTTTTGTATCTATCACTGTTGTCCGAAAACAATATTTCAACCACATGCGTATCCTTCCAAAACAAAGCCAAACCACCGCTGAGGCCCACTGGGTTTACCAAGAAGTAGTGATCATAACCCAACGACCTCCAAACACTTATCACGTGAGAACTAGATATTTTTGACTCTAGGAGAAACACAAAGTCCGGAAGATGCTCACAACACATCTCCTCTAGGCGTTGAACTGTCAGGCGGTCTCTCAAACCCTGACAGTTCCAGCTGAGTGTCGTCATTGAGAATTGGATGGTTTCTGGTGAACCATCAAACCCGTTTCGCTTTTTGAGACCTTCGAAGATGTCTCTGCATCCTGTTCCGCCTTTCTTTTAACCATACGTGTGCCACCTGATATTACATGCTCTTCTTCTTTATCAGATGTATCTTTTGATGAAACTTGGTTATCTCTTCTCTTCCGTACCCGGGATGATTGACTCTGACTCGCATTACTCTTTTTGCTTGTCGTGGAAACATTAGCATGCACTGTCCCCGCATTAAATTCTAATTGAGGTAGATAACGAATTACAGAGTCACCTTTTGGCTCTTGGGGTAGAACTCCATGTTTCTGGACCTCACCAAAACGATCAATACGATCACCTGTTTCACCTTGTTTCCTTATAGCTACATCCGTAGGTTCCACAACTAGCAGTGAATTTGCTTGAAGATTTTCTGTGCTATTCTCTATAATCTGGCGGTTTGCAACTTCGTGAGTGTTACTGGTAACATTAATGTTACAGGCTGCAACATTAATGTCGATTTAAACGCCGGTAGATCTGGCATGATGATAGGAGCATCATCATCTTCAATCACCATCGCTTTCATGCCTTTCTCAAGACCCATCTCCATTCAAAGATCAATAAACGAAGGATTAGGGTTCTTGGCCGCCGTTGTTTGAGTAGGAAAACTTCAAGGAAAAACACCAAACTATATAAAACCCTAGACAATTTCCTCCTAAAAGCCCAATAATACTAGTAAAACTCTTAAATCTGCATCCAAACCTAAGTTTACAGGCGGCACTTTTTGATTTTTTAAGAAACAAACCCTCTAATTCCTTTGGAAGGTCCTAAGCCCAAAAGAGGGATTCCTGATCATCTCTATCATTTAATAACTTTTTTCATCAGTGTTTTAAATCGTGCAATTATTTATAATAGTATGTGAGGATTTAGGTTCCCTTATTAGGGTTTAATGCCCATCCAAATCAATCAGTTTAGTCACATAGTGTACTAAATCGTACAAAAAAATTATATTTGTTAGTGAAGGTTTAGACTTCCGTATTAGAATTTAGTACCCATCCAAGTCAATCCATTTAATCACATAGAGTATACTGAATCGTACAAAATTTAATATTTGTCAATGAGGATTTATGCTTTCGTACTAGAGTTTAATTATGCCTTCATAAAGATGTAAGTATTTAGTGTCCATAATTATAATCTTATATAATATATTCCAAATATATTAATTAGAATAAAATACAGCACCTATATATTGATAGTAATAATATTGTAAAGTATTTCTAAATAATTAGATTTTTCTAATCCTCTTTAAATTAAGTTTATTCTTTTACTATTTTACAAATAAAGATAGATAAATATATCCTCTATATATTAAAAGGAGAAGCATTTTTAGATTAATTTGCTTAGATGTCAAATTCTCAATTTTTTGAAGTTTTTAGTTAAAAAATAAATCCTATTATTAATTCTCTACTATACTATTACCCAAACACTCTTGAATCCTATTAATTATCTACTACCCTATTATCCAAACACTACACAATCACACAATTATTCCAACCAAACATCATAAAAATAAAAGAAAGTTTACTACAAATATTCACTTATTCTTATAACTACCTTAAACCTATAAAATTTAGTTCATATTTCAATCTTTATTTTGTATATTTGAGTCATAAACCGTATTTTTTAAGATTATGATATTAAATAAATACATTTTATGAATAAGTGATATAAATTGATTAAAACTAAAAATTTGTTGGGGCAATTACAAATATGCCACACTTGGCAAAATTTTAATCAAACATGCAACTGTTCACGGAATCATTACGAGCGTGTCACTGATAGATATAAAATTTTGTATGATTCAATACATTTTTTGCTGTAGAAGAAAAAAATTAAGGTAATTTCAATTAAGGGTATTTTTGGAATATTAAAAAGGAAAAGATGGCACGCTGGTAATCATTTTAAAATAGTAGCATAACTGAAAAGTGGTATGCCAATAGTGGCATAACTCAAAATTTCTCAAATTTGTTGTTTTCAATTATTTCACGGGTGGGATGCATTTCTATATAAAATAATTGCAAAATTCATATATATAAATGCATTTTAGGTTCCGTATAATAAATTTTCAATAACTATAGATGATTTTTTAAACTAAAACTATATTGATTTTACTAACGTATCACATTGTCCCGCGTATAACGCATGTAACTATCTAGTTTTCACTTATAACTAAATCTAATTGAAAATAATTCTTTTTCACCTATTTTAATTAGGTTTAGATTTTCCTAATCCTAAATTATATTTAATTTTCACTATTTTACAAATAAAAAGATAAATAGATAAATATTTTGACATATGGTTAAATCTACTTGAAAAGGAATTATATCACATGTATACACATGTCAAAATCTGGTTAACCGACTTGACACGTGTCCAATCAAGTTAATTATTATGTCTAAACCATCAAACTTTATATAATAACTAGACGAAGGACCCGCATATATGCGGGGTTTTGTAATTTGATATCTTATAAACTTGTGAAAAAATAAAATATTTAATTGTACAAAACAAAATTAAATTACCTGTTAAAGTAAAAAAAGTAAAAGTGAAAACGTTGTTGTAATCCCATTAATTGATAAACATAACATTTATTTATTAATTTTGATGTTTTTGTTATTTGATTTAAAATTAAATTTTATCACATATTTTCAAATCATTAGTTTTTCTTATTCATATTAAAATTAAATTAGGTGTAAATTGTTTTTTCCTATTTTACTACTCAAATTTCTATTTCTAAAAATGTTGATAAATTTATTTCCATATTTGTATTTGAACAATTTTTACTCTCTAAATGTTATATAACTCTCGTAAAACAAATCAAACACGAAAAAACGAAAGATAAAATTATGTCACCCCCATGAAGAGATAAAATAAAATTGATAATATTTGTAATTACTTATAGAGAAGTATGTCAAATATTTATAGGACAATTGCAAAAATGCCACTTTAGGTTGTTCATTTGCAAAAATACCGCTTATTATGGACTTTTAAAGGCTAAATCTTAAAATTCCAAAGCTTAAAAAATGTTTTGACCCTAAAAACCTCTAAACCTCCAAACTAAATCGTAATACAACCTAGATAACACAAACACAATAATATAACAAAAAATTAATTTTGAAAAAGTGGCATTTTTGCAAAAATTTTGAAAATGTGGCATTTTTTCAAAGTCGCATTTCAAAAGTGGCATTTCTTAAAATTTCTCAATATTTTTTTTTTTTTATTCTCATACTTATTTCTTATATTATTTGATATTCAATTAGATTACTTAATATATTTATAAATAATTTAATATTTGCTAATTCTATTTAAATTACGTTTATATTTTCTAATCCTACTTATGTTAGGTTTACTTTTCACTATATTATAAATAAAGATAACTAGATAAATATTTTGACATGTAGCTAAATTTAATTGAAAAATATTATTTTATATTTGTATACACGTGTCAAAATCTGGCCATCCGACTTGGCTCGTATCACAATCATGATAAATTTATTCATATTTAATTTCCAAATAGTTAGATATGTTATTTATATCTGGGTTAACTATGTTGTATTAGGTTTAGTTTTGATGGTTTAAGGGGTTTTAGGGGTCAAAGGATTTGTTAGGGTTTAGAATTTTAAGATGTAGGCTCTAAAAATCTTAATTAGTGGCATTTTTATAAATGGAGACCAAAAGTGGCATTTTTGCAAATGTGGACACAAAAATTGGTATTTTTGCAAATGATCCTAAATTTTCTAACCCAAATTAAATTAGTTTAAGATTTTTCCTAATCTTATTTAATTAGGTTTACTTTTCACTATTTTACAAATAAAGATAAATAGATTAAAATTTTTTTGACATATGATTAAATCTAATTAAAAAATCTAATTTTTTTTTTACATATGATTAAATCTAATTACAAAAATCTCTTACATTTGTATATATGTGTCAAAATCTGGTTAACCGACTTGACACATGTCCCAATCATGTTAATTACGAAGTTTGGGAAGCAAGCTTTATATAATAAGATTTTCAATTAAATTATATCACATATTTCAAAATAATAAGATTTTCAATTAAATCATGTCACATATTTTAAAATAATAAGATTTTCCTAATCATTTTCCTAATCCTATTTAAATCAGGTTACTTTTCACTATTTTACAAATAAAGATAAATAGAAAAATAATAAAATTTTCCTAATCCAATATAAATTAGTTTTAGATTTTCCTAATCCTATTCAAATTAGTTCACTTTTGAGGAAATTATAACAGTGCCACCTTTGAATTTCATTCTTTTAAGACTGTCACCCTGTCAACTACTGTTGCAATGTGTACCATCATTTAAATACACTTCTCTCTCGCTCCCCTCTTCTCTCTCGGCGAAAACCCAGTTCTAGGGGGCGAAAAAATCGTCAATCTCACCTTCGCTCTTGACAAAATTTTCAGATCTCTCTGCCGGAGCCGTGACATTAGCCGGAGGCATGTTGGAATAGATACAAATGCAGATCGAAGAACGGAAATACCGAGAAGAAGAAGAGTAAGATACTCCTCTGAGATGGGAATTTGCAGTTCTTCCGCCTCCGTACCTCCGATGGCCACCGTCACGGCCGACGTAAACTCCACCATTACTTCCGTCGCCGAAATTCCTGGTAAGTCATTGACGATTCAATTATTCTGTGTATTCAGGGTTGATCGATTTCCTCCATTTGTGTCCAATTGCTAGGAATAGTCTGATGAATTAGCAACTTTGAGTAGATTTTGTAGGCTTTTAGAGATACGCTACTATTTGATTCTGCTTGATTAAGGAAATAAGAATTGGGCTCGTTTAGGTTTCTGGTTGATTCTGCTTTCTGGGTTCTTGGTTATCACCTTGGAAGAGAATTCGGAAAAAGATGAGATTTTTCTTAGTCAATTCAAGGCCCCTTCAACAGAGAAGGTCAACGAGCAAATGGTAAAGATTGTCTTTTGTTTTACAAACTTGTTTGATGCTTTTTGTGCATTATAGCTAGCTCTAGTGTGTGATGGGATTTACCTAGTAAGACAAGAATTGAAGAATATTGTCCGTTTCTTGCTTTTAGCTAGGTTTTAGAGACTGAGATTAGAATTTTTTTTTTTTTTTGATTCATGTTCCCTGCAAGAATCTAGGTGTTTGAAGAAGAAATTAAGATCATAATAAGAAACTTGTATTGTGTCATGCAATATAAAGTCTGGTTTTCGAAGTAGTGTGCCATGTAATATTCTTAACTCACGGTTTCATCAATGATGTAACATTCAAAGAGCATCTTTTTGCTTCTTGCAGAATAGTTTGGAATTATGCTTGGATTTATAGTTAGTTGTCTTAGTTAATGATATGATTTTCATTTTCTTTTTGTAGCCTTAAATGCTTTTTTGTCTCTTATCTTGTGTACAATGTTTGACATGTAAAATCATCATGGGCGCAGTGGTGTTGGCAAGATTCAGATTGTGTGAAGGAGGCTGTCGCTGTATTCAATTCATGTTTTCCAGGATCAAAGAATATTAGCGAACTATTTGGTTTGAAGCATTCCCATCTGAAGCAGACTCTTCTTGATTGTATCCAAGAGAAATGGAAAGTTGAACTATTTACTTGTTTTGGTACCGTTTTCAGTGGTTTGTTCATGCCCTTATGCCTCACTTATCTTGTGTTATTTATCCTGTTTAATATCTGGTACTTCTTGTAACATAAGATATACAATTGAGTACATAAAATCACACTAATCTTCAAGCATGTGTAGAAGGATCATTTCTTTGAAAGATTTCCTAATGGATGCTCCCTTTTGTGTAAAGAAACAGAGTAAAACAAACGAGCATGCCTATATAGTAAATAACTAGTAAATAACTCAAATGTGGTTATGGAAACAAATGGTTGGGATCACATATGGAAATTCAAAGCGGCACCAAAGGTACTCACCTTTCTATGGAAAGTCAGAAGTAAAGCTCTCCCCTTTGGGAGCAATCTACTTTCTCGAGGCATCTCTGCGAATCTTCTATGCAAAAGATGCGGGGGTTTTGAAGATGAACTCCATGTGCTCCTCAAATGCCCGTTTGCTGAGAGAGTTTGGGATCTTTTGCCGATTTTACACAAACCACACCAAGGATCGGTGTCTTCAATATCTCAACTCATAGAGGAAGCTTGGCGTATAATAAATCTGCCACCGGTAGGAATTACAGTGGCTCTTTTCCCATGGGTCTTGTGGCATCTCTGGAAAGCACGAAACAACCTGGTTTTTGAAAACAGAGCAAGTCTGGAAGGGGAGGTTAGCTACAAAAGTCAAAGTGATGCAAAGAGTTGGCAGGAAGCAAATGTGGTACCCAAACACACCTCTGTGCATATCGGTAATGATCATCATTTGAATCTAATTCCTTCGGCCACAAATTGTTACGTTGATGCAGCGTGGATTGCAAATACCATGGACTGTGGTCCTCTGACTGTGGTTTGGGTTGGATATTCTCATCACAGAGTCACGTTACTCTGTCCCAAGGTACGACTACACTTCGGTTCATACCCTCAGTGCTAGTTGCTGAAGCCTTGGCTCTTAAAGTCGCATTAATGGCGGCCTCCTCTCTTGAGATCAAGGAAATCAATGTTTTTTCCGATTCTCTAACTCTGATCAAAACTCTCAACACGGGAAACAAGATCATCGAGCTGAAAAGCATTCTCCATGACATCCATTGGATAGTGAGATCCTTTTCTTTATCTATCACCTTTAATTATGTATCGCGTAATGCGAATCTCGCGGCAGACGCTTTAGCGAAATCCGCTCTGCATTCGCTTTCTTCTAGCTTGTCTGTGTAATGTGAACTTTAAAGTAATGAAAATCGTGGTTTGAACAAAAAAAACTAGTTATCAATTGTTATGCAACACATACATTGGTTTGTAAATAACTTTATAATCTAATTTAAATAACCTTATAATTTGATAAAGAATTTAAACACCAGCCCTTTTAAAAATAATAATTGTTTAAAATCCTATAATATGCTATAAACATTTTTATAATTTATTTTAAAAAACTTTATAATCTATTTTAAAAACCTTATAATCTGTTTTACAAATAACACCAATAATTTTTAAAATAACAACTATTTAAAATCTTAGAATTTTCTTTAAACAATTTTATAATTTGCTTTAAAAAACCTTATAATCTATTTTGAAAATAACACCAATAATTTTAAACATAACAGTTGTTTAAAACTTTATAATATGATTTAAACAACTTTAAAATCTGTTTTAAAAAACCTTATAATTTACTTTAAGAAACTTTATAATCTGTTTTAAATAAATTTATAATGTTTTTTAAAAAATATCTTATATTTAAAAGAACCTTATATTCTGTTTTAAAAATAACTTCATCAATTCTAAAAATAACCGTTATTTAACACTATTAATTATAAAAATAGTTGTTTAAAACCTTATAATCTGTTTTAAATAACTTTTTAATATGTTTTAAAAAACTTTATAATTTAGTTTAAAAACTTTATAATCTGCCTTAAACCACTTTATAATGTTTTTTTTAAAAATCTTATAATCTATTTAAAAGTACCTTATATTCTGTTTTTAAAAAAACATCATTCATCATAACTGATGACTTGCAATTTGCAGAGAGGTCCACTGGTCTCGTCTTGAAAAGGCTCAAATCTCAATCAACTCTTGTATGATCTATTTTGTTCAGTTGTTAAGTGCAACACATGCATAGATTTGTAAAAAACTATATAATCTATTTTAAATAACTTATTGATAAGTTTATAAGGAACTTAAACACCAACAATAATAATAGATGTTTCACTACAAGAAAACACTGATTTAGCGTCGGAATTTAGCGTCAAATTTAATCCGATGCTAAATTAGCGTCGATTTTGCGTCGTAATGGTGTCGATTAGACAATTCGACGTAATTCGTCATTAATTAGGGACGAAACCATTCGACGCTAAATCGACGCTATATAGCGTCGATTTAGCATCGATTTAGCATCGGAAGTCTATGTTAGATGCTAATTCGACGCTAAATTGACGTCGAATTAGCGTCGAAAGAAAAGCGTCGAATATAGCGTCGAATTTGGTAGGTAGATGACATATTTAACACGGCTTCGCCACATAAACGACGCGAATTCGATGCTACTGCGATGCTAACATTTGATGCAAAATCGTTGCTAAAATCTCTACTTTAATCTTTTACATATACAAAACTTATATGGACATAAGTGTTTGGAGCAAATCCGATTTGACAACTCATTTAAACATATATCTTCTACTATAAATACATATGATGCATGGAATGTATAACTTGTACACCTACCAAAAAAACACTTAATGTCTTCTACCTCTCGTAAAGAAGACTCTAAATCAACAAACGTGACAAATTTTTTTGATATTCCAAAATACTCGTGGGAAACCGAAACTCAATGCGACAAATTCACTCAAGAGATACCCACTTACTCGTGGGAATTTGATACGTGCTCACCAATCCATAATGAAGATTCTACATCAACAATAGTGCCGGACAGCCAGTGCTAGCCAAACATCCACCACATTCCTAAATTTTCGTGGGAAACTGAATCTCAGTGCGACGAATATACTAAAGAGATACCCACCTACTCGTGGGAAGCTGATTCATGCTCTCCTGCCATTGTTGTGAGTCCCAAATTTGAAGACGGGATCAGTTATTCAAAACACAAATATGATAAGCAGCCAGAATGTCATGACCAGAAACGGGTTGACGACGAAGTTTTGTATAGGCAAATCGAAGACGGACAACCATCTCAATTAATTGAAAAGTCAGATATTTACCATGGAAGTCCTTCTAATGACTGTAAGGACCACTACTACGATTATGAATTTGCCCAAAGTCCAGAAATCCCAAACTTAAGTCTAGATGTTGATGCAATCAAAAAGGAAATTTGCGACGGATTTTTAGATTCTCCACCAAATCAACGAAAGGGAAAGAAAAATTTCTGGTTCTAACTTGTAAAATATTTTCAAGTCTGTACTATATATGTCGTTGTTGTGATTGTTATCGTTATATGTTGTAAAATATTTTCAAGTCTGTACTATATATGTCGTTGTTGTGATTGTTAGCGTTATATGTACCGGGTTTAGAATCTTCAAACGGTATCGAATGTTTTAATATGTGTTATGATTTATTTAACCTAAATTGTGGAAAAACAAATTAATGATTTAGCGTCGAATTACCATCGAATCACATAAATCCAACACTAATTCGACGCTATATTACAACTTTAGCGTCAAAATGGCATCGAATTTATGTAATTCGATGCTAATCCGACGCTAAATCTTTTTTTTTTTTTTAGAAGTCAATTTTGTTGTATATATGACTAATGAAATATCAATATCTTAGTTTTGTTATAAATTTTTAATGATATGTATATAGGAAAGATGTAGGAATTAGATGATAGGAAATTTGATATGGAAAAATTCATGTGATTGTTAGCGTTATATGTACCGGGTTTAGAATCTTCAAACGGTATCGAATGTTTTAATATGTGTTATGATTTATTTAACCTAAATTTTGGAAAAAAAATTTAATGATTTAGCGTCGAATTAGCATCGAATCACATAAATTCGACACTAATTCGACGCTATATTACAACTTTAGCGTCGAAATGGCATCGAATTTATGTAATTCAATGCTAATCCGACGCTAAATCTTTTTTTTTTTTTAGAAGTCAATTTTGTTGTATATATGACTAATGAAATATCAATATCTTAGTTTTGTTATAAATTTTTAATGATATGTATATAGGAAAGATGTAGGAATTAGATGATAGAAAATTTTATATGGAAAAATTCATGTGATTGTTAGCGTTATATGTACCGGGTTTAGAATCTTTAAACGGTATCGAATGTTTTAATATGTGGTATGATTTATTTAACCTAAATTTTGGGAAAAATTTTTTTTAATGTCGCCGATTCAGCGTGAAGCTACAAGATTTACTTGCCAACAAATTAGTATGTTTGTGTGGTTCGATGTTAGAAATGCATGTAAGGACTGTTATTTCAAATAACTATATAGCTTTACATATATTTTCATAACCCTTACTGAACCAAATATGTAATTTCAAATTGCAAAATTTTAAACTATTCTATTATATGAATGATTGAAAAGGGTAAGCTCGTTTTCGTACCAATGGCGGATACCCTAAGCCGTAAACCCCAAACATAATTCACGTTGCGTCGGTTTAGCATCGAATTAGCATCGATTCAACGCTAATTCGATGCTATATGACACATTTTATGTTTGGAGTTTAGGGTTTAGGGTATGGAATGGAAAAAATGATGCTAATCCGACGCAAATTCGACGCTATATTGAATTAATTTGATTTAACCAATGGCGGTAAACCGAATAAATTCAAATTTTTTTGGTTAAACCAACTGCGCTAAACCGATTTAAATTGGGTTTAGCGTCGAATTAGCGTCGAAATGTTTATCAAAGCGACGCTAATTCGATGGTATTTTAGCGTCGAATTAGCGTCAGCCACTGATATGTATACAGTGACCGACGTCTTCTTCTCCGGTCACTGCAACAACATCCACTACAAGAAAACAGCCGCAAATCCGACGGAATTTCCGACGGTAATCCGACCGATTTCCGACGGAACTGAAATTTTTCAATTCCGTCGGAAATCTTTCGGAATTATTTCCAACAGACAAGAAGACTGTCGGAAATCGGTCGGATTATTGGATCATGTAACTAGCCGGTGCCGACACCGGCGGTGATTCCGGTTAGCTGTCGAAAATCTGTCGGAAATTATGAACCGTTAATATTTTCCGACGGATTTTCGACAGACACATAACTAGCTGTCGGAAATCTGTCGGAAAAAATAGCCGTTATATAGCCGTTATTATATCTGTTTGATTTTCGACGCTTTTCCGACAGGTTTCCGACGGTCAGCGTATTTATATATATGATTCCACACATCTTCATTCACTCACAACAACAACAACTTCCAACCAAACATTTCTTAGAAAAAATCGTCAAGAGAGTGAGATGTCATCTTCTAGATATTATAGATCGTGGATGGATGAAGAGATGTATGATCCGGAGTCGAAGACATTAAATGCAAGTTATGCACGAGGTATATGCGAGTTCATGGCGGTTGTCGGGAATCGAAAGGTGATAAAATGTCCATGTTTAAATTGTTGCAATTCGCGTAATGTTAATGTAGAACAAGTTTGGCATCACTTGTATACCAATGGTTTTATGCTGGGATACAAAATTTGGTTTTTTCATGGAGAAACTAATAATGATGGTGCTAGTAGTAGCAGTGCACCATATGTTGCGGATAGCTTAGGCGAACATAGAACGGATAACTTAGGTGAACATAGAACGGAAAGCTTAGGCGAACATAGAACGGAAGTAGATTTTGGTGTAAGTACTGCTGAGATGGTTCATGATGCGTTTAGAGAGAATTTGCCATCGATCGTAATAGGGGAGGATAGAGTAGAAGAACCAAATGAAGAATCTAGAAGATTTTTTGATATGTTAGACGCAGGGAAGCAGCCCTTATATGATGGGTGTCGAGACGGACATTCACCTTTATCAACTGCTAGTAGACTGATGACCATTAAGACGGACTTCAATTTGGCGGAAGACTGTGTTGATACGATAACAGATTTTGTGAAATATATTTTGCCTGAAGATAATCAGGCACCTGCATCATACTACGAGATACAGAAACTTGTAGCTGGTCTTGGTATGCCGTATCAGGTGATAGATGTATGCATCGACAACTGTATGCTATATTGGAGAGAAGACGAAGACCGGAGAAGATGTAAATTTTGTCGTAAACCACGGTATCAGGAAACTGGTGGGAGAGTTCCAATTCCATATAAACGTATGTGGTACTTACCATTGACAACGAGGTTAAAGAGGTTATATCAATCTGCGCAAACAGCAGAACAAATGAGATGGCATGCAGAGCATCGTCAAGATGGAGAGATTACACATCCTTCAGATGCAAAAGCGTAGAAACATTTTCAAATGTTGTATCC
The DNA here is from genome assembly GCA_963576765.1 of Draba incana. Taxonomy (NCBI): domain Eukaryota; kingdom Viridiplantae; phylum Streptophyta; class Magnoliopsida; order Brassicales; family Brassicaceae; genus Draba; species Draba incana. Next base: position 4,150,055 of record OY755216.1, read on the forward strand.
GGATTTTGCATACGAGTCAAGAAATGTGTACCTCGGGTTAAGTACGGATGGTTTCAACCCATTTGGGAAGCATGGAAGGCAGTATTCTTTGTGGCCCGTAATCATAACACCGTACAATTTGCCCCCTGGTATGTGCATGCGTCGAGAGTTTTTATTCCTCTCCGTTCTTATTCCCGGCCCTGAGCATCTGAAGAGATCACTTGATGTATTCCTCTAGCCATTGATTTATGAGTTACAAATGCTATGGAGTCACGGTGTCGAAGCGTTTGATGTTTCACGGAAGCAGAATTTTCTGATGCGTGCGGTCCTTATGTGGACTATTAGCGATTTCCCAGCATACGGTATGCTATCTGGATGGACTACTCATGGAAGATTATCGTGCCCGTTTTGCCAAGACAACACTGACGCTTTCCAATTGAGGAATGGAAGAAAGCCATGTTGGTTTGATTACCATAGAAGGTTTCTACCGAACGGCCATCCCTATCGTCGGTCTAAAAGATTATTTAAGAAAAATACACAAGTGGTTGATGCTCCAATTGATGAGATATACGGTCGTACTATATTGGAGCAGTTGAGAGATTTTGGTGCTGAGAAGAGTATATTTTGGGATTTGCCGTATTGGAAGGATCATTTATTAAGGCACAACCTCGATGTGATGCATATTGAAAAGAACTTCTTTGACAACATCATGAATACGGTGTTAAACATCCCGGGAAAGAAAAAAGACAATGTGAAGTCTAGGATGGATGTTTCAAAGATTTGCTACCGTCATTATCTTGATCGTCTTCCCGATGGTACATATCCTTTTCCTCCGTACCGATTGCAAATACAAAAGATAAGAGAATTTTTCCGGTGGATTAAAGACGAAGTTAAATTCACTGATGGATATGCAGCTAATCTGGGTAACTGCGTAGACTCGCGATACCTAAAGTTTATGGGACTGAAGAGTCATGATTGTCATGTACTGATGCAGAGGCTTCTTCCATTTGCTTTTACCCATCTCCTTCCTCAAACTGTCCACGAAGCTATTGCAGCAGTTGGTGCTTTCTTTAGGGATTTATGCACGAGGACACTCACAGTTGAGGGGATCCGCAACTTAGATGCCAATATACCAGTGATCCTTTGCAATCTTGAGAAGATCTTTCCGCCGTCTTTTTTTGATGTTATGGAACATCTTCCCCTACACCTCCCCCGCGAAGCCGAACTAGGTGGTCCCGTTCAATTTCGTTGGATGTATCCTTTCGAGCGGTACATGTTCCATCTAAAGAAGAAGGTCAAAATTTTGGCTCGAGTTGAAGGTTCTATTATCGCACAGAGTATCAATGAAGAATCATCACAGTTTGCGGAATATTACTTTCCGCGGGGAGTTCGTACGAAGAGTAGACGTCCTGCTCGTCATGATGATAGAGGTGAGAGAGTCACGTATGCCGCGCTCATCCCTGGGTTGTTTTCGCAAGTTGGCCGAGTGATTGGGAGAGGGAAGAGACGTTACCTATCACAAGATGAGTGGAGTCACTTACATATGTATATCCTCACGAATTGTGAGGAGATGGCGGAGTACGAAAGGTAAAAACAGAACTTATTTAAATACTTATTTTTTTTTATACCTAAGTAATATATAGGTTTCATATGTTATATATTGTTGTTTGCTTTCAGGATTTACATTGCATTAATACGTCGCTATTATCCGGATATGACAGAACACGAACTTGGAGAATCTAAGGAAACCGAGTTTCCAAATTGGCTGCAATATTACGTAAGTTTTTAAAAAACGCTTATATATCTTAAAATTAGTGAATTAATTATGGGACTGAATAAAATGTTTGTTTATTAATTTGTCTAAATTATTATCTCAGGTTTCTGAAGGAATGAAGAATGGAGAAAGGTTTCCGACATGGTTACAAGAGATAGTTTATGGCCCAAGCTTCGAAGCAACTTCATACGTTCAGTATTGCACTAGGGGATTTGCATTTAGGATTCATGAAGAAAGGTCGAGGCCAAATGAAGATTACGGTATTTCAGCTACAAGTGGTGATGTAGTCTACTACGGGATTCTCAAAGAAATATTGAAAGTGAGCTATCCAGGAATGTTAGGCATGAGGTGCATTGTTTTCTTGTGTGAGTGGTATGATTCGTCATATCCAGAAGGTGTTCAGGTGAGCCAATTTGACGTCACTTCAGTAAATTCTTCTAAGAGACTGCAAAAGTATGACCCATTCATCCTAGCATCACAGGCAGACCAGGTTTGATTTTAAAATTTTATAATACGTGCGTTATAGATAAATAATGATATTGTAATTGCCTAAACTAAATATGTTTGTTTCAGGTATGCTACATTTCTTACCCTAGGGTAACACATCGAGGAGATCCTTGGATTACAGTGACTCCAATTAATCCAAGAGGGAGACTATATGGAGTTGCTGAGCAAGATGCTATGCAACCAACTAGAATTACTCCGATGGCTCCAGTTGGTCATTCTTCAGCGGTGGACCTTTTTGTTGATTTCACTGAATTTGGGGATAATATAGTACATTCAGAATCAGAAGAAGAAGTTGGAGAATTTGATGAAGACGAAGACACAATTCCTTCGGAAGGATCAGACTCAGACTCAGATTTAGGATTTTGATATGTTTGTATTTGTTAACATAACCAAGAATTTCAGATAATTTACATTTTTCAATTTTTTTTTAAAAAAAAATAATGTTCCGTCGGAAATCTGTCGGAAATATATATATATATATATATTTCCGACAGATTTCCGACAGAAACTGATATTTACATAATTCTTATAAAAAATTCATCTGTGTATATATTCTTTTAAAGCATGCGTCGGAAATCTGTCGGAAATATATATATTTTTCCGACAGATTTCCGACGCAATATTCATATCATGCTAACCTTAAAAGACGACACGTGTTACCCTTAAATCTGTCGGAAATCTGTCGGAAATATATTTATTTTTCCGACAGATTTCCGACAGATTTAGGGTTTTGAGGTCAAATTCCTGAATTTCGAGAAGACAAAATCTCGGCATACAATTCTGACAACTAAAGTGAAAGATAATTGAGTAAATAACCTTCTCGATGTTATACAGAACATGTTTTGCGATTTTGTCATGTTTCAACCAAAAGCGTTTCATACAGTTACATATACAAAACAATAGATGTTTACGGAACATACTAAATGTTTAGAATTTGAAAGTAACAATGACCATTATCAAGTATTTTATCTTCCAAATATTGCTTCAACCATGCTATTAACTTGTAACTACGAAAACGGATCATAAACAAGCTTAAAACCCCAAATCTGTCGGAAATCCGACAGATTTCCGACGGAATTGGAGATTTCAGGTAAAAATATGTACAAAATGCTAACAATTTTTCCAAAATAAGCATTTTGGAAAAAAATGTTAACAATGCTAAATATTGTTTAAAAATTACCAATTTTTTCCAAAATGCTAATTCATTAATTTCCAAAAAAAAAATTTCTTAAATTTAATTAACATTTCTTAAATTTCTTCAATTCCTTAACCCTAAACCAACAAAAAAACATTTTTTAAATTTCTCATACCCTAAAACCACAAATCTGTCGGAAAAATGTATTTTTCTGACAGATTTCCGACGGATTTGCCAATTTTTACCCGCGAAATGAAAAATAAACACCGCGAAATCAGTCGGTCCAAAACACGCGGCCCATTTAATTTATTTCGATTTCCGACGGATTTCCGACTGCTTGAAATCTGTCGGAAATCTGGGTTATTACCAGACCACTCGTCTTTCCCGAAGGACACTTCCTCAACCCTCAAAAAACTCACAAATCGCCTCCTCCACCTCTAGCCCTTCTGATATGTCTATTCACGCCGGTTTCTTCGCTGAAAATTGCCCACGAGCCCTAATCTCCCACGAGCCTCCTCCTCCTCGCCTTGTCTTCGCCGGAAATCGCCCACGAGCCTCCTCCTCCTCGCCGGAAATCGCCTCCTCCTCGCCGGAAATCGCCTCTTCTTCGCCGGATTACGTACAAATGGCGGAAATTTCATGTTGATTTTGGTTAGATTTAATATGGATTAGTTTGTGAATTGATTTTTGCTAGATTTAGGATTAGGATTAGGGTTAGATTTAGGGTTTGGGAAGTTATATTATGAAATTTGGAAATTGTTACAAATTTTATGAAATTGTTACTAAATTGTTAGTATTTTTACTAATTTTTACTAAATTGTTAGTGTTTTTAAATTGTTATGAAAAATTAGATTTATGATTAGGAAAAATTAGGATTTATGATTAGGAAAAATTAGATTTATGATTAGGAAAAATTATGAATTTAGATTTAGGAAATTATTTTTTCCATAAATTTTTAGAAAATTGTTAGCATGTTTTACTAATTTTTAAACAATTATAACGATTAATTTAGAATTTTAGAATTTTAATATTTTAGAATTTTAAATTATGTAACAATTACTTAAGAATTTTAGAATATCGAAATAATTGTAAATTTGAAGATAATGACTTAATTTTTGAATTTATATCTATATTTTAAAGAATTTTAAACAATTAGATTTAGGAAAGTTTTTAAAAGGTTTATAAGATTGTTTACAAAACCTTATAAAACTATCTAAAAACCTTATAAAACTATTTAAAAACCTTATAAAACTTTACAAAAACCTTATAACACTATTTAAAAACCTTATAAAACTTTAAATTTTAAATTTTAGAATTTTGGAAATTTAAATTTTAAATTCCACCTCAGAATTTTAAATTTTACAATTTTGGAAATTTAAATTTTAGAATTTTGGAAATTTAAAGAAATGTTTTTTTAAACCATTATATTTTTATAATTATATATTTAACCAATTTCGAAATTTTTATAATTATAAAACTTTACAAAAAACCTTATAAACAGTTTTACACGGTATTTAAATAGTTTTATAAGGTTTTTTTAACAGTTTTACTAAAATTTTTAAAAACTTTATAACTTTAGAATTTCTTAATAATTTTACCATTATTTGCTAAAAATAGATTTTTCATATATTTAAAATATATTATCATATAAATCTAGGGATTACGGTGGTTTCGCCACTGCATCTTGCAGCGGCCAACATCGTCGTCGTCGTGTGAGTAGAGCTCATTCGACTTCGACGTCTACACCTACACCGTCGTCTACACCTCTACAGACGCCAGTGACACCAGCAGCCACCACAACACCGTCGCAGATTAGCGTCGAGGACTTCATGGGTCTTCCTGGACGAGAGAGGTTGACTAGACTCCATCCAGACCAGCTCGGTAGAGACAATTGGTAAGTTTTTTGTTTCATTTCTGTTTTTTTTTTAACAAATTTAATTTAATTGCGACTAATGTTATATTTTTTCCCGTAGGTTTGGTGATTCTCGCAGCGGGATTTCGAAGTCCCTCAAAAAGATGGAAAACTCTTTGCTCAGCCGTCCTTATGCGACGTACACTGCCATGCCACTGGAGGATCAAGAAATGTGGTTTCGCCAATTTGCGGTAAGTCATCTGTTTTCATAATTTTTACTTTCATTTAAATTATTATTATTTATATTTAATTTTTGTTTTTGCAGCAAGAATTTAGGTGGGACCCACACATGACCGCTCTGGTTAGGAGGGAATTCGACTCTTATGCAGCACTGCACTACTCGAAGAAGGTGTTCGAGTGGAAGGATAAGTGGCTACACGGTGAGGTGCCAAAGGAGATGGTTGAGAAGCCGGACTTGTCGAACGGGTTCATCGCCTATTGGCAACTAGAGGCTACCAAGGAGAGCTCTACATATCACTCTAGCAACCGGAACAGACAGCGCAACGGCAAGGGACCTTCCACCCACAACCTTGGAGCTACCAGCAAGAAGACAAAGGCTAGGGATATGGTAAGTTTTTTATGTACGTCTTGATTTTTAATTTTTTTTTTGTTTTATACATTTATATTATCAAATAAATATCTAACAACTGCAGTCTAAAAAGTTGGGTCGGGATCCCAACAACTTGGAACTTCTGCTAGCAACACACACCGACAAGAATGGTGTCGTCCAGGATCAGGTAGCTCGGGAGATTCAGGAGAGCGTCCAAAGAAAGGAAGAGGAGTACATTCTGTCTTAGCCATCCGTGGAAGGAACCCCTCCCCTTACCCAAGCCCCGGACGACATCATCAACGAATTCGTCTTAAAGGTATGTAAAATTTAAAATAGTTTTCATGTCTTTTTCATTTACAATTTAATTTGTTCCGCAGGTTGCTCCGCAGAGCAAAGGGCGGCTTTATGGTCTTCCCGACGATGCAGGATCATCGGGTTCTTCTTGTTACTACAGCGAGACATCCGACCTGAGAGCCAAGATGCAGGAAAAGGACGTCGAAATTGAAGGTTTGAAGACGACGGTCCAACAAATACGAGATGCACAAGCCGCCCTAGAAGCCGAGCGGGAGAAGGAGAGAGCCGAGCGGGACAAGGAGAGAGCCGATGCAACGGATGATGGAGTACTTGGGCCGCAACCCGGATTTTCCGCGGGGGCCCACCATCTAGATTTTTATTTTCAACGTTTTTGTAAAACAATATTACTTTTTATTTCTACTTTTAATTTTATTTTAATTTAAATAATTCAAATTTTAAATTTTAAATTTATATTAAATTAATTATTATTTAATTTATTATAATTTTTAATAATTTCTACGAATACGTCGGAAATCTGTCGGAAATGGATCCGTCGGAAAGCTGTCGGAAATAAATACGTCGGAAGTCTGTCGGAAAGTCGTCGGTTTACATGTAATCGGAACTCGTCGAAAATCAGTCGGAAACAAAATTACCATTTCCGACAAGATAGAAACGACAGACAAATCCGTCGGAAATCTGTCGGAATATGCGTTATCCGACAGACTTCCGACGGATATTTCCGTAGGATTCTCGCTGTTTTCTTGTAGTGATCCTCTCCTCTCACTCTCTCCATCGCCGACCACCGCTCCTCTCTCTCTAGCGACCGCCGATCTCCCACCGCTCCTCTCTCTCCCGCGCCTCTCTCTCCACCGCTCCTCTCTCTCTCTCTCCCTCTCCTCTCCCTCTCTCTCTCCCTCTCCTCTCCCTCTCCCTCTCCCTCTCCTCCTCCACCGACGAAGTCCCTCTCCTCTCTCTCTCTCTCCCGCGCCTCTCCCTCTCCCTCTCCTCTCCCCCTCCACCGCCGACCTTCCTCTCCTCTCTCTCTCCTGCTCCTCTCCCGCTCCCTCTCCTCTCCTCCGCACCACCGCCGTCAACAACCGCCGGAAAAGATGGTAATATTCCTAATTTTATTTGTTTAAAATTTTTATATATATTTGCAATTAATTATTTTTTAGTTATGGAATTTGATATGAAATTTATTTAGAAATTGGTTTTATGACATATGTAGATTTTAGGAATTTAGGAAATTGGTTTTATGAAATAGAATTTAAGAAATTATTTGGTATGAAATAGATTTTTGGAAATGAAATTAAATTTATACTTGATAAGTTATGGAATTGAATATAGATGTGCTAAGTTATATATTTGAATTTATATTTTAGGAATTTAGAAATTGGTTTTATGAAATAAAATTTAGGAAATTTGGTATGAAATAGATTTTAGGAAATGAAATTAAATTTAGATTTGATAAGTTATGGAATTGAATATAGATGTAATTGAATAAAATTTAGATTTGATAAGTGATAAAATTAAATTTAGATTTTATTTGAATTTAGAATTAATAAAATATATTTATGTAAAGTCTAATAAATCTAATTAAGGAGTTTTTTTTGGATGTTAAAATAATTGTTTTTTAAAAAAACGAATTTACAAGTTATTGAGCGGTCTCTTTGACATCATTGCAGTGGATAATCCGACATTAGCCACTGCCTTGCAAAGGATGAATCGTCCTCCACCGCCTCCTACACCTCTCGATGCAACGCAATTCCACCAAGAGCTCGAAGATATCGTGAACCTAAGGACCCAAGAACCGCGGTCGGATTAGCGTTTTATTTTCTTTTGTAACGGATAATTTTATTTTGTTTCGGATAATTTTTAATTTTATTTTGTTTCGGATAATTTTTAATTTTAATTATAATCATTTTGTAACAATAAATTTTATTTTTTTAAAAGTTATCATTCGCCGCTAAATAGATGCCAAATCGATGGTTAATTGGCATCGAATTAGCGTCGAGACCTCATTCATTCGACGCTACTTCGCCGCTAATTTGGCGTCGAACTGGCATTGATTGAATCGTGTGTCGACGCTAATTCGATGCCAAATAACCATCGATTTGGCATCTATTTAGCATCAGTTTAGCATCGATACATTTCGATGCTAAATCGACGCTACTGTACCGTCGATTTAGCATCGAAATATTGTGTCGAATTAGCGTTGAATTTCCGACGCTAATTTAGCGTCGAATATAGCGTCGAATACCATTTCGACGCTAAAATAACATCGAAATAGCGTCGAAAATAAAATAGCGTCGACGATTATGCGTCGAAATGTTATTCGACGCTAAGACGATTTAGCGTCGAATTAGCGTCGAAATATGCCGACGCTAAATCAGTGTTTTCTTGTAGTGTTTGAAACCGTATAATCTGCTTTAAAGAACTTATAATCCGTTCTATAAATCTTTATAATACTTTTAAAAACTTTATATTCTATTTTAAAAATCACACCAATAATTTTAAAAATATTAGATGTTTAAAACGTTATAATCTGTTTTAAACAACTTTATAATTTTATTTTTTAATTTAAACAACTTTGTAATGTTAAAAAAAACTTATAATCTAGTTAAAAGAACCCTATTTCTCTTTTAAAAATAACAGGGAAGTAATCTTTAAAACCCCTTATTTTGGAAAAAAATTCTTTAACACCCTATCTATAATTTTCAATTTTGTTTTGATTTTCTTTTAATCGAAAATGTGGTCAAAGACTAAGGTAGCCTTAATGAATTGAGAATATTACAGGATCCAACCACATAACCTAACCCGAACCCGGATCCAATCCCAAAATATGGATCTTAAAAAAAAACCTTAAGTTCTTTTTTTTCTTCTCTTCCTCTCCCGACAATCATCTCCTTCGTCATACATTTTTTTGTTGATTTCATTCTTCATACTCTCTTCTTCTTCTTGGCAACCATTATCCAAACCACACTTTTAACTCCTAAAAATCATTATTCATGTTGTAATTGTTGAAATTGGAAGCGTAATTTTTTTCATTAAATGATTCGATTCCAGATTGTGAATTTGTGTTTTCTTGATTCGATTCTGTCGATTGTTCTGGATGATTTTGAGAGATCACCATCATCATACCACTTCAAAACCTTTGGCGTAGCCACACCACCGCCATTGGCATCAATTACGTTGTCGGCGTGGCTAAAGGTTCGCGAAACCGGATGGCTCCTCGAGGTTAACGGCGTTCACGTTCCTTTTTTATTTGGAAATGGTTTGTCGTTGCGAGAAGGGTTTTGATTTGTACATTTTTGGGTTTGAAATTCAGATTTAAAGTAAAACAAATTTGGGGTTTGAAATTTGTCTTGAAGTGAACTAATTTGGGGTTTTGGTGTCAAAATTAGGATTTGTAGTAAAACCAATTAGGGATTTTGATATGAATTGGGTTGAAGATTAGGTGAATCCAGTTTTAAAAGAAGATGTGAATTTGCTATGTATACGGTTTTGTTTTATGTGAAATGGAGATTATGGAGATGGAGAAAATCATGTGCGTGATGGAAAAGAATGTGAAGGAGAAGATCATGTGCGTGATGATGATGATCATGTGTGTGATGATGATCTTCATGTTCCTGATTTTACGGAACAACATCAAAAACGGACAGAAAAAGAAGACGAAGGGAGTGAGGCAGAGAAAGAGGCAGAAAAGACACAGAAGAAGAAGAACAAGTAGAGGAAGAGAAAAAGGCAGAGAATGAGAAAGAAACAGAAGGTAAAGAAGAGAAAGAGCCAGAGGATTCACAAGAAGAAATGTTTGAAGTAGAAAATCCATAGACGGCTATGGTTCTTGTCACTACGTCAGTTTACGTACCATTTGAAGAGCAAGAAGAAGAGGGTTCTATGAAGAAGAGGCAGTAGCATACAAAGAAGAAGCAGCGGATGGAGGATGCGGGAGTCGCTAATACGAAGAACAAGAAATCGAAGAAGTGAGAGTGAGTTAGGTAGTTAAAGTCTAGGGCTGGATGATAATGTAATGGTACTTTTAGTATTCTACTTGTGATTTTTGGGTACTTGTGTGTACCTAGGATAATTTCAAGAAATGTTGAGATGTTAAACTTATCATTTATGTTGCTTTCGGTTTTAGCACTACTGGTCTTTATAGGTAATACTGGTTTTAGTACTACTAGTCTTTATAAGTAATACTGGTCTGTACAAATATTGTTAAATTGGTTTTGTTAAAAAAAGATTAAAAAATAAATACAAATATATTAAAATATTAACATGTGTTTTAGTACTATTGGTCTTTATAGATACTACTGGCATGTACAATCAAAACAAACATATTTAACACAAGTTTAAAAAAATAAGAATAAAAAAACAACCATATTTAACATGTGCGCCGTCGTAAGGATTAAAAATATTAAAATTTTACACTCAGTCATACTTAGTATTCTAGTATGACTCATTTACACACAGTTATATTTTCATAGTTTTTACGTTTAATCAGTAGTAATTGAGTTTAATGTACTTTTTCTAGTAGTATTCATATTGTTGTTACACAAATACATATTTACTATCGTTTCATATATTAAAATGTTAGAAAACCCAATATTTGTTTGTTTGAGATAACAATGAGTGATTCTAGTCATACATGAACATATGTTTAAGGTATAGTCTTTGTCAAAAAAATATGTTTCTCTTTAATTTTTGCTTTTTGAAAGTTAGAGGTACCAAATAATCAAATAGACACACGTTAGACAGTGAATAGATGGTACATAAGTGAACTAATCATTAAACCAAACGTACACATGAAGAACACACAAAAGTCTCACAGTCATACATAGTAGTATATAGTAGTATTAGCCACAACATCTCTTTGTCATTCTCCTCATCCATACTAAAGTTATCCTCATCCATACCGATGTTTTCCTCGCGAATACCAGAATTATCCTCATGGATACCATAATTATCCTCATTGTGAATGGTATCCTCGTTATATTCATTATCTGTCATTAAAAACTTTCAAACAGTTATATGAGTTGTATCTAGTTATATCAAACGTACATAAGAAATTTAGAATTCAGAAGCCCACGGTCATACTTAGTAGTACGTAGTAGAATCAGGCAGAAACAATTACATAAAAGAGAAGAATTTTAGAATTCATGAGCACACAGTCATACTTAGTAGTACATAGAAGTATCAAGCAGAGTCAATTACCGAAAGAGAAGAATTTTAGAATTCAGAAGCACACAGTTATATGTAGTAGTATGTGGTAGTATTAGGCATAGAAAATTACCTTGTTGGGATTGGGCTCGTTGAATTCACCACTTAAGTACTCATACATAGATCCTCTTCTTCTTCCTCGATGTTCTCCAGGTGACGTGTAACGTGTTCATTGAGGCGGCCCGTTTGTAGCTTCATCTATCTTCATCTTCCTACTGAGTGCTTCAAGCAACGTCGAATAAGTGCGGTATGTATGGCTAAAGTGTGACTTCGTTCTTCTCCTAGGCACCATCTTATGTTATCACCTTCCCTTGAATAACATCCTCCATAATCAAAACATATGAATGTGCAATTTCCATTCATCGTCCCTTGCAAGAAATAAGAAAATAACAAATATTAAGTACACTCAGTAGTATCAATTATATCTTATGAATCTCAATGATTCAGCTGGCAAAATCTATTCAAATCACCTTATTTATAAAAAAGGTCCAATATTGATATAACAATACACTTAGTAGTACCAGTTATATAAGTCATATCTGTGCATAACAATTACACTCAGTAGTATCAGTTATAACAGTCATATCTCTATTTGCATAACAAATACACTCAGTAGAATCATTTATATCAATCATATCTCTGCAGTTTCGAGATACTCTCAAATCTTATGAATCCGAACGATTCAGCTGCAAAAACTATCAAATCACCCTAAATAATCTATAAAACAATTCCAATATCAAAAATACTACACATAAATACCAATTTTTACAAATTTACAAGATACCCAAAGCATGAAAACTTACAAAGAGAGGAAGAAGGAACCGAATAAAGAGAGATTTAACTGTATAAGGAAGATAATAACAACCTTCAATCACTCTGTTTTTGTTTCAATTGACACAGAGAGGCATAAGGACGATGAACAAACCAAACAAAGAGATAGATGAGGAATCGATCGAAGAGAGAGATGAGGAACAACCAAAGAGAGATTGCAACAATGAGGAACCGAATTGAAGAGAGAGATGAAGCTCTGTTTTTTTTTTCAGAGCCGTACCCAGAAACGAGAAAGAAGGAGAGGAGAGTTTATGTCTTGCCATGTGGCACCCTCCAATTGATTATTAAATTTTATTGTTGTTGTGAATAATTAAATAGTTTTTGTTTATTTTTCAATTAAATAAAAAAGGGGTAAAGAGGAGAAAAGATAGGAGATAAATGGGTTGGGGTTTTAAATATTAAGCTAGGGTTTTATGATTATTTGATTTATTTTTAGGGTTTAAAAGATTACTTATAATTTTAACTGTCGTCGTTTAACACCATTAATTTTAAAAATAATAGTCGTTTAGAACCTTATAATCTGCTTTAAACAACTTTATAATATGATTTAAAAAACGTTATAATTTACTTTAAAAAACTTTATAATCTGCTTTAAATAACTTTATAATATTTTTAATAAAATATCTTATAATCTATTTAAAAGAACCTTATATTCTGTTTTAAAAATAACTTCATCAATTCTAAAAATAACCATTATTTAACATTATTAATTATAAAAATAATAGTTGTTTAAAACCTTGTAATCTGTTTTAAAAAACTCTATAATATGTTTTAAAAAACCTTATAATTTACTTTAAAAACTTTATAATCTGCTTTAAAGAACTTTATAATGTTTTTAAAAAATATTATAATTATTTAAAAATACCTTATATTCTGTTTTTAAAATAATATCATCAATTCTAATAATAACAATTGTTTAACATCATTAATTTTAAAAATAACAAATGTTCGGTACCTTATAATCTGCTTTAAAAAAATTAAAAATCTTATAATCTATTTTAAAAATAACATCAACAATTTTAAAAGTAACCTCTCTTTAAAACCGTATAATATACTTTAAACAACTTTATAATCTGCTTTAAAAACTTTATAATCTATTTAAAACTTTATAATGTTAAATAGATTATAAAGCAAATTAAAATAAAAATCAACAAACTTAGCATCTCTGCTTTACAGTTCTTCTTCCCATTCATTTTCTTGTCAAACACGTCACCTGTTATCATTTTTTTTTTTTTTTTTTATAATCCAAGTGTATGGGTGCCACTTGCCCAAATATCCCCGTGGAGTCCTGGAGGCCCAAGGTGCCATGTTAAATCCCCGTGGCCAACGCACCTGTTATCTTCTCCTTAAGCATATTACTCACCCAAGTCACCAAACTCATGTTGCATCGTACCCTTGTCTTAGATAATTCTCCGAAAAGCCGATTGTCAATAGCTCCAATATCAATACCCGAGGCACCAAACATCAGTCTTCTTCGTTAAATGTCCCTTTGAGCTATACTCTGGTAATTTATAAGCTATCATTAGGTTGTGTGAGTGCTCCAAACTCTTCTATACTCTGGTGATTTATAAGCTATCATTAGGTTGTGTGAGTGCTCCGAGCTCATCACAGGTTGGAGTAGCATTGGAGTAGGAGGATCCTGCAGATGATAAATAATTGGGTTTTTAACGCTTATAGATACTTTTTCCACTTTCCCTAGTTTTAACGCATATGTTCTGTCTTGTAGCCACCAAACAAATCGTTTTTTGAAATCTCCTACGCAGTGCTGGCCCAACATAATTGCCTGCCTAAAACCCAGAAAAAAAATTTGCCCCATTGCAAACGCAACTAAAAAAATTCCATAATTTGCATGCAATGGGGTTCGAACTTGTCCCCAAAACATTGTTATCTTTCTGACTAAACCACTAGACTACAACAGATTTTTACAAAATTGATGCCCCAAAAATTAATAACTTATTTTGATGCCTAAAGCAAAGCTTCAGGTCAGGGCCGCCCCTTCTCCTACGTTCAAATCTGCTTGATCTTCAACTCAGATTTATATTAACAATTCAGATCAAAAGGAGAAGAGAGAATCGGAGCCGAGGTTTTGTTCTTCGTGTTTGGAGAAACGAGGGGAAGGACACTTTTGGTATTTAGAGAAAATGAGAGGGAAAGAAGTATACTTACCGCATAAAGTATCTTCCTCTGAAAAAAGTACCTTTGGAAGTAATAATTCCTATATAATTCGATATAAGAAACCAAAAAACATTACAATGATTCCAAAAGATCAAATAAGCAACAAGAAACGAGAAAGATTCTTGATCAAACACAAGGCTAAAGAATTTAGCTTTCAAGTTAACGGAGAGAAACCAAAAAGGATTCAAACGCACTGTTTTGCCTTCAATTCCAAATTGGTAAAGCTTAATGTTGTTAACTTCAAAAAACTTCAGATTCTCTTTTGGGTATGGTTGAGGACAAAGATAACTGTTTTGGTGAATCAAAGAACAATTAATCAAAATCCTAATTGTAGCAAAAACCAATCACACAGTAATCGAGTAAACACTAAGAGACTCAATCAATGATCTTAGAGCATCATCAATGGTAGTATGCCCATGGGTCTCTTATCTAATTTTTTATTATATATTTTTTACTCAGTTTTGTTCTGTTTTTTGTTTTATTTTTTCACCACCAATTGTTGGCCGCCACGTCACTCATGGAGACATAGAGACGTATACAAAGTCTCCGTTTCCGGAGACGTCCCTTGTTTAATAGGCCTCATTATTGATTTGTTTTTTATTTTTGCAAGGAAGAGACCCAATAAAAGACCCACTTATATACTCCGTTGCAGGTGCTCTTATATGATTGAACAAAGATATAGGGTTTTGAGGAAATCAAAATTCTCGGGTTGAGGAAACCGAGATCGGTAAATTCCATGTTCAACCATCGAGAAATTCGACGACAATACTGAAACAACACCGTCGTGATCATCAGCTTCCATAATCAAACACATCGAATTCAACAAACCCAAATTTTGAATTTTCAGAATCAAACAGAGCAAAATCCAGATAAAATCAAAACTAAAATGAATAGATCACAAAACAAGATTAGCATATGTCAATCTTGAATAGATCGACGGTGACAACAACAGCGAGATCGACGGCGACGGCGAGGATGATGACGAAATCGGCGGGGAGGAAGACGGCGAGGTCGACGGTGATGGTTGATATATCGTGGTTTTTACCGGTTTTCGACCACGATATAAGTCCATGTTTTAGTGTCTTTTGGTGTTTTTGGTATTGTTTTAGTGTCTTTACAGGAACTGGACCGTCTGGAGCATAAAAGATGTTTACTGGAGATTTTGGAGCATTCGCGGAATGAAGTGGCGAAATGCAAATTCGGAGTCACTGTTTGGAATCTGTGTCGAGCGACGTGACTATGTGTGTCGCTCGACATGAAGACTTTTAAAGCCAAGATTTACGATTTGAAGAGTAGTGTCGATCGACACGATCTATGTGTGTCGATCGACACGAAGTTCGTCAAAGCCTGGATTTTCATCAGAAAAGTCCGTTCAAAGCCCGAAGCCTTCAGATGTTTACTTTTATGTTTAGGACGGTTTGGAACTTGTATAAATACGTATTTAGAGTCATTGTTTAGACTCATGCTTTATTTTACGCGTTATTTTATAGAATTACTTAGAGAGTTTAATTAATAAAAGATGTTTTCTTCTATTGCTATGTCTGAGTAATTTCTCTTGTTAGGTTTAGGGTTTTTGAAAGTGTTTGATGAGTTGCAGATTTGATCTGTTTATTAGGATAAAAATCATTAGAAGTTCTTCATCTTAACTTGTTCTTATTGCTGATTTTAGCCTCGCGAACTGAAATCTGATCTAGGGTTTATTAATGCACACGACAGTTTGATTGATAATCCTGAACTAGTTTTTGATGAGCAAAATACCTATTCGCAAAGGGATTTGGCTTAGGATTTTGTGAACAATTGTGCTTGATCATTAATGCTTGTTTGAATCAACCTGATTTCGCAACGACAGTTGGTCTTCTAGGATTTAGACATAGAAATTATTCGCAGCGACAGCTGGTTTGTTTACTTTCGTGTGCATGTTCATGAACTGTTCTTCATTGTCCTAATATCTGATTTATCTGCAATTCTGATTCACTGGAGAATTCCCTGTGCCTAGCGTTTTTCTTTAACTGATTTCACAACCGTTTGTTTTGTTTTGATTTATTTGCTTTTACATTCGTCTCACCTAGCTTAATCTGAAATCTATTGTGTTTTCCTGACTCCCTGTGGATCGATAACCCTAAGTACTGCGATTGACCTCTTAATTAGAGAGAGTCTAGCTCTAGGGAAATTTGAGCTTATCAAATTTTGGCGCCGTTGCCGGGGAGTCAATTTGCCATTAGATTTTTACTACTAGGATTTCGTCTAGGTATTTTATTTTTGTTTTTGTTTTTGTTTTTCTTTCTTTGTTTTGTGTTTCAGGTACATGCGAAACCGCAATACCAAGAGCAGCCAAGACAAAGAGATTTTGGAACTAGGACTCGAGGAACTAGCACGTCTAGAGCGAACCAACTGAAAAGCGACGAAAGAAGCTAAAAAGATGGTTACAAACACGATTGTGTTCCAAAGAGATGGTGGGTTCTTCGACAGAGAAAGAAACCCGTACAATGAGGATGGACAGAGACTGGACGCTGATGGGAATGTGATCGTCGAGCAGATCGATGAAGAACAGCAGCGAGCTCAAGAAGAAGAAGAAGCCGAACAGGCTCGTGTTCAGGAGGAACAGCTTCGTGTCGAGCGACACAACCTGGATGTCGCTCGACACGATGGAAACACAGGCGTCGATCGACAGGGTCAGCAGATCGCTCGACAGGAACAAAATGTTAATGTCGAGCGACACCAATCTCACGTCGCTCGACACGATGCCCAGAACCGTACACTTGCTGATTTCAACTGTCCTGAGCAATTCTACGCGAATGGAGCCGCGATCCGACCTCCAGCGTTTCAACGGAATGACTTTGAGCTCAAGCCTGCGTACTTCTCCTTAGTAGCTCAAGACCCGTTCTGTGGTCTTCCTCATGAGAATCCAATGGACCACATAGAGCGATTCGAGGACTTGGCATCTGCTATCAAAGCCAATGGAGTTTCTAAAGACTACCTGTTCTGCAAGCTTTTCCCATACTCTCTATATGGGGAAGCTAAGTATTGGCTAAGGACGCTACCACCGGGCTCGCTGACTAACTGGATGGATACAAAGAATGCTTTCCTAAGCAATTTCTTTGATGATGCAAAGTCCGAGGACCTGAGATCGAAGATCGCGACCTTCAAGCAGGGCGATACTGAGGCATTCAAGGCTGCGTGGTTTAGGTTCAAGAGCTATCAGAGAGACTGTCCACACCATGGATTCAACGAAGTGCAGCTACTCAATATTTTCTACAGAGGGATTGCGCTGCAATATTCTGCGTCTCTAGATGCTGCGAGTAGTGGGAACTTTAACACAAATTCGCCAGAGGCTGCCTTGAGACTTATAGAGAATCTTGCCAACAGCAACAGTGCTAAAGCCATGGATTTCGAAAGGAGCAAGTCTGGACAGAGTATCAGTGGAAACCAGCTAGCAAAGGTCACTAAGAAGCTGGACACTATGACTAGTCTTCTAGCTGGGAAGAAGACAGTTCACTTTGCGCAAGACGTCGAACCTGCAGGAGAGGATGTGAACTATCTTCACCAGACCGGATTTCAGAAGCCTTACCAGAACAGCAGCTATAGGCGAGACTATGGATCTTCTTCGTATCAGAAACCGCCTCCTCCGTCAGAGAACAGTAGATTGGAATCCATGATGGAATGGCTTCTAGAGGGACAACAGAAGTTGGGTGTGGAGTGGAATGGGAAGTTCGATTCACTCTACACGGACTTAAACGGTAAGATCGAAGCTCTAAGTACTCATGTCAGGAAGCTCGACGTCCAAGTAGCTCAAACTGCAGAAACTGTGAAGAGACAAGAAGGATTTCTTCCTACGAAGACTGATAGGAACCCCAAAGGAGCCTGCAATGCCGTTCTGACAGCAGAGGAGAATTATTTCGATGAGTTCGATGCGATTTTTGGAGCAGCAGAGCCTGTGTCGATCGACACAAATCATGCGTGTCGATCGACACGTGAAGAAATCGCTATTTCTGAAATCGAAGCTCTTCTGTCGAGCGACGAGCCTAAGTGTGTCGCTCGACACGATGAAATCAGTCGTATCGAGCGACACAGACCCCATATCGCTCGACACGCAGGCCAGTCCGAAACTGTTCATCCGAAACTATCTCCAATCCTCGAGGAATCCGTCTATAAGCCGAAGCTACCCTTTCCCAGAGCTAGAAAGAGCAAACAAGAGGCTACGAAAGCCATTTGCAAGAGGATGATTGAGAAAATCATGGTTGAGATGCCTCTTGTGGATGCAATCAAGCTTTCTCCTGTGATTCGCCGTTATGTCCAGCGAATGGTTGCTAATGGAATCAGTCCAGAGGAAGGTGCGCTGCTGACCAGAGATCTCCAAGCAGTACTCCTGAACACAGTTCCAGTCTCCAAAAAGAAGAAGAAGGAGATAGTGGTTTCTGCTAAGGTTAGCGCGATGATCCAGGGCAAAGTTCCTATGAAGTTACCTGATCCAGGAAGTTTTGTACTCGACTGTTCCATCTCTGATGAAAGCTTTTCTCACTCTCTCTGCGATACGGGTTCTGGAATCAATCTTATGCCCCTTTCCATTGCTGTAAGACTTAGGATGACGGACTTCAAGAAGACAAGGATGTCTCTAATCCTAGTTGATCGTTCTAAGAGATTCCCGAAAGGAGTTCTTGAGGATGTGCCTATTAGAATTCAGGACTGCGTTATTCCAACAGACTTTGTAGTTTTGGAATACGATGAAGAGCCTCAGGATCCTTTGCTTCTGGGAAGATCTTTCTTAGCAACAGCTGGAGCGCATATTGACTGTAGAAGAGGAACGATTAAGCTTGACCTTGGTGATGTCATCTTGGATTTTGACATGGACAGTACGAGGAGAAGACCCACAATCGATGGTCAAGCTTTCTCTGTGGATTCATCGCTAGAAGATGAGCCAACTGAGGAGCCTTCAAAAGTCATTTCTGCTGAGACCATTGAGGAAGCAGTTGATACAGTACCATCTGCTGAGGTACTTCTTGAAGAGCCCAGGTATGCACCTTCAGTACTTAATTCAATCTCATCTAATTTCATTAAAGTTGAAAAGGCGGTTACGCGCTCATGCAAGCATCGAGTTTCTCGAGAGCTTGGTTTTTCTAATGAAATTTCAGGGAACAGGAAAGAAGAGGAGAAGCCTAAGAGGACTTCAAAGCCTTTCGCGCGAATGAGAATCATCGTTCCTCAAGAGCTCATAGATCAGGGAGAAGCAATTCTTCAGGAGATGATGGAGAGAACGATGAAGCTTTTCCCGGAGATTGTTTCTGATAAGTCTGGGGGAGCTGTCCAGAAAACTCGAATCAAGCAAGATGCTGCTGGTTCCATCCCGGATAAAGGAAGTTCAATACTTCCTAAAGATCCACATTAAAGTCCTCAGTTCCAAAATAGTCAAGCTAAAGACTGAAAACAAGCGCTTAGTGGGAGGCAACCCACTTGTGAGTTTTATCTAACTATCTACTTATATTTATGTTTCTTTTTCAATTTTACGCTTTGGTTTTGTTTTTGGTGTCGATTTTCAGGAAAACAAACGTTCGAATGCAAGTAAGAATGCTCTTCAGCACTCTGTGTCGAGCGACGGGACTTAGTGTGTCGCTCGACACGAAGAAAAATATACCAGTCAGAATCGGGACAGAAACGTGAGTGTCGATCGACATACAGGTCGTGTCGCTCGACACGACCCCCCTGGTACGAAATCTCACTTGATTTTTCATATGTTTCATTTTCTGTTTATCTTATTTAGCTAATCTCGGATTTAATAACACTGGGGACAGTGTTGTTTAAGTCTGGGGGAGGTAGTTGCTAACACTTGTATTTTCTTTTGAGTTTTTCGTTAAAATTTTAAAATTTTTAGAGTCAAAACCTCTCTTTTAGACTTGCTTTGAACAGCACTCGACGAACCATTTCCAATATAAGTTGATCAACGGTTTTACAAGGTGGGTAACTGGAAAGGGATCGGTTTTCTGGAGAACTCAGAAAGGATGTCAAAGACCCCGCCCTAATGAATCTCTAATCAAGGGCGTTGGAAATCGCAAGACTTGATTCAGCTTCCAAACACTTGAAAGCGAGGAAGGACCGCTCTTGAAACTTCTTCCCAATGACGGATATAACTGTCCTAGATCTGGTGGTAAAGGACTCTCTGTTGAGGAAACCACCATCACAAAAAGCCTCATAGAACAACAATAATGAGAGCTGATCTAGTGATCATAGAGATGCCAAGGGAATAAAAAAAAAAAAAAAAAAAAATCTGCAGAAAAGTGCAAGCCTGAATTCAAATAGGCATTCGGTGGTAAAGGACCCTCTGTTGAGGAAACCGCCATCACAAAAAGAAAAATCAGTCATCAAAAAGGCATGCATCTCTATGATATCTTTAATTGGATAAAGTTTCAGAGGGAAGAGAGAGGGTGAAACGCAGAAAGTGTTAAAGGAAGTAAAAGAATCTAGAAAGTCCAGCGATCAATATTCCCTCGATGAGACCGCACTTAATTGAACTCAAGGGGTATGCGATTGAAAGTCTGAGATTTTCTAAGGGATTTGGAATCAAACTAGAGGACTGCTAAGCTTCTAGGGACACATCGAAGTATCACCAGGTATTAAATTTTGAGGAATGTGGTTTCTTAAGGAGTGAGCACACTGTTTTGCTTAGGGACAAGCAAAAAGCTAAGTCTGGGGGAGTTGATATATCGTGGTTTTTACCGGTTTTCGACCACGATATAAGTCCATGTTTTAGTGTCTTTTGGTGTTTTTGGTATTGTTTTAGTGTCTTTACAGGAACTGGACCGTCTGGAGCATAAAAGATGTTTACTGGAGATTTTGGAGCATTCGCGGAATGAAGTGGCGAAATGCAAATTCGGAGTCACTGTTTGGAATCTGTGTCGAGCGACGTGACTATGTGTGTCGCTCGACATGAAGACTTTTAAAGCCAAGCTTTACGATTTGAAGAGTCGTGTCGATCGACACGATCTATGTGTGTCGATCGACACGACGTTCGTCAAAGCCCGGATTTTCATCAGAAAAGTCCGTTCAAAGCCCGAAGCCTTCAGATGTTTACTTTTATGTTTAGGACGGTTTGGAACTTGTATAAATACGTATTTAGAGTCATTGTTTAGACTCATGCTTTATTTTACGCTTTATTTTATAGAATTACTTAGAGAGTTTAATTAATAAAAGATGTTTTCTTCTATTGCTATGTCTGAGAAATTTCTCTTGTTAGGTTTAGGGTTTTTGAAAGTGTTTGATGAGTTGTTGATCTGATCTGTTTATTAGGATAAATGATATATCATGGTTTTTACCCTGTTTAAGCCATGATATAAGTCCTATATCTAGAGTCTTTGTTATGTTTTGTGTTGGTTTTAGAGTCTTTTCAGGTACAAGGACGATTGGAGCTTAAAAGATGTTTACTGGAGCTTTTGGAGCATTCGCGGAATGAAGTGGCAAAATGCAAAGTTCGGAATGAAGATTTGAAGTCTGTGTCGAGTGACACCATCACTGAGCATCGCTCGACACTACGACTTGAGAAGCAGAAGAATCCGAGTTTGAAGTTGGTGTCGATCGACACCATCTATCAGTGTCGATCGACACCCTGCGCGACCAAGCCCATATTTTAATCAGAAAAGTCCGTTCGAAGCCCGAAGTTTCCAGATGTTTACTTTTAAGTTTCTAGCCGACTTTGTACCCCTATATATGTGTTTTCTAAGTCATTGTTTAGACTTACGCTTTATTTTACTTAACTCTTTGATTTATCTTTTAATAAAACCATGTTTTCATTATTCGATATGTCTGAGTAGTTTCCTTTGTTAGGTTTAGGGTTATTCGAAAGTGTTTGATAAATTGCTGATCTGATCTGATTGTTAGGATAATATCATTAGAATGTTTTTCATCTTGACTTGCTTTTATTGCTGATTTTAGCGTCATAAACTGAAATCTGATCTTAGGATAATTAATAGAAACGAGAGTTTGATTAATTTCCTGATATAGTCTTTGATGAGCAAAATTCCTATTCGCAAAGGAATTTGGCTTAGGGTTTTGTGAACAATTGAATCTAAATTAATGCTTGTTTAGATTCATAGGATTCGCAAAGGAATTTGGTTTTCTAGGATTTATTCATAGATAATATTCGCAGCGGAAGCTGGTTTGTTTTACTTTCGTGTTCATGTTCAAGAACTGTGCTTTAATAATCCTATCAATTGATTTATCTGCAATTTTGATTCACTGGAGATTTCCCTGTGCCTAGCGCTTTTCTCTAATTGATTTACAACAGTTTTTTTATTGCTTTGTTTTTGCATTCTTATAATCTTGCTTAGCATAATTCGAACTCATAAATCTATTGTGTTTTCTGATTCCCTGTGGATTTCGATACCTAAAGTGCTACATTGATCACTTAATTTGAGAGAATTAGCTCTAGGTTAATTTGAGCATATCAATAAAAATCATTAGAAGTTCTTCATCTTAACTTGTTCTTATTGCTGATTTTAGCCTCGCAAACTGAAATCTGATCTAGGGTTTATTAATGCACACGACAGTTTGATTGATAATCCTGAACTAGTTTTTGATGAGCAAAATACCTATTCGCAAAGGGATTTGGCTTAGGATTTTGTGAACAATTGTGCTTGATCATTAATGCTTGTTTGAATCAACCTGATTTCGCAACGACAGTTGGTCTTCTAGGATTTAGACATAGAAATTATTCGCAGCGACAGCTGGTTTGTTTACTTTCGTGTGCATGTTCATGAACTGTTCTTCATTGTCCTAATATCTGATTTATCTACAATTCTGATTCACAGGAGAATTCCCAGTGCCTAGCGTTTTCTTTAACTGATTTCACAACCGTTTGTTTTGTTTTGATTTATTTGCTTTTACATTCGTCTCAACTGATTTATTTGCTGAAGGGCAGAGGATCAACGACAATGGGAATGTGATCGTCGAGGAGATTGTCGAGCCAGTTGACGAAGGAGCAGTGTTCAAAAATCAAGCTGGTGTCGCTCGACACCACAACGGTGTCGTTCGACACCCGAATGAGATTCGCGTCGAGCAACAAGGGAATCAGATCGCTCAACCCGATGGAATGCTTGGTGTCGATCGACGCCAAAATGGTGTCGCTCGACACCCAGTCCAGGACAGACCTAGAACGCTAGCTGATTTCAACAGACCGGACCAGTTCTATGCGAAAAGAGCTGCGATGCGACCACCTGCATTCCAGAGGAATGATTTTGAGCTGAAGCCTGCTTACTTCAGCCTAGTCGCTCAGAACCCTTACCATGGTCTTCCTCATGAGCATCCTATGGACCACATCGAGAACTTCGAGGACTTAGCTTCAAGCATTAAGGCCAATGGTGTGTCCAGCGATTATCTTTTCTGCAAGCTATTCCCATACTCTCTTAGTGGGGATGCTTCTTACTGGTTGAAGCAGCTAGAACCAGGATCGCTGACTACTTGGGAAGACACGAAGAACGCATTCCTGAACAACTTCTTTGATGATGCGAGGTCAGAAGAACTAAGGACGAAGATTACTTCTTTCAAGCAGGGTCCTACAGAAGCTTTTAAGGCTGCATGGACGCGACTTAAGTCCTATCAGAGGGATTGTCCTCACCACGGCTTCACAGACGTTCAATTGTTAGGCATCTTCTACAGAGGAGTAGACTGGCGGTATCAGATGGCACTGGATGTAGCGAGTAGTGGTAACTTCAATACCAACTACCCAGCAGATGCAATCACTCTCATCGAGAACTTGGCTTCTAGCAACAGTACGAAGAATGCTGATTTTGAGAGGAAGCAGATGAGTGAGAACAAGGATGGTGGGAAGCACTTGGCTGAGATGAACGCGAAGCTGGATTCTATGAAAAGTATCCTTGTGGGCAAGAAGTCCATTCAGTTTGCTCAGGAAGTTGAGACAGCAGAAGAAGATGTGAATTACATCAACCAAGCCGGATTTCAGAAGTATGGAAATCAGCAAGGCTATCAGAAGCCCTTCCAGAGCAACAACTTTAACAGAAGCTATGGTTCCTCATCATACCAGAAGCCTCCCGAGCAAGACAATGAGGTAAAAGCTATGCTTGCGCGGATCCTAGACGGACAGCAGAAGTTGGAAGTTACTTTCAATGGGAAGTTGGACTCAGTCTATCAAGATCTTAATGGAAAATTCGAGTCATTAAGCGCTCATATGAAGCAATTGGATACACAAGTTGCGCAAACTGCTGAATCTGTTAGGAGACAAGACGGTTTCCTTCCCGCGAAGACCGATGCAAACCCAAGAAGCACTTATAATGCTGTTTACACCAAAACGAAGGATTATTTCGCAGAGTTGGACGAGATTTTTGGAACAGTAGAACAAGTGTCGATCAACACTGAGCCAGAGCATCGATCGACAGCACTCGAGGAGTTATCAAGGATCGCGATAGAAGAGTTAGTGTCGATTGACACTACAAAGAGTGTCGATCGACACCCTGTCCAGACAGAGCCTGATTTTGCGGTTATCGCGATTGCTTCCGAGGAGAACATCTACAAGGCTCCAGTTCCTTTTCCCAGAGCTAGAAGGTCTAAGCAGGAGGTTGAGGAGAAAATTTGCAAGCGGATCATTGATAAGTTCATGGTTGAGATGCCTTTGATCGATGCAGTTAAACTTTCTCCTGCGCTTAGGAGATACGTCAAGCGGCTTGCAGCTAATGGTATTAGTCCTGAGGAGGGAGCACTGCTGACTAGAGATATCAGAGCGATTCTCTTGAATACTCCTCCAGTACCTAAGAAGAAGAAGAAGAAGGACATGGTGGTTTCAGAGGAAGTAACCGCAATGATTCAAAGCAGGATTCCTGTCAAGCTGCCAGATCCAGGAAACTTCGTGCTCAATTGCTCCATATCAACAGGGCAGTTTCCTCATTCTCTTTGTGACTTGGGTTCAGGAATTAACGTAATGCCATTATCTGTTGCTATTGATCTTGGAATGACTGATTTCAGGCCAACTAGGATGTCTCTTATGCTAGCTGATAGATCCCGGAGATTCCCAAAAGGGATTTTGGAGGATGTTCCAATCAGGATTCAGGATTGCATTATCCCTGCCGATTTTGTGGTTTTGGAATACAACGATAAGCCTGCAGATCCTCTGATTTTGGGGAGATCATTCTTAGCTACTGCCGGGGCTCAAATCGATGTGAGGAAAGGGAAGATAAAGCTTGATCTTGGTGATATTGTCATGGATTTTGACATGGAGACAACAAGAAGGAAATCCACCATTGATGGTCAAGCTTTCTCTGTGGATACATCGCTGGATGACGAACCAATCAAGGAGCCTTCGAAAGATATTCCTGTTGAGATCATTGAAGAAGTGGCCGTTTCAGAACCATCTCCTGAGATACCTCATGAAGAGCCCAGGTATGAACCCCTTGTACTTAATTATGTCTCTTCTACATTCATTAAAGATGAAAAGCCTGTTACGCGCTCATGCAAGCTTCGAGTTCCTCGAAAGTTTGGTTTTTCTGATGGATTTGCAGGAAAGAGAAAAGAAGAGATGAAACCTAAGAGGAGTTCAAAGCCATTCGCCAAAATGAGAATCATCATTCCTCAAGGGCTAAACGAAAAAGGAGAAGCGGTTGTTCAGGAGATGATGGAGAGGACAATGAGACTTTTCCCTGAGATTGTTTCTGATAAGTCTGGGGGAGTCATCCAGAAGGTTCGAATAAAACAAGCTGCTGTGAGTTCCATCAAGGATAAAGGTAGTACCATACTTCCTCAAGATCCACCATAGTTCTCAGTTTCTCGAAACAGTCAAGCTAACAGACTAAAAACAAGCGCTTAATGGGAGGCAACCCATTTGTAAGTTTAATATTTATGTTTTCTTTTCATTTTCTTTTACAATTTTATGTTTGGTTTTGTTTTCGTTTTGGTTTTCAGGAGATTAAACGTTGTAACGCAAGTGAGAATGCTCTTTAGATGAAGGTGTCGAGCGACACCAACAGGAGCATCGCTCGACACCAATAAAATCCACCAATAGATCGACTTGAACTTCAGTCGCTCGACGCGACATATTTATGAGTGTCGATCGACACTGCCTCCTGGTACGAATTCTCACTTGATTTTTCTTACGTTTCGTTTTCTATCTATTTATTTTCACCAATCTTAGGCTTAATAACACTGGGGACAGTGTAGTTTAAGTCTGGGGGAGGCAGTTGCTAACTATGAGTTTTGTTTTGTTATTTTTGAGTAAATTTTAAAATTTTCGCGTCAAAACCTCTGCTTTAGACTTGCTTTGAACAGCACTCATGGACCATTTCAATGCAAGTTGGTTGGTTTTACAAGGTGGGTAACTGGAAGTGGATCGGTTTAACGGAGCGAGTTCAAATTTCTGGAGAACGCCAGAAAGGATGTCAAAGACCCCGACCCTAATGAACTCTAATCTCTTGTCAAGGGCGTTGGCTAATCGCAAGGCTTGATTCAGCTTCCAAACACTTGAAAGCGAGGATGAACCGCTCTTGAAACTTCTTCCCGAATGACGAGTACAACTGTCCTAGATCGAAAAAAAGAAAAAGCCTCATGACCCTGTCTCCACAAGAACACCAGTAATGAGAGCTGATCTAGTGATCATAGAGATGCCAAGGAAATAAAAAAAAATCAAGCAGAAAAGTGCAAGCCCGAATTCAAAAAATGGAGCATCTGGCTCTGGTGGTAAAGGACCCTCTGCTGAGGTACCCGCCATCACAAAAAAATCAATCATCAAAAGGCATTGCATCTCTATGATATCCTTAATTGGATACAGTTTCTGAGGGAAGAGAGAGGGTGAAACGCAGGAAAGTGTTAAAGGAAGTGAAAGAATCTAGAAGGTCCAGCGATAGATATTCCCTTGATGAGACTGCACCTAAATAACTAAGGGGTTTGCGACTGAAAGTCTGAGTTTCTCTAAGGAGTTTGGATTCAACCTGAAAGACTGCTATACTTCTAGGGACACATCGAAGTATCACCGGATTAGCTTTGCAAAGGTATGTGGTTCCTAAAGGAGTGATAACACTGTTTTGCTTAGGGACAAGCAAAAAGCTAAGTCTGGGGGAGTTGATATATCATGGTTTTTACCCTGTTTAAGCCATGATATAAGTCCTATATCTAGAGTCTTTGTTATGTTTTGTGTTGGTTTTAGAGTCTTTTCAGGTACAAGGACGATTGGAGCTTAAAACATGTTTACTGGAGCTTTTGGAGCATTCGCGGAATGAAGTGGCAAAATGCAAAGTTCGGAATGAAGATTTGAAGTCTGTGTCGAGCGACACCATCACTGAGCATCGCTCGACACTACGACTTGAGAAGCAGAAGAATCCGAGTTTGAAGTTGGTGTCGATCGACACCATCTATCAGTGTCGATCAACACCCTGCGCGACCAAGCCCAGATTTTAATCAGAGAAGTCCGTTCGAAGCCCGAAGTTTCCAGATGTTTACTTTTAAGTTTCTAGCCGACTTTGTACCCCTATATATGTGTTTTCTAAGTCATTGTTTAGACTTACGCTTTATTTTACTTAACTCTTTGATTTATCTTTTAATAAAACCATGTTTTCATTATTCGATATGTCTGAGTAGTTTCCTTTGTTAGGTTTAGGGTTATTCGAAAGTGTTTGATAAATTGCTGATCTGATCTGATTGTTAGGATAATATCATTAGAATGTTTTTCATCTTGACTTGCTTTTATTGCTGATTTTAGCGTCATAAACTGAAATCTGATCTTAGGATAATTAATAGAAACGAGAGTTTGATTAATTTCCTGATCTAGTCTTTGATGAGCAAAATTCATATCCGCAAAGGAATTTGGCTTAGGGTTTTGTGAACAATTGAACCTGAATTAATGCTTGTTTAGATTCATAGGATTCGCAAAAGAATTTGGTTTTCTAGGATTTATTCATAGATAATATTCGCAGCGGAAGCTGGTTTGTTTTACTTTCGTGTTCATGTTCAAGAACTGTGCTTTAATAATCCTATCAATTGATTTATCTGCAATTTTGATTCACTGGAGATTTCCCTGTGCCTAGTGCTTTTCTCTAATTGATTTACAACAGTTTTTTTATTGCTTTGTTTTTGCATTCTTATAATCTTGCTTAGCATAATTCGAACTCATAAATCTATTGTGTTTTCTGATTCCCTGTGGATTTCGATACCTAAAGTACTACATTGATCTCTTAATTTGAGAGAGTTAGCTCTAGGTTAATTTGAGCATATCAATAAAAATCATTAGAAGTTCTTCATCTTAACTTGTTCTTATTGCTGATTTTAGCCTCGCGAACTGAAATCTGATCTAGGGTTTATTAATGCACACGACAGTTTGATTGATAATCCTGAACTAGTTTTTGATGAGCAAAATACCTATTCGCAAAGGGATTTGGCTTAGGATTTTGTGAACAATTGTGCTTGATCATTAATGCTTGTTTGAATCAACCTGATTTCGCAACGACAGTTGGTCTTCTAGGATTTAGACATAGAAATTATTCGCAGCGACAGCTGGTTTGTTTACTTTCGTGTGCATGTTCATGAACTGTTCTTCATTGTCCTAATATCTGATTTATCTACAATTCTGATTCACAGGAGAATTCCCAGTGCCTAGCGTTTTCTTTAACTGATTTCACAACCGTTTGTTTTGTTTTGATTTATTTGCTTTTACATTCGTCTCACCTAGCTTAATCTGAAATCTGAAATCTATTGTGTTTTCCTGACTCCCTATGGATCGATAACCCTAAGTATTGCGATTGACCTCTTAATTTGAGAGAGTCTAGCTCTAGGGAAATTTGAGCTTATCAATGGTGACGATGAGATCGACAAGAAAATTTGTTTCAACATAAAATTAGGGTATATTTAATTAAAGGGTATTTTAGGAATATAATATAAGAAGAGTGATATGATTTGCAAAATATTTTTAAAGATTGCATTTGTGTTAAGTGGCATGTCAAAAATGGGATTTTTAAAAAAATTCTCCACTTTTCACTATTTTACAAATAATGATTGATAGATAAATCTTTTTATTTGTGGTAAAATCTATTTGAAAATAATTATTTAACACTTGTATACACGTGTCAAAATCTGATCAACCGACTTGACATGTGTCGCGATCTTGTTAATTATTATGTTTGACGCATCAAATTTTATTTTATAAGAAGATATTATATGCGTTTGTATTCTCTTAATATTCTCACTAAACAATTTTAAACTTCGATAATCTTTTTGACGAATTTTATTTCAACTTTTTCATTATAAAATAATATCAATTATCTTCTTATTCGATAAGTGAGATAGATTACGACGATCTTATTGTAGTATTTTCATTCGCTTTCTGCAAATTGCAAGCTAAAGCATTGAGAATCATTCGCTTCTTACAAAATTTGGGAATCAATAATGTGAAAGAAATCTTATTAAAATTTACAATTTAAGTTTGCAACTAAAATTATAAGTAATTCATCAAATTTTTGGAAAATAGTTGTATATGTAGATATATAAAAAATAACCTAATTCAATTAGGAATAGAAAAAACTATTTATTTGAAAATGTTTGACAAATTTAAATTGAAAAAATAATACACTAAAAAGAGTCAAAATAACTTAATAACAGTGAGACTTTTCTATTAGTGGTCTTGCATGAGATATCATGGTTTTACCGGTTTTTGACCATGATATACGTCCGTTTTATAGAGTCTTTGTGGTGTTTTATGTTTTTTTTAGAGTCTTTGCAGGTACTTAGACATTTGGAGCATAATTGATGTTTACTCGAAATTTTGGAGCATTGCGGAATGAAGTGTCGAAGATTGAAATGGAGAATTGAATTTCCAAGTTGGTGTCGATCGACACCATCTATGGGTGTCGATCGACACCTTGTTCGCACAAAAGAAAAGCCTGATTTTGAAGATGTCCGTTTAAAACCCGAAAGTTCAAGATGTTTACAGTTATGTTTATGACGGTTTAGGAACCTTATAAATACGTTTTTACAGCCATTGTTTAGGCTTACGCTTTACTTTATTAGATTTTAAGAGATATTCATATTAATAAAAATGTTTGCTTCTTTGAATATGTCTGAATAGTTTCCTTGTTAGGTTTAGGATTATTCAAGGATATTTATGAATTGCTAGATTCAGTTGAATTGTTAGGATAAAATCCGTGTTCTAAAATACGGTGTATTGGGCCGTATATACGGCGTATATACGCTATACGGTGAGAACCCGTACTGTTTTTATGCTATACAATGGACCTATACGGTGGACACTAATATGGTCGTATATACGGCGTATATACGGTGTATATACGGTACTGTATATACGGCGTATTATAAAAGAAAAAACTACGTAGTTTTGACAAAGAAATTAACCCTAAAACTAACTATAAAAGACTCGTTTACTTCTCCCAAATTTCTTACGTATATATTCATTGGCTTGTTTAACATGTAGGTACATACAAAGAAACGAAACCGACTTGATGTAGCTAAAATGAACAATCTTGTCTACGTTCAGTTTAATGCAAGACTGATGAACAAAAGAAAAAAGCAAAAGCAAAAGAATATTGACATGTTACTTGCAAATCACGCTACGAATGCTTAAGCATGGATTGTTAATGGTATAGTTGATGACGGAAGGGATATGACTGTGGACGCATAAAATGTTGAAGAAGCATCATTTAGAGCAGATGATTTGAGTGATATTAGAGAGTTACATGAAGAAGATTTCATATCTGATGATGAAGAAGAACTTCATGATATTGATTGTGAATCTGATGACGAGCATATTCTCGAGTTACATGGAGAAGAAGAGGATGAGGATTAGAGTTAGTCGTTTTTATTCATTTCATTTTTGAATTAAGTTCACATTTCTTTTCCATTCTATTCTTTGAGAATTGAAACATCTTTTTTAGTATTTTGCTGGTTTTGATTACTTTGATTTGGATTTTGAACTGTTATGTCATTGATTTTTAATTATTTGAGATGGTTTTTAATACTTATTTAGTTAATATTCATTATTTGTATATATAGATATATATATATATATATATATTTTTTGCACAAAAAATATTCACCGTATAGTTTCTGTATATACAGCCGTATATACATCTATACGCTATACGGTGCCCCACCGTACGTATAGCGTATAGCGTATTTTAGAACACTGGATAAAATCATTAGAAGTTCTTCATTTTGACTTGTGTTTATTACTTTTTCTAGTTTACCTACCTAGAATCTGATTTTAGCTTAATTGATAGACACGACAGTGTTATTGATTGCTAGAACTATTCTTTGATGAGCAAAATTCCTTTTCGCAAAGTAATTTGGTTTAGGGTTTTGTGAACAATTGAACCTGATATTAATGCTTGTTTGAATTAATAGGATTCGCAAAGAAATTTGTTTTCTAGGATTTAGACATAGATAATCTCTGCAGCGAAAGCTGATTGGTTTTATATTCGTGTTCATGTTTAAGAACTGTGCTTAATATTCCTAACTATATATTTATATCTGCAATTCTGATTCACCTCAGATTTTACTGAACCTAACTTTTATTTTAATTGATTCACAAACTTTACTTGTCTTTTACATTACTCTTATCATGCTTAGCATAATTCGAGCATTTAAATCCATTGTGTCACTGATTCCCTGTGGATTTGATCCTTAAGTACTACATCGATCTCTTAATTTGAGAGAGTAGCTCAGGGTAAATTTGAACTTATCATTGCACTTTTCGGGTTTTTTCTGCAGTTTATAAAACTAAAAAATTCAAATAGAAAAATGAGTAATTAATTCAAATTTTTATAAAAAAAAAATAGAATAGTGAAGTAATAAAAACTAAATTATTTCAGACATGAATAGATAAAAAAATAATTACGTGATAAAAAGAATTACTTGAAAATCAAAAAAGAAAACAACCAAGATAATAAAGTAACTCTTAAATTATTTTATATCAATATTTTCGATTTTATTTTGTTATTTTCATGGGTGATTTATTCATTTTTTTTATCTTTTTGAGTTTAATTCTTCACGGCTTATAAAATATTTTATCACAAACCTGCATATAAGCGGGTCCTTCACCTAATTATATACTCCCTACGTTCCTTGGAGATTAAATTTCTAGCATATTTTGGTTGTTTCACAAAGATTGATGTTGTAGATTTTTTATATTTTTTTTAATCAATTATATTTAACAAATTGTAAGTTTCAAGAAATATTGAATGAGATTATTTAAATTTAGAGAATAGTTATTGGTTTATTGTTATGAAAAAGTGTTTGTTGCAAAAAAGTTGCATTAATTACTAAACACAATTTATTGTTTCTTAATTTGTGTGAAAATGCTAGAAAATCAATCTCTAAGGAACGGAAGAAGTATAAATATGCAATATAATTACACAAAATATATAAATAGTTGATTCATATACAAATTAGACATGTGTCGAACAAATAAAATAATTATGTTTTTTAAGATGTGATAAATCGTTTAACAATGAATATTGAATGGCAAAAAGATTTAACAATGAATTGGAAAATGAACAAATTTTATGGGATTGATAATGACGTATTTCAAAGTATTTTTCTTCCATATATTTTTTTTGTTTTAAACGTATGGATTTAATGTTTATTGTAAATTTTGAAAACTGTTACAAGACGATTCTACCACGGACAATTTAATCTGATCCTTATATAGATCTACGACACTTCTTATTTCATGCTTTACGATGGACATTTTATACCTTCAATGCGTAGAATCTCTGGTGAACGGCTTGAAACTCTGGTGAACACCTTATACCTTTAATGCTTGTATTACAGTGGAACATCTCTTGTAAGCTTGTCTCCATTAATCTGCATGATTGGTAATTTTTCTTTTTTTTTTATCAAAGCAGGATTGTTAATAAATCGCATTTGCTGGGAATCGAACCCTAAACCTATTGGTATAGAACCATTGGTTATTCCTTAGCCAATTATAGGCTAAATGAGTTTCCACTCTTTCAATTTATTGAAACGTTAAAAACTAAAAAAATTAAATATTTAACACGTGCTAATATCTATTTATATTTAAATGCATCAGGAATACAGAATTCCAACACTTTATTGCTTTATACTTCCCCATAAACTAATAGTTAAACCATAATGTGAAGTTGTGAACCATGTAATTGAACCAGAACTTTCGGTTGGGGAAATTGGCATTTATGCCAAACCAACCAACTAGCATTTATGAAGAATCCACAATTATGCCAAATCAACCAATCAACCAACCAACCCACCAGAATAGAGAAGAGAGTTAATTGGAGACAGTGTGAGAACTTGAGGTATAATAATGATATGAGTTGTAAAGTTGGTCACTGTTAATTAATATATAAGCTAGCTCCACAAGATTGGAAACACATCAAAAGATGCAAAACCAAATTAGTAAGGAAATGAGTGAAAACCAAAGGAGTGATGATGAGACCAGTGAAAGCCAAAGCAGTGATGAAGAATGGCGTAACAAAGAAGAGCCGAGATGCATTGTTTCAGATCCAGCTCACCCTCACAAGGTCTCCCAGGTAGCCGGTAAAATGACTAAAGACAACTGTTTTTCGTGCGGAAAAATAAGCATTTCTTGGTGTTGTCCGAACTTCCATTTTTACTGCCCCACCTGCCATGTGGAGTTCCACGGTCACTGTCTTGATTTTCCAAGTAAGATGATTCACCCTTATCACCCTCAACACCCTCTCACTTTCACCTTTCTAAACAATGAAACCGGGATGATAGTTGACACCAATTACGGTGAATACAACATTGTTCGGAATGAAATGTCTATAGGATCCCAGAAAAGTTATAGGAGAAAATCCAATATCATGTTTGATAAATGCACTTGGTGTGGCATTGATCTCGGTGAATGGTTCTATCGTTGTCTGATATGTAATTTTTCCTTGGATCTCCATTGTGCCTTAAAAATTCCACCTCTTACAATCCAAAATCCAAAAAGCCATCACCATTCACTCTTCTTGTTCACTCGACCACTTTCATTTCCTTGTGATGCTTGTGGGTTGATCAACTTGTTGGAGCCAAGTTATGCATGTTACCAATGCAATTACTTCGTCCATCAAAGTTGTATCGATTTACCCCGCGTCATAAAGATCACGCGTCACCTTCATCGACTCTCTCACACTCCTTACCTTCCAACCAAAGTTACATCCTGCAAGGTTTGCTACAAGAATGTTGACATCAAGTATGGTCAATATTCTTGCAACCATGGGGATTGTTCTTATGTAGTTCATTCAAAATGTGCAACGCATAGAGATGTATGGGACGGGAAAGAACTCGAATGGGCACCAGAAGAATCTGACGAAACTAAAGATATTGCGCCATACAAGAAAGTAGGTCCTGGTTTGATAGAACATTTTTGCCATGATCATCATTATCTAAAGCTTGGGAAATACGAAGGTACAAGAGACTCAGGAAAGAAATGTCAGGCATGTATGCGTTCTATCACCTCTCATGATTTCTACACTTGTACCAAATGTGAATTCTTTCTCCACGAGGAATGTGCCAATCTTCCTAGAAAAATGGACCATGCGTTGCATAAGCACTCTCTTTTCATAGACCCATATCCTGCGCATGATGGCAAATACGGTGGCTTAGAGTGCAGAGTATGTTTGCGAGAGTCAAGTTGCTGGAAGTACATATGCAAAGAATACAAATGTGAAAAATCTTCTGGCAGTCAATTTCAGGTAGATCTTAACTGCATTTTAGTTCCGGAGTGTTTCACCCATGAAAGTCATGTAGAACATCTCCTATTCATCTCTGGAACCTATAGGGACTGTGCCTATAAACTCTGCCAGGGTTGCAAGAAGGGAATATTTGGGTACCATCTACAGTGTACGACATGCGAGTTTGCTATATGCTACAAATGCTCCACAATTCCAGATGAGTTGTACTACAAATTCGATGAGCATCCTCTCTCTCTTTGTTACGGAGAAAGTGACGTGGATGACACGTACTGGTGTGAAGAATGTGAGAAAAGATTAGATCCAACGAAATGGTTCTACACAAACAAGGAAGGTTGCACTACAATCCACATTGAATGTTTATTCGGAGATTCTGCTTATATGAAGTCTGGTCACAGATTCAATCATTATAAGAAGCAGGTGGAAGTTGTAGGCAATGGTAGTAGCTCTCGCCCCACATGTCATAATTGTCAACAACGTTGCCCACATCCCATATACTTCAAAAGGCTTCTGAATTGGACTGTAAATTATGTAATAGTCGTAGCTTATTGCTCTTTATCTTGCCTACGATATTAGTCAGTTTTTTTCTTGTTTTCGGAATGGGACTGTAATGGGTCATACTGTCTAATTGTAATTCAGTTTGACTTTGAGATAAGCATTGTTTGAGGCTGTGATGCTTTCTTTTTTTTGTCAACAATCTGTTAAAGTTTGTTTGTTCGTTTTGTATTCAGATCACACATATCGACAATCAAATTCTTTCGAATTCAATGATTTTCTTTATCTTTGGGTTTCAGTTAACAATGTTATATGAATTTGTAGATCCAACGAATTTTGTTGTATAGATTCATAATTACGTATAGAATCTGTTGCTGCTAATCCGTCACCATTTAATCCTCTCGATATGGTAAAAAAGTACCAACAAATGAATTCCTAGTTTGCCAAAAACTAGATATTCTTTTTCTCCCCGTAAATGTTTTACCCCATGTGACTGTAAATACTTGAGATATGTCACAACTTGATTATATACACTTCTCAATCAAGAGACACGATGACAAGTAAATTCAATTCATATAGTACAACAACGAATCTGTTTGGCTAATGTTTGCATCCCACAAAAGCCAAAGCCAAGACTGGAAGATTTTAGAAGAACCAAGAATCACAAATATCAAGAGAGACAAAACGCTTCTCAATCTTTTAAAAAATATTGGCTCCTAAGGTTGCATCGTTAGTTACTCGGTGGATGTTAGAAACAACTGGAACAGCACTTGTGCCTGAACCGGAATGAGAGTTTTCTTTTACCCGATTTTGTTTTGTTTCTCCACAAGCACGAATAAACTCATGCGTAATCGAATAGTAGAGCATTTTGGGGATGTGAAGTTACTTAGCTGATGAGTTTCACAGGGTCTTCAACATATTTCTTCTTCATGAGTCTTCTCAGGTTTTGTAGTGTAGTTCTCTGAGTGATCAGGCCGTTTGCCTGTGTCAGCTGATTCCTCTGTGGCTTCGACAATCTCCATACTTGCTGTTCTACTCTTTCTATTCCTCCGCTCCTGCAAAAAGAAAAAAGCTGCTTTCTAACATTTTGAAGATTTTGTTCCTGTCAATTTGGACCATCACTAGTTACAGTAATAAAATTTTATTATTTCTAAAAGAATTCATCCAAATTCAGTGAGTTAAGCATATATACCTCGCGAAAAGGGTTGTCATCAGATTCAAGCATCCGCACAACCTGGCTCATTTTGGGTCGTTTCTCTGATTCAGGATCGACACATCTCAGGGCAACAAGAAGTGCACGTTTCAGAGAACGTGTAGCGGGTTTGGGCTCAATCCTTTGATCAATAACTTCTTCAGCTCTTCTTGTTCCAACCATCATCTTTAGCCATTCAACTAGATTCACCTGGCCAACCAGAACACGCATGTTTCAGCACACCAAATTATTATGTTCATAACTCTTGGATTGGATACACTGACAAAGCAGAGATATTTAGTCTACCTCATTAGCAGGACGTTCATAATCAACTGGATCTCTTCCAGTTATAGCTTCCAGAAGTAGAACACCAAAGCTATAAATGTCGCTCTTCTCATTTAATAGACCTGTATTAGCATATTCAGGTGCTACGTACCTGAAGCATGTACAAAAACCTTTAGTTAGATAAAGACAATAAACCAAGCATTGCCAAAGAGGGTACAGAGTTTAGGCTTACCCAAAGGTGCCCATGACTCTAGTCGTGATGTGACTCTCACCCGAGTCTAAGAGCTTGGCTAACCCAAAATCAGAAAGCTTTGCATTAAAGTCATCATCAATCAAGATATTACTTGCTTTTATGTCTCTGTGGACTACTTTTGGTTCTATTGCTTCATGCAAATAAGCAAGCCTGTGAATTGTAGAGCAGAGTATGTCAATAAAAATGTTATATCTAAAATTTCAAGTAAAAGGGCCAACAACAAGAGTCGACATTTAAAACAACTTACGCTTGTGCAGTACCGATAAGGATTTTCATTCGTGCCTCCCAAGTGAGACTGCTATGTTTTCCCAAGGCTCCATGTAACCATTGTTCTAAGTTACCATTATTCACATACTCATAAACAAGCATCCTGCATTACATCAAAATAGAAATTGATTCATGGGACTAGTTTCTACTGATAGCATTAACTGTAACTGAATTTTCTTCCGGATCTACAATAAAGGATTACTGATGAGACTCACCTATGAACACCCTCTATGCAATATCCTAGAAGCCTAACAAGATTCTTGTGCCGTACATGACCAATCGCCTCAACTTCAACCCGGAATTCCTTCTCAGCCTGTCCCCTAGAGACAAAAATTGTGATAGGATTATTAAGCTAGTTAAAAGGAAACAAACCCCAGGATAAACAGACATTTGATGATCCCAAAAAGTCACTTACAGATTGTTCAGAAGCTTCTTTACAGCAACATCCTTACCGTTGATGAGAGTACCCTTATAAACTACTCCATAACCACCCTCACCGATTACATTTTCTGCAGCAAAACGGTTGGTGGCTAGCTGAAGATCCCTTAGAGTAAACCAATGTCCCCAACCAAGATGAGATATCTCTGGCAAACCAACCAAAGGAGACGCTGTTACAAGTCCGCCATGCGAAAGGGAAGCTTGTCTCCAAGCGGTTCCAAAGCTTCCTTCCTCACCGGAGTGAGAACTACAAGCTCTCTCATGATGATGCACAGAGCTACACTGACTTATACTATCATTATCACTAGACTTTGTTCTTGCCAAATACGACATCATCTTCCCCGAGTTTCTTTCACTCAATTTATCAGCAACTCTGATACATAAATTTTCATTGCAATTCTGAAACCCAACCCTATCATCAACCCTGATATCTTTCGCAACTCGTGGTATTTGACTGAAAGGTAACAACTTGTGAGATGATGATCTCTGGGATTTTCGTCGGAATGCAATCCATAGAGATAAGATACAGAGAGCCAAAATTACAAATACGCCGAGTACCAAACAAATCAATACCCACAGTTTAATATCCTTCAAACCCAAAAACGAGACCCTCTTCGACATTTCAGCACTCAAAGGACTCTCAGATGACATCTTTGGTTCTGTATCCGGCAACAAATCGTCTTCCCTTTACTCACAACTTCACAATTCCCACCTAGCAAACAAAAACATACCATTGAGGACTAAGACTTTCACAAATCCTTACAAACTAAGGAAGAGTACCATATTTTCTTCCTAACGTAATCTGAAAACTGGGATTGTTGGACAAATGGAAGAAACTAATATTGGCAAAGTAAAGCTGCCGACTTAGAAGTCTCCATAACCACATCGACTCAGATATACTGACACATAGAAAAAGCACGCGCAAATTCAGCAATTAATTGCGGCATATCAACAAACAAGTTATGTGCATTAAAGTTTCCACCATTTGTCACCAAACAACAAAAAAGGAAACCCCATTCTCAAACCATTGGAAAAGAATCACTTACGATAGAAGCAGGAGACATTACACAGAAGAATCACAAAAACGCTACCAAAAGAACAATTCAGAGAAAAAGACGAGTTTTTTTTTTTTTTGTTTCCATGAGTTTTACCTTATAGTGTAGAGACTAAGCTCTTCTCCTTAAGATTTATCTTCTGATTAGAAGAGAAGAAAACAAAGAGAAAAAGGTTTCTCTTTTCTTTGATTTTGAAGCAAACTAAAGAGAACCCAATTAGCATAGATACATATAAATGCTGAATAATGAATTGCAATTGAAGCTTCTCTTAAGCTTTTGAGCCCACCCAGAAGAAAAAAAACTCGAATTTAGGTGATTATAATAAGGAATCAGAAGAAAGATTGAAAATTTACTCAACCATTGAATAATGTATCTAAGGATTAAAGTGAGATAGGGTTTTGTAGAGTAGGAATTAGTTTGGGGTTAAAGGAAGAAAAAGAGTTGGGTGAGATTATTGGTGAGCCTGTTCTAAAGCTGGAAAAGAAAGCTTGATTTGCAATTTGAGGAAACAAAACAATAAAAGAGAGAGAAAAAAGAGGAAGAAAAAAGAGCAGTGAAGGGAAAGCAATGAAGGTGGAAACTTTGACAACTGTGTCATTTATAGCTGGTTGAAGAAAAATAAATTATATAAAAATTTTGTTTTCATTTTTAAAATGTAGAAAAATAAATAAAAGATCAAAGTGGATAGAGATTAACAATGCAAAGTACAAAAGGAGGAAGTTCCCAAATGTAGAAACTTTAGGTCCTTATCTTCTCATATACCTAATTGAATGACTTCTTGTTTGACTTCAAAATTGAAACTAAATTGTTTTTTTTTAAATATCACCTAAATGAAAAAGAATGGGGAATTACAAATATGTTATATTTGAAAATATTTTTTACAAATATGTATCTTCAAAAATTTATTGCAAACTTGCCACATTTTATACAAAACGACAAAATAATTAAAAAAAAATTCTTTCTCAAAACTCAAACTCTAAACTCTATCCCAAAAACTATATCCTAAATATAAAATAGTTAATACAAATCCAAAAAATATAAAAGTTAAGTAAAAAAAAATATGTTATTCTTGCAAAAAAAATGTTAGAAATTTCGAGTTTAGATAATGAACTTCTAAAACCATTTGTATAGTAGTGCTTTTCTATGAATCCCCCAATATTTCCGACTATGTATCACATTATTGTAATTTTGTTTGTATGTCTTATAAGTACAATACAGCATTTGTCACATGCAAGAAAAAGCCAAAGAATAATGAAATTTAAGTTTCATCATGTATGCCTCGGACATTTAATTGGTGCGTATCAAGCAATAACTATACAATATCAATTTTTTAATAATCATACAGAGATACAAGTCAAAAAAGAATTATCGAGTTTTCATGATGTAGAAACAAGAACTTATAGGAGTCAATTCAATATTTACTATAACTTTAGTTTATACACAAACTATTGAACTACTGTAAAACGACACCGTTCTAGACCCGAAGCTTGTTGCTTATGACGCAAGAAACCACATAAAACTGAGATTTTTTTTAGGTTACTTGTGAGAAGAAGCTGCTTTGTCTTTCCGACCAGCGAGGATCATAGAGATCTGAAGACCTCTGCTAAAAGCTTGATTGAAAAGAAGACGAGCTTGAAACTCGGAAACAATGGGGAACCAAGAAAGAACAGCGATCGGCGCGAAGATAACAAGTCCCATTATCTTCTCATACGCTCTTCCTAGCTCTTTCACCGAGTCCCAAATCCCTAAAGCTTTGATCGGTGACCTCAGTACTTGCCCTATCTGAAAACAAACATCCAATTGCAAATGATTCTATGTACAATTACACAATGCAAGTGTTGGTATTATGATTTTGATGAGGTTTTGACGAATGTTTACCAGAAGAATAGCCCAACCGGTTGGAAGAAAAGCAAGAATGGAAGCAGAGAGATCAGTGAGTGTGAGTTGACACACCACAAACAACAAAGTCATGACTGACAAGAAGCCGAGGAAGAGAAGCGCCTTAAGAATCCTGAACATAAGCTGAAAATCCGTTCCAAATCTTCGTCGGCCCATCGATACCATCTGATACTCAAGAAAATATCAAAAGCAAAGTAAATTAAGCTTTATATAAGCATTGATTTATAACTACATCATATAATTTAAACGAGGTACGATTTGGGAAACCTTTAGAACGAGTAATGATGCGAGCAAAACAACCCAAGAGAGTCCATAAACCTACAAAGAGGAAGTGAAAAGATTTAGGCTACTGGATTAATTGACATATAAACTGAAAAATTATGAACTTCATTTACCAAAAAGCTTTTGCTGCCTTGAGCGATATTGAGCTGGTAAACAATACCGTACTGATAAATGAAAAACCGAAGAGCAAGTGTGATTTCCAAAATCCTCCCTCTTATATTAGTATGTTTGAGATGTTCTTGCTCTAGATTCCACCACGATTCCCAGCTTTTATCAACCGGGATACCTATACCACCACGATCGTTAAGCCACCGTTTCCAATCAGTCCAATCATCAACCGTCTTTTGCCACTCAAATCCTGAGGGGTTGAATATGAATGGTGCAAACAACCAAGAGCCAACCATAAACCACATCGAGACCGTGATATACAGATAAAGATTTGAACTTCTGTATGAATGACCATATACTTGATAAACAACCAGCAATACAAGCAGCTCTAGTCCCTTCACAAAATGACTTCTCGAGTACAACCTGTAGTTTTCAGCAAACTTGGCGTGAAAAACGACAAAACCACGCCCCGTTGGTCTATATTTGGAACCGCCGTGTAAAATTGTTCTCCCATAATAATGTGACTTTGTCCCAAGCTGGAACGTAAAGAAAACGGAAGCTAGCTGCAGCTGCATTATGAAAAAATCGACAATAGCAGAGCGAAACCCTTTCTCCAACCCAATTTCCATTACCATTGGCAACACCATCAAGAAACCCAGCTGAAATATTGACTGTGTAGCCAGAGCTTGCTCAAGAGCCTCGAGCTGATTCGGGGTTGCGAGCCGTAGGATCTCTTCCTCTGATCCACTCATAACCATGTACATTCGTCCATACAAGAATGCATAAACCGTAAGCACGGTGAGCTGAAACAAACACATGTCAAAACGTTATTTATAATAAAGAGAAGACTTGAAGATAGTTATTGTGGGAGCCATACCATGCTACTGAAATAGAATCCAATGGTCGTAAAATAGAATGAGAGCATCCTGTAGAAGTCAAACCGATGCCCCAAACGGTAAGCATCACGGCTTAGCGTTTGCTCCCCATTTCCATTTGCTACTTTTGCTTCGAAAATTGAGATCGGGTTCAACCCGACATCCCGTCCCTTTCCGACTTGTATATACTCATGATGCGTAACATATCCCCCACGGAGAGTCGAATTGAAGCCTATGCACATTAGCAAACAAATCAACAGGTACACTTATTTTGCTTGGAACCAAACTGTCAATCCTCTATGCTTAATTATTAAACATTTAGAGTACAAAGATCATGCCGTTACCTCCGAAAATATCCTCACTCAAATTTATTACTTTTGAAGCCTTGCTCACACCACCCCTTGTTATGTGAAAGATTCTGTCAAATATGTCAGGATGGCCATAATGGAAACGGACCCTGCACCAATATGAAAAAGGAATGAGTCAAAGATGTAAATCAAAAACGATATTTTCCACTGTTGAAAAGGTTTAACAACCAAATGCAAACATGGTTCTTTCTTTGAATCATCAGAGAGTCTACTCATTGTTGATATAGAGACAAGGCCATTGTGTCAAAACGAACATTTAACTTAGAATTTTTTTTTTTGTTACAGCAGCGCTCTCTTTAGATCTTTACAAATTTGTAGAAATAATATTTCTAAATAGAACAGTAAATGGAAAATAATTTAAAACTTGAAGAATATACCTCAGAGGGTTTGCCAAAATTCTTTGGCCAATTGTCACAAAACTACTCTCCTGATTGGACATGAACCAAGCTAATGACGAAACACTATACCAAGATAGGGAGAAGAGTAAGTATATGCCCACATTTCTTAAGAAGAGTTATAATACTTCCATAACTTGAAATGTTTTACAAACTAATATCTTGCAAGGCGAATGTACCTTCCAGTAAATATATGTTCTCGGAGACCCAAAATCGTTGGTTTGCGTCTGCCAACACGCTCCTTATTAAATTCCTCCAACACATTTCTTAATTTGAAAGCTTCTTCAAAGTAATTGTCCTGCACAGAGACTACCCATGAGGATACAATACTCAATCTACCTTTATGAGAATGAAGAAGAGTACATACTTGATTCATATCTATAGTTTGTAGCGCTTCACCACGTGTAAATATGATAGCATGATTTTGATTTTCCGGTTTTCCTTCACCAATCTCAGCTGGAGGACCAGGAAGCTTGATGCGGTAGATTTCCTAATGATGGAAAGACTGTTCACGTTAAGAAGAATTACATGTATAAAGAGAGTATAATGGAAAACAACATTTATAAAGAGTATAACAGATCAAAAAGGGAGAAGCAAGATAATATTATTTTCATGTAAACTCCATGGTTCGGATTAGTACAATGATCAACATATATGCATCCTTTAAGTCAACGTAATTGCTTTGGAAATCCTTGTACCTCATCAAACTTGTTGCCTCCTTTGAGAAGTACAGAGTAAAAAACCTTAGGAGATTTTGCATCTGCTGTTTCCTCCCTCTCATCTACATAAGCAACCCGTAATGATGGATATCTAGAAAATTGACACGGTTA
Source organism: Draba incana (assembly GCA_963576765.1). Classification (NCBI taxonomy): domain Eukaryota; kingdom Viridiplantae; phylum Streptophyta; class Magnoliopsida; order Brassicales; family Brassicaceae; genus Draba; species Draba incana. The sequence continues at coordinate 4,193,837 of OY755216.1, forward strand.
GAGCAAATAAATCAAAATTAATGTACGTCGAAATGTATCCAAATTTAGCATACTTCAGCATGAGCTGCAGAATATTCGTGTAGCAACTCCGGTTGTGGATATCACCGGACTTTTTCTGATTTCCGTAAACTTGACAAGAAACAACATAAGTGAACTTCAGATCTGCAAGAGCTTTAGCACGTTCCAGGAAAGCCTTCTGATTATCATCATTGGATGCCATGGCCTGATGGACACTGAACTTGGCTGCAGAGAAGTAGCAAAATAGTAAATAAAGAATCTCCAGTTTTGGTTCCAAAAGCTTTGATAGGTGCATTGTAAACTGGCTCAGAAAGCACAAACCATTTTCCCCTGCAACTTCCTGGTAGCATTGAAGCTCCAGAGCCTGCCTATAGTACATCATACCCCTAACTGGCAGAAGTAATCAAAGAGACAAAGATTATTATGCATATAGACAAGACAGTAATAATTAAGAACAATATGGTTTACATTTTTAAGCATTTGTACCTGTTCTAGCTAGCGTCTGACCTCTGTAAGATACCCACTCCCGGAGGAACTCTGACTTATCTTTCTCAGGAAGCTTAGGATCCTTTACGCGATCCAAATAATTGGTCCACTCGTCTAGTTCACGTAAGATCAACTCAGTAAACCTGAATTTTTGTTGGAAAAAAAGTTGCTGGTTTTATCAACAATCAAGAATGTACCAGGATAAATCTTTTGTAGATAAAACAGTATTGAGATCCCATCTTCATTCTCCTTGTTAAGCTCTTCCTCCGAATATAGAACATCTTCTTTGTAATAAGGAGTTAAAACACTGAAACATGAACAAAATCAATGGGTATAAGTCAGATACATAAAGAACGGATCTAAACAGCTAAATGAATCTCTGTAAATTAATACCATTGACCTCATTGACTAATTTCACTCTGTTATCAAGGGAAACCCATTATAAATTGACTGAATACTGAAACAGAATCTAGTCTACACCTTTTAAATAGAAGACACAAATTTTACTTGATGGCATTACAAGGGCCTATTGCATTTGAGAAAGAAAATGGCTCCTAATCATTTGTCTGAAATACGGATGTATAACTCTTCACCCTAATATGATAACAGAATAAATTATACATTCAAAATATTACAAAACGACACTCCATAACAGATTGGTATTTCACCTGAACGAGAGCATATCTCGTATTCTTGGAGCTTTAGGCATATTCATAAACAGAGAATTAGCAAAGAATGTGATACGGCGGCGGGCTTCCAAGTTTTGAGGAACATTTATTGCAGATTCTTTGACAGATAAGAGCAAATGAAGCCGAACCACCTACAAAGAAGAGTCAGACATCATGCAAGATACAACACACCCAAAATTCTTCCAGTGAAGAGTATTAATTTGCTCATGGATAATCACCTTATCCCGCCAGCATTTGTCCTGCATCAGGTGAATATTAATTTTCTCAAACCTCTGTTCTTTTTTTTCATTTTTGATGTCAGGGGAGTGAACACGAGCCCTTTCAAGAATCCTACACGAATAATAAATGAGAGGACGTTATACACTACTTCTGATGACATATGTTTATAGAAACAAAATGAATCTTCTACTGCTGAAGGGACTTGCTATACTTACTCATGGCCATTAACTAAGAGATCTTGAGTGATTATTTCGATAACATCCTGGAACACATTAATCAGTTGAGACTTGTATGTGCCCTCGTCTTCATAGTCACTTAACTGTTTACATATTAGAACATAAGTACAAAAAAGGTTTCATTAGTTATTGTATAAGTTATGTAGTGATTGAGTAGACTACATATATTGATATTACCAATATGCTTAGAAATTTCTCCAGCTTATCACTAAGTAGCGGTAATCCACTCATCCGGAAGTCATATATAAAACTCTGTTGCTCTATGCTCATGTCCACTTCTAAAAACACCTGTTTCATGACCCTAATTCAAAGAGAGAAAAATGTGAATCCATGAAGTAGGGCTCAAGATTGCAAATATGATAGGCAACTTTCACCACTGGTATACCTTCGATCTGCTTCATCTTCCAGTAGAGCAGAAATTATTTTCTTCAATGTCTCATAACTCTCAATAACAGCATAATACATGTAGCTATCTCCCTTAATCTTCCTAAATAGTTCAGCATCCTCTTTTCCCCTGAAATCTTTTGCCATGTCCACAGCAATGGGAATCTACATCGTTGAAAAAACTAATGAACTTTTAACGAATTTCATTGAACTCAACTGTTAAGTATCTTAACCAATTATTTCTTACCTTACTAGCAAGCAAGAAAGGTGGCCACTGGATGACAGACACATTACCGGATAAAGATGGTATAAGCAGCAAATCCCTATCTCTGAGTTACAGCACAAATAGGAAATATTACATTGCAAATAAGCTTTGCTTCACTGAACAAAAATGTTATCTAAAAGAAGAGAGTCAAACCTGTCACTGATCTTATCCTCGCTTCTCATAGAGATAATGAACTCGTTCCACACCTGGGAGAAATTAGTGATGTTCTTCTGACCCAGATAGTCAACCTATAGCTCATATAGAGAATCCATCAATGCCAGACAAAGGAAAAACGGTGTGATCTACCTTTCTACAAGTATAAAAGTACTTATCTGTAAATTTGAGATACGGAAGTACAATAAAATTATAAAAAATGCAGTACCGTATGTTTTCTTTCTCCATCTTCTGATGGCATGAGGCTGTGGCTGAAGGCAATTGGTATTGACTCAAATCTAGACCGCAACATCCCAAGAGTCCGTATCTATGAAAACCCAAACATGTCAAGAAGTAAACATTACTAGAACCAAACAGTTAACTGAAGTTCTATCAAGGGCACTATCATCTGCTAGGTTGCACAATAAGTAGCAATGTTTATTCTTGTGCGGTATTTCTGAGGGTAAAATAATTCTTACTTCTCCCAAATGACTGAAGGCCCCATGTATGCCTCCAAACAGAGTGGAAAAAATGGCGTACCATATTTGAGTATCCATCAGGTAAACCTACTCAAAATATAACACACAAATAAGTAAGCCATATATAACATCAACTGTTTTTAATTTTTAATCTCTACTTACCAGAACAATTGGAGCCCATACAGCAACAACCACTCCAATGTGGCTATTTGCTATATAAAATCATAAATTAGTTAAGGCAAGCGTAATGATATGTATAATGCAACAAGAAAGGAGGGTAACCTGAAAACTTACCATGTGGAAAAAACTCATGCCACTGGTATTTATCGAAGTGCAAGTTCATTATCATCTTTGTTGGCGTAATAAGGGGTAGTATCTGTTTGCACGATATAATGATAGTCATCAATGCATAAAGTAAAATCACGGTACAAAAGTAGACTCAGCAAGGTCACGATGTGAATATAGTTCTGTCATGTCTGGCATAAAGAGTTGCATAGCAAATTAAACCTTTATCTAGAACAGACACAAATTCATAGCTCGCATGTGTATGTAGACAGACGACATTGAAGTAACTATAAGTTAAAGAGAGTGAGATAAAGGCAAAGCCCAGACCTCCACATAATAGTTGAAAGCAAGCTTGGTGCTCAGTAGCATAATCCAGAAGGAGGTATACCTAAGCATTAGAAATTGCGCTATATGAGACCAGGCTAGTATAAGAGTTAAAAGAAATATTTGTGAAGTTAGATAATGGTGACATGAAATGTGGAGATTACTCACTTGAAGAGAGAGCACATGTCCTCATGCATACCTCTTCCAACATATAGTTTCGGCTACAAGATGGAAAAACATAGAGAAACAAAGATCACAAAAGTGAAAATCAGTATACTTAAGAATCACAAGAATAGTTTAATACTTGCCTGAGCCCACCACATTATAATCTTGATAACTCGCATGTTTGAACACTCCATGATTCTTCGGAATGGTGGGACGAGGAACAACAAAGAAGCCAGTATATTTGGTAACACGTAAAATGAAACAGCGTACGTATATAAAGACTGATCCTTCCAATCCCCAGTCCAAGTGCTGAAGAACTTTACCACTCCAGTTGGGCGTTGGACAGACTTTGAGTAAGCAATCGGAAGCAGCACTGCCCACATAGCTGCTACTGCGAATTTCAGAAGGTACCGCAATATCTGGGAGAACTTGAAATTCTTCCAGGCATTGAAATTAAGGATAATATCCAGTGCGGCTATATAGAGAATTTTGAGGAGGGGAAAAGAGAACAAGGAGCACTATTAGACCATCAAATAAGAAAAATCTTCACTAGTAAACAAGAAATGACAAAGGCAATCACAACCTTGTAAAAGAGTCAGATACGCAGAAGTAATAAAAATAGTTAACACCGTTTTGAACACATCCTTGTCAAAAATACCACCAAGGGACCCAGAACCATTCCATCCAACAATTACCATAGCCTACAAAAGATAAGGAGAAACCTGAATATTTAAGACATGTAGTTTTTAGACCAATCAACTCTTTTACAACACTAAATTTACCTGAAAAGCCATGATAAAGAATATCCACATTCGATCAAAACCTCTAAAGAGATTCCAGAATGTGCGGACTTCAACAAAGTTGGTTTTAGGCTTGCTTTTCCCGTAAGTGACTTGATTTAGCCTCTGCAATACATTAGACCTACATGATCATGTTTCTATAGATTGCAATATGGAAGGCTTACAGAGAGATCGAAATGTTCATATTGCACCTTACCAAAGTTAACCAAAATTAGAGCTATTAAGAAGCATATAAAATATACCTCGTTCTGTGGGGTTATCTCGTCAGAGCTTAGGAAAAAATCTGCACTAAGGTCCAGAGGCCATCCTATCTTGAAGCACTTCCTAGACCTTCAAATAGACAAAGATTTCAGCAATCAGAAACTTTATCAAGCACGCATGTCTGCATAATAGTAAAGAAAATCACCAAAAGTATTCATTCAAATCATCGTAATTTCTCCACTGTGAATGGCTTGCTGTGCCCCCCTTGTTCCTTCTAGCTTCCTTCAAGGTAAATACAATCATTTTCAGTCAAAATATAGTGTACAGTAACTAATAAGAACATACAACATGGGTGACCTTGATATACTTACCTTGCGTATGACCTGATAGATCGGAGTTATAACATTTCTCAGAAACGATTCTTCATCAATAAGTTCTTCTGTTTCATATGTCTCACCACTTACAGCTTCAACATTGCTAAACAGAATTCCATAGACGTCATTTGCCATCTTAAGAATAACAACAACAAAAACAAGCAAGAAAAGCATTTCAAACCATTCAGAACCTGAAGAGAGTTATGCATATCTAATTCACTGAGAAAACTTACATTATGGAAGATGTAGCAGATACATTCAGGCAAAAATCTAACATTTGAGGCTTCACCCCATATCAAAAGGTACATGGACGTATAGATAAGCTGCAGCTGCTGTACATCACATTCTTCCGGAAACCTTTCAAGAATGAAGTTGAAGCATCCAACATCAAATTCAGATATGTGACCCAAAGACAAAACATAATAAAAAAATAAAAATCACTGGAACGTATCACGTTTTCTGGATAAAGAATATAGCATACCTCAGATTAGACTTAAGATGCAAATATTTACACCACGAGCAATAATTTTCAAAAGTTTTGTCCATCAACTCAGTCACTGTACTTGGTTTCAGCTGCAAAAAATTTACAGCATTACTAACAAATAACGATACAGAAAAATGTGTAGGAGACAAATAGAAAGCAACCTGACAACGATGCTCACCTCATCATATTCTTCACTATTTCTTTTTCTAATATCAGCATTAGCAAGAAGCAGTATTATGTGCTCCCTCTGATTCGCCACGTTCCCTCTCTTCAGTCACCATATGAAGGGAAACGAGAATGAATATGCAACGCATAAGAGCGAAACGACAATAAATATGCAACGCATAAGAAAGAAGGTAAAGAAAAGGAATTGCAAGAACATCTAAGTATGAATTGCCAAATCGTCTGAAAATATGTTGAAAGAAACTTAACCATGTGACACTCAAAGTTAACATTATTCATGCGATTGATCAAAATTGGCATATTTGTCTCTTGTACATTATTTTGACAGACACTCTAAAGCTAGTGGTATGGTTCTATATACACCACTCTACAGAAAAAAAGTGATATAATTACGAGATTTACCCAATTTAGAAAGGACACAAAATGCAAACACTATGTGAACCTAGCCATCAAATCATCATAACCACAATAGGATTTATAAAAAATGAAAGTACATAAGGACAGTTAAGTAGCACATTACCTGAAACCCAAACTCAGAAGCAAGCCATTCAAGTATGTCATTAAAACGCCTAGTTCTAGCCTTGCGCATTTCATCAGGGGCATTGGATGGCAAGTGAATTCTACGTCGAGGAAGATTGCGCACATTACGAACAGCACTGAAGGCAGCCTTGACCTTTTTTTTGTCAAACCACATAACATGACAAGAAAAACGAAGATTGTAAATATTTCTCTAGCATACTAATCTCATAACAGTCACCTTGAGTACAAACAAACCTCAGGAAGTTCCACAATTGCTGGTTTAGTCCCTACAGCATATAAAGGAAGAATGTTGTAGTGCTCATATCTATCCCTTTTCTTCTCAACTTCTTCAGCATATCTACGGGTCTAAAATAACAGAAGAAGGAAACAAACATATGAAAATGAACCTTCACAGAGCAATCTCAACAAATAATCATTACAGAAATTTCCTATACAAATCCAACCTCATAATCCACTTTTGGAGAGGGTACAACAGTCTTCAGTACATCATACAACACCGAGGCAATTTGATAAAGCCTAGCCATCTCCTCCCTTTAGCCAAAAAAAAAAACAAAAGACCGAAAACATAAGAGTACGGCTTAATACCACCAACACTCAAGCTTCTTAACATTTTTTGCCAGGATTTAGGAAAGTACACTCACGGTTTTCTTGATGTTTCTCCTTCTTTAATATGTTTCTCATAGAAGTTCTGGTAATACGCCTGAATTTCTCTCGGATCGTTTTTCGCCAACTGAGGCTTGGTTTCCTCTTCTTCCTAAAACAAACCGGCCGCGTCAGCTCTAAACGATTAAGTAAAGTGGAAAGCAAGTATATAATATACACACCTTCTCAAGTCTATGTAGCAGATAAGTCTTAAACTGACGAACACCTCGTCCACTCGATGTAGCATCCATCCTATGAGCCTTCTCAAACGCATGAAAACGGCCTGGTATATACGAATAATTACACGTTACACAAATTAAGAACCCATCCTTAAATATAAATTGACTAAAGCAAACAATACTATTGCCAATTCTCACAACTATTCAATGAATTAAACAGAAACAAATTGAAAAATCAAACTCACAGAGATAAGCGACACGAGGATTATCCTTTTCGATTTCGTTAGCAACGCGAAGAATCGGAGCAATCGAAGCTAAAGACGAAGGAACAAGCTCACTATCCATAGCACTAGCATCTTCGTTTGGTCTATCAATCATCATAGTCGTCGCACGCGACGGAGCCACTCTCCGCGACAGAGACCGCGGCAATCCCGCCGTTCCACTCGAACTCGCTTCCATATCCGCCGCGAATCGAAAAAATCAATTACTAACTCAAAACCAAACAATTTCTTAGTCAATTCAACGATTTCACTGAAATCAAAGTAATCGATTATCATATTCGAATAATCGATCTGCTTTTGAACACACTTTATAGGAAACACACAAAAAAGTAAGAGATTGATAAAGAAGAGGAGAAAAAGGGTTTTCCTTCGAGAGATTGGTTAATTTTAAATCTATATCTCTGCTTTTTAGCTTTATCATCTTTTTCTTCACTCGCTTTTTGCTTTCTTCTCACTGGGTATAGCACGAAGCTTTCCCTCAAAATTCTTTTGCTTAGCGAGGAAGGTTACAGTGGAGGAGAAGACGAAATCAGGAAAATACAATTGACCACAAATATCCAAAAAGATCACAACGGCTTTTTTTTTATTTTGATTTTTGCCAGATCCGTCAATTCCACGCTAAAACGACACCGTTTCATTGATCTTCATTTATTTTCGTTTTTTAAATAATTCGCGCTATAGAATTCGGTTAAGGAAGTGATAGACAACGTTTCGTTGAGCGTTTTAAGTCCAGGCGCTATTACGCCGTCGTTTAATTTGTGAATTTGTTGGGCAGTTAAACGACGACGTTTGGAAAGGGAGACAAAGATGAAGGGATTTAATATCGACAAGTGCAACATATGATGCATCTAATACTGAGACAACTGCAGTCAAAAGAAAATATTTACAGAGATTTTATCTCGGATTCAACCTCCATTTCTATCTTATAAACAAATTTTTGTCTTCCAAGGCGACGCAGAGAGAAGACAACCAGCTTGTTTCCACTTTCATTAACTCCAACACGAGTCACGACACACACTATCCGGCCTGGAACCATTCCGCAGTTGCACGAGGTTTTTTCACAGTAACTAGAGAAGAAAACATTTGGCGGATTTTCGCTTCAGGCCATCGTTATGATGATTCTTTGAGTCATATTGGACTTGCCTTAGAAACCTGCACCACCAAGTCCAAAACCAAAAAAGTGAAAAACAACCTCCAAAGTAACCAATGGAACGAAAACCACTACATAACTTCAGCATTTTATGTAGTGTTTCGACTATGTATTCATATTCGGACCGCCATTTTTTCATACCCTTTTTTTAATTCTCTCAACAAGCATTTATCTTACGAGTGGGCATCCGGTTTGAACTTTTTTGTTTATCCGTTCTTGAGATTACATAACCAAACTAAAACTGTACATATTTCTCAGGGCTAGTCCATTTGATGGAAAATCAATTACTTATAACAGAAATATTGTGTACCTGATTTTTCGAAACAGTTGTGGAGGTCCACTGTTGAGGAGCAATAGTTTCATAGTTGACATAAGTAATTCTTCTGGGTTCTTCTTGTCTACTCACAATGTTTTGAGGGGGTAACTCCCGCAAAACCCATAAAACAAAAGCCAATGGTACGGTGGAACCTGCCACAAACCGTCATTATCAGTTATCAGTATTGCTACATTTGAGGTATTAAAAAATGGTACACGAAAGAAAGTAATTTGATCCTTCACCTATGAAATAGTATATGATCAGAAGAACCAATGCCTTGACCCCATGATAATTGCTTGGGTTCCAATGATAGAAGAGCTGAGATCAAAATATTTTATATTTGGTAAAGCACAGCGACAAATGTTAGCTTTCGGTTTTACAGATGTCTTTTTGGTAATGATGTCTTACCGGAATGTGTGTGAGAAGAGCGATTAAAGAGCTCACAGTAAAGCATACAACTGAGACGCCCGCTAAACCCGATACCTATAAATGGTTAAAATATACTCTCAATGTAAGAATTTGACTAAGATGTCCAAGGGAAAAAGAAAAAGAAAATGAGGAGTCGATAAGAATCGTTAGTTACCTTCCGCATCTCTGCTGAAACTTGTTCAGACCGCACCTTCCTTAGATTATAGAGTAGACGTAGGCCTAAAGATCGAGAAAGTACATAAACGAGATGGTATTGGTACAAGAAAATCTTGAATAGCTAACAAAATGCAACAAGAAAAATTTGAATAGCTAAAACCAGTAGAACTGAAGTAATCACTCACCATAGAAGCATATACCTCCTCCCGTGATTAGGATTATCGCAGCAAAAATATCAACATATACCTACACATGGAAGTGAGTTATCAAAAAACAAGAACATTTCTTATGATAGAGAAGTAAAAACTTTATTTCACGAAAGCAAAAGCTTTATACCTCCGCCAGTACTGAAGAATCGATAGGATTCTCTCTGGAACCAATCCAGATAAGGATTGCAAATGATATCATTAAGATGAACACAAGAACAACCGCCTAGCAAAAAACGACAACATTTGTAAAGATCACATGAATGGCTTAGCCAGTGTTTAATGCACAAAACCGAAAGTATCCCATACCGCAACAACAAACTTCTGCCGGGTGCCAACATGAATCCCATGAAAAGAACAACACTTTCTACGATCACTTGCACTAGAAGAACCTGCTTTGCTCTTGCTTTTTTCAAGCAACACTTGCTGGATACTATTTTCTTCATCATCATCATCATCCTCTTCCTCTCCGTTTCCCTGATGGCAAACATCTACCCTATAACATTAAGAAGCGTCAACGTCTTATCTACAACATTAATCTTTACAACAACCACATTCTACTTAGAAAGTATTGAGAATATATACGTACCAGAAAGAGAGAAGCAGAAGAAAAGTTGCAAGAAACAGAATTTTGGGAAATGCTGCAAATACAATCCAACTCGTCATCAGTGACTAAATTAAAGGAGAAACCAATGAAAAAATATACACAAAACTTAACAAGGTTTATAAAATTTATACCCATAAGTAGAAAACCGAGTGCGTTGGACCAATGATGCCATTTTGTGCAAGTTGCTATAATCACAGCCACGAAATAAACCAAAGAACCTGCAAATAGATAAGAATAGAGACCTTACTTGCACGTTGAAACTTTCCACAATAATATTTTTGCCTGTATAACGAACGTCCCGAGGACTTTACCAGTGTTTGAAGAGCCAATCATAAGATGAAGCACCTGCAATTTTCATTGATGGATATACACCATGATAAGTAACAAGAACTACATCCATATATAACAATCAATAGCCTAAACTTGGATTGATAAAGAAACAGAATTTACTTTTTGCCGCGTCCATCCGACTCGTTTATCCCGCCTGTGAAATCGAGTTAACTGAAAGCAGTAGGCAGCCAAGACATATCTTATAAGCCCAAACCAACAAAAAAGAGAATAAGACTTATATCACTTCAATCTCTAAAACAATGTTTTGAAAAGAAACCCTTTTGCAAAAAAGAAAATTTTCTACTTTCTACTGATAATTCGTATCAGATTCAGATTCTCTGAATCAAATCTCTCGTTCTACACAAACACACACAAAGAGTTGACCTGAAACTTAATGGTCAACCATATCAACAATCTCTAGAGACTAAAATCACCAAATCATCCATTGAATTCAACAAACAAATCAAAAATCAACACAATGCTTCACCTTCTAATCAGACTTAAAACGGTTCACACAATTTAGCATTCAAAAATCAAATTAAACGAAACGGAACTAATGAAATCAGAAAAGAAGAAAAAAAACCCTAGAAGAAGAAGAAGAGAAAACCTGAAAGAATGCGATGAAAGCGAGAGCACCGTCGATTAAAGCGAGGCAAATATTGACGGCGATGAAGCTAGGAGCGTAGCATTTTCCGGATTCGAAAATCGTCGATACGATCGTCGTCATCACGAAGAGTCTGTTTCTGGATCCTTCTCTGAGATCGAATGACCGAGATTTTAGGTTTGTAGAGAGAGGATTAAAGAACACCAAGACGAGACAGATGGTTGTACGAGATGGGTTGGGTCTGGTCTGAAAAAAGAAAATTAATATATATAACATGGAAATAATTAAGATATATAGTATAATTTTGGTTAGAAGAAAATAAAAAGAAAATGCTAGAATATACTTACCGCCTAAAAGAAATCAATTTATATCCGGACTCATTAAACACTTTTTTCTCTTAAAAGACAAAAATTATAGATAACTCCTTTATAAATCTATTTAAAACATAAAAATAATATGTTATATATCTTATGTTTCTAAATTGTATAAATTACTATTTTTATCCAGTAAATTTTTTTTTTCATCCAGTAAAATTATTTAATTAGCGAGGATAATAAACTAATTTAATTACAAGGGTAATAATCATCTCTTTAAACTATTGAGTATCCTATATATTATTTGAAGAGCATTTTGGAAGAACTTTGATAATGTGTCACTCCCATAATTTTTCTTACTTTTTTATTAAATAATTTAATGTCTCATATACTACTATCCAAACACTCTATTCTCCTACTATGCTAACTTCCAAACACAATATGATGACCTTAATCCAATCCCCAAACAACTCTAATTTAACAAAAGTAACTTGATTAATACTCTAATTTACCAAACAAACTACAAATACTATAAATTTCTGAATTTTTTGCTTTCTTTTTTTAGGTCAAACATTTATAATTTTTTAGCCATCCCATTTTAATTCGTAATTACGCTTTATAAATTCATTTTTCTCAAAATCAAAATGAACGTAACTTGATTAATAAAAATCCAATTACCTAACATACTACAAATCTTTAATAAGAGAAATGCTTCTAAGTAATTTAGTTAAATATATTCTGAATTTTTTTTCTCTATTTTTTTTTTACACTCATTACCAAACACATTTTAAAAACTTCTATTTTATTTTTCACACTAAAAGGGAAATGCTTCTAAGTAATTTACTTAAATCATATCGTCAATCACATTGTCAACACAATCAATATAATCAAATTATATTATCATATTACAATCAAATTATCAAATTATTACAATCAAATTTATACAATAATTACCAAATCTTTGACCATCACAATATTTAATCTTTTTTAACAACACATATTTTCACATTAATTTTCTAATTATCTTCTATATATTAAAGGAGAAGCATTGTAAGCTAATTTTGCTTAGGTGTCATCACCACAAATTTTTTTAGCATTTTTATTTTTTAATTAATTAATTCTACTATACTCACTACCAAACACAATTATTTTCAAATATATTCTAAATCAAACACATTTGAATATTTGGATACTTGCCATTATTATTATTTCAAAATTAATACATTAAATAATAAATTTATAAACTTGCCATTAATAAATATATAATCAAACAAAAGTATAACAAATAAATTTTCATTTTTTAAAAATCTATAAAAGTAAAAGAAATTTTCAAACATATATTTTAACAATAATATAACTAGAAACATTTAATATTTTTAAATTTTATTATTTGATTATATTTGAAAAATATGGGTTAAGAATTAAAAATTTTGGTACATACAGAAGAAAATAAAGCTATGTGAGCAATACTACACCAAATATTGTGAGATAAAAATTCGCTAATTAATTCATAAAATATAAAATATAGAAATTTAAGTTTTAGTAATTTTTGGTTCCTTTGGTTCACATTTTTATAATTATAACGTATAGGTAATTTAGTATATAACTTTTTGTATCCATTCGGATTATTATATGTTTTGGTTCGATTTTGAATGTTGAATTATGATTTGGTTCTGTTTATGCAGTTTTTTTTTCCTAGATGGAACACATTCATACAAAATAATTACAAATTCGATTATACACAATAAATTTTTGAATTTCGTTTAGGCATATTCGATTAGTATGTATTGTATAGCAAACAAAATATTAGACAATTCTAAAACTAATCAAAAATACAAACCAACAATTCTTTCCATCCGATAATTTTGTTGCCTAATAATTAAAACAATCTTATAGCAGTATCTACGTTCATTTTAATATAATTAAATAATGTTAATATTATATTAACGGTTACAATTAAACCCGTGTACAACACGGGTATTAACCTAGTTTGTATTGTACAGCAACACAAAACTATGTATTTGGCCAAACACAATTGACTTATTTCAAATTCCAAAATCCCAAAATTAGCCCCTCTCTCTCCACCGTTCTCTCTTTTTCTCTCTCCTCTCTTCTCTCTCTCTTTACATTGTATCATCACCTCTTTTCTCTATATCTCTCTCATATCTCTTTCTCTCCACCTCCACCGGAATTACTATAAGAACCATCACCACCCCTACATCTCTTCGTAACCACCACCACCATCTCCATATCCACCACGATTTTCTCCGTAACCATCATCACCTCCACCATAAACACCTTCTTCACGGCGACCACCTTATCCACCACCACTGTCGCTATGCCTTTCTCCGTAACTACCAACTCCTGTGTAACCACCACCAACACCACCATTTATGTTTATACTTTACATATGTGGGATTTGGATTAACCATTCACCTTTAGGGTATAGTTTTTTTGGAGGGGAAGGGGGGATTTACAAAGCTTTGTACTTTCTTTCACGGCGTCGGCGACCACCATAGCTCAAGATAAATTTTTTAGGGCTTTTAACTCTTATAGATACTTTTTAAGAAGTTTATAACAATAAACGTACTTCCTAAGGGAAGTATACTTTCCCCTAGGTTGTTTACATAAACACTCTTATTTACATAAACACCTTGTAAACACCTTAATCGAATCTTTTTTGCAAATCACTCTCTCTCGTCTTCCTCGTTTTCTCTGATCTAGATTTCCTGACGAGGATAAGAGAACGGAAACTATTTTCGGTCTTTTGCTTCTCTTAGCTTTCGTTTCGTTCCAAAAGCTTTGCTACTGTGACGATCAAACGGTAAGTTTTCGAAATTGTTCTTAGTAGATCCGAAGATCTAGATCTGTGTGTTTTGATTGGTGGATTCTCGTTTTTATGTTCAGGTTTTGTATGAATCGTTCGATGAGGCGTTTGATGGTCGCTAGATCGTTTCGAAGAATGGTGAATACAAGGTAACACTATATTTCACTTTGCATTGTAGTTACTAGTTAGTATTTGTTCTTCTGGGATTGTTGATGCTTCTTCATGTTTCTCGTATTGAAGTATATTTGTATTGTATTGACCTTAACATGTAGAGTAATCAAATCGAAAATTTTGAATCAAATCTGAATAAGTGTTGGTATAATTCATGGTTAAGTCTTATTTTGCAATGTGATTTCTTAGGCTCTTTGTTAACAGATTTGCACACTACAAGAAAACACTGATTTAGCGTCGGAACATTTCGACGCTAATTCGACGCTAAATCGTCTTAGCGTCGAATTATCCATTTTCGACGCTATTTCGACGCTATTTTAGCGTCGAAATGGTTTTCGACGCTATATTCGACGCTAATTTAGCGTCGGAAATTCAACGCTAATTCGACACAATATTTCGACGCTAATTCGACGCTAATTTAGCATCGAATTAGCGTCGACCAACTTCACATTCGATGCTAATTCGACGCTAATTTTAATTTAAAAAAAAAAAAAAAATTCACAACTTAGCGTCGAATTAGCGTCGACCAACTTCAAAAATCGACGCTAATTCGACGCTAAATTGTGATTTTTTTAAAAAAAAAAAATATTAAAATCAGTTTTATAAACTTTATATATAATCCGAAAATTAATATTTTAAATTCATATTTATTTTACTTTCCATAAAAAACTTGTAAAATAATTTCATAAAATATTAATTCATAAATTTCATAAATTCGTTTTTATTTTTCATAAATTTATAAATTTTATATATAACTTATCAATACTTGTAAATTCATTTTTTGTTTTAAATAATTTTATATTTTACATAAATAATTTGATAAAAATAGAAATTCGTTTTATTTTACTTTACATAAATAAGTTGTAAAATAATTTAATAAAATATAAATTCATAAATTCGTTTTATTTTACTTTACATAAATAAGTTGTAAAATAATTTAATAAAATATAAATTCATAAATTCGTTTTATTTTACTTTACATAAATAAGTTGTAAAATAATTTAATAAAATATAAATTCATAAATAAGTTGTAAAGTAATTTGATATTTTCCATAAATTTAACATGTAAAATAATTTGATAGCCCACTTTATAAATAAATAAACTACTAAATACCATCTCAAATCTAAAATCCTTTTCCTACAATTCCATTTCCTACAAATTCAACCCTAGATTCCATTCTTAACAATCTCTAACACTTATTTATAAACATAAATGATAATACACATAACAAATATATTTGTTTTTTTGTAAAAGCACATAACAAATATATAAACATGCATAAAAGATAATACACATAAGAAATGCAAAAAAAAAAAAAAAATACACTTACCATGTTAAGCTATTATGGGAGAGAGAGTGAAAATGTGTGAGAGAGTGAAATTTGTTCACTGGGGAAGAAGAAGCGTGATGGGTTTATATAGAAACGCTTGTCGATGCTAATTCGACGCTAATTCGACGCAAAACTTTAAATATTTTTGGTTTTCCCACCACAAGATTGTGTTGGCGCGTGTTGGCGGTAAACCGAAAATTTTCAATTTAGCGTCGAATTAGCATCGAATTGTATAGATTCGATGCTAATTCGACGCTAAATTGAAAATTTTCGGTTTAGCGCCAACCGTTTAACCAAATTGATGTGATTTTTTTTGGTTTACCTCCAACACTGAAACCAAATTAATTCAATATAGCGTCGGTCTTGCGTCGAATTACAAAAAATCCGATGCATTTTTTTTCTTTACCCTAAACCCCAACATCAAATATTTTTGGTTTAGCATCGAATTAGCGTCGAAAATATGCAATTCGATGCTAATTCGATGCAATATAGCGTCGAATTAGCATTGAATTGTATAGTTTCGATGCTAATTCGACGCTAAATCAAAAATATTTTATGTTTGGGGTTTAGGGTAAAGAAACCACAAATGATATGAAAACAATATTAACCATGTCAATCTTTCTTATAACCGAATGATTTTAAAATTTGAATTTTTTTGTTCATACATACTTGTACATAAGGTTAATGATATTATATGTAAAACTATATAGGATTTTTGAAATCTTTATTCATATATCATCATTAACCTATGTTCATACATACTTGTTATCTTTATTGTATCTTAATTGCGATTGTATAAGTATGTATTCAAAGTTTAAAACAAATGTCATGAATAAAGATTTCAAAAATCCTATATAGTTTTACATATATCATCATTAACCTTATGTACAACTATGTATGAACAGGCTTGCCGAAGGAAATTCGACGCTAAATCGACGCTAAATTAGCTTCTATTTAGCGTCAAATTTTTTTTTTAAGTTTTTTTTTAAAAACCGACACAAAAGCGATGCAATTTCGACGCTATATTTGCGTCGGCTAATTCGACGCTAAAGTTGCGTCGATTTAGCGTCGAATCAGGCTTCCGAAGGAAATTCGACACTAAATCGACGCTAATTAGCGTCGATTTATCGTCAAATTATTTCGTTGCTAATTAGCGTCGATTTAGCGTCGAAATTTTCCACCGACGCAAAAACGACGCAATTTCGACGCTATATTTGCGTTGGCTAAAATTCGACGCTAAAATTCGTTGCTAAAACTGTGTTTTCTTGTAGTGGCAGATGCATTAAAATTCTGCATGTTTTGTATTTTGATTCAACACTTGAATCGATTAGGAAGTAGATTTGGTGCATTGTAAAACTTGAATCTTGTGTTTGTTGTTGAACCTTGACTTCCACGTTTAGATAGAAGCTTCTTTTTGTTAACACTAGTTATATGTTTTAGGTGTCTGGAAGCACTCTAAGAGTGAGGGACATGATGATTACGGACTTCTCGTAAGCGAGAAGGCTCGTAAGTATGGAATAGTGAGAGACCTTGACACTACAAGAAAACAAGGCATTTTCTGACGGCCGTCGGAAAATCCGTCGGAATTTTATGACGGATTTCCGACGGATTGCGTTTTAAAAAAATTTTTTTAAAAAAAACGCATTCTGTCATAAATCCGTCATAAATTTATGACGGATTTATGACGGAACTCAATTTCCGACGAGATAGAACCGACCGTAGAATACCGTCGGAAAAGGGGCTTTTCCGATGGAATTCCGACGGTTTTGGCCGTCAGAAATCACCATGTTTTCTTGTAGTGTGACGAGCCTCTAAACCTTAAGGAAGGAATTGTTGTTCTTCAATACGAAGTTCGTCTTCACGAAGGGCTTGAGTGTGGTGGTGCTTACTTGTTTTTTTTTTCGAGGTTGTTGTTTCTTAATTAATTATCCTTACAAGAGTTCATCATGATGTAAAACTACATCAATGTTAACCATACTGTCTATCCATCGGGAGAACACAAAACAATGGTCGTCCATCCACACCGAGAGAGTAAAACAAGAAAATTCTTTGTTTGTGTAATAAAACTTGATTTTGTGTAATTAAACCTAGGACCTTTATTTTGTGTAATTAAACTCAAGATTTGTTGGTAATCTTATGTGCTTTGGAAGTGAAGTAGTGGTAAATGGGAAATAAGGGCGGGATCGGTGGACGACATGTTGTGGATGGAATGTTGTGGATAGGTACCCCATTTTGTTGATGGTGTACAGGTTTGGTGGACAGCTTCGGGTGGACACTTCATATGGATGGAGTTGTTTTTGGATTGAGTTTGTTATATATTAGCTTTCGGGTATGCCTTTGAATGTTGGGATGGATGATATGTATTACTACTTTTGTAAAAAAAATGAATCCTTTTAATTGTTTGTTTGTGTTGGTAAAAATGATGGATTAATATTTGTGCTATTAATTGGTAGTGGGTCGAATTTAATTGGAGGGATAACACTATGACTATATTAGATGGTTTAGTGTTAAGAGAAATTAGCACCATTGAATTGTAAACTGAAAAATCACAAGATTGTTTATATGAATGGTGGAGTTGACTTGGTATGTAAGCTGAACACGATTCAATGGAAATGTATTGATGGATAGTCGTACATGGATAGTGTTGGTATTATATGATGAATAGGTTTACATGGATAACGTTGCTTGGTTTGTTAGCTCTTTGGGGATTGAGATGGTTAATGGTCAACCGTGCTTCATAATCATAATTCAGAAACCTATTTTCCAAGTAGAAGAGGTAAAACACACTCCTAACAAAAAATATAGTTTGTTTCTTCGTTAATTATCCTTACAATATAGTGTAACATAAGCGTCTCTACTATAAGTCTAAAGCCACCTCAAGGAGGAGAAGAGAAATCGTTGACCTGCTTCAGTTTATTGTGCTAAAGTAAATCATTGTTCCTCCCGAAAAAAAAGATTATTCGGCAATTAAGATCTAAAATCTCAATGTAGTTCCAAAATGATGTTTTAGAACATCTGCCTTTGAAAGGAGCACCAAAAAAAACTGCTTACAACTCAACTAGAGATGTTGGCTATGGGGCCAATGAAAATCCGTTAACAGATAACGTAATTCAATGAGCAATCCAACTGCAATTAAATGTTTCTCTACCTAACAGGATCAACATACAAATACAATCGAGAAGCTACTACTTCCAATTAATTTACTCATAAGACCAGGGACCACTATCATGAAATGTCATCGTTATTCACTAGCAAAATTCTCCAAAATGTCATCATTATTCACCAGCAGGTTCTAAGCAATAAACCATCTGCAATTTCCGCATCAATTCCAAATACTTGACAAAAACCCTAGCCACCACACCATGGTAATCCTCTTCCTTTAAACTCATCAAGAAGAACCCTAAGAGAAGCGACTCGCCTTTCTCTGCGAGACGCTCGTGCCATGAACGGAAAGATATGTTACCGTATCGAGACGACATTTGAACAAGAGGAATCTCGTCGATCCACTGCAACAAGGTCTCAAGGATTGAAACTATGGCGGCGACGGTAGGTGAGACATGGCAAGGATCTGATACCTTGTGTCCACGGATCGATTCCAAGAGAGAAACTACGAATCTGGAAATAGAGTATAATTACTTGAAAACTTCTCAATCACCTGAAATCAACACTTCCACTTTTGAGATTACAGTATTCTTATGAAGCAAATACAAAGCAGAGAATACACAACTGACATTTGTAGCAAGTGACCCAGGTTCAGCTTCAAGCTTGATTCTTAAATCATAACCTGAAAAAATCCAATGAAATTTGATTTAACATTAAACTAAAAAAGAAAAAAAATTCACAGAGAACTAAAGATAAGAGTACGCACCATCGATTCCATCTTCACTGAATGATAAACCAGCATTCCTGCTCGCATACAAGTAACATGATCCTTCACTAACATCATCCAAATTCCAAGCGATTACGCCTTGGGTAGCCCAATAAGCTCTTGAATAGAGTAAACGATCAAGAAACTGATAGCAATTTCAAGCAAAACCAAACAAAAATCAGCGGTCAATAATTCTCCTCAAACACAGAAAATTAAGAACAAATGTCGTAATCCAGCCACAAGCGAGAGCGAACCTGAGAATTCAGAGTGGAGAATTCGAGAGACATAGGAGAAGCAGAGGAAGAAGACGAACAGAAGCTACGAAGCGACTCGCTTCGATTGAAGTTAGAGATTGACGATACCGGTTGTCGAAACGGCGATTGAAGACGGAAATCAACGGCGAAGATCTGAGGAATCGCGACGGAGGCGGAATGAAGAACGTGAACGGAAGTTTTCGGCGTCGGTGACAGTGCCATTCTTCTTCTTCTCCGATTGATTTTTTTCCAGCCGGTGGGAGGATAAGGGGAGGAAATGGTTGCCGGAGCTTCGGAGGAATAAGTGCCAAATAGTTTATGGGCAACATCAACAATATCAGACTTTTCCCTAGCAATTGTCGTGAGGGCAGTTTAGGAGTGTAGAAAAAATTAGTCCTGGGTTTTCGGCAGATTCGGGTTAAACGGGTCGGGTTATTCGGGTTTTAACGAGATTCGGTTATTAAAATATGAAACCGAATTGATCCAAAATTGATTTCGGTTCGGATCGCTCGGTAAACGGTTTTTTCGGGTCGGTTTTGTGTTTTAATTTTACATCCGAAATCAACCCGAAATTTAGTTAATTCGGGTTATTTAAACCGAATTGTACCTGTTGAATGAGAAAACATAAAAATACAAGTGCAAGTGTCAAGCAATTCCTTTGCCATACATAAACCAACCTATTTCATAGCTGCTAAGCTAACATTTAGCAAGTTAAAGCAACCAAATACACAAAGTAACAATTACAGGACCATAAGAGTTACAAGTAGTAAGGATTATCATGCTTTTGTTGTTAGGACTGTATAATAGAAGCATTGTACCACAAAAGCATGATAATCCACATCAAAAGTAAGCAAAAAGGAGTTACAAAAACAAAAGCTGTCCAGTAATTGTTAAGGCTGCCACTATATGTGCATCAAAAAGGGCAAAAGAGCAGCTTCCTACCTACGGCCTATATGTGAAAATCAAAAGAAACAGTTAACAATCTAAACCAAAGACATGAACTACTTGAATTTGATGTCTTAAAGTAAAGAAACATGATCTTATTTACACATACCTGTCATACTATGACGAATCATGGAGGAGTAACAGCTGCATTCCTAGAATCTGCAAAAATAAAACAGAACAGAGTCAAAGCTTTACAAAGAAGTAAACAAACTGAAGCTTACTTACCAAGAGACTCAAAGAAATCAACTTCCTCCAACATTTGCACCAAGTTAGCTACTTGTGCTTCAGATTGATATGCACACCTTAACCACTGTTGTGTGCATAACAAAACCTCCACCATGTAAGGAGTTAAAGAACTCCTATAAGGATCCAACACTCGGCCACTTGTACTAAAAGCAGACCCTGAAGCAACTGATGAGGCTTGAATAGCTAGAACATCTCTAGCAAATTCAGATAAGACAGGGAACTTTGCCGAATTGCATCTCCACCAACTTAGAACATCATAAGGCAAACCCAACCTATTCTCTACTTTGACCTCAGTTTTCTCTGTCACATAGATTTGCAATTCACTAGAACCATCTTCACTTCCCCTGACATCAACCATCTTGTTATAAATGGACTCTATTCCCTCACAATCATCTTCATCATCTGAAAGCTCAAACATGCCAACCTGTGGCTCAGACTCTACAGTGGGTTCAATCTCTAGAGGAGGGGTCAGCCTAGAACTATACTCCTCATACATCAGTTTCATAGCTCTTGAAACTGAAGCATGAAATTGTCTACTCTCAATAGTATCCTTTCCATAAAGCTGATCAAAGCACACGCCAGCAAACTTCATCTTATTCCGAGGATCAAACACTCTAGCCATAATCACCAGAGGATTCATGTTGTTCAGGTCATCCCAATACTTGTCAAACTTGTCTCTCATAACATGAGCTTGCTTTCTGACATCTTCATTGGGGCTGGTACACTTAGTGATGAGGGCTCTCTCAATGTTCACAATTTCATTGTAACACAAAGAAGATGTGACAGACTTAGAAGCTGAGAAAGTCAAGGTACTTTTGTAAAATATTTTCAGAAATTTTACTAACCTTCCAATGTCTTCCCAATCCATGGCAGATGGTGGACCAACTCTTTTGGTCTTTGACTTCTCATCCTCTTCTAAGAAGTAGTCACAGTACAACTTATCTTCAGTGACCATTTTATCAAAAGCAACCCTCAACTTCATAGCAGAAGTTAACATCAAATAAGTTGAGTTCCACCGTGTCACAACATCCAATGGCAAGCTGCCTCTACATAACTTGCCTGTCTCACACCTCATAGCAAAAGACTTAAGCCTAATAAAGGATGACCTGGCATACTTCACTGCATTCCTAATTGCAACAACACTTGGCTTTGACTTCTTCAATCCATCACCAACAATCAAGTTCAGTATGTGTGCACAACAACGCATGTGCAAGAATTCACCACCTCTAACCAAGGATTCAACTCCTTTCAGACTGAACTCATCCCTAAAACCCCCCAACGCCTTGTCATTATTGTTAGCATTATCTACTGTCACTGTAAAAACCTTCTCAATTCCCCAGAATTCTAAGCAATCCAGCAACTGCCTTCCAATGGTGTCTCCTTTGTGATCAGTGATCACCTTAAAGATGAGGATTCTCTTCTGCATTTTCCAGTTAGTACTGATCCAGTGACCTGTGATCACCATGTAGTTGTAGGAGGTTGTAGGAGACGTCCATATGTCTGTCGTCAAGGAAACTCTCTGTTTCTCAACACTAAACACGTTTTTCAGAGAGGTCATCTCTTCCAGGTAGATATCAACAATGTCTTTAGTGGTAGTCCTTCTAGAAAATGTCTTGTACATAGGCAAAACATTAGCTAGAAACCTCTTCCAGCCCTCAGATTCCACAAATGAGAATGGCAGCTCATTCACTACAACCAACTCATTCACTGATCTCCTAAACAAGCCTGGATCATACTTAACCATTTTCATATTTCCAGTCTTATCACTACTTAGCACCTGCTTTTCCTTTTCTGCGAAATCCTTGTACTGCTTGCATCTACCTATGTGACCTATCATCGGACTAGTTCCTACAGTTCTAGAACAACAGCTAATTTCTGCACTACAATACTTACAGTAGCTCTTCTTGTTGTCCCCTTCCTTTTGCATGAAATGTTCCCAGATAGGTGCTCTTTTAGCATACTTCTTCTTCGGTTTCTGTGACATAGCATACTCAGCTTCTTTACGCTTCTTACCTTCAACCTCTGTGGCAATTTCAGGTTGAGGTTGAGTTTCGTTTCATCCTGCTCTCCAGTCATCTACAAAACATAAACAAAGACTTGGATTAGTACACAAAGCAAAGACACAGGCTTGTATTATTACATAGAGCAAAGACACAGACTTGGATTAGGGTTTCGGTTTGGAATTGATATTCAAATTGAAATACTAAATTGAAATTGAAATTGAAATTGAAATATGAATTTGAAATAGGAATTGAAATGGAATTACGAATTCCATATTGAAATTGAAATAGATTCGGAAAATTAAAATAAGGGTTTTTAAATTAGGGTTCCGAAATTAGGGGTTTCAAATTTAGGGGTTTTCAAATTGTAATTCATACTGAAACAAAGCTTCGACAGTAAGATTCAAACAAAAAAGCTAAGAGAAAGAATAAAATTTTACCTTTGAGAATTTCGCGTTTACTGTTTACGAATGAAAACCTTGAGAAACCGAATCGAACGGTGGATGAAGAGAGACGAGGTGATGTACAAGATTATGTCGATGAATCGATGAAGGAGAAGACAAGAGATTTGATCAATTCTCCGATCAAATCTCCTATCAAAGAGATGATCGTGTTTTTTTCTCTCTAGGAGGCAGAGAAGAAGGAAAAAAAAAAGACACTAAAAAAACCCTAAGTTCTGATTAAAACGTTTATATATGGCTTCCGATTCTCGGTTCATATAAACCGATCGGTTCCGATAACTGTATTCAACCGACCCGAAAACCGATATATTGAATCAAATTAAGCCGTTCGGTTTTACAAAATTCATGTTCATTCCGCCGAAACCCGAATTTTTCGGTTTGATCGGTTCGGTTTGTTCGGTTTTCACCGAAAACCCAGGACTAGAAAAAATAGATGTGGGAAAAATACACCTCCCTTAGAAAGTGTGTTGAGATGTAATATATCATCAAAAAAGTATGTTGTCCAGTAATAATTCCAATTTTTTAATATATGGTTATGAAATATGTTAACCACGTAGCTCACTGAGTTAACTACTTTTCTATCGGTTATTATACTTGTTAAACGTTTAATATTGGTTTTACTATATGTGCTCATAACATGATGGAGGATTAGATGGTAATAAACCATAGTTTTTCACTGCTATTGACTTAATTTTTACTTTCTCACTGTTAGTTTCCTAATTTCATAAAGTTTCTATAATATCTAGCTAAATGATTCTAAATTATTTGAGAAATTGGATTACCACGTCAACTAAAAAAGTTTTTGTCCACTAAATAAAAGTTGAGCTTAGATTACAAGAAGAAAAAAAAGAAAAAAAAACACTAGTTGAATTTCTCTTTTGCTTTTATTTTGAGCTAGGGTAGTGTCACGGAGAATAATCCTTCTCCGGCGAACTTTCTCAGCTACTACCACATAAATCCGATTTCTGTTGTTTAATTTCGCATTATCATCCTCAAGGTTTTCTTATTTTCCAATTTGGTATCATTGTTGTCTTAAGAGACCTTTGGATTTCTTCTATGGCGCTTTCAAAACCCATCTGAATCATTCTCGATTTAAGGTTCTTCGTCCTCTGAACAATTCACTGCCACAAGCTACAGTGCCAATTACTCTATTACTTGGTAATTTTTGAATTTGAGCTTAAAAATATTAGAATTTAACTTAAGCATGTGATATATTAGGATTTTTGCCTCTTTTACTTATTGTTTTCTATTGTTTTTCGGTTCTTTCCAGTTCCTTTTGTGTCTTTTCAGGTTCTAGGAGGCTCTCAAGCATAGATTAGAGTCATTGGGGGTCATTGGAGCAAAAGGGACGAATCTGGAGAAAAGATGGCGTTTTTCATAACCGAGCACCTGCTCGGTTTGGAGCGAGGGCCCGAAGATTCAAGAGCTCCCTGGAATCGGGACCGACCGGTCCGGTCCCCAGAACCATTTTAACCTAATTTTTCCTATTAATAAGAGGGTAGCCACCTCTGAATTATTATTCCTTTTTCACTTCATTTTCACGTTTTGGGAGGCAGAGACTCCATTGTTCCCATTGATACTCAAGTGCTCTTCATTCCATTGGATTTGCTTATAAGATTTGGAGATTTCATGCCACAACATCTATTGAGAAGAATTCTAACACCCTTATCTCTTTTATTGTCATTATGAATTCTCTCTTGTTGTTTGCTGTGTTTGATCTCTCCATGTTTGAGTAGTCCATTAGCTAGATTAGGGGATTTCAATGGTGATTTAGGATTGATTAGTGACTGAGCCAAATGGGATAGATTATCATTCGTCTTCATCAATTGGAATTCATAACGCTTAGATTAGCCTGTACACCTAATCTATGATTTCAAGTTGAACTTATTCACGACAGTGCTCTAGGTTGCTAGATTAACCATTGGTGAGCAATTGGTGTGTAACCAACGACAGTTGATTGTTACCATCAATTGTGAACAAATTGAACTCATTCGATAATGCTTGTCGACATCTTTGAATTCAAACGACAGTTTAGACATTTAGGTTGTTAGATAAAGATATTGATGCATCACGACAGTGGGGCAATATTACATTTATGTTTGAGTTCTAGACCGCGTTTAAATTGAATCTTGAATAGTTGCTCAGTCTTTAATCCGAAATCACCGGCGAATGACCTTGATCTAGTGCTTTTCTCTTATTGAATTTACATTGTTTAATTTGCTGTTTCGTTCATTGTTTCGTTACAACCAATCCCATTTTATCTTAGCTTTAAATTAGAATCTCATAATCTCATAGTGTAACCTTGGTCTCTGTGGATTCGATACTTCATATATTACTGCGATTGTCTGTGCACTTGCGGATTTTATTTGTGGTTAAAACTTACTCACATCAGCATGTAATTATACCAACACAATCTCATTTCAGTGACTGTGGCTCGAAGAAGACTCATAATCCGCAATTAATTGGATCAGTGATTTCAAAATCTTTTACCTAAGTGAATCCCAAATTCATAAACCTTGAAAATTGTAGAGATTAACCGGTTAAGTTTGTGAAACTGCATATATATTAACTCGATTGTATGCAGGAATTTGAATAAGTACATTATTTTAGTATGATCTTTGTTCTAAAACAATACATGTTTAAAGGAATATCCTAAAGAATGAAAAAATTTAAGGGAAGATTCTTCTTGTTATCTTTTTGTGTACAGTTGCTCTAATGGACTTATATCGACAAGAAGGTTATATATCGGCGCATTTCGTAGGCGCGTACCCTAGCCTGGACCTCTTTGTATCATAAAGTATATGAAAATTCTGCTGCTGGTAGTTTCCAATGATGGAAAATGCTGATTTCGGAGTTCCTAGTATCGCCAAGCAAACCAAATCTTCATTCAACCAAATGAAAGAATTCTCCGTCGGGAAATTCCACACCGCGCCATCCGTGAAAACAATCCCGAGCTCAGGCAGCTGAATGTTATGTACTCCAGATACGTTGAAGCAAGGATCTAAAATCGGGAAATCTCTGTAAACCGGGTACTTTCCTTTCACTTTCTCCGCAATCTTGTTTTTGATGATTTCGTAAGCAGGTTCCGCGAAATAACTTAACGTTGTACCCGAATCAATAATCGTCCCTCCAGCGCCATCCGATGAAATATTCCACGCTTCTTCAGGTATGTTTAAAACTTCTCCCGCGACTAGAATCGATTTGATCTGTACGTAGTAAAATGTATCGACGAGGTTTTCTTTACCGGCGACAAAAGAAGTGAAATTCAGATTCGGATGTCTCAACAAATCCTTGTCTTCCCCGAAAATCAACTTACTACTAACGTTTGTATCGCTGTTTCTATCGACAAGGCAATACGAGAACGAATGACCGTAAAGAGACTGAAGCTGAGAAGAAAACGAAAGCGGTCCTCTTCCTAACCCAAGCAGCCCAGCAGCACCATGGAATAAACCTCTATTCCAATGACCACAACCAAACATAACGTTTTCGACGTTATACAACTCCGAATTCTTTCCATTCGTCGTTAGATTAACCGTGAATGTCTCGACCGCGAAATCTCCGGTAGTGTTGGAACTATCTCCATACCAATAGTAATAAGGACAAGACTGGTTATCTGATTTGCAAGGCTTTGCAAGTTCAGGTGATGAGACTAAACTACATCTTTGGTCATTGCAAGATATGTTCTTGTAAGAAGTCGAAGCTTTAGGGTCGTAAAACGCGTCGTTTTGTTCGAAACAATCGTAGCAAGGTAAGCATTGAATCCAGTTTAAGTCACTTCCTGTATCGAGAATCAATGAGAAGTGTTTTGGTGGTGAACCAACTAACACGTCCATGAAATATTCGCCTGAACCGAGCGTCATACCGGACTCAAGCGTCGCCACCAACTGACCACCCTGCTCTGCCTCCGGCGAAGAAGTCACCGGAGAAGTAACAACTTCTTTCTTTGTATGTTTCTGCGATTTCGAAACAGAGTTTTGGTTCTTCTTCTTCTTCTTGTTATCTAAGACTTTTTTTTGAAGGGTCTGGATTCTTGTGAGATCTCTGATTTTAAGCTCAAGAACTGAATTTGGTGTTGTTGTTGTTGTTGTTGACTTCTCTTCTGTTTCTTGCTCTGTTTTTGTTTGTCGGCGTTTTAAATGAAACTTGACGGTTTTGTTTTCTCCGGTGATTTCCTTGGTGGGTTTGTTCTCCGGCGGCGAAGAGAAGCCGCAGTCGTTGCTTGTGGAAGAAGAAATAGAACCGAACCGCATCGGATTCGGAAAATCAATCCCGGAAAAACCGGAAATGTTTTTCTGCTCATTGTTTCCGGCGAGAACTCTAGAGTCGCCGGAAAACGCTGTTACGAAGAAGAAAATGAGACAGAGAATGAAACTGTACTTGGACAACATTAGAAGATTTATTGAAATCGTCGGCGACGATTAAGCTCGGAATCGCCGGAAAGATGAAAAAGATGAAAGTTGTCTTCTTTTTTGGATGGATAGAGAATAAAAAGTAGTTGGTGAAGATTTATTGGTTTGGAATTCGACTTTGATCTTGAGAGAGAGAAGAGAGAAGTCAAATTGGTGAAAAAGATTGAAAAATAAAATAAGAGTTGATATTTGTTGACTAAAGTCATCTTCTTCTTCACGCGGTTTCATACAAGAACCAAACATGTAGGAAGAAATAAGTTAAGTACAGTAAACAATTAGAATAAAGAGATTTTTGTTGAATGGTACTACGAATATTTTAATTTTCTAACTACTTATCTTCGTTTCTTTTACCGATTCCAACATCAAAACTTACTTTATCATGTTTAAAATATATTAAAAGAGAACAAGAACATAAATACGGATGGTCAGGTAAGTAAGTAGGTTGAATAACCATTTAAAAAAAAGTATGAATCAATTATTGTACAAATAACCCCATGAATTATGCCAAGAGTTTATTTGCAAGATACCACAAAAAAATATATAATTAACCATCTAACCAATTGCCCTAAATCTAATGGTCAAGATCTTGCCACCTAGGGCCAAATTTGCTAGATTGTTAATTATAATTTTTTTTGTGTTTTTTAGCAAATTAACCCTTATGCCAATGACTTTGTTAATGCAAAAAAAACAATAATTCTATGTGGAATTCATGTAGTAATGCAAAAAAAAACAATAATTATAGCTGGAATACTCATTCTACAATTCCTCATAAGCTAAAATTAAAATGTATAGCAAGAACAATTTTATTTCGAATACTACCTATTAAGACAACATACAATCCGACAATCCTATTGGTGATAAGAAATTATTAAAGATATGGCAAATAAAATAATAAGGAAAAATAGAAGACGTAAAACGTAACAGGTAAACAAATATGGAAGATTCGTTCGTTAATAATATTTTTATGATTTATAAGTGATAACGGCTTTAACGATATATTATTTATCGCATGCGGCAATGTGATACCACATTCTAACTATTAAACCCAAAATAGAGAAAACAGTAGTTTGTTATGTGATTCGTAAAGAATCTTTTGTGGACAATCAAAAACTCAACACCGTTAGGCTTATCGATGTGAAAGAAACTCCTCAAAAACCCGAGAGATTGCCAAGGAGTTTGTCAAAACTGAAGTCAATAATGGGGCTTCTAATAACTATAGTAGTTTGATTTAAAATGGAAGCCACATTTTACCAAAAAAAATTGATTAGAGAAATAGAGAAAATAGTAGTTTGGTCGCCAAACAAAACAATGAGATCTTTGAAAAAGTCATTACCAATAACGCATTAGGCTTCCTTTTTAAAACGCATGTTAAATAAAATATGACCTCGTGCATTACGAAAATACACGCATGTCATTATAATTCCCACCATAGTTAGTGTGTATAAACTTACTATACTTCAAAAGAACAGACATTAAAGTTGACCGGTTATATATATATTTTTTTTTTGTCAACGACCGGTTATATAACTTATAGTTATACTAATATCATTTTGAAATTAAGTAGAATTTTGTGTAGTCGACGGCATGAGACGAACCCTTACGTGTTCTTTAAGTTTTTTTGACTATGACCATGACCAACCAAACAAATGTTTGCACATGATACTCAACTATATTTATGATTTAATAAGTTAATCAAACAAATTTATGATTTAATAAGCTACACTATGTCATCGATTTGAATTAAACATGGTGTACACTCGCTCTTTTATCGGTTTGATTTCCGTTTGAAACAACTTTGATATTGTTGAGAATCAGTGTATTTGTATCCAATCCGAGTCAGCAATATAAATTAAAACAAACGAAAAAAACATTGTTAAATTGACAAATTGTAGACATTTGAATTAATTTTCATCATTATAAGAGAATTGCTCAACATATCCAAATTTCATCAAAAAACAACATTTGTAAGATCATGTGTAATCACTAAATCATTGGGCTAAGTATTTATCTTAACGTTAACCTAAATTACAACCATTCAATATCATCCATTACGTATAAAGATAGAAATTGAACAAGAAAAAAGGATAATACTTTTCCATCATAACACTATTCCAAGTAAACACAAACAAAAGTAAACAAAAAAAATGATTTGATTTTGACTTTCATGTTGTAACGTGTTTCTAACCAGAATGCCGTGATAGAAACAAATTTATAAATAAACTTGTGAAGCAAAGACTTTAAAGTTGACCGGTTATAACTTATAACTATACTAATCAAATTAAGGTCAAACTGAATTTAAGTAGAGTAGCGGGAACCATGGGGGTATATGGCTAAGATGAAGACTAGGAAGACTGCACACACAAAAAAAAAAAAAAAAAAAAGAAGACTAGGAAGACTTGATAAAAACCCAAGAACACATAAAAAAATGGGTTACAATGCGTTAAAGACGCGATACATTAGAATTCGAAATTTTCATCGACCATAATCATATTCTGTCCAATAAAGTTCAAAACCAAGCGTTGTGTCTTTTGTTCTTCTATTTTGGCTCACAACTCCTTTGGCATGTCTTATGGATTTCCTAGAAACTTAGAAAAATACTCATCCAAAATCATATGTAGACGCATAACAT
Source organism: Draba incana (assembly GCA_963576765.1). Classification (NCBI taxonomy): domain Eukaryota; kingdom Viridiplantae; phylum Streptophyta; class Magnoliopsida; order Brassicales; family Brassicaceae; genus Draba; species Draba incana. Next base: position 4,224,477 of record OY755216.1, read on the forward strand.
GTTAAAAACACGTTACATACAACATGAGTCAAAATAAAATCATTCTGTTTTGTTTACTTTTCGTTTAGTGTTTACTTGGAATAGTGGTACAACGGAAAGGTATATTAGCCTTTTTCCTGGTCAACTTCTAAATTTATACGTATTGGAGGATGTTAAATTAATTGAAACATAGTAATTCAGATTAACGTTAAGATCAATACTTAGCCGAATGATTTGGTGATTTCACACGATCTTACAAATATTGTTTTTGGATGAAAATCGGATTTATGCTGAGAAATTCTTTTATTATGATGAAAATTCAAAGAATTCTACGATTTTGCTATGTTTTTGTTTTGTTTTAATTTGTATGGATTATATATTCGGGTTGTATACTTTTTTTTTTGTTCAAACCGAAATTCATTACTAGCAACGGTAAACGTTTACATATCAGACCTGGACATACATCGCAGAGCTGATTTCGCAAGACAATCCGTAGACACATTAGCCAAACGGGTTGGATAATTATATTGAACATTTAGGTGATTTTAGAATCAACTTATTCAACCACTTAGGAAAAAAACAAAATCAAATTGTTTCAAACGGAAATCAGAGCCATATATAAAAAGCCAGACAAAATGATCGTCGTGATGAACCAAAAAGTTACATGAATTTACTCGTGAGTGCAAGTAAATTACTATAAGCTATTCATTTTTCTTCATCATTAGAGAACATAGGTTAAAGAAAAGGACTTGGTCATAAGTCATAACTCATAATTATTCAGAGACTTAAAAGTTAAAACATTAAAAGATATCTCTATATTTCTGTAGCTAAATTTGATTGGACGTGATTATATTTTTATATATGTATTTATCTTAGAACATACACAATTATATTTTGTAAAACTTCTTCCTAATGTTAAAAAAACTCAGTTTTAATAATTTTAATCAAAAATGTTTAGAAATAAAGAAACTAGAAAGCAATCATCCAAATTGTAATTGGTTTCAAATTCTTTCAAATCTATGAAAATTTATTTTAAAATTGCTATGTAAAAAACTTTAAAATCTAAAAGAAAAAAGGAAAACATCCAAATTTAAAAGGGATTAGTGATTATTAAATTAGGTAGAGATATTTTGATTAATAAAGATATGGAAAACTTGCAGTGCTCGGAAAATAAAACTAAATAAATAATGGAAACTAGGTGGATGGCCCGCACCGTATGCGGGTATGAGTTTTTTAGATATATAAGATGGTTTTAGTATTTAATAAGAAGAATTTAGCAAATTTTGGAACATTAAATATGCATGATTGGTTGTTTAAAAAAATAATAAATGTTGCATAATATTACTAATATTTGAATGTTATCTTGAAAGCAACGGTGTTTTTGTTTTGTAGTTTTTGTATTTGTATTGAAATAAAAGCCAAACGGTGGATAATATAATGTACAAAAAACACACACAAATGTAAAACTTCAAGAGCAAAATCATAAACTAAACAAATAGTTTTTTTCATGTGATTCACAAACGTTTTATACATACATAAATAATTTGTAAATTTTGTTAATGATAATACGTAACTAACTGTTATTATTAATTAGAATTTATTTATTTATTTATATAAACTTTGTAAATAAATAATAGTTTTCAGAATATATTATCTTATAAGAAGATTAATTCCTATAGCCAATCAAAACAATAAAAATTGAGAATCATAAATATCCATTTACTTTTATGTTTTATATAAAATTTAGTATGGAAGTGAGTATAATATTAGGTGACTATAAAATGTATTATACAATTTAGATTAATATGGAGTGAGGGTTACATGTATGATAATGTTGTTTTGTTTGTAAAAGAATTAGTAATTTTTTTCAAAAATGTTTTATCGGTTGATTTTTTTTAATCCGAAAATGGTGTGACAAAACAAAAACAAATCTGAAATTTGTTGTTAATTTATACAAAAAATCCCATAATTGTTCATCTTTTATTGATATAATAGTTTTAAAATAAATAAAAGATCAATTAGCAATTTAAGTCATGTCATATTTACATGTCATAGTTTTTAACCAATCAAATTAAAACAATTACACTACAAGAAAACAGCGCGATTCCTACGGAAATATCCGTCGGAAGTCTGTCCGAATAAGAGTTTTCCGATAGATTTCCGACGGATATGTCTGTCGTTTCTATCTTGTCGGAAATGGAAATTCTGTCGGAAAGCTGTCGGAGATTTCCGAAAGTTTTCTGATGGGTTCCGACTACTAGTAAACCGACAGACTTCCGACGTCATTATTTTCGACATATTTCCGACGGATAAATTTCCGACGTATTCGTAGAAATAATTAAATATAATAATAAATTAAATAATAATTAATTTAATCTAAATTTAAAATTTAAAATTTGAATTATTTAAATTAAAATAAAATTAAAAGTAGAAATTAAAATAAAATTAAAAGTAGAAATAAAAAGTAATATTGTTTTACAAAACGTTAATAATAAAAATCTAAGTGGTGGGCCCCGGCGGAAAATCCGGGTTGCGCCCCAAGTACGCCATCATCCGTTGCATCATCTCCCTGTCCTTGTCCCGCTCGGCTCTCTCCTTCACCCGCTCGGCTTCTAGGGCGGCTTGTGCATCTCGTATCTCTTGGACCGTCGTCTTCAAACCTTCAATTTTGACGTCCTTTTCCTTCATCTGGGCTCTCAGGTCGGATGTCTCGTTGTAGTAACAAGAAGACTCCGATGATCCCGCATCGTCGGGAAGACCATAAAGCCGCCCTTTGCTCTGCGGAGCAACCTGCGGAACAAATTAAATTGTAAATGAAAAAGACTTGAAAACTAATTTAAATTTTACATACCTTTAAGACGAATTGGTTGATGATGTCGTCCGGGGCTTGGGTGAGGGGAGGGGTTCCTTCGACGTCTGGCTGAGAGAGAATGTACTCCTCTTCCATTCTTTGGACGCTCTCCTGAATCTCCCGAGCTACCTGATCCTGGACAACACCATTCTTGTCGGTGTGTGTCGCTAGCAGAAGTTCCAAGTTGTTGGGATCCCGACCCAACTCCTTAGCCTGCAGTTGTTAGATATTTATTTAATAATATAAATGTATAAAAAAAAAATTTAATAAAAATCAAGACGTTCAATGAAAAACTTACCATATCCCTAGCCTTTGTCTTCTTGCTGGTAGCTCCAAGGTTGTGGGTGGCAGGTCCCTTGCCGTTGCGCTGGCTGTTCCGGTTGCTAGAGTGATATGTAGAGCTCTCCTTGGTCGCCTCTAGTTGCCAATAGGCGATGAACCCGTTCCACAACTCCGCCTTTTCCACCATCTCCTTTGGCACCTGACCGTGTAGCCACTTATCCTTCCACTCGAACACCTTCTTCGAGTAGTGCAGTGCTGCATAAGAGTCGAATTCTCTCCTAACCAGAGCGGTCATGTGTGGGTCCCACCTAAATTCTTGCTACAAATACAAAAATTAAAAATAAATAATAATAATTTAAATGAAAGTAAAAATTGTGAAAAAGATGACTTACCGCAAATTAGCGAAACCACATATCTTGATCCTCTAGTGGCATGGCGGTGTACGTCGCATAAGGACGGCTGAGCATAGAGTTTTCCATCTTGTTCAGGGACTTCGAAATCCCGCTGCGAGAATCACCAAACCTACGGGAAAAAATGCAACATTAGTCGCAATTAAATTAAATTTGTTAAAAAAAAACAGAAATGAAACAAAAAACTTACCATCTGTCTCTACCGAGCTGGTCTGGATGGAGTCTAGTCAACCTCTCTCGTCCAAGAAGACCCATGAAGTCCTCGACGCTAATCTGCGACGGTGCTGTGGTGGCTGCTGGTGTCACTGGCGTCTCTACTGGTATAGACGACGGTGTAGGTGTAGACGTCGAAGTCGAATGAGCTCTACTCACACGACGACGACGATGTTGGCCGCTGCCAGATGCGGTGGCGAAACCACCGTAATCCCTAGATTTATATGATAATATATTTTAAATATATGAAAAATCTATAATTATAAAAATATAATGGTTTAAAAAAACATTGCTTTAAATTTCCAAAATTCTCAAATTTAAATTTCCAAAATTGTAAAATTTAAAATTCTGTGGTGGAATTTAAAATTTAAATTTCCAAAATTCTAAAATTTAAAATTTAAAGTTTTATAAGGTTTTTAAATAGTGTTATAAGGTTTTTGTAAAGTTTTATAAGGTTTTTAAATAGTTTTATAAGGTTTTTAAATATTTTTATAAGGTTTTGTAAACAATCTTATAAACCTTTTAAAAACTTTCCTAAATCTAATTGTTTAAAATTCTTTAAAATATAGATATAAATTCAAAAATTAAGTCATTATCTTTAAATTTACAATTATTTCGATATTCTAAAATCCTTAAGTAATTGTTACATAATTTAAAATTCTAAAAAATTAAAATTCTAAAATTTTAAATTAGTCGTTATAATTGTTTAAAAATTAGTAAAACTTGCTAACAATATTCTAAAAATTTATGGAAAAAATAATTTCCCTAAATCAATTTCTCTAAATCAATTTCCCTCATTTTTCCTAATCATAAATCTAATTTTTCATAACAATTTAAAAACCCTAACAATTTCATAACAATTTAAAAACCCTAACAATTTAGTAAAAATTAGTAAAAATACAAACAATTTACTAACAATTTCATAAAATTAGTAACAATTTCCAAATTTCATTTTATAAAATACCAACAATTTCCAAACCCTAATCCTAATCCTAAATCTAGCAAAAATCAATTCACAAACTCATTTATATAAAATCTAACCAAAATCAACATGAAATTTGAGGATACTTACAAATGAGAAGGAAGATCCGCCATGGGTAATCCGGCGAGGAGGAGACGGCGGCGAATTCCGGCGAGGAGGAGGGGATTCTCGGTGGCGGCTAAGGGGAGAGGAGGAGGCGGTTGTGGCGAGTCTCGGAGGAGGAGAGGCTCGGAGGCGGAGAGGATAGGCGGAAGGGCGATTCCGGCGAGGAGGAGGAGATTAATCGGCAAATTCCGGCGAGGAGGAGCGGTGGTGGCGATTTAAGAAATGATTTCAACCCGTGGAGAAGAAGAAGAAGAAGAGTCGGTTCTGTTATTAAATTAGAATTTCCGACGGAATTAAATCTGTCGGAAATCCGTCGGAAATTCTAATTTAATAATTTTCATTTCGCGGTATTTATTTTTCATTTCGCGGGATAAATTTGGCACATCCGTCGGAAATCCGTCAGAAATATAAATATATTTCCGACAGATTTCCGACGGAATTGTGGTTTTAGGGTATGGGAAATTTAAGAAATGTTTTTTTGTTGTTTTAGGGTTAAGGAATTGAAGATATTGAAGAAATGTTTATTAAATTTAAGAAATTTAAGCAATGTTTATTAAATTTAATAAATTTAAGAAATGTTTATTAAATTTAAGAAATGTTTTTTTTTGGAAATTTAAGCATTGTATATTTTTAAACAATATATAGCAAAATAAGAATTTTAAACCAAAATACTTATTTTGGAAAAATTGTTACCATTTTGTACTTATTTTTACCTTAAAACCACAAAATCCGTCGGAAATCTGTCGGAAATATATATATATTTCCGACAGAGTTCCGACGGGATTGTGGTTTTAAATGGTTTTTTGGAAATTAATGAATTAGTATTTAGGAAAAAATTGGTAATTTTTAAACAATATTTAGCATTGTTAATATTTTTTTCCAAAATGCTTCTTTTGGAAAAATTGTTAGCATTTTGTACATATTTTTACCTGAAATCTCCAATTCCGTCGGAAATCTGTCGGAAAAATGTATTTTTCCGACAGATTTGGGGTTTTAAGCTTGTTTAGGATCCGTTTTCGTAGTTACAAGTTAATAGCATGGTTGGAGGAATATTTGGAAGATAAAATACTTGATAATGGTCATTGTTACTTTCAAATTCTAAACATTTAGTATTTTCCGTAAACATCTACTGTTTTGTATATGTAACTGTATGAAAGGTTTTTGGTTGAAACATGACAAAATCGCAAAACATGTTCGGTATAACATCGAGAATGTTATTTACTCAATTATCTTTCACTTTAGTTGTCAGAATTGTATGCCGAGACTTTGTCTTCTCAAAATTCAGGAATTTGGCCTCAAAACCCTAAATCTGTCGGAAATCAATCGGAAAAATATATATATTTCCGACTGATTTCCGACAGATGTAAGGGTAACACGTGTCGTCTTTTAAGGTTAGCATGATATGAATATTGCGTCGGAAATCTGTCGGAAATATATATATATTTCCGACTGATTTCCGACAGATTTAGGGTTTTGAGGCCAAATTCCTTAATTTTGAGAAGACAAAGTCTCGGCATACAATTCTGACAACTAAAGTGAAAGATAATTGAGTAAATAACATTCTCGATGTTATACCGAACATGTTTTTCGATTTTGTCATGTTTCAACCAAAAGCCTTTCATACAGTTACATATACAAAACAGTAGATGTTTACGGAAAATACTAAATGTTTAGAATTTGAAAGTAACAATGACCATTATCAAGTATTTTATCTTCCAAATATTCCTCCAACCATGCTATTAACTTGTAACTACGAAAACGGATCCTAAACAAGCTTAAAACCCCAAATCTGTCGGAAATCTGTCGGAAATATATATATTTCCGACAGATTTCCGACGGATAAAATAAAAAAGCTTATTTATATAAAAATGATTAACTGTCGGAAATCTGTCGGAAATATATATATATATATATATATATCATTTTTTAAATATATATATATATAAATCATTTTATATTAAATATATATATATATATATATATAAATAAATATACAGATAAGTCGAAATTATATATATATATATCATTTAAAAAAAAAAATATATATATATATATATATATAAATTATCCAACTTCTTCGTCATCAACTTCTTCTTCTTCATCAGATCTTTCCGAAGGAATTGTGTCTTCGTCTTCATCAAATTCTCCAACTTCTTCTTCTGATTCTGAATGTACGATATTATCACCAAATTCAGTGAAATCAACAAAAAGGTCCACCGCTGAAGAATGATCAACTGGAGCCATCGGAGTAATTCTAGTTGGTTGCATAGCATCTTGCTCAGCAACTCCATATAGTCTCCCTCTTGGATTAATTGGAGTCACTGTAATCCAAGGATCTCCTCGATGTGTTACCCTAGGATAAGAAATGTAGCATACCTGAAACAAACATATTTAGTTTAGGCAATTACAATATCATTATTTATCTATAAGGCACGTATTATAAAATTTTAAAATCAAACCTGGTCTGCCTGTGATGCTAGGATGAATGGGTCATACTTTTGCAGTCTCCTACAAGAATTTACTGAAGTGACGCCAAATTGGCTCACCTGGACACCTTCTGGATATGACGGATCATACCACTCACACAAGAAAACAATGCACCTCATGCCCAACATTCCTGGATAGCGCACTTGCAATATTTCTTTCAGAATCCCGTAGTAGACTACATCACCACTTGTAGCTGAAATACCGTAATCTGCAGGTTCCCTCGGCCTTTCTTCATGAATCCTAAATGCAAATCCCCTAGTGCAATACCGAGCGTATGAAGTTGCTTCAAAGCTTGGGCCTGAAACTATCTCTTGTAACCATGTCGGAAACCTTTCTCCATTCTTCATTCCTTCAGAAACCTGAGATAATAATTTAGACAAATTAATAAACAAACATTTAATTAAGTAATAATTAATTCAGTAATTTTAAGAAATGTAAGCGTTTTTTTAAAACTTACGTAATATTGCAGCCAATTTGGAAACTCGTTTTCCTTAGATTCTCCAAGTTCGTCTTCTGTCATTTCTGGATAATAGCGACGTATTGATGCAATGTAAATCCTGAAAGCAAACAAAAAATATATAACATATGAAACCTATATATTACTTAGGTATTAAAAACAAGATGTATTTAAATAAGTTCTGTTTTTACCTTTAGTACTCCGCAATCTCCTCACAATTCGTTAGGATATACATATGTAAGTGACTCCACTCTGCTTGTGATAGGAAGCGTCTCTTCCCTCTCCCAATCACTCGGCCAACTTGCGAAAACATCTCAGGGACAATCGCGGCATATGTGACTCTCTCACCTTTATCATCATAACGAGCAGGACGTCTACTCTTCGTACTAACTTCCCGCGGAAAGTAATATTCCGCAAACTGTGATGATTCTTCATTGATACTCTGTGCGACAATAGAACCTTCAACTCGAGCCAAATTTTTAACCTTCTTCTTTAGATGGAACATGTACCGCTCAAAAGGATACATCCAACGAAATTGAACGGGACCACCTAGTTCAGCTTCGCGGGGGAGGTGTAGGGGAAGATGTTCCATAACATCAAAAAAAAACGGCGGAAAGATCTTCTCAAGATTGCAAAGGATCACTGGTATATTGGCATCTAAATTGCGGATCCCCTCAACTGTAAGTGTCCTCGTGCATAAATCCCTAAAGAAAGCACCAACTGCTGCAATAGCTTCGTGGACAGTTTGAGGAAGGAGATGGGTAAAAGCAAATGGAAGAAGCCTCTGCATCAGTACATGACAATCATGACTCTTCAGTCCCAAAAATTTTAGGTATCGCGAGTCTACGCAGTTACCCAGATTAGCTGCATATCCATCAGTGAATTTAACTTCGTGTTCAATCCACCGGAAAAATTCTCTTATCTTTTGTATTTGCAATCGGTACGGAGGAAAATGATATGTACCATCGGGAATACGATCAAGATAAGCACGGTAGCAAATCTTTGAAATATCCATCCTAGACTTCACATTGTCTTTTGTCTTTCCCGGGATGTTTAACACCGTATTCATGATGTTGTCAAAGAAGTTCTTTTCAATATGCATCACATCGAGGTTGTGCCTTAATAAATGATCCTTCCAATACGGCAAATCCCAAAATATACTCTTCTTATGCCAGTTGTGAGCTCCTCCTACACCACAAAGCGGTTCATGCCCATTACCCCCACAATCAGGAGTCCTCTCAGCACCAAAATCTCTCAACTGCTCCAATATAGTACGACCGTCTATCTCATCAATTGGAGCATCAAACACTTGTTTATTTTTCTTAAATAATCTTTTAGACCGACGATAGGGATGGCCGTCCGGTAGAAACCTTCTATGGCAATCAAACCAACATGGCTTTCTTCCATTCCTCAATTGGAAAGCGTCAGTGTTGTCTTGGCAAAACGGGCACGATAATGTTCCATGAGTAGTCCATCCAGATAGCATACCATATGCTGGGAAATCGCTAATAGTCCACATAAGGACCGCACGCATCAGAAAATTCTGCTTCCGTAAAACATCAAATGCTTCGACACCGTGACTCCATAGCATTTGTAACTCATAAATCAATGGCTGGAGGAATACATCAAGTGATCTCTTCGGATGCTCAGGGCCGGGAATAAGAACGGAGAAGAATAAAAACTCTCGACGCATGCACATACCAGGGGGCAAATTATACGGTGTTACGATTACGGGCCACAAAGAATACTGCCTTCCATGCTTCCCAAATGGATTGAAACCATTCGTACTTAACCCGAGGTACACATTTCTTGACTCGTATGCAAAATCTGGATACAACATTTGAAAATGTTTCCACGCTTTTGCATCTGAAGGATGTGTAATCTCTCCATCTTGACGATGCTCTGCATGCCATCTCATTTGTTCTGCCGTTCGCACAGATTGATATAACCTCTTTAACCTCGCTGTCAATGGTAAGTACCACATACGTTTATATGGAATTGGAACTCTCCCACCAGTTTCCTGATACTGCGGTTTACGACAAAATTTACATCTTCTCCGGTCTTCGTCTTCTCTCCAATATAGCATACAGTTGTCGATGCATACATCTATCACCTGATACGGCATACCAAGACCAACTACAAGTTTCTGTACCTCGTAGTATGATGCAGGTGCCTGATTATCTTCAGGCAAAATATCTTTCACAAAATCTGCTATCGCATCAACACACTCTTCCGCCAAATTGAAGTCTGTCTTAAGGGTCATCAGTTTACTAGCAGTTGATAAAGGGGAATGTCCGTCTCTACACCCATCATATAATGGTTGCTTCCCTGCGTCTAACATATCAAAAAATCTTCTAGCTTCTTCATTTGGTTCTTCTAGTCTATCCTCCCTTATTACGATCGATGGCAAATTCTCTCTAAACGCATCATGAACCATCTCAGCGGTACCTACACCAAAATCTACTTCCGTTCTATGTTCGCCTAAGCGATCCGTTCTATGTTCACCTAAGTTATCCATTCTATGTTCGCCTAAGCTATCCGCAACATATGGTGCACTGCTACTACTAGCACCATCATTATTAGTTTCTCCATGAAAAAACCAAATTTTGTATCCCGGCATAAAACCAACGATATACAAGTGATGCCAAACTTGTTCTACATTAACATTACGAGAATTGCAACAATTTAAACATGGACATTTTATCACCTTTCGATTCCCGACAACCGCCATGAACTCGCATATACCTCGTGCATAACTTGGATTTAATGTATTCGACTCCGGATCATACATCTCTTCATCCATCCACGATCTATAATATCTAGAAGATGACATCTCACTCTCTTAACGATTTTTTTCTAACAAATATTTGGTTGGAAGTTGTTGTTGTTTTGTGAGTGAATGAAGATGTGTGGAATCATATATATAAATACGCTGACCGTCGGAAATCTGTCGGCAAAGCGTCGGAAAAACAACGGATATAATAACGGCTAGATAACGGTTATAAACGGCTATTTTTCCTACAGATTTCCGACAACTGACCGGAATCTCCTCCGGCGTCGGCAACGGCTAGTTACACGGTCCAATAATCTGACCGATTTCCTACGGTCTGTGGTCCGTCGGAAATAATTCCGACAGATTTCCGACGGAATTGAAAAATTTCCATTCCCTCGGAAATCGGTCGGATTACCGTCGGAAAATTTCCGACGGAATTACTTCCGTCGGATTTGCGGCTGTTTTCTTGTAGTGTTAAGTTTTCACTAATTGGACTTTGCTTTTAATAGTAAGAGGATAAATTAAAGCTAAATATGGAAACCTAAATCAAACTACAATAGGAAGTGAATGTAATAATTCTATATAAAAAAGTGGAGAGCTTGTATTGTATTGTAGCACCCAAAAATCATAATCTCTTTTTCCAAATAATTAGTTGCAAGATTAAGCTTTCGTGTTCTCTCACTAAAAACATCACAATCATCATCATGTCTTTGTCTTCAAAAGCCACTTTGATCGTGTTGTGTTTCCTCTTCGTGTTGATTCCATGCTTTACTTCAACAACAACAAATCAAGGACTTCAAGCTTCTAGATGTGAGTCTCACATCTTCAAAGACGGAAAACGTTTTCGTTCATGCACGGATCTTCCGGTGTTAGACTCGTTTCTACACTTTAGTTATGTCCGAAAAACCGGAGTTCTTGATGTTGCTTACCGTCACGCGAATCTTGAGTCTTCTAGTTGGATCGCTTGGGCCATAAACCCGACAAAGAAAGGCATGTTAGGTGCTCAAGCTCTTGTTGCTTATCGTAACTCAACTTCTGGCTCCATGCGTGCTTATACTTCCTCCATTACTAGCTACTCAACTATGCTTCAAGAATCTCCTCTTAGCTTCCCTGTAACCCAAGTTTCCGCCGAGTATCTCAATGGCGAGATGACGATATTCGCAACCCTAGTGTTGCCTTCTAACACAACCGTCGTGAATCACTTATGGCAAGACGGTCCGTTAAAGGCAGGAAATAGACTTGGGATGCACGCAATGAGTGGAGATCATGTCAAATCTATGGGTACTTTGGACTTACTTTCCGGTCAAGTAACAGCTACGAAATCGGTTAACGGAGACATGTTGCTTGTGAAGCGAATCCACGGGTTGATAAACGCGGTGAGTTGGGGAATTCTCATGCCTATTGGAGCTATGGCTGCAAGATACATGAAGATCTACGAAACATTAGATCCAACATGGTTCTATGTACACGTGATTTGTCAAAGCACCGGTTATTTCGCCGGTTTACTTGGTGGTTTAGGAACAGCAATCTATATGGCGAAACATACCGCGGGATGAGTTCTACACCGCATACCGTGATCGGGTTAATTCTATTCGCTTTAGGGTTTTTGCAGATACTTGCGCTCAAAGCAAGACCGGATAAGGATCATAAGTATAGAAAATATTGGAACTGGTATCATCACACGGTTGGATATGTAGTGATTGTGCTAAGCGTCTACAATATCTACAAAGGCTTGGCTATGTTGCAACCGGGAAGCGGCTGGAAAATCGCGTACACAACCATTATTTGTGCGATTGTGATGGAGATTTTGCAGTTTAAGAGGAGATGGGGTGGATTGTTCTCCAAGAAAACTCAAGACATAGAAGCCAAACAAACGGCTTCCATTGATGTGGTCTAGTTTTTTTATTCCTTGTTTTTGAGAAGTTTTAATTTAGGCTATCTTATTTTTTGAGGCAATTAGGTAGATGGCATTACTATAGCATGTATTTAGGTAAATGTCATTGGGTTTTTGGATTTCCCTGCGAAAACTGAACAGGTGTCTTTTTAGGTGCAGATGAGATATCAAAATAGGTTCATAGGTTTTTGAGTGTCATCATTATTTTAATATATAAAACATATAGATATTTAACTAGTTATCTTTTTCTCTTTCATAATTTATTTTCTCTTTCATCTGAAACTTTTAAAAACGTAAGCAAACTCAAAGAAAAATAAGCTATCCGTCGATTTTGCGATAAAGATGGTGGTGATGATGGTGACCAATAAGTGATGATGGAAGAAAGTAACATATGGACAATGATAGAGATGGTGTTCATGCAAGTGTTAGAGGTAAAGATGGAGATAAATCAAACAAAAAATCTAGATGATGAAAAGAAACCCGATGATAATCCGGTGAAACTCCAACCGTAAGTTAAAGTTTGGCAAAGATCCCTACGAAATTCCGCAAAAATCCGGCAAAATTTCTAGATTTATATGCAAATCTATACATACATACATACATATATGTATATCTAGTTTAAACACAGATCTGTACACATGCATACGACTATTAAACATGTCGTATCATATATTAATGATATATAATTTGTTATCGGCTATTACATATGTTAGTAGTCTAACATTGAATATGGCAAAATAAATCATATTCAAAGAAATTATATGTTAGCCGGTTATAAGTAAACTAATGTCGGCCATTACATATGTTAGTTGCTAACAAACAATTTAGAAGAGTAATTCAAATATTCGACATACTTGTATGTATGTAGTCTATACGTATGGAATGCATTGTATAAACATTATGTTAACCTTGAACTTTATGGTTAGTTCTCAAATTAAATATTTATCGCGTTAAAAGAATTTGTAACAAGTTAAGTTAATATTAAAACAAAAATTAAAAGGGCAACCTTCTCCATTATACATCATTTATTCCACTTGTTCATTATGTAGATTCAATGATAACATATATATGAGTGGATACCAATTTATTTATCAGTAATTTGTATTGTTGATATTTTATGATTGAATTTATGTATATCTTAAGTAGTAGGCCAAATTCAGTGACATACATTGTATAATAGTTGATAAAAAAAATAGTTCGCGGACCAAAAACTTCTTCGTTCATCGGAGCACCGAATCACCACCATTGAACTCGTACACTCACATCCACCTAATAAATGCGGTCACCAAGTAGACTCGGTGTGCTCATGCATACGACTATTAAACATGTCGTATAATATATTAATGATATATAATTTGTTATCGGCTATTACATATGTTAGTAGTTTAACAGTGAATATGGCAGGATAAGTCATATTCAAAAAAATTATATGTTAGCCGGTTATAAGTAAATTAATGTCGGCCATTACGTATATTAGTTGTCTAACAAACAATTTAGAAGAGTAATTCAAATATTCAACATACTTGTACGTATGGAATGCACTGTATAAACATTATGTTAACTTTCAACATCATGGTTAGTTGTCAAATTAAATATATATCGCGTTAAGAGAATTTGTAACAAGTTAAGTTAATATTAAAACACAAATAAAAAGTGCAACCTTCTCCATTATACATCATTTATTCCACTTGTTCATTGTGTGGATTCAATGATAACATATATAATAGTGGATAACAATGTATTTGTCAGTAATTTGTATTGTTGATATTTTATGATTGAACTTATGTATATCTTAAGTAATAGGTCAAATTCAGCGATATACATCTAACATGTATAATAGTTGATAAACTTTTATTTTAGCTTTTTTGGTTTTCTTCTCAAATATAACCACCGCTTCCATTGCCACTCTCCTCTCTGCAAAAAACTACTAAGCCTTTCTCTCAAAATATGGAAACATAATCATATAATCAATCAGATCTAACACATATTTTTAATAAATAATTGGGTAAAGGATTAAGCTTGTATTTTGAATACCTTTTTAATTTTTCAAACAGACTCGGAAAAACAAAATATTTGGGAAAAGGATTAAGCTTGTATTTCGAATACCTCTTTAATTCCTCAAAACAAACTCGGAAACCGGAGAGATTATTGGATTGCAATTTCTCTTCGGAAACTCTCTTTCATCTAAGCTTTCTCTCAGATACAAAACTTTCTTCTGCAACTTCCTTCACACTATCTCTTTCTCTCTCCATTTTATTGATTATCGCAATTATAATCTATTTTCCCATTAATTATTTTCGAAAAATAGGTTACAAAAAAAGCTAGCTACTGTCACCTATCTACCATATAGCCATAGGGACTTAATCGGTTTACGAAAATATCTACAATGTCGAGAACAGTATTTATGACAGTTACCTAAATACATGCTATAGTAGTCATTGCCTATGCAAATACTCTTATTTTTTAGCATTTTTGTTTGTTTGTTTTACTAGTAGGGCATATTTACTTTGGAATAAAAAGTTTTTTCATTGAATAATTTGGCCATAATTCTTATTTTTGTTGTTCTTATTTTTGCCTTTGTCAACTGTTTGATTGAACATTAGGTTGTTAATGGTAAATATATGTACTTGACATTTTATTGAGGTTTCCTATAACTTTATATTCGATAAAAAAAAATAAAAAAAATTAACACAGGCAAATCATAGCAAATATTTGAAAACTAATATACGTATTTATCGAATTTTTTTAGCAAAATTAATAAATCAGATTACAAGTTGGGCTTTTCTCGTGTAGTTCATGCGTGTGTTCATTATTGCTCTCATTAATCTTCTGCTTGGTTTTCTTTCTTTGTAAAATCTATGTAATCAAACGCAGCCCATTGGGCTGCTCAATGAATTACCATGACTACAAAAAAAACTAAATAAATAATGAAAATAAATTAAACAAAATGGAAACAAGACAAAAATATGGAAACCTAAATCAAACTACAATAGGAAGCGAATGTAGTAACTCTATATAAAAAGTGGAGAGCTTGTATTGTAGCACCCAAAAATCATAATCTCTTCTTCCAAATAATTAGTTGCAAGATTAAGCTTTCGTGTTCTCTAACTAAAAGCATCACAATCATCATCATGTCTTTGTCTTCAAAAGCCGCTTTGATCGTAGAGTGTTAATCTCTTGATAGATTTGGGTTCTTTGTGTTGGAAATCATCACTAGTACACAGTATTGTTGTTTTTGATCCATTTTCAGATTCAAATGTTGGTTCCTTAGGTTTTGTTATGGTCTTGAGCTTTAAAAATGTAGTTTGTTGAATCATTTTGCATCAAAATTGTTGCTTAGTGCCATTCATCTGAATTTCCATTGATTGAATACTTTGCTTCTGGATCATTGAATTGCTATTATGTTGTAATTTGGACAGTCCTATTGAAAATATCATAAACCATTTCTCAGCAAGTGCCTATCTTTGTTAACATGACTGACATTTATCTTGGTGGTGTGTTTCAGATTGGAAACAGGATCATAAGGAAGAGACTTCATGTGCGTGTGGAGCATGTGCAGCAATCAAGGTGTGCAGAGGAGTTCAAGCTGAGGAAGAAGCAGAACGATGTCCTCAAGGCTGCAGCCAAAGCTAAAGGTGAGACGATCAGCACCAAGAGACAGCCTAAAGGACCCAAACCAGGATTCATGGTCGAAGGTATGACCTTGGAGACTGTCACTCCCATCCCTTACGACGTCGTCAACGATCTCAAAGGAGGCTACTAGTTTTCCACCACTTTCCCAGTGTTATTGTGCTTTGGACCTCTTCTTTATGTGTTTTGTAGTGACTGAAAACTTGTCTTTGATTAAGAATATTATGATTTATATAGCAGGATTTTGCAATCCATATTTTCTAAGAAAGTTCCAGTTTTGTTGTTATTGATGTTTTGTGAAGATTAGTGTTGCATTTCGAACTAAACTTAAAATTAATACCAGAATTACGCTTAACAAATTTTAAGTTGCATCCTAAAAACTTAAAAGAATAATATTTGGGTATTATTGACGTGGGGGCCATGCCGTTCCACGTGGCGGTCAGTTAGTGGCTCAGATACTCTCCTCGTAAACTTATTTTTCAACACTGAACTCAAAGTGTCTCTCGCTGTTTAGTCTCCGTCGTGCAATTGCGCTTTGATGATTCTGAGCCATGGGAATATTTGTAGGACGAGAGCCAAGTAGGTCAGCCTCCGAGAGAATATCTAAACAATATTTCCGTTGACACAAAAATATATCTTCAGCATTCCGAGCAATCTCAATACCGAGGAAATAGCGAGGAGATCCCAAATCCTTCATATGAAATTATCGAGAAAGATAAGACTTGAAATCGGCAACAGAAGTCGAGTCATCGCCTCCAATAAGGAGATCATCCACATAAACAAGTATATATATCTCCGTCGATCCACGAACAAGCGAGAAAAGCGAGTAGTCCGAAACCGATTGACGAAACCCGTAGTCCAAAAGAGCGGTTTGTAAGGTACCAAACCAACACCGGGGAGCCTGTTTCAACCCAAAAAGAGACTTTTTCAGGCGACAAACCTTGCCTGGGGCAGCCGAAAGAAAACCGGGAGGAGGACGCATGTAAACCTCTTCATCCAAAGTACCATGGAGAAACGCATTATGAACATCAATATGATGGAGCTCCCAATTGCGAGAAGCTGCAACATTGAGAAAAGTCCGAACCGTAGTCATCTTTATCACAAGAGCAAAAGTCTCATTATAATCAATACCCTCTTCTTGACGATTTCCAAGAGCAACCAAACGCACCTTATGACGCTCGATAGTACCATCTGAATTAAATTTGATCTTGAATACCCATTGACACCCAATAGCTCGCTTATTCGGTGCGAGATCAACAAGTTCCCAAGTACCATTATCCTCCAAAGCCGTGATCTCAAAACCCATTGCCTTATGCCATACGTCAAACTCCATTGCATCTTTGAAAGTGCGTAGTTCCGTGTAGGCAGTAACATTTGCCATAAACACTTTAAAGGAGTCTGAAAAATTAGCATAGCAAACATAGTTAGCAATTGGATAGGGTGTACCTGACGGACCGGGAGGAGATTGGAGCGATGAGTGTGTGAGGTCTTGAGGAATCTGAGCTGAATAAGTAACATATGGTTCCAGACGAACAGAACGCTGCTTAGTACAAAGACCTTTGCCTAATTGCTCAACCGGAGCGAGAGGAAGGGTACTAGCAAATGCAGACGCATCGGGAGAAGCAAGAAGAGGAGAGTTGGGTAAATCCGAAGCAACAACAACTTCCTCAGAAGCAACTACACTCTCTACAGGAGCAACCACAGTCTCCACGCTTTCCACAGGAGCCGAAACCAAAGGCGGGATAGTCGGAGAACTCCCCCTGTCGTCCATATCCATACCCAAAGGAGAAGCATGACTATCATCTTCCTCGATAATACAAGGATCCGAAAGTATAGGTGGAGTAGCACAAGAAGGCTCCATTGATTTGGCAGGAGACTTAGCAAAGGGGAAAATGTTCTCATTGAACACAACATTGCGAGAAACAAACGATTTCTTCTTGTCAAGATCAAACACTCTCCAACCCTTTTGGTTACACGGATACCCAAGAAATACACACCGAGAAGCACGCTCATCAAACTTCTTTCGAATGACCGTCCCTTTATGCGCATAACATAAACAGCCAAAAACCCGAAGATGATCAAAAGAAGGAGATTGGTCAAATAAGAGCTCATGTGGTGTTTTACCAGATAACACCGATGAAGGTGTGCGATTGATGAGATAGCAAGCTGTAAGTACACAATCTCCCCAAAATTCCAAAGGTAAGTTTGCTTGAAATCGCAACGAACGTGCAACATCCAGAATGTGGCGATTCTTACGCTCCACTCGTCCATTCTGTTGCGGTGTGCCAACACAAGATGTTTGATGAATAATACCTTGTGAAGCAAACCATGACTTCAAACTCATAAACTCTGACCCATTGTCACTCCGAACCATACGAACATTTGTGTAGAATTGTCGAGTAACCATAGCACAAAAATTATGTAAAAGAGTGTTAACCTCACTCTTAGCACGCATCAAACACACCCAAATGGAGCGTGAGTAATCATCAACGATCGTCAAGAAATAAGAAGAACCACAAGTAGAAGGAGTGCAATAAGGACCCCAAACATCATAGTGAATTAGATGAAAAATAGCTTCAGCTTTATTATTGCTATCCGAAAAACTCAAATGAGGTTGTTTGGCCACAACACAAATGTCACATGGCAAAGAGAATTGATCCTTAGATCCAACATCAATAAAACGAGACAAATGAGAAAAAGTAGATAACAAAGGATGCCCCAAACGACGATGCCACAATTCATACTTCCCAATACTGCTCACTGAATTAGCCTGGCCGAGAGATGCTCCACGGAAAAGATACATCCCATCACACTCATCCCCTGCTCCAATCAGCATCCGCGTAGACCGGTCCTGCACATAACAAAACTTATCCGTGAAAACCGCAAAACAAGATTTGTCTTTAAGTAGACGAGCAACAGAGAGCAAAGTATTTGTCAACTGCGGGACATAAAGAACCACGGATAAAGTAACAGAACCACCAATAAACAATTTTCCATGCTTAGTTGCCAAAGTAAGCGTCCCATTTGGTAAACCAATCGGACACAAGGGAATATCAACAACATTAATTAAAGATTCAAGAGAACCCGTGAGATGATGAGATGCTCAGATATCAATTACAATACCAGATAGACGCGACGAAGAGGCTGAGCGAGGCTGTTGAATAATGGTAAGAAGCTGATTCCACTGAGAGTCAGAGATAGGCAAACCATCGCGATCAAGAGATGTAATAGTGTGAGGAGAAACAGTATCCGAAAGCTGAGCATTGTTCGCACGCCCAGCAATTAGAGGAGTACCACGTCCCTTTGGCTTGCCACGACCACGTCCAGAACTGGAATCATGATAGCCGATGATCTGATAACATCGACTAATCTCATGTCCACTCTTCCCACAATGAGTGTAAGTGAATGAAGGGCGACCAGGAAACGAAGAAGAGGACGAGACAGCTGGTGTCGCGCGATACCCACCTGTTGTGTCGCGCGACACGACTGACGGAGGGACTCTTGCTGCAAAACCGACTGCATTAGGGCGAACTTCACTAGCACGAGAGAGACTTTGATGTTTCTCTTCTTGCTGAATCAAAGAGTAAACCACAGAAAGGGAAGGTGACGGGGACATAGTCAAAATATTCGATCTTGTAGCACCAAAGCGAGCACTATCAAGAGCCATCAGAAACTGTGACTTCCTTTCCTTGTCGCGACGAGCAATGTGTGCTGTCTGCTGAGCACAGCGAGTATTTCCACAGCAACAAGACGGTATGGGATCAATATCCTCCAAATCATCCCACATACGCTTGAGCTTCCCATAGTAAGCTTGAATCGACAAGCCTTCCTGTTTGCAACTACCAATGGAAGATTGCAATTCAAAGATGAGAGGATCATTCCCAACCAAAAATCTCTCCTTCAAACTCTGCCACAAATCGTAGGCAGTATCGGAACATGAAACAGAAGATCGAAGCTCTGGGTCGATGGTGTTAAGTATCCAGGCGACCATCATCGAATTAATGATTCCCCAAAGCTAGTATTGATCAGTCCCTGGAGAAGGACGCTGAAGTAGACCATCAGTGAAACTGAGCTTGTTTTTAGCATGAAGGGCGTCTCTCATCACCTTAGCCCATTGATATATCGTGGTTTTTACCCATTTCAGGACACGATATAAGTCTGTGTTTTAGAGTCTTTTGGTATTTTTGGTATTTTTTTAGAGTCTTTACAGGTACAAGGACGATTAGAGCTTGAAAGATGTTTAGTGGAGATTTCGAAGCATTTCAGAATGAACTGGCAAAGATGCAAGTTCGGAATCACTGTTTGGAATCTGTGTCGAGCGACTTGAAAAATGTGTCGCTCGACACGATGATTTCTGAAATAAAGAATTCGATTTTGAAGATGGTGTCGATCGACACCACTATCAGTGTCGATCGACACCCTGCTCGACAAGGCCCAGATTTTAAGCAGAAAAGTCTGTTCGAAGCCCGAAGTTTCCAGATGTTTACTTTTAGGTTTTTGGTCGGCCATGTACTGTATAAATACGTTTTCTAAGTCATTGTTTAGACTTATGCTTTCTTTTATTGAATTCTTAGAGATATCTTTTAATAAAATCATGTTTTCTTCATTCGATATGTCTGAGTAGTTTCCTTGTTAGGTTTAGGGTTTTCGAAAGTGATTGATGAGTTGTCGAATCTGATCTGATTATTTGGATAATATCTTTAGAAGTTCTTCATCTTAACTTGTTCTTATTGCTGATTTTAGCTTCGCGAACTGAAATCTGATCTAGGGTTAATTAATAGAAACGACAGTTTGATTGATTCACCTGAACTAGTTTTTGATGAGCAAGATTCCTATTTGCAAAGACATTTGATTTAGGATCTTGTGAACAATTGTGCCTGAAATTAATGCTTGTTTAGATTTATAGGATTTGCAACGACAGTTGGTTTCCTAGGATTTAGACATAGAAAATATTCGTAGCGACAACTGGTTTGTTTTACTTTCGTGTGCATGTTCATGAACTGAGCTTAATATTCCTGATAACTGATTTATTTGCAACTTTGATTCACTGTAGAATTCCCTACGCCTAGCTCTTTCCTTAATTGATTTTACAACTGATTTTATTGCTTTGATTTACTGTTTTCTTAATTGTTTACCTAGCATAATCTGAATCTATTAATCTATTGTGTTTTCTGTGACTCCCTGTGGAATCGATAACCCTAAGTACTGCAACTGATCTCTTAATTTAAGAGAGTTTAGCTCTAGGAAAAATTTGAGCCTATCACCCATCGTTCATAATTGGTTCCAGTAAGCATCACGGTGGAGATGATGTTGTCGGGATCAGCACCTGGGGGAAGGTAATAATCAGACAAGATCCCTGCATCTTTGATGGTAGAAACGGTAATAACTTGATCATCAGCCATCACGATGAGTAGAGAACAAGCAAGTGGCTTGAATCGAAACAAACAGAAGAAAACAAAGAGCAATCGGCTCTTGTGAGAAAGCGACAATCAAAGAGAGGAGCAATCGGCTCGTGATCAATCGGAACAAAGAGAAAGACGGCGAATTCGAGTGAAGAAATCGAACATGCTAAGAAAATTAGGGTTTTGGCTCTGATACCATGTCAAAGTACGAGCGGAATAAAGTGTGTTGTCTTATTAACATCAAAGAGTACATATATATAGCATTGGTGTTGGGCTTTACAAGATATAAACATAGCCCATATCACAATAACTAGGTAGACTTGGTTTGATTCAAATACCCATTAATTTATAGACTTTGATATAGAACAAGATTTTGTTAAATATAAACACAATAGCTAGATAGATAGAGAGGAGCATCTAATTGATGGATGGTAATAATGAGAAAGAAGGGTAAAAAAAGGAAGAGAGAAAAAGTGAGAAAGTTTACCAAAAAAAAAGAGTTTCCAAAAGATGTTCTGATTAGAAATAGAGCACATCCCCTTCCTTTTTCCCCTTCCCATGAAAGAAATTGGATGGTCCAAATCAATCATGTCGTCTCTGCGTAATGCTGTTCCAAGGCCTGCCCATAAGGAGGGTTCTCAACCGTAAGCTATTATATTGCTCTTTGTTCCTTTGATTGTTCGTTTATTTGTCAATTTCTCTGCTTAAAAAGTGTGGATTTTTCAAAACGTTTCAGGCAAGATAGGAAGAAGTTTGGTCTCCTCGAGAAGCATAAGGATTATAAAATCCGAGCTAATAAATATCACGACAAGCAAAACGCTTTAAAGGTAGACAGTTCTTTCACTTGCTGCTATGATTTTGCATTTGAGACTTTAGGCCTTTTAACAAAATTATGTTTATGGAGTCTTTCTTCTTAGACATTGTTGGTTTCTAAGGAATTTGATTGATATCTCAAGATAATTGCCAATATATACGAAACTTCTCTTACGCCTTTTTTTTTTATTTTTTTATTATCATTGATTCTCTGCAGAAACTTTGGCAAAAGGCGGCTAACAAGAATCCAGATGAATTCTACTTTAAGATGATCAACAGTAAAACAGTTAAAGGAGTTCATAGACCAAAGTAATCATATTTTGCTAACCTCATGGTTTCTCTTATTCTTGTGTTTGCAATTTTTTGACTAAGCTATTGTTTTTTTTCAGGGAGGAGGTGAATAAATACTCTGCAGAAGAGCTCATGTTAATGAAGACTCAAGATATAGGATACGTATAAGCAATTAGTCCAAATCTTAATTTGTTTTACATATTCGAGCTTTTCTCTATGTTACATTGGGATTTGTGTTAGCTCATTAGTATCCTTGTAGACTAACATTGGTGAGTATGGTGTTACACATTTGCATTTTCAGGTTAGTAATTGCGAAGAACAAGTTGGAGAAAAAGTGGATGGTGAGAAATGCAGTCTTGGGATTAGAGAAAGCTCTGGTTTGATGTTTATTAGTAGCAACAAGGATGTAAAGATCAGGATTCTGAGTTTCAGATTCCTGCAATTTTGACGAAGGCTAAACCAAAAGTTTGCTCTGTGCGGAGTTTCGATAAGTCGGATGTTTATGCTCCTCAGTGTGATCAAAGTGGGAAACTTTCTCAAGTGGAGAATTTTTTTGAATCTTTGCAAGTTTGCTGCTTGGAAATGAACCGGTTGAGTCTCTTTGCTTCCGAGGATCAATCGTCTGTAAACGATGAGAAGAGGAAGGTTTCATTAGATGATCAAACCAGTGCTGATATGAAGTTTGAATCTATGGAACAAAGCAAGTTTCAGCCTGCGGTTTCTGAGAAATGGTTAAATCATGCTCGAGGAAAGCCTGTCTTGCCTATATCTATAACTAATAATTCATTAGGATAAATTATGTGCCGACTCCTAAATTGAATTCGAGCTTCTCTTTGTGTTAGCTCAGTATCCGTGTAAACTAACAGTATGTGAGTTTGGTGTTACACACACGCTTTTTTCAGGTCAACAATTGTAAAGAACTAATTGGAGATAAAGCTTCTTCTGTGAGTAGTGAGAGACATGTCAGGTTCTCTGATCAAAGTGGGAAACTTTCTCAAGTGGAGAATAATTTTGCATTTTTGGATCTTTGCTGAACCCATATCCTTTGTTTTGGGAACCAAATACTAGCTTGGCTACTCAATAAATGGTATAATACCCAAACCTGACACCTTTGATAACAAAGATTCACCCAAACTGAACCAAAGTACAAGACAAACAAAGATAACAAAGTTCTATGGGTGATTACAATTCCAGAGAGAAAGAGAAGAAAAGAAAAGAATGAAGTAACAATCAACAAATGAATTAGTGCAGTGTAAAATGAATTGTCCATCTCTACTACTACTCTCTATCTTTATGTCAAAGACGTCAACTATCTGCACATCTCGAAGGACAAGACTAGAAGCTCTCGGTTTCTCAATGATAAGCCAACTCGATCTTGCAGTCGCTAGAAGCTCTAGGTAGCATTAAGAGATCAGTTGCAACGCGTAGTTTTGTGCTGCGGCCTTTTCTATCCGGTATACTAACTTTCAGCGACTTGAGATGTTCCAGTTTACCTAAAAAGTGCCTCACTTGCTCCAGCTCAGCAGTTGATCCGCTCTCCTGTAATTCGATATCCAAGAATTCCACCGGACATGTCAAGAGACAAGTATATCCCGACAAGCACTCGCAAACACAGTCAACCTCTTCAACATAAAAAATAAAAGCCAAACGGTGGATAATATAATGTACAAAAAACACACACAAATGTAAAACTTCAAGAGCAAAATCATAAACTAAACAAATAGTTTTTTTTCATGTGATTCACAAACGTTTTATACATACATAAATAATTTGTAAATTTTGTTAATGATAATACGTAACTAACAGTTATTATTAATTAGAATTTATTTATTTATATAAACTTTGTTAATAAATAATAGTTTTCAGAATATATTATCTTATAAGAAGATTAATTCCTATAGCCAATCAAAACAATAAAAATTGAGAATCATAAATATCCATTTACTTTTATGTTTTATATAAAATTTAGTATGGAAGTGAGTATAATTAGGTGACTATAAAATGTATTATACAATTTGATTAATTTGTTTCTATATATTATGTATATATAACTGTTTTATTTAGATTAATATGGAGTGAGGATTAAATGTATGATAATGTTGTTTTGTTTGTAAAAGAATTAGTATTTTTTGTCAAAAATGTTTTATCGGTTGATTTTTATTTTTAATCCGAAATTGGTGTGACCAAACAAAAAAAAATCTGAAATTTGTGGTTAATTTATACAAAAGATCCCATAATTGTTCATCTTTTATTGATATAATAGTTTTAAAATAAATAAAATCAGTTAGCAATTTAAGCAATGTCATCTTTACATGTCATTATTCCATGTCATAGTTTTTAACCAATCAAATTAAAACAATTAAATTTTTCACTAATTGGACTTTGCTTTTAATAGTAAGAGGATAAATTAAAGCTAAATATGGAAACCTAAATCAAACTACAATAGGAAGTAAATGTAATAACTCTATATAAAAAAGTGGAGAGCTTGTATTGTAGCACGGTGCTACTTGAAAGAGCGTATGAATCAGTAGATCCAAGTACTTCTGCGTTGAAAATAAAAGAACTTGAGGATAATATGACTGACCTCTATGAAGATTATCAGCTCAAATCAGGAGCAAGCTTTTCTTCGTTTTCAGGAACACCAACACCACATGAGCTTTTGACAGAGTCTCCACTTGAAGACGACTATGACAATGTAAGTATTTTTACGTAAAATTTTCAGATTTAATACTCGTTAAGTCGTTATCTTTATATATATTCATAAACTTTTATAAAACATGATCTCTTTGAGTTGGAAAAAAATATTAGTGTTGGTAAGAGTAGCACAAAGACACATCTGGGAATTTATTTGGATGAGAAGAGGCTAGATAGGCAACGTTTTCCTAAATTGGATGTGTTGAGCTATTGGAAAGATAATGAACATCGATTTGGTGATTTAGCTTCTATGGCACGTGATGTGCTTACCATCTCAATCACAACAGTAGCATCGGAAGCGGCTTTCAGTATTGGAGGTCGGGTGTTGACTCCTTATAGAAACCGTCTACTTCCCGAAAGTTTTTAAGCATTACTTTGTTCTCGCAATTGGTTGCGCGGTTTTGTAGAATATGAAGGTAAAGTCTTAATATTTACAAATAGTTCTTTTACTAAATACTTTGGTTCTCTAAATATTGTTTATATTATTCAAATTTTAATTGTAGGTGTTGTAGAAGATCATGAAAACACTAGCAATGAAAGTGTTAAAAACACAGGAAGTACTTCGGGAGTATAGAGTCTTTAAGGTCACAGATTAAACATGCCTTTCATTGAAGACTTTTCAAAGTTTATGAATTTGACTTAGTTTAGTTATGGGTTAATTTGCCAAGTAACAAAAAAAATTAGACAACTAACCAAAATTGACTAATGTTGCTAAGTTATAACCATAGAATTTAGGGTATTTGGTTACAATTTTAATTATAATTTTTTTTGGGTTATATTTGCTAATTTCCCTTTAGTTATTTGGTTTTTTTTTATTATTTCTGTACGTTTTTGTTCAATTTCAGACTTACATATAACATTAAATGGACTTGCAATATTTGAGTTACGTTTAACATTGAGACTGACTTTTTTTGAGTTAGACTTACAATTTTATTGGATTTGAACACTAAATGGGTTTATATGGGTTTAAATGGGTTAAGATAGTTATAGTGAATTTAAATGGATAGGTTTAATAGACCTAAAAGTTAAATAGACTTTAATGGGTTTGGAGTATAAATGGGTTAGGCCTAAATGGGTTGGGCCTGCCCATATTAACATCCCTAGTAGCACCCAAAAATCATAATCTCTTCTTCCAAATAATTAGTTGCAAGATTAAGCTTTCGTGTTCTCTAACTAAAAACATCACAATCATCATCATGTCTTTGTCTTCAAAAGCCGCTTTGATCGTGTTGTGTTTCCTCTTCGTGTTGATTCCATGCTTTACTTCAACAACAACAAATCAAGGACTTCAAGCTCCTAGATGTGAGTCTCATCACATCTTCAAAAACGGAAAACGTTTTCGTTCATGCACGGATCTTCCGGTGTTAGACTCGTTTCTACACTTTAGTTATGTCCGAAAAACCGGAGTTCTTGATGTTGCTAACCGTCACGCGAATCTTGAGTCTTCTAGTTGGATCGCTTGGGCCATAAACCCGACAAAGCAAGGCATGTTAGATGCTCAAGCCCTTGTTGCTTATCGTAACTCAACTTCTGGTTCCATGCGTGCTTATACTTCCTCCATTACTAGCTACTCAACTATGCTTCAAGAATCTCCTCTTAGCTTCCCTGTAACCCAAGTTTCCGCCGAGTATCTCAATGGCGAGATGACGATATTCGCAACCCTAGTGTTGCCTTCTAACACAACCGTCGTGAATCACTTATGGCAAGACGGTCCGTTAAAGGCAGGAAATAGACTTGGGATGCACGCAATGAGTGGAGATCATGTCAAATCTATGGGTACTTTGGACTTACTTTCCGGTCAAGTAACAGCTACGAAATCGGTTAACGGAGACATGTTGCTTGTGAAGCGAATCCACGGGTTGATAAACGCGGTGAGTTGGGGAATTCTCATGCCTATTGGAGCTATGGCTGCAAGATACATGAAGATCTACGAAACATTAGATCCAACATGGTTCTATGTACACGTGATTTGTCAAAGCACCGGTTATTTCGCCGGTTTACTTGGTGGTTTAGGAACAGCAATCTATATGGCGAAACATACCGCGGGATGAGTTCTACACCGCATACCGTGATCGGGTTAATTCTATTCGCTTTAGGGTTTTTGCAGATACTTGCGCTCAAAGCAAGACCGGATAAGGATCATAAGTATAGAAAATATTGGAACTGGTATCATCACACGGTTGGATATGTAGTGATTGTGCTAAGCGTCTACAATATCTACAAAGGCTTGGCTATGTTGCAACCGGGAAGCGGCTGGAAAATCGCGTACACAACCATTATTTGTGCGATTGTGATGGAGATTTTGCAGTTTAAGAGGAGATGGGGTGGATTGTTCTCCAAGAAAACTCAAGACATAGAAGCCAAACAAACTGCTTCCATTGATGTGGTCTAATTTTTTTTATTCCTTGTTTTTGAGAAGTTTTAATTTAGGCTATCTTATTTTTTAGCATTTTTGTTTGTTTGTTTTACTAGTAGGGAATATTTACTTCGGAATAAAAAGTTCTTTCATTGAATAATTTGGCTATAATTCTTATTTTTGTTGTTCTTATTTTGCCTTTGTCAACTGTTTGATTGAACATTTTCCCGCACAACGTGATTTTGCGGTTTTGGCGAGAAAACGTGATTTTGCGGTTTTGGCGGGAAAATTTGATTTTGCGGTTTTGACGAGAAAACGTGATTTTACGGTTTTGGCAGAAAAACGTGATTTTGCGGTTTTGGCGGGAAAACGTGATTTTGCAGTTTTTGCAGGAAAACGTGATTTTGAGATTTTGGCGGGAAAACACGATTTTGCGGTTTTGACGGGAAGACGTAATTTTGCGGTTTTGGCGAGAAAATGTGATTTTGTGGTTTTGGCTTGAAAACGTGATTTTGCGATTTTAGCAGGAAAACGTGATTTTGCCATCTCCATTCAAATGAACCATCTCCATTCAAATGATCAAATTTGGTCCATTCAAATGAGTTTGGAAAATTTGCCTAAATTTTAAAAACTCATTCAAATGATCCATTTGAATGATGCTCATTTTTAGTACTAAAAGAACATCAATTTCCATTTCCATTCGGATGATCCATTGGAATGATCAAACGAACAGCCCCAACATCATTGAAATTGATCATTCAAATGGTCGAACGAACAAAGTGTTAATGGTAAATATATGTACTTGACATTTTATTGAGCTTTCCTATAACTATATATTCGATAAAAAAAAAAAAAAAAAAATAACACATGCAAATCACAGCAAATATTTGAAAACTGATATACCAGATCATAGACCACTACTTCTGCATACTGAGAAGAAGAAATGGAAGGGCTTTAAACTCTTCAAATATGATAACAGATGGAAGGGTGATAAGGAACTTAAGCAGTTGATTTTGAATTCTTGGCAAGCTGATTGTAAAGACCTTCCTCCAGATAAGTTTCATTTAGCTCTCAAGACTTGTAGACATAAGATGGCGGGTTGGAAGTCTGATGCAAATAGGAATTCACAAAAAAGAATACAAGAATTGAAAGGCCTTCTTCATGCAGCGTATAGTTCTCAATCTCTTGATTTAAATCATATCTATAATTTGAAAAGAGAACTGAGTTATCATTACAGGATGGAAGAAGAGTATTGGAGAGATAGAAGCAGAATTCAATGGCTGAAAGCTGGGGATAGGAATACGAGATTCTTCCATGAGAAAACAAAGCAAAGGAGGGCCTTCAATCGCTTGACTTCAATATCTGATGGTGAGGGGCAAATTTGGTTAGATGAGAAAAATATTCAAAGAGTTATTGCCTCTTATTTTGCTGAGCTTTACAAGTCTGAGGGCAATATAGATATGAGTCAGGTTTTAGATGTTGTGCAGCCTAAGGTTTCTTATGAAATGAATGATTTTCTAACAAGACCTGTAACTGCAGAAGAAATCACTCAGGCTGTGAGGCTAATGAATGAAGATAAAGCTCCTGGACCAGATGGGCTTAATGTGGGTTTCTACAAACATCACTGGCAGACTCTAAAAGAAGGTTTGATACGCTTTGTTACTCATTTCTTTGAAAGAGGGAATTTGCCCTCTGAGGTTAATCAAACACATATTTGCCTAGTACCTAAGATTGAATCCCCGGTTGAGGTTAAGGACTATAGGCCTATAAGTTTGTGTAATGTGGTATATAAAGTCATCTCTAAAGTCCTTGCTGAAAGATTAAAGCCTTGGTTGGGAAGCATAATTTCTGAGAACCAAACTGCGTTCATTCCAGGCAGACTTATCACTGATAATGTTTTAATTGCCCATGAATTACTGCATTCTCTTCAAACTAAGAAAATTAAGACTCCTTATATGGCTTTGAAGTTAGATATTGCAAAAGCCTTTGATAAGGTTGAATGGCTATTTATTGAGTCTGTGATGAAGAAATTGGGTTTTGCAGATAAATGGTGCAGTTGGATCATGAAGTGTGTTCAGTCTGTCACATATTCAGTTCTCATTAATGGATCTCCTACTGGTGCTATAACTCCTTCAAGAGGAATAAGACAAGGTGATCCCATATCACAATACTTATATTTGATCTGTACTGAAGGGTTTTCAGCTCTTATTCAAAAGAAAGTACAGGAGAAAAAACTCACAGGTTTTAAAGCCAGTAGGTTTGGTCCTGAAACCTCCCATATACTTTTTGCAGATGACTCTTTGGTGTTCTGCAAGGCTGATGAGACTGATTGTAGAGTATTGTTGGATATCCTTGATATCTATGCCAGAGCTTCAGGACAGAGAGTCAATTTCCAGAAATCAGCCATTACTTTTGGTAAGGGAGTTTCTGAGACTTTGAGGAATACAATTTTGCAATTAACTGGAATTACTAGGGTTGGGGGCTTTGGAAGATACCTAGGTTTGCCTGAATCTGTGGGGAGAAATAAGTTTGATACTTTTGCTTACATTAAGGATAAGCTTCTCAAAAAATTAGAGAGCTGGTATACAAGATTTCTATCTCTAGCAGGAAAGGAAGTATTGATTAAGGTTGTTGCTACTGCATTACCAACATACTGTATGTCATGCTTCTTGCTTCCTATGAAATTAATTAGCCAGATTACAACTGCTATTCGGAATTTTTGGTGGTCTGCAGAGAAGGATAGGCGTAAAATTCCCTGGATAACATGGAGTAAGATCACGGTTTCAAAGAAGGCAGGAGGGCTTGGAATTAGGGACATAAAGGATTTCAACATTGCTCTTCTTGCTAAGCAAAGCTGGAGAATATTGCAGAACCCGCAATCACTGCTAGCAAGGGTCTTTAAAGCCAAATATTTCTCTTCCACAACCTTGCTTGAAGCTAAGAAAGGTCACAGACCAAGTCATGCTTGGAAGAGCATAATGCAAGGTAATTCTCTTATCTCACAAGGTATCAGATGGATTGTAGGAGATGGGAAGCACATTAGGCTATGGAAAGATAACTGGCTTCCTTTCAAGGCTTCTAGGCCCCCAATTCCCAGGGTAAACCTTAGTGATCTAGATCAGAATATGGTTGTTTCAGATCTGTTTAAGATGGGAACTAACCAGTGGGATGAAAGGAAACTTAGAGCCATGATAAGTGAGGAGGACTGTACTGAAATAATGAAGCTTAGACCTAGTATAATGGGTGTGACAGATACTATAAATTGGAGTTACACTAGGTCAGGGGATTATGTTGTTAAGTCTGGATATTACTTAGCTCATGGTTCTTTCCATGAAGGAGGTCAAAGTTTATATCAGAAGTTATGGAGTTTGAATATTCCCCCAAAGGTGAAACATTTTTGGTGGAGAGTTTTGCACAATGGAATTCCTGTGTTAGAGAATTTACTTAAAACAAAAATTAGGATTGAAGCTAATTGTGTGTTCTATGGTGAGCATGATGAAAGCATCAATCATCTTCTTTTTGATTGTAGATTCTCTAAAGAAATATGGGAACTCTCCCCAATTAGTAATAGCATCAAACAACAGCTACATTCTGATAATTTTCGAAGGAACTTAGAGAGTTGCTTAGCATATAAACCAACTGGCTCTGAGGAATATGCTTTACTATGGTCTTTTATTGGTTGGAGGATATGGAAAGCTAGGAATGCCTTGGTATTTCAAAATAAGATATGGTCAATTCCAGGAGTTATTAGCAAAGCTATTCTAGATTGTAAGATCTGGTTTGAAGCAAATACAAAATCTGAAGAGGAAGAGAACAGAGATTGCAATATGTGTGTTGTTGAGGTAAATTCGGATGAAGTACTTAGGCCTAACCATTATTTATGTTTTGTAGATGCATCCTGGGCTAATCCCCAAAGTAAGGCGGGTTTTGGTTGGATTCTGAAGAATAATCAAGGCAGAGAGGTAATGAGAGGATGTGCTTCTATGGAGCCAACAGAATCACCAATGGAAGCAGAAGCCATTGCTCTTAGAGAGGCAGTGATCCAAGTGAGAAGATGGGGATATCAGCAAGTCCAGTTCTGTGGAAATGCCAAAGAGTTGTACCAAACTCTAGCCAAAAAGAGTTTAAGGCAGAGTGCACACATTTGGGATCATCATGTATCAGCTTCTTGCCTGAGAGACATATGTTCAATGGGTGCTTACGGTAGGGACATAAGCTTTGCTTTTGTTAAAAGATGTCATAATGAGGAAGCAGATCAGTTGGCTAAGTATGCTAGGGCAAATTTGGTTCCTTATGTTGTATCTTGGTGCTAGTGGATTGTATCTGTCTGTTATGCTATGTACTTGAACTTTTATTAATGGAATCAGTTTGCCGACTAAAAAAAAAATTTGAAAACTGATATACGTATTTATCGAATTTTTTGAGCAAAATTAATAAATCCGATTACAAGTTGGGCTTTTCTCGTAGAGGCTTTATTGAGGTTCCAAAAGCTAAAGCACAACTAATGAAAGACGCGCCTAAACTGAAAAAAATCGAAAAACATGAGAGCTCTATGATTGGTACATTTAGTTATGACGCGGAGCACTAAATATAAAAGAATCTTCACCGTTGATTAGATTAAGATCTAACGAACCAAAAACAAATCTCTCTCTTTCTCGTCTCCGTTTATATAAACCAATCCATTCTCTAAGAAACAACACCAACAACAATTCAATCTCTCAAATTCTCATCGCAAAAATCAAAGCTTTATTCTAATTTCCGATCTCACCCAAATGGCTCGTACAAAGCAAACCGCAAGAAAATCCACCGGAGGAAAAGCACCAAGGAAGCAA
Source organism: Draba incana (assembly GCA_963576765.1). Lineage (NCBI taxonomy): Eukaryota > Viridiplantae > Streptophyta > Magnoliopsida > Brassicales > Brassicaceae > Draba > Draba incana. The sequence goes on from OY755216.1 coordinate 4,256,928, forward strand.
CTCGCGACAAAAGCGGCGAGGAAATCAGCTCCGGCGACCGGAGGAGTGAAGAAGCCACACAGATTCCGTCCCGGAACTGTCGCGCTACGAGAAATCCGAAAGTACCAGAAAAGCACCGAGCTTCTGATCCGTAAGCTTCCGTTTCAGCGTCTTGTTCGTGAGATCGCACAAGATTTCAAAACAGATCTTCGTTTCCAGAGCAGCGCCGTTGCAGCACTACAAGAAGCAGCTGAAGCATATTTAGTCGGTTTGTTTGAAGACACTAATCTTTGTGCGATTCATGCTAAGAGAGTTACGATTATGCCTAAGGATATTCAGCTTGCTAGGAGAATCAGAGGCGAAAGAGCTTAAGAGGGAAATCGTAGTAGAGACTAAGAATCTATTTCTGTGTTGCTTTGATTTAGGTCTTGTCTATAAGGTGTTTGATGAAATGCCTCAATGGAATCTATTATAATCAAGTTTTTTACCTTTGGTTCTCTTTCTCTATAAATTGCTTTGATTTGATCTGGTAACAAACAACCAACTCCAATTATGAGAAAATGGTAGTGTGCTTCCATAGCTAAATTCGTTGAACAAATTAATCAATCTTCGGTTAATTTTAGAGCACTTATGTTTACGTTGTCTACAAGATGTTTGATGAAATGCCTCAACGAACCAATATATCAAATTTCCTTTTGTTTTTTCTCTATATCAAAGTATTGGCAAGAAACACATTTAACAAGCTTTGAAACGGTAAAGTATTGTCAAGAAACAGCACCGGCTAAATCTGAGAATGTTATCACCTGCAAACATCTCAAGGTAGGAGAAAATCTTTTCAATAAATGCAATTGATTTCTCTACCAGAAGTTGAATTCATGACATGAATGGAAACTTACAATCTAAAACATATAAACAACATCAATTGTTGACTCTAATAGAAGAAAATAAAAGTTTTGGTCTTGAAAAATCGCTGAAATACGTATGAAATTGATATCAAACCGCTTTCGTTTTGCTTAGTGACTAAAACTGATTACATTATCATCTAAAAAGGGAAATAAATCACCGGAGAAAATCTTTCAATTGAGGCTCATATGTCTCTAACAACTTGAAATTTCTATAAACACGAAAAGTTTGAAATCTTGGAAAGAAATTTGTGTGGACCTTCAGATCAGAATCATCACAAGGACGGCGGCGGAGCAGATCGGAGCGACGGGAAAAGGCGGTGGTAAAAGCGAGCGGCGGATTTGAAATTCAGATTGAAAACTATAAATTATTGAAGAACATCATAAATTCCCCTCAGGATGATTTTTCTTATCCACATACTTCTCCGCCGCTTCTAGCCTTTCATTCCGACCACCCTCAGACGTTGAATCTGCCTCCCTGAACCGCCACCGCCGTCTGAAGGTTTTTCAGAACGGTTTCTTATAGAGTTAGGGTTTTGTTCGGCCCTTTTCTGATAATTGTTGTTGGGGCTGAACTGGGCCTCACGAAAAAGCCCAATAACGTATTATGACTTTAAAGTTTGGGTCTTTTCTGGTTGTGTTTCATTGATATTTGATGTTTTTCTTTTGTCCCTCGGCGTTTAATGTTATCCATCATTCGATATGATGTGATGTTATAATTATAAACAGGTGGGCATTTTAACCGAACCGAACTGAAAAAAAAATCCAACCGAAACCAAACCGATCCAACGTTTACATACAAACCATTTGGTTGATTTTTTTCTCGATCTTAATCAAACTATAACCCAATGTGTTTTTCTTAATACTTAATTATAGTTTGTGATATTAAAGATGTTTATAAAAATATAGATTCACTTTTTAATTTGCTTTCTTTTTTTCCAGTTTATATGTTTGATATTTAACTGTGTTTAGTTTTCCATTTTTTTTTCTTTTTGTGGAATGAGAGGCCTAGGCTCTGCTAGTTTTCCATATTTTGGTACTTAAGTGTTTATTCTCAATAACTAAAATCATAATTTTATTGGTCATATTTTCTTTTATGAATTTAGGTAACCGAATTATAACTGAATCTATGTATAACCAAACCGAACCAAACACAAACCGAGCCAAACTAACTTCGGTTGAGTTTGGTTAGAATTTTATAAAATATCATATATGAATTCATATATGTATGAGTATATATTTTGTTTTTTTTTAGGAAAAAAATTGGATTTGACAAAATATGAATGTATGTACCGACTCTATTATATTCATGGCTTTCGTACATATATTGGTTAGAAGTTTTAGATAACCCAGTGTCCAGACCACACAGTGATCTGACTAGCCCACTGGGCCTAAGCCCGCGACCAGGGATTTTTAAGCGTCCACTTAAGGAACTCCTGGAACTGGTGGTCTGGGACGCTGCAGCCCGCATGTAAATTTTTGCAGTGGCCGGGACTCGAACTCGTGATGGCGGGTATCTTAGCCGAGGGTCCTTTACCACCAGAGCTAGAGGCCCCGGTTATATTGGTTAGAAGTTGAAATTAATGGTCTAAACGAAGCGACGATTTGTACCGACATGCATGAGTTTGACAATATGATTTGAATACGACGGAATTTAAGTCAAATGCAATTTGTAATTTTAATAAATGGTTGACCGGATAGCCCATAGGGTTTATCAAAAAAAAAAAAAAAATTAAATGGCTTTAGGGGTTTTATGAAGTGTGGTTGAATTCAAAACTCGTACTCATCTTTGCTCGATTCGCAAAACAATGTTTTGAATATTATTTCTTCCGAATCTTCTATCTCAATTTAACTATATAAGTACTATATATCGTTCAGGAGAAACAAAATTTATTGATCAGCCTAGTCTATCTGATTAGCACCCTGCTCCGTATTAATTTTGATACAAACGAAACAATAGTTACAATATAAATTAAGAATTCAACCAAGTCTTTTTATCCAGCGATTTTTCACTCAAATACTCATATTTAAATATCATATGTTGCAATATACGATTTAAATATGTACTAGTATATGTATATGGCTGCAAACGAAACTTATTTGCTTGGCTCATGGCCTTCTAAGCTTTGAATCGACGCTACTACAAACTCGTCTCTTTCTTGGAAAAAGCAAATGAGGCCCAAAGACTTTTAAAGAAAATGTCTTCTTTCGGTGGAAGATCTAGTCACAATTGCCCCTACTAGATACCTACTTGTAAGTTGCAATGTAATATTTTCAAGTATTTACCATAACCAGTTATTTGTTTTGTTATATATCAGCACGTAGAAGATTATGAAGATTCACCGAACAAAATTATGTGATAAGGGTTCGAAACTGATATAATACGACTAATGTGATAAGGATTCGAAAATGAATGTGTGTCAGTATGTGTATGGAGGAATTTGTGTGGACCATAGTATGTGGTCCAAGACAACGAGTCATGTCGCTCCACGAAATATTGTAATTACGACATTGCATAATGGCTGGGCAAATTATCCGTTAGATTTGTTCCGATCTGTGATCCGTTTTGATCCGATCCAAAAAATTCGAATATCCGTTATAAATCAAAGCAAAGCAAATAGTAAAATCTACGATCCGTCTAAAGCAAAGCAAATCATAAATACTAATTTTAAAAATCCGAATATCCGATCCGATCTGTAAATTACATATATGTACATATAATATGATATACCTACAACATATATTTGCATTTACTAATTTTGTAAATCAGTTGTCTCATATTTTTATCAAAAAATAATAATAAATGTTTCGTAGTCCACCATTTTTTCTTTCACTTTTCATTTTATTTTTAGTTATATCAAATAAAATGATCTAACTTATATTATTTTTTCACTAATTAGTTTAAAATTTATACTGAAAAATAACTTTTTGAAAAAATAAAATATTTTCTTTCGTTTTTTTCAGTTAAAACAAATATCCGCAAATATCCGAATATCCGCAAATATCCGGAAAAAATCCGGATATCCGTAACTCCAAATATCTAAAATTTTCAAAGCAAAGCAAATCGGAAAATTTAATATCCGTGAATAACAAATCGAATCACAAATACTATAATTTTCCAGATATCCGATCCGCGCCCAGGCCTATTGCATATATATTTAGGTTCGTAACTATCACTAAATCCAAAGTTTTGTAATTAGTTGCCAAAAACAAAGTTGGATTTTCATAAACTTTAAAACTCATAGTTTTGAAACCGAATAAAATCAAGGGCTAGTTAGAGGCGGTGATAAATTAATTTATTACTCAAACAACAAACCTTACGACAGTAGCTAGTCAGCATTTGAATTAAATGCGATGTGGAAAATGACGGTAAATATAATGATGATTTCTCGATATCATTTCCGCTAGGTTTCAATGAAATTCTGACAAGAAAATTGAATTCAGATAATTATGAAACTCTTTCTTATGCATTCATAGTTTTTATTTTTTTTGGTGACATAGTTTGAATATGATTAACTCATAAAAGCTTTTTACAACCAAAAATAAAAACTCATAAAAGCATCGAAGAAGCTTTATTTAGGATATTTTATTTACGTATTAATAAACTATTCGCTGAAAGATACAATGAGGGAATATGATTTGACAAAAACACCCTTAATCATTTGGTCAAGAAGAGTTTCAGGATAAGGTACAGATCAGAAACCACATCTACAAATCCAGCATTAGATCTCTCACCTTCACAGACAAAATCCAAATGACGTGGTGGGTCTCACAAACTATCAACTCGGTATTCTGAGTCTTCTGAAAACTCGCCACGTGTCGTTCATCCTGATAGGTTTCAGTAGTATAGCCCCCACCGAATCATTTCCTCTCTTCTTCACTTGCTCGCTCGCTCGCTGTAATCTCTCTCTCTCTTTCTCTTGTCGCTTTCTGTCTTAACCTGGCAACAAGAAGAACCTTAGCCTCTCTCTCTTCTCTGTTTCTGTTCCCACTTTCATCTTTCTGAGCAAAAACTAGAGAGAGAAAACGAGAGAGAGAGTTAGGAGAGAGAAGCTTCTTTTATTTTTCTCTCTAGCTCGATTTGGTTACGTCTTACGTGTGGAGCAGACAAGATTGATAAGCTAAATATTTCCTTTTCATTCAGAGACTTCTAAATCTGGTAACTGCTTTTAAAGTTTTGGGTTTCATAGAGTTTAAGAGGTTACTATATATGGAATTAAATAATTTCTTATTAAATAATTTCCAATCCTCCTCGATTGCTGGAGAGATGATTTGTTTATTTTAATTATTTCTCTAATGATTTAAACTGTTTGGATTTGGAATAGTTTTTCGATATTGATTGCTTTCATCATCCCTTTTTAATGCTCCTTGTGTAAAAGATCCTCTTAATCATTTTCTTAATGATGAAATCAAATTATTAGTTTTTTATTCATTACAAAAAGGTAGTAATATATCCATGTGTCTCCACAGATCTGACATGGAGCAACTGTTTCCTGATTGGAATTTTGAAGATAACTTTCACATATCCACTAATAAAAGATCAATCAGGTATGTATAGTAATACCCATCCAAATATTATATAGTTTATAATTATCAAATTCACTTTTAATCATAATAAGTTGTATGTGTATGTGCTTTCATATTTGGACAGACCAGAAGATGAACTAGTGGAACTATTATGGAGAGATGGTCAAGTGGTTTTACAAAGCCAAGGTCGTAGAGACCCATCAGTCCAACAAGTCCAAACACACAAACAAGAAACCTTGAGAAAACCAAACAACACTTTTCTTGTTAACCAAGAAACACTACCAAAACCCAACAACAACTTTCCTGACGATCAAGAAACCGTCTCTTGGATCGAATACCCTACCGATGATGTCGTTGACCCTTTCGAATCCGAGTTCTCTTCACATTTCTTCTCTACGATCGATCACCTGGACGGTCCACATCGTCCCGAGAAGCCACGGACAACCACTGAAGAGCCGGTTAAGCACGAGACTCATCGATCCATGGCTCCTCCTAAGTTTAGATCCTCAGTTTTAACCGTCGGACCGAGCCTTTGTGGAAGCAACCAGTCTACGAATGATCATCAAGTGACTCATCCTCCAATTCCTTTGAGTGATCGAAGTAAGAACGTCGATGAAACACTAGTTGACACGGCGTCTGGTGGCTCCTCAGGTTGCAGCTACGGAAGAAACAGCAAAGAAGCCGGTAGTTTAAGAAGTGTAACCATTGACCGTAAAAGAAAACATGTAATGGACACTGATCAAGAATCTGTGTCCCAGTCCGATATACCTTTGATTTCAACCGATGATCACCAAACCATGGGTAACAAAAGCCAAAGATCAGGATCTGCCCGAAGAAGTCGTGCAGCTGAAGTTCACAATCTCTCTGAAAGGGTATACACAATTTTTATATTATGTTTAAGTTAATATGAAATTCCTATGAGATTCTAAATTTGTTTGAACTTTTGTTTATTATAGAGAAGGAGAGATCGAATCAATGAGAGAATGAAAGCTCTTCAAGAACTCATACCTCATTGTAGTAAAGTAAGTTTCCTCTAAGACAAAAAGCTCAAAGAACCTTTACATCGTTAGAGATTGATTTTGTAATAATATGTTTAAAGTAATATGTAATGTTTTTGGTTATGTAGACAGATAAAGCTTCGATTTTGGACGAAGCAATTGATTACTTGAAATCACTTCAAATGCAACTCCAAGTAATGTGGATGGGAAGTGGAATGGCGGCTGCGGCGGCTGCAGCACCGCGACTCCGATGATGTTTCCCGGTGTACCACAATCTCCGTACATTAATCAAATGGCTATCCAGAGTCAAATGCACTTGCCTCAATTTCCGGTTATGAACCGGCCCGCTACACCAAACCATCCCGGTTTAGTGTGTCCAAACCCGGTTCAGCTACAAATGCAAGCTCAGAACCAAATCTTATCCGAGCAACTCGCTAGGTACATGGGCGGGTTTCCACTGATGCCGGTGCCGGCGACGGCGACCGCAACTCAGGTTAGTTGAAAACGACATCGTTTATTTTGGTTTCATATTATTATTTTTATTTAAATTTGTTTGATTTCTGACGTGGCGTGTTTGAAATTTAATGCAGACCGTGCAACAGCCAACGGACATGATGAGATCTGGGTCTCCGGTGGGACAGCAGAGTCAACTGTCGGCTCCGGTTACCACCGACAGTCTTCGTATGGGTAAACTGGGCTGACGTGGATTATTAAATTTTCTCCGATATTATTTTTTACAGTGGGATTTTTATATATTTTTGGTCGCCTAAACATGGAACTTAAGAAATGTATTGTAGATCTAATAAAGTACTAGTCAATACTTATATAAGTTATATTTTAAACAATCGAATTATATCGAAGTGTTGAAACAAATAGTATATAAATACGATTATTGATATGAGTTTTATATTTTTAGCTGTGTTAAAATCGTTAATATGTTCACTAACGCCTTCGAAAACAAGGTTTAATTGGGCCTGAATGACATTCTCGTGGGCTTTATGCTTAAAAACGCACACGAGATAAATGAAACCGGGAAACGCTAACGTGATTTACTCCATCACCATTTACATAAGAGTTCTTAGGCCATGTTCAATGGTAATACCATTGTGTTTTATGAGGTATTTTTATAATATAAAATTATTAAAACACGCACTCTTTTTTCTTTTACTCAACTTTATATTTTTTCTTTTATCATTTTACTCAACTTTTATTAATTTTATATTTAAACACTCTCTCTTTATTTTAAGAACACTCTCTAAAATATCTAATTTTAGACACTCTTTCTTCCTTTTACTCAACTTTTATTAATTTTATATTTAAACACACTCACTATCTACTCTTTTTACTCAAATTTTATTAATTTTATATTTCAATATATCCCACAAAAACATTTTTTCTTCTTTTTACAACCATTTTAATAATTTTACAACCATTTTAATAATTTTATATTATAAGCACGACATAAGACACTAGGAAGACATGTTTTTACCAACTCGCATTCCAGTTGGTCCAATTAATTAGGCCGGTGAAGCCAAATTACTGATTAAACCCTCATATCTTGACACGTGTCTCAAAACCAGAGCGAGTTTAGCCTTTTCCATACTCGAGCGTGTAAAAATTATATTCTTATTCAAAAACAAATAAAAAGTGTATATAAAATTAAAATAATATCAACCAATAAGATTCATCCACCTCAGCAATCTCAAATTCTCAATCAAACACGATTTATATAAATAAAACAAAATAAAACAATCTCTGTGATTATTGATTTTTGTTGTTGCCATCACTGTTTTGCTTCGATCACGAATTTTGAATCTGATCGTCGCCGATCTTTGTGGAGAAGAAGATAGATTAAGAGAAAAATCTGCATGAAATTGTTTGGAAGACTGAGTTTTAAATCTTCGATTTTAACCTACTTTAGTCTTTTGATTTCAATCCTTAGTTTTTCTCCCCAATTGCCGATTTCGCTTTTTCTTTTCGAGCAGAAATCGTTAGATCCTTTATCGCTCATTAGTAGTAGTAGTAGTAGTAATTTAAATAATCTCGAGAGTAATTAAGCATTGTTGGGTTCATGGATTCGGAAAGCAAAACTGATAAAGGTATGATTTTTTATGTATTTACATAATCTTAACCTTTGTGGTACTTAATTTGTGCCCTTGTGGCTGTGTTTGCTTCTTTTTTTTTGGGTGATTTGATTTTGCTGTATATGCCAAATGCCATTGTTTGATAAAGTTTAAGTCTTTTTGATGGGTTTTAGCTTTAATGCCCTGAACTGTTTGTTGTTGCATATGTTTTTGGTGTTTCAGCTATTTCAGTTTCAACAGGAGAGAAGATGAAGAAGAGAACACTTTCTGTGATAGTGATTGGAGGTGGAATGGCTGGGATTTCGGCTGCTCGTACTCTTCAAGACGCTTCCTTTCGGGTTTGTTACACGAGCAATGCTATCTTAAAGGTTACAATGTTGCAGGGTCTTATGAGTACTCATTGTGTTATTTCGTTTTCAGGTTGTTGTATTGGAGTCTCGTGATAGAATTGGTGGACGAGTTCATACCGATTACTCATTCGGTTTTCCTGTTGATTTGGGTGCATCTTGGTAGTAACATCATCAATCTTTCAACCGTTCTTTCTTATTATTGATCGATGTTTGGATCTTTTGTTATCGATAGTAACTAAGCGACATTGTTTTGTGACAGGTTGCACGGTGTATGTAAAGAGAATCCTCTGGCTGCAGTTATTGGGAGATTAGGATTACCTCTTTATCGTACTAGCGGTGACAATTCGGTCTTGTATGATCATGATCTTGAAAGGTGTGTACTAACATGTAAATCTTAGTTAGCCATCTCTCTTTGTCTAGCCTAACGGTGCAATTCTGTTATCTATAGTTACGCTCTATTCGATAAAGCTGGTAACCAAGTTCCTCAAGAGTTGGTAACGAAGGTTGGCGAAAATTTTGAGTACATTCTCGAAGAGGTGTTTACTTGGTGTTCGATTTCTCATTTATATTCTGTTTCTAGATTCTGCGCGTCTTTGATTGACTTGATACTTGTTTCACAAATGCAGATCTCTAAAGTCAGGGATGAGCAAGATGAAGACATGTCAATAGCTCAAGCCTTTTCTATTGTATTTAAGAGGAACCCTGAATTGAGATTAGAGGGACTTGCACACAATGTACTTCAATGGTACTTGTGCCGTATGGAAGGATGGTTTGCTGCTGATGCTGAAACCATCTCCGCTAAGTGTTGGGACCAGGTTAGTAACTAAATTGCCATTTGTTCTCGGTTTAGTGGTTGAGGTATGTTCTGGTTTCTTGATTTGTTAGTTAAAACACTCGCAGGAAGAATTGTTACCTGGTGGACATGGTCTTATGGTTAGAGGATATCGTCCTGTCATCAACACTCTTTCGAAAGGTCTTGATATTCGATTAAACCACAGGTAAGATTTCGATTGTCGAAAGAAGCTTCAATCAATTCCCGATTCTGCAGCTCTAAAACCTCTTACGCCTTTTGTGTTGTTCAGGGTTACGAAGATTGCAAGGCGCTACAAAGGAGTGAAAGTGACTACAGAAAAAGGAGACACATTTCTTGCGGATGCTGCAGTCATTGCTCTTCCTCTTGGAGTCCTGAAATCAGGAATGATAGAATTCGAACCAAAACTTCCACAGTGGAAACAGGAAGCTATCAACGATCTCGGTGTAGGAATCGAGAACAAGATCATACTGAATTTCGACAATGTGTTTTGGCCAAACGTAGAGTTTCTTGGAGTAGTTGCAGAAACCTCCTACGGATGCAGTTATTTCCTAAACCTGCATAAAGCCACAAGCCATCCCGTCCTTGTTTACATGCCGGCTGGTCAGTTAGCTAGAGACATCGAGAAAATGTCTGACGAATCAGCCGCCAATTTTGCCTTTTCTCAACTTCAGAAAATTCTTCCCGATGCATCTACACCGGTACTACTCTAATCTATCTATCTTTCCTAAGTCTCTATTTTCTTTACTAATGAGTTTTTAAATTGGCAGATAAATTATTTGGTATCGAGGTGGGGATCGGACATAAATTCATTGGGATCGTATAGCTATGACATTGTGAACAAACCTCACGACCTATACGAGAGGCTTCGAGTGCCTCTGGATAATCTATTCTTTGCAGGGGAAGCTACAAGCTCGAGCTTCCCGGGATCAGTACATGGTGCTTATTCAACCGGAGTGCTGGCTGCTGAAGACTGTAGGATGCGTGTTCTTGAGCGATATGGAGAGTTTGAACATGAGATTGAAGAGGACGCTCCTGCCTCTGTCCCGCTTCTAATCTCCCGTATGTAATTCGAAAAATTTCGTTTTCATATGGGAACATAATTGTTCGATTTGATTTATGATTTCGTGTGATACGACTAATATAAAACTATGAGATTTCACTTATTCCAGACTCTTTTGCGTATCAGCTATCAATTCCAGTCTCTTTTTACTTGAGATTTTTGATTTAGAACTCAACAATGTAAATACAAACCTCACTGTATTGAAGCAATTGCTTACGACCATTTTATAGGGGCATTATTGTCATTTACTTCCGGAAACTCCGTCTCCATTTTGGGTTCTAATTTCACTCTACTGAATTAATTTTGAGTTGAGCAATTTATCCACTTGAAGTTTCGAACTTTTTAAAGGATAAGAGAAGCCATAGCTTTCTTCTTCTTCTTCTTCTTCTTCTTCCTCTTAGCTACTGCGATAGAGGAAAAGGTGCGAACTTTAGATGTCACAAGCTGTAATTTTTAAGCCGTTTGTCTCAGTTCCTTCAAGTAATCACAGGTTTCCTTTTTCTCTCTTCTATCTTACTTTCTGGAACAAACTCTCATTTTGGGGGGTTTTGGACTTGCTTTTGTTTGAGAAATTTCTTTCGTTTTCCATTGAAGGGTTTTCATAATTCTATGGAAAAAGGGACCGCCTTTACGAAAAACCCGTTCTGGGTTTCGTTTAATTTAATCGATTGTGTTAGCTTAAGCTGTGTCCTTATGTGGTTTGGTATCGACTGTTAGGGTTCATGTTTTTTTCACCTCAAATCAGATTTTGTTTTGGTTATTGAAAGTCTTAGTTTTTTTTTCATTTGACTAAAGTCTCTCTGTGGTGTTTATCTTTGTGTCAGCCAGAGGAAACAAGAGAGCAATATTATCAATGTTGGTGTTAAAATCCAAAACCGATTTAGAGTTGTTTGTATGGGAATGCTGGCTCCAAGGAAATTCCTGCAAAAGAGAAGGAAAATGGAAGTTTTCAAAGATGCAGCAGATGAAACAGATCAGAAGAGATGGAGAGGGCTAATGCTAGAGATCGAATCTGCGGGTTCTGCGGTTACAGTGCTTAGGCAATACAGAACTGACGGTGACCAAGGTCTCCCGAGGGATCTTGTTTTGGGTACTTTGGTTAGATTTAAGCAGCTTAAGAAATGGAACCTTGTTAGTGAGGTATGGAGAATGAATGAATGTTCCTTTCAAATAAACTATTGTCAGATTGTATCTTATATTCTCTTCCTTTGGTTCTTTTTGATTTCCAGATTCTTGAGTGGCTTAGATACCAGAACTGGTGGAACTTCAGTGAAATGGATTTTCTGATGCTTATCACAGCTTATGGGAAGCTAGGAAACTTCAATGGAGCTGAAAGGGTTTTGAGTGTACTGAGTAAGATGGGTTCGAGTCCAAACGTGATTTCTTATACCGCTTTAATGGAGTCTTATGGTAGAGGAGGCAAATGCAACAATGCTGAAGCGATATTTCGGAGGATGCAGTCTTCAGGGCCAGAGCCTTCTGCTGTAACTTATCAGATTATACTTAAGACTTTTGTAGAAAGGAACAAGTTTAAAGAAGCGGAAGAGGTTTTCGAGACTCTTTTAGATGAGAAGATATCGCCGTTGAAGCTGGATCAGAAAATGTATCACATGATGATATACATGTACAAGAAAGCTGGAAACTATGATAAGGCTCGAAATGTATTTGCTTCGATGAAGGAGAAAGGAGTTTTACAGTCTACTGTCACATACAATAGCCTTATGTCCTTTGAAACTAATTATAAAGAAGTTTCTAAGATCTATGACCAGGTTATCTGAAATGATCCTTTCTATCATACGCTAGAAACATCATCGAGATATTCTCTTAACTGAATGTCGTAACATTTTCAGATGCAAAGATCTGGTCTTCAACCCGATGTTGTAAGTTATGCTTTACTTATCAAAGCATATGGAAGAGCAAGAAGAGAGGAAGAAGCTCTATCTGTTTTTGAAGAGATGCTTGATGCTGGTGTAAGGTCAGTTTTTTGGCTGTTGTGGCTGAAGATTATACGTAGTATCAGATATTTACTGTTTCTCATTGATTTTCAGGCCAACGCATAAAGCTTATAACATTTTGCTTGATGCATTTGCTATTTCTGGGATGGTGGAGCAAGCAAAGACTGTCTTTAAGAGCATGCGACGTGACAGGTGAATAATAATTCTATCGTGTTTGCTTCTATGTTTAAGATTGATAACGTCAATTAACATGTTTCCGAATGTAGAATTTTCCCGGATCTCTGGTCTTACACAACAATGTTATCAGCGTATGTGAATGCTTCTGACATGGATGGCGCTGAGAAATTCTTCAAGAGGATAAAAGTAGATGGTTTTGAACCTAATGTGGTCACGTATGGGACAATGATAAAAGGGTACGCGAAAGAAAACGATCTAGAGAAAGTAGTGGAGGTATACGAGAGAATGAGGTTAACTGGCATTAAAGCGAATCAAACCATCTTAACGACTATCATGGATGCGTCCGGGAGGTGCAAAGATTTCGGAAGCGCTCTTGTTTGGTATAAAGAGATGGAGAGTTGTGGAGTACCTCCTGATCAGAAAGCTAAGAATGTGCTTTTATCATTGGCCTCGAGTCAAGATGAGCTAGAGGAAGCTAAGGAACTTACTGGTGTCGGCAATGAGACAACAACGGTTATTGCTAGAGTATATCGATCTGATGATGAATCTGATGATGTTGATGATGATGAGGTAGATATAAGTAGTGATGATGATGATGATGATGATGATGATGATGATGATGACGAGGAAGATTATGAAGGAGAGACAGTATTGTCTGATAAAACACAAGAACGGTCTTTGGATTACGTTAGCTCGCAGACGGAAGAACTTGTGGGGTTATGAAAACTACGAGAAAGTTTTGGTTTTTGTAGTCATCTAGAGCCAAAAGAAAGATTTTGCAGAAGAGGACTAAGTAGTTTGTCCATTCTTTTTTGTTTGTAGTTAAAGAAATGAAATATGTTACTGAATCCTTAGAGAAACAAAATGTTATTTATTTCAAATCTCTTTGCCACTACAAGAGAAGAGAAGAAAATACAGAGTTGTTGTTGCTTTTTATCTTAGACTCCTTCAGTCTCCATCTCTTGATTCTCATTTGCAGAAGCTTTTAACCTATGAGCTGCATTTTCCACCTGCAATATATGCAGAGTGAAAGGTAAGAACTTTAGACTATAGAGTGAGAGTAAGATAGTGATTTGTGACTGTTTTTACCTCAAAAGTCCAGTTAGTTCTAAGTGTAAGAACAATCAAAGTTATGGTTTGAAGTATGACTCCTGCAATCATCCCCCACCAAATCCCCTGTAATGAATAATCTCCAAAATCTTTATGATACATTAAAAATACAAAGAAAGATAAAAAAAATAAAGAGAGAGAGAGGTAATACAGCAACTCCAAGGCTGGTTTTGAAGCCAAGAACACAACCAATAGGAAGACCAATGACATAGTAAGTAACAAGATTCACATAAGCCACCACTGCTTGCCATCCACTTCCAATAGCAACCCCTTTGTTCCAATTTCACAAAGATTAGTCCAAAGAACAAACATTAATCAACAAAAAAGTTTCTTTTGTTGTGTTTTTTTTTTACCAGAGAGGATTGGTTGGATTCCGTTTAAGAAAATGGAGATGGCGAGTAGAGGAAAGAGATCAGAGACTGCAGCTATAACCTCTGCATCACTAGTGAATGCTTTGCTAAGGCCAACGCGGAACACGAGCACGATTACACATAAGAGTATGCTAATGAGAACCGTTGTGATGTTAACCACCACTACTGATAACTTAGCCACTCTTGGATTTCCTGCTCCTAGCTCATTGCTCACTCGGACGCTGAAAAAACGGCGCAGTTTTTGAAAATGGATCGTTTAAAATGAAACTTTGTGCCGTTTTTTTTGGTTTTTGTTAATGATACCTAATTGCTGCACTTAGACCAAGCATGAACTGCATATCCCAATTTAAGTAGTACATGCTGCATGAAAATAACTAAACCGGTTAACATATTAACCATTGAGATTAATCTGTGTTTGATAAGTGACGGTGAGAAGAAATACCATATCGAAATCGCGTCTAGAGAAATCGTGGGATTGGTGAGTAAACCAGAGATAATCACTAGCCCTTGGTTGTACCATATCTCCAAACTGAAAATTATTCATTTCAAATTTGAATCATTTTTCTTTGAATTAAAGACTTAACCGGTAAAATTAAGCAATCTTGTGTTTGAGAGACATTTTACCATAGCATGACTGCTGAAGCGACCGTGAGCTTGAAGTAAGGCCAGATTCCTCTAAAAGCCCTAGTTGAAAACCCAGTCCAAGTGTCCTTACAACTCGGGCTCATCACGATATATAGTCCATTCAAGATAGCGAGCAGCCACCACGAGAAACTCAGCGTTAGAGCCGCCCCAAGCAAGCCAAAATTCAACACATTGGTTACAAGCCAGGTGAGTAACGTGTGGAGCAAGAAAACTCCTAAAGACATGTAAGCCAAAGGGTTCACTATGTTCTGAGCCTGGAGAAACCTCTGCATAGGGCAAGCGATTGCAAAAGCGTAAATTTGCGGAATCATCCCTCGCGCAAAGATCTGACCCTCGTGCGCAATGGCTATTGTTTGGCCCATCACCTTTAGGATCGGACCCGAGTACCAGTAGAGAAAGGTGAGGAGGACCGCAGCTGCGAGGTGCAAGACCATGGCTTGTTGGCAGATTATTCCCATTGACGAGTATTGTCTCGCGCCGTATGCTTGACCACACACCGTTTGGACCGCGCTCGCCATTCCCAACTAGTCAATTTGATTAACAAAACGTTTAAAAATTGTAAGTGTTCAAAATTACTGATATGAAAAATCATCAAACTAAATCCTAATGTAAAATGGAGGATACAACCGATCAAAAACTTCAATTTCTTTTAAAGTTAATCATACATTTGATTAAAACCGAGAACCAAAATTAATTCTTGATTAGATTATATGTTTTATTTTGCTTATGATTCATAAGTTGAAAGTTCAGAAAATCAAGAAACTCAAACCGGATTTACAAAATGCTAAAAGCAAATGAATATAAAGTAATAATACGACGTCGTTCTCTGTTCTTTACTCTGTTTCTACTTTATTTCACAACATATTAAGTCATATGGACCAAAATGTGATTCTGTACCATAATGCCGTAAGCGAGGCCTTGAATGCCAACGGTGGCAATGGAAGCTCCGGCGAGTTGAAGGGAACCAAGATGGCCGGTGAACATGACGGTGACGAAACTGAGCATGTAATTTAGCACTGAGACGACTATGGAGGCTCCAGAGAGCGTCCAAAGAAGCTTTGACTCCCAAATGGCTAGCCTTAGCCACCACCGTGGAGTCACCGCGGATCCACACCGGAGAAACTCCTCTATCTCCGGTGAAGAACGTTCGGATATTTGGGAACCGGAGTGGAGCCTTGTCAGTAACGGCTCGTATGTTTCTGAGGACCTCATGGTTCTCTTTTTTTTTTTATTCCTTACTCGTGTCGTTGTTTTTGGTATGGACCGGGACGTGTTTATATTATGACTGTTTGTTTTGGTTGTATTGAGGGTGGTTCGAGTCGTTGACTGAAATGTAATCGATGGTTTAATTCTTTTATGACTGTTCGGTCTAATTTTAGTGTAACAACTAACAAGTAACTAACTAAGCATTATAACGGTACCTAATGTTCGTCACCGAACGAGAGAATAGATCTAACGGCTAGTCTCAACCTTGTACATCCTTTAAATAAGTAGGGACGCAATAGTGTTTTCCACGACGATAATCATCAAGAATAGGAAAAAGGTACTAATTAAGATAAAGCAGTTAACTTTGAAAGGAACAAAATCCAATAACTTCTTCGGGAATAATAATCAAGCAGTGATAGTCTACTGGTTGAATAATTCACTAAATGCTTTTTTTTACTCCGTAATTCGTATATTTTCACTGCGATTTTTTCATCCTTAAACAGTTGATCTGAAATTCTCCTGATTTTACCATTTTTTTTCTTCCAATTAGTGTTTTCACTTGTGTGCTCTTTTCTTTCTACCATCAATAAAGATACTAATAATAATGAGCTTTTGAGAAATGTGGCCTACCAAATCTCCATTTGGCCCATTTAATGTTCTGCTCCTGAGGCCCGTTTAGAAGCATCCAAATAATCAGTAAAAATTTATTAAATCTCAAAATAAGAAAATATTTGCATTTCATGATCTGTTCCTGACGTAAGATGAAATCAATGAGTTGTCTATTAGGTCGGATGGCCCCACTACATTCAGAAGATTATACTCATTATTTTAACCAATTATTAAAAGTGTTTTATTTTCTAATAATTTAATAACTAGACTTTCCCATCATATCATAATTTCATAAAATTTACTTTTATTAGTTATCGAGTATTATACTTTAAAGATTTTCTTGTTTTTCTTTTTACAAATATGCATCTGGAGGATATAAAGTATGTAATTTATTATGATTAATATCACTTTGATACTTTATCTATTTATGTAATTATCCAATGACAATATATGATTAATATCACTTGATACTTTATCTATTTGAATTAAAATGCATAGATAGAATGAAATTGAGAAAAATGCATTAATGTATATGTATTTTCACAATTTCTATCTATGCATTTGCATTCAAATTTAGGATATTACAAAATTAAATATAATTATCAAAGAATTAAACAAGTTACCAAAAACAGTTAATTAAATCTAATCTAATTCATTCTATATATTATTCAATAAATTTAGGAAAATTTTGTCCTCTTTTAGCATTTTCTCTGGTCTATATATAAAACTCATTGTGTTTTTGTTTTTTTTTTCCAACATACCCATGGAATAAAAAATAAATTTTGATTATTTACGACAAAGTAAATAAAATAAAATAAAGAGGCTCAAGGCAAGTCTGGGTAATATTGTGTGTCTCACGTGTTTTTTCACTTATTACCCACGCGCGTGCGAGACTAACCACTAGACCAACGAACCATTCATAAAACCCTAGACCTTCCTCTTATACCTCTCTCTCCTTCTTCGTCTTCGTCTTTCTCTGTGATTTTGACTCTCGTCTCTTCGATTTCCACCGGAGAGACGACCGGAAGACTGGAAATCTCTCGACCTTCCGATTTGAGCTAGATGGATCTTCCTAGCCTTGCCGTAATCATCGGCGCGGCTGCTTGTAGTCCGAATCCTAACGAGCGTAAAGTCGCCGAGCAGAGCCTTGATCAGGTTAACCGGAATTTCTTTTCTTCTTCTTCTTCTTTCTTCGATTTCCAGTTCGTGTTCCGTCGTATGCTTACTTCGATTTCTAAACTTCTGAATTGATGGAGAAGTAGGCTTATCCGAATTCGGACTATGGATGATTTAGAATTGACTTGATTAGACTGTAGTCAACGAAGATAGGGAAATCTTTAAAACTTTGATTGGAATATCGATTTTGCAGTTTAAGCACACTCCGCAGCATTTGATAAGGGTATTGCAAATCATTGTTGATGGTGGTTGTGACCCTGCTATACGTCAAGCTGCTAGTATCCATTTCAAGAATTTCATCGCTAAGCATTGGGAACCTCATTCTGGTAATTGTTTGTTTGATTCATGAATAGAATGTGTTTTTACGTTAGAGGCTATTGAAAAAAGAATTCTTAGAAATTGTTTTTTGTTATGCAGGTGATCAGATCAAAATCTTGCCAAGTGATAAGAATGTTGTCAGGGAACAGATTCTTTTATATGTCTCTCAACTTCCCCCGATGTTGAGGTAGCAGCTATTGTACACATTGCAGCATTCGTAAAGACATGCTCTTTTTGTTTTGTATACAGCCGACCTTTGTGTTTAAGTTGTCCACTGACTGATATGTCTTTGTTATGTAGAGTATACATAGCAAAGTTTGTTTCTTTTTGTTGGTCCTTAATCTAGTTTGTTATTGGTGTGTATGATGCAGAGTTCAGATGGGAGAGTGCCTGAAGACCATCATTTACGCTGATTATCCTGAGCAATGGTCTAGTCTCCTTGACTGGGTGAAGCACAACTTGCAAGATCAACAAGTTTATGGAGCGTTATTTGTGTTGCGGATTCTGTCTTCAAAATACGAGTTAGTCTGCTTTATGACATTTTACTTATGTTATGAATCTGGTTGTCCACAAAATGACTTAATATTTGTAGCTCAGGTTTTTCGCCTTCTCATTGGTAGTTCTTGTCTTAAGATTGGAATTGGCTTCTCCTTGAATCATATCATTATATATTCCTCCTCTGAAAAAATCCATGTCATTTATGAGCATTAGAGTTCTCTATACGTTTTCATCACTTAATCTGAGATTCTTTACTCATTGGTGCTTTTTATCTGCGCTCTGGTGTCCAAAATGGCTTTTATGCACCAGTAATTTGTAGATTGTATATAATCTGTTCAAATTTGGTAGTCATAGAGAGTTTATATCTTAGCATTCGTGTCATACTTATGTTCCTGATGTGGCCTCAACTCTAGAGCTCACAAATCTTGGCATAATCAGTAGTAGACTTGTAGGAAAGCAATGGACATTTAGGTTAGTTGGGGTGACATATCTCCGTGGGTTGATACTGTCTACCATGATCCATGAAGATTTGGGATTGCAGTCAGAATATTCAATAGCTTCTGTTATACCAGATATACATTTTTTTTCTTAATCGCCCCTTCTCCTTTTCCCACATTCCATCTATAGGTTTAAGTCAGATGAAGACAGGGCACCCATTCACCGAGTAATTGAGGAGACGTTTCCGCACCTTCTGAATATTTTTAATAAGCTTGTCCATGTTGAAAATCCTTCTCTTGAAGTAGCCGACCATATCAAGCTTATCTGCAAGATATTCTGGTCATGTATTTATGTAAGTTGTACATCTTGTGGTGCTTATTTTGAATCATTTTTTTCTGCTTCCTGGCTTCAAATGGAAAAATTCATGAATTATAATTCTTGTCAATAAGTTGTAGAGGGTTGTTTTGTAGTGAGGTTTTGTTTATATATCTCCTTCATCTTTGTTCTATACAGCTAGAGCTTCCAAGACCATTGTTTGATCCAAACTTTTTTAATGCTTGGATGGTTCTGTTCCTAAACATTTTGGAACGTCCTGTTCCTGTAGAAGGCCAGCCTGAAGACCCTGAGCTTAGAAAATCATGGGGATGGTGGAAGGCCAAGAAGTGGATTGCTCACATTTTAAACAGGCTGTACACTCGGTATGCAGGATCATGAATTGTTTTAATTAACTTACAGTTTTGGCATTTTCTCCATTTGCGTTTAATTTACAGTTTAAAAAACCTGTAATAGGTTTGGAGACCTGAAACTTCAAAATCTAGAAAACAAAGCCTTTGCACAAAGGTTTCAGATGAACTATGCAGCCAAAATATTGGAGGGCCACCTGAAATTGTTGAATGCCATTCGTATTGGTGGATATCTTCCTGATAGAGTCATCAACCTAATTCTTCAATATCTAAGCAACAGGTAGGATATTCTCTGTGGCATACTTTGGATCATTTATAGAAATTTATTTAAATATGAGTTATGTGGATCTATTGAATTGCACATGATGTCTCCAGGGGAGGATTTTTTGCCTTTATTGGATAGTTTATGTTATAATATTTTTCTTCTGGTTTAGAACCATTGGTGTTGGTATGAAAGACCTATTTTCACAACTGTAATCAGATCCATGGTTAGAAATGTGTTGCCTAAGAACTTGACATTTGGCACCACTGTATTTCATCTTTAGAGTGTCTTGGGTAGGTTTTCTAGTTGCAGTTTCTATTGCTTCCTTGAAAACTACTATAGGCTTTATCTGGATTCCTTTATCATGTTTGGGGTACCAGACTTCATATTGACTAGTTGTGTCTCTGCAGTATCTCGAGGAATAGCATGTACAGTTTACTGCAGCCCCATCTTGATGTTCTACTATTTGAAATAGTTTTCCCACTAATGTGCTTCAATGATAATGATCAAATGCTTTGGGAGGAAGACCCGCATGAGTATGTAAGGAAGGGCTATGGTATGTTCTTATAGTCTTCTTTGTCATGTGTGGATAATCCTGAAAGATGCGCTTTTTTTATAACAGCATTACATGTTTCCTACAGATATAATTGAAGATTTATACAGTCCCAGGACTGCATCTATGGACTTTGTGACTGAGCTGGTCAGAAAGCGTGGAAAAGACAACTTCCCAAAATTTATACAGTTCATCGTGGGCATTTTTAAGAAGTACTTTCAAACTTTATCTACAAAAACTAGAAAAAGTTATTACATATCGCAACATGGTTTGATTACTTTTGTTTCTTTGGTTTAGATATGATGAATCACCTCTAGAACATAAGCCTTATCGCCTTAAGGATGGTGCTCTGCTTGCTGTTGGGACTCTTTGTGATAAACTGAGGCAAAGCGAACCCTACAAATCTGAGCTGGAGAATATGTTAGTGCAACATGTTTTCCCTGAATTCAGCAGCCCCGCTGGTCATCTAAGAGCTAAGGTTTTAGTGACTGCCTTTTGTCGTTTATACAAATCATACCTCTATTCACTATCTTTTATGCATGTGCTTGAAAATGGTGCAAACATCTAGTATTCCAGGTCAATTAATTATTTGATGTTTAATCCAAATGCTTTAATCTCTTACTACACTGAAGTTCTCAAAGGTCGACTTTTGTGGTATAGGATTATGCCTGCTTAGATGTTGCTGTGACAAAGCAACCTAATTTTGTTAGAAAACGTTGCATCATTCATATTGCTTTCATCATTTATATTGCTTTCATCACATGGATGCCGTAACTTGTCAAGCTTATTTCTCAACATTCCATTCTCTGTTTAGGCGGCATGGGTTGCAGGGCAATACGCCAACATCAGTTTCTCAGACCAGAACAATTTTACCAAGGCATTGCATTGTGTGATCTCCGGAATGCGTGATCCAGAACTTCCTGTTCGGGTGGATTCAGTTTTTGCTTTGCGTTCTTTCATTGAAGCCTGCAAAAGTAAGTATTGGCACCACCAAAAAATATGTTTCTGTCTCTTCTTAAGATTTCCCTGCTCTCTTCCATCTCCTGATCTATTTAACACGGATTAGTATAAATTCAACTCTTCCTTGCAGATTTAGACGAGATCCGCCCAGTTCTGCCTCAACTTCTTGACGGTACACTTTACAAATCATTTTGCTGATAGTTATACTTATTTCCATTTCAACTCATTTTAAATCTAAAACTGAACATGTTAATCAACTGACTTAATTGGTATGGGCTTGTGCTGTGCAGAATTTTTCAAGCTAATGAATGAAGTTGAAAACGAAGACCTTGCTTTTACTTTAGAGACTATCGTGTATAAGTTTGGAGAGGAGATTTCTCCTTATGCATTGGGTTTGTGCCAGAATTTGGTAAGATACTATTCTGTTGTGTTCTCATTTTGAGTGTTATTTTGTTTAGCACTATCATAGCCTGTTCTTGTTTATAAATTTCAGGCCAGTGCATTCTGGAGGTGTATTGACACTGACAACGGTGATGATGAAACTGATGATTCGGGTGCATTGGCTGCAGTGGGATGTCTTCGTGCCATCAGTACAATTCTTGAATCTATCAGTAGTCTGCCTCATCTCTATGGTCAGATTGAACCACAGTTGCTGCCAATAATGCGTAAAATGCTGACAACTGATGGTCAAGGTGTGCATGTTTTAGAGACTCCATATATTTGGATATGTAATGGGTTCCTTTGAATGCGTTAAGGTCTATGAAATTTCTGGATCTTGATCTAAACATGGTGATATATTCATTGTTATGTATGGCCAGATGTGTTTGAAGAGGTTCTGGAGATCGTCTCATATATTACTACCTTTTCACCTACGATATCATTGGACATGTGGAGTTTATGGCCTCTGATGATGGAGGCACTCAAGGATTGGGCTATCGATTTCTTCCCAAGTATATATTAAACTTGCAGCATCTTTTCTTTTTATTTCTTTTTTCATTTTTGATTGGTTTTGTTATTTACTTCCCTTTTGTTTGATCGTTCTTTTAAACATCATTAGATATATTGGTCCCACTCCACAACTACATATCCAGGGGGACTGAACATTATCTCACTTGCAAGGAACCCAATTACCAGCAAAGTCTTTGGAGTGTGATCTCTGGGGTAAGCTCACTATCTGATAGCTGTTGTACGTTTACTCATATAAATATAACAGTAGATGGCCTCATCCTATTCCCTCCCATAATATGATAGTATGCATATGGATATGGATTGATTTGTTAATTCTTTTGCATGGCAGCTTATGGCGGATAAAAATATTGATGACAGTGACCTTGAGCCAGCTCCAAAGCTATTAGGTATTGTGCTTCAGACTTGTAAGGGCCACGTGGATCATTGTGTGGAGCCTTACCTGAGACTCGCATTAGATCGGCTACGAGGTGCTGAGAAATCTTCCTTCAAATGTCTTCTGATTGAAGTGGTAAGCAAAGTAGCACCACAGTAAAATTGTGCTTCATAGAGTTTAATGCCCCTTTTGTTTAACTGTATTTCACCGAGCTAATGTAAGTTGTTCTATATCCTGATTGGCAATAATCGCTGATGCTCTTATATCCTTTGGCAGATTGCAAATGCCTTATACTACAATGCCCCTTTGACACTTCGCATACTGCAAGGGTTTGGTATCGTAACAGAAATTTTGACTATTTGGCTCAATATGCTGCAAGAAAAGAAGAAGAGTGGTGTACATGCTAACTTCAAGAGGTGGGTGAATCTAATCTTTATAACCTTTATCTCTCCATCTTCTTCTCACATTTCTTTCAAGATAACAATAATCTTCCTTGCTTTACTTACACAGAGAAAATGATAAGAAAGTTTGCATCTTGGGGTTGACATCACTTCTCAGTCTTCCTGCTGGTCAATTGCCCGGAGAGGTCTTGCCACCTGTATTCAGGGCTCTTCTCGAGCTTTTAGTGGCATACAAGGATCAACTTGCTGGTCAGTACCTTACGTTGTCTCTTAATTTTGATTATAACAGACACTCACTAATATTCCTCTGTGAACATTCATGACAGAAGCTGCAAAGGCAGAAGAGGAAGAAGAAGAAGATGATGATGATGACAACATGGATGATTTTCAGACCGATGATGAAGATGATGACGGAGATGACGAGAATCCTGAGGAAACTTATGGAAGTACACTTCAAAAGTTAGCAGCACAGGTCTGTCTTCTTAACCCGTAAATTGGTGACTTCTTGAACAAGGTTAATCAATGTGCTTGTAGTAGTAGCTCACTGAGGTTGCTTCCTTTGTGCATTATCTTTTAGGCAAAGGACTTCCGCTCTTACAGCGACGATGATGACTTTTCGGATGATGATTTTAGCGATGACGAGGAACTAGACTCTCCAATTGATGAAGTAGATCCTTTCATACTCTTCATGGATGCAGTCGCAGGTATACATGGGATTTGATATACACAATGGTATCTCCATATATGAATCGACTTATATGGTATTTCCTTTTTTTTATATATAGCAATGCAAGGATCGGACGCACTCAGGTTCCAAAGCCTCACGCAGACACTAGACCTGCACTACCAAGGACTCGCAAACAACGTAGCTCAGCACACGGAGCAGAGAAGAGCTGAGATTCTAAAGGAGAAACTTGAGAAGCAATCTCCCACAACAATTGCTTCCTGATTTCTCCATTTGGCTGCATTTTTTGTATAAGCCTTCTTTCCTTGGAGCTAAAGAAGGCTTATCGAAGGTGAGTCTGGTCGACTCTCATTAGTCAATCAATCATTTCTCAGAGAGACCAATCTCTGCCATCTCCAGTTTTGCATTTCATCATCATCATCATCATTTATTCTTGGTTTTAATCATTCAAAAGACCAAAACAAAAGACAAAACCCATTTCGGGTTTCTTTTCTTTCCTTCTTTTTCAGACAGAACAAAGAACCCTTTTGGGGGGGGGGGGGTGTTATGTTCTCCAATTGGGATTGGAGGCATACATTGAAGAAGCACATAGATTTTTTCCTTAATCTATCATTTATGATTTGTCACATTTACTTTAGTTTTATTGTTTGATTTTGCTCGTTCTTTAGAGTCTGTTAGTTCTCAGCTATCGCCAATTAAGCTTTGTCTATAATTTTCATTTTTAATTTGTCTCGATTGTAATAAACGGTCAGTATTCTCCATATTTGGCTTTGTTACACAATAATCACAATTTATTGCATAAACGAGTATACTGTATAGTAGGCGGTAACTGAGAGGGATTCATGAGTATAGGATTATGTGCACTTGTGTTGGGAAATGGCTATATGCCAATTATGAAGGATTAAGTAGTTTTTGTGATAAAAAAAATAATTACATACAATTTTTTTTATTTCTTACATGATAGATCTACTCGTCTAAATTAGCATAATCCATCAAACAACTATATAACAACGTTGTTACATTTACATGATTTTATTCGAACTTTTTACCTATCGAATGATAAGAGTAGAAAATTCGTTTTTTAATGTATTTTTTTCAAAAATGCTAATTTAAGATAATTCTCTACATTTTTTGAAATTTATACTTTGTATCATATAAAAACAATTTCCTCATTTGATTGTAGAAGTTTATTTTGCAAATTGCAATTGTTCAAGAAAGTGAACATGCACATGCTGTACGTTGTTAATATGGGTGTCCTTTTTCTCCTTTTGATTTGCCAATAACCATTAAATTTGAAGATTTACTTAGCTTTTTTTGTTTGCCTTTATAAAAATTTGAAATGTCTATAAAACTATAATGGAGTAATGACTTTTCGTTTCTATTAACGAATTATAACAAAAGCGTTAGGTGCCAATGACACTTCGAAAGACTTCATTATCGTGCTTTTCTACGGACGAATCAAATCAATCAATTTCAATCCTTGAATCGAATTCATTAGTCTACATTCGTTTATAAAGTTTTTTTTCTTAATTTTATTTATTTGATAACAAACTTCAACTGTACAAGGAAAAGATAATTCGAAGAGGGCCGACAAAGACTATTATTATGAGGTTAATAGATTAAGAATACAACCAACACCATGAAAATGATTGTTAACTTTTTTTTGTGGCTTTTTAACTCAAGTGGTGTAAGAAAATTGATTACTTATGTTCGAGTGTAATATGACGCTATGTTTGAGTTGATGTGAAATGTTTATTTATAACTTTCGCAGAATCATAAAGACTATAACGATTAATAACACTCAAAACCATGATAATCAGTGTTTTGAAACCCGGACCGGCCCGGCCGGTCGGACCGGTTCAACCGCGACCCGGACACTAAGCCGGTCCGGATAATTATTAAAATCCGGAGATCTTAAAATCCGGATTCGACCGGAAAAAACCGGTTAAAACCGGGCGAACCGGCTTTTGAACCGTCGGTTGAACCGCCGGGTCAATTTTTATATATGAATTTTGAAAAAATTTTATTGTGCGCTTTGAGCATTTGAAGTCCAATTGAGCTATTAAACAACTATTGTATTTTTTCCTTCTTCAAATAGTAAAATCAAATGTAAAATTATGCGTGTATTATTTTTTTTCTCTCTTTATTCATGTTTTTGCCATACTAAAAAATAATTCATCTTTTTGTGAAAAATAAATAATAGTGCTCAGATAGTTATATGTATTTTTTTCTTTTTTTGGTGAATTGTATTTACTTTTTACTAATATATACATATATTCAATTACAATAATTTGTTAATTAAAAACTACGAAAAGTTACTTTTATAAATTAAAGTTCAATTATATATTATTGTTATTCATGTAATTATAAGAAATTAATATAATATATTTTAAATTTTAAGTTGACCCGCGGTCGACCCGGGTCGACCGGATGACCCGGTGATCCGGTAGGTGTTCCGGTTCGCCATCCGGGTCGGATATAAAAACATTGATGATAATCATTGTGAAAACTAGATTCCGCACTAAAAATTTATATGTGAATTCGGGAAAGAAACTATAGTCCTAAAAAATCTCGATAGATCTAACTAAGATCAAGACCAAGATAACGGAAAATAGATTTATATTGATATTCGATCAAATATACAAAGAACTTTAGCTAGAACAAGTGTGTTATGAGCTAAAGTGTGATTGAGTGTAATCGTAAGGAAAAAGTTGGTCATTTGAGCTCTAAAGCTAGTTATTTATACTCCTCTAAGCTGAACGGTTCAGCTCCGCGAATCCCTCCTCGTCACCGGAGATCTCATACACGTTCTGATGCGCTTCCCGGAAATACCAGGATCTCTTCATAAACCGTTGAGCGCTGCTGACTTGGTCTATCTCCGCTGAGTTGCTTGGTCAAAGGGTCTTCAGCTCCGGCGGTCAACGGATCGATTACTCGGACCCAACAATGTCAGAGCGATCTAGGCCTAAAGCCCAATATCAAATATAATCCAGTGTAGTTATATTTCAAGCTTAGTGGGCCGGATTTCAACCGGTGAAATCCAACTCCAACAATCATCTTAAATATTTTTATCAGAAAATTCATAAACCGTACAAGATCACTGTTTTTTTTTTTTATAAAAATCATTTCTTACAATGCAAATTCTACTTTGAACGTCTGACTATGAGTTTGAGACGACAAAGACCTCGTAAATTTGTAAAACCACAAATATGAACCATTGATTTTCCAGGGAATTTCTCTCTTTAAAAAAAAAAAAAATATATATATATATATATAATTATACGAGTAACCTGTGAAAAGTGGTATATACTATATAGTTCAATAGTTGTTACTTAAATAAGGGCAAGGACTAAGTAGTAATTGAGAATCAATCAAAATACTGATAGACCATCATTTTCGTTATTTTTGGTTTTTTTGGAGAGGAGCTTATGGGATTGTACTGTAAGATGTCGATTGATGTTTTCCAAAAAAATAATAATAAATAAAGATGTCGATTGATCGCAAGAAAAAATTGTACGTGTAGTTAATTAATCATGTACTGAAAAATATATTTTTTTTGATAAAAAATGTACTGAAAAATATTGCATTCTGTTTGACGTTTAGAGCATGATACCTACACAAAAAGTGACCACCTTGCTTAAATTATGCTCCTCTGTTTACAGCTGTTGTTGTTATGGAATGTATGTAACTCAGAAATGTTATCTCATTTGGAGATGAACAAAAGGATAAAAAAAAAAGTGATTACCTTAAATACTGAAAAAGAAAACTATACAAATAGGAAATTTCTACTTGAATATATGGAAGATACCTGCTTTTTTACATTACATAATTACATTACATATGCACTTTTTTCTATCATAATATTACATATTACATTACATAATTACATTAAATAGATATGTCAACCAAAAAAAATATTATATTATATATATATATATATATATATATCCTATTTGTATATTCAAGTAGAAATTTCCTATTTGTATATATATATATATATATATATATATATATTAATATTACGTTGCATGCATTATGCAAGTTTGTGAACGAATTCGGATGGGTTAAACCACTAATATATCATAAAAAAAATAAATATATATATATATATATATATATATATATATATATTAATATTACGTTGCATGCATTATGCAAGTTTGTGAACGAATTCGGATGGGTTAAACCACTATACTATAATAATATATCATAAAATTACATATTTACTCACGTATTGAGATTCTAGTTTCTTACAAAATCTTCGTATGTAATATGATTAATTCTCAATCAGAAAAGATGTATGTTGAATATGAATGCCGACACGATAACAATAACAGTGGAATAAACTATTAAACCCCAATTGATGTGAAGATGCTTTATTCATGAATACTAAATGTTGGGAAGAAAAATCGAGGTATAGTATTGTCTAGTGTTTTTTCTCTCTCTACCTATTGACTTAGAAAGAAGGTATGGAAGATTTGTTTAGAGGAGGTGAAGTCAACAAGTAGCTCCAAAACCGGTCACTTCTTTGATTACATTACACAACCATCGTCTTAATATTGGGTTCATTGTATTCTTTTTTTTTTTGTTAAATTTTTTTTTTACCCAGGTTATCCGAGCTCCACCAAAGTAGTCCGACTAGCACCTATATAATTGTTCTAATTATGGCGTGGTTTTAATGGTCTTATATACCGGGTTCATGTTATCCGTTCTCATCGTTAAGGGCATAGCGGTGGCCGAGACTCGAACCTAGGTGGCGGAAGTCACAGCCGTGACCCCATTAGCATCGGGCCACAAGCGCTCGGTTGTCCATTGTATTTTTTTCAGTGTAACTCTCACCTTTGTACTGTGACTTGTACTTTTCTATGTGATCCAAAACTTTATATATATTTAACAATATGGAAATCATGATGTAAAAGTATAGTTCTATGGTCTAGTTTAAAACCGGCTACACAAAATAAAAAATATTAAGTTTTGTTGCATTTTAGTATAATATTTTATTTTCTAAAGGAGGTTCTCAAAACCTTTTGTACATTAATAGTTTAGTATATTTTTTTCTAATATAAGTTGAGAACGTCTACAAGAACTCATTGATGCTATAAGATATGATCGATGCTTCATTTAGAAACTTAATTTAAACCAAATTAGAAAGCTTTTTGATTATACAAATGAAAATATAGGACTCGATTTTTTGTTTGTAAAGAATAGTTTTCGTTGTTTGATAAATAAAACCATTCAACAGAAATATTTGAAAAAAAAACGCTCATAATTTTGTATAAATCAGACGGAAACGATAGCTCATGGATACATGTGTATTTGCAGTATAAACTCCATCCTACGGTTTAAAATTTTGCTTAATGATCGGATTTCCATAATGATATTGAGATTAATTTTGAAATTCATAGACAAAGTTGCGATATAAAGAACAAAATAATCACTGATCGTAACCAACTAGCGTTGACCTAGTGGTAAAGGAAGCTACACAAGTTGTCTTCCGCTCTGGGTTCGACGTTAGCTCTGGTCACCCAACCCACTATTAAATGCGCAAAAAAAAAGTTGAGCCAAAGAGGAATTATGGGCCGAACCTCCAAATTATCAAAAAAATAAAAATAATCACTGATCGTGATCAAGATAAAAAGAAAAAAGAATTTGAATAAATTCATGATCCTTTTGTGGCATGCATGTTTTCCAGCTCAGATTTCAACTCATAGACAAAGACTTCTTCATGGCCCAAAGGTATAGACTTCTAGTTTAGAAAATCATCTTCATATTTATTTATATACGTTTTTGTATTTACGTGCGTGTCTATATTTCTATAAATATGAATGGAATATGTTTTCTTTATTCTGCATGAAAGATAAAAGAAAACCCATCTCCTAGTGTTTTGGTAGTACCAACAGTTTAAGGATTGAAATTGATACAAGTCATCTAAAGGCAAACCGACCCACTTTGTTTCTTCCATTCTGCTTTAACGTACTTCGAATTATTTAACTTGTCCTAGTTCAGTCTGCGTGCAAATTACTAAAATTGTTTTGTTTTTGTTTTTATGTTTGTGTTCATGTTTGCATTTCAAACACTGCCCTAATTAGAGGCTTCAAACAATTCTCTAAATCATTAATTCGACTCTAATAATAGAAATTTAATTAATTTTATTTTACCCCGTACTTGTAAATGCGCGAACAACATTTTGATATGTTGAAAGGGAATGCGCCTCAAGGTGTTGGTCAAATCTCGTTGCCAGCCAGACACTAATAGCTTGTTCGTTTGTTCAATTGGCATTTCCATTCAAATAGTCCATTAAGGTGATCCATCAGAATGAATCATATGTCCATTCAAATGGTCGATTCATCTAAATGATTTTGAAAAATTGGCTTTGAATTTCAAAAACTCATTAAACTGATCCATCTAGATTCAATTTGCTCATTTTTTGAACTAAACAAACATCAATTCTCCTATTAATCCAGATAAATCAGCTGAATGGAAAAACTAACATGTCCTCATCAATTATCAACGTGTTATGGTTTCCAGCCCGAATGGATTACGAGCCTAAGACCCGAAAGGCATGGACCTCTTGATTAAAAAAAACATTATTGATATATAGAAGTTTTTTATTACTACAACAACATGAGATATAAGAACTCTTTCTACTTCTCTGTTCATTAATAAAATGGTCAAAACCCGTAAACCATTCTACTTTATTGTGAATTAAGTTCTTTGACACGATTTCTAAACTAATCGTATAGGTTATAAATTCTAAACTAACAAATATATATACACTAAATGAGAATGGACAAGTTCTATTTGAATAATAGAAATTTAGTTGCGGCTTTAATTTGTTCCCGGCGGGTCCAAGAGTAGCACTAGTGACGACGACGAGTGACGAGCCTCGTGCCATTAAATATTATTAGAGCTAAGCAGGGCTTCGACAAAAAGACACCAATCTCATTAATTCCAAATTTATTTTTCCATGTGCGTTAGGTGGAACTATTTATCCATGCAGATACATCATGCAATATACTATTGTCTTAATTTCTCAATAATAATTTAGGCATCCAAAAACTATTTCTTGCATCCGGGTATATAAAAAGATAGTGCCGATTGTAATACGAAGTTATATATTGTCGTTATTTTGAATTACTCACATCTCTTGGCTTTTATGTATTAAAGTCATGACGATTTGTAATTCATACGTGCTTTATTGTTTGGTTCACTACTTCATTAGGTAAAAATGTTATATTTGGTTTTTCAAGTATATGGTTGCTGGTGAAGTGAAGTCCACAAAAGGCAGGCACCATCGCATCCGGGATCGAGTCTCTCCGTCTATTTAATGTAGGTATTAGACTAATGGACCGGTCATTTATGGTCCAGTATTGACAAAAAAATAATAATATATATATATATATATATATATATATATATATATATATATATATATATATACACACGGTTGCTGTTGGATTTTGCATGGCTCAAAATCATATATCAATTGAAAAAACTTCGTCCACAAAACAAAACTATTAATTAATTTTCGTAAACAGATTCAAATATATCAATATAGTATTGGTAAGCATATTGAGTTATTTGTACACTAGATTAGTGAACCATTTTTTTTAACCAATATAGATAATATTTCATGACATATACTCTTAGAAAATTCTAATATTATTCTCATGAAACTTCTGAATCCATAAGGTCAAACCATTCGATGATATTTATTTTATTGCAATAGAAATAACCATTACAAAAAAAAAAGTACGATACATAATATACGTATATATCTATATCTTCAAAATAATAAACACATGCATTATAGAAAAGGTTTAACCCTAAAAAGCAGAAATTAGTGCTAATTAAATTCTCAGTGCATCAAATATAATTGCTGTTCTGCTACAGTCTGTCAACTTCTTAATCCCGATTAAAGGTCTTTGGCTGTCGTCTAAAGGTTTGCATTAAAATCATTACATGCATAACAATATCGGGGTCCCATTCATAAAATAATTCAATTAGAAAACATTAATTAAAAAGTTGTTATTACATTAACATCTCCTGCTACATGAATTTCTATATTCGCTATAATAATGTTAATAAAATGAATCGGTGTGCTAAGAAACATCAAACCTTTAACCAATTTTTTTTTGTTTTGAAAAATTGTGCATATGAAAGAGTTATAATAGAGATAATCTTGCCGTTTTATCTCGTCGCAAAGATTTAAGTTTAGTTTGTTTCATGATTATCAACTTTCGTCCGGGTTAATCAATTTTCGATTTTAAACATTGTAAATTATACTATATTAGGTTTGCGTTTCTAAAGGATTTGTGTGTTTTTTTTTTAATCATTTGGAATATTATATTAAATATGGTGTACAACCATGGTGGAATACAATACATGGGTGAAATACAACCCCGGAACAAATCCGGAGACTGAGCCCGCGGATAGACGAGTAAAACACCGGAGACTAAATCATACCGAAGAAAACAAGTAGAATCCTAGATATATAAAACAAAAAGGAAATATAAACGGCTAATGTGCAATGGAGAACTTAGGGTGTCTGATTGTGGTGTCCTAAACAATAAAATATAATTAAACTAAAAAAAATAAGATCTAAACTTTTGGATATGTGTCCTAATTTTGATATCTTTAGACCGTCTCCATCGGTAGGTCTAAAACAAATTTTAAGAGAATCTTAGGCTTATGTGGATTTAAATTTAAAGTTAAATAGGCTTAATTAACACGATTCGGATCCAAAAATGGACTTGTAAGACCACCTAAGACACGAACATGGGTCGTGTTTTCAATGGTTTTGCGGTTTTAATCAAAACAAAAATCAATCGCGACTCTCTCCCTCTCTTTCTCTCTTCTCTCCTCGCTCTCTCTATGGTGTGATCTCTTCGATAAGAACAAGAAATCACCATCAAAAGATCCGGTTTATACCAACGGAATCCGACTATTGTCCGACGAGATCACCGTCAAAAGATCTTCACGGTGGTGTAAGTGACGAAATCGTCGAGAAGAGGAAGAACCGTCGATGATTCCTGCGAAAATTGGCTCCGCCGCGTATGATTCCGGCGACAATAACGATCGTGTGCTCGATAAATCTTTAGCTTCCATTCCGGTGATGTCTCAGATCAAGATCGTCTCGTCGCTTCGCTTTCTTCTCGATAATTTTTTTTATTAAAATCTCCTAATTTTAAGATCCACCAATGGAAGCCAATAAAGCTAAAATCTTTCATTAGCGATCTTAAAAGTTGATGATGATAATTTATATTAAAAATGTTCGTAAGACCCAAAATTAGAGATCCATTGATGGAGATTCTCTTAGGGTATTCTTATTGTGGTATCCTAAATTTATTAATAAAAAATGTGCTAAGACGCATGTGATGGTTCTAAAGTCTATCACATGCTCTAAAGTCTATATCCAAGTCCGAGACCACGATCAAATGCTTACAACGACAAAACCGCAATTTGCATAAAAACTACAAACTATCTTTCTCTTAGGAATCATTTGTTGAAGAGATAATGTGGTAACTGAATCCTCCTCTATTAAATTTAACCTCACAACTTTTAAATTTAACTTAAAGGATTTGTGTGTAGATGTAAAATGCATATTATTTTGTAGTTAGATAAAATCACAAATTTAAAAGATTAATAAGCAACCATTTGTAATTTGTTATAAGAAAATAGAATGAGATACTGAATCAATGTAAACCATTGAATGTTAAGAAACAAAACAAATCAACCTTTCAAAAAGCCATTAATTATTACCGGACAGGAAGGGATGGTGGCTATCTTTTTTTTTGTTTTTTTTTGGTCACATGATTGTGGCTGTCTTATGCATAAAGGTTCAAAATTGGATTAATTGTTTTATCGCCTTCCATATATTTTTTAATGAAATTTCCTTATTCGTTTTGCTTTATAATTGGTTGAAATTTAAGTCATGTAGTAACAACTAGGCCTCGAATTTAAAAACTATAACCGAATAACCGAACCAAGACCGAATCGAAATACCGGTTTGGTTAGGTTTCGGTTCCTCCTAAAACACCTGATGGATAATATATTGAGAGTCCATGGATATCGGTTCGGTTTCGGTTATATCAGAAAACTGGATAGCCAAACCGAATATCCGAACATATATACACTTATATGGGATTCATACATATATAGATGGTATGATGTTCTTGAATCTCTAAAATATATATGAATTTCTTATTCTGAATATGATTTCCCATATATATTTTTGTCAATTTCTATTCTCCATATCTTTTGGTTGCTAAATTTAATCTTTAAAACCCCTATTTTATAAATTTAAAAGTCCTAAATCTTCTCACCGAATAAAATTTGGTTATCATTCTCACAACCGAAACCGATCCGAAACCAAAGTTAACCGATCCGAAACCGAACCGAAGTATTAAAATAATCCAATGGATGTTATATTCATGTAACCGAAAAACCGATAACCAAAATGACCGAACCGATAACCGAATGGTTATCCGAAATCCCAGGCCTAGTAACAACGAGAAGAAAAAAATATGAGTTAAACAAGCCCATACTCTCTCCGTTTGTTTTTAACTGATCTTTAAGGTTTCTACACTCGTATTAAGAAATCATTAAATTTATCTTGTTTTCTGAAATAAAACATTACGTTTTATTTATCCAAGACATTTCAACCAATAAAAATTCAATCTGCAGAATTTCAAGAGTCAAAAATACTTAAAAGTCAATTAATTATGCATTAGTAAGTGAGAAAATCACTTATTTGCGAACAAAAAATAACTCCTAAAATATCATTTAAAAACAAACAGGAGAGTTGGTTCTAGGGATTGTTGGCTTGAATGACATAATTTTGAGTAGGAAGTGATGGTGTCTTTTTAAATACAGCGTATATTTATCGTACGTGGTAAAAAGAAACGTAATCGAGATTGGGTCATAAGATAAAACAATACTCCATCTCTTTGTTTTATTTTTAATACTTTAATATATTGAAACTGATTTAAAATCGATTACATCATATAAGACATCAACATATGAAATACAAAGAGAAACTAATGGTCTTTCCACACCGGAAAGAAAGTGAGGACAATCATCTTTAATGATACATTAGCGATACCAAGATGGTCTTGTTTCGAGTCGAATGTAGACAGTTAGGTGTTCCCGAATATACAATAGCATCCGGATTTTCAAAATCTAATACGATAACACGACAACAATTCTCTTAATTAAGATAAATCTCTTTCTTTGATTGCCTTTGTCAATTTTGTTCCGAGTAAACTTCAGTGAAGCCGACGTTGAACAAATTTGAACTGCAAAACTTAAATAAGATAGATAGCCAGAATTGATTATAAACTAAAACAAATAAAGTAAACAATAGATCTTTTACCAAGAAAATCCTCAACGAAAAACTGAACTCAAACAAGGGAATCATAATAACTCATAAAAACCAGACGGCAAAAATCATCGCATCGTTTTTGACCCAAAACTTCATACACCTTCTAGACACCATGTTCATCGTAGAATCTATTAGTTTACAACCCTCTCACAATGCCATCACAAATACTGGTCATCGGAGAGGGAATAAACAAAAAACACTTTTGTCTCCTTTTCTCTCTGACGGCTTGGATTGATTGAAAATGTAACATTGAAACCATAAAACGTAAATAAAAAGGGACATTTACAAAAATACCACTTTTACATGCCACTTTTCAAATATGTCACTCTTGAATTATTTTCTTACCAATATGCCACTTATAAATCTGTTTAAAAACTTTATATCTCAAAATTCTCATTTTTTAAAAATTTTGATCCCTAACAAACTTTAAACCCAAAAAACTAAACTTAATATAATATAGTGAACACAAACATAAATTTTTTAAATTTTTTAAAAAAGTGATAGTGTCATTTTTAAAAAGTGGCATTTCAAAAATGGTATATCTTAAAATTTCTCAAAAATATGAAAACTAACATAAGAGAAAAGAATTGGAAACTGTAGCCATATAAACATAATTCATGAAACATTGTCCACATAATTATGTAGTTCATGACCATTTTTTCCTTGACCCAAGAGTTTCCCCTCATAATAGTATATTTTAACTCGACACATCAAAACATTCAATTGTCTCTTCACAATCGTTGGAACTTGGTATTCGAGTTTATTAATTTGGACCATGCACCTCCTCTTTAAAAGCTTCTTTAGTACACCTAGTACTAGTTTATTACTTTCTCCGTTCTATTTTA
This sequence comes from Draba incana, assembly GCA_963576765.1. Lineage (NCBI taxonomy): Eukaryota > Viridiplantae > Streptophyta > Magnoliopsida > Brassicales > Brassicaceae > Draba > Draba incana. The sequence continues at coordinate 4,293,259 of OY755216.1, forward strand.
CAAGATGTTCTGGTTGAATGTGCATAAATTAAGAAGAACAAAAATTAAAACAAAACAATATTTATTAATTAGTTAAAAATATAATTCAATCATTTATATAAAAAACAGCAGAATTCAAAGGTTCAAAAAAAATCATGTAACATTAAAATATGTATAGAATCTAGTAAAACATCTAATATATTGAAACAAATTAAAATTCTTAAACATCTTATATTATGGAAAAGAAGGTGTATGAAACATTATCTATATATATATACAAGATTATTAGAAAGCACATAACACTTCTTCTTGACTACACACAAATTATCGAATTTGTACATAAATCACAATGGCAACTACACCATCGTTACCAAGCCATAAACTCCGGATCAAACTATTGTTCTTTCTGATCTTAAACTTCTTCTATCTTCATACCCTAGTGTTTGCCCATTCATCAAACTCTAAATTCACAAAATTCGCAAGACACCCCAACTCCGATTCATCATCAAAAAGAACCAAACCCTCAAGTACTTCTTCTAATGATGCGTTCCTCCATTCGGTCCAACGCAGCTTAGACAACGCTCGCTTAGCTCATTCTCTCGCCGCCAATTTCACTATCTCGCACCGTACCACTCAAACCCTAATGCTCGATCCTGTCTACGACTGTCTTGAGCTCCTCGACGACACACTTGACATGTTGTCTCGTATCGTCGTCACCAAAAGTAGAGATCACGTCAACGATGATGTCCATACATGGCTAAGCGCCGCGTTGACTAACCAAGAGACTTGTAAACAAAGTCTTAGTGAGAAATCTAGCTTCAACCTAAAAGGAATCACGATGGATTCCTTCACAAGTAACCTCACCGGTTTACTAACAAATTCACTAGACATGTTCGTGTCTTCTAAGGAGAAACATTCCTCTTCCTCAAGTGTCGGTGGTGGGAAACTATTGTCTGATGATTTTCCGACGTGGGTTTCTTCGTCGGACCGGAAGCTTTTAGAATCTTCGGTGGAGGAGTTGAGACCTCACGCGGTGGTGGCTCTCGACGGAAGTGGGACCCACATGAGCGTAGCGGAAGCGTTGGCCTCATTGTCGGAGGGGAGTGGCAGAAGCGTAATTCATTTAGCAGCCGGAACGTACAAAGAGAATCTAAACATTCCGACCAAACAAAAGAACGTTATGTTGGTTGGTGATGGAAAGGGCAAAACAGTCATTGTCGGTAGCAGAAGTAACAGAGGCGGTTGGAATACTTACCAATCTGCTACTGTCGGTGAGATTTCCATTAAACTTTATAACCATAATAAAGTTATACAAAATAATTAGATAAAAATTATAATACCTGATTTCCCTTTTTCCATGTTGTGTCGTCTTGGTATAGGCTAATTCTCTATCTTATTTATATAATTGAACTGTCTACATCAAGAACCAGTAATGTTTTACAGAAAGATATATGTACATTTGTTGTCTTTTTATGTCATATTTTATGTTCTTTTACCACTAGACATATACAATTTTTTTAAATCTATATTTATGAAAATTACATGTTGTATTACAAGGTCTATTTTATCATTTGAATACTTAAAATTTTACGATTTTATTTGTTAAAAATTATTTAACTGTTTTAAAATACTAACTTTAATGTATTTTTATTTTTGTTATATTATAAAAGCCGCCATGGGCGATGGATTTATAGCACGAGACATAACGTTCGTGAACAGTGCTGGACCAAGCTCAGAGCAAGCAGTAGCATTACGGGTCGGGTCAGACCGATCTGTTGTATACCGATGTTCAATCGAAGCATACCAAGACTCACTCTACACTCTCTCTAAACGACAATTCTATAGAGAAACCGATATTTACGGAACCGTCGATTTCATATTCGGAAACTCCGTCGTCGTTTTCCAAAGCTGCAATCTTGTATCTCGAAAAGGCTCGTCGGAACAGAACTACGTGACGGCTCAAGGAAGATCCGACCCGAATCAGAATACCGGAATTTCGATACATAAATGTAGAATTACCGGGTCGACCAGGACTTATTTGGGTCGACCGTGGCAACAGTATTCAAGAACCGTTGTGATGCAATCATTTTTGGATGGTTCAATTCATCCTTCGGGTTGGTCTCCTTGGTCTGGTAGTTTTGCTTTGAAGACTCTGTTTTATGGAGAATATGGAAATTCGGGTCCTGGTTCGTCGGTTTCGGGTCGGGTTGGTTGGGCCGGGTATCACCCAGCGTTGACGTTGACTGAAGCTCAAGGTTTCACTGTTTCGGGTTTTATTGGTGGGAATTCGTGGTTGCCATCAACAGGTGTGGTTTTCGAGTCTGGTCTTTTATAAGTTAAGTGAGTTTTATTCTTAATCATATTCTGCTTCAAACTGATTATTAATTAACCAATGTGGTTAAAAAATTGTAATATATTACTATACTCTTTTGTCTTATGCGTTTTGTGTTTTGTTTTATACTTTTGTAATTTATCTTGTCATGATTCATGAATAAAGTGTTCAAATTGGTATTGTATATATTTAAAATTTGTAATGTCTCGTCATTCAATTGTCAATCAGAATATCTCATCTATTTTGAACAAAAACTCGCTAATCTCTTACAACTTACGTAAACGACTTTTAGTTAGTTTGTTTTCTCAATACTAGCGTTTAAATGTATAATTCATTTGTTAAAAGTTAAAACCACACAAACTATCACGGGCCATATTTATGGAATGTTAATTTGGGCCATGAACATGCTCAACTGAATTTTGTTCTATTGTTTTGTTTTAGGCTTCGCATGTTTTAGATTTCTCTAATGATGACAATCCTCTCTCTATTTTTCCTCTAAAATCTTTGGCAATTCTCGGCAAAGTTGGGTTCTAGTTCTTGGTAGGATGTTCAATCTATCACTACCTTTCCAATTGCCGCCGATCGTTAGTTGGCTTTGCATGTCCCCGCTCTAACTTTGCGGTTCTTAGTTGCTTCTCGGATGTACAATTTCCGTTTCATGCCTCTTAGTGTCATTTTTAAGAGTTAAGTTGTTTGTTTTGTTGCTTTCCGTAATTTATAATGTTGTATTTTCTTCATGTTGTAATCGTTTCACCTGTTATAATAAAATACATTTTTATAAAAAATACAACAAACATAATTTGGCCACTTCTGTTGATTTCTAATAGAAAAAAAAACTATTAATCCCTTCTTAAAAAATTAGAAGTGTATCAGAGTCGTTCAACGGAAATAGCGAACGAACATGAGCCTAAGAGCACTCCCAGCGGTGATTATTATGGGGTATCAAGAGCACAAAAAAAATTAAAAAATCAATGAGAAAATGATTTATTGCATGATATGTATCAACACACTGAGACTCGTGATAACGTATCACGGGACACGTGGCAGGCAGGGATTCGACGCGTGTTATATTATTTTTTTTTTTTTACGATTAGAAATTGGTCGAGTGATTTTACGTTGTTACGGATTGTAATATTACCTTTTTAAGGGCAATTCTCATATATACCACTTTTTAAAGCTTTTTTTCCAACCATACCACCAATTTTTAAAAGTTTCGTAAATACCACATTTTTCAAATATTCCAAAAATATCACAAAATTAAATTAAATTTTAAATGGTCAAAACTAAATCCTAAACCCTAAACCTGCACCTTACCCCCTAAAACTATACTCTAATTGTACAATCGTTAACCCAAACCCAAAAATTTAAATTCTAGACCCTTTAAAAAACAATTTTTGTGTTTTTGATATTTTTGGAAATTTTGATTTTTTTTTGAAAAAATGGTATCTAAGGAGCTTTTAAAAAATAATGGTATCTAAGAAACAAAAACTTTGTTTGGTGACATCCTAGGGAATTTTTTTTTTAATCTATATATATATATATTATTTTGATTATTATTTATTTTGCAAACATTAATTTTTTTCTTTTTTATGAAACCGGCACCGGCCTCACCATTGAAGACAAATTTATTAACAGTTTCATAATAAGTCGCAAATAATAAACAAATATAAAAATTAACACTAAAATATTATTAATGATACCCAAATAGTATCATCATTTTTGGATGCTCTAAATAATGCTTAAGGACCGGAGGGCGAAGTGTGTGATCAATTGTTCTTGCCAACTACTCATATTTGCAACTCAAGCTTACTTAGCCGCCATTCAAAAAACAGCCGCCTTTTTAAAAAAAAATACGAAGTAAAAAACATAGAAATAGCGTCAATATTTCTTATGTAAAATTAAAAGTAATATTTCTTTTGAATACGAGAGAGAGAGGGGCATCATCCGATAATCGTATCCTTTATACAAAAGATTAGATAGTAGTGATTAGTTAAGGATTGGATAAACGAAAGTTGATGATGCTTAATTATGGCCATGTGCCTTCATGTGGTGGTTGGCCCAATTGTGGGTCTACTCGTCCAACTCCAATTCTAGTTTCATTATGAAATTTTAATAGCTTAAATTCATTATGAGATTTTAATAGCTTAGTTTCATTATTCTATATGTATATCTGTTCAATGTGATTTTAAAAACCGGCTTTGAATTTGGAATTGATGTGCTACGGAGACGTGCCCGGAAGAGAAGGGATGGGGTAAATTTAACAGAATCATTTAGATGTCCTGCATCAATTTTTATCCCGTCTAACTTGCATACTTAAAAAATGTTTCAAACTGAATTAAAATTTATTATTTCTTGGGGTCTACATAATATTGCTTAGTAGTATATTGTAGGATAGTGGTTAGAAAATTTAACAAACACACGTACACACTATATAATCTCCAAAATGCACTTTGTAAAATCTCCAATATTTTATGTATCCCTCTCTCTCTTCTCTCCATTATATAATCGTTAAGTTTAACCTTCATTTGTGTTATTCCGAACCACAACGGAGAGAGAACCATGGCCTCTTCTACAACACAAACCCTAACCACAAACTCCATAATAAAAGACATTTTCGCCCTCCGCTTTCTTCATTCTCTCTTAAAGCTCAGAAGCCAAAAATCTTTCATTGGTCCGAACAGAACGAGCGAACGAGCCAGGAAGATCAAGATTGCAGCTTACGTTTCCATGGCTAGAGCCACCGGAGGGACTAACCGGAGATGGAGTAGAGCCATCTTGTGGAGGCTAAGCCGTCGAGCCAAAGCCAACAAGATCCTTAGATACATAAAACCGAAGAAGAGATCATCATGAAAGGAAGAATACGGCGGATGAGGAAAGACGCGGTGGCCGATAGGCTGAGAACCGTCGTGCCGGGAGGAGGAGGTATGGAGACGTTAAGGGCATGTTCAATGGTAACCCTCATCAAGAGGGTCTTAAAATTGTTTTTATTAAATTTAATGGGAATTTGGTTCTTAAGACACTCTTAAGTATTTGTTCCTACAATAGAGACACCAAATTAAAGTGTCTTAAAAAAAAAAAAAAATTGGTGTAATGGGTAATGAAAGTTGGAGAGTTTGAAATCGATCTTCCTTCTCAACTCCACGCAATTCCAAACCTGGAAAACACATGTTTTATCAAGCCAGTACATGTTCCTATAGATGTTATCACACTTCTACCAATATACACAAACACATAAAACTCGTTTCCCAAAGATTTTGTGTCATTTGTGTGAAGGCTCTCATGTTTTTGGTACAAAAGTAGTATTGATCAATTGAAATATTTATTAGCAACTGACCAAAATTTATTTTTCTGATAAAAAACAAGAGAAAGACACAAAGCATGTCTCTAAAACTTGCATTAACTAATGACCATGAAGACAAGACTATGAAAGCAAGAGCCAAATTCAGGACTCAGGTGTTTTGGAGTGAGTTTCAGAGACTATGTAGCTTGCAATATCACCACAACAAGTAAGCTTATCTGCTTATTCTCTTCAGGGATTTCAATCAAAAACTCTTCTTCAATAGCCATGACTATCTCCACTCTATCTAAGCTATCCAATGCGAAACCGGTCTGTAATGGAATTCATCTTCTTTCAAGTAGAACTGTAACAAACACAAATAAATCGATTTCAATATTCCCTCCGAGTTAATCAAATTTTACACTCATCGTTAAAGGAACAAAAAAACAGTTGAATGAATCTAATTCAGTGTTCATAAAAATTGAGACTTTAAAATGGAAGACACCAAATTTCCAATTTCAAATAGAAACCGCACAAATCAAAGCACAAAATTGAACATAGAAGCCAGACCGGATTAATCAGAAAAACGCATATTACAATCATAGTCACCAAATCATTCACTTATTCATTAAAAATGATACATTGAGCACTAACCATCGATCAAATCATCATTAGCCAACATCATATAGACCTCAACATCAGGCCTTGACCATCTCCATCGATCAATTTCACTCCCACCTGTGAAAACCACATAATGAAACTCATAAATTTCCTTAATCAGTCAATCAAACAATTACAGAAACTATTTTTCTAGATGAATTTGAAAAGTTGAGATGAGAGAACCTAAATCGAAACTCGATCGCATTGCATAGAAAATCGCAACGCAAGGTCAACATTTCCACAACTCAAAGCAGCGGAGATAATCCTCCGACAATCTCCGATTTCAACAATTCCGCCGCGATTGGATCTGAATCGATCAGAAATGATACCAATCGCTTCATCCGCATCCCTCACTGCGGATACGCTACAGAGAAGCTCGTCGTCGAGAAGAGACGGCAACGAAACATCGGCGGCGGTTCCGACACTTTCTCTACTCCGGTCACCATAGATTGAGTATAGAACCGGTCGCCGTATACGACCGAGATACACTGGTTTGATGAAGAAGATAGAGCGAAGAAGATGGCGAGTCTCGTGGAGGTTCGGGGTGCGATTGATTCCGGAGAAAACAGAGGAAACTACACGAAGGCTCATTGTTGTAATCGGAAGGCGAAGAAGATGGAGGAGCATCGGTGGTTCTGTGAGTCGGAGATCTGCAAAAAAAAACATTTGTCTCTTGTCGATCTCTCTCATTTCCACAGTCATCTCTTCACCTTTCTTCCCTTTAAAGTCAAGAGATGCCTACACACACGGAAAAAACAAAAATTTAACGCGCTTGTTGAACTAGATCATGAAAACTACACAAATCAGTCATTTCCACTATTCGAACAATCCTAAATCAGAAAACCCAAATTCGAAGAACCCTAAATTGAAGAACAAAAACCCAAATTTTTATTTTCTCTAATCTGAATTAAGATAAACCTAACTTCAATTTCATCAACAAACCTAAAATCTAAGACGATCTATGCAAGAGAAGAGAAGAATCACAAAGAGGTATAGCACTGGTGAGGCGATTTCCGAGAGATTTTCTGGGCCAAATTCGCCGATTCTAACCACGATCTATTCACAACGAAGGATCCACCACTGACTAAACAATTTTTGAGTGATTTTGCTTCTGAAATTGTAAAGAATCGAAGAATTTAAACCCAAAAAAAAAGAATCGAAGAATCGCCATTGATAACGAGAGAGAAGAAGAGAGAGAAGAAAAAGCCATATATGGTTTTTTTCCTTTTGTTAATAAATCACAAACCTAATTAGATCATGCCACGTATGAGCGATCTTATTGCCAAAATGAACGTCTAATATTAGACGTTATCACAAACTCTGGACACTGCTTTTCTTTAATTAAATTCTATTTTATTCTTTAGACTTCATCTGAAGACATCTACAGATCTGCAATAAAGATGCTCTTAGGCATGTTCGATGCAGATCTTTGATTTTTTTACCCATAAGAACGGACACGTGGCGGTGCATGAGAGGCTGAGTCAACCGTGTTGTTTTGTTTTTGCGGAAAGACAAATGTATTTAGAAGTTAAACCAACTTCCGATGATGTTATTGATCTTGCTGCTTGTTCGTCGCCATTGGGAAATGGTTGCACTCATGGAGCTGGAGGTGAAGAATTGATGGATAAAACTCAGGTTGGGTTTGATGAAAAATCGATTAAAATCCCTTTTTTGGATGGAATCTGAGTTTGGGTTCTGTGCTAAATCAAGTATTGTAGAAGTGGCTATTTTGATTTCTGATAATTTCTCAGCTTCGTATTCAAGTGTCTTTAATGGTAGACGAATCTGTATTTATATCAATAATGGCTAGATTGGTGTTTGAGGTGTTGACGTTCCATTGATAGGGTTTTAGTAGAAACTTTCCTAATTACTCAGTTTTAGGTTTATAGAATTGAAATCTGATTGTTACATTTGTTTCTTTTGGTTTAAGGTGTTGGACATAGATGTTCTCCTCTTAATTGTATTCGACAAAATAACAAATTTGTAAAGAGCAATGGAAGAGGAGAATGTTACTAGCTCACCTTCAACGCCTTCACATAGTCTAAGGCATCGAAGACGGTCTAACGAGGTTTGTTCTGTTCTTGCTTTGATGGTGAAAGTAGAATATAGCTTAATTTTGTTTTGAATTTTGTTTTGGTTAGGGTGTTCTGGATGGGGATAGAGTGAATGCAAGTCCTTTGCTAGTTAATGATCGGAAGAAGTACAAGTCGTTCATGCTCCGGACTTATTCAACTTTATGGATGATTGGTGGGTTTGTTTTGGTTGTCTACATGGGACATCTCTATATCACAGCTATGGTGCTTGTTATCCAAATATTTATGGCTAAAGAGCTTTTTAATCTGCTGAGGAAAGCTCCCGAGGATAAATGTCTCCCCTGGATTAAACAGTTGAATTGGTACAGTCCGATGTTTTTTTATTGTCTGGTTAACAAACTATTTGCTCATGTGACAGACGATGTTCTTAAGTCGTCTTGCTTTTTCGATTCTTTGCAGGAACTTCTTTTTCACTGCCATGCTTTTCGTATATGGCCGGATCCTTAGTCAACGGTTAGCCAATACCGTGACTAAGGACCAGTTCTTATATCGGCTAGTCAGCGGCCTAATCAAATACCATATGGCTATCTGTTACTCCTTGTACATTATAGGTCAGTCTTGCTTCAACGATTTGTTGTCTTCGTGGAATTTGGGTTCTTGATGTGATTCGTAAGTGCTTAAGGAGTCTGCTTTAATGTAATATAATTGCAGGTTTCATGTGGTTCATTCTGACATTAAAAAAGAAGATGTACAAGTACCAGTTTGGCCAGTATGCATGGCCAGTTGTAAAAAAATAGTTTTTTAAGACACTTTTTTTTTGTGTCTCTATTGTTTGGGTTCAAAATACAAAATGTCTTAAACTATAAAACTTAATAAATTTAATAAAAATTAACTATAAGACACTCTCTTTTAGGTTTGCAATAAGGATATGTTCAATGGTAACCTCCTAGTATCTTATGTAGTGTTCTTATAATATAAAATTATTAAAATGGTTGTAAAAGGAAGAAAGAAAGTGTTTTTGTGGGGTATATTAAAATATAAAATTAATAAAATTTGAGTAAAAAAAGTAGATAGTGAGTGTGTTTAAATATAAAATTAATAAAAGTTGAATAAAAGGAAGAGAGAGTGTCTAAAATTAGATATTTTGGAGAGTGTTCTTAAAAAGAAGAGAAAGTGTTTAAATATAAAATTAATAAAGGTTGAGTAAAAAGATGAAAGAGAATGTATAAAGTTGAGTAAAAAGAAAAGAAAGTATGTTTTAATAATTTTATATTATAAGAACACTCCATAAGACACCATGGTGTTACCATTGAACATGGAAACAACACATTACATCAAGTGTCTTACCATGCAAGTTAACGTCATGCAAAGCATCGTTGCTGCCCTATCCGCATGATGATTAATAATTCATCATCATCAATAAATCATGAATCATGATGCTCATATATATATATAAACAGTATATGCATTTGAACTTCTGGATACACATATATTATATATATGGTTGCATTAACTATGTTTGAACTTGTGGATACACATATTATATATATATATATGGTTGTATTACCTATGTTTAAATTAATCTTTTTTTTTGCTAAAAAAAAGACATTTAACCATGTTTAATCTTTCGGGTGAATTAATAATTATGTTCTTCTTTCTTGATTTTGGATATCAAATGGAGATTCGTTCATATGTACATGCATATATACATAATGCGTGTGTGCATATATGTGTAATATAGAGTCAAATCCAGCATTTGGTGTATAAAGTTGGATCGTATATTGGACGTTATTTGACTTTTTGTACAAAACATGGAATTGTGACAAAAAAGTACAAATCATGGAATATGTTTCGACGAAATGGCTGTTAATGATGCACATTTACGCATCAAATTAAGAAAATAAATTATTTATACACAAAATTTGAGACATGAGAGCTATATGGGGGGAAAGACTAGAAAAAGCACCATCAATAAACCTCTAATAACGAGGATTCATACACTTTTGCAAAATATGATAGACAAACGAATCTTCAAACTATCAAAGAGAGAGTCATTTACCCACGTCCCCGCGGCTCCCACCACGTCCTTTAAGGATGCTAAACGAATACTAGATCAAGCTGAGTCAATAATTTAATGATGTTAAAAGAATAACAAGTGGCATTTTTGTGAAGCTCTTGGCCCATGTTCAGTGTTTCAGAGACTTGAAAGATATCAAAACCCTCGTCTTGGGAGAATACGATAATCACTTGTTCAAGCAGAAGCAACTTCTTGAGGAAATACTTGACTAGTGACATCTCTGAACGGGTTGCACCAAACTCCAATATCTTCACGACTTCCACAGGACACGATGATAGACAAGACAAAAAAAGACGTGCCGCCACTAGCATCCCCAAGCAATTGGTGGAGGCCCTGAGGAAAGAGCATAGAGAGCCCAATAATTTTTTTTAATATGTGTAATAGTTTATTTTTAGGTAAGAGAGTTATTCTTTTTTGTTTCTAATCATATACTAACTCTTTTTTTTTGCTAAATCATATACTTACTTGGAAGACGAGTGTATGTAGATTAGGGCATTTGATGAGCAAGAGCGGCATGTATTGCCATCTTCGCTCATCGTTGCTCTCAATAGATAAATGAGTCAAGTTGTGGGATACCGGTACGGTCTCACCAAGGAAGGAAAACACTGAATTTGTTTTGGTTGGATCATCGAAAGAGTAACTAATTAACCCAAAAATAAAGAAAGAAAGAAGAATAAGAAAGTAAAGTAACCTCAAGCGTCACGGAAGATAAATGAAGGGTTTGAACATTTTGTATCCCCATGATAAGACTAGTGGCATCCAGGGCCGGCCTTGAGGGCAAGCGGGCAAAACCTATGCTTGCGGCCCTCATATCGATCCACATATTTTTTATAACAAATCGGCCCTCAAATCCAAAAAGTTTTTTTATCTTAATGACAAATCGGCCTATTTTTTATTTTTGCTTGCGGCCTATTGAAACTCAGGGCCGTGGTGGCATCCCTACAAACTTCATCTCGGTTATATGAATCTCTTACGCGCATCTGCTCTATAGTCGATCCAATATCGAGAACAAGGGAATGCATTTCGACTAGCGGATAGTTGCGTGGAACAGAATCTGAGTAGTTTAAGTAGATAAGGTTTGGAGTGTCGAATTCAAGATAAGTGCATACTGGAGCGAAATCATTGCTACCAAGATCGATGTAGCTTCGACGATATTTACAAGGAATGCAATATTTAGCATCAATAGTTTGTCTCTTGAGTGTTGAACAACAAACTAATGCGTTTGAGGTCCAAACACAACTTAGTAAAATCAACTCCTCAAGAACAGGGGATTTAGATAGAAGCAAAGCCAATATGGTACCTTGATCGCCGAATTGAATAGAACCAAGCTGCAAAGATTGAAGCTTTGTAAAAATGAAGTCTCCTCCTTGAGTTAGGGTTTGGAAGAGACCAAGTTTGCCACATCCGAATCTCGCCATCTTTTGGACAGAACCGATGTCGAAGCTGCGTCTTTTGTCGAGAGGGTGACATAGTAGATCCTCAGTTAATTTCTTCATTGCACCTTCTTCTTGATCTTCTCCCATATTTTTTCTCTTCGTCTGAATGAATTAGGGTTACAGAGATACCTAAAGTAAAAGCCTATTCCAACAATATTTTTAAGTAAGTAATGATGAAACAGAGCCAGGCCCAAGTTAAGAGGCCCAGTGGTAAAATTCGAAAATCATTACATGTACTGAAGCAAAAAGATGGTAAGATAGGGAGAGAGATGAGAGTGCAGGAAACAAAAAACAAACATAATCATTTTTTGACCAAAGTATAAGCTAATAAGTTCCTTTTCTTGAAGAGTCACCATTGTGCATCAGTCCCCTTCCTATCCATGAACTGGATATCACAAGTATAAAGCTTCATAATAAGTTGAAGACTATCAAGGACTTCAACATTTGTTGGATCGTTCTCTTCAGGATAGATCTCCATCTTCTTTAAACACGGAAAATACTCCAAGAAATGCGTTACCATTTGAATCTCTTTCATTGTTCCTTTAAACCCTTGAATCACTAGTATCTTCACTGGACAAGATTTCAGTGAACGACCTTTGTCTTCTTCTCGAGAAATGCAGTCACAAGCATCCCCGCATTTATCTGTCACATAGTGTAAGAGACCCTGAAAGCAGAGAAGAACAATAAGGGAATTTAAAGAACGTTCTCTGTCTTTGCTATTGTTTTGTCGACGAATGAGTTGTGTGGTTAATGAAAATACCTTAAGGACAAGAGTTTCTAAACGTAGACAGTTCCTTAAGAGAACCGGCATTGCTTGCCATCCCCGATTAATTGCACTCCTAATAAATAACACTTGGAGATTGTTGAACACAGGTATTGACGCACCGCATAGAAAAAGCACCTGAAAACAATACAAAGCGCAATTCAACACTATCCCGGTTAATTGGTTTCCCTTGAGACGTAGCAAAAAAAATATAATACAAAAGGAAACAAAATAGCAACTGGCCTCGAGTGTATCTTGAGATAAGTTAAGTTTCTGAACATTTCTTATACCACTAAAGAGCTTCCACACATTTCCAAAACGTCGAGAAGCATCATCTTCACCAGCTCTAGCTCGCTGGAATAGACCGTTATTTAATGAAAGATCAAGGTTAGCCTTAACTAAGTTTGTGAAGTTAACCTTTGGATAGTCCTCCACAACAAAAGCAGAATATTCAAGATCAGCCAGGCTTGGAGTATCAAAAGAGATCCTCTTTGGTTTTACAAGAAGTCGAGGACTATCATTAGAAAAAATAACTAGCTTCTTGAGGCTTGCCCTTGACACGGTGACATTGGAATTCCTCCACTTTGTATACATCAGGAACAATGTCTCTAACTCAGGGCAAGCAGGAAGAAGCATCTCAAACTGATCAACACCAAACCCAACTGAGGCAAGGAAGAGTTCTTTAAGCTTCGGTAAGGAAATACCCAGAACATGCCAATCAAGATCAAATCCATGGAATACTGACAGCTTAACTAGTGTCCTACTGACAAAAGTCTCATGAGGTAGCCGATATATATCTCCAAAATCAATGGAAAGATTAAGCTTCAAAACACCGCGCTTCAGCACGTTACGTATCCATCGATTCACACGATCTGAATCAATACCCCTTCTAACACATATGAATACATACTCAATGTGAGCATCACCCTGCAATGCCAAAACCCTATCAGCAAAAACCATGAAGCTCTGTAAAATTCCTTCCCTTTCTCGTTTACCCTCTTCAGGATGTAGAAATTCAGAGTCAATGAGATGAATATGAGAGACATGTGCTAACAGATTACGCCACCTCTTGGAGAGAACCGAAGTCAAAGCAGCCTCCTTTGTCCTAAGAAAGGACAAGACATGACAAAGAAGCTCGTCTGGCAGACTGCTGATCCTATCCATCGTCCTGTAGACCAACACTTTCAGTTCTCACTCTCAAGAGTAAAATTAGGTCAAAATCTCATAGAAGTGGGCTTTACAATGATATAAACATCGAGAGACAAATTGTTTCAAGACATTGATATTTGGGTTAACCTAAAGAAAAGAGATATGAGGAGATCAAGCAGATTCAGAGCAAGAGAGATGTGTAGTTACCTTGATACAGTCGCTAAAGTTTGAAATCCACGACCAACACTTTCAGTCCACGACCTATTTATACATGGACCGGTTTTTAGAACCAAATTGAACTGGAAATTATGACATAAACCGGACACACCTCCCGTAGTCACGCCGATGCAAACCGGAGTGTCGTTGAATGTTGGTTCTAATTTAACCGATTTTTGTAAACCAGAATTGCTAGACTTTGGGCTGAGTAAGTAATGCTGAAACAGATTCAGGCGCAGTGGTAATCTCGGAAGTTACTCAAGTTTTGAGTTTTGCTTGAATTAGCTCAAGGATCTAGATAGTGAAGCAGATATGGAGAGAGATAAGAGTGAAAGGAAAAAAAACAAACCCACAAAACTATGAGTCTATGAGCTAAGTATCTTTTCTTGAAGACTCATCATTGTGCAGCAGTCAGCTTCTTATCCATGAATTGGACATCACAACTATAAAACTGGTCGCATAGTCTGAACAGCATCATGATGAGTTCATGATTTTCAGGGACTTGGACATTTGTAGGACCGTTCTCTTCAGGATAAATCTTCGTCTTCTTCAAAGACGGAAGATAGTCCAAGAAATGCTTTATCATTTGAATCTCTTTGATTTTTCCTCGAAACCCTTTAATTTGTAACATCTTCACTGGACAAGATATGAGCCAACGACCTTTCTCCTCTCGAGAAATGCAGTCACAAGCATCCCCGCATTTATCTGTCTTAAAGTGTAAGAGGCCCTGAAAGCAGAAAGGAGACAATAAGGGACTTGAAAGAATGGTCTCGGTCATTGTAATTGATTGAGCAAGTGAGCTGTGTTCATACATCAAGGCGAGACATTCTAAATGTGGACACTTGTTTAAGAGAACCGGCATTGCTTGCCATCCGCGATCAATTCCGCTCCTAATACCTAAAACTTTGAGGTTGTTGAACACCATCATTGATTCACAGCATAGAGAAAGCACCTGAAACAAGAAAAACTCTCTGTTTATCCAAACTCCGGCAATGATTCACAGCATTGATTCACGGCATTGATTATTCAAAATTTTGAATTGTTGGTGAAATGGTTCCACACAAACTCCTCTGTTTCGGTTTAGATTTCAAAACAAGCAAAACCATGTAGCAAAGCTTTCTTCCTTGTAGACTCATTTTGTGGTCCACTTCCTAAGTAAGTAACAATTGTAAGCCGCTTTGCTCTTCATGTAGCAAGCAAAACCAGAAACAGTTTATAAATTATTGCCCTGAAATGATTGGGTTGGGGCAGGTTCCAGACCAGTGATGTAGCAAAGACCTGAAATGTATTTCTTTATTTGCGTGTGACGATAATGTAGGAAATGGAACAACGAGAGCAAGTTTTTGGTCAACTACTGGAGAGAACTCAATTCAAAAACAAACACAAGACAAAAAGATTACAAGATTAAGAGACGAAGGGAATGAGAACTCTGAGTCTCTGACAAATTTTTTGAAAAAGACAAATGGAAACAGATTCAAGTTTATTGAACAAGACTTAAGAAACTAGGAGAAGAATCAAAGCTTGTTCTTTGTGCATGGCGATAATGCTCTTAGTGATTTGCAGCTTGTTCTTGAACGTTTAACAGTAAATTCATTCCCATTGATCATCATTTGTGCAGTTCCGCATCTTCTCAAGGAGCCACTGGCCACGCAACAGGAACTTGACATGACAAGTATAACAACTGTTGAAGAGTCTGAGCGTCTCTACGATAAAGTCTAGGTCTGTAGGATCATCCTCTTCAGCATAGATATCCATCTCTTTCAAAGATGTGAAAGAGTCCAAGAAATGCTTTATCATCAATAACTCTCTCATTGTCCCTTTAAACCTCTCAATCTTTAACTTCTTCACTGGACAAGATAAGAGCGAACGGCCTTTATCCTCCCGAGAAACGCAGTCACAGGCATCCCCGCATTTATCTGTCTTAAAGTGTAAGAGGCCCTGAAAATCAGAAAGGAGACAATAAAGGGACTTTAAAGACTAGTCTCTGTCTTTGTTAATGTTTATTGAGTAATTGAGATGTGTTCATACATCAAGGAGTAGAGTTTCTAAATGTGGACAGTTCTTTAAGAGAACTGGCATTGCTTGCCATCCCTGATCAATTTCGCTCCTAATACGTAACGCTTTGAGGTTGTTGAACACCGGCATTGATTCACAGCATAGAGAAAGCACCTGAAACGAGAAAAAGCTCAACACCACATTACACAGCCACAGTATTTGCTTATCAGGGCTTATTTTCCTATTTGAAACCAGAAGACTAGAACATCCAGACAAAATTTGGTTTAGCACAAGAAAGTTAAATTCAGACTAACATGAATTTTGATGAGGCCAACAAGAAAATACTACGAGAGAACAAAATGGCAACTGACCTCAAGAGTGTCAGAATATAAGCGAAGTTGCTGAACATTTTTTAGTCCACTAAAGAGCTTCCGCACATTACCAAATCGGAGAAAAACATTTGGTGCTCTTGCCCGTCAATGTTTGGTGCTCTTGCCCGCTCAATCTGACTTTCAGTTAATTTAAGGTCGATTCGAGCCTTGCCTAAGTTTGTGAAGTTAACTTTTGGATAGTCCTCCGCAACAAAATCAGAATAAACAAAGAACGCCACGCTTGGAGTATCAAAAGAGATGCTCTTTAGATTTACAAAATGTTCAGAACAACCGCCGGAATGAATAATTAGCCTCTTGAGGCTTGCACTTGACACTGTGACATTGGGATTCATCCACTTGAAATAATGCAACAATAATGTCTCTAACGCAGGGCAAGCCGGGAGAAGCATCTCAAAATGATCAATATTCATAATACCAAACCCAACTGAGCCAAGGACGAGATCTTTGAGCACAGTAAGGAACTCCCCAGAACATGCCAATCAAGATCAAATCCATAGAAGACTGTCAGCTTAACCAGTGTCCTACTGACAAAAATCTCTGGAGGTAGTCGATATTCAGCTCCAAAATTAATGAAAAGATAAAGGTCCGTAACACCGCGCTGCAGCACATTACGGATCCATCGATTCAAACAATCTGAATCAACACCACTTCTAACAACTAGGGCTAATTTCTTAATGGGAGAATCACCCTGCAATGCCAAAACCTTATCCGTAAAATCCATGAAGCTCTGAAGAACTCCGTCCCTCTCTCGTTTACACTCTTCAGGATGAAGAAAGATAGAGTCATCGAGATCAAGATTAGGGACAAATGCAAACAGATTGCGCCATCTCTTAGCAATAATCGATGTCAAAGCAGCGTCCTTTGTTTTAAGAAAGGATAAGACATGACAGAGAAGCTCGTCCGGTAGACTGCTGATCCGATCCATCTTCTCTGCAGGAAAACGGGCAAAGATAAATTAACTACACAAAGTTCCTAAAAGCAATTCGAACATCAAACATTACCAAAAACCAAACATTTTAGTACCAATGAAAACCCTATTAACAAAGCAAAATACAAGAAAAGTTGTAAAAAAAGCTTTGAACTTGAAATCAGTAAGAGGCAGAAGAGGTAATGTAACTTCGTCATCTACAAACAGTAAAGTAAAAACCTAGGGTTGAAGGGATTTATAGTTATCGACAACTGATTCACGCATGGAGAGATGAGAAATGGGAACAGAGGAAAACCCATTTAGCAACGCAATTAGGAACCTTTGAACTCAAAAACTACCAAAAGAGAAGAGAATCAGTAGAAGCATTTGGGCACCAACCTCGTTCCAAGACCTAAAATTTAGGGATTTCAATGAATGAGCCCAGAATACAAGATGAGAGTGCTTAATCGCTGCCCTAATAGCGAAGATGTGACAAAAAAAGAAGCAATTGTCCAGCGAAATGCAGAGAAAAACCCAAGCTTTAGCAAAAAATTCCAATTTTTGAGAGGAGGGCTTGTGGAAAGTAATAAAAGCGTCTAGTCTCCACTAGCATACTGCAAGCCGCTTGAGCTTCAAATGTCCAGACCGGTTGGGTAAAAATAAATTCTTAATGGATCAATCCCGGTTTAGGTTGATTCTGGTTAGGTTTGGTTTGGTGTGAAACACTCCAAATCAATTGGAGGGCAAAGCAGTTGAAAAGCAAACAAATCGTGACTCGGACATGTCACATGGAAGTAGTTATGTGAAGTGGAGCGTCTCAAAAGCATTTGCATGTCAAAAGTGTGAGACTTTAGTATGCTCCTTGTAACTGTTGGGTGGTTACGATATTACATTGTGATAAGAAAAACTCCACTGGTATTAAACTGAGTTCATCCGACAAGTAAAAGTTTTTTTTTTTTTTTTGGGCAAGAGAATGGATAGGCTTAGCAATCTACCAAGTGAGATTATTTCCCACATTGTTTCCTTCCTTTCGGCAAAGGAGGCTGCTTTCACAACAGTTCTCTCCAAGAGGTTTCTTAACCTCTACAACATCATACCATATCTCCATTTCTTGGATGAGTATCATGGGAGTTTCAAAGATTTTGCGGATAGAGTGTTGGCTTTTCCGGTCAGTACCCGCATTGGTAGATTCGATCTAAGATTGGTTAAACATAACTGGATTGTTGTACCAGGTCACTATGCTCATATCAACCGCTGTCTATCTAATGTGCTGAAGCGTGGTGTCTTGGATGTTGATCTACGCTTAATGGTTGGAGAAGCATATTCACTGCCTCCTGAGATCTTCACTTGCAAAACACTTGTTTACCTGAATCTATGGTTTAGTTTTTCTACCCATATTCTCCCTCAGAAAGTTTTCCTTCCAGCGCTTGAGACGCTGGTTCTCTACAGAGTTCGGTTTAGTAATGATCATGGTTGTGTGTTCAAAAGGCTTCTCTCTGGCTGCCCCGTGCTTGTGGAATTAGCATTACTTAATGTGTACTGGGAGTATTGGAAATGGTCTCGCACGGTGTCAAGCCCGTCCCTTGAGAGACTTACCATCAACCGTCAACATTATCAAGATTTTGAAGGGTTTGATTTTGGGAGCATCACGTTTGATACTCCGAGTCTTGTCTTCTTAGAGTACCATGACTTTGTTCCGGATGAGTATCCTATTGTTAACCTTGACTCCCTTGTCGAAGCTCATCTCGAACTTGTTCCGACTGTAGATCACACCTGGGATGGAGAAGCTATTGGTGATAATGATCCTATTTCTAGCGATCCAACGAATCTGTTCAAGGGCTTAAAGAATGTTCGGAACCTCAAACTAGAATCTTTCACAAGTTTCCAGGTAAGTCAAGTTATTGTTTCTTGTTTAATATGTAATTACACCTAGAAAAAAGAAAAGAGCATGATGAGCATAATCAAGAATCAAAAATATGCAGGTGTGCATCTTAAGTTCCATAGGATGTTCCAATAGTGTGTTACAATATCGAAAATGTAATTGGTTGGTGAATAGTTGATTTTTTTTTTTTTTTTCAGGCATTTTATATCTTCCGTGAAGCAATCCCGGTGTTTGAAAACCTACATCAGCTATGTGTCAAACCTGATGATAGTATATTCTGTTGGCGATTTTTTCCGTTTTTGCTTTACGAGTCCCCAAATCTGGAGACTCTCCTCATCGAGGTATGACCAAAACCCCCACAAGCTTGTTGTAATAGTTTTCAAAAAATCTATTAAAATCTCTATTCCTCCCTCTTGTTTTCAGGGTCCATTGCACTATGATCGAAGCAAACGGGAATCTGTTTGCCAGTGCGTGTCAGGGTATTCTTGCTTATTGTCTTGTCCTGTGAAGGTCTTACAGATAACCAGGTACAAGGGAACTATAGGAGAATTGGAGCAAATGAAACATTTCCTAGGGAAATTGTCAGGTCTTGAGTTGGTGAAACTTGGTATTGGGACAAAAGACGAGGAGGAAAAGTCCCGACTCACCGCGGATTTGCTAATGTTTCCTAGAGCTTCGGTTAACTGCAAGATCCATGTCGATTTTTCTTACCGGCGCATCTGTCATCCTCGGTTTTTTATATAATGGTTGTCCATCCATCAGTGATTTGCTTTGATTAAGAATAATAGATCGATGAATGTTGATCAAGAATAAAGACACAACACTAAGACTTTAGACAATTTACTGCAATTTTCTCTTCTCTTATTCTTAACTCTTGTTAACCTTAAATACAAAAACTAAAAAGGATTAATCTGAAAGCAAACACACATAAATAACAACCACTACCACTATCACTCTCTGAGATTCTGAATGATTGAGAAAAGGGAAAGGAAGAAAGAGGAGGAAGAAGTTCAGTTTCCGTTTAGAGTAAGCCAAGACTCTAAATATTTACAAGGGAGAGAGATAAGAGTGAAGATAGTAAAGCAAACTTATCAAACCAAAAAACAAGACATTGCATCATTTTCTAAGCTTCTTCTAAACAAGTAGGACACAGATTCATGTTTGAACTAGAGATAGGCTACTAGGAGAAGAATCAATGCATTAGTTATTTGACCTTGATATTGCACTTGGACGAAGCTTTGGTAAGCATTATCAGCTCCTTAGTTATTTGCAGCTTGTCCTTTACGCAAACCGTAACTTTCAACAGCTCACGACATGACAGTTTCCCTAAGAAATGCTTTAGTTGTTCCAACTCTCCAAAAGTTCCCATGTACTCAGTTATGTTTAGGACCTTCACAGGACATGACAATAGGAAAGAGTATCCCGACAAGCACTCGCAATCAATAGGACCATGATGCAAGGTTCCCTGAACCAATAGGGAGGACAAGAGATTAGAGATTTTGGTGTTTATCCAATAAACTTACAAGGTTTCGGTCATACCTTGATGGTAAGAGTCTCTAAATTAGGAGACTTGTTTAGCAGAAATGGTAGTCCTCGCCAGCAACGTTCAAAGCCCGTTGTAATAAGTAAATGCACCAGATTTTCAAACACTGGGATTGCTTCATGGAAGAGATAAAATATCTGAACAAAATGCAATCAACTAGTCATTCACCATTTGCAATTTTTAGATCAAAGTCTCATGAGATATTCTCATATTCAACAAGATTTTGTCTCAAGGGTTACCAAGTATCCTTGTCTTTGAGATTTGGTGAGAAAGCAAATAGAATACGCCATCTCTTTGAGAGAACCGAAGTTAGAGCAAAATTCTTTATCGGGAGGAACGATAAGATGTGGCTAATGACTTCATCTGGTAAACTACTGATCTTGTCCATCCTTAAACCCAAACCCTTTTCAGCGACCAAGACTACAAACAACAAGCGCAAAGTCTACAAACATAGAAAGCTTACATTGTTTAAAAAATGAAGACAAATTGTCATGTATTCTTGATTTGTTTGGAAAGAAATTGTTTCAAAAATGAAGACAAATCAAGAATCATTTTTGACGGAAAAAATATTTGCAAGGGAGAGAGAGAGAGAGAGAAGAGTTAAGTTAATAAAGCAAACTTATCAAACAAAAAACCTTGAAGACTTGTTTCACTGTGCAGTCCATTTCTTATACAATGCATCACTGGGCATCACCAACTTGACATCACAGCTCGATAACTCATCGTAGTGGTTTAGCTTATCCTCGACAAATTTAAACACTCCAGGGTTTTCAAAATCTGTAGGGCCTCTCTCTTTAGCATATATTCGCATCATCTCCAAACATGGAAATGAGACAAGGAAATGCTTTATCATCCCTAACTCTCTCGATGTTCCTCGAAACTCTTTAATATGTAACTTCTTTACCGGACAAGATGTGAGGGAACGACCTTTGTCCTCCCGAGAAACGCAGTCACAAGCATCCCCGCATTTATCCGTCACATGGTGTAAGAGACCCTAAAACCAGAAAGGAGACTATCAGGGACTTCAAATAATAACCATGTCTTTGTTAATGTTTGACACATGAGTTGTGTTCATACATTGAAGAATAGAACTTCTAAATGTGGACAGTTTTTTAAGAGAACCGGCATTGCTTGCCATCCTCGATTCTCGAAACTATTGATATGTAATACTTTGAGGTTATTGAACACCGGCATTGATTCACAGCATAGAGAAAGCACCTGAAACAAGAAAAAACCCAACTCAACATTACAAAGCTAAAATAGTTGCTTCAAACTATCGAGAGTTGTTTTCCTAATTGAAACCATGAGACAATAATGTCCAGACAACATTTGACTACGGGCTCAACACAAGAATTTTACACTTGTACATAATTTGAATCTCAATGCTTTTAAATACTACGAGAGAATATTAAATAGCAACATACCTCCAGAATGGCAGGATATAAGTGAAGTTCCTGAACTTTTTTTATTCCACTAAAGAGCTTCCGCACATTACCAAATCAGAGAAAAACATCATTCCCTAACCCGTCAATGTTTGGTGCTCTTGCCCGCTCGATATGACCTCTAGTTAGTTAGTCTAAGGATGATTCGAGCCTTGACTAAGTTTGTGAAGTTAACCTTTGGATAGTCCTCCACTACAAAAGCAGAATACTCAAGATCAGCCAGGCTTGGAGTATCAAAAGAGATCCTCTTTGGATTTACAAGAAGTCCAGGACTATCATTAGAAAAAATAACTATCTTCTTGAGGCTTGCACTTGACACGGTGACATTGGAATTCCTCCACTTTGTATACTTCAGGAACAATGTCTCTAACTCAGGGCAAGCAGGAAGAGGCATCTCAAACTGATCAACACCAAACCCAACTGAGCCAAGGAAGAGTACTTTAAGCATCGGTAAGAAAATACCCCGAACATGCCAATCAATATCAAATCCATGGGATATTATCAGCTTAACCAGTGTCCTACTGACAAAAATCTCTGGAGGTAGTCGATATGCAGCTCCAAAATTAATGAATAGATCAAGGTCCGAAACACCGCGCTGCAGCACATTACGTATCCAACGATTCACACGGTCTAAATCAACACCACTTCTTCTAACAAATAGGGTTAATTTCTTAATGGGAGAATCACCCTGCAAAGCCAAAACCCTATCCGTAAAATCCATGAAACTCTGAAGAACACCGTCTCTTCCTCGCTTACCCTCTTCAGCATGCAGAAAGATATAGTCATTGAGATTAATATTAGGGACAAATGCGAACAGATTGCGCCACCTCGTCGAGAGAACCGATGTCAAAGCAGCCTCCTTTGTCGTAAGAAAGGACAAGACATGACAGAGAAGGTCATCCGGTAGACTGCTGACACGATCCATCTTCTCTGCACAAAAGAAGATACTAAACCAAAACCAAAGATTTTATTACCCATGAAAACCTAGTTAACAAAGCAAAACAAGAGAAAGATCGTAACTTGAAATCAGTAAGAAGCAGAAGAGGTGAGGTTAGTTCGTCATCTACCTTTTGGAATACAGAGTGAGAGAAGGTAAATCCTAGACCGACACTTTCGGTTCTCGCTCGAAGAGTCAAATTAGGGCAAACTCTCACCGAAGGACTCTAGAGGGAAGGGAGCGAGACTTGAATTTTGGTTTGGTTTTCGGTTTTGATTTCTTCGCCTGAATCGGTTTTGTTTGGACCGAAGCTGCTGCAATTTTACAATTCTTGGTTTACTCTTAAACGTAAACGGAGCATTTTGTGTGGTGGTTTTACAATGAACGAACAATGATAAAATTTTCTTTTGCAAATTAAAAACTAACAAGTTTTTTTAATTGTTGATTGAATCTTCATAACCATAAGAAAAAAAACCGTCACTTTTGAGTAAAAAGTCAACAAGAATTAAGAATACCACAAAGCAAATATCAAAACAATCCATTAATTTGACAGTAAACTAAAGCAAATTCATGCTCAAACGGAATTAGCAAAGCGAGGTGTAATAAACTCGAACTCGATCTTGCACTTGGACGATCTAGGAAGATTTAGCATTTTGGTTTTGACCTGAGATTGTTCCTCGTCGTCGTCTATTCCACTAACACAAACTTTCACAAGCTCTAGACACGACAATTTCTCCAAGAAATGTTCCATATGTTCCAACTCTCTTCTACTTCCGCTATACTCGGTTATCTCTAGCACCTTCACAGGACACGACAATAAGAAAGAGTATTCCGACAAGCACTCACATAGAGGCTCACCATTATCATCGTCAGACTCATCATCATTGTTGATGCTCAGATTGAGATCAACACTAAATTTGTAATAGGTTCGGGGATTCTTTGATAAATGGAAAGAGGAAGCTTTTGATGAGAATGTAAGAGCTCGCCCGGATGAACAGTAACCGAGAGGGAAGTTTGGATTCTTGGGAGATTAAACGTGTTCGGCGAAGAATAATATGGTTTTGTCAAAAAGTGTAGTGTATTTCACCTTAGTTGTACACAAATGATGGTACAACTATATATAGTACATTAAGATTAGGGCTTTTGATACATATGGTTACATTTTAACCATATGTTCATAAAGTAACCCTTGATGAACATAAAGTAACTATACTAGGATTTAAAGTAACTAAGCTTAGTTAACAAAATAATGAGTTGGGCCTTCCTGCTTGATGGGCTGGGAGTAGGATTTTGCCTTGGGCCAAATCCATGGTGCAACAATCATCATCATCTCCCTCATCATACCCATCTCTCCATAATCATCGAACAAATGTAAATTATAGTGCAAAGGACCCTAAAATATAAAAAGGAGGATTAGAGTTTGGAGACAATTGGTTGGTGTGTGTGTATAACTAATTATTTTGGGGGTCCATACAACAATGACGAGAGTCTTTAGATTTGGAGACTTCTTTAGCAGATATGGCAAAGTTCGCCAACATGATTGTTGTTCGGTTGTAACAGATAAATGATGTAGCCTTTCGTATACCGGGATTTCTTTACGGAAGAAATAAATTGCCTGAAACCAAAATAAATCAAAACCTCAACAAGAAAATATTATCATTACTCTTTTCATATATATATTTTCTCGAATTCAAATAGCAAAGAAAATAACAATAGAGCACATTTACCTCCATAGTCATTGTAGCGTATAAGTCCAAGATCTCAACATTTCTTAACCCCTTAATAAGATTGGTTAAATCGCTGGTTTTAGTATTATTATCACCTCCATATTGTCCGATCCAAGCGTGACCATATGGCAAAGTAAGACCGAGCGTAGCTTCAACAAGGGAGCCGAGATTAACAATTGGATAGGATCGCGGAGCAAAATCAAAGTACTTGAAGTAGGTAAGACTCGGAGTATCAAAAGTAATGCTCTCCATATCATGGTAAACAACACCAAAGCAATATTTATGGTTAATAGTAAGTCTCTCAAGAGTCGGACTTGAAACAGTGCGAGACCATTTCCAATGCTCCCATTCAACTTTACGCATCACTAATTCCACAACCACAGGGCAAGCAGAAAGAAGCTTTTGGAAAGCACAACCATGAAGATCAGTGAATCGAACTGATTCGATGATGAGAGTCTTAAGCGCCGGAAGAAGAGCATTCTCAGGGAGATTATCAATTTTCAGAAGAGTCCCTAGCTTAAGCTCAACAAGCGTCTTGCAAGTGAAGACTTCAAAAGGAAGTGAATATCCATCTTCAACCCATAAATCCAGTTTAAGATCCACGACACCACCACTACAAGAAAACAACTTTTTCGCGACTGCATATTTAGTTGCAACGTGGTCGCGAATTTGGTTTTTGCGACTGCTTAGCGACTAAAAACGATAGTGTCAAATATTTGGTCACTAATTTGTTTATTCGCTAATTAGTCGCTATTTTGAGACTAATTTGCTACTAATAATATTTCTATAGTTAGCGACTGTTAATTTAGTCGCAAAACTTAGCGACTGATTTGCGACTAATTAGCGACCCAAATGCGACTCTTATTGTAGCAGTCGAAATGTAGTCGCTAAATCTTGCGACGGTAATCCGATTATAGCGACGTACATATGGATTATTTTGCGACTAATTAGAGACAAAATTGCGACTAATAAATTTAGTAAAAAAAACAAAACCATGATTTTTTTTCCCTATTTATAGATTTTGGTTTTGGTTTTAAAATTTGGTTTGTAGGAAGATAACTAGAAACTACTATTCAAACTACTAAAATGTTAATACAAAACAAAAACTACTAAATAGTTGAGTTACAAACCAAAAACAAAGATTGTACTAAAGTCTTTTTACAAAGCACTTACAAACCAAAAACATAAATATTGTTTGAAATTACAGGGACTTAAGAAGTTGTGGATTGAGTTGGAGTAGTATCAGTTGGAGGATCAGTTGGGGCAGCAGTTGGAGGATCAGTTGGGGCAGTTTGGGAAGCTAGGTAGGCAAGATAACCCTTGTCAGTTTGGCGAAAGTACTTCTCCATCAGAGTGAACTCCTCACCCTTGGCCTTTTGTCTGGCTAGCTCTTCTTCCAGGCGTTTGTTATCAGCTGCTTGTTGTTCAAGCTTGTGTTGGGTTTCCTGCAATTGTTGTTGCATCGAGACATAAGACAAGGAAGAGTTACCTCCTTCGTACTTGCGCATCTTGCTGAAGTGAGTCTCATTGAGGTTTCCAATGCCATAAATGTAGCCTCTCTTATCCACATTTGATGCCTAGGAGACGGAAAAAAAATTACAACAGTTACCAATTAAAAGAACAAACAGTTAGAAAGTACTTACGTGAAGGAAGATGTCATTGCATTCCTCTGTGGTTAGCTCGGTTTGTCGTGATGTACCATCTGAAACTTCAGAGTCAAACTCGGACAGCTTTGCTTGGAGGTTCCACTGATACGTTTCTGCAACCTTCTGCGCCTTCATATCAACATAGGTCCCATCTGGTTTGGTGTGGATTCTGAGGAAAACTTCTCCGAGACTAACTGGTCTGCCAAGCTCCACCTCCTGAAAATGCAACAAAAGAAACAAGAACAACTATCATGTTGAGCAAATGAAAACAAAACAAAAACAGTCTAGTGATAGTAGCTTACCATTTCTTGTCTGACTTGGTTACTGGATTTTTGGCCAGTGATGTTTCTGTGAGGACCAAGACCTTCTCGGTCAGAATTGCGAGAAGCGGATGCGGTCTCACTCCTCTCCTTACCTTCTTCAGTCTTCCAGTAATCATTCATCTCTTGCCAGAGGGTTTCGCCGATCCAAGTAGGGCGGTCACCAGCCGCATGAGCTTTGCTCACCATATCCTTCAACCGCCTCGCAACAATCGCCTTGAAATGTGCTTGCACTGTCCCTGTGATCAAGGGATCCCATGTGTGCTCTTTCTACAAAACAAGTGAACTCAGGTGTTAGTTTTGTTAGTAACAAGTAGCGGGAAATAATAGAAAACGGTAAAAGATATGAAAACATTACTGCAAACTCGAGGAACCATTGGTCAAGTCGGTCTGGAGGCACACAACTGATACTGTAGTATGCTTTATCAAACTTGTTGGTGAAGATTTTTGTAATCTTGCGGACCAAAGCTGATTTATCACGACCAAACCTACAAAAAATGTTCAAACAAGCAGAAACAAACAGTTATGATCAAGCATAAACAAGCCGAAAGTTCAAACAAGAAGAAACAAACAGTTATGATCAAGCATAAACAAGTCAAAAGTTCAAAGAAGAAGAAATGTAGTAAAAAAAAACTCACCATGTGGTATTTGGTGGCTGAGGCTTCTCTGGAGACAGATGACAAGTCCACTGGTGACGGTTAGGCACGGTTAGCAGCTCTCGAAGATACATCAATATGTCTTCTGGGAGAGTGGATTCGTGGTGGACACTGTCATCAACCCCATCAACATGCTCTTTTACCATTTCGTTGGATTGTTGATGTTCAGAGGCGGTGGAGTTCTGTCTCGTTGGGGTTGTAAAGCTAAATGGCGGACGCGTCTGAGGCAAAGGAGTAGAAGTAGTTTGCCGTGGATGATGGTTCAGAGTTGTTTGTCCTGGAAACATAGCTGGAAACATAATAAAGAATATTGAAGTTATAAATCAAACCCAAAATACTTAAGAAACCAAATGTAAAATCTAAAACCTAAACAGAAATCAAAGCATAAACCTAAACGGAAAGCAAAGCAAAGTTTACCACGAATAATACAGAGTTACAAACATTTGCTTCATCCAAATACAAGTGAATGCCATTTTCATGATGAGCAACGTTAAAAGAAATACACTGCAATGCTTTATTCTAAAATGAGTGTACAAGCGAGAATTCTTTTAAATGTCTATTACCAAACAAATTTATGAAAGATAACAGAGTTTGAAAGTTGTCATGTACCAAACCAAAGAAAGTAAATCAACCAATGGAACGCAAAAGATAACCTAAGCTCTGAACAAAACCTAAACCTAAAGTTTAAAGAGTTGACCTGTAGGGCTAGGAGGCTGTGGATTCTGAGGTTGATTGTTCGACTGCGGACTTTCAGGGTCAGGTAACAGAGCAATTTCTCCTGTATGGTGAGAAGACCTCTGACGTTGAGGCCTCGACTGGTGGGTTTCAGTGCTAGCCCTCTGATCTCGAGTCATGGAGTTGTTGAAAAGATTTTGTGGCGGTGGAAACTGTCGTACATGGATCTGTGTTTGGGTGAGAGCGCGTCGTGGCAGAGAACCATCTTGAGCCGGAGTGAAGGTGTACTGCTGCCCAAGTTCCGGCGGCATAACCGGTGTAGATGTGGAAGGCACCGACGGCGTTGGATCTGCGACACCTATGTGTCGGCCTCTTCCTCTCCCGCGACCTCGACCTCGGCCTCGGACTTGTGCTTTCCCGGTCATCGAGAAATAGGGCGATTAGGGTTTCTGCAAAAGATTGAATTTGGAGTTAGGGCTCGATTTAGAGGTTAAGAGAAAAAGAGAGTAGAGGAGTCACGAACCCTGAACGAATCGGTCAGATTGGAGAAGGCAACGGCGTCGATTTTGAAGACGGCGATTAGGGTTTCTCAAAGGGGATTTGATTTTCGGAGAAGGAGAAGGCTTTTGGGAAAGTGTTTGGTGTCGAGCAAGAGTAGAGGATCGGAGAAGGAGAAGGATCGGAGAAGGAGACGACGATTAGGGTTTGTGAAAGGGGATCTGATTTTCGGAGAAGGTGAAGAGAAGGAGAATGATCGGAGAAGGAGACGGCGATTAGGGTTTGTGAAAGGGGATCTGATTTTTGGAGAAGGTGAAGAGAAGGAGAATGATCGGAGAAGGAGAAGGATCGGCGATTAGGGTTTGTGAAAGGAGAAGGTGAAGTGTTAAGTGTCAAATTTGGTGGGTTTTGTGGACTAAACAGGCCAAATTAAAGGCTTTGGGCCCATTATCTTTTTTTTGGTTAATTTGAAATAAACTTATTTGGGTTTGATGTTTTGTTTTTGGTTTCCCACCAAAACTAAGTTTAGATTTTTTGGGAATTAGAGATTAGGGTATAGAATTGTTTATTTTTTAATGAGATATAGTAGAAGTAATGTATAAGTAATTATAGTTTATAGTTATTTTGAGGAAAAATAGTGCTCTGAGAAATAAGCTACCTCCTCCTTTAGATATGATTGAACAATAGATCCTGCCGCACGAGCTCTGTTTTTGGCTTTCCCTTTCAACTTTTTGAAAAACCTTTCAAAAGGGTACATCCACCTGTATTGCACGGGGCCTCCTAATTCAGCTTCGTATGGGAGATGTATAGGCAGGTGCTCCATCACGTCGAAAAATGATGGTGGAAAGATCTTTTCCAAGTTGCATATGATCAAAACTATGTTTTGTTTTAGAATGTGGACGCGACTTTTTTGCAAACTCCTGGAACATAAGTCACGGAAAAATCCTCCAATTCCTACGGTATATAAATTGAAACTTCAAAAAATGGTAAATATAAAATACTATTCATATTTACGTGGCACATATTCATAGAACAAGAAGTAGTGCGTACCTGATAACGCGAGGTGAACGTTCCGATCTAGGAGTTCAGCAAATATAAATGGAAGTAACCGCTCCATAAAAACATGGCAGTCATGACTCTTCATCCCAGAAAACTTTGCATTAGGCATATCAACACAACTAGCTAAGTCTGAGGCATAACCATCTGGGAATTTAACCGAATTTTTCACACATTCCAATAAGCATCTTCTGGCTTCGTCTGTCAATGAGTAGGAAGGAAAAGGGGCTCTACCCTCATCAACAAGCAAGTGTGGCCGAAAACAGAATTCTCCTACATCCAATCTTGACGGGATGGTGTCTTTTGATTTACCCTTCACACGCATAACAGTGTTCATGATGTTATCAAAGAAATTCTTCTCTATATGCATCACATCGAGATTATGTCGTAGTTTGAGGTCCCTCCAGTACGGCAGCTCCCATAATATGCTTTCTTTGTGCCAGTTATGCTTCTTCCCAAAGCCAAGCATCTTCTTCTCGTGACCGTTACCACCTACATCCTTTGTTCTAGGTGGATTAACACGACGCAACCGGTAGGAATAAATTTGTTCACCGGTCAAAGGCTCTGGTGGATACTGGTTCCTAGCGTCTTTTCCCTTCAAAAAGTCTTTTTTATTCTTCCTTAGTGGATGATCAAGTGGAAGAAATCTTCGGTGACAATCAAACCAACACGTCTTTCTTCCCTTCGGCAAATAAAAAGACTTTGTGTCGTCCATGCAAATTGGACACGCCAATTTTCCATGGGTACTCCATCCTGATAACATGCTATACGCAGGAAAGTCACTTATCGTCCACAACAACACTGCTTTGAGATTAAAATTTTGATTCAACGACACATCGTACGCATCGACACCATTAGACCACAACTCTTTTAACTCCTCAATAAGAGGTCGGAGGAATATGTCGAGACTACCACGCGGATGATTTGGCCTAGAGTTCATAATTGTAAGAAACAAGTACTCCGTATTCATGCACATGCTAGGGGGCAAATTATATGGAGTCAAGATCACAGGCCACAACGAATGATTCTTTGACATTCCAAAAGGATTGAACCCATCTGTACATAATCCAAGATAAACGTTGCGGGTTTCTCGGGCAAACTGAGGATGTTGATCTTGAAAATATTTCCACTCCCCCGCACCAGATGGATGACACATTTCTCCCTCCTCGGTTTTGTGCTCTGCATGCCATCTCATTGCCGCTGCAGTCTTCTGGCTTTGATACATTCTCTTCAATCTATCAGCAATAGGCATATACCACATACGACTATATGGTACATTAGTCCTACGTTGTTGCTCGTTAGGCTTCCAACTTGGTGAATTACAAATCGCACACTTAATCTAACCCTTCGTCATCTCTCCAGAATATCATACAATTGTTAATGCACACATCAATTGCATGACATGGGAGGTCTAAATTGCGCATCAATTTTTCTGTCTCGTAATTTGAACCAGTTGCATGGTTTCCTTCTGGTAAATACTCTGTAAACATTTCGCATACCGAATCCACTAACTTCTCACTCATATTATGACCAGCCTTATTTTGCATGATCCGAGAAGCTAAGGATAACTTCGAGTGACCTTCCCAACAACCATCGTATAATGGATTTCTCGCTCCTTCTAACAAGTCGTAGAACTTTTTTGAATGATTACGGACAAGTTCTTCTGCATTCTGATAACTACCATGTTCTTCAACATTTTGATAACTACCATACTCTCCGTAGTTATCAAAATTCACGTTATCACGAAATGCATCATTCACCATATCCACATATCTATTTTCTACTACATTACCGATTTCTTCAGTCCCACTAACCCACGTCGTATCAACATAACTTGATCCTAAACCCATATTGAGTTCTTCTCCATGTCTATACCAAACATAATAATCTGGCATATATCCATTCTTATACAAATGCTTATAAATTCTACTCCCCGACATAAATTCTACTCCCTTGCAAACAACACAAGGACAGAAAAACTTACCGCGATTGCTCTGCGTCAGTGGTTGGCTATTTGCAAATGCCATGAATTGATCCACCCCCGCGACGAAATTTGACGAGAAATTTCCCGTCACTTCATCGAACCTCTGATACATCCACTCCCGACCATACGTATTATTAAAATTTCCCAACATTTTTTAACTTATGAAATTTTTTTTTTCTCACCACTTATAGTTTAGAAAGAGTTGAACGAATGATTTTAGTTTGGAGAGTGAGTTGAACGACTGATTTGAGTTTTCTATTTATAGACTTTTTTGCAACTATTTAGTGACTATATAAACAGTCGCTAAACGCTATTTTGCGACTAATTAGCGACTGATTTCGGTGAGTAGCTAAAATTAGGTACACCTACCCAACATGTCAAACATGTGTGTCTCACCTAACTTTTTGACTAACCGAAATCAGTCGCTAATTAGTCGCAAAATAGCGACTAATTTGCGACTATTAATTTAGTCGCAAACTTATCTCGCCACGTGGCCTACCCTGATTTTTTGCGACTAAAACCGCGACTGTCTAGCAACCCAACAAATTCAGTTGCTATGTCATCGCGAATTAGTCGCTAATTTTGCGACTGAATCGCAACGAATGTTATTAGTCGCAATTTAGCGACTGATTTGATACCAATTATTATTAGTCGTAATTTAGTCGCTAATTAGTCGCAAAATAGTAGCTACATTTAGCGACTGTGTATTTAGTCGCAACTATTAATAGCTAAAAATCTGTTTTCTTGTAGTGCACGCTTTAACACATCACATAGACGACGGTTAACCTGAGCATAGCAGTTACATATACAAAACAATAGATGTTTACGGAAAATACTAAATGTTTAGAATTTGAAAGTAACAATGACCATTATCAAGTATTTTATCTTCCAAATATTGCTCCAACCATGCTATTATCGAAAACGAATAATAAAGAAGCTTAAAACCCCAAATCTGTCGGAATTGGAGATTTCAGGTAAAAATCTGTACAAAATGCTAACAATTTTTCCAAAATAAGCATTTTGTTTAAAAATGTTAACAATGCTAAATATTGTTTAAAAATTTCCAATTTTTTCCAAAATGCTAATTCATTAATTTCCAAAAAAGACATTTCTTAAATTTAATAAACATTTCTTAAATTTCTTCAATTCCTTAACCCTAAAAAAACAAAAAAACATTTTCTAAATTTCTCATACCCTAAAACCACATATCTGTCGGAAATCTGTCGGATTTGCCAATTTTTCTATTTTTGTTTTTTTTAAATGATTTTCCGTAGGAAATCTGTCGGAAATATATATATTTCCGACAGATTTCCTACGGAAAATCATTTAAAAAAAACAAAAATAGAAAAATTGGCAAATCCAACAGATTTCCGACAGATATGTGGTTTCAGGTAAATCTCGGGCCCACCGCGTTGTTGGTTCTTGTAGTGTTCGGTTAATCGTCCGGCGAAGTAGAGAGGCGTTTCTCTTCCAACGTAGTCTCTTAAAGCTGTAGTAAGCTCCCCCTAATTATACAATTCAAAGCATTATCAATTGTTTTATTCCAGGACAAGGTTGGGTTAATGTCATATAAATTAAATACTAAACCATATTCAATTTGTTTTGGAGGGGATTAAAACCACCTCTTATCTTCGACCGAACGGATGTAGAAGATTGGTCCAGAACTTTTAGATTATCAAAATAGATATTAACATGTTTGATAATAATATATATTGCTAATCAGAATATATATATCATCTTTAGATTATTTTTTATTTTACTTTTAATGTAGAAAGGAGGTCGCGTGTCTCTGTCCGTAACCACATATCTGTCGGATTTGCCAATTTTTCTATTTTTTTTTTTAAATGATTTTCCGTAGGAAATCTGTCGGAAATATATATTTCCGACAGATTTCCGACATAAACGGATATTTATATAATTCTTATATTTTTCTTTTTTTTTAAAAAAAAATGATTTTCCGTCGGAAATCTGTCGGAAATATATATATATTTCCGACAGATTTCCGACGGATTTGCCAATTTTTACCCGCGAAATGAAAAATAAACACCGCGAAATCAGTCGGTCCAAAACACGCGGCCCATTTAATTTATTTCGATTTCCGACAGCTTTAAATCCGTCGGAAAATTTGGGTTAAGACCTGACCTTCTTCTCTTCTTCTTCTTCTTCTTCTCTTCGCCGTTTCTTCTTCTCTTCTTCTTCTCTGGAAAATCCGCCGCCCTCGCCGTTTCTTCTTCTCTTCTTCGCCGTTTTTGCCGATTTCGCCGTTTCTTCTTCTCTTCTTCGCCGGAAATCCACCGGATTTCGTCTCTTCTTCTTCTCCCCGGAAATCTGCCGTCGCCGGATTATTCCTCCACCGACACAATCCACCACCGAATCCGACCGAATCCTCTCCGCCTCCGACCGACCGGATTTCACCACCTCCCCCGACCGGATTTCACCATCTCTGACCGACCGGATTTCACCACCTCCACCGCCGGATTTCACCACCTCCGCCGCCGCGTCCTCCTCTTCGCCGGAATACAAATGGCGGATCTTCCTTCTCATTTGTAAGTTAATTAGTTTGTGAATTTGTGAATTAGGAATTTGTGAATTTGTGAATTAGGAATGCAGAATTTGTGAATTAGGAATTTGGAATTTGTGAATTAGGAATTTGGAAATTGATGAAATGTTTTTAAAAACAATGGTAAATTAGTTTGTGAATTAGTTTGTGAATTTAGGGAAATTTAAAAACAATGGTAAATTATATTTGTGAATTAGTTTGTGAATTAATTTGTTGAATTTTTGAATTAGTTTGTGAATTTAGGGAAATTTGTTTGTGAATTAGTTTGTGAATTTAGGGAAATTTAAGAAATATTTGTGAATTAGGATTTTAGCATTGTTAGCATTTTTTAAACAAAATTGGTTAGTTTGGAAAAAAATGTTAGCATTTTATACTAATTTTTAAACAATTTTAAGGATTAATTTTAAAAACTTTATAACACTATTTAAAAATCTTATAACACTATTTAAAAACCTTATAAAACTTTACAAAATCCTTATAACACTATTTAAAAACCTTATAAAACTTTAAATTTTAAATTTTAGAATTTTGGAAATTTAAATTTTAAATTCCACCTCAGAATTTTAAATTTTACAATTTTGGAAGATTCAGGAGAGCGTCCAAAGAATGGAAGAGGAGTACATTCTGTCTCAGCCATCCGTCGAAGGAACCCCTCCCCTCACCCAAGCCCTGGACGACATCATCAACCAATTCGTCTTAAAGGTATGTAAAATTTAAAATAGTTTTCAAGTCTTTTTCATTTACAATTTAATTTGTTCCGCAGGTTGCTCCGCAGAGCAAAGGGCGGCCTTATGGTCTTCCCGACGATGCGGGATCATCGGGATCTTCTTGTTACTACAGCGAGACATCCGACCTGAGAGCCCAGATGAAAGAAAAGGACGTCGAAATTGAAGGTTTGAAGACGACGGTCCAACAGATACGAAATGCACAAGCCGCCCTAGAATCCGAGAGGGAGAAGGAGAGAGCCGAGCGGGACAAGGAGAGGGAGATGATGCAACGGATGATGGAGTACTTGGGCCGCAACCCGGATTTCCGACAGTGGTATTTCCGACGGAATTCCGACGTTTCGCCGGACTTCGGCAGGCTGTCGGAATTCCGTCGGAAATATAGCCGTCGGAAATCTGTCGGAAATTTTTGACGGATTTCCGACAGAATTACCATTTCCGACAAGATAGAAACGACAGACAAATCCGTCGGAAATCTGTCGGAATATGCGTTTTCCGACGGATATTTCCGTAGGATTCTCGCTGTTTTCTTGTAGTGTAGTTAGTTGGATTAACACTATCTCGAAAACATTTTAGAGACAAGGTCCTAACGCGTGAACTGAGAGGCAGAGCCAACACTACATCCAAGAAATCTATCAAACTCCCTTGTCAAACTCAAGATTTTGTATGATGGTATAGAGATTTTGCCACCTCTTTGAGAGAACCGTTGCGAAAGCAGCCTCCTTTGCCGAAAGAAAAGATACAATGTGGCTAATAATCTCGTTACGTAGACGGCTGATTCTATCCTTCTCTTTGCTCACAACAAAATCTACAAACAGAGAAAGGTCACATTATGATTCTCTACAAATAGTTTCAAAGTGAGGATATATATACCAAAGATATAAGGAGAAAAGGGAAAAACGATTATGTGAATCTAAGAAACTATTCAAATCAAATAGATAAGAAAATTTTCACAACTACCTTACTACAGACAAAAAGTCCCAAACTTTACAAAGGCATATGTGAAGGTACAAAGCCAATCAAATCAGACTGATTCCGACTGATTCTCCAATCGGAACTCGAAGGAGAAGTCTATCTGGTCCATAAACTAATAATGGGTACAAAGATAAAATAACAAAAAAAAAAATTAGGTTAACTTGGCGAGAAAATTAAGGCAAGGGAAATCTAGGGCTTTGGAAAACAAAGCCATTCGGTTATACTTCGTAATTGTTTTCACTAGACGGGTTTTTTTTCTAATATCAAACCGAACCAAATTAAATTCGTTTTGAGGCAGCAAATCATAAAAGTAGATATTCGTTTCCAACAAATAAATGTGGGAAACACATATTTGGCGAGAAAAATATGGTTAACCCGTTTTTAGCGGGAATAATTACGGAAAACACTTTTTTGATGGAAAAAAGTATGACAACCACGTTTTTGGTGGAAATAGAAAACAAAAACCGTGTTTTTGGTGGGAAAATTTACGGAAAACAAGTTTTTGGCGGGAAAAATGTGAAAACATGTTTTAACAGGAAATTTGCGAAAACATGTTTTGGACGATTTATGCACATTTTGATATCAATAACACCAAACAACGGTTAATATGAGCTGGATCATGACCGTTCTGACATTTTAGAGAGAATTTTCTAATACGGGTTTCTGTTACCGGCAGAGCCAAGATTCGGTCGAAGAAACTGGTCAGATTCTCTTGATTCTCAGCTTCCTCATCAAAATCAAGATCTAGTATGATGCTAAAAAGATTCTCAGACCTCTTACATGTACTCGAGAAGTGAAAAGCTTTTTGTGCAGACATAAAGGTCCCGATGTGGCGTATAATGTCATTAGGTAGATCCCTCATTCTACATGTCATTTCCTCCTAAGAAAGATCAAAGAGAAGACGAAGAAAGATCGAGAAGACGAAGAATACTTTTCTTGTGTTCGATTATCGAAAAGGAGAAAAATACCTCTATCGCGAGATTTTTGTCTCTTTCCTTCTCGCATGAAGAAAATTTTCCAGTGATCAGTGTATTTCCGATGCCGGAGTGTTCCAGTGATATGAAAATTTCAGATCCGAAAATCAAACATGTCGGAATCAAATAAAACCACTGGGCTTTGTTAATGTTGGTTCCATAAGTTCATATATGGTTTCGATTTTTCAAAATACACTTAATAATTCAGAGAATTTTAAATTTTAAAATTTGAAAACCGAAATTTCATTGACAAATTCGAGTTAGTTTTAGTTAAAATCATGCGGTGAGCTCGGAACCATTAGATTTGAAATCTTAAGAGCTTTTCAAAGAACTATAGATCACCACATATAGTACTTGGAATCAAAATCCGCCATTGATGAATTTGAAAGCTTGATTTTTTTATTGGGTTTTGGTAAAGTTTCATAAAAGGGAAGAACTTGAAAGCTTATAGATGTGGATTTAGTCGCGAGGAACAGAGACGGTGATCGGAATGATCTGATCGGAAAAAAATTTCAACGGAGTTACTGTTCTGTTTAATTTTGTTTGGTTTCCCGTTCAAATTTGCCATGTTTGTGGTTTAATGTGTTAGCATTACCATCTTGAAGGTTAAAACTGATAGTGCTTGACCGTCGAGGTTTAAAGTGTAAGAAATTGCCACCTTGAAAGTTTTTTATTCGATTTTCCCAAAAGAAATGTATCCAATTTTTTTACGAAAGTGCAAAAGGATGAAGTCGTTAATTACTAGCAGTAAATGATGAATCCTCCACTAGCCAATATTACAACATTTTTTTGTTCAAGAATAAAATGGTTATATTAATATAATCTTATAATGGGAAATTTGTGACAATGATACAAAGACAACTTTAAAATATAGAAAGACAGAAAAGTAAAAGCAATGGCAAAAGTACGAAAAGAACAACGGAACAATCGATAATCTAAACACACGCATACATATATTCCATATGATCCCGACGAAAAAACACTGATTCCGAATCCGAACAACTAAGTTTTAATATTGCGTTGTCACAACTCTTAAATATTCGAATCCTCATCGCTGTTGCCATGAACACCACTAACCCGAAGTCAGTCACAAAACCTCGTAGATTAGCATCACCTATCGCTTCTACAAAGACAAACACAAAAAAAAAAAACATAGCTTTTACAATATTAACTATTATATTCTTTAAAATGCGACAAAATCAATTAGTGATGATTTGCGTTCAGTTATGTAAATCGTGTTTTATTATCCGCGGTTGTGGATCATATACCCAATAAAAATTACCCTAAATGCTAGATTCTGGCATCTGCCATATCTTGTAACTTTTATATGACAACTTTAACCTCTAGATTTCTGTATTTATGGATTTTAGCAAGTGTAGGTATTCTCTGCTCACTTTTCATATAAATCCATAAATTAAGTAACTATTGAAAACCATTCCATTTCATGTATACATTTGTTACATGTATATAGCAAGTTCGATAATTCTTATACTCCATTAAGTTCATGTATCTTTAAAATCACTTTCCGAAACCAAATTAACAAATCAGATAACAATGAAAAATAGCCCACGTTTTATTACATGGCGACCTACCTTCGTATCTCAAAACGCACGTTCAACGGTTCAAGACCCCCAAGTGGCATTTTCGTAAACATAGTTTATACTAGTTTCTTTTTCTTATTTAAAATTCACATATCCATTTTTCCTCCTATATATTCCTCTGTTTCGTTTCCTTCTTCTCTTAAACAGAGAACAAGAACCAAACACAACAACAATGGCTACTTCTCTTCAATCTCTAAACCCTACATTGTTCAAATCCTTACCTTCCTCAAACAAAACCTCCTCCTTTATCTCACAATCTTCCTTCCTTCGACTCAACTCTGCCTCCTCTACTCTCAATCTTAAACCCTTACTTTCCTCCTCCTCCTCCTCCATCACACGTGCCGCCGCAACATCGTCTTCCTCAGAACTAGCCCATTCGCAAGCAAGAAAAACATTCCACGGACTCTGCTACGTCGTCAACGACAACATCGACACCGACCAAATCATCCCGGCCGAGTACGGAACACTAAACCCCGCGATCCCGGAAGATCGCGAGAAACTCGGCTCATTCGCTTTAATCGGCTTACCAAAATTCTACAGCGATCGTTTTGTCGATCCATCAGAGATGAAATCA
Organism: Draba incana; assembly: GCA_963576765.1. Taxonomy (NCBI): domain Eukaryota; kingdom Viridiplantae; phylum Streptophyta; class Magnoliopsida; order Brassicales; family Brassicaceae; genus Draba; species Draba incana. The sequence continues at coordinate 4,332,250 of OY755216.1, forward strand.
AAGTACACAGTCATAATCGGAGGCGATAATTTCGGATGCGGATCATCACGTGAACACGCTCCGGTCTGTCTCGGTGCGGCCGGAGCGAAAGCCGTGGTTGCGGAATCTTACGCTAGGATTTTTTTCAGGAACTGTGTAGCTACCGGAGAGGTTTTTCCGTTGGAATCGGAAGTTAGGATTTGTGAGGAATGTAAAACAGGGGATGTTGTAACCATTGAGCCTAAGGAAGATGGTAGTAGTTTGCTTATTAATCATACGACGAGGAAAGAGTATAAACTGAAACCGCTCGGTGACGCTGGTCCGGTTATAGATGCCGGAGGAATCTTCGCTTATGCTAGAAAAGCCGGCATGATTCCTTCTGCTTAAGTATCGTTATGAGTTTGTAATAACATTTTATATGGTTGTTAAGTCCATTCCAATTCCATATCAAAACCATTTTGACATATTAATATTCTGATCAACATTCCAACGTTTTGGTTTTAGACCTAAAACTGATAAAGTTGGACGAATATTAATATTTTGGTATACGGTTGGTAAAAGATGGGATAAAAACTATTTTGATAAGACAAAAAAAGAATTCGATTAGTGAAAAAAGTGGACTTATCCGACTTTGGTCTGACCATACAACTATTCAAGGTCAATAATCGGATGCTTAATTGTGGACCACACAATTTCGGGTTTTTTATAGTTTTGAATTTCGTCCAGTTTGATTTATTTGGTTAGATAATCAAATCTTTGAACCGAAAGTTATTTTCTTCTCGTTTGAGTCGTTTGACTATGTATGAATGTATGCCACGTGGATGTAGCGGTGTGAAGCACAAAAAGGTGTGCATTTATTATACTAGACAGTCGACGTCTCCGATACCTTGTCTTTAGTTACTTTGGATGTTTCAGCTTCTCATGCATTTGCATGTCCTCTCTCGAACTCAAAGTTTGTAGTTTTTTCTTCTGCCTTCGTGTTTGAAGCAAGGTTGGTGTTAAAGATTTCTCATATCTTTCTCTTGTAATTTTTTTTTTCCAATAGTATTGTCGGTCTCTTGTTTGTTTATTTTAAGTAATTATTTTATCTCGAATTTGAAACATTCATATTGTGACCTATCTCTTGTGTGTAGATTTTCTTACGATATAATCATAATGTGACCTATCTCTTTGTTTGTAGATTTTTGCAGTGCCTGATATATAGTATATGTATATTGATATTGTGGTTTGAAATCTCCACTGCAGTTAATTGAGTTTTTTATCTTCTAGGGTTTGGCAAGAGGATGGATAGGATTAGTAATCTACCAAATGAGATTATATGTCACATAGTGTCCTTCCTCTATGCAAAGCAGGCTGTTTTCACATCGGTTCTCTCAAAGAGGTTTATTAACCTCTACAACATCATACCTAATCTTGAGTTTGATGAAAGGGCTGAAAATCAAGGGAGTTTTACGGATTTCTTGGATGGAGTTTTGGCTTTGCCGGCCAGCTCTCGCATTAGAAAATTCTCTCTAAAATGTTACAAGCGGATTGATCCAGCTCAATATGCTCATGTCAACCGTTGCCTATGTGATGTGCTCAAGCGTGGCGTCTATGATCTTGAACTTGTGATAAGTGTCAAGAGACATTATTCACTACCCTTTGAGGTTTTCACTTGCAAGATAGTCGTTAGGCTGAAATTTGGGTGTAATTATCAGTACAAGAAAACATGCGTATTTCCGACGGAATTTCCGGCCGTCAGAATTCCCGTCGGAATTCAGACGGTTTTCCGACGGAAAATCATTCCGTCAGTACTCCGTCGGTTTATTTTGACGGAATTCTGACGACCAGGATTACCGTTCGTATACCGTCAGAAATCCGTCAATATTTACCGACGGATTACCGAAGACGATGAGCCGTCGTAACTTTCTGTCGATATTCCGACGGAAAAACGACAGAAATCAGATTTTTCTGTCTGACAGACGGAATTCCGACGGAATTGTCACGGGGTCTAATGTCGGCAAACTTTGGGTGGTTAACATATCGTCTGGGTTGACCGATATGATTGATGTGTTGTTATGTCGGAGGTTTTGACGGTTTTTCGACGGTTTTCTGACGGATTTTCATTCTACATAAGTTCTCACATTTCTTCCGACGTTCATAACAACATTTGAAAAACAAAAAAAAAATTTAGAGATGAGTTCTTCATATTTTCGGAAATGGATGGACGAGCCAATGATGGAAGAGGGGTCGAACTTATTAACGACCGAATACACTCAAGGTATTTGCGAGTTCATGCAGTTACCTAGAAATCAAGAGGCGGTCAACAAAGGTCAGGATATCAAATGTCCTTGTTCTAATTGCTGTAATAGAATTAGTGTTACGGTTCCTACTGTTTGGAACCACTTATATAGATATGGATTTAGGGCGGGATATATGGTTTGATATTTACATGGAGAAAGGAATTATGAATATGGTAGTACCAGTAGCAATGAACCTTATTTTCCGTCTAGCGTAGGGGAACCTACAGCTGAAGTAGATGTTGGGGTAAGTACGGTTGCGATGGTTAACGATGCGTTTAGAGAGAATTTGCAGTCGGGTGGGTATCATGAGGGTGATAGGGTTGAAGAACCTAATTTAGAATCTCGAAGGTTTTTCGATATTTTAGACGCATTAAAGTAACCACTATACAACGGTTGTAGGGATGGTCATTCACCGCTATCTTCTGCTAGTAGGATGATGAACCTGAAGACTGATTATAATTTGTCTGAAGAATGTGTTGATGCATTCGCTGAGTTCGTGAAAGATGTTTTGCCAGAAGATAATCTGGCCCCAGGATCATACTACGAGGTCCAAAAACTTATCGCCGGTCTTGGTTTGCCCTACCAGGTTATAGATGTGTGCATCGACAACTGTATGATATACTGGAGAGAAGACGAGAACCGAAACAAATGTAAATTTTGCTAGAAACCCCGGTTCCAGGACACAAGTGGCAGGGTGAAGATTCCATTCAAACGGATGTGGTATTTACCCTTAACGGAGAAGTTGAAGAGGCTGTACGAATTAAACCGTACAACTAAGGCTATGAGATGGCATGCAGAGCATAGTCAAGATGGAGATATCACGCATCCTTCTGACGCGGAAGCGTGAAAACACTTCTAATACGTATATCCAGATTTTGCATATGAACGACGGAATGTATACATAGGTTTATCCACTGATGGTTTCAACCCGTTTGGCAAGCATGGAAGAAAATATTCATTGTGGCCGGTCATCGTAACACCTTACAATTTGCCTCCATCTTTGTGCATGTGGCAAGAGTTCCTGTTTCTCTCATTTCTAGTTCCCGGGCCAGATCATCCAAGACGGTCGCTCGATATATTCCTCCAACCATTGATCTGTGAGTTGCAGATGTTGTGGGAGCATGGTGTTGAGGCTTTTGATGTTTTAGTCCAGCAGAATTTCAACATGCGTGCGGTTCTTATGTGGACCATAAACGATTTTCCAGCGTACGGTATGTTATCTGGATGGACAACGCATGGAAGATTGGCTTGTCCTTATTGCCAAGACAATACTACAGCATTCCAAATGCAGCACGGAAGGAAGACTTCATGGTTTGATTGTCACAGGTGTTTTTTACCGGCAGATCATCCATATCGTTGGTCTAAAAGACATTTCAGGAAGAATCTACAAGTGTTATATGGTCCACCTCCGGAGATAGATGGTCGCAACATATTGGAACAATTACGTGATTTTGGTGCTGAGCGAACTCCTGAATGTAGGGGTAATGACCCTCACCCCGTCGACGGTTGTGGGGAATATCACAATTGGCACAAGAAAAGTATTTTCTGGGATTTGCCTTACTGGAAAGACCATCTATTGCGGCATAATGCAGATGTCATGCATGTTGAATAGAATTTCTTTGACAACATCATGAACACCATATTAAACGTCCCAGGAAAGACCAAAGACAACTAGAAGTCTAGATTGGACTTGCCATTGATTTGTTCGAGGCCATCTCTTCATGTTTCGGCTAATGGTAGATTGCCGATGCCTGCGTACCAGTTAGACGCTGGGCAGAATGAAGTATTTTTTGAATGGTTCAAAAAATTTGTAAAATTTCCAGATGGCTACGCATCTAATCTACGTAATTGCGTGGATTCGACGGAAGGGAAGTTTATAAGAATGAAGAGTCATGATTGTCATGTCGTGATGCAGCATCTTCTTCCATTTGTATTTGCATATCTTCTTCCAGAACCAATCCACCAAGCAATTAGAGGTATATTTCGTACTCACATTAGTTTCTTACTACCATAATATTACTATACATGTACTAATTAACTTGTTTATTTTTTGTTTACAGGCGTTGGTGCATTCTTCCGAGATTTATGTTCAAGAACGCTTACAGTCGACGGGATACGTAACTTAGAGTCCAATGTCCCGGTTCTCCTTTGTAATCTTGAGAAGATATTTCCACCGTCTTTTTTTGACGTTATGGAACATCTTCCTATTCACCTCCCACGAGAAGCAGCCTTAGGTGGCCCTATTCAATACCGATGGATGTATCCGTTCGAGCGTTACATGTTCCACCTGAAGAAAAAGGTTAAAAATCTCAGCAAGGTTGAGGGATCTATTGTCGCACAAAGCCTAAACGAGGAAGTCTCACACTTTGCCGAATATTACTTTCCACCGGAAGTTTGTACTAAGGCGAGACATCCTGCCCAACATGGTGATAGAGGTGAGAAAGCAGTCTATGCCGTGGTTGTTCCTGAGTTGTTTGCCCAAGTTGGTCGAGCAAGTGGAAAAAAAAATAAACGCAGACTATCACCACAAGAGGTCACACATTTGCATACGTATATCTTCAGAAACTGTGACGAAATTTTAGAGTACGAAAGGTATATCAGTTATAATACTAAATTTATGGAATTATTTGCCTTCATCTACTAACGACTGTTATGTTACAGGATCTACATGTCTCTAGCACGTGATTACCATTCTGATAAGACAGATGCCGAACTTGCTGTTTTGAAAGATGAAGAATTTCCGGGGTGGTTGAAATGTTATGTAAGTTTAATATAATTACTAACTCTTACTTTTCCAGGTTTTCACATTCATATGTTACTGATATCTTACTTATATCATTTTTTAGGTTTCCAAAAGTTTAGCAAGTGGTCAACCACTCCCGACATGGTTAGTGGAATTTGTTCAGGGTTTACGCAGCACCGCGACTTCATATCCCAAGTTTTGTACTAGGGGATATTCGTTCAGGGTCCGTAAGGAAGGACGTCAAATGTCAACTTCGGACTACGGTATTTTGGCCCAGTCAGATGATACCATGTACTATGGGATTTTAAACGAAATCTTGGAAATCCACTATCCAGGAATGTTGGACTCGAGGTGCATTGTGTTTATGTGCGATTGGTATGATCCATCCAATGGTCGAGGGGTTCGAGTTGACCCTCTTGGTGTTATTTCGATAAATTCAAGCCGGAAACTACAATATTACGATCCATTTATCCTTGCGTCTCAAGCAGACCAGGTATAAATACAATAATATGTTTACCTACGTACTCATACTTAAGGTTTGTTGTTCATGTATATTAACAATATATATCCACTCTTTATTAATAGGTTTGCTACATTCCATATCCTCGAGTTGCCTATCGTACAGATCTTTGGATCACAGTAACTCCTATTAACCCGAGAGAAAAACTATATGGAGTTCCAGAACAAGATGCTCTACAACCATCGAAAAGTATACCAATGTCACATGTTGAGGAGATGGATAACATTGACCTTGTCGTTGATGTCACACTTATCGGGGATGATCTAGTGCAGTCGGACAAAGAAGAAACACGTGACGAATTTGACGACGTTTCAGACTCCATCCCTAGTGAAAGTGGATCAAACGAAGATTCAGATTAATAATTTATGACTAAATGTGTCCTTATGAATGTTGTACTCTGACATCTATGGGTTCCCAGTAATATAGTGTACTGCATATATAGTAGACAAAAATTTACTGCATTTTGCCGTTGCTCATTAACAAATCTGATTGTGGAAGACAATCTCAGTATTACGATGGACAAATAAGAAAACAATAAAATTGCACACCACCCCGGATTCGAACTCGTGTTTGATATAGTTTTAAAGGAAGCATAACCATTTAAGGTGAGGACGAATCTTGTATATCATTGACATTTAATAATTTATAATCAAATCCGGTTACTAATTAACAATATATTTTGATTATGCAACACCAATAAAATATTACATTTAATGAAACTTAAAATTTAAAACAACTTAATACATAGGTAGATTAAAGACTTGCAAATATTAAACACACAACGGTTATGGTACAAACACATAAATAGACAATATTAATTTTAAAAACTTATGTCTGTATCCACTCCAAACTTACCATTGGTTAGAACCATTTTTTAATTTTCTTTCCTTTTTTATTCTTTGATGGAGAATCTAAAAATCCATCGCAGAATTCACTTTTGATTGCATCAACATCAATATTTAAGTTTGGCGTTTCTGGGCTTTGGGCGAATTGAAAATCATAGTACTGATCCTTACATTCTGTTGAAGTACTTCCACCGTAAGTATATGAATGTTCAGTGAATTGATACGGTTAGCCGGCATTGACAACCCGCTTCTGGTCAGAACATTCTGGCTGGTTATCGTATTTGTGATTAGGAAAACCGAACCCATCTGTATTTTTTGGAGTGCATGAATCATCTGCCCACGAGTATGTGAGATATCTTTAGTGTGTTTGTCGCACTGGGATTCCGATTGCCACGACAATTTTGGAATGTGGTGGTTGTGTGGCAAGCACTGGCTGTCCGGCACTATTGTTGATGTGGAATCTTCCTGATGGATTGGTGAGCATGTATCAAATTCCCACGAGTAAGCGGGAATCTATTGAGTGAATTCGTAGCAATGAGATTCAGTTTCTCACGAGAATTTTGGAATATCCAAAAATTTTACCCCGATTTTTGATATAGATTCTTCGTTAGGAGAGGTAGAAGACAGTTTTTTTTTGTTAGTGAAAGGGGTAGAAGATATCCACTCCGTCATCAGTGTATTTATAGTAGAAGTTATATGTATAAACCGTCGGTATCCCGCCGGTATTCCGTCCGTTTTACCGGTGGAATATCGACGGAATTCATACTACACGATGTCGGCAACGTTTGATTGGTCAGACGAACTGACGGATTTCCGCCGGAACTATGTCGTCAGAATTATGTTGACGGCTTTCAGACGGAATTCCGATGGTTTGCGATGTCGGCAACATTTGAGTGGTTAATAAATAGGCTGCAGTGGCCGATGGGATTGGTGGGGTGTTAAGTCGGAGTGTTATGACGGTTTTCCGACGGAAATCTTATGGATATCTGTTCTACATAAGTTTCCACATTTTCTCATTCTTCCATAAAACAATTTGAACACAAAATCATAACACAACACAAAAATATTCAATTGCGTAATGGCAAACAGAGATCTATGGAATTATTATATGCAAAACCGCGACCCCGGTCGAAACCCTCCAAACACAACTCATGTTCCTTCAAGCCCTCCTTACGATAACTTAAATGTTAATGATGCTGAATCGACAATTTCACTCCATCCAACTCAACAATCCCAGAACCAAACGCCCGTAATATCGGGACCTGGCCAAGTCGTTCGGCGAGGCCTGTTTCGCAAGAGGTCTCATGATGCAAAGGTGGTACGAGGTGAAAGTTCTCATACACACCCAACACAAGATTTTATTCGAGAGGTCATTAATGAGGCACCACAGGCCGACCAGGATTTTTGTACTCCTCGGTGGACTTCAACTATCGATTACATAATCCGTGAAGGTATATATATATATATATATATATATAATTACCTCATTTACTTTAACAATAATTATTGTGTCTGACAAATACTAAATCTATCTTTCATACATGTAGGTTCTTATAACAATAGGAGCACACCTTTATGGACCCAGGTCGCAGAAATTCAATCCCCGCATTCACAATTTGTGAAAATCAAAAATGTTTACGTTTTCGACCAATTTTATTAACATTTAGAGATACAATTTATCTGACAAGTATATTTTATTTTCATTACCAGATTGTGGCTATGCTCTGTAGTTTGACCCCTAATGACCAGGAAGATCTGCTAGTAACCTTAAAAGATCCTTCAGGAAAAATCGAGGGAACCATGCACCATAACATCTTCAAGAATGACGAGTACAGACTCACGACTGGTGTAGGTGCGGTGGTCATCCTAAAGAATATTACCGTTTGCCGTTTTAACAGGAACTCAAAGTACCTGAACATCACGGAGCGGAACATTGTTAAGGTAGATATATATCATACGTTTATAAATATTGCTGGGAAGACTTACCTAAATTCATTTTGCACACAGATAATCGGTGCTAATTCGATGATTGCAGAATACCAACCAACGGAAGTAGCTACCATGGATGAGGAAGATGAAGGAACTACTGGGTACGAATATGAAACAGTTCCAGACTCAGATGATGAATAAACATCCAACCCCTCCATGAATTTAATATTTTCCGATTATCCATTGTACGAGTTTATCCGTATTATGTTGTTATGTGTAATATTTCCTATTGCCTATTTAATGTCATATTTTATTTGTAATGTCATATTTTTATATATGTAATGTAATCTTCAAATAATGAAAATAATGTTTTGTTTATCAATGATTTTGTATGTTATATTACGTTTTTGTGTTAATGTCATATTCCCGCATATAAATTAAAATATAAAATAAATAATCCGTCAGAAATCCATCAGAATTTATGACGGATTTCTGACGGCTTTTGTTTTTGTTTAAGATTTTTAAAAATCTCCGAATAGACCGAATATAAAATAAATAATCCGTCAGATGTTACGCAAGAAGCATGGTAAACTTTTGAAAAATCCCCGAAAAAAGCAACACAAGATTTCAACAACTGAAAAATGCTTTAACATGCATCACTTGCGCAACGCGGGTCTAAGCCGTCTGGAAACAAAAATAAAAAACCAATCAATTCATAAAATTATTTCCAAGTGAAGTCTAAATTCAATGTCTCCATTTATAACATGTAAATATCTAAAGTTTGTTAAGAGTTGTGCCAGCACAACTACTACTAAAAACGCAGTATTCCAAGCGCGTCTGCTTTTTGCAAGAGTAGTGCCGGCACGACTCCTTTCGTTTTTTATTGATTTTTTTAAATCTTCTAATAGATATTATAATAATTTAAGGATCCGTTAGAAATTATGACGGATTTCCGACGGAATATAATTTTTTCTAATCAGAGATAAAAAATTGATAAAAAAACCAAAATCCGTCAGAAATTATGACGGATTTCTGACGGAATATAATTTTTTTCTAATCAGAGATATTATAATAATTTAAGGATCCGTCAGAAATCCGTCAGAAATTATGATGGAATTCTGTCGGCATATAATTTTTTTCTAATCGGAGATAAAAAAATTGATAAAAAACCAAAATCCGTCAGCAATCCGTCAGAAATTATGACGGACTTCTGACGAAATATATTTTTTAAAAAATTTCGTCGACATGAGTCTCTGGAATCGGGACCGGTCGGGCTGGTAATGGGACCGGTCGGGCTGGTAATTGGACCGGTCGGTCTCAATTGCAGGAGGTAAAAGTCTTCGATCCGTTGGCGAGCAGGTGTTCGGATAGGGAAAATCGGCTTTTTGTTTCAATTTTGTCTCGTTTGCTCCAATGAGCCCCAATAACTTCAAACCGTGCTCGAGAGCCTCCTACAACCTCAAAAGACACCAAAAAGAACTTGAAAGACTCGAAAAACAATAGAAAACAGTAAGTAAAAGAGATTCCAATCCGTGCTCGAAGCTTCGATCTCATCATCGACTGTTCTGCCGCCGTTTCAGGACCGATTCGGACCGGTTTTCCGATGTTGACAATCCAATTGTCAAACCCACTCACCCACTCAATAATCCATGTAAATTTTTGATGATTTTAAAGAGTTTTATGGATTTGTTCTTGAAATTGTTTGTTAGTAATTTGGGAATGGTTAATTGTCCGTTTAAATGCATTGTTCAACATGATTTCGTAATTGATTATGACATTTTTAGTCATTTATGAATGAACGGATTTTGGAATTTAGGCATTTGAGTTATGAAAAAATTAATAAAAAAAACCAAATCCGTCAGAAATCCATCATAATTTCAGACGGATTTCTGACGTTTAATTAATTTTATATTTTTCCTATTCGGAGAATGAAAAATTAATTAAAAAACCACTATCCGTCAGAATTTAGTCACACTTCCTGACGGAATTCTGACAGAAACCCTAATTTCTTGCCGCCTAAACACTTCGATATCATCGAAGACGCGGCAAAATCCGTTAGTATTTCCGTCGGAATTTTTTATTCCGTCTGAATTCCGTCGGAACACCGTCGGCATACGCCATTAAAACCAGAGACTTTGTCTTCCCCGCAGACATAACGCAAAAAAAATTTTTTTCCTTCGAATTCCGGTTGCTTCGATTTCGGATTTGCCGCCGATTACACCGGTCCTCCACCGATTCTACTCCCCTTCCGTAAGCCAATCACCAATTACCCCAAACATGTAAGTTTTTCTAAATTTTGAAGAGTTTTTCACTATTGTTCTTCAAATTATAAGTTACAAAATTGTTTATGATTGTGATTGTCATCGAATTTTGGGTGATTTCATAATGGTTTATGAGTTTGTTAGGGATTTATGAATTTAGGTATTAGTAGAATTTTCTAAATTTATAAATTTTGGGAATTTAGAAATTTTTAAATGTATGAATTTTGGATTTATGCTTATATAATGAATTTAACAATTTAGGGATTTTAGAAATTTTTACAATATTATGAAAATTTTATGAATTTTTGGAATTTTTTGATTTTTATTTGTATAAGTTTTTGTGGTTTTTAGGGATTTTAATAGATTTATGATATGATTAATATATAAAATTCGAATATTTAAAAATTTTAAAAAAATATTTATTTAAAATTTATACAAAAAAATTAACTTTCTTAAACTTTGAAATTTGTATAACTTTTAAAAATCATTTTAAACATTTAAAATTTTATAAATCCTCTATAAAATTATTTTTAAAATAAATTAACAAATTTCAAATCCCAATTACCTAACAATACCTATATCCCTAAACCTCCATATCAAAAAATCGAAAAATTCCTAAATGCCAAAATTCCAAATTTCCGATTTCCAAAAATTCATAAGTCAGTAAATCCTAAAATCTTAAAATCCTAAATTGCTAACACATGATGATGTACAGATTATAATCCTAAGCCCAATGATAATATGATTAATATAAAAAATTGTAAAAATTAAAAATTGTAAAAATTCTTGACCAAATTATTTTTTTTTTAAAAAACTCTTAAATTTTAAAAAATTTTAAAAACTTTTACAAACATGTAACTCTTAAAATTAAAAACATTTAAAAATTTGTAACTTTTAAAACATGTAACTTTAAATTTTAAGTAACTTTTAAAAAAAATTACAAATTTTTAAAAGCCTTAAATTTTTAAAAAAATTAAAAAACATTTAAAAACAATACAAATTTAAAAATTTAAGGGACTCGATCAATGTTGGGACTTGTATGCAACAATTATTGACAATGTTAAGTAATTAGGGATTTATGAAAACCAAGCCACCATAGGTAGAACTTCTGGTTTTCATGGGATTGGCTCTTCGAATGGCAACATAATTCGTCATATTTTATGTTCTCCCAATCAAAGATCCAATCCCCTGAATCCCAGAAGTTCTATGTATGTTCCCTTGGTTTTCATAAACCTCTAATTCCTTAACATTGTCAATAATGGTTGCTTGAACTCCCAACATTGAGGGAGTCCCTTAAGTTTTTAAATTTGTATTGTGTTAAATGTTTTTTTTAATGTTTTTTAAATTTTTTTTACAAATCCTAAATCCCTAAATCTATATATATAAGATGAAAAAAATCAAAAAATCACTATATCTAACAAAAACCTTTATACCATTTACAAAATTTTACGTGTTTGGTCTTCGTGATGTCGGAGTGTTACTTCATTCCTTCATAACAAAATTCCAAAATCGCAAATTACCAAATGACCATAAATCCTAAATTCCATAAATTCTGAAATCTCAAAATCACAAATTCCCGGAATCCCAAAAGCCCAAACCCCGTACTAAAGATTGTAAATTTTAAATTTATAATTGACATAGTAATTTTAAATACTAATTTTAAAGTTATGTAAAAATTTTGTAAATCGTAGGGATTATGGCCTATTTCATGAGACTAGCGCAGCATGTACTTCCAATAGGGGAGGTGGGACTGAGAGTCAGTCGCAGATCCCCGACACTCCTCTTACGGGTACAACTGCCTCTGCTCGTACTGCCTCTGTTCGTACGGCAATGAGCATCGAGGAGTTTGTGTCCCAACCCGGTCGGGATAGGTTGATACGACTTGATCCGGATGTACCACCTAACACGACCTGGTAATGACTCCTTTTAAAAATTTATAGGCTTATATTAACTTAATAAAATTGTTAACAAAATATGAATCAAAATACCGTGTAGGTTCCCATATTCGGGAAACGGTATTGCGAGTGCCATCAACTCAATGATCAATACCATGATAAGTAAGCCGTATCCCACTTATGATTCCATGCCGGTGGAAGACCAGGACACATGGTTTCGGCAATTTGCGGTATGTATTTATATTCTAAATTAAAAATTCATCTTTTATATTACATTCCAATTGTCAATAGTATTTCGGGTATTGTTTTGTTTTTCAGCAAGAATTTACGTGGGACCCACAGCTGACTCGTATTGTCCGCAAAGAATTCGACGCAAAGGCGCGTAGAAAGTACTCGCAGAAGATGAACGAGTGGAAGGACGGGTGGTTGCGACGTCAGAAGGTGCCTAAGGTTCTTAAAAACGACGAAGCATTATGGGCTGGACTAGTTGCACATTGGGAACGGGAGGACACTCAAGCGACCTCCGAGAAAAACTCGACTAACCGGAAGAGCGACCGAAATGGGAAGGGACAAGCGACCCACAACCTCGGTGCAACGAGCAAGGCGTCACGTGTTCAGCAACTGGTAATTTACCTAATTTTCCATAATTTTTTAATTATCGCTAACATTTTCCGTACTTGACTATGCTAACAGATTGCGAAGACCGGTGTGCGTCCTTCGCATCTTGATGTCATCAAAGATGTCCACACCAACAAAAAGACGGGTGAAATCCAAGATGCGATTGCTCGGGAAATCGTGGAGAGCGTGGAGAAGCTCGGGGAGCAGTACCTCCAATCGCAATCGAACGTCGATGGAACTCCGCCGCCAACCGAAATTCCATTCGAGAAGATCAATGAGTTCACTTACGAGGTTAGTAAACGTGTCAATTTTAAACACATTTAAAATACCTTTTAATACTAATACGTTTTGAAATTGCTTGATTTTTTTTCTTAGGTAACTCCTAAGAGCAGAGGTCGTGTCTACGGCCTTCCCGAAGACAGTTGCTCATCCGTTTCGTCGATTCGCTATCACGGTGGTAGCAGTTTGGTTGCACAAAACGCCGAGCTGGCCCAGCGGGTTAGCTCTTTGGAGGAACGGTACGAGAGAGAAGGCGGAGGCGGAGGAACGGTTGTAGAGACAGCTTGCGGAGGCGGAGGACCGGCGAAAGAGAGAGAAGGAGGAGGCGGACGAACGATATCGTGCAATGGAGGCGAAGATGAACGAATTCTTCCGTGTTCATAGGTCGTAAATGTTTTTGGACATTTTAAATGTAATGTAAAACTTTAAATTTGGTTTTTAAACAATTTGAATTTAATTTGAATTTAATTTTGATTTTTAATTTATTTTTTTCTTAATAATTCATTTATTTTCAAAAAATAATTTTTTTTAAAAAGATTTCCAAATCCGTCAGAATTCTGTCGGTTTGGCTCGACGGATTCCTGACGGCACATGGATCACCGGAATCCGTCGACACTACGTCGGAATCCGGTCGGAGCACAGAATTCCGACGGCTACATAAACTGACGGATTTCCGACGGTCTTGAAGCCGTCGTCTTCCCTTACCGTCAGAATTCCGTCAGGATGAGTATCTGTCACTTTGCCGTCGGAATTCTCTGCTTCGACCGGATTCCGATATAGTGTCGACGGATTCCGGTGATCCAGGTCCCGTCAGAAATCCGTCGGGACAATCCGACGGATTTCTGACGGATTTGTATTTCCGACGACATAGAACCGGCGGACCATTCCGACGGATTTCTGACGGATTTGGCCGTAGGAATATGCCTTGTTTTCTTGTAGTGTATGAGACTAGTTTTGTTATCGATGATTTCCCTGAGAATGCTTCTCTACCAGCACTCGAGACCCTTGTTCTTAACTACGTTCGGTTCAAAGATCTTCGTGGTTGTGCATTTGAAAAACTTCTTTCTGCTTGCCATTTGCTTAAGGAATTAATCATAAATGTTATGGAATGGAAATGTTGGAAATGGTCTGGCAACATTTCCAGTCCAACTCTTCAAAGACTCACTATTCATTGTGGAGATGTCCTTGAGTCTAGTTCTACGGGAATAACTTTAGATACTCCAGGTCTGACCTATTTCAACTGCTCTGATGTTGTTCCGGATGAGTATCCAGTTGTTAACCTCGATTCCCTTGTCGAAGCTGAGTTGAATCTTATGTTGACCGTAGATCACACCAGCGATGGATTTGTAGATGAAGACGATATCATTACTAGCAATCCAACAAATCTGATCAAGGGGTTAAGAAATGTTCAAATCCTGAACTTCACAGGTCCTGATACTTTCCAGGTAAGTGTGATACTGTTTCTTCTTTCTTTGTAACATGTTATTAATATTGAATTTAAAAAAAACAAGAGAAAAATATGAAGCGTATAATCATTATATCATTGAGACTTGAGGTATAAGAATCAAAATCTTGTTTACATTCTGGTGTGCATCTTAAGAATCAAACTCTTATAGTAAGAATCAAAATCTTGTTTACATTCTGGTGTGCATCTTAAGTTCCAAAGAATGTTCCAGCTATCTGGTTGCATATATTGGGATGTTTCTTAGAAGTTTTGATTCAAATATTTCAATAACTTGAATTGTAGTTGCTTTACATTGTTTCAGGCCTTTTATTACTTTCGTGAAGCAATCCCGGTGTTTGAAAACCTTTATCATTTAACTATTACACCTAGTGATGTGGGGATTTGCCTGCATTTTCTACCATTTTTGCTAAAGAAGACTCCAAATCTAGACACGCTTATCATCGATGTATGACCAAAACCCCAAAATTTTTTTGAACAAATGCAAAACCTTGTAGATAGTCCTTGATTTTCACTTTGCAATTGTCTCTCTTGCTTCAGGGTCCATTGCACTACGATGCATTAGAACCTGAATCTGTTTGCATGTGCTTGTTGGGATATTCATTCCTACTGTCATGTCCTTTGAAGGTCCTACAGATTACTGACTACAGAGGAACTACTGGAGAAGTAGAGCAATTAAAACATTTCTTAAGGAAGCTGCCATGTCTAACGTTGGTGAAACTTCATTCTTGGGAAAGACGTTTCAGTAAGCAGAAAAATTTAGTGCTTCCTAGAGCTCCATCCAAGTGCAAGATTAAGGTCACTTTTTCTTGAAAACTACGGACTCAAGGATGAAGAACAAACTTTGGTCCTCCTAGTTGCATTTGTGCGCTAAAAGTGAACACTTTTGCTCACTTCTTTATGATTTATCCATAGTTACTCTGTTTATCTTTTTGTTGGATTCTCTTGTTGTCTTGGTTTGAACTTGTCTTCTTTTTCTAGGGTCTATTTTGATTTGATTTTCATTAATACTTTGCTTTAATGGATTTTTTAGTCCATCTTACTTGACGTGCCAAAGATTTTTTTTTTTTTAAAAGGAAGATGTTTTGGACATCAAAAAACAGAACATTATAGGCACATAGAAAGGACCAGTATGCTTTCTTACTCTTTCATTTTCTAGGGTCTGTTTTGAATTGATTTTCATTACGTAATTTGATTTAATGAATTCTTAGTGTGTATTACCTAATCGTATGATTTTTACTTGATGTGCCAAAGTATTGTTTTAACCTGAAATTTCCAATCGCTACATAGATTACATTACTCGATGTTTGGGAAAAAAGAGCAAATCATTGCGTGTAGCACAAACTTTGATTATCCTAGTTGAATAACCTGTTCCACTTATAGTTGGATCCTTTTAAAAAATTGATTCGGTTTAGATATTTTGTTATTAAAACCGCTTCAACCGAACCAATCCTTTAGCTACTATATAAAGTCGAAGCTCAAAACTAAAATTGTGGGTGCTTATTAGCATTACTACATTTAGTAATAGTATCAAGGAACACGGTAGTAGCTTGATGATTAGTCATACGTTGTGGAAAAAATAACAAACTGAAACCGCTCGGTGAAGCTGGTCCGGTAATCGTCGCCGGTGGAAGCTTCGCCTATGCTAGAAAAACCGGCATGATTCCTTCTGCTTGAGTAGTCCTGGGCATTCGGGTCTCGGGTCGAGTTCGGTTCGGGTCCATTCGGGTTCGGGTCTTTCGAGTATAGGTGTTTAGGACCCATTAGGGTATTTAAAAATTTCGGTTCCGGTTCGGGTTCGGTTCGGATCCGTTCGGGTTCGGGTTGGATCCGAGTTTTAAAATAGGACCCATATAGGACCCATTAGGATAATCTTTTACCCTAAATACTAAAAAAAAAAAAAAAAAATTGAATTTACAATATTTTAGTTATTTTTTATACAAGTTTTTCCAAAAAAATCCGAAAAATGACTAAAATTCTATAAAAGTACCCGATTTTTTTTTATGTTTCGGGTATTCGGGTACAAGTTCGGGTTTCGGTTCGGGTCGGGTCCATTCGGGTATACATGTTTAGGACCCATTAGGATATTTGAAAATTTCGGTTCGGGTTCGGTTCGGGTTTTTTCGAGTCGGGTTAGGTTCGGGTCTTCGGGTTCGGGTTTTATGCCCAGGACTATGCTTGAGTATCGTTATGCTTCTTCTTTTTTGGGTCCTAAATTGAGCATCAGCCACATGTTAATAATTTATGGTTTTGCATGGTTACTTAGTCCAATTCTGACTAAACGAATTAGATTAACATTTCGATACGTTAAGCTGCATCAGAAAATACATTTTATTTTTGGAATTGGATTGAAAAAATTGGACGAGTTACAAGATTTTAGTATGTAGCTAGTGTTCACTGTGTACTAACATATTTATCTCATTTTGTTGAAATTGGTCCGGACTAAAACAAGTAAAAATGAGAATGGTAAGAAGTGGACTGATCCGATTTTGTTTTATCCGAAATGGACCGTACAACCAAGTTAATAATCGAATTGTGGGCCATAATTTCTGATTTTGATAGTTCGAGTTTTGTCCGGTTTGATTGGTATGATAACCGGTAATGACCAAAGAAATCGTAACTAATCCTGAAACCCTAATTTATTATTTTCCTTGCTTCTCTTTAAATCTTTAATTTCGATGTTTCAGCCTCTCAGAAGCATTTGCATATCCTTTCTCAAACTCAAACTCATACTCAAATTTTGTGTTTTCTAATTCCGCATTCGCGTCTGTAATAAGGTTGGTGTCAAAGATGACTCATATCTTCCTCTTTTCTTGTGTGTTTTGGTTTTTTATTTAAGTGAAATGTATTTTTCTCCAATTCGAAATTAGTTCTGTCCATATAATCATAATGTGACCCATCTATTTGTTTGTAGATTTTTGCAGTGGTCGATACTGATAGTATGTAATATTGCATATTGATATTAAGATTTGAAATCTTCATTGCAATTAATTGAATCTTTATTCCGAGGAGTAATTAAGGGTTTTTTTTCTTTCTAGGGCTTGGCAAGAGGATGGATAGGCTTAGCAATCTACCAGAAGAGATTATTTGTCATATAGGGTCATTCCTCTCTGCAAAGGAGGCTGCTTTCTTATGTGTTGTCTCAAAGAGGTTTCATAATAACTTAGTAGGGGAGAATATTCCCTCTCTACTTTTAGAGAGAGAAAATCTCTCTCGGCCCCTCTGTCCCTCTTCTCCAATCTCGATCCTTCAGAGGGAGAGGCCTGCCGACGAGTTTCATGTTTGCTCCGGCGAGTTTACGGCTTGTTTGTTTCCTGGAGTGACGATCTATTTCCGGAGTCGATGATTTAGTTCCCGGAGTTGATGACTGTTCTCTCTGGCGACTCTAGATGGGAGAGGTGTTAGGTGGTTCCGACTGCTTCACTGAACTCGGATCTATCATTAACTGGATCTATGTCCTAGATCTAGTCTACTGCTCTGTTCCAATTCAAATCGCAGAGCTTTATGGATGGTGTGATTGGAATTGCTTCGGTGAATCCGTTTCGCCCCTCCGACTCATCGCCGGCCGACGATTCACTCTTCCCCGGCGTCGATTAGTTCCTCGTTGGGGATCCTGAATTTCAGATCAATCGTCATTGGTCCTTGCTTGACCGCCTTGGCTGGCGGTGTTCTGTCCACCGGAGGTTCTCGAAGAACCTAGAAGATGAACCAACTTTTTGGTTAGGAGGACCAGCTATTGGGCCGGTTTAGGCCTATTAAACTGGTTGGGTTATTGGTCGAGTTATGGTCCATTAATTTGTTTAATGACATATTGGGCAGTATGGGCCCAATTCCAATTTATCTTACTCAGATTTTACATTGGTGTATGGCAAGCTACTATCTAGGTATTTACCGGATCTCATGGCCCGTTGACCCGAGGAACCGATATCAGCTAGGGTAAGGACCCCGCGACCTGGTTCGGTATACCAGCTAGGGTAAGGACCCCGCGACCTGGTCTGGAGCTCATGGTGTCCGTTGAACCGGGTTACCCAGTTAGAGACTTGTCATACATCGTTGCATCTGGGATAGAAATATTGGGTTTACGGATATAGATGCATATTGTCATATGCGGTTTATCGGCCTACTTTTACGAGTAGTTCGGTCTAATTTAGTTTTATCCACTTTGTTCTTTTTTATTTTTTTTGGGTTCAAAGTGGGGACTTGTATTAAAATGGTTGTACAGATTTTCCCTTTTGGGCAATTAATTTAACTTTTATCAAAAAAAAAAAAAAAAGAGGTTTCATAATCTCTACAACATCATACCAAATCTTGAATTTGTTGGGTCATTAACCAGTTTCAGTGATTTCGTAGACGAGTATTGGCTCTCCCGGCTAGTACCGGCATAGTTCGTTGTCTATGTGATGTGCTCAGGCGTGGTGTCTTAGATCTTGAACAACAAATGTTCGTTGGAAAACGATCCCTTTAAGGTTTTCACTTGCAAGACGGCCGTTAAGCTGAAACTTGGGCATGATTATGGGACTGATTTTGTTGTTGATGTTCTCCCTGAGAATGCTTCTCTGCCTGCACTTGAGACCCTCGTTCTTGACTCAGTTCTATCCAAAGATCGTTGTGGTTGTGGGTTTGAAAGCTTCTTTCTGCTTGCCATGTGCTCAAGGAGTTAATCATAGATGGCATGGAATGGATACGTTGGAAGTGGTGTGGCAACATTTCCAGTCCAACACTTTAAAGACTTACTATTCATTATGGAGATAGCTTTGAGTCTAGTTCTACGGGAATAAATTTAGATACTCCAAGACTTGCCTATTTCAGTTTCAATGATGTTGTTCCGGATGAGTATCCGGTTGTTAACCTTGACTCCCTTGTCGAAGCTGAATTGGTCTTATGTTGACGGTAGAACACACCCACGAGGGACATGTATTTGACAACGATATTATTACTGGTAATCCAACAAATCTGATCAAGGGTTAAGAAATGTTCAAATCATGAACTTCACAACTCCTAATACTTTCGAGGTACGTGTGATACTCTTTCTTAGTTCGCTAATCCTATCCATCCTCTTGCCAAACCCTAGAAAAAAGGGGAGATTTTGAAAAATACTCTAATTAAGTTTTAAATTTTGAAAAATACACTTTCTTTTTTCTTTTTTTGAAAATTAACTCTTTTCCTATGTAAAAATATTTTTTTAGCTTGATTTGAATTAAAAATTAAAAATTATCATAAAGCATAATAAAAATCGAAAAATTATTATTATCAATATTTATATTATTTTTATTTAAGATAATTATCTGTAATTAATTTAAAATTTTATATAACCATCAGATATATGACAATTATATTAAAATATATCAAGTATTATCTTTAAAAAAAAGCAAACTTATTTTGTTTATGTAAACAAAGAGAATAGTTGACATTGTTTCATCTTTAAAAACAAAAACTAAATCACCACATAAGTATAGACATGAATGTGAAATAAATGAAAACAATATAAGCAATTTAGCTACAACAATAAAGAGTGAACATTACGCCGGATACAATGATGATAAAAAATTACAACGTATATAAATTACAGTAAATACGATAGTGAAAATCTGGATTGGGAAAAATTGATTGGCAATTTAGGAAGAAAAGAGAAAACAACATTCATTATAGTTTTTTGTTCATAACATAAGACCATGATTAATAATTGGAAATAATTTTCCAAACCAATCTTTTTTTTTATTGGATTAGTATAATTGAATCGTTTAGGTTTCTTCTTTGCACAATCTCTTTGTTTTAAGCATAAAAAAGTAGCTTGGTCACATCTTCTAGGTTCAACTACAAATTTTTACATAATTTTTCATAGCATTGAATTTTTAGATAAATGGATTTTGTTTTATGATAAAATGGAGACTAAAAATATCTATATTATTATCTATTTTCATATATAAATTCTTGTTCAGGTTATTAATGTTATTTTAGTACATTTAATATTCCAAAAGTGTATTTTTAAAAGGCTAAAAATAAAGGTGTATTTTTCAAATTTAAAAATACAAAAGGGGTATTTTTCCAAATTTCCTCAAAAAAAAAAAATCTTATACTACTCAGAGAAAAAAACTCAATTAATTTCAAGGGTGAATTTGTGAAATAGCCAACAAAAGAATTATAACTCAAATTATAACTAAAAACCCTAGAATCTAAAGGCCATAATATATATTATAACATATACCACTTTTGGTTATATTTTGAATTACAATTTTTTCTTTAGCTATTCAACAAATTAATCCTAATTTCAAATCACAATATCAATGTACATACTAATACTATCGCAATTCACCAATTGCAAAAAAAGTTTACACACAAAAACAAGAGTTTCGAAGTAGAGATTAATACACACGACTTAAACCCTAAAAAGAATATCAAGACATATAGACCAACCTTGCTACATAAGCTTTGAGTACGAGAGAATATGCAAATGCATATGAGAAACTGATACATCCAAAGGAAAAATGATAAGATAAAGATAAGTAATCTCGAGTAAGATATTATCGTGCTTCCACGTGGCACAATTAAGATATTACTCTCACCGTTTTATAGTAAATGTTGTTTTGAACTTGATTTTTCGTTTTAAAATACACGTCGTTTTGAACATTAAAAATCCAAAACGGCGCATAATTTAGAACAAAAAACAAGTCCAAAACGACATTTAATATAAAACGGTGCAAGTATTATCTTAATTATGCCACGTGAAAGCACGACAATATCTTATTGGAGAGTACTTATCTTTCTTTTATCACCTTTATTTTGGATGTATCAGTTTCTCATATGCAATTGCATGTTCTCTCTCGTACTCAAAGCTTGTGGGGTTTTTGCTTCTGACTTCGCGTATGTAAGGTTGGTCTATATGTCTTGGAATTCTTTTTATGGTTTAAGTCGCGTTTATTAATCTATACTTTGAAACTCTTGGACTTGTGTGTATATTTTATCTGAGTATGTACATTGATATTGTGGTTTGAAATTAATTGAATTTTTTTTTCCGAGTAGTATAAGCTGTTTTTTATGTCGAGGGTTTTGCAAGAGGAAGGATAGGATTAGCAATCTACCAAACGAGATTGTTTGCCACACAGTGTCTTTCCTTTGTGCCAAGGAGGCTGCTTTCACAGCAGTTCTCTCCAAGAGGTTTCTTAATCTCTACAATATCATACCAAATCTTTATTTCCATGAGTCATTAGAGAGTTTTACATATTTTGTGGACAAAGTATTGGCTCTCCCGGCTAGTAGCCGCATAAAGATATTCTCTCTAAAATATCAAGATGATGATATTGCTCAAACTCATTATGCTCATGTCAACCGTTGTCTATGTGATGTACTGAATCGCGGTGTCTTGGATCTTGATATTTATGGTGGGGAACAATATTCACTTCCTTCTGAGGTTTTCAATTGCATGACAATCGTTAAGCTGAAATTGGAGAGTGTTGTGGGGAGTAGTTTAGTCATTGATGTTCTCCCTGAGAATGCGTCTCTACCAGCACTTGAGACCCTCGTTCTTAACAACGTTCGATTCAAAGATCTTTGTGGTTGAGCGTTTGAAAAGCTTCTTTCTGCTTGCCATGTCCTCAAGGAGTTAATCATAAATGGTATGGAAAGGGAACGTTGGAATTGGTCGGGCAATGTGTCTAGTCCAACCCTTCAAAAACTCACAATTCATTGTGGATATTTCCTTCAGTCTACTTTTACGAGAATAAGTTTTAATAATCCAAGTCTTACCTATTTCAAGTGCTCTGATTTTTTTCCGAATACGTATTCAGTTGTTAACCTCGACTCGCTTGTTGAAGTTGAGCTCAATCTTATGTTGATGGTAGATCACACCTACAATCACTACAAGAAAACATGTGTTTTTCCGACAGACTTTCCGACGGTCCACCGACGGAAGTCCGACTTCTGACAATCCGTCGGAAATCCGTCACACGTTACCGACGGATTTCAGACTGCTACCGAAAGTGTCGGACATCCGTCGGTAAACCGTCAACTTGAACCGACACATTACCGACAGTTTCTTAAATGTCGGAATTTTATAACGCAATTCCGACGAATTTTTGACGGATTACGATGTCGGCAAAGTCTAATTGGTTACCTTATCGTTAGCGGTGGCCGATGGGATGTGTGGGGCGTTATGTCAGAGATTTTTGACGGATTTCCGACGGAATTCGTTCTATATAAGCTACGACATTCCATCATTCCATCGTAACACAATTCACATTGTAAAAGAAACACAATTGACATTATCTAAAAATTTAAAAGAGATGAGTTCTTCATATTTTCGGTCATGGATGGACGAGCCAATGATGGAAGAGGGGTCTAACTTATTAACGACCAAATACGCTCAAGGTATTTGCGAGTTCATGCAGTTACCAAGAAATCAAGAGGCGGCCACCAAAGGTCAGAATATCAAATGTCCTTGTTCTAATTGCTGTAATAGAAGTACTGTTGCGGTTCCTACTGTTTGGAACCACTTATATAGATATGGATTTAGGACCGGATATAAGGTTTGGTATTTACATGGAGAAACCAATTATGAATATGATAGTACTAGTAGCAATGCACCTTATTTTCCGGATAGCATAGGGGAACCTACCGCGGGAGTAGACGTTGGGGTAAGTACGGTTGCGATGGTTAACGATGCATTTAGAGAGAATTTGCAGTCGGGTGGGTATGAGGGTGATAGGGTTGAAGAACCTAATTTAGAATCTCGAAGGTTTTTCGATATGTTAGACGCATCAAAGCAACCACTATACAGCGGTTGTAGGGATGGTCATTCACCGCTATCTTCTGCTAGTAGGATGATGAACCTGAAGACTAATTATAATTTGTCCGAAGAATGTGTTGATGCATTCGCCGAGTTCGTGAAAGATATTTTGCCAGAAGATAATCTGGCCCCCGGATAATACTACGAGATCCAAAAACTTGTCGCCGATCTTGGTTTGCCCTACCAGGTTATAGACGTGTGCATCGACAACTGTATGATATACTGGAGATAAGACGAGAACCAAAATAAATGTAAATTTTGCAATAAACCACGGTTCCAAGAGTCAAGTGGGAGGGTGAAGATTCCATTCAAACGGATGTTGTATTTACCCTTAACGGAGAGGTTGAAGAGGTTGTACGAATCAAAACGCATATCTACGGCTATGAGATGGCATGCAAAGCATAGTCAAGATGGAGAAATCACGCATCTTTCTGACGCGGAAGCGTGGAAACACTTCCAATCTGTATAACCAGATTTTGCATATGAACGACAGAATGTATACCTCGGCTTATCCACTGATGGTTTCAACCCATTTGGCAAGCATGGAAGAAAATATTCGTTGTGGCCGGTCATCGTAACACCTTACAATTTGCCTCCATCTATGTGCATGCGGCGAGAGTTCCTGTTTCTCTCAATTCTAGTTCCCGAGCCAGATCATCCAAGACGGTCGCTCGATATTTTCCTCCAACCATTGATCTATGAGTTACAGATGTTGTGGGAGCATGGTGTTGAGGCATATGATGTTTCAATCCGGCAGAATTTCAACATGCGTGCGGTTCTTATGTGGACCATAAGCGATTTTCCGACATACGGTATGTTATCTGGATGGACAACGCATGGAAGATTGGCATGTCCTTATTGCCAAGACAATACTTCAGCATTCCAACTGCAGCACGGAAGGAAAACTTCATGGTTTGATTGCCATAGGTGTTTTTTACCGGCAAATCATCCATATCGTCGGTCTAAAAGACATTTCAGGAAGAATGTACAAGTGTTACATGGTCCACCTCCTGAGATATATGGTCGCAGCATATTGGAACAATTACGAGATTTTGGTGCAGAGCGAACTCCTGAATGTGGGGGTAATGGCCATTACCCCATCGACGGTTGTGGTGAATATCACAATTGGCACAAGAAGAGTATTTTTTGGGATTTGCCTTACTGGAAAGACCATCTACTGCGGCATAATCTAGATGTCATGCATGTGGAAAAGAATTTCTTTGACAACATCATGAACACCATATTAAACGTCCCAGGAAAGACCAAAGACAATTGGAAGTCTAGATTCGACTTGCCATTGATTTGTTCGAGGCCATCTCTTCATGTTTCAAACGGTAGATTGTCGATGCCTGCTTACCGGTTAGACGCTGGCCAGAAAGAAGTATTTTTTGAATGGTTCAAAAATTTTGTCAAATTTCCAGAAGGCTACGCATCTAATCTACGTAATTGCGTGGATTCGACGGAAGGCAAGTTTATAAGAATGAAGAGTCATAATTGTCATGTCGTGATGCAACGTCTTCTTCCATTTGTATTTGCATATCTTCTTCCAGAACCTATCCACCAAGCAATTGGAGGTATATTTCTTACTCCCATTAGTTTCTTACTACCATAATATTACTATATATGTATTAACTTGTTTAATTTTTGTTTATAGGAGTTGGTGCATGCTTCCGAGATTTATGTTCAAGAACGCTTACCTCCCACGGGATACGTAACTTGGAGGCCAATATCCCGGTTCTCCTTTGTAATCTTGAGAAGATATTTCCACCGTCTTTTTTTGATGTTATGGAACATCTTCCTATTCACCTCCCACGAGAAACAGCCTTAGGAGGCCCTGTTCAATACCGATAGATGTATCCGTTCGAGCGTTACATGTTCCACCTGAAGAAAAATGTTAAAAATTTGAGCAAGGTTGAGGGATCTATTGTCGCACAAAGCCTAAACGAGGAAGTCTCACACTTTGCCGAATATTACTTTCCACCGGCAGTTAGTACTAAGGCGAGACGGCCTCCCCGACATGATGATAGAGGTGAGAAAGCAGTGTATGCCGTGGTTGTTCCTGAGTTGTTTGCCCAAGTTGGTCGAGCAAGTGGAAAAGGAAAGAAACGCAAACTATCACCACAAGAGGTCACACATTTGCATACGTATATCCTCAGAAACTGTGACGAAATTTTGGAGTACGAAAGGTATTTATATCATTTAAAATACTAAATTTATTTAATTATTTGCATTCATCTACTAACGACTGTTATGTTACATGATCTACATGTCTCTCGCACGTGATTACCATTGTGATAAGACAGATGTCGAACTTGCTGTCTTGAAAGACGAACAATTTCCAGAGTGGTTGAAATGTTATGTAAGTTTAATATAATTACATTCGTCTTACATTTGCATGTTTTCACGTTCATATGTTACTTATATCTTACGTATATCGTTTTTAGGTTTCCGAAAGTTTAGTAAGTGGTCGATCAATCCCGACATGGTTAGTGGAGTTTGTTCATGGCTTACGCACCACCGCGACTTCATATCCCCAGTTTTTCACTAGGGGATATTCATTCAGGATCCGTGAGGAAGGACGTCAAAGGCCAACTGCGGGCTATGGTATTACGGCGCAATCTGGCGATACCATGTACTATGGGATTTTAAAAGAAATCTTGGAAATCCGATATCCAGGAATGTTGAACTTGAGGTGCATTGTGTTTATGTGCAATTGGTATGATCCATCCAATGGTCGAGGGGTTCGAGTTGACCCTCTTGGTGTTATTTCGATAAATTCAAGCCGGAAACTACAGTATTACGATCCATTTATCCTTGCGTCTCAAGCAGACCAGGTATCAATACACTATATATGTTTACCTATGTACTCATAGTTAAGGTTTCTTGTTCATGTATATTAACAATATCCACTAATTATTAATAGGTTTACTACATTCCTTATCCCCGAGTTACGTATCGTACAGATCCGTGGATCACAGTAACTCCAATAAACCCGAGAGGAAAAATCTACGGAGTTCTAGAACAAGATGCTCTACAACCATCAAGAAGTGTATCAATGTCACCTGTGGAGGAGATTGATAACATTGACCTTGTCATTGATGTCACACATGTCGGGGAAGATCTAGTGCATTCGGACGAAGATGAACCACGTGGAGAATTTGACAACGATTCAGACTCCATCCCTAGTGAAGGTTCCTTAGAAGATTCAGAATAATAATTTGTGAATAAATGTTTGATTTTTCATGTTATTCTCTCACATTTGTGTGTTCCCTATAATATTTTCATTTCATTAAGAAAACCGATTGTGGACGAGAATCTAAGTATTACAACATACAAATAAAAATTAAATAAAGGAGGCATAATCATTTCAGCGGTGGACAAATCTTGTATCTCATATTATTTAATAGAATATATGTACTCATGTTCGATGACTAATTAACGATAAATATTGGTCTTCCAACTCCAATAAAACTTAACATGTAATGAAACATAAAATTTAAAACACATATTCTTAAACAGGTACATTAGAGACTTGCAATTATTTTACACACAACGGTTATGGTACAAGTATATAATAAACTCCTCATTTTACAATCATATATCCGTTCTACATAAGGTTGCACATTTTGTAATGCGACCATAAAAACATTTGAACACAAATTCATAACACAGAAAAATTCAATTTTGTAATAGCAAACAGAGATCTGTGGAATTACTATATGCAAAACCGAGCCCCCGGTCAAAACCCTCCAACCACAATTTATTTCCTTCAAGCCCTCCTTACGATAACTTAAATGTTACTGATGCTGAACCGACAATTTCACTTCATCCAACTCAATAATCCCATAACCAAACGCCCGTAATACCGGGACATTGCCAAATGGTACGGCGAGGCCTGTTTCGAAAGAGGTCTCATGATGCAAATGTGCTGCGAGGTGAAAGTTCTCAGCCACGCCCAACACGAGATTTTATTCATGAGGTCATTAATGAGGCACCACAGGCCGACAAGGATTTTAGTAGTCCTCGGTGGACTTCTACTATCGATTACATAATCCGTGAAAGTATATATATAATTACCGCTTTTACTTTTACAATAATGATTGTAGCTGACAAATACTAAATCTATACTTCATACATGTAGGTTCTTATAACAATAGGAGCACACCATTCTGGACCCAGGTTGCAGAAATTCAATCCCCGCATTCACAATTTTTGAAAGTCAAAAAGGTTTACGTGTTCCACCTATTTTATTAACATTTAGACAATTTATCTGACAAGTATATAATTTAATTCATTATCAGATTGTGGCTATGCTCTCTAGTTTAACCCCCAATGACCAGGGAGATCTGCTAGTAACCTTAAAAGACCCCTCAGGAAAAATCGAGGGAACCATGCACCATAACATCTTCAAGAAGGACGAGTACAGACTCACGACTGGTGTAGCTGCGGTGGTCATACTGAAAAATGTTACCGTTTGCCGTTTTGATAGGAACCCAAAGTACCTGAACATCACAGAGCGGAACATTGTTAAGGTAGATACACCATACGTTTAAAAATATTCATGGGAATGCTTAACTAAAATCATTTTCCAAACAGATAATCGGTGCTAATTCGATGATTGCTGAATACCAACAAATGGAAGCATCGACCATCGAGGAAGATGGAGGAACTACTGGGTACGAATATGAAACAGTCCCAGACTCCGATGAAGAATAAACAACCAACTCGTCCATGATTAAGAATAATTTTATGATAATAGCTTTATGTTGCTTTCATGTTAAATAATGTCCTAGTATCTATTGTACGATCATATAATGTGGTCATGTGTTATATTTCCTATTAGGGATTGTGAAATATTGGTGTTTTATATGTGTAAAACGATTCGAAATACTTATTTCCATAAATTTGTACGCAAATCATTCCAAAAATAAGAAACTAAAATATATAAATAGTTTGTACCGTCGAGTACTGGATAAATCATCGGGGTGTCGGGATGGGCATAGAAGTTACCGATTTTGTAGGAAGGAAAAATTAATTCTTATATGTTTCTGTTTTACATGCTATTAGTAAAATAAATCCAACGAGCTTACTGTTTTAATTACGTACAATGTACTATAATTTTTAGATTGCAAAAAAATTTATTACAAATACAAGAAACAAAATTATAAAATAAAATCATAAGAAAACCAAATCCGTCTTAATGTAAGACGGATTTCCGACGGATATGGATTTTAATTAATTTAAATTAATTAAAATCTAAATCCGTCGGCAATCCGTCTTACATTTAAGACGGATTTCCGACGGATTTGATTTTTTTTTATTTATTTATTTATTTAATGTATATGATAAGGTTTAAAGGTTGATTAGAAGGTTTTTAAAAAATGTATAAGAATTTTGTAAAATAGTAGTTGGTTATAACCTTATAATATGTTTCAAATAAATTTATTGTATTTTTTTTAATTTTTATAATCTCTTTTGGAAAAACATTTAATAAACCTTACATTAAGACGGATTTCGGACGGATTTGGTTTTTTTTTTTAATTTTATTTAAAGTATATGATAAGGTTTAAAGGTTTATTATAAGGTTTTTAAAAAATGTATAAGAATTTTGTAAAATAGTAGTTGATTATAACCTTATAATCTGTATTTTTTTTTAAAATACAGATTAATAAACCATTTAATAAACCTTATAAACAACTTTAAAAAACATTGTGAAATAGTTAAAAATTTCTTTTAATTACCTTTAAAACCCTTTTTAATCAACTTTAAAACCATATCATATACATTCGAATCCTTATAATCCTTATACTTTATTAACTTATGATACTTTAAATAAAATAAAATAAAAACCAAATCCGTCGGAAATCCGTCTTAAAGTTTAGACGGATTTCCAACGGATTTGGTTTTTTTTTTATATTTAAAGTATATGATAAGGTTTAAAGGTTGATTATAAGGTTTTTAAAAAATGTATAAGAATTTTGTAAAATAGTAGTTAGTTATAACCTTATAATATGTTTCAAATAAATTTATTGTATTTTTTTAAATTTTTATAATCTCTTTTAGAAAAACATTTAATAAACCTTATAAACAACTTTAAAAAACATTGTGAAATAGTTAAAAATTTCTTTTAATTACCTTTAAAACCCCTTTTAATCAACTTTAAAACCATATCATGTACTTGCGAATCCTTATAATTACCTTTAAAAACCTTTATTAACTTATGATACTTTAAATAAAATCATAAGAAAACCAAACCCGTTGGAAATCCGTCTTAAATGTGAGATGGATTGCCGACGGAATTAGATTTTAATTAATTTAAATTAATTAAAATCCATATCTGTCGGAAATCCGTCTTACATTAAGACGGATTTCCAACGGATTTGTTTTTTTTTAATTTAATTTAAAGTATATGATAAGGTTTAAAGGTTGATTATAAGGTTTTAAAAAAATGTATAAGAATTTTGTAAAATAGTAGTTGGTTATAACCTTATAATCTGTATTTTTTTAAAATTACAGATTAATAAACCATATAATAAACCTTATAAACAACTTTAAAAAACATTGTGAAATAGTTAAAAATTTCTTTTAATTACCTTTAAAACCCCTTGTAATCAACTTTAAAACCATATCATATACTTTCGAATCCTTATAATCTTTATACTTTATTAACTAATGATACTTTAAATAAAATAAAATAAAACCAAATCCGTCGGAAATCCGTCTTAAAGTTAAGACGGATTTCCGACGGAAACCCTAATTTTACTCCCGCCTAACGCCTCGTGATCAACGAAAAGGCGGCACAATCCGTCGGAATTCCGCCGAAAAACCTAAGGCCGTCGGAATTCCGTTGGAAACTCTGTATAAATCTGTTCTTCTTCTTCCCGAAACCAGAACGGAGCAAAAGACAAAAAAAAATTCTTCAACCGCCGGAACAGCGATTCCACCGCCGGAAAACCGTTTCACACCGCCGGAAAAACCTCACAAACCGCCGGAATCACATCCTCCATCACGAATTCAACATCCCAATGTAAGTTTGTGATGATTTTCAAGTTAGTTCTTAAAAAAAAAAAATTGTGTTCTTGATAAAAAAAAAATAGTTCTTCATAAAAAAACATTTTTGGATAAACATAATTTATTCTTGATTTAGAGATTTAGGAATGTATTGCATTTTAGGGATTTAGGGATATATAAATTTAGGGAATTAGGGATTTATTGAATTTTAGGATTTTAATATTAAGAATTGTTAAAAGAAAATTTTATAAATATTAGAATTTTATAAATTTTAAGAATTTGGAATAAATAGTTTTAAACTATTAAAAATTTATAAATATTAAGAATTTGAAAAAAAATATAAAAAATTTATAAATTTATAAATATTAAGATTTTTTTTTACAAATTTAAAAATCTTATAAATTTATAAATATTAAGATTTTTTTAAAAAACAATTTTAAAAAAATTCTAAATTTATAAATATTAAGAATTTTTAAAAAACTTTTTTGTTAAATCATTAATCTTATTGACAAGTAAAACATCTTACAAGTAAAACACAAGCAAATCATTAATGAATTTTTTGTAAAATCATTAATCTTGTTGACAAGTGAAATTTTTTTTAGTAAAATCATTAATCCCAGAATCCCTAAATCCCTACATCCTTAAATTTCAAAATCCCTAAAACCCCAAACCCTAAATTTAAAAATCCCCAAATTCCCTAAATAATAAATACCTAAATTTCTAAATCTCTATATCCATAAATCGTTAAATCTCAAAATTCCTAAAAATCTTCGAATTCGTAGGGATTTCGAACGATTTCAGCAGAGTTTTAGAGACGGTAGTTCCAGTCGGGGGCGTCGGAGTTCTAGTCAGTCCCAGATCCCCGGCATTCCCAATTTGGAAACACAACAACCGACTCCAAATCCGACTACCTCAGCTCCCACAATAATGAGCATCGAGGATTTCGTTTCACAACCCGGAAGGGATCGTATGACTTTCCTAGATCCGGAGTTGCCTCCCAACACGACATGGTAACTTTTATTTAAAAATGTTTTCGATTTAGTTAACATGCTTAATCTCCTTACTTTTGGTTAGGTTTCAATTTTCGGGAAACGGGATATCGACGTCTACCAACACTATGCTTAATAGTTTGATAACTCGGCCGTATCCCACATACTTATCAATGCCGGTAGAAGACCGTGACAGCTGGTTTCGGCAATTTGCGGTAATTTCTAAATTTTGTAATTTAAATAATTCGCGGTTTTATTACATAAAAATTATAATTACTAAATCGTTAAAAGTTTTTTTCTTTTTCTTTGCAGCAAAATTTTAATTGGGACAGACAGATGACCGGTAGGGTTCGACGGGAGTTCGACACCAAGGCTGGTAGATTGTACTCGCGGAAGTTGAACGAGTGGAAGGACCTATGGCTGCATCGTAAGATTCCTCGGGATATGAAAACCGTCCCGATCTTATGGGCTCAACTCATTGCGTATTGGGAACAGGAGGCAACTAAGGCGACCTCTGCCACCCAGTCTTCGAACCGAAAGAGCGACCGGAAGGGGAAGGGACCAGCAACCCATAACCTCGGAGCAACGAGCAAGGCGACTCGTGCAGAACAACTGGTAAGTTTCTTTATGACAATAATTATTTTTATTAGCCCTAACGTATTTTTTAACTTTTCAATGCTAATAGTACCAAAAGAAAGGTACGCATCCTTCAAATCTGGAGTTGATCAGAGATGCGCATACGAACCGCAAGACTGGTGAAATTCAAGATCCACTTGCTCGTGAGATCGTGGAAAGCGTGGAGAGGCTCGGTGAGGACTACCTCTTATCCCAACCGATCGTTGAAGGAACTCCACCGGTCACCGAAGTTCCATTTGAGAAGATCAACGAGCTTACGTATGAGGTTAGTAAATGATTTCAAGTAGTAACGAATTTAAAATAACTTCTAATACTTATACGTTTTAACATTTATAGTTTTATTTTATATGGTAGGCTATTCGGAAGAACAAAGGTCGTGTCTTCGGTCTTCCGGAGGACAGTTCCAGCTCTTCCGTGTCTTCATTCCTATTTCACGGTGATAACGGGTTGCGGGCACAAAACGCTGAGCTTCTCGAGCGGATGAAAGCAATGGAGGCACAGCGCTTAGCAGATGCAGCGCGCATTCGTGGGATGGAAGACCGGATGGACGAGTTCTTCCGTAATTATCGTCCACAGTAGAACTTTTATTTGGTTTTTATTTGGTTTTTAAATTTTGTTTGTAGAACTTTTATTTAGTTTTAAAACAATTTTATTTTCATTTTAAATTTTAATTTCAATTTCAATTTGTTTTTAATTTAAATATTAATTTAAATTTAAGTTTTAATTTAATTTCAATATTCATTTAAAATTCATTTTTTTAATTAAAATCCGACATCCGTCGAAAATCCGTCTGTTTTATAAATCCGTCGGATTGTCGTCGGTGACAGAGACCGTCGGATTGCCGTCGGTGTGCCGTCGGTGTTGTTGACCGTCGGATTGCCGTCGGTGTTGTTGACCGTCGGATTGCCGTCGGCGATAGCGACCGTCGGTGTGTCGTCGGTGTTGTTGACCATCGGATTGCCATCGGTGTTATTGACCGTCGGATTGCCGTCGGCGATAGGTTCTCCGACGGTATTACGACGGATGGTCAACCGATTGCTCTGATCCGTGTTCCGCCGGAATTCCGTCGGAGTGGATGGACGGTTTACCGACGGAACGCGGATTTCCGACGAGTTAGAACCGGCGGCCCATATCCGTCGGAAATCCGTCGTAATAGGGCTTTTTCCGACGGATTTCCGACCGATATGGCCGTCGGAAAAGCCCATGTTTTCTTGTAGTGAATGGATATGTATATGACCATGCTATTATTACTAGCAATCCAACAAATCTGATCAAGGGGCTAAGAAATGTTCAAATCATGAACTTCACAACTCATGCTACTTTCCTTGTTAGTGTGATACTGTTTCTTCTTTCTCTGTAACATGTTATTACAATTTGATTTCTTTTTTTTTTTAAATGCAGACAATCATTTATCAATGAAATGTCATAGTTTCGCTTCCTGAGGTATAAGAAACATGTTTCTTATAAGTTGATTTGTTTTGTTTCAGGCATTTTCTTACTTCCGTAAAGCAATCCCGGTGCTTGAAAACCTATACCATTTAACTATTACACCTAAAGATGTGGAGACATGTCAGAAATTTCTACCATTTTTGCTAAAGAAGGCTCCAAATCTAGAGACGCTTATCATCGATGTATGACCAAAACCCCAAAACTTCATAGGACAAATGCAAAACCTTGTAGATACTCATTCATTTTCACTTTCTAATCGTCCTTTCTTGCTTTAGGGTCCATTGCACTACAATAAAGCACAACCTGAATCTGTTTGCGACTGCATGTCCGGATATTCATTCCTGCTGTCATGCCCTTTGAGTGTCTTAAAGATAAAAGACTACAGAGGAACTACCGGAGAGGTGGAGCAATTGAAGCATTTTTTAAGGAAGCTGCCATGTCTTAAGTTGGTGAAACTTCATTCTCAGACAGGATGTGAAGCCGACATGGAAAAGTTAATGCTTCCAAGAGCTCCATCCAAGTGCAAGATTAAGGTCACGTTTTCTTGAAAATTACCAACTCACGGATGAAGAACAAACTTTGGTCCTCCTAGTTGTGTTTGTGCTATTACGTGAATCGGATTGTGAACACTTTTGCTTACTTATATCCCTAGTTACTCTGTTATCTTTTTGTTGGATTCTCTTTGTTTTCTTGGTTTGAACTTGTTTTCCTTCTAGGGTCTGTTTTGATTTGATTTTCATCAGTACTTTGCGTTAATGGATTCTTAGTCTATCTTACTTGATGTGCCCAAAAAAAAAAATATATGGATGTTTTGGATTAAAAAATAAGCAGGGCATTATAGGCACAAAGAAAGGACCAGAATGTCTTGCTACTCTTTCTCTTTCATGTTGTTGAACCTGAAATTTCCATTCACCAACATAAAAGAAAATGTTTTGGGTAAAATAGCAGAATATTACTGGCACAAATTAAAGAGTTTTCTTGAAATTAATGTCATGCATTGCGTGTAGAACAAGCTTGAAAATTTTGTTTTTCATTTGGGCTGCTTGGATTTTTTGGTTTTGAAACCGCTCCAACCAAACCAATCCTTTCGCTACTTAAGTTGAAGTTCAAAAAAAAAAATTATGGGTTCTTATTAGCATTATTGTTTCAGTTTGTATCAAAGAAAATGGTAGTAGTTCTTTGATCAATCATAACAAGCTGAAACCGCTCGGTGACTACATTTCGATCATCGATGCCAGCGTAATCTTTGCTTATGCTAGGAAAGCCGGCATCCATGACTCTTTCTACTTAAGCATTGTTGTGTGATAATGTGTAATCATATACTCAATTGTGGACAATAATCTCTGATTTCTATAGTTTGAATTTGTTTGGTCTGATAACCGGTACTAACCAAGGGAGTTATCACCGATCTTGAACTGTAATTCACACAAATTAAAGAAACATATTAGAAATATATTATACCCTCTAAAACACCTTAACTTTTGGTATTGTTACTACTATTGGTCAGATCTAAAGTTAGAATTGATATTTCATATTAAATTTTACATTAGAAATCCAAAACGATGCGTATTTTAAAACGAAAAAACAAGTTCAAAATGACATTTAATCTAAAATGGTGGAGTATTATCTTAATTAATTATTTTTTTACTCTGTTTTTGCTTTTTTCCAATAAACAATTTACTCTTTTCTACTTATTTGTTCTATATCATCGTTTAAAAAAGCTTAAAGGAATATAATATTTGCGCATACCACGAAACATTATTATTTAATAAATAATAATTCAGAAATAAAAATAAATTAGTATAATTGTTTTTATTTTATTAATAATAGTTTAATTAGTCAAAATTTGGTTGAAACATTTTTGACCATGTTTTCACCACTCTAAACGAGCTACCTATATAGTCGATATATGGTCGATAATATGTTGACCAATTTATGTCAAATATTGTTCATTAAAAACTATTGACTTATTTATGACCAAAATTTTTTTTAGTCGATATTTGGTAAAAATGTTTTGACTATTTCTCGACCACATATATTAGTCACAAATTTTTGATCATTTGTTAACCAATTCCAATTTTCAGCATATTTTAGTCGAAAATGCGTCAATAATAGTTTGACCACTTTGTTGGTAAAAATATTTGGTAAAAAATCATCATGTTTTCTTGTAGTGATTGTGCCACGTGGAAGCACACTAATATCTAGGCCTGGGAATTTTATCATGCCCATATAAACTAGTGGATGAGACTTTCAATTATCCAAAAACCAATGGATATATCCGATTATCCGAATACACTTAATATATGTATTCCCAAAATATATACTAGGGTTTTGTTGTTCATTGACCGTTCTATTCTCCAACCGAGTCTCTCGTCGATTCCTCTTCCTAGTTTTTAATTTTGATGTGCGAAAATTAAATACTAAAGAGATGAATCTTGGTTTGGTGAATTGAAGTTCGCCTTAGGTGTAATAGGACTCCCAGTTCCTGCGCGCTTATCTAAGTAAAAAAAAACTGGAAATTCCAAAGAGTAGAGATTTAGTCTCATCTGCAACATATGCGACATCGAGAAATCGATCAGAGGTACTACGCGATTCTGAACTCTTATCCTTTATGATCTTAGTTTATTCATTCGTAATCTTGTTTCTCAATTTTGATTTCGTGTTTTAGGATTTTGATTTCGAATTCGTATTAGACTAATAATATTCTCAAAAATTCTAAAAAATAATATCGTTTTTCAATTTCGATTCCGTGTTTTTCATATTCGTATTTTGATTTCAATTTAAATTAAATATATCCGAACCGATCCGAAACCGAACATATCCCAATACCGAACCGAAATTAATTTGGTTCCTTAATGGATCAAGACCCCCATATCCAAAATATCCGAAATCCGATGGATATCATCCGAATCCGAACCGATTATCCGAATTCCCAGCCTACTAATATCTTACTCCAGATTACTATCTTTCTCTTATCACTTTTCCTTTAGATATCAGTTTCTCATATATGATCTCACTTGCACTCAATGTTTGTGGGGTTCTTTTCTTCTGAATTCGCGTATGTAGCAAGGTTGGTCTATATGTCAATTCTTTTTAGGGTTTAAGTCATGTGTATTAATCTTTACTTTGAAACTCTTGTGTTTGTGTGTATATTTTGGCAGTTGGTGAATAGTGATAGTATGTACATTGATATTGTGGTTTGAAATCTCCCATTCCAACTAATTGAGTTTTTTTTCAGACGAGTAAAAAGGTTTTTTTTTTTTTTTTCTAGGATTCGGCAAGAGGATGGATAGGTTTAGCAATCTACCAAATGAGATTATTTGCCACATTGTGTCTTTTCTCTCTGCAAAGGAGGCTGCTTTCACAACGGTTCTATCCAAGAGGTTTCTTAATCTCTACAACATCATTCCAAATCTTGAGTTTGATGAGTCATTAGAGAGTTTCACAGATTTTGTGGACAGAGTTTTGGCTCTCCCGGCTAGTACCCGCATAAAGAGTTTTTTCTCTAAAATATCATGATTATTTTTCTCAAACTCAAGATGCTCATATCAACCGTTGTCTATGTGATGTACTGAATCGTGGTGTCTTGGATCTTGAAGTAGACAGTTATGGTGAAAACCAATCATCGCTTCCCTTTGAGGTTTTCACTTGCAAAACAGTCGTTAAGCTGAAACTCGGGTGCGATTATGTTGAGAGTGATTTTGTTGTTGATACTCTCCCTGAGGATGCGTCTCTACCAGCACTCAAGACCCTCATTCTTGACTACGTTCGGTTCGAAGATGTCCATGGTTGTGCGTTTGAAAAGCTTCTTTCTGCTTGCCATGTCCTCAAAGAATTAATCATAAATGGTATGGAATGGGAGAATTGGAATTGGTCGGGCAATGTGTCTAGTCCTACACTTGAAAGACTAACTATCATTCGTCCTGGAGATGATTTTATGAGAATCACTTTGCTGTTACGAGAATAACTTTGGATACTCCAAGTCTTACCTACTTAGAGTACCTTGATGTTGTTCCGGATGAGTATCCATTTGTTAATCTTGACTCCCTTGTCGAAGCTAAGCTCGATCTTATGTTGACCGTTGATCACATCTACTATGGGTTCGTAGCTGATGACCAGATTCTTACTAGCAATCCAACAAATCTGATCAAGGGATTAAGGAATGTTCAAATCATGAACTTAAAAACTCCTACTACTTTCGAGGTATTTGTGCTATTTTTTTTTTTATCCTCTCTGTGTAATATGTTATTACAATTTGAACAAACAAACAAAAAAATGACCGGAGAAGGTATAAGAATCTATCTTGTTAGCATAGGACTGAATAGTTGGTTACATATATGTGAATGTTTCTTATTATTACTAATCCAAATATTGCTAATTAACTTGTTTTATTTTCAGGCGTTTTATTACTTCAATGAAGCACTCCCGGTGTTTGAAAAACTACATCATTTAACTATTACACCTGATGATGAGGAGTTTTGTTGGCAGTTTCTACCATTTTTGATAAAGAAGGCTCCAAATCTAGAGACTTTTACCATCGATGTAAGACCAAAACCCTAAAACATATTGCACAAATCCAAAGCCCTTCTATATACTTTCGAAATATTTCGACTTCTAATCGCACTTCTTGTTTCAGGGTCCATTGCACTTCGATGAAACAAACCCTAAATCTGTTTGCAAGTGCTTGTTTGGATATTCTTTCCTATGGTCATGTCGTCTAAAGGTCTTAGAGATAACCGACTATTACGGAACTGTTGGAGAAAAAGAACAATTGAAGCTTTCCTTAGAGAAATTGTCATGTCTTAAGTTGTTGAAACTTCATTACTCGAAAAGCGCTGAGGTCGGCAGAAAAGAATTAACGATTCCCATAGCTCCGTCCAAGTCCAAGTGCAAGATCGAGGTCACATTTTCTTAAAAAACCACCAAACTTTGGTCCTCTTAGTTGCATCCATCTGTTGTAACATGATATGAAATTGTGAACACTCTTGCCTCACATTTCTCTAGTTACTATATTTTATCATCTTTTTTTTTGTTGGATTCTCTTTTGTTTTGTTGAACTTGTCTGTTTTGATATATCAGTAAATTGCTTTGATGGATTATTCTTTGGTCTGTTTTAAACTGATTGTATGATCTTTTACTTTATGTGTCAAAGATTTTAAATCAAAATATGAACACTTGTTTGCAAAAATTAGTCATAGCTTTTGTTCTCTTACTCAACCGAATATTCATCCATTCTCTTCCCTGTTTGATTTTGGTTTTAAGAACCAAACTAATACCTAATTGTAATATTCAGAAGCAAAAAAAAAAAAAACATGTTGTGTATGTTTATCGACCTTGAAAATGTAAGCTGTTAAGAAAATATTGGTTGTGGTAGCACTTTGTATAAATCCATTGGTGAATATAGCACTTCGTGAATTTCTGTAGGATCATAACACTTTTGATACTGTTCACTTATTTTTTACCCTCGTACACTCATAATAATTACAAGTTTGCCATTTCTCTCTCTTCTTCACCATTCCACGCCAATTTATTTTTTTAATTCTTTTTTTTTCTTTTTTCTCTTTTCATGTTTGTTTTATGTTTTCCTCTATTTATGATTATAAGAAAATTAATTTTTTTTAACTTTCTAAACAACATTCATTTTTCTTAATCTTTAGAGTTTCATATTGTCATATTTTTACACAATTAAAATATTTTTACATAATTATATGAGTATATGTGCACAACACATCATATATATATGTACTTAAGTACGTATGTACAATCAAATTAATGTATATATGAACATGTGTGTGTACGTGTTACATGTATACAATCAGATTGATGTATCCATGTGTACATGTACATATACATTAAGTGTACGTATATTAATAGCAAACTATATGTGTACATGTGTACAACACATCATATATATGTGTATGTGTGTAAGTATGTACAATAAGAACATGTACACAATCGAATTGATGTATCCATATATACATGTACATGTAGATTAAATGTACGTATATTAATAGCAAATTGTATGTGTACATGTGTACAACACATCATATGCACATGTACGTATATTAATAGTATATCATAGATTACGTATTATAAGTGTACACGTATACATATATATCCATGTGTACATAGATATATAATGTAGTTTAATGTAGTTTAAGTGTACGTATTATATTATAGACTATATAGCTTGTATGTGTAAATGTGTACAACACATCGCATATATGTGTATGTGTATTTGTGTACTATACACTAATTATATAAGCGTGTACATGTCTGTGTATGACATGTATATATTTGGATCCGTGGATAGTTATATGTGTGTATATGTTTATATGTATAAGTATAAAACATTTTGTTTTCTAATATAATTTTTTAAAATTAATAAAGTATATCAAAATGGATATGAAACTGTAAAAAAAAAATAAACTTTACGAGAATCTGAAATTATTTTTAGTTTTGCAATTATTTAATATGAAATATATGAAAAATAAGAATAAAAAGAAGTAAAAATAAAAGAAAAATTATGTCTCGTGGAAGGGGAAATGAGATGGGAGGTAAGGTGGTACACGAAGGTAATATGATTTATTCGCGTCTAAATGTGTTATGTGCACAAAGGTTTTGAATTATGTGCTATAAATACACCTGACTTCAACAAAAAGTGCCAAAATCGCCAATATTCTCAGCTATTAATACAGGATTAAATGTTCATTTTCATTTTGA
This sequence comes from Draba incana, assembly GCA_963576765.1. Classification (NCBI taxonomy): domain Eukaryota; kingdom Viridiplantae; phylum Streptophyta; class Magnoliopsida; order Brassicales; family Brassicaceae; genus Draba; species Draba incana. Next base: position 4,372,653 of record OY755216.1, read on the forward strand.
AAAAAAAGTTGTCAACAAAAATAAGATACTCCTCTGCAAACTATTGTCAAGAAAAAACAAAAATTGTCAACGAAAATTCTCCTGACTATAACCTGACCAAAGTCAAACAGTCCCAGGTGGGCCAAAAGAGAGAGAGTCAAACGGTCCCGGTTTAGGTAACCGAATTAAACCAGTCATTTTAAAAGAACCGGATACAATATAACCAATATTCACCCACGATTCCACTCCTGCACTCCCAATTCGTCACTGTCTCTTCACTGGAAACCCTAAATTTGGAGTTGGCGATTTTAAGGAGGTAAAGGTTCAAGTTTGCTCATTTCTTCTGCTTCTACTGATTCTATTCCCTAAATTGATGTTCCTTAGTTTAAAGTAGCTTCCTTTAGGTGGGTTCTTATTTGCGTATAGTGAACTCTGTTTTTCTCTCTTCTCTCTTCTCTCTTCTTTTAGTTGAGTAAAGTTGTTAAATTTCATGCTTGAATCAACTGTTTACTCACTTTATCTTATCTTTTACTAGATGGATCGTGTTAGCAATCTACCGGACGAGATTCTTTGTCATATCTAGTCATTTCTTCCCACAAAGCAGGCTGCTGTAACTTCGGTTCTCTCAAAGAGATGGGTCAATGTTTGGAAACTTGTTCCAAATCTTGAAATTGATGACTCTGTCTTTCTTCATCCGGAAGAAGGTAAAGCTGAAAGGCAAGAAATTCGACAGAGCTTTGTTCATTTCATGGATACAGTACTGGCTATGCAAGGCGATTCTGCGGTTCAGAAATTCTCCCTCAAGTGTATCACTGGTATTGATCCAGTTAATGTGAATCGTTGGATATGTAATGTTCTGGAGCGTGGTGTTTCGAATCTGAAACTTTTCCTTGATTTCGCTGACGAGGATATCGAATTTGGTTATAAATTGCCTGAGGAGTTGTTTGTTAGTAAGACAATATCTGAGCTGAAACTGAGAAGTGAAGTTTGTGTTGATTGGTGGCATAAATCTGGAGGCGCTTTCTTACCAATGACTCGGAGAGGGTTAACTGTGGTGAGATTGACGCGTTTATTCCTTCTTTCACTGTCCTTGAGGAGTTACAAATGGCTAGTATGGAGTGGATTTATTCAGATTTAGCCGTCTCAAGTGCAAGCCTCAGGAAGCTATGTATCCAAGCCACAGGTTGTGAAGATTACGTAAATCCAGAGAGCGTTTGTTTCGATACTCCGAATCTGCTTTCCTTGGTCTACTCTGATTTAGTTGCGGAGGACTATCCATTAGTTAATATGAAGAAATTAACTGAGGCTACCATCAGGCTTAAATTAAAAGATAATCAGATTGAGCGAGTGAGAGCGCCAAATAATGCTTGGTTAGATAACGAGGAGGATGTTGCTGTTCTCTCATTTGGCAATGTGGTGAAGCTCATGAATGGCATACAAAATGTTGAGAAGCTTTCCATATTTTCTGATACTCTCGAGGTCAGTACTATATTATCTTTTCTTTGTTTAGCTGTGAAACATTAATTGCAGAATGTCTAGTTGTGTTTTTCAGGTGCTTTCTCTATGTGAAACGATACCGGTGTTCAAGAACCTCAAATTTTTAGGTATTACGAGTGTCGAGGAGCGAGGATGGCAAGCAATGCCAGTTCTTCTAAAGAATTGTCCACATTTAGAAACTATAATCCTTAAGGTAGAACTATAATTCATGATACTTTTTGGACAAAACAGTTGATATTTAAAATATAACCTTATTGCCGCGTTTATTGTTTCAGGGTCTCTTGCATCATGTGACAGATAAATGCGGGGATGCTTGTCCCTGTGTTGCTCGAGAGGACAAAGGTCGTTCACTGAAATCTAGTCCAGTAAAACTGTTAGAGATCCAAGGGTTTCGAGCAACGATGAAAGAGATGCAGATAATAAAACATTTCTTGGACTATTTTCCGTGCTTGAAGGTGATGAAGGTATATATTGAAGAGCATGATCCTACACAGCTCAAAAACCGTGAAGTGTCTAAACTTATCTTGGAGATGTTTAAACGCTACAACGAGCTATCGAGTTGTAATGTGCAGCTCCTGGTGAGTGATTACTTGGATAAGAAGTGGACTGCACAAGGAAGTATATGAAGAACAGATGCAGGCGGAAGAACTAAAGTTGCTCATGGTTTTTTTTTGTCATAACTCCTCCTTATAATTTTGTTTAATCGGCTTGAAAACCGTTTCAGACTTGAATCTGTTTCCTTATGTCCTATCTTTTGGCATAGTGTCAACATTTGTCTTAAATATGACCATCCATCTTTTGTTGTTAGGCTGTTTTAAATTGACAATGATTTCTCCTAGTTTAATTTTGTTAGGCTGTTTTAAATTGACAACGACTTGTTAGCCTGATCAAATGATCTTTACTTGAAGTGCCAAAGATTTGCTTTCATTTGATAGTCAAGAGTCGAACATGAAAGACACTCGAGGTCACTGCTACGTCTTGATCGAAAAACCGGGCTCAACCAAACGAACTGAGGCAAATATATTAGAACCAAAACAAACCAATCCTGAAAATTTGCTTTTCGATCTACAGAAATAGCCTCAGGAAACACATCTACAGAAAATCCATCACCATCATAATTTCACTCTCTCGAGCCTGCCTTCAATTTCAAACCCTCGTGTCCGATGCATTTTCATGTCTTGTCGAACCGAAAGGTTGAGACTTTCTCCTCTGCTGTTTCGCTGGGTATTTGCTTTTCGTTCATCTCATCACTTCTAGAACCAGCGATTAAGCTCTCCCATCTCTCTCTCTCTCTCTCTCTCTCTCTCTCTCTCTCTCTCTCTCTCTCTCTCTCTCTCTCTCTCTCTCTCTCTCTCTCTCATCTCACTGAAATCCTGAATTTGGGTATTGGATTAAGCGTTTGATACGAGGTACATTCCAAAGTTTACTCATATCTTCTACTATTTCTATTATTCTCTTCTTGGGGTTTATTTGGTTAGATTTCTATGTACGTTGTTACATTATTCGGGAGGACAAAGGCATGTCACTCGCATCTTGTCCAGTGAGAATGTTAGAGATTCAAGGGTTTCGAGGGACAATGAAAGAGATGCACACGATAAAGCATTTCTTGGAAAGCTTCCCGTGTTTGGAGGAGAGGATGATCCAACACTGCTCATAAACCCTGAAAAGACTAAACTTATCTTGGAGATGTTTGACCTTTATAACAAGATATGGAGTTGCAATGTCCAGCTCCTGGTGAGTGATTCCTTGGATAAGAAGTGGACTGCACAGGGAATTTGACTTTGTTTTAATTTTGTTGAATTGGCTTCAATGCTAAACTAAACTGTCAGTCGCATAACCATACGTTTTTGTTTCGGATTGTTTCAGTCATGTACTTTTCGACTCCCTATTCGAAAGTAAGCTCGATCTTGTTAAGAAATGTTGAGATCTTGTTTTCAATTCTCCTTTGTATAACATTACATTCATTTATGTATATTTGATCGTCAAGAGTTGAACCAGAAAGGCAATTCAAGGTCTCTGTTACGTTGTTGGCTGGAAAACCGGCCCAAACCAAACCAATTGAGGCCAAGAATTTTGAACCAATCTAGAAATTTGATTCCGACCATGGTTTCAATTAAACCGGTTTTACTTCTGGGGCCAATAACCAACACAGTCACTCTATGCTCGACCGACTCCGAGATGCAATTGCTTGTCTTGTCAAACTGAAAGCATGGGACTTTTCCCTCTACCTCTCGCTGGGTTTTGCATCTTCTTCTTTTCTTCGCTTCTGGGGCCAATTTCGTCTCACTAAAACCCCAATTGTATTTGGAACGAGGTAAATGCTGAACCTTACTCATCTCTTGCTTCTGTTGATTCTATTCTCTTTTAGGGGTTTTCTTAGTTCAAAGTTTTCTTTGGTTGGAATCGCACCCATTTCTCTTATCTCCTCTTTTAGAGAGTGAAGTTGCTAAATTTCATCATGTTTGAAGCTTCTGTTTCACCATTCGCTTTTGCATATTGACATATATGTAATGCCCACCACGTGTTCGACTAAATTACCTTATTGTCAAACTTTCCCATCAAGCAGGCTGCTTTGACTTGTATTCTCGTACGCAAGAGATGGATCGTGTTAGCAATCTACCAGACGAGATTCTCTGTCAAATCTTGTCATTTCTTCCCACAAAGCAAGCTGCTGTATCTTCGGCTCTCTCAAAGAGATGGGTCAATGTTTGGAAACTTGTTCCTAATCTTGAAATTGATGACTCTGTCTTTCTTCATCCGGAAGAAGGTAAAGCTGAAAGAGACGAAGTTCGACAGAGTTTCGTGGATTTCGTGGACAGAGTACTGGCTTTACAGGGTGATTCTCCAGTTAAGAAATTGTCCCTCAACTGTATCACTGGTGTTCATCCAGATTTTGTGAATCGTTGGATATGTAATGTTCTGCAGCGTGGTGTTTCGGTCGTTGAACTATTCATTGATTTTTCCTCCGAGGACATCAAGGAGGGTTATAAACTGCCCGTAGAGATGTTCGTCAGTAGGACTCTAGTTGACCTGAAAATAAGAAGTGTACACTGTGTTGATTGGTGGCGTGATGATATATGCAGCACTTTCTTAACAGGGCTTAAAACTCTCGACATTGACTCGGAGAGGTTTAAGTGTGGTAAGATTGAGATGTTTCTTCCTTCTTTCCCTGTTCTTGAAGATTTGCGAATGGGTTATATGAAGTGGATAGATTCGGATGTAACCATCTCAAGTGCAAGCCTCAGGACGCTAAGTATACACGCCACTGGTTGTGAAAGTTTCGTAAATCCAAAGAGCGTTTCTTTTGATACTCCGAATCTGCTTTCCTTAAGGTACTCTGATTTAGTTGCGGAGGACTATCCATTAGTTAATATGAAAAAATTAACTCAGGCTACAATCAGGCTTATATTATTTGAGTACCAAATCCAGCGTATAAGAGCGCCAAATAATGATTTGTTAGAGGATGATGCTGTTCTGCGATTTGCCAATGTGGTGAAGCTCATGAATGGCATACGAAATGTTGAGTCACTTTCCTTAGTTTCTGATACTCTTGAGGTTAGTTTTCTATATTGTTCATTCTTGTCTAGTTGTGAAACTTTGAATGAAAAATGTCTAGTTGGGTTTTTCAGGTGCTTTCTCTATGCTGTGAATCGATGCCGGTGTTCAAAAACCTCAAGTTTTTAGGTATTACGAGTGAAGAGGGTCGAGGATGGCAAGCAATGCCAGTTCTTCTTAAGAATTGTCCACATTTAGAAATTATAGTCTTTCAGGTAGAAATATGATCCATGAAACAAGTTGGACAAAACATTTCATACTTACAATAACCTTATTGTCTCCTTTATCCTTTCAGGGTCTTTTGCATCATGTCACAGATAAATGCGGTGATGCTTGTCCCTGCATTCCGCGGGAGGACAAAGGTCGTTCACTGAAATCTAGTCCAGTAAAACTGTTAGGGATTTACGGGTTTCGGGCAAGGAGTGAAGAGATGCGCATAATAAGGCACTTCTTGGAGTATTTTCCGTGTTTAGAAGTGATGAAGATACATATTGAAGAGTATGATCCCACACAGCCCAAATTTCATCAAGTGTCTAAACTCTTTGAACTCTACAGCAATTTATCGAACTGCAATATCCAGATCATGATTCCTGACGAGTGATTATTATTATTATAAGAATTGAACTGCACAAGGAAGTATGTGAAGAACTTAAGTTGCTCATGTTTTTTTTTTTTTTTTGTTAATTTTGTCTAATCGGCTGGAAACCCGTCTAATCGCAAACCCTGAATCTGTTTCCATTGTTTTATCTTTTGGCATAATATGTTTTTGGTTTTATTTTGCCTATCTCTTTCTTTACATGATTTTCTGCAATTTCAAACAACAATTTCAAGAAGAAGAACAATGCTCTGTTTTAAACCTCCCATTTGTGCCATTCTGCTTCAGACCATAGTAAAGCAGCCTCGGTTGGTTTACCGAATTTAACCGGTGATTTTGAAAGAACCGGAGAAAATTGAACCAACATTGACTGAATTCGTTTTACCAAATTGAACCGGAGAAAATTCAATCAACTTGCTCCGCCTCGACCGCTTTCAACATTGAGTCAAATTCTGAAACGGTGTTAAGTAGGGTTGTAATCTCGGTGGTGCTCATTTAATCTGGCATGGTGTTGGTGTCAGTTGTACTAGTTGTACCAGTTGTCCTAGTAGTCCCATTTTTTGCAGTTGTACTAGTTGCACCCTCCGGTTGTACCAGTTGTACTAGTTCGCAGTTGTCCTAGTAGTCCCAGTTGTCCGCAAAAAATCCCCCATTTGTACCAGTAATACCGCGCGGAAGGGGATTCGAACCCTGGTCGCGTGTCACACACGGGTGCGCGGGCCACTGGGCTACCGTGTTTTTTCTCGTTATATTACCGTGTTAATTATATTTAACCACATATATTGATAAACCAAAAAAAAAAATTTTATTTTATAAGCACCATATGAGATTACAACCCCTTCCCCAACACCTTTTGAGAATTTGACTCAAAAGCCTGGGACTTTTTGCCTCCACATTTCTCTGGATATATGCGTTTTCTTCTTCTCTTCTCTTTTAGCAATCCGGCTTTCTCTTCTCACAACATTCACCGAAATCCCTAAATTTGGGTGTTGGGCTTAGCTTTTGTAACGAGGTAAATGCTCAAGTTTACTCATTTCTTATGATTCTACTGATTATTGTCTCTCATTGTCGTTTATTAGTACAAAGTTTACTCATTTGCTTAGTGAACTGTGTTTTTCTCTGTTCCCATTTCTCTTTAAGGAGTGAATTTGGTAAAATTTCATGCTTGAATCAGCTGTTTTGGAGAAGCCTTCTTGCATCAGCCTTCTTGTTCGTTGGAGAAGCTTTCTTCTTCAAGAGTTCTGAAAACCATAGCAAAAGGACAAATAACAACCGAAATCATAGACAAGAGTTCTGAGTTTGATAGGAGATAAACCACCTTATTTAGAGCCTTCGTGACTTGGTCTTATGGCCACCAGGAGAGAACTTAATTGCTGGTTTAGACACACGTCCAACCCGCGTTCTATAAACATCCTCATCCTGAACATTCAACTCCTTGAGCTCTTTAACCACTACGTCCTCACCCTCATCCTCATCCTCATCATATACATTCAACTCCTTATTAAACTCATGGAAAGAGGGTAAGCAGAAGGTGTTGACCTTGAAGAAAGAGGGTAAGCAGAAGGTGTTGATCTAATGGTTGTAAGGGATCTTACAGGAGGTCAGTTTGATGCTTAGATTAAAACTGATCTTAATTCTCGTCTTTCTCGTTTCGTAGTGGGATAGTTTCTTGATAATCAGATATCTCATGGAAATAGGTATTTACTTTGGAGAGCCAAGAGGCATAAAGACCAATGAAAATGGGGAAGAAGTTGGATTTAATACCGAGGTTTATGCTGCTCACGAGGTACTCTCATCAAAACCTTGATGCAGATTTTCGTGGACTGTTTGAACTACGAAAAGAGCTCCTTTCTCTTTGTTAAGTACTACAGACAGATGTAATAAAGCATTTCTTATGTTCCTCAGATTGATAGAATTGCTTGTGTTGCCTTTGAAACTGCTAGGAAACGGCGTGGGAAGCTGTGTTCTGTTCACAAAGCTAATGTCTTGGAGGTACAGTTGATAATTACGTTGTCCTCGAACTCTTTTCCTCTCTCGTGTAGAGTATAGCATATTAAAACCGAAGCCAATGCGATTTTCTCTTATGCAGGCCTCAATTTTATGGAGAAAACGAGTAACAGCATTAGCCGCTGAATATCCTGATATTGAGCTGTCACATATGTATGTTGACAATGCCGCAATGCAGCTAGTTCGTGACCCAAAACAGGTACGTGTATTTGCCAAACTAGTCAGCGTTGATAGCGCCTTGATGTGGGAACTGTGTATCTATCCGTGCAATGGTTTTGATCGTTTCTTAATTGCAGTTTGACACCATCGTCACAAACAACATTTTCGGTGATATATTATCCGATGAAGCGTCAATGATCACAGGAAGCATTGGAATGCTTCCATCTGCTAGCCTCAGTGATTCAGTATAATACAAAATAAACTGATTTTTTAGTACTGTATATGCAGCAATATGTTCACATCTAAATAGAATCTTGTCATGTTTAATACAGGGACCTGGACTCTTTGAACCTATACATGGTTCTGCACCTGATATTGCTGGACAGGTCCTAACTCTATTCTTTCAAAACTAATACCAAATCTACTTGTATGCCTAAAATAAAGAGTAAAAACTTGTCTATTCTTTAATTTGCAGGATAAAGCAAACCCGTTAGCAACCATTCTCAGCGCTGCGATGCTTTTAAGATACGGACTTGGAGAAGAAAAGGCAGCTAAGAGAATTGAAGACGCGGTCTTAGTTGCCCTGAACAAAGGGTTTAGAACTGGAGACATTCACTCCGCAGGAACTGTACTTTTCTTGAGCCATTCTCATTATATGTTTTTTCCTTTTTCGATAAGCGTTCTGAGTTGGTGTTGGATAAATGCTAATGTGTTTTGTGTTTTTTGAATGGGTGTGTAAATCAGAAACTGGTGGGCTGCAAGGAGATGGGAGAAGAGGTTCTGAAGTCAGTGGACTCCCATGTTCCAGCTTCTGTTTAAATCATATGTACAACTTTAAAGAGTGTGAATCAATAATCGCCAAGAGATTGTTTCGATTTTCCAAGAATAAGTGTTGTAACTCTTAAGAGTGTCAGTTTCACCAGTGACAATTTCTGTCATGTTAAATTATTAGCGGGACGTATTTGATCACATTTAAACTTTGGCGCTTTTTCTGTAAAATAAAATACCTGGTGGAGTTAAGATGAAAATTATAGTTAGCTGTGTTTTTCTCTGTTGAATCAGCTGTGTTTTTCTCTGTTTCCTCCGAGGACATCGTGGAGGGTTATAAATTGCCTGTAGAGATGTTTTTCAGTAGGACACTAGCTAACTTAAAGTTAAGAAGTGAACATTGTTTTGAATGGTGGCGTGATGATATAGGCGGCTCTCTCTTAACAATGCTTAAAAGTCTTGACATTGACTCGGAGATGATTTTTTGTGCTGAGATTGAGACGTTTCTTCCTTCTTTCCCTGCCCTTGAGGAAATACGAATGGCTAATATGGAGTGGAGAGATGGTAAGTATGTGACAATGTCAAGTGCAAGCCTCCAGAAGCTAAGGATCCACGCCACTGCTTTTGAAGTGTTTGAAAATCCAAAGAGCATTTCTTTTGATACTCCGAATCTGCTTTCCTTAAGCTACATGGATTTAGTTGCAGAGGACTATCCATTAGTTAATATCAACAAATTAGAGAAGAAGCTCGAATCAATTTTATATTAAAAGATGATCGAATCGAGCGAGTGAGAGCGCCAAATAATGATTTGTTTGGGGAAGGCGGAATTAAATTTCTGGATTGTTTTGGCAGTTTATCATTTGATACGCCAAGTCTCGTGTACTTTGAGTATACTGGTTATGTTCACTGTGACTATCCAGTAGTTATTATGAAAAACTTATTAGATGCTCAAATCACCTTCTCATTAACCGATGAGCGAGTCAGGCAAATTAGAGAACCAGACGAGAATAATTGGTACGACAACGAGGCTATTGTTGGAAATAGTAATGTGTGGAAACTCTTTCATGGCCTACAAAATGTTCCAAATCTTTACTTGTCCCATGATACTCTTGAGGTCAGTTTTCTATTTTTCTCTCTTGTCTATTCTTTATTCAGCTGGTCTCGAGGAAATAAAAGTAGAAAACTAGGACGTTGTCTCAATTCTTGGAGCGTATGTTCGGTCTTATTTTTAAGGAACAAGCAAAGGTCTAATTTTAAAAAACATGTAATTCCAATATTTCTTGTTTTCAGGTGCTTTCGCTTTGGTGTGAATCGATGCCAGTTTTCAACAACCTCAAATCGTTAACTATTAAAAGTAACAAGGATCGAGGATGACAAGCAATGACGGTTCTTCTAAGGAACTGTCCTCACTTAGAAACTCTAGTTATTGGGGTATGAAAACAACTCATTTGCCAAACATTGTACAAAGATAGAGCTCATACTTTATACTCTGAATCTATTATTCTCTTCTTCTTTTTTATACTTTCAAGGTCTCGTGCACGATGTGACAGATAAATGCGGGGATGTTTGCGAGTGCATTATTCGGGAGGACAAAGGCATGTCACTCGCATCTTCCCAGTAAAAATGTTGAAGATTCAAGGGTTTCGAGGACAGGCCCGGTTCTGGCCCTGTGCCCTGTGCAAGCGCACAGGCCCCACCGTGGGGTTCAAATTTTCAGCTGAAATTTTTTGTAAAAAATGTCCTAAATTTTTAAATTACTTGTAAAAAAGACCTTAAATTTTATAAAACTTATAGAATATGCCCTATAGTTTTGCAAAAAAATTTTTTTTGCACAAGACCCATATTTGATTTGAGCCGACCTATTTCGAGGAACAATTAAAGAGATGCACATGATAAAGCATTTCTTGGAAAACTTTCCGTGTTTGAAGGAGATGGAGATCCATATTGAAGAGAATGATCCTACACAGCTCACAAACCGTGAAATATCTAAACTTATCTTGGAGATGTTTGAACTTCACAAGAAGTTATGGAGTTGCAATGTCCAGCTCCTGGTGAGTGGTTACTTAGATAAGAAGTGGACTGCTCAAAGGAATTTGATTTTTTTAATTTTTTGTTGAATTGGCTTCAAAACCATCTAAAACTAAACCGCCATGCCCTGGCCACTTTTTTTTTTTTTTTTTTTGGGGTCACATCGTTGAAGCTTTTTATATGGTACTCTTTTGAAAATTGATGTTCTTCATGAGAATGCGCTTAAGACTCTGATTATTGATTCAGTTTGACTCTGCTATAATCAAACTCCAAATATTTTGATTGTTATGATATTTGCTTTGAGGTCTTGAAACATTTTTCGTTTCATTCCACACCAAAACGTTCCGTTAATTTTAATTTTAAGTCAGCTCAAAGTCTTTCAATCCTGGTTTACAAGAACCGGTTTAAATAGAACCAACATTCAACAACACTCCGGTTTGCCTCGGCGCCTGGATCTTCTTCACTGATTGATTGGTCACTGCAGCGGTGAATTCGGTTTATGTCATGATTACCGGTGGAATTTGGTTTAAACAACCGGTCCAATCACTTTCACTAACAAAATCCACTTTCACTCTTCACTGGACGCACTTGAGTGAGATTTTGCCCTAATTTGACTCTGAAAGTGTTGGATTTGTCCTCTCTCACTCTGTATTCCAAAAGGTAGGTGACGAAGTTACCTCTTCTGCTTCTTACTTTCAGTTCAAAGTTTTCTTACAACCTTTCTCCTTACATGGATTCGTATTATGCTTTTGTTAACTGGATACTAAAATGTTTGGTTTTGGTGATGGTTCATGTTCGAATTGCTTAAAAAGATTTGTCTAAATAATTAATTTAGCTTTGTTTTTTGTTCATGCAGAGAAGATGGATAGGATCAGCAATCTACAGGACGAGCTTCTCTGTCATGTCTTGTCCTTTCTTACGACAAAGGAGGCTGCTTTGACTTCGGTTCTTGCTAAGAGGTGGCGTGATCTGTTTGCATTTGTTCCTAATCTTGAGCTCAATGATTCTGTCTTTTTGCATCAAGAAGAGGGTAAACGAGAAAGGGACGGAGTTCTTCAGAGCTTCATGGATTTTGCGGATAGGGTTTTAGCATTGCAGGGTGATTCTCCCATTAATAAATTAACCCTGAATGTTGCAAGTGGTGTTGATTCTGATCGTGTGAATCGATGGATACGTAATGTGCTGCAGCGCGGTGTTTCGAACCTTCATCTTTTCATTGGTTTTGGATATAAATATCAACTACCTCCTGAGATTTTCGTCAGTAAGACACTAGTTGAGCTGAGTGTAGTATGTCTATCTGATCTTGATTGGAAAATTCTTGGTGTTTCCTTACCGATGCTTAAAGATCTCAGGCTTGGCTCAATTGGGTTTTGTGTTGATCAGTTCGAAATGCTTCTTCCTGCTTGCCCTGCGTTAGAGACATTACTCTTGAATCGTATTAAGTGGATGAATTCCAGTGTGGCCGTCTCAAGTGCAAGCCTCGAGTACCTATCTATTCGTTCTCACTTGTTAAATCCAAAGAGCATTTCTTTTGATACATGTTGAACTCGGGTCGAGATCGACACTAACTTTGTAATAGGTTCGGGGATTCTTTGATAAATGGAAAGAGGAAGATTTGATGAGAATGTAAGAACCCGCTCGGGTGAACAGTAATCGAATGGGAGGTTTGGATTTTAGGGGGATTAATTGTACTAGGCAAAGAATAATGTGTTTCTAGTAAAAAGTGTAATGTATTTCACCTTAATTGTACACAAACGATGATACAACTATATATAGTATATTGGGATTAGAGCTTTTGATACATATGGTTACATTCTAACCATATGCTCATAAAGTAACCCTCAACAAGCATAAAATAACTATACTCATTTAATGAAATGGTGAGTTGGGCCTTCTTGCTTGATGGGCTGTGAGCAAGATTTAGCCCAAGGCAAATCTAGGGTGTAATACTCCGAGCCTTGCTCACTTTGATTATTCTCATCTTGTTGCGGAGGACTATCCAAAGGTTAACTTGACTAACTTAATTACGGCTAAACTTAACCTTATGGTAAGTGAAGATCAAATCAAGCGAATAAGAGCGCCAAACATTGACTTGTTAGAAGATGATGAGGATGATGTTTTTCTCCGATTCAGTAATGTATGGAAGCTCATTAGTGGCATAAGAAATGTTCGGCTACTTACCTTATCTGCTAATACTCTCGAGGTCAGTGTCTATTTTGATCCATTGAGATTCAAGGGTGAAGGTCGTTACTATTGAAGGCCGTCTGGATGTTCTAAGTCCTTTGGGTTCAAATAGGAAACAAAGACTGAAGCAAGTAATGTATAGTTGTGTTTTTTTCTCTTGTTTCAGGTGCTTTGTCTGTGCTGTGAATTAATGCCGGTGTTCAACAACCTCAAACTCTTACGTATAAGGAGTTCTGAGAATCGAGGATGGCAAGCAATGCCGGTTCTCTTAAAAAAATGTCCAAATTTAGAACTTCTAGTCTTCGATGTATGAACACAATTCATTTGGTCAATCATTAACAAAGACAATGGTCATTCTTTGAAGTCCCTGATTGTCTCCTTTCTGGCTGCAGGGTCTCTTACACCATGTGACAGATAAATGTGGAGATGCTTGTGACTGCGTTTCTCGGGAGGACAAAGGTCGTTCGCTCACATCTTGTCGGGTAAAGAAGTTACATATTAAAGGGTTTCGAGGAACATTGAGAGAGTTAGGTGTAAGTAATGTGAATAATCTATATCATTTAATCAGTGATTGATACAAAGGTATTTATACAGAATAGAGGAAGGATCTACCCTAATCTACTTAAGGAATATACTTAAAACAAAGAGATACGGGATCTGTACAATTAAACTAGAAAGATTATGATATCGTCTTTACACGCCCCCTCAAGATAAAGGGGCTTGAGCCACGCCAATCTTGGTACGTAAGTCCAGGAAATGAGCGCGAGATAACGGCTTCGTGAGAGCATCCGCTAGTTGGTCTCTTGTATGAACATGAGTTACACTTAGAGCACCGTTTTGTATGTGTCCTCGAACGAAATGGTAGTCCAAAGCTATGTGTTTCATTTTTGAATGAAAGACGGGATTAGCACAAAGAAATGTGGCACCTACATTGTCACATTGAACCACTGGTGGACTCGGAAGGATGATACCAAGCTCGGTTAGAACATTTGATATCCATTGAATTTCGGCAACAGTATTTGCTACGGCTCTATATTCGGCTTCGGTGGACGATCGCGCAACTCCTTTTTGTTTCTTTGCACTCTATGAGATAGGATGGTTGCCTAGATAAACGATATACGCATTGGTAGAGACATAGTCATCCGAGTCTCCGGCCCAGTCCGCGTCTGAGTAGGCGTGAAGTCTGAGTTTGTTGGTGGCGGAGTAGAAGACGCCATGAGTCGGTGTGCCTGCAAGGTACCGAAGAATCCGCTTAGCAGCTTTCCAATGTTCATCGGTTGGTCGGTGCATGAACTGTGAGAGTCGGTTAACGGCATATGCAATGTCTAGTCTTGTGAAAGCCAAGTATTGAAGGCTGCCTACTAGCTTCCGATATAATGTCGCATCCGATAGACTTGTGCCTGAGTTGATGGTGAGTTTCGGGAAAGTGGCCATTGGAGTTGATATTGGTTTGGCGTTTGTCATGTCGTATTTGTGAAGCAAATCTAGGATGTATTTCCGTTGACAGAGATGAAGTCCTTTAGATGTACGGTATGCTTCAAGGCCGAGGAAGTAGTGTAGATCTTCGGGGTCTTTAACACTGAACCTGTCCGCTAATAGTTCGAGAATCCGATTGATTCCGGATGCACTGCTGCCCGTGACTAGAATATCGTCAACATATACCAGGAGGTAGACGAATTGGTTTCCTGTGCGGAGTGTGAAGAGAGACGTGTCGGCCAGAGAGTTTGTGAACCCGAGGCTGAGTAGGAAATTGCGTAGTTCAATGTACCATGCGCGAGGTGCCTGTTTGAGTCCGTAAATGGCCTTGTGAAGACGGCACACATGAGTTGGATGGTCCTTGTCGACAAAACCAGGGGGTTGTTCCATGTAGACTTCTTCTGTTAGAGTTCCTTGGAGAAAGGCATTGTTGACATCAAGTTGTTGAATTCTCCAATTGTTACTTACAGCAATGTCGAGCATAAGGCGGAGAGTAGTGGCTTTGATGACAGGACTGAATGTCTCGTTGTAATCATAGCCCAATTTTTGATTGAATCCTTTGGCAACTAGGCGAGCTTTGCATCGGTGATGAATTCCTGTTGATAGAAACTTGTTTTTGAACAGCCACTTGCAACCTATAATGTTGTAGTGGGGTTGTCGTGGGACAAGAGCATACGACTGGTTACGAGCAAAGGCTGTCATTTCATCGGAGACCGCAGCTCGCCAGTTTTGGTCTTTGAGGGCTTGATTGATGGTGTGAGGTTCTGCTGGTATATCACGAGAGAGAGCAGCCGAGTAGTTGTATTTTGGGTTTGGTTTGGTGATGTCATTTTTGCGACGTGTGGTCATGGGGTGGTTGTTTATGGTGGCGGGATGAGGATTTTGAGGAGGCTGAGGTTGAGTTACGGCGGTAGTGACAGGGTCTGTGTTTGGAGGAGAAGGTAAACGAGTTGGGCTTTGAGGTTGGGCCTGAGAAGATGATGTGTTTGACGGTGGATTTGAGGTTTGAGGAGAGGGAGTTGTATTTGGCTGGGCCTCAGGTCCAGGCCCATGTGTACTTTGAGCAGTGGGCTCGGTGGTAGAATGAGAGGGAGAAGGAGATTGAGGTTGAGATGTGCGTACCTGAGGGGATGTTGGTGGCGACGGCGAGGCAGTTGGAGACGATGATGAAGAGTGAAGGACTGAACTCGAGGACGCCGTTGTGGTGTGTTGTACGAGTGACGGCGAGGGAGATTCTGGTGGGATTGAATTTTGGGGTGTTGTGTTTGGGACATGGATAATGGTTACGGGTGGTGAGGTGAGAAATGGAGAGTTTGGCGTAGCAGAGGGAGGATTGATTGGTGTTGAATCTTTGAAGGGGAATGAGGCTTCATCGAATTTCACATGTCTCGAAACATAGATTCGTCTTGTGATTGGATCGAGACATATATAGGCACTTTGGGTTGGGGAGTAGCCTAAGAATGTACACGGTGTGGAGCGGTTCTCAAGTTTATGGTTGGCATAGGGTCTGAGCCAAGGGAAGCAGAGGCATCCGAATACCCGAAGTTTGTTGTAGTTGGGTTTCGCTTGAAAAAGCTTGTGATAGGGAGAATCCATGTTTAACACGGGTGTGGGCAGCCGATTAATAAGATATACGGCTGTTGAAAAGGCATAGGACCAGTACTTTTTCGAGATGCCGGAATGTGTGAGCATGGTTAAACCAGTTTCGACTATATGACGGTGTTTGCGCTCAGACACACCATTGTGCTCTGGTGTGTGAGGAGGAGACGTCAAGTGCGAGATGCCAGACTGAGCGAGAAACGACCGTAGAGCAATAAACTCACCACCATTATCCGAGAACAGCGTACCAATCTTGGTATTAAACCGGTTTTCTACAAGAGCTGTGAACTTGATAAACGTTTCTCTTACTTGGGATTTAAGTTGAAGTGGGTAAATCCATGTATATCGGCTGTAATGGTCTACAAGAACCAGATAATATTTGTATCCATCGATGGAACTTATTGGGGAGCTCCAAAGATCAGAAAAAATAATTTCAAGAGGGCGAGTAGAGGTAAGAGAAGTTTGTGAAAAAGGTAGTTTATGGGATTTATTAATCGCACAGTCTGAGCAAATGCAGGGTACAGATTGTGAGCAAGGTAAATGAAAAGAAGAGACAATGTTCTTAAGAATAGAAAACGATGGGTGACCAAGACGATTGTGCCAGTCTACGGTGGTTGGCTTCGGGGTTGTGGTAGCAAAGAAAGATTTTAGGGTAGTTGGGGAGACTGGCCACTCGTACAACTCATCCTTGGTCTTGCCTTGGATTAACGGGGTTCCCGAGTTCAGATCCTTCACCTGAAAGTGGGCAGGGAAAAATTCAACAGAAACATTGTTATTGTTGCATAACCGGTATATCGAGATTAGATTTCTTTGTATATTAGGAACACAAAGTACTCTATTGAGATTTAAAATCCGGTATTTAGAAGGGAAAGAGATGGAACCCATATGTGTGATGTTGAGTCCCGAGCCATCTCCAATGAGAACCGAGTCTTGACCAGTATAAGGGTTGGCACTCGAGAGGTTGTGTAGGTCACTAGTCATGTGGTGGGTAGCTCCACTATCCATTAGCCAAGAATTTGATGGAGTGGGCGATGCTAGTGCGACATTTGCACAAGGTTGCCACGGACGGAAGGGTGAGGAGACAGAGTTGTATTGGGAGCCCGCAGTTTGGTGAGATTGATCGAAGCGCTGAGTGCAACGACGAGCACTGTGGCCAAAGACGCTGCAAATTTGGCAGCGGCCTTGATAGCCTTTGGAGTTGTTCCGGTTGTCATACTTGTTAGAGTATGTGTGAGGCTGCGGTGGAGACTGTGTTTGGTAGTTGTTGTGTTGGTATGATTGGTTGGACTTCTGGTTTTGTTTGCCATTGTAGGGACGGTTTCGAGCAGTGGCAGGATTTGCGGTTATTGGAGCTCCGGTTGAGATGATGGATGCAGACGCAAGAAGTCTAGCTTCTTTGGTAAGAAGCCGTTCATGGAGTTCAACAATTGTTGGTGGTGTGTCGCGATTCTCGATTTGATCGACCACTGGTTTATACTCCTCCGTTAAACCAACAAGAATGTTGTCGATTTGGTCTTCATGACTTACGGGTTGACCGAGAACAGCAAGTTGATCGAAGCGGGTGACAAGGCCTTGAATATACTCATCAACGGTTTTGGATCCTTGTTTGTATTCTTTCAACTGTTGTTTGAGTTGAAGAACGTGACCTCTGCTTGGCTTAGCATACGTGGAGGACATGGTTTTCCATAGTTCATAGGCTGTGGTTGTGTTGGTGACAAGAGGTTGAATGGTTGGTGAGAGAGTTCCGATGAGAGCACTGTAGATGAGCTTGTCTTGTCTCTTCCATTTTGTGAATGCAGGATTGGGGCCAACGACAGCATTGGTTGTGATTGTTGCCGCCGGTGGTTGAGTGGTACCATCAATGTGTCCTGCGAGCTCATAGCCGTCAAGAAGGGCATGAACCTGGATTCGCCATGTGAGGTAATTTGTTGAAGTCAACTTGATGATGTTTGTCATGTTGAGATTGAGAACTGTTGTGGTGGTGTCTACGACTTCAGCGTTGGCAGCCATTGTTACAGAGTCGAGAAAGAGAGATCGAGAAGGGGGGGAGGAGGCGGCTGGAAAAAAATTTGGAGAATTTTTAGGGTATCGATTAGTGCTCTGATACCATGTAAGTAATGTGAATAATCTATATCATTTAATCAGTGATTGATACAAAGGTATTTATACAGAACAGAGGAAGGATCTACCCTAATCTACTTAAGGAATATACTTAAAACAAAGAGATACGGGATCTGTACAATTAAACTAGAAAGATTATGATATCGTCTTTACATTAGGGATGATAAAACATTTCCTTGTCTCATTTCCGTGTTTGGAGGTGATGCGAATAAATGCTGAAAAGAAGGGCCCTACACAGTTGGAAATCCCTGGAATGTTTAAATTTGTCGAAGAGATGCTAAACCGCTATGATGAGTTATCGAGTTGTGATGTGAAGTTGGTGATGCCCAGTGATGCCTTGTATAAGAAATGGACTGCACATTGAAAGAAAGAAGTCAAAACTTGCTTATTGGTTTTGGTCCAACTGTCCATGTGATTCTTGTTTAGAAGAAGCTTAAAAAATGATCTAGTCTCTTGTTTTTTGTTTGATAAGTTTGCACTCTTGTAAATACTATTTAGAGTCTTGCCGAAACTGAACTTCTTCCTCTCTCTAATCCTTAGAGCAGCATCATTATGTTGAATTTAGTACTTTTAATCACATTAAACTTTCATTTCCACTAAAGGGCACTAACCAATTGAAGCAAAAAAAAAAAAAAAAACGTGAATCATGTTTACTGAATTAAACCGTTGGTTCGTAAAGAAGCAACATTCACGCTCTGTTTTGATTCTTCCGCAATTCAAGTTTCATTCTCTGTTTGTCTTACTCTCAAAAGTGGATGTTTTGAGCTTCTCCGAGATGCAATTGCATGTCTTGCCGCAGAACTGAAAGCCTGGGGCTTTGCTTCTTATTCTTATCTTCGCTTTTAGGGCCAATCTCGTCTCACTAAAACCCTAATTGCTTTGGGTAGTTCGCGAGGTAAATCCTCAACTTTACTCATCTCTTGCTTCTCTTGATTCTTTTCTCTTTTGGGGGTTTCTTAGTTCAAAGTTTTCTTTGGGTAGATTCCGATTTGCTGAGTTATCTCTGTTCCCATTTCTCTTTATCTCCTCTAGTACTGAGCAAAGTTGTTAAATTTCACTTTAGCTTATTGATACATACGTAATGCCCACCACATGCTCGATTATTTACCTTATTGTCAAACTTTACCATCAAGCAGGCTGCTTTGACTTGTATTCACTGAAATCCCTAAAATTGGGTCTTGTATTAAGTATTTGTAACGAGGTACAACACCTCTTATGCTGCTACTGATTCTACTCTCTGTTGGGGTATTTCTTAGCTCAACATTTCTTTTGGTTTGAATTTTATGTTTCAATCAGATATTTTTACCAGTTTAGCATATACTTGCCTACGTGTTTCTTTCCACTTGCTCGATTTTATACCTGAATTTGCGATTAAACATTTTCTATGTTTGTAGAACTTTCACACAGAAAATGCTTGGTAATCATGTACACCTCTGATGTTCTCTTAAAAGCTTTGAGATTTGTCTACTTAATATTACCTCCTCTTTGTGTGCAGAGAGGATGGATCGTGTTAGCAATCTACCAGACGAGCTTCTTGTTCATGTTTTATCCTTTCTTACGACAAAGGAGGCTGCTTTGACTTCGGTTCTCTCCAAGAGGTGGCGCAATCTGCTTGCGTTAGTCCCTTATCTCGATCTCGATGACTGTGTCTTTCTGCATCCCGAAGAGGGTAAAGAAGATCGGCCAGAAATTATTCAAAGCTTTATGGATTTTGTGGATGGAATATTGGCATTACAAGGTGATTCTCCCATTAAGAAATTCTCCATCAAGTGTCTAACTGCGCTTGATTCAGTTCGTGTGGATAATTGGATCAGTAATGTGTTGGCCCGTGGTGTTTCAGAACTCGATCTAGCCATTATTTTGGATGTAGATGGAGAGGAGGATGATCATATCTATCAGCTGTCTCCAAAATGTTTTGAGAGCAGCACACTAGTAAACCTGAAAATAGACTGTGGAATCGAAATTGGTTGGGAGGCTGGGAGCATTTTCTTACCGGTGCTTAAAACTCTCACTCTTGACTCACCTCGGGTTACTAGGTTTGAGATTTGGCTTCATGCTTTGCCTGCGCTTGAGGAATTAGTCCTGAAGGATGTACTCTGGCAAGATGAAGATGTAAAGGTATCAAATGCAAGCGTCAAGACCCTAACAATACATAACAATGATTGTTTAAGGAGTTTATCATTCGATACACCAAATCTTGTTTACTTTAAGTACTATGGTTATGTTGCGCCGGACTATCCCGTAGTTAATATGAAAAACGTATTCGATGCTCAAATCATCTTCTCATTAACTGAAGAGCAACTTCGATGACCTAGAGAACCAGATGATGATAATGATTGGTTTGACGACGAAGATGCTCAAGGACATAGTAACGTGTGGAAACTCTTTCATGGCCTACGAAATGTTCCGGATCTTTTCTTGTCTCCTGATACCCTCGAGGTCAGTTTTCTATTTCCTCTCTTGTAACATTTGTTATTCAGCTGGTCTCGATGAAGCTAAAGAATAAAAACATTTTTATGGTCATCTCATGGAGCATAGTGGTCATGTTTGTTCAGTCGCATTTTTAACGAACAAGCGAAGGTCTAGTTCTGAAACATGTAACTAAAAAAATGTCTTGTTTTCAGGTGCTTTCTCTATGTTGTGAATCAATGCCGGTGTTCAACAACCTGAAAATGTTGGGTATTAGGAGTGACAAGGATCGAGGATGGCAAGCAATGCCAGTTCTTCTAAGGAACTGTCCACATTTAGAAACTCTAGTCATTGAGGTATTTAAACTACTCATATGCCAAACATTTACAAATATGGAGTTCATACTTTGAATTTCTTACTGTTTCATGTATGATTTTAGGGTCTCATGCACCATGTAACCGATAAATGCGGTGATGCTTGTGACTGCATTCGTCGGGAGGAGAAAGGCATGTCACTCGCATCTTGCCCAGTAAAAATGTTAAGAATTCATGGGTTCCGAGGAACAATGAAAGAGATGCACATGATAAAGCATTTCTTGGAAAATTTTCCGTGTTTGAAAGAAATGGATGTTTTTATTGAAGAGGATGATCCAACTCAGCTCATAAACCATGAAATTTATGATCTTGTCGTGGAGATGTTTGACCTCTACAACGAGTTATATAGTTGCAGTGTCCTACTCCTGGGATGTGCTTACTTGGATAGGAAGTGGGTTGCAAAATCAAGTCTCTGAAGAAGAAAAGTTACTACTCTTAGTTATCCCAAAGTCCACATGGAAGTGGTTCTTTTGTTTGTTTCCTTCCATTCTCTTTTTGTTTCAGTCATGTACTTTTGATACTCCACTCTTATCTATTTAATTAATTTTCCTATGTTATCACCAATTTACCAGTGGGCTTGTCTACTTGCATCCCGGGTTTGTTAACCGAATTAAACCGGTTCTTCTTAAAGAACATGATCAAATATAACCAACACAGTCAATTTTATCAATTTCGTTTCTTCCTCTGAAAATTGGATGTTTCATCTTCTCCGAGATGCAATTGAGTTTTGTCGAACTGAAAGCCTAAAACTTTCGCTGGGTATTTGCTTTTTCTTCTAATCTTCGCTTCTAGGCCATATACTGAGCAATCTCTTCTCATTCATTGAAACCCCTCAATTTGGGTGTTTGGAACTAGGTAAATACTCAAACTTTTACTGATTCTATTGGCTTTTAAGGATTTCTTAGTTCAAAGGTTTCTTGGGGTAGATTCCTATTTGCTTAGTTAACTGTGTTTCTCTCTGTTCCCATTTCTATTAGTCTCCTCTTGTTGTTAAATTTTACTATAGCTGATTGACACATACGTAATGCCCACCACATGCTCGACTAATTTACCTTATTGTCAAACTTTCCCATCAAGCAGGCTGCTTTGACTTGTATTCTCGTACACAAGAGATGGATCGTGTTAGCTATCTACCAGACGAGATTCTCTGTCAAATCTTGTCATTTCTTCCCACAAAGCAGGCTGCTGTATCTTCGGCTCTCTCAAAGAGATGGGTCAATGTTTGGAAACTTGTTCCTAATCTTGACATTGATGACTCTGTCTTTCTTCATCCGGAAGAAGGCAAAGGGGAAAGGGAAGAAATTCGACAGAGCTTTGTGCATTTCATGGATACAGTACTGGCTATGCAAGGCGATGCTCCGGTTAAGAAATTCTCTCTCAAGTGTATAACCGGTGTTGATGGAGATTGTGTGAATCGTTGGATATGTAATGCGCTGCAGCGTGGTGTTTCGGACCTTGATCTTTTCACTGATTTTTCCGATGATGATGTTCTCGAGGAGGGTTATTTCCTGTCTGAAGAGATGTATGTAAGTAAGACATTAGATAAGTTAAAGTTAAGAAGTGAACGTTGTGTTGATTGGGGGCGTGATGACTTGGGCGACGCTTTTTTACCAATGCTTAAAAGTCTCGACATTGACTCGGAGAGGATTTATTATGGTGAGATTGAGACGTTTCTTCCTTCTTTCCCTGTTCCTGTTCTTGAGGAAATACGAATGGCTAATATGGAGTGGAGAGATAGCAAGTATGTAACTATGTCAAGTGCAAGCCTCAGGAAGCTAAGTATCCACGCCACTGGTTTTGAAGAGTTTGAAAATCCAAAGAGCGTTTCTTTTGATACTCCGAATCTGCTTTCCTTAAGCTACTCTGATTTAGTTGCGGAGGACTATCCATTAGTTAATATGAACAAATTAGAAGAAGCTCGAATCAATATTATATTAAAAGATGATCAAATCGAGCGAGTGAGAGCGCCAAATAATGATTTGTCAGAGGAAGGCGAGGATGATGTTGTTCTCAGATTTGGCAATGTGGTGAAGCTCATGAATGGCATACAAAATGTTCAGAGACTTTCCTTATTGGCTGATACTGTCGAGGTCAGTTTTCAATATTGTTCTTTCTGGTCTAGTTGTTAAATGTCTTGTTACAAAATGTGTAGTTGGGGTTTTCAGGTGCTTTCTCTATGCAGTGAAACGATGCCGGTGTTCAACAACCTCAAAACGTTATCTATAACGAGTGAAGAGGGTCGAGGATGGCAAGCAGTGCCAGTTATTCTAATGAATTGTCCACATTTAGAAAGTATGATCATTGAGGTTGGACTATATCATATGAAAACAAAAATTTGTTAAATACGCAGTTCATACTTACAATATAACCTTATTGTTTCTTTTATGCTTTCAGGGTCTAGTGCACCATGTGACAGATAAGTGCGGGGATGCTTGTCCCTGCATTCCTCGGGAGGACAAAGGTCGTTCACTGAAATCTTGTCCGATAAAATTGTTAGAGGTTCGAGGGTTTCGAGCAACGATGAAAGAGATGGGCATAATAAAGCATTTATTGGACTATCTTCCGTGTTTGAAAGAGATGCAAATACATGTTGAAGAGGAAGATCCAACACAGCTCAGAAACCCTGAAGTGTGTGAACTTGTCTTGGAGATGTTTAAACTCTACAGCAAGTTATCGGGCTGCTATGTGCATCTCATGTCCAGTGATTACTTACATAAGAAGTGGCTTGCACAAGGATGTATGTGAAGAAGAAAAGTTGCTCAGTGGATTTTTGCCAAAACTTCCCCTTGGAATTTGAATTTAGTTTAATTTGGCAGCCAAACAAATCATGTCACAGATAAATGCGGGGATGCTTGTCCCTGCATTCCTCGGGAGGACAAAGGTCGTTCACTGAAATCTAGTCCAGTAAAACTGTTGGAGATCCAAGGGTTTCGAGCAACGATGAAAGAGATGCAGATAATAAAGCATTTCTTGGACTATTTTCCGTGTTTGAAGGAGATGAAGGTATATATTGAAGAGCATGATCCTACACAGCTCAAAAACCGTGAAGTGTCTAAACTTATCTTGGAGATGTTTAAACTCTACAACGAGCTATCGAGTTGTAATGTGCAGCTCCTGGTGAGTGATTACTTGGATAAGAAGTGGACTGCACAAGGAAGAACATAAGCTTGCTCATGATTTTTGCCAAAACTCCTCCCTTCCCCTCTGCTCTTTCGCTGGGTATTTGCTTTTCTCGATTAAGCTCTTGGTTGGTCCGTTCGAGCTAGAGCTGTCAGATGGGTCAACCCAACCCATTTGACCCAACCCGCCATGGATTCATTTCTTTTTTTGCTCACGGTGGGCTGGCCCATGAGACCCGCGGGTCAATACTTATAAACCCAAACCCAACCCTCTAAATACCATGGGTTTTTTGGACGGCCCATGGGTTTTAATATTTGCTATAAAATAAAAATAAAAATTAGTTTATTTAAAGAAAAAATATGAACAAATTCCAATAAATTCAAAAAAAACATAGAAAAATAAAAATTGGACATTATAAATTTATAATGTATAACTGAAAAACCAAATGAAAAACTGAAATAAAAAATAATACTAAAAATGATAAAAGTCTATAATTTGAAAAAACATCTGGCTTATATAATAAGATATATTTTATGATAGAAGTCCATAATGTATATTTTAGATATACATTAGCTTATATAATAATATATATATATATATAAACTTAAAACTATATATAAATATATAATATATATAAAAATTGGTGGGTAATCCATTAACCCGTGGTTTTTTATGGGTTTTACCTGCGAAACCCGTTACCCGTCATGGGTCAACCCATGAGACCCATTTTTTTTTGGGTTTACATTATTGAACCCATATCCATCCCATGGTGGGATGGGTTGGGTCGGACCCGTGGGTTTTGACCCATTCTGACAGCTCTAGTTCGAGCATGATACTGTTATGTAGTTTAATGTCAAGATATATTATTTTGATATTTGCTTTGAGGTATTCTAAATCTTTGTGCTTTTACTTTTACTCAAGTCTCAAAGTGACAAATGTTTTGTTTTTCAAAATAATTTTCTTATGAAGCTTACAAGCTTTGAACATTTTCCGTTCATCCCCTCAAAACGCCCCGTTTCTGTACTCAGCCCAAAGTCTAGCAATCCTGGTTAACAAGAACCGGTTAAAATAGTACCAACATTCACAACACTCCGGTCTTCTTCACGCCGGCGGTGAAATTCAGTTTATGTCATGATTACCGGTTCAGTTTGGTTTTGTAAACCGGTCGAGTCCAAGCCAATTGTGTGATCTAACAAAAGGTACTATTTCTCCTCCTCCCTAGATTTCCTTTGCTGAAATTTTACCCTAATTTGACTCTGAGAGTGAGAACTGAAAGTCTTGGTCTCACTCTGTATTCCAAAAGGTAGATGACGAAGTTACTTCACATCTTCTGCTTCTTACTGATTTCAAGTTCAAAGCTTTACGACCGTTCTCGTATTTTGCTTTGTTAACTGGGTTTTCATGGGTACTAAAATGTTTTTATTTTTTGGCGATAGTTGATGTTCCAATTGTTTTTCTTCAATGCAGAGAAGATGGATAGGATCAGCAATCTACCAGGCGAGGTTCTTTGTCATGTCTTGTCTTTTGTTAAGACAAAGGAGGGTGCTTTGACGTCGGTTCTCTCCAAGAGGTGGCGCAATCTTTTCGCATTTGTCCCTAATCTTAATCTCTGTGACTCTACCTTTCTGCATCCTGAAGATGGTAAACGAGAAAGGGACGGTGTTCCTCAGAGCTTCATGGATTTTGCGGATAGGGTTTTGGCATTGCAGGGTGATTCTCCCATCAAGAAATTAACCCTAGATGTTAGAAGGGGTGTTGATTCAGATCGTGTGAATCGTTGGATACGTAATGTCCTGCAGCGCGGTGTTTCGAACCTTGATCTTTTCATTGGTTTAGGAGCTGCATATCGGCTACCTCCTGAGACTTTTGTCAGTAGGACACTAGTGAAGCTGGCAGTATCCCATAGATTTTATCTTGATTGGCATGTTCTGGGTGTTTCCTTACCGAAGCTTAAAGAACTCTTGCTTACCTCAGTTTGGTTTTGTGTTGATCAGTTTGAGATGCTTCTTCCTGCTTGCCCTGCGTTAGAGACATTGTTCCTGATGTATACAAAGTGGAGGAATTCCAATGTCACCGTGTCAAGTGCAAGCCTCAAAAAGCTAGTTATTTTTTCTAATGATAGTCCTCGACTTTTTTTAAATCCAAAGAGCATCTCATTTGATACTCCAAGTTTGGTTTACATTCGATATCAAGATTTTGTTGCGGAGGACTATCCAAAAGTTAACTTGACAAACGTAGTTGGGGCTGGAATCAACCTTAAACTAACTGAAGATCAGATCGAGCGGGCAAGAGTGCCAAACATTGACGGGTTAGGGGATGATGAGAATAATGTATTTCTCCGATTTGGTAATGTATGGAAGCTCATTAGTGGCATAAGAAATGTTCGGTTACTTACCTTATCTGCTAATACTCTCGAGGTCAGTGTCTATTTAAATCTCTCTTGTATTTTCTTGTTGGCCTCAAGGGGAGTAAAAGAAATCAGTCATCCTCGTCTTAAACCATTGAGATTCGAGGTCCTGTTATGTCGATTGTAAATTTCTTATGCTAAGTCCTGGTACTGTTTTAGTTACAATAGAAGGTCGTCTGAATGTTCTCTTGGTTACAAATAGGAAACAAACATTGATATGTGGATTTTGGAACAAAGACTGCAGCAAAGTAATGTACTGGTTTTTTTGTTTTCTCTTGTTTTAGGTGCTTTCTCTATGCCGAGAATCAATGCCGGTGTTCAACTACCTTAAAAAATTACGTACCTCGAGTTCGGAGAATCGAGGATGGCAAGCAATGCCGGTTCTCATAAAAAACTGTCCACATTTAGAAGTTCTATTCTTCAATGTATGGACACAACTCATGTATCAAACATTAACAAAGACATCGGTTATTATTTGAAGTCCCTGATAGTCTCCTTTCTGGTTTCAGGGTCTCTTACACCATGTGACGGATAAATGCGGGGATGCTTGTGACTGCGTTTCTTCGGAGGACAAAGGTCGTTCGCTCACATCTTGTCCGGTGAAAAATATACGTATTAGTGGGTTTCGAGGAACATCAAGAGAGTTAGGGATGATAAAGCATTTCCTAGTCTCATTTCCGTGTTTGGAGAAAATGCGAATATATGTTGAAGAGAAAGGCCCTACAGATTTCGAAATCCCTGGAGTGTTTAAACTTGTCGAGGAAAAACTAGACCTCTACGATGAGTTATGGGGTTGTGCTGTCAAGTTGATGATGCCTAGTGATGCCTTGTATAAGAAATGGACTGCACAGTGAAACAAGTCTTCAAGGAAGAGAAACTTGCTCATGGAGTCATGGGTTTGGTCCAAGTCTTCAAGAAATGGACTGCACAGTGAAACAAATCTTCAACTCTTATCTCTCTCTCCCTTTAAATATATAGAGTCTTGGCTTATTACTCTTAATGGAAACTGAACTTCTTCATCTCCATGTGTTACATTTGCAAGCGCTTTTAGAGAATCCTTATTATCAGATTCCATATTTTGTACAACTAGGCTTTATGGTTACCAATATTCACTGCACATTATAAAGAATCCTTGATAGTCTGCAAAAATATATACATCACATTAAACTTTGATTCCACAACCCTATCAGAAAATGTTGTAAAAAATCGAGGAATTATGTTGAAGCACTTGAGCCAGGTTTGTTTACAGAATTAAACCGTTGGTTCGTAAAAAACCAAGATTCACTCTCCGCCTCCGCAATTCGTTATTAAACCCTCGATTTTTCCTCTCTGTTTCATCTTCCCCGAGATGCAATTGCATGTCTTGTCGAACTGAAAGCTTGAGACTTTTCCCTCTACCTTTCGCTGGGTATTTGGTTTTTCGTCTTATCTAGGACTGTAAACAGTACTAATCAATCTCTTCTCACTCGCCTCATTCACTGAAACCCCTAAATTTGGGTGCTGGAGTTTAAAACGAGGTAAATTCTGGAGCTTTCGAATCTCCTCTGATTCTATTCTCTTTTTGGGATTTCTTAGTTCAAAGTTTCCTTTGGTTGGATTCCTATTTGCGTAGTTAATTGTGAGTGAAGTTGTTAAATTTCATGTTTGAAGCATTTGTTTTAAGTTAGCTTATTGACACATACGTAATGCCCACCACATGCTCGACTAATTTACCTTATTGTCAATCTTTCACATCAAGCAGGCTGCTTTGACTTGTATTTTAACTTTTGAATGGTCAACTGTGTTTTAATCTGAACACATTTCTCTTCCTTCCTCTTTTAGGGAGTGAAGTTGTCAAATTCATGTTTGATTCAAACTTTGATTCTCCTCTTGTAGTGAGTGAAGTTGTAAAATTTCATGTTTGATTCAAACTTTTATACTTGTGCACAGGAGATGGATTGTGTTAGCAGTTTACCAGACGAGCTTCTTTGTCATATCTTGTCTTTCCTTCCCACAAAGCAGGCTGCTGTATCTTCGGCTCTCTCAAAGAGATGGCTCAATCTGTGGAAACTTGTTCCTAATCTTGACATTGATGACTCTGTTTTTCTTCATCCTGAAGAAGGTAAAGGTGAAAGGGAAGAAATTCGACAGAGTTTCGTGGATTTCGTGGACAGAGAATTGGCTTTGCAGGGCGATTCTCCAGTAGAGAAATTCTCTCTCAAGTGTATAAACGGTGTTCATCCAGATTGTGTGAATCGTTGGATATGTAATGTGATAGGGCATGGTGTTTCGGATCTTGATCTTTTCACTGATTTTTCCGACGAGGATGTCTACGGAGGTTATCCTGTAGAGATGTTAAACAGTAGGACACTAGTTAAGCTAAAGTTAAGAAGTGAACATTGTGTTGAATGGTTGTGTGATGATATAGGCGGCTCTCTCTTAACAATGCTTAAAAGTCTTTATATTGACTCGGACTTGATCTTTTGCGGTGAGATTGAGACGTTTATTCCTTCTTTCCCTGCGCTTGAGGAATTGAGAATGGCTAATATGGAGTGGGAAGAGTTTAATATAACTCTGTCAAGTCCAAGCCTCAGGAAGCTAACTCTACACGGCACCGGTTGTGAAGGCCTGAAAAAAGTTGTTGAAAATCCAAAAAGCATTTCTTTTGATACTCCGAATCTGCTTTCCTTAAGCTACATGGATTTAATTGCAGAGGACTATCCATTAGTTAATATGGAGAAATTATCTGTGGCTCATATCAACCTTACGCTATTAGAAGAACAAATCGAGCGAATAAGAGTGCCGAGTAGTGATTGGTTAGAGGACGGTGAGGATAATGAGGTTCTCCGATTTGGCAATGTGGTGAAGCTCATGAATGGCATACAAAATGTTCAGACACTTTCTCTACAATCTTGATACGCTCGAGGTCAGTTTTCAACATTGTTCTTTTTGGTCTATTTGTAAAATGTCTAGTTACAAAATGTCTTGTTGGGTTTTTTTCAGGTTCTTTCTCTATGCTGTGAAACGATGCCGGTGTTCAACAACCTCAAATTCTTATGTATTACGAGTGAAGAGGGTCGAGGATGGCAAGCAATGCCAGTTCTTCTAAAGAATTGTCCACATTTAGAAACTATAATCCTTCAGGTAGAACTATAAATCCTGAGACTAGTTGGACAAAACATGTGTTAAAGAGTCAGTTCCGATATACAATAACCTTATTGTCTCCTTTATGCTTTCAGGGTCTTTTGCATCATGTCACCGATAAATGCGGTGATGCTTGTCCCTGTGTTGCTCGAGAGGACAAAGGTCGTTCGGTGTCATCTTGTCCGGTAAAATTGTTAGAGATTTAAGGGTTTCGAGCAACGATGAAAGAGATGCACATAATAAAGCATTTCTTGGACTATTTTCCATGTTTGAAAGAGATGAAAGTTTATATCGAAGAGAATGATCCTACACAGCTCAATAACCCTGAAATCGCTGATCTTATCATCGAGATGTTTGAACTCTACAACAATTTATCGAGCTGCAATGTCCAGCTCTTGGTGAGTGATTACTTGGATCAGAAGTGGACTGCTCAAGGAATTTGATTCCGGTTTAATACTGTATTACTGTTTAATTATCTATTTCAGTGATCTTATATTTTGTGAGATTCTTCCTCATTGTCTTTATCTTAACCTCACCATCTTTTGTTGTTTTGAATTTGATTTCTTAACACTAATTTGTTCGATGGGTTTTGATTGGAATTGGTCCTTAAATTGGTATATTTGGTTTGAAACCGGTCTAAACCAAATCAATCCACGGCAAAGAAATTAGAACCAAAACAAAACCAATCCATCAACCTAATTATCTTCCACATGAAAACAGAGGATTGAAGACAGAGCAACTGCAAAATTTCCACGATGCATTTGCCTGGCAGTTGAACTGAAAGATTTCAACTTTCTCCTCTCCCTGTAGCTATTTCTTCAAATCTTCGCTTCCAGGGCACTGAAATTAGCGTTTAATCACTGAAATCCCAAAATTCGGGTATTGAATTAAGCGTCTGTAACGAGGTAGATTCCGAAGTTTACTCTTTCTAGGGTTTCTCTGTTCAAAAGTAATCCCTAAATAGCTTCTACTGATTCTTTTCTCTTTATAGGGTTTCTCTGTTCAGAATTTTCCTTCCACTTGTTAGATTTTGTACCTGAATTTACGATTTACCATTTCGCTGTTTGTAGAAATGTTTGGTAATCATGTACCTCTGATATTCTGATAAAAGTTTGGAGATTTGTATAATTTGATACCTCTTGTTTTGTGTAGAGAAGCTCGAGATTTGTGTCTTATTATACTTTATTCTTCATTTGTGCAGAGGAGATGGATCATTTTAGCAGCCTACCAGAGGAGGTTCTTTGTCATATACTGTCCTTCCTTACGACAAAGGATGCTGCTTTGACATCGGTTCTCTCCAAGAGGTGGCGTAATCTGATTGCATTTGTCCCGTTCTCGATATTGATAACTCCGTGTTTCTGCATCCCGAAGAGGGTAAGCGGGATCGGCCCGAAATTTTAGAGAGCTTCATGGATTTTGTGGATAGAATACTGGCATTGCAGGGTGATTCTCCCATTAAGAAACTCGCCATCAAGTGTCGAACTTCGGTTGATTCAGTTCGTGTGGATAATTTGATAAGTAATGTGTTGGCGCGCGGTGTTTCAGACCTTGATCTAGATATCATTTTGGATAAGGAGGAAGATGATTACTATCACTATAGGTTGTCTCCTAAATGTTTTCAGAGCAACACACTAGTGAAGCTGAAATTAGACTATGGAACTGATCTTTGTTGGGTCGCTGGGAACGTTCTCTTACCCGTGCTTAAAACTCTAGTTCTTGAGGCAGTTCAGCCTAAGAAATTTGAAAATTTTCTCCGTCCTTGGTGCTATAACCACATCGCTCCAGCCACTCCTCTCCAACACC
The DNA here is from genome assembly GCA_963576765.1 of Draba incana. Lineage (NCBI taxonomy): Eukaryota > Viridiplantae > Streptophyta > Magnoliopsida > Brassicales > Brassicaceae > Draba > Draba incana. The sequence continues at coordinate 4,403,857 of OY755216.1, forward strand.
ACTACTACTGCTCAAATCTGGTCTGAACTCATGAATCTCTATGCCAAGCCCAGCCGAGGACATGTGAAACAACTGAGGCAACATATCAAGCAATGGCGTAAGGGCTCTAAATCTGTTGATGAATTTGTGAATGGTCTAAAGATTCGTTTCGATCAACTTGCTTTGCTTGGAACTCCTTTGGGGCATGAAGATCAGCTGGATGCCGTGCTTGAGGGCCTCCCTGAAGACTACAAGGCTGTTGCCGATCAGATCGAAGGCCGCGACACCGCTCCTACGCTCACCGAGATTCATGAGAAACTACTCAACCACGAGGCTAAACTCCAGATTGCTGCTATTGTGTCCAATCATGACAGTCCCGTCACTGCCAATGCTGTTGCCGTTCTCTCTAACAACAACCATCGTGGTAACTATCGTGATGGTTCTCGATCAAACAATAATTACCGTTTTGATCAACGTTGGTCCAGAGGTTCCTCAACTCCTGTTTCTCAAAATTCTTGGCAATCTAATGCTGCCTCAGGCTCGAATGCTTCCCGTGGATACCAAGGTCGCTGTCAAATCTGCGGTATACATGGCCACAGTGCTCGCACTTGTTTTCAACGCATGGCTCCACATCCGTTTACAATTTCTGGACCGAGACCATCTACCTCTCTGTGGCAACCTAGAGCCAATCTCGCCATGCCTTCCTCCGGTTCAAACCCAAATTGGCTTCTTGACAGTGGCGCGACACACCACTTGACTACCGATTTGAACAATCTCGCAATGCATAATCTGTACCAAGGTGGAGAAGAAGTGACGATTGCTGATGGATCTTCAATTCCGATCACGCATACTGGTTTTACATCTCTACCCACAACTACTAAAAATCTCTCCTTATCTAATGTTCTTTATGTTTCTAACCTACACCGTAACCTTCTATCCGTTTACCGCTTGTGTACCACAAATAATGTGTCTGTGAACTTCTTTCCAACCCATTTTCAGGTGATGGATCTCAAGACGGGGGGCCTCTTAATATCCGGGAATGTTAAAGATGAGCAGTACGAGTGGCCGGTATCTCTTCCTCAACCGACCGCCCTTCTCGCCTCACCCACAAAAACGTCTCAAGCTTCATGGCATGCTCGTCTCGGTCATCCGTCACCTCCTACCCTAGCTTCCATATTATCTTCTTTTTCTTTACCATGTCTTGATTCCAAGAAAACACTATCCCCTTGTTCTCATTGTCTTCTTAATAAAAGCCATAAGCAACCTTTTTATTCAAATACTATATCCACAACCCGACCATTACAAGTAATTTATTCCGACGTTTGGACGTCCCCTCTCCTCTCCAAAGATAACTACAAATATTATGTTATTTTTGTTGACCACCACACTCGGTATACTTGGTTTTACCCACTCAAACAAAAGTCACCAGTCAAACCGACATTTCTTGCCTTCCAAGCATTGGTCGAGAATCGTTTTCAAGAGAAGATACAGATACTTTACAGCGACAATGGTGGTGAATATCTTGCTCTCCGACATGATCTCGTCCGGTCCGGCATCTCTCATTACACCACACCGCCACACACGCCTGAACATAACGGCATCTCCGAACGCAAACACCGTCACATCATTGAGACGGGCCTCACTCTTCTCCATCAAGCTGGTGTTCCCAAAGATTATTGGCCATACGCTTTTCAAACTGTCGTGTATCTCATCAACCGCCTTCTTACACCGGTCTTACAAAATGTGTCTCCGTATGAGCGTTTGTTCAAACAACGGCCAAATTATCTCAAACTCAAGATATTTGGCTGCTTATGTTTCCCGTGGCTCCGCCCTTATGCACCTAACAAGCTTCAAGATCGCTCAAGACCGTGTGTCTTTCTGGGATACTCCCTCACTCAAAGCGCATACTTGTGATATCACATTGAATCAAGCCGATTGTATGTCTCTCGCCATGTGGAGTTTGTCGAGAATGTTTTTCCCTTCAAAGCGGCTCAACCACCTCTTCTCCCATTACCTGAGAATGCCACCACTATATCCTCCCCGGAAATCATCAGCCTTGAACCGCCGCCTCTCGTACATGCTTCATCTCCCGCTCCCCCGTCATCAGATTCACACCATCACACTGTTGAGCCTCGCTCATCAGTCCGGTTGGAAACAGGTACACAACACCTTCCCTCCTCTTCCTCTATTCTAGTTTCTCCTCCCAACCATCAACCATTACCACAAACCGACTCCATAAAATCTTTTACTCAACCATCAACCAATTCCATACAGCCTGATACTTTACCAAACCGTCAACAACCAGCACCAAACATGACTCAGACCGAAGAAAACACTACCCAAACCGACCAAATCATAAACCAAAACCAACCTGAACCGCCTCACACTCTTCCTATCCCATCGATTACCTCCCGTACGAAACCACTAAAACCAAAACGTACCACTACCTCCCAACCAGTAAACACACACACCATGAAAACCAGAAAGAAAAATAACATTATCAAACCGGTGAAAAGATTAACCTACTCCGCTGCAGTCACCAAAGCGAAAACCGGTATCCCTCCATATGTCCTTGCCATCCCCAAAACCATAAACCAGGTTATGCGTGATGAGAATTGGCGCCACGCTTGTGATGATGAGATGAACTCACAAATTCGAAACTGCACTTTTGAACTCGTTCCACCGCCGCCTCATCATCAGGTTATTGCTACTAAATGGATTTTCACACTGAAATTCCATCCCGATGGTACTTTCAACCGCTATAAAGCTAGACTCGTTGCTCGTGGTTTTAACCAGCAATATGGCGTGGATTATGCGGAGACGTTTAGTCCCGTTGTAAAATCTATTACGATTCGACTTGTTTTGCAGCTCGCAGTTTCAAACTCGTGGCACATAAAGCAATTGGATGTAAACAATGCTTTCCTACAAGGGACACTTGAGGATGAAGTTTATGTAACACAACCGCCTGGCTATGTTGATCGAGACAAGCCTGATTTTGTTTGGCGATTAAAGAAAGCATTGTACGGCTTAAAGCAAGCTCCCCGGGCTTGGTACACAGAGTTGAAGCGGTCACTTTTTGTTTTTGGATTCACCAATTCTGCAGCAGACACATCGGTGTTTATCTATCAACACGCGGGTCATGTCCTTTACGTCTTGGTATACGTCGATGATATTATCGTCACCGGCAACAATGGCGCAATTATCTCTTCTTTTCTTCAAGCTCTTGCTGCTCGGTTTTCTCTTAAAGAACCCACCGACCTGACATATTTCCTTGGCATTGAAGCCACGCGAACTTCACAAGGTTTACATCTCATACAGCGCAAGTACGTGATTGATCTTCTCACCAGGCATCAGATGCTAGACACTAAACCGGTGTCAACGCCCATGGCTTCATCACCAAAACTATCACTCCGCGATGGTTCTCCTCTCTCCGATCCATCTGCTTATCGTCGGGTAGTTGGAAGCCTACAATATTTGGCTTCAACACGTCCGGATCTTGCGTTTGCAGTGAATCGTCTCTCGCAGTTTATGCATCAGCCCACAGACGTACATTGGCAAGCGGCTAAACGAGTCTTACGGTATCTCGCGGGTACTATATCCTATGGCATTTTGTTACGTAAAGACTCACCACTTGTCTTACATGCTTTCTCGGATGCCGATTGGGCGGGTGATCCTGATGACTTCCTATATACAAACGCTTATCTTGTATATCTCGGGAGTACACCGATTGCATGGTCATCACGAAAACAGCAAGGAGTAGCTCGTTCCTCCACCGAGGCTGAATATCGAGCGGTCGCAAATACAGTATCCGAGATCCGTTGGGTGTGCTCATTGCACACTGAACTTGGCATTTTCTTTAAGCAGATACCGGTGGTGTATTGTGACAATGTCGGGGCAACCTATCTTTGTGCTAATCTCGTTTTTCATTCTAGAATGAAACATCTTGCCTTGGACTATCACTTCATCCAAGACAATGTTCAAGCCGGAGTGTTGCGAGTCTCTCACCTCTCTACGAAGGATCAACTTGCTGATGCCTTAACGAAACCACTAGCCCGAGCACGGTTCAATGAGCTATTTAACAAGATTGGTGTTACTAAAGTACCTCCATCTTGAGGGGGCGTATTAGAGTAATGTATAGAGAGGGTAGAATAGTCTTTTGTTAATACCTAATGTAGTCTCTAACTCTGTATAAATATGTAATCATTTCATCTAATGAGAAGTTAAGTTGCACTTTATACATCATGCACCATGTGACCGATAAATGCGGAGATGCTTGTGACTGCATTCCTCGGGAGGAGAAAGGCATGTCACTCGCATCTTGTCCAGTAAAAATGTTAGAGATTCAAGGGTTTCGGGGAACGATGAAAGAGATGAACACGATAAAGCATTTCTTGGATTATTTTCCGTGTTTGAAGGATATGGAGATCTTTATTGAAGAGGATGATCCAACACAGCTCAAAAACCCTGAAATTGCTGATCTTGTTGTGGAGATGATTGAAATGTACAACGAGCTATCTAGTTGTAATGTCCAGCTCCTGATGAGTGATTACTTGGATAAGAAGTGGACTGAACAAGGAAGTCTCTAAAGAACAAAACTTTCGCCAAAGCTCTTCATGGAATATGACTTCGGTTCTTTTGTTTATTTGGTTTAACCAAACCAATCGCAAAACCATACATTTAATTTCTTTCCATTCTCTTTTTTTTTTCCGATTGTTTCAGTCATTAACCATCGTTTAAGCTTTAATATGTAGGTTACTTGGTTTTAATTTGCAAAGAAAAGTTTGATTTCATTGCCTATGAACATTTTGTCTTGAGATTGTAATCGTATACAGTACACACATAAACAGGTCAAAGGGTCCACATCAAACCGATTCAAACCAAGAAATCAAAACTTAAACTAAACCGACTTCCTTATTGTTCGATTGTGCCACTGCCACGTCATGTGAAACGACGTTGTTTCAGGCATAACTCTGTTTCATTGGTTATACGGATTGAAAACCGGTCTAAACCAAATCAATTCACGCCAGGAAATTATAACCAAAACAAAACCAATCCATAAACCTAATATTCTTTCACAAGGAAACAGTGAAATTGAAGAGCAAATGCAAAACAGTACAACACTTCGTCTCAGCTTCTGCGATGCATTTGCATGTCAGTTGAACCGAAAGCTTTCAGCTTTAGCCTTTTCTTCATAACTTCGCTTCTCGGGCATTGCAACTAGTGATTAATCACTGAAATCCCTAATTTTTGAAATTAGTTGGAGCGATTGTAACGAGGTAGATTCCGAAGCTTAACCTTCTCTTTTGCTTCCACTGATTCTATTCTCTGTTGGGTATTTCTATTTGCGGTGAATTTCATGTTTGAATCAATCGTTTCACCAGTTTAGCTTATCGTTGCTTAGTATTTCCTTCCACTTGCTCCATTTTGTTCCTGAAACATTTCTCTGTTTGGTAATCATGTACCTCTTGTTTTGTGCAGAGAAGATGGATCGTGTTAGCAGTCTACCAGATGAGCTTCTTTGTAATGTATTGTCCTTCCTTACTACAAAGGAAGCTGCTTTGACATCAATTCTCTCCAAGAGGTGGCACAATCTGATTGCATTTGTCCCTTATCTCGATATTAATGACTCTGTGTTTCTGCATCCCGAAGAGGGTAAGCGGAATAGGGCAGAAATTATACAGAGCTTCAAGAATTTTGTGCATAGAATATTGGCATTACAGGGTAATTCTCCCATTAAGAAATTCTCCGTCAGGTGTTGTTGCCTAACTGCGGTTGATTCAGTTCGTGTGGACGGTTGGATAAGTAATGCGTTGGCCCGTGGTGTTTCAGACATGGATCTAAGAATCTTTATGGACGTAGAGGGAGACGAGGAAGATGAGGAAGATGAGGACACTCGTTATTATCAATTGTTTCCAAAACGTTTTGAGAGCAGCACACTTGTTAACCTGAAAATAGACATTGGAATAATGATTAATTGGGAGGCTGGGAGCGTTTTCTTACCGATGCTTAAACGTCTTGTTCTTGACTCACCTCGGGTTTCTAAGTTTGATATTTTGCTTCATGCTTTGCCTGCACTTGAGGAATTAGTCTTGGATGATGTATTCTGGCAAGATTGGGATGTGAACATATCAAGTGCAAGCCTCAAGACCCTAAAAATGTATAGAAGCTATTGTTTTGGAAGTTTCGCATTTGATACACCAAGTCTCCTTTACTTTGTGTATTCTGGTGAAATTGCGCGTGACTATCCAGTGGTTAATATGAAAATTTTATTTGATGCTCAAATCACCTTCTCATTAACTGAAGAGCATGTCCAGCGAGCTAGAGAAACAGACGTTCATGGTGGTTGGTTCGACAACGATGTTGATGTTGGATATGTGTTACACCATGGATTTGGCTCAAGGCAAAATCCAACTCCCAGCCTATCAAGTAGGAAAGCCCAACTCATTATTTTGCCAACTAAGCTTAGTTACTTTATATCCTAGTATAGTTAATTTATGCTCATGAAGGATTACTTTATGAACATATGGTTAAAATGTAACCATATGTATGAAAAGCCCTAATTCCAATGTAATATATATAGTTGTACCATCATTTGTGTACAACTAAGTTGAAATACACTACACTTTTAACAAAAAGTACATCATTCCTTTCCGAGTACACTCGATCTCCCAAGAATCCGAAACTTTCCTCTCGGTTACTGTTCATCCGAGCAGGCCCTTTCATTCTCATCAAAGCTTCCTCTTTCCATTTATCAAAGAATCCCCGAACCTATTAAAAATTTAGTGTCGATCTCAATCTGAGCATCAACATTTGGCGCGCCAGGTAGGGGGATTATCATCTTTCTCACAATCTTCAAGAGGATATCTTTTTACGCTACAATGGATCTCAACAAAGAAGCTAGCATGAGAACACATTCCTCGGGAACGAGCACTCAGGGTACTAACATTTCGGTGGCCCAACAAGCGACCCTTGTTCCCGAGCAGGGAAATCCTAACCCCGCAAACACGGATAATCCTGTTCCCGCCCTTAGTGAGCACGACCTGCCCGCGGATCCGATCACGGCTTCCAACAGAGTTGAGCGACCAACCGCCGCCTCCTCGGTCATCGAAAGGATCGAGCGTCTGACCAGTCCTGTATCCGTCTTCCAGAGGATACAAGAGCCAACTGACCTCTGGCACATGCTCGAAAGTACAGTCGACCTGAGGCAGACACTGGTCGCCCGACCCGAAGCTACTCGGGATCACCAAATTCAAGCGGACAATCCAAACGAGCAGGAACCTCAACTGGATCACGGTCGTCTCCTCGGAGCACTCATGAGTCGCTTCGACGAGCAGGAAGAACGAGCCCGCGTAACGAACGCTAGACTCGACAGCTTTGTTGCGTGCGGGAGCCACTACCAGAGCGGACCGAGGCAAACTCCTCGCCTTCAATCTTCGAGAGACTCGCCTTCAATCTTCGAGTCACCAACAGTCCGAGCAAACTCCTCGCCTTCAATCTTCGAGAGACTCGGCCACACTGCGGACCTACATCAAACCATCGCCGCCCGGCAAGGAGCTGTCCCTGACCGTCAAACGCCTCAAACTCAGTACTCTAAGCTTGAGGACATAAGGAACCTGCTCCGAGAAATGAGTTCGAGGATGCATCAAGCCCTCAGCTCGGCCCCGGAAATCGATCGGGTTCTAGCCGAGGCTCAGCGGACCCCCTTTTCCACTAGAATAACATCCGTCTCGATCAGGCACACCGCCAAGCTGCGACTCCAACCGTACTCCGGAGATTCTGATCCGAAGCAGTATCTAACCGCCTTCTTCATCGCGATGGGACGGGTACACTTCTCCCCAGAGGAGTACGACTCAGGCCATTGTCAGTATTTCATCGAATACTTGTCAGGCCTCGCTTTAGACTGGTTTGCCAGGCTTGAGTCTCGCTCGATCGACTCGTTCCAACAGCTGTCAATGGCGTTCCTCAGGCACTATGCCATCTATATTGAAGACGGCGCCTCGGATGCCGACTTATGGGGTTTGATGCAAGGCGAGAAGGAGTCGCTCGAGAAGTTCATGGACCGCTTTAAGGCCGTCATCTCACGAGTCACGGTGAGCGACGCCACTGCTGTAGCCGCTCTCAAGCAGGGACTCCGGTCTTCGAAATTCCGAAAGGAATTGATCTTACATCCGCTTAAAACGATCGGAGAAGCAATGCATCGCTCACTCGACTTCATCAGACTCGAGAGGGATCAAGCTGGACAGGCTCAAAAGAACTCACCGGCCAAACCTCTAGCAGCCAGGGCAAAAGCGAAAGAAGTGGTCGAGGAGCCCTACCAAGAGCCCCGACAGCATTACGATTACGAGTACAAGAAGAAGTTGGCGACCAACATCGTCAATAGCTCGTCAAGCCTTTCCCCGAAGCAGTAGAATAAGTACCAGCGACCCCAAGAGGTCCAAGAACCCACGAGCGGACAGTCCTATTGCGACTACCATCAGATGCACGGGCATTCGACCTCGCAATGTCGACAACTAAAGGACCAACTGCCTGTACAGTATCATAAGGGAGCAGTCAAGGTTGCGCCTCCAGCTGACCGGGGCGAGAAGCGAAAACCCGAGGAGGAACAGAATGGGAACGAGCAGAAACCGAGCAAGAATGCCGACTCACCCATTCCCCCCAAGCGTGCTCAGTCCGACAAGGGACAGGCTGTCAAGCAGAGCCCAACCAAGAGAGTTCTGATGATCATGGGAGGGTTCAGCCTAACCCACGACTCGGTCCGGTCCCTCAAGCAATACGAGAGGGAAACAACCAATGACAAGAGATGCCCCGATCGGAGTAAGGTCGACATGCCCATCATCTTCACAGAGGCTGACACAAAAGATTTGGCCATGCCCCATAACGACCCGCTCGTGGTCGAACTAAAAATTGACGATTGCGAGGTGACTCGGGTCCTAGTCGATACTGGGAGCTCGGTCGATCTAATTTTCAAGGAAACCTTGCAAAAGAAGGAGATACCCGACGATCGTATCAAGCCGGGTATCAGGCCCCTCACCGGCTTCGACGGTATCACAACAATGACATTAGGGTCAATCAAGCTGATGGTGCACGCCGGAGGAATCTCCCGAAACATCAAATTTTTAGTGTGGATAAACCGGCCGTATACGTCATCAAGGGAACACCATGGTTATTCTCTCTCCAAGCCGTCTCATCAACGTACCACCAATGTCTCAAATTCCCAACTCCGCTCAGAGTCTTTACAATCCGCGGGAATCAAAAGATGGTCTGAACGTGTTTCATCGCGGGCAAACAGCTCTGTTCAGTCAACCTCTGCATCAGCCCCCAGGAAGAAACGGAGCCCGTAACACAACTCAACTCGAGCTCACCCAATCTCTCGCTCGAGCTTGACTAAAAAAAAAAAAAAAAAAAATTAAGCATCGTATGCTTCTACTCGTTTCCGAATGACTCGCTCTCGCTCATCTCCGGATTATTTGTCTAGCTAAGCATCTTATGCTTCTACTCGTTTCCGAACAACTCGCTCTCGCTCATCTCCGGATGACTTGTCTAGCCTTTACTTTGTAATCTGAACTACGTCTGGCTTGATCCCTATTTAAACGGGTACGTTTGCAGCTTCCTCGGAAGTCCAGCTATGACAAATAAAAATTTATTAGCTCCGAGCTTACTTACACCGATACTCTGATCAAGTACTCGGTCAATAAATCATCCTCGGGAGGCCCACCATAGCTAAACTCGAGTAGGATCAAAAGTTGGGCCCCGGCCCGCACGCGTCTCGTATAGATGCAGTAGTGAAATAATCTACTGACCGAACTCAGAAAGTCCAACACAACTTTTTCGAATAGGTCAAAATGCTGGGGCCAGTCCCGCATGAGTTCCTAAGAACGTGTAAGAACTTTAAGCCGAATACTTCTCGCACGCTTAACCATGAGACGGACTCTATTCGTAAGCCGGGTTCCGACCCGCAGACGACCTGATCCGACACTCCACCGCGCGAGCCCGGTCGGATCAAAATTAAACAAACTACGGGATCCGCTCCCTAGAATCTCAAATGCCTAAGCTTTGAAAACTTAGCCGCAGAAACGAGAACAGAAAAAGCAAACCCGAGGGTGACTTGCCCGGGCACACTATGCCTAAGCTTTAAAACTTAGCCGCATCAAGACATACGAAAGTGCTTAAGCTAAAAAACTTAATCGCATAAAATAAACTTTAAACCCCAGAGGATCCGCTCCTCGGGTAAAGTAAGCAAAGTTAACCCGGACCACATCGGCCTGGGAAGGATTACACAATTGTTTAACGGCCATACTCGGCCCAATTACAACAACAAAACAAAGGAAATTATTATAAGACTACTCTGGGCGCCGACCACTCGGCACCAGGGCTGAAGGGGGTGGAGCAAAGAGAGGCATAAGGTCATCCCCGGTCTCCGGATCTTTTGCTGAAGCTTCAATTTCAGACTGGCCAAACAACGCCGGATACGCCAACTCCCGGGTCCTTTGTCGAAGCCTCAGCCAAAGTCTGGTAGGTAGCAATGGGCTCAGCTAAAACCTTGTCCGCAATTTCATCCATTAGGCCCTCGACAACTTCTAAAATAATACCAGACACGAACTGCTCGACAATTTTAACTGACCTTGGAGAATTCGAGGTTACCGCCGCGAGTACAACCTCATCACTCTGCTCGGATCCGATAATCTGGTCATTACCCTGAGCATCTTCCCTGCCAACACCGGCACTCTCAATCCACTCGCTCACGTAAGGCTCGATGATCCAACCGCGCTCGATCCCAAAATCTTCGCCGAGTGGAGACTTGGCACTATCCTCCTCATAGCTCTCCGGAAGAACGCTCGCTCTGGGAACGAATTCACAATCCCCTTCGGAGAAGTCCATCAGCTGCATCGCCTCGATCTTTTTCCGATAGTCTTCGAAGCTGGCCTCAACTCCCTCGGAATCAACCTCAATCCCGTACGCCGAAATCATGTCAAGCTGCGTTTTGACCTAGCTAGCCATGCTGTCGAGACGAGCGCACTCCAGCTGTTCAGCACAGTACTCACGGGTTCGGCCGAGAGAAGACTGTGCCTGTCCGACCAGCTCGGTACAAACCTTCTCAGTAGCCAACTTGGCACAGATAGACCATGCTCTCTCCGAGAAGACCGCGGATGGGATACCTGCGTCCGAACATGCTCGATCAACGCAGTGTTCACCTCTTCGGCTCTCTTGAGGCGCTCCCTGACATCTTCAAACTCCGCCTCCGCGTGTCTACCCTCTCTCCTCTTCGCCTGATATCACTCAGAGGTATCCGACAACATCTTCGACTGCCCCTCGGAGTACTTTCTCAAATTCTCGATCTTTTCTGCGATGCCTCCAGATTTCGGTGACTCGTTCTCTTTAACGAGCATTCCGATGCGGGCCTTGTCAGAGTTCCTCCCCTCCTTCAAACTACGCTCCCTCTTCATGGCAGCATCGAGTCGGTTTTGATACTTGATTAATAAATGGGCATGTGTCTCATTTGTACTCTTTTTCCCTTATCTTTGGTTTTATCCCAATGGGTTTTCCAAAGAAAGGTTTTTAATAAGACAAGTGATTCACATCCAAATCACCCATTCGATGATCCAAACCGGGCTAAAATCTTCAGAAAATGTCCAACCCGATGTATCTTGGTCGTCTGAACGAGCGGGAAAACCCCCGGGAGAAAGGACGAACCTGATCTTCCTGCTTTCCTGCCTGCTCGACTATTCTCGACGAACTCAGCAAGCTCGATTCGCTGACTCGGGGGGGGGGGGGGGGGGGGTGCTTACTGTTACACCATGGATTTGGCCCAAGGCAAAATCCTACTCCCAGCCCATCAAGTAGGAAGACCCAACTCATTATTTTGCCAACTAAGCTTAGTTACTTTATATCCTAGTATAGTTACTTTATGCTCATGAATGGTTACTTTATGAACATATGGTTAAAATGTAACCATAGGTATGAAAAGCCCTAATTCCAATGTAAGATATATAGTTGTACCATCATTTGTGTACAACTAAGTTGAAATACACTACACTTTTAACAAAAAGTACATCATTCCTTTCCGAGTACACTCGATCTCCCAAGAATCCGAAACTTCCCTCTCGGTTACTGTTCATCCGAGCGGGCCCTTTCATTCTCATCAAAGCTTCCTCTTTCCATTTATCAAAGAATCCTCGAACCTATTACAAATTTAGTGTCGATCTCAATCTGAGCATCAACAATATGGTAATGTGTGGAAACTCTTTCATGGCATACAAAATGTTTCGAATCTTTACTTGTCCCCTAATACTCTCGAGGTCAGTTTTCTATTTTTCTCTCTTGTGATATCTTTATTCAGCTGTTCTCTAGGAAATAGAAGAAGGAAAACCAGGACGTTGCTTGATTCTTGTATCGTAGTAGTCATGTTTGTTCAGTCCCATTTTAAACGAACAAGCAAAGACCTAGTTTTAAAACATGTAACTCCAAAATGTCTTGTTTTCAGGTGCTTGCTCTATGCTGTGAAAAGATGCCAGTGTGCAACAACCTCAAATCATTATCCATTAAGAGTGACAAGGATCGAGGATGGCAAGCAATGCCGGTTCTTCTAAAGATCTGTCCACGTTTAGAAAGTCTATTCATTGAGGTATAAGAACAACTCATTTGCCAAACATTTACAAAGATAGAGTTCATACTTTGAATCTCTTACTGACTGTTTCTTTATGCTTTCAGGGTCTAGTGCACTTTGTGACCGATAGATGCGGGGATGCTTGTGACTGCATTATTCGGGAGGACAAAGGCATGGCACTCGCATCTTGTCCAGTAAAAATGTTAGAGATTCAAGGGTTTCGAGGAACAGTGAAAGAGATGAAAACGATAAAGCATTTCTTGGATTATTTTCCGTGTTTGAAGGAAATGGAGGTCTTTATTGAAGAGGATGGTCCAACACAACTCAAAAACCCTGAAATGTTTGATCTTATCATTGAGATGTTTGAACTCTACAACGAGTTGTCGAGTTGCAATGTCCAGCTCCTGGAGTGGACTGCTAAAAGAAGTCTCTGAAGAACAAAACTTTCTCATAGTTGTGCCAAAACTTCAAAACTTCCAATGGAATTCGACTTTGGTTCTTATTGTTTATTTGGCTTGACTAAACCAATCGCTAAACATTACTTTTTGTTTCCATTGTGTGTTTTTTGTTTAGGTTACTTGGTTTCAATTTGCAATCAAAATATTTTTAATTTTTTCAGATTCACCACATTATTATTTAATTTTATGCTTATCCACTAATTTGTAGGATATTCACTAATTTGTAGGATGTGTTCTGTCTGATTGTTGACTTTGATCTGATTTGGTGTTGATTCATGGAACCAGTGTCGTAGAAGACCTGTTCCATGGGTAAATTTTGTTTGAAAATTGGTCTAAACCAAACCAATCCACGACAAGAAATTATAATCGAAGCAAAAGCAATCCATGGGTAAATTTTTTCGTGCCTCACGGAAACAGTGAAGAACAAAAGAGCAAAACGGTTTTGCGATTTGGTCGGTGGGCACTTTGTCTCAGCTTTCAACTGAAAAAAATTCCACCTTTCTTTTCTGCGTTAAGCTTTTTCTTCGTATCTTCGCTTATAGGGATTAATCACTGAAATCCCTAAAATTGGGTCTTGGATTAAGCGAGGTAGATTCCAAAGTTAACTCATTTCTTCTGCTTCATACTGATTCAATTCACTTTTTTGGTTTGTTTCGTACTTTCGTTGTTAATTGTGTTTACATCCGTTGAATTTCATGTTAGAATCAATTTCATAGATTTGCCTATTTATTTCCTTACACTTGTTCAATTTTACCTCAATTTGCGATTATACATTTCTCTGTTTGTACTTTTTGGTAATCATGTATATCTGATGCTTCTACTGATTAAACATTTTATCTGTTTTTAGATTTGCTCAGGGGAACTGTTTGGTTATCATGTACCTCTGATGTTCTCATAAAAGTTTAGAGATTTCAGATTTGTCTACTTAATGTACCTCTTGTTTTGTGCAGAGAGGATGGATCGTGTTAGCAATCTACCTGACGAGCTTCTCATTCATGTTTTGTCCTTTCTTACGACAAAGGAGGCTGCTTTGACATCAATTCTCTCCAAGAGGTGGCGCAATCTGATTGCATTTGTCCCTAATCTCGATATTAGCGACTCTATCTTTCTACATATCGAAGAAGATAAGCGGCGGAGGCCAGAAATTATACAGAGCTTTGTGGATTTTGTGGATAGGGTTTTGGCATTGCAGGGTGATTATCCCATTAAGAAATTCTCCTTCAAGTGTCTAACTGTGCTTGATTCAGTTCGCTTGGATGGTTGGATAAGTAATGTGCTGGCGCGCGGTGTTTCAGAAATGGATCTATCAATCCTTTTGAATGTAGAGGAAGATGATGACTATCTTCTCTATCAGCTGTCTCCAAAATGTTTTCAGAGCAGCACACTAGTTAAACTGAAAATAAACTATGGAACTGATCTTTGTTGGGTGGCTGGAAGCGTTTTCTTACCGGTGCTTAAAACTCTACTTCTTGAGGCAGTTCAGCTTGAGAATTTTGACGTTTTTCTTCGTGATTTGCCTGCGCTTGAGGAATTAGTCCTGGTTGATATTAGCTGGCAAGATATGGATGTGGATATTTCAAGTGCAAGCTTCAAGACCCTAAGAATGCATATCGACGATACTATAAGCAATTTATTGTTTGATACACCGAGCCTCGTTTGTTTTGAGTACTATGGTTATATTGCCGCTGACTATCCAGTAGTTAATATGAAAAGCTTATTAGATGCTCGAGCGAGCTAGGGAACCAAGTAATGATTGGTTAGAGGATGATGTGGACGAAGTTGCTCACGGATTTAGTAATGTGTGGAAACTCTTTCATGGCTTACGAAATGTTCCAAATCTTTACTTGTCTCCTGATACCCTCGAGGTCAGTTTCCTTTCTCTTGTAATATTCTTTATTCACCTGGTCTCGAGGAAATAAAAGAGGGAAAGCCGGGAGTTATTTCCAATTCTTGGAGCATAGTGGTCATGTTTGTTTGATCCAATTGTAACGAACAAGTGAAGGCCTAGTTTTGAAACATGAAATTCCAAAATGTCTTGTTATTCAGGTGCTTTCTCTATGTTGTGAAAAGATGCCAGTGTTCAACAACCTCAAATCATTATCTATTAAGAGTAACAAGGATCGAGGATGGCAAGCAATGTCAGTTCTCTTAAGGAACTGTCCACGTTTAGAAACTCTAGTCATTGAGGTATATAAACAACTAATTTGCCAAACATGTACAATGATAAAGCTCATATTTCATACTTTGAATCTCTTACTGACTGTTTCTTTTATGCTTTCAGGGTCTCACGCACCATGTGACCGATAAATGTGGGGATGCTTGTGACTGCATTATTCGGGAGGAGAAAGGCATGTCACTCGCGTCTTGTCCGGTAAAAATGTTAGAGATTGAAGGGTTTCGAGGAACAATGAAAGAGATGAAAACGATAAAGCATTTCTTGGATTATTTTCCGTGTTTGAAGGAAATGGAGGTCTTTATTGAAGAGGATGGTCCAACACAACTCAAAAACCCTGAAATTGATGATCTTATTATTGAGATGTTTGAACTCTACAACGAGTTATCGAGTTGCAATGTCCAACTCCTGGAGTGGACTGCTAAAGGAAGTCTCTGAATAACAAAACTTCAAAACTTTCCCATGGAATTTGACTTTGGTTCTTTTGTTTATTTGGCTTGGCTAAACCAATCGCTAAACATTACTTTTTGTTTCCATTCAGTCTCTTTTCCTTAAAAGTTTTAATATAGGTTACTTGGTTACAATTTGCAATCAAAAAATATTTAATTTTTTCAGAGACATCACATTAATGTTTGATTTTATTGCTTAACGAGTGTGCCACGTCATGTGAAATGACGTCGTTTCAGGTATCGATATCTGACTTTATAAACTTGTTTGTTACAATATGAAACCCTTATTCCTCACTGGCGTTTATGGCAGAGGAAAATTCCGTCGGAATCGGAGAAAGCGGAGCAGACGCGGCGGCGATCGGCGATTTCTTCTGCAGCGATCGATATCTGATCGGCGAAATCTGTAGATCGCGATGGGGAAAGGAAACTTGTCGTTTCGCCGTCTTTCGAGCATCCGTCACCGGAAAAAGGGTTCTGCGGTGAACGATGAAGCTCAGACATCGGTGCTTTCATCTCCACCGCCTCCGACGCCGATAAATTCAGGCGGACCGATTGTCGGGAAGGCGAAGAAGAAAACCGGAGGAGCTAGACTGTGGATGAGGTTTGATCGGACTGGTGCTATGGAAGTTGTGGAATGCGAGAAGAGCACCATCATCAAACGCGCTTCTGTTCCCGCTAGGGATTTGAGGATCCTTGGCCCTGTTTTCTCTCACTCTTCTAACATTCTAGGTAAACAAAATTTGGATTTTCCCTGAATTGCGAATTTTGGATTTGATTGGCTCTCTCGTGTAGCTCCTGGTTTGGAAATTAGTTTGGAAATTTGTGATTTTGAGGTTGTAAGATTGTTTTTTTGCTGATTACTTTGTATTGTGATCAATCCATGTTTTTGCTCTGCAGCTAGAGAGAAAGCTATTGTTGTTAATTTAGAGATCATAAAGCTGATAGTTACCGCAGAAGAAGTGCTGATCTTGGATCCTCTCAAATCGGAAGTTCTTCCGTTCGTTGAACGGTTAAAGCAACAGTTTCCTCAGAGGAATGGGTCTGAGAATGCAATCCAAGCTCCTGCGAATGAACAATCTGTTCTTGATCCTGAAGGTGGAGAGGGTTTGCAGAGTGAGCTTCCTTTTGAATTTCAGGTCCTCGAGTTTGCGCTCGAGGTGGTTTGCTCGGTTGTTGATACCAGTGTGACTGCACTTGAGACAGAGGCTTGGCCTGTACTTGATGAACTAACCAAGAATGTCAGCACTGAGAATCTTGAATTCGTTCGAAGTTTGAAAAGTAATCTCACCCGCTTGCTAGCCCGTGTACAAAAGGTAAAGGACTCGATTATAACGTACCTTTTCTCATGATTCTATAATGTAATGGTGATGGTGTTAATTACATTGTTCAGGTGAGAGATGAGCTCGAACATTTGTTAGATGACAATGAGGACATGGCAGACTTATACTTAACAAGGAAATGGATCCAGAACCAGCAAACCGAGGCAATACTTGCGGGGACAGCATCAAACAGCATTGTCCCCGCACCGCATAATCTCCACCGCCTCACATCAAACAGAAGCGCTAGTATGTTGACTAGCAATGCGGATGAAGACGACGTGGATGCTTTGGAGATGTTGCTGGAGGCATACTTCATGCAACTGGAGGGAATGCGGAACAAAATTCTTACGGTGAGGGAGTACATTGATGACACGGAAGACTACGTGAACATACAACTGAACAATCAACGTAACGAGCTGATCCAGCTTCAGCTGATTCTGACCATAGGCTCGTTTGCAATAGCTGCAGAGACGTTGTTGGCCAGCTTGTTCGGAATGAACATACCATGTCCATTGTATCAGATGCACGGCATCTTTGGTTACTTTGTGTGGACTATTACTGCGGTTTGCGTTGTGATTTTCTTGGTCACCCTCGGTTACGCCAGGTGGAAGAAACTACTTGGCACATAATCTCTCTCTCTCTGCTACGCCAGGTGGAAGAAGCTGCTTCGCTCATATTCTCTCTTTTTTTTTCTCTTTTTTTTTTGTTTTTTTTCTCTCTCTCTCTCTCTCTCTCTCTCTCACAAACTGTAATCAAAACCCATTAGACATGTTTAACGCTAGTAGAGTGGAACATAAGAAGTGGTTTTGGTATTTATTTGCTCTTTTCTTCAGGCAAATCTTCCTCAAGCGTCTGGGATGATTTATTTGGTTTTGTTAATTGGGTTACTTTTGATTTTCCAATCAAACCAGCGTATAAGTAAGCCGAATGTCTTTATTATGCAAAACCCTAAACTTTCGCTTGACTCTAAAGTTACCTAGTTTTTGCTGCCAATTACACGGAATCAAGGTCTCGTGTGACCTTCTCCCTCGTGTCTAAACTAAGAGCAAGCTCTTCTAAAGGTTTCATTCTGATTTACTTACATTCGAGTTTTAATCGTCTCTTTTGCTTCCCTTGTGTGGTACTACTTTTGTTTGCAATTTTCATTATTAATTTGATTTTGTGTTGTGATAATTCGTTTGAAAGTTTCCTAATCTCTTTAGCAACTAATTTAGCGTATATGCCTCTACTTGGAAACTATATTTTGTTCCCAAAGAATCATCATAATGTGACCTTTTTGCTCTGTTTCTAGATTTTGTAGTGGGTGATACTTTGTGGTCGAATCAATTGAGCAAAAGGATGGATACAATCAATAGTCTACCTGATGATATTCTTCGCCATATTGTATCTTTCCTTTCAACAATGGAGGCTGCTTTCGCGTCGCTTCTCTCAAAAAAGTGGCAAAATCTCTATACCATGATACAAAATGTTGAGTTTGATGAGAATCAAGGGAGTTTAACGGATTTTTTGAATGGGGTAATGGCTCTCCCTCTCGATTCTCGGATAAGGAAATTCTCCATAACATGTCAAAAGGGAGTTGATCCAACTCAGCATGATCATGTGAATCATTGTCTACGTCAAGTGTTGAAAAGGCGCGGTGTCTTGGAGCTTAAACTTGACATAAATGCTAAACATGGATATTCATTGCCTTTTGAGGTCTTCACTTGCAAGACGGTGGTTAAGCTTGACCTAGGGACTCACTTTACAATGGATCGTTTCCCTAAGAATGCTTTTCTTCCGGCGCTTAAGACTATTGTTCTTGATTCAGATGATGATCATCATGTGATCCGAAAGCTTATTTTTGCTTGTCCTTTGCTTATGCACTTCAAGCTAAGATCGGGACACCAGTATGTTCTTGTTTTAAAGAACCATCATACCTCTCTATCATGATTACGCTAGGTGGAAGAAGCTACTTGGCTCATTATCTCTCTCTCGAGTCTCAATCTCTCTTTCAAACCATTTCAAACTTATGTAATCACTAGACATGTTTATATTAGCACTACTAGAGCTGAAAAGAAGTGGTTGTGGTTTTGATTTGTGATATAACGTGAATTTGGACGTTCCACGAACTTAACGAGTTTTCAGAGTCTTTTGAGTTGTTTTGAGCTGATATTTAGATCAATACTCGAAAATTTGGAACCACATGCGTACGGGAAGGAGATTCAAGCATTCGAGCGAAAACCAGAGTTTTCTGGAGTCCGGACCGACCGGTTCACCTCCTGGACCGACCGGTCCCATATACACACGCACGTGGCCAACCTCCTGGAGACCGGACCGACCGGTCCACCTCAAGGACCGGCCGGTCCACACTTCCACGTTGAAGACCGTTCCCTTACAAGACCGACCAGTCCCTATGGAGACCGACCGATCCACTTTGACGCCTCGAAGACCCGAAGCTCCTGGAAATGGGACCGACAGGTCCACACCAAGGACCGGCCGGTCCAGACACTTGCACCGACTTGAAGATTTTCTCCTGTAGACCGGACCGACCGGTCTCGACTTCGGACCGACCGGTCTCGACTTCGGACCGACCGGTCCTAGTCCCAGATTTTTAGGAAAATTTCCAGATTCCGTTTTATCCTATATAAACCCATAGGGTTTCATTTTTTTAGACACTACCTCTTTTATAACTTTTATTCAGACGTTTTTGTAAGCAAGGAGAAGATCTCATCTACCTTTGGAGAAGATTTCTGAACCTTATTACTTTTCTATTCTATTGATTAGGCTATTTTCATCCATGGTTTTTGCTTGTTCTTTAATCATGTCTGAGTTGTTCTCTAGTTAGGTTTTAGGGTTTTCGAAGGATTTCATTAATCTGTTTTAAATCGTTTTATTTGCAATCTTGTCTTTAAGTTTGATAACATCACTCAAAACCATTATTTCCTGCTTAGCTTAATTTAATACTCTATAATTTGTTGTGTAAACCTTGGTCTCTGTGAATTCGATCCCCTAATATACTACTGCGTGCATGTGCACTTGGAGTGTTTTATTTTGGGTTAAAACCTGAGCATATCAATTTGCTATTAAACAAATGTACAAGTGAACTGAATGGCATTATTTAGCAAAACCCTAAATTTTGGTTTTGTTCCCAAGTTATCGTAGTTTACGTTATTTCGGCTGTGTATTCAAACTAGAGAAAGCTCTTCTGAAGCTTTCATAATTGAGATCTAGTTTAGTGAGCAAGGGAATCCCATGGTCACTAACAACCGGCAAACTATTGGTGAAATGTCGAATCAGAAACAAGCCTAGAAAGAAAATAAGATAAGCAACAAAACTCCGACATGAGATAAACATAACAAGCGTGCAAAGGAATGACCAAAGTTTGTGTTTCATGCATTCATTACTTAGTTTCAATTAAACTCGACCTGGATCTTGCAGTTAACCGAAGCTCTCGGGAGCATTAGCAGATCCGTGGTGATTTGCAACTTGTCCTTGTAAGAACGTGCCCAGGCACGAACTTTCAGCAACTCAAGACATGTCAGTTTCCCTAAGAAATGCTTTACTTGCTCCAACTCTTCGGCATCTCCCAGGTAATGAGAGATCTCTAGAACCTCCACGGGACAAGACAATAGACAAGAATATCCCGACAAGCACTCGCAAACATGATCAAGTATTTTTTCATCACATTCACCACAATGCAAGGAACCCTGATACAAGAGACACGTTAGAGATACCTACACAAAGTTAAAGAAATTGCGGTTAGTCCAATCAACTTTCAGGATTTTTGTTAATACCTTGACGACAAGGGTCTTTAGATTAGGAGTCTTCTGTAGCAAAAAGGGGAAAAATCGCCAACACGTATCCCAGTCATCGATTTCGAAACTTAAACGATGCAGCCTTTCAAACACTGGGATAGCTTCACGAAAGAGATAAAGCATCTGAAATGAATTAAAATCAACTAGTCATCATGCAGTTTCTAGACAAAATGCTCAAGAAACATTTTGTTTATTTTGTCATCATCAACCAATTGAAGATTGGAATATCCGATATGTTCATGTTCTGTTATTTTCTCAAGCGATTAATACGTATCACATAGCACACTAACCTCTGTAGTTTCAGGGTATAAATCCAGGATCTCAACATTTCTTAACCCTTGAAACAGATTACTAGGATCACTTGTAATATGATCTTCGTCTACTACAACTCCTTCACCCCATGCGTGATCTACAGTTAGAGTAAGCTCGAGCTTGGCTTCGACAAGCGATTCAAAGTTTACAGTTGAATACTCATCTGGAACCAAGTCTGTTATCTCTAAGGAGATAAGACTGGGAGTGTCAAAAGAAATGCTGCTAAAATCAGACCCATCAAAATCTTCATACTCTGACCGTCTAATAGTAAGTCTCTGAAGGGTCGGACTTGATACAATGCGAGACCATTTCCAAGATTCCCAGTCTACACGATGTATGGTTAATTTCTTAAGCAACGGGCAAGCAGAAAGAAGTGTTTTGAACGCACAACCACAAAGATCATAAAACCGAATCCCGTTGAGAAAGAGAGTCTCAAGCGCCGGAAGAAAAGCATTCTCAGGGAGAACATCAATAACAAGACCAGTCCCAAGTCTCAGCTTAACAATTGTCTTGCAAGTGAAGACCTCTAAAGGCAGTGAATATCCTTTTTCAACTCCCAAGTCCAGCTTGAAAAACATAACACCGCGCTTCAGAACATTACACAGAAAACGGTTGATAAGAATCCGGTCAACACACTTACATTCTAAAGAGAATTTCCTTATGCGAGAACTAAGTGGCAGAGCCATTACTCCTTCCACAAATTCAACCAAATTCTCTTGATTCTTTGAATAATATTGGAAAGAAAGACTTGGTATGATGGTAAACTGATTCCGCCACCTCTTTGCGAGAATCGATGCGAAAGCAGCTTCCTTTGCCGAGAGAAACGACACAATGTGGCAAATGATTTCATCAGGTAAATTGCTAATCCTATCCATTTTCTCCCACCGAAACCCTAACTACTCGGAACAAAAACTCAATTAATTCCCGTGGAGATTACAATCACAATGCACATAATAATCACCGAACAGAGGCTAATGACATCAAGAATCTCTCGAAAGATCGAAAGAGAACCGAAAAACCAGGTTTTACAGTAAAGATACAGTGTATACACTAAGAACAAACATAGAAATTGAGCGAAGATTAAAAATGGGTGAGGGAAAAAAAATCAAAATTTACTAGCGGAGGAGAAAACTCGGTACCTGTTTTGATACAGACGCGAAGGTAAAAAAAAATTCTCAGACTTTCGGTTTCAGTTTCAGTTCGAGAAGGAAGAGATGCAAATGCATTTGAGAAAAAGAGAAGAGAGGAAGACGAACTGTCTATTGAGATACGCCATTTCCACGTGGCACGCTGAGTTAAACAGAGGAAACCACAGTTTCACGGTTGGTTACTTGGTTTGGTATTGGTCCGTAAAAATTTAGACCGGTTTGTATACCAAAATAAATACACACCAAAACCATAAACAAAGCCAAGTGACAAACTTTAACAAGCTTCAATTACACTTAAACCGGATTAGGCTCTTATATGGGATTTGCTACTTGAGTAGTCCCAATTTGTTTACCAAATTAAACCGGTGGTTTACAATAACCGGATAACATAGAACCAAATTACTCACACTGGGCTAGATAGAGTGGAGAAAGATACTTTGGAATCCTTATGTCTCTTTTATGCTTTCAGGGTCTTTTGCACTATGTGACAGAAACATGCGGTGATGTTTGTGACTGCATCTCTCGGGAGGAAAAAGGCCGTTCACTCAGATCTTGTCCGGCGAAAAAAAATAAAGATTCAAGGGTTTATAGGAGCAATGAGAGAGATAACAATGATCAATCATTTCATGGACTATTTTCCGTGTTTAGAAGGGATAGAAATCACTGTTGAAAGGCATGGTTCTACAAAGCTCGATGTCCCCAAAGTTACTGATCTTAAAGAGCAGATGATGAAACTCTACCGGAAGTCATTGAGTTGCAATGTCGACATGAACGTGTGTGAGTCTTTTTTGAGGAAGTTGCTTGCGCAATGAAGTCTACAAGGAACAAAACTTGCTCATAGTTTTGCTAAAATCCCTTTGCACATGCGGTTCACTTTTATTAACTACTCTTTTTAGACACAATCAAATAATGCTTGTTTTGTAACATCTCTGGTTCTATTGTTGTTATTTTTGAGCAAATCTTTGTCATCTGAAGTAAGATCATTAAAGAAGTCAACTAAGAAAGAAACCATCCAAGCAAATTATTGGTGAAAAGTCGAATAAGAAACAAGCCTAGAAAGGAAACAAGATAACCAGTAAACTCTAACATGAAAGAAACATAACCAGTGTACAACAGACTTTTGAAGATAGCAGGACCGAAGTTTGTGCTTCCCTCATGCATTTGTTCATTAGATTTCATCTAAACTCGACCTGGATTTTACAGTTAACTGAAGCTCTCGGGAGCATTAGCAGATCCGTGGTGATTCGCAACTTATCCTGGTCAGAATGTGTCCAGGTACGAACTTTCAGCAACTCAAGACATGACAGTTTCCCTAAGAAATGCTTTACTTGCACCAATTCTTGGACATCTCCCTGGTAAAGAGAGATCTCTAGAACCTCCACAGGACATGACAATAGACAAGAATATCCCAACAAGCACTTGCAAACAGTGTCAGGTATGTTTTCATCACATTCACCACAATGCAAGGAACCCTTATACAAAGACAAGTTAGAGATTGAAGATTAGAGATACCTACACAAAGTTAATGAAATTGCGGTTTGTCGAATAAACTTTCAAGATTTTGTTAATACCTGGATGACAAGGGTTTTTAGTTTAGGAGTATTCTGTAGCAAAAAGGGGAAAAATCGCCAACACGTCCCCCAGTCAACAGATTCGAAAGTTAAACGATGCAGCCTTTCAAACATTGGGATTGCTTCACGAAAGAGAGAGAACATCTGAAAGAAATATTTTTTTCCATAAATGTAACCAGAAGATTCAGCGTCTAATAAATCAAGGATCACATATAAAGAAAAAAACAATCGCACACTTACCTGTGTAGTTTCAGGGTGTAAATCCAGGATCTCAACATTTCTTATCCCTTGAATCAGATTACTAGGATCACTTGTAATATGATCATCTTCGTCTAGAATATTATCATCGTAGATGTGATCTACAGTCAGAAAAAGATTGAGCCTGGCTTCGACAAGCAATTCTAAGTTAACAATCGAATATTCCTCCGGAACCAAGTCTGTTATCTGTAAGAAGATAAGACTGGGAGTGTCAAAAGTGCTGCAAAAGTCAGACCCGTTTAAACCTTGATATTTTGAACGTCTAATAGTAAGTCTCTGAAGGGTCGGACTTGATACAATGCGAGACCATTTCCAAGATTCCCAGTCTACATCATGTATGATTAAGTTCTTAAGCAACGGGCAAGCAGAAAGAAGCATTTTGAACGCACAACCACAAAGATCATAAAACCGAACTGAGTCGAGAGAGAGAGTCTCAAGCGCCGGAAGGAATGCGTTTTTAGGGAGAACATCAATATCAAACCCTCTTAGTTTCAGCTTAACAATTGTCTTGCAGCATATAAGTCCAGCTTGAAAGACAAGACACCGCGCTTCAGCCCGTTGCATAGTAAACGGCTGATAAGAACCGGGTCAAGACATTCTCCACGACATGTTATAGAGAATTTCCTTATGCGAGAACTGAGAGGCAGAGCCATTACTCCTTCCGCAAATTAAATCATCCCTTGATTCTTTGAATAAAACTTTAAAGAAAGACTTGGTATGATGGTAAACTGATTTCTCCACCTCTTTGCGAGAACCGATGCGAAAGCAGCTTCCTTTGCCGAGAGGAACGACACAATGTGGCAAATGATCTCATCAGGTAAATTGCTAATCCTGTCCATCTTCTCCCACCAAACCCTAACTACTCGGAACAAAAACTAAATTAATTCCAGTGGAGATTTCAATCACAATGCACATAATAATCACCGAACAGACCCACTGCAAAAAAAAACATGATGAATCTCCCGAAAGAGAACCAAAAACCAAGTTTTACAGTAAAGATACAGTGTATAGTATACACTAAGAACAAACATAAAGATTGAGCGAAGATTTAAAATGGGGTTGCACAAAAACCAAAATTTTCAAGCGGATGAGAAAATTCGGTACCTGATTTGATAGAGACGCAAAGGTGAAAGAAAATTCTCAGACTTTCACTTCCAGTTCGAGAAAAGAGATGCAATTCTCAGACTACAGTTTCACGGTTGGTTTGAGGAGTCTCAATTTGTTTACCAAATTAAACCGGTGGTTTTTTTAAATAACCGGATAAAATAGAACCCAATTACTCACACTCGACTAGGACTCAAGTTCGGTTTGTAAACCCTCAAATTCGTTTTTCTCTGAAAATTCTCCGATGAATTTGCACATCTTCTTCTCCAACTGAAAGCTTGGGTCTCTCTCAAGCTTTTATGGCCATAGAAACCAGCTATTAAGCTCTCCCAACTCTCTCTCTTCTCACTGAAATCCCTAATTTTGGGTTTTGGATTAAGCGTTTGTAACGAGGTAGATTTCAAATTTTACTCATCTCTTCTGCTTCATACTGATTCAGTTCACTTTTTGGGTTTCTTAGTTTAAAGCTTCCTTTTTGGTGGGTTCCTTCAATTTGGGTGTTATTCTCTTTTTGGGGTTTCTTAGCCCTATTTGCGGTGTTAACTAGATTTTCCTCTGTTGTCATTTCTCTTATTTTTGGGGAAAAGTTGTTACATTTCATCTTTGAATCTACTGTTTTACTCGTTTAGCTTCTTGATGTCTACATATTTCACTCCATTCGCTCGAGTTTTACTTAACTACAGAACATTTCTCAGATTGTAATTGTATATTCTGCGCAGTGGAACTGTTTGGTAATGAGGTTCTTATTATAGCTTTGAGGCATAGGTGGTTAAATAACATATCTCTTTTTGTTTGCAGAGAAGATGGATCATGTTAGCGGTCTTCCAGACGAGGTTCGTTGTCATATATTATCTTTCCTTACGACAAAGGAGGCTGCTTTGACATCGGTTCTCTCTACGAGGTGGCACAATCTGTTTGTATTGGTCCCTAAGCTCGATATCGATGACTCTCTCTTTCTGCATCCTGAAGCAGGTAAACGGGAAAGAGTCGGAGTTCTGGATAGCTTCACGGATTTTGTGGATAGGGTTTTGTCATTGCAGGAAAATTCTCCCATTGATAAAGTCTCCCTCAAGTGTAAAACTGGTGTTGATTCAGATAGTCTGGATATTTGGATAGCTAATGTATTGGCGCGTGGTGTTTCCGACCTTGATTTATGCATCGTCTTTAGTGATAGATATTGGCTATCTTCAGAAGGTTTCGAGAGTAGGAAACTAGTTAAGCTGAAAATAGGAAAAGGAATTAATATTTGTTGGTGGGCTGATGGCATTTACTTACCTATGCTTAAAACTCTCGTTCTTGATTCAGTTGAATTTTGCGTTGATAAATTCGAGAAGCTTCTTCCTGCCTGCCCTGCGCTTGAGGAATTAGACATGACGAATATAAAGTGGTTAGATTCGGATGAGACTGTGTCAAGTGCAAGCCTCAAGACTCTGAAAATTAGATCCAGTGTTGGTTCATGCAATATTTCGTTTGATACACCAAGTCTTGTTTACTTACATTACTGTGATGTTGTTGCGGAAGACTATTCATTACTTAATTTTGAAAATCTTATTGAGGCTCGGATCAATCTTGTTGTAAGTGACGATCAAGTCGAACAAGTAAGGGCCCCAGATAATGATTGGTTAGAAGATGATGAGGATGATGATTTTGCTTTTCGACTTAGTGATGTGACAAAGTTCATGAATGCGATAAGAAATGTTCAGACACTTTTCTTGACTTCTAGTACTCTCGAGGTCGGTCTACTATTTTGTTTTCTCTAGTGATTTATATTAACGCGCAAGGGACGGTCTAGTTTTGAAAACATGTAACCTCAAATCATTGTGTGTTGTTTCAGGTGCTTTCTCTATGTTGTGAATCGATGCCGGTGTTCAACAACCTCAAATCGTTAGGTTTTTATAGTGGCGAGAATCGATGGCAAGCGGTGCCAGCTCTCCTAAGAAACTGTCCAAATTTAGAAACTCTAAGCATTTTGGTATCAAACACAACTTCTCTGTCATGTAGAAAGATAGAGATCGTACTTTTAATCCTTTATGTCTCCTTTATGCTTTCAGGGTCTTTTGCACGTTGTGACAGATTCATGCGGGGATGTTTGTGACTGCATTCCTCGGGAGGACAAAGGCCGTTCACTCAAATCCTGTCGAGTGAAGAAAATAGAAGTTCAAGGGTTTATAGGAGCAATGAGAGAGATCACGATGATCGACCATTTCATGGACTATTTTCCGTGTTTAAAGGAGATTGAAATCAGTTTTGAAAGGCATGGTCCTACAAAGCTCGATGTTCCTGAAGTTACTGATCTTAGAGTGCAGATGATTAAACTCCACAAGAAGTCATTGACACGCAATGTCAACATCACCGTGTGGGAGACTTTGTATGAGAAGTTGCTTGCGCAATGAAGTCTAAAGGAACAGAACTTGCCATAGTATTGCCAAAGTCTCTTCGGACATTGGCTTCGGTTCAGTTTTTTAAACTGGTTTGAAAACCATTCAGTCGTCTATTGATGTTTTATGTTCTTATGTTTTATGGATGTTCCAATTGTCTTTTGAGTTCATGAGGACAAAGATGAACGTGTATGTATAGCTTCTTGTTGAAAGCTATTGCAGATGTTTAATGGTTGTGGTTAATAATCCAAAATATAATGGTAATTGGTTTAGTTTTGTTCTACAACTAAATTTCTACATGTGGACACAGATGGACCAAGTCTGAAGGTTAAAACTTAAATCACTTTGTCCAATTCCACCTTCACCTTCCTTAAATTCATGCCTGTTACTGTTAGCATTTTTGGTTCTTGGGAGAGAGCTCTGAAGCTTTTGTATAAGTGTTTACGAGAAATCATATACAAAAACATCGACAAAGAATTCATTCGTAGTTTGAATATAGAGTGAGCAAACAAATTTAAGGTTTGAGCAGACTTATTGAATATAGAAGAATCAAAGTTTGTGGCAATGTAACATTTTGAAAATTTTGAGAGCAGAAAACGTAGAGGATTCATTACTCTGTCGAAGACTTCACTGTGCAATCCACTTCCATCGGAAAGAATAATTGGACATTGCAACTCCATAACGTATTGTAGAGGCACATCATCTTCCCGACACGTTCCGATACTTCAGGGTCTTTGAATAGCGCAGGATTATTCCTTTGAGCATATATCTCCATCTCTTTCAAATATGGAAAATAATCCAAGAAATGCTTTATCATCTCTAACTCTCTAACTGTTCCTCCAAACTCATAAATCTCCAGCTTCTTCACTGGACAAGATGTGCGCAAACGGCCTTTTTCCTCCCGAGAAATGCAGTCACATGCATCCCCACATTTATCCGTCACATAGTGTAAGAGACCCTCAAGATGTGCGCGAACGGCCTTTTTCTTCCTGAGAAATACTGTCCCGAGAAACGCAGTCACAAGCATCCCCACATTTATCCGTCACATGTAACATCTCTGGTTCTATTGTTGTTATTTGTGAGCAAATCTTTGTCATCTGAAGTAAGATCATTAAAGAAGTCAACTAAGAAAGAAAACATCCAAGTAAGGTACTGGTGAAAAGTCGAATAAGAAACAAGCCTAGAAAGGAAACAAGATAAACCAGTAAACTCCAACATGAAAGAAACATAACCAGTGCGAAGATAGCAGGACCGCAGTTTGTGCTTCCCTCATGCATTTGTTCATTAGTTTTCATGTGGCCTGGATTTTACAGTTAACCGAAGCTCTCGGGAGCATAAGCAGATCCGTGGTGATGCGCAACTTATCCTTGTCAGAACGTGTAAAGGCACAAACTTTCAGCAACTTAAGAAATGACAGTTTCCCTAAGAAGTGCTTTACTTGCTCCAACTCTTCAAGACGTCCCTGGTAATGAGAGATCTCTAGAACCTCCACGGGACAAGACAACAGACAAGAATATCCCGACAAGCACTCGCAAACAGAGTCTGGCAATTCATCACATTTACGACAATGCAAGGAACCCTAATACAAGAGAGAGGTACTTATACAAAGTTAATGAAATTGGGGTTTGTCGAATAAACTTTTGGGACTTTGTTTAATACCTCGATGACAAGGGTCTTTAGATTCAGAGTCTTCCGTAGCAAAAAGGGTAAACATCGCCAACACCTCACCCATCTATTTTTGGAGTTGAAAGTTAAATGACGCAGCCTTTCAAACACTGGGATTGCTTCACGAAAGAGATAGAGCATCTGAAAGAAACATTTTTTCAGAAATGTAACCAGAAGATTAGAATATATGATATGGGCATGTTCTGTTATTTTCTCAAGCTGTTAATATGTATGACATATAAAGAAAAAAAAGCAATAGCACACTTACCTCTGTAGTTTCAGAGGATAATAAATGCAGGATCTCAACATTTCTTAACCCTTGAATAAGATTAGTAGGATCACTTGTAATAGGATCATATTCATCTACAACTCTTTCATCCCAGGAGTGATCTACAGTCAATTGAAGATCGAGCTTAGCTTCGACAAGCGACTCTAAGTTAAAAATGGTATACTCAGCTGGAACCAAATCAGAGATCTCTAAAAAGATAAGACTGGGAGTGTCAAAAGTAATGCTGCTAAAATCAGCCCCATCAAAAGAATAATGGTTTGAACGGCTAATAGTAAGTCTCTGAAGGGTTGGACTTGATACAATGCGAGACCATTTCCAAGATTCCCAGTCTACATCATGTATGGCTAATTCCTTAAGCAACTGGCAAGCAGAAAGAAGCGTTTTGAACGCACAACCACAAAGATCATAAAACCGAACTGAGTCTAGATAGAGAGTCTCAAGCGCCGGAAGGAAAGCGTTCTTAGGGAGAAGATCAATATCAAACCCTACTAGTTTCAGCTTAACAATTGTCTTGCAAGTGAAGACCTCTACAGGCAATGAATATCCTTTAGCAGGATATAAGTTCAGCTCGAAAGACATGACACCGCGCTTCAGCACGTTACACAGTAAACGGTTGATAAGAAGTGGGTCAAGACTTTCTCCACCACATCCGATAAAGAATCTCCTTATGCGAGAGCTGAGAGGCAGAGCCATTACTCTTTCCACAAATTCAATCACTATCCCTTGTCTCCCTAAATACTCCTCTAAAGAAAGACTTGGTATGACTGTAAACTGATTCCGCCACCTCTTTGCGAGAACCGATACGAAAGCAGCTTCCTTTGCCGAGAGGAACGACACAATGTGCCAAATGATATCATCAGGTAAACTGCTAATCCTATCCATTTTCTCCCCTCCAAACCCTAGAGAACGATGTTACTACTCAATTAGTTCCAGTGGAGATTTCAATTAAAGTGCACATAATGATCATAAAGATTGAGCGAAGAATTAAAATGGGTGTGACACAAAAATCAAAACTTTACTAGAAGGGATGAGAAAACTCGGTACCTGATTTGATAGAGACGCAAAGGTGAAAGAAAATTCTCAGACTTTCCCTTCCAGTTCGAGCAAAGAGATGCCAACTACAGTTTCACGGTTGGTTTGAGGAGTCCCAATTTGTTCACCCAATTTCAACCGGTGGTTTTTTAAATAATGGGGGATAAATGCGTCGTTATTAAGCAAAGTGCGTCGAGATTAAGCAAAGAAAATATTTTTAATTAATTTCATTCATAAGCAAACTACATTAAGCAAAGAAAATATTTTTTTATATTTTATAACTTGTAATTAATTCTCCTATTTTTTTACCAAAGAAAAGAAAATATTACCAAAGAAAAGAAAATAGTCTCCTAAAAATTACAAAAGCGCTAACTTGTTCCACAAGTCATATATAATCCCGCATCTTCCTCATAATCTTCACTCTCTTCTCTTCATTCTTGCTCTAGGGTTTTTCTCTAAACCACAAACTTCATCTCTCTCGAGATTTCTCTTTTCTATTGCTTCTCACTCTCTAATGGCGGATCAAAAACTTCAAGACCCAAAATCTCGCGCCGGTACGTCTCTGTAAACACTTCCGATTATGTATTCCGATTAAACTCTCAAACTCGACTTCTTGTAACATCTCTCGAATTCAATCTCCAGTAATTAGGGCCGGTTTCTGATTAGTATTAGCTTCAATGTATTTCATTTTCTTTGTCCCATTTTGATGAACGAGTGATTGACCGAGTGATCTTGATTCTATTCTTCGTCTTGTTCCAGAAGATACAAAGTTTGTTCCATTAGAGAAAGGAGCAATGGCTGAAAAAACACTTGTTGGGTACAAGAAAGCAATTAAGTCCGAGTCCGATATCAGCGACGATGGAGAAGATTTCGATGCACAGAAACTCGGAAAGCTCCAGAAGGAAGCTTTTTACTCTGTTCAGTTTGCTTTCTCTGCAGAAAACACTACATTCTCATCCGTAAGACCCTTTCTCTTTTCGTCGTCAAATCTTTTCTTCTTCTTTGACTTTTCATTCGGTTCTTGTTTCTTCAGTTGGAAACTTCGATCGTAGAAAGATTGATGCAAGAGTGAAACATTTCTCGCGAAACTCAAATCTCTTTTGTGAGTGACATTCAGAAAAAGCTTCTAGCTCAAGAACAACAACAAAGGTTTAACCTTTAATCAAAAGCTTCTTACTTTGAAGATTATTCGATCTTTTAAAAAAATCGATTCTTTTTCACTTCAGGGTTGATGCATCAGCATCTAATGAGAAGAAGGTTGAGATTGTAGAAGAGAGTCCATTAACCAAATCTGTAAGACAGATGGAAAAACTCTGTTTTTGGCTTTTTACATTAGAGTTTTAACTTTTTATCTCTTTTGGTTACCTTATCAGGGAAATAAGGCAAATTCAAGCTTGAATTCTGTTGCTGGATCTAGCTCAAAATGGGGACGTGTTAATCCAGAAACTCTTGTTGGAAAATATGTACGCGTAAGAACGGGCCCTGGAAAAGATGATTTCGAAGAATTCATCATCAAAGAGTATGACTCAAAACAGGTAATAACAAAACCCTTTACTTATTATGTTTCTCTCATTGCATTGTTTGCATTAGCCATTATAAGAAAATCTACTTTCTGAAATGTCTATAGGAAAAGCATCGCTTAGAGCTCGCAGATTCGGATTCGGATGCAATGGAGATGGATGATGTGTTAAGCTGGATTGATGTCACAAGAGTAATAACACACACAAACTTTTGTTATTATCTTGTTTCGTTATAATCAAACTCTTTTATATCAGTAGCTGAAATTCTGACTAATTGCAGATTCCACGTAATGATATTGTGTGGGAACGTGGAATAAGACCTAATTTTGATGCTCCTAACCAACGTAGCACTCAAGGAGCCTTCTTTTGACAAGATTTTTGTCTTTTATGGTGAAGGTAACTTGTGCAAACACACAAGACATTTTAAGCAAAAAAGTTCACATGTGAAAATCTTGGTTTTTGTGTGCAGGAGAATGCTGATATGAGATTTCACCAAGACTCTCCTTATGCAATTTGTTTGAGATCTTGAGTACTTGTACAATCACTAAGAATCAATTTTTGTTGTTGTTGTTTGCTGGATTTAGAGAACAAATAAATGGTCAGTGTAAAGTGTAACCAAGATTCGAATACTTTTGTTTGTAAATGGTTGCTCTATTACCTTGTTAGCAAATATTTGATTCTATAGAAAATTAGTTGGTAAGGATTGAAATAGCTAACATCCTTCTTTTCACAAGTATATATAGCTCATATCTTATTCCTTATCTCAGTTTAGTCATTTATCATTTGCTAAAAAGTTAAACAGCTTTTGTTTTAATTAAAACTAGAAAATTACCCGCGTTATACGCGAGATAAAATGATTGTCGAATAAAATCAATAATTTTAGTTAAAAAAAAATTATGATGAATTATTATACATAATCTAAGACCCATTTTATATATTTTTTTAATTTTGCGGTTATTTTGTATACAAATGTTTCACCCGTAAAATAATTAAACCAACAAATTTCATTAATAATTATTTTACTATAAGAAGGTGTATTTATGAAAAATTAAAAACATCTACTTGTCAAAGAAAACAACAATGTTCGTGACAAAAAAAAAACACATGTAAAAATATATATGAAAATTTTTTTTACATGCTCATCTATTTTCAAAAGATAATAAATTGTTTTTTTTCTATTTTAAATCAAATTTGTTTTTGGTGTATATGTTAAATTTTTTTTACATTTAATTATAAAATTTAAATCTATGATTTTCGAAATATTAATTTTGGCAAGTTTAAGATTTTCAAATATTTTTTAAATTGGCAAGTTTATGAAGATTCAAATGTGTTGACAGTTAGAGTTATAGTAATCAAAATAAATATATTTGATAATAAATGTGTTTTTGGTAATGAGTATAAGAGAATTAAATAAATAAATAAAAATAAAGAGGAGAAAAATTGTGGAAATTACACATATGCAAAATGACTTTAAAATGCTTCTCTTTTAATATTAGAGGATTGATAAAAATAACTTTTATCCGTAAATAATTAAATCCCCGTAAAATTAAAATTTGTAACGCGCGTGAGAAAAGAAACTGCTGACGTGTTGATACTTAGTCGGTTAGTCCCGATTTAAGTCAAGTACGTACTAACTGATCCAAGTACAAACCCTAACTTCTTCCACAAGAATACATTTCGTTCGTTAAGATTTTCAAGTAAGAGACTACAAAATCTCGCTATTTCTTTTCTCTCATTCGATCTCTGCAAAGTTTCTAAAGATTAATCCGTTTCTAGGGTTTCTCACAAACTTCATCAAGAAGACGACACCATTATCGGATTCCTCTGTTCTCTTTGACTCTCTACAATGTCGGAGAAGCAAGATCAAACTTCAGATTCTCTTCCCCGTAAGTCTCTTCAATACTTTCTGTTAGGTTTAACGAATAAGAACAGTCTCGATCAATTAGGGTTCTAGAGATTCGAATTACCTCTGTTTCTTCTCTCTCTTTGATGCAATTTGACTGATCGGTGTTGATTTTTCCGGTGATCTTGATTCCGTTTTGCACAAGAATCACCTGGTATTGCAGATATTATGTCGAGTGTTATCAATTACGATGATTACAAGTTCCTCCTGAACAAAAAACCGAATAACGAAGAACATCAGAGACAGACTTACTACAAAGTTCTTCATGCTTTCAAAGCAGAATCTCCTGCACTATCCCGCGTAAAGACCGGTTTTAGATCTTTCAATGTTTTTATGCATCGATTATGTTTTCGGAGTTTGTGTTCATGTACATCTTCTGTCTTCTTTAGCAAAGGATTTTGATCATTCAAGACCTGAAGAAAGCTCTGGACATTCTTGATAAAACTCATTTCGCATTTGAGAAAAAAACTCGAAGATGATCCACTGGTTAAACGACGGATGTGAGCTTCTTACTACCTGTAAAGATGTGAGCTTCCTCTCCTTTCATTGTTAACTCTTTTCTCAAACACTTTGTTTCTCAGGAATGCTTCAAAGGCTTCTGACAAGAAGGAAGAGCAGAGAATTACTGCAGTAGTAGTGTGATAAAGCTCATGAATGGGATACGAAATGTTCACACACTTTACTTGGCTTCTAGTACTCTCGAGGTCAGTACACTATTTTGTTTTCTCTAGTGATAACTTTTTCTTTTGCTACACAAATGGGTTTTGTCTTGTTTCAGGTGCTTTCTCTATGTTGTGGGTCGATGCCGGTGTTCAACAACCTTAAACTGTTAGGTTTTTATAGTGGCACGAGTCGATGGCAAGCAGTGCCAATTCTTCTAAAGAAGTGTCCACATCTAGAAACTCTAAGCATTTTGGTATGAACCACAACTTATCTGTCAAACATGTAGAAAGATAGAGTCTCCTTCATACTTTGGAATCCTTATGTCTCTTTTATGCTTTCAGGGTCTTTGGCACTATGTGACAGAAGCATGCGGTGATGTTTGTGACTGCATCTCTCGGGAGGACAAAGGCCGTTCACTCAGATCTTGTCTGGTGAAGAAAATAGAGATTCAAGGGTTTATAGGAGCAATGAGAGAGATAACAATGATCAATCATTTCATGGACTATTTTCCGTGTTTAAAGGAGATAGAAATCACTGTTGAAAGGCATGGTTCTACAAAGTTCGATGTCCCCGAAGTTACTGATCTTAAAGAGCAGATGATGAAATTCTACCAGAAGTCATTGAGTTGCAATGTCAACATGAACGTGTGTGAATCTTTGCTGAGGAAGTTGCTTGCGCATTGAAGTCTATGAGGAACAAAACTTGCTCATAGTTTTGCTAAAGTCACTTTGTACATGCAGTTCACTTTTATTTACTACTCTTTTTAGATACAATGATTTAATGCTTGTTTTGTAACATCTCTGATTCCAAGTTTGCCAATTGGGAGCTTTTATTGTCTTGTAATATCTCTGATTCTGTTGTTCTTGCTATTTTTGAGCAATCTTTGTCACTTGAAGCAAGATCTTTAAAGAAGTCAACTAAGAAAGAAACCATCCAAGTAAGGTATTTGCGAAAAGTCGAATAAGAAACAAGCCTAGAAAGAAAACAAGATAACCAGCAAAACTCCAACATGAGATAAACGTAACCAATGTGCAACCAAACTTTTGAAGATAGCAGGACCGAAGTTTGTGCTTCATGCATTTGTTCATTAGTTTTCAATAAAACTCGACCTGGATATTACAGTTAACCAAAGCTCTCGGGAGCATAAGCAGATCTGTGGTGATTCGCAACTTATCCTTATCAGAACGTTTCCAAGTGCGAACTCTCAGCAACTCAAGACATGACAGTTTCCCTAAGAAATGCTTTACTTGCTCCAACTCTTCAAGATGTCCCTGGTAATGAGAGATCTCTAGAACCTCCACGGGACAAGACAACAAACAAGAATATCCCGACAAGCACTCGCAAACAGAGTCTGGCATTTCATCACATTTACCACAATGCAAGGGACCCTAATACAAGGGAGAGGTACCTATACAAAGTTAATGAAATTGCGGTTTGTCGAATAAACTTTCAGGATTTTGTTTAATACCTTGATGACAAGGGTCTTTAGATTAGGAGTCTTCTGTAGCAAAAAGGGTAAAAATCGCCAACACCTCACCCAGCCATCATCGGATTTGAAAGTTAAATGATGCAGCCTTTCAAACACTGGGATTGCTTCACGAAAGAGATAGAGCATCTGAAAGAAACATTTTTTCAGAAATGTAACCAGAAGATTAAAATATATGATATGTTCATGTTCTGTTATTTTCTCAAGCTGTTAATATGTATCACATATAAAGAAAAAAAGCAATAGCACACTTACCTCTGTAGTTTCAGGGAATAATAAATTCAGGATCTCAACATTTCTTAACCCTTGAATAAGATTAGTAGGATCACTTGTAATATGATCATCTTCATCTACTATAACTCTCTCATCCCAGGAGTGATCTACCATCAATTGAAGATCGAGCTTAGCTTTGACAAGCGACTCTAAGTTAAAAATGGAATACTCATCTGGAACCAAATCAGAGATCTCTAAAAAGATAAGATTGGGAGTGTCGAAAGTAATGCTGCTAAAATCAGACCCGTTAAAATCTTTATACTCTGAACGTCTAATAGTAAGTCTCTGAAGGGTCGGACTTGATACAATGCGAGACCATTTCCAAGATTCCCAGTTTACACGATGTAAAGTTAAGTTCTTAAGCAATGGGCAAGCAGAAAGAAGCATTTTGAACGCACAACCACAAAGATCATAAAACCGAACTGAGTCTAGATAGAGAGTCTCAAGCGCCGGAAGGAAAGCGTTCTTAGGGAGAATATCAATATCAAACCCTACTAGTTTCCGCTTAACAATTGTCTTGCAAGTGAAGACCTCTACAGGCAATGAATATCCTTTAGCAGCATATAAGTCCAGCTTGAAAGACAAGACACCGCGCTTCAGCACGTTGCATAGTACACGGATGATAAGAACCGGGTCAAGAAATTCTACACGACATGTTATAGAGAATTTCCCTATGCGAGAACTGAGTGGCAGAGCCATTACTCCTTCCACAAATTCAATCAATACCCCATGATTCCCTGAATAATCCTGTAAATAAAGACTTGGTATGACGGTAAACTGATTCCTCCACCCTTTGCGAGAACCGATGCGAAAGCAGCCTCTTTTGCCGAGAGGAACAACACAATGTGGCAAATGATCTCATCAGGTAAATTGCTAATCCTATCCATCTTCTCCCACCAAACCCTAACTACTCGGAACAAAAACTCAATTAATTTTAGTGGAGATTTCATCACAATGCACATAATAATCACCGAACAGACCCACTGCAAAAAAAAAAGAAAAAAAAAACATGATGAATCTCCCGAAAGAGAACCAAAAAACAAGTTTTACAGTAAAGATACGGTTATACAATAAGAACAAAAGTAAAGATTGAGCGAAGAATTAAAATGGGGTTGCACAAAAATCAAAACTTTTGCTTACCTATGCTTAAAACTCTCGTTCTTGATTCAGTTGAATTTTGCGTTGATAAATTCGAGATGCTTCTTCCTGCCTGCCCTGTGCTTGAGGAACTAGACATGACGAAAATAAAGTGGTTAGATTCGGATGAGACTGTGTCAAGTTCAAGCCTCAAGACTCTGAAAATTAGATCCAGTGTTGGTTCATGCAATATTTCGTTTGATACATCAAGTCTTGTTTGCTTACACTACTGTGATGTTGTTGCGGAAGACTATCCATTACTTAATTTTGAAAATCTTATTGAGGCTCGGATCAATCTTGTTGTAAGTGATGATCAAGTCGAACAAGTAAGGGCCCTAGATAATGATTGGTTAGAAGATGATGAGGATGATGATTTTGCTTTTCGACTTAGTAATGTGGAAAAGCTCATGAATGGGTTTCGAAATGTTCAGTCACTTTTCTTGACTTCTAGTACTCTCGAGGTATTTTGTTTTCTCTAGTCATGTGTATTAACGCGCAAGGGACTCTCTAATTTTGAAAACATGTAACCTCAAATCATTTTCTGTTGTTTCAGGTGCTTTCTCTATGTTGTGAATCGATGCTGGTTTTCAACAACCTCAAATCGTTAGGTTTTTATAGTGGCGAGAATCGATGGCAAGCAGTGCCAGCTCTCCTAAGAAACTGTCCAAAATTAGAAACTCTAAGCATTTTGGTATTAAACACAACTTCTCTGTCATGTAGAAAGATAGAGATCGTACTTTTAATCCGTTATGTCTCCTTTATGCTTTTAGGGTCTTTTGCACGTTGTGACAGATTCATGCGGGGATGTTTGTGACTGCATTCCTCGGGAGGACAAAGGCCGTTCACTCAAATCTTGTCCAGTGAAGAAAATAGAGGTTCAAGGTTTTATAGGAGCAATGAGAGAGATCACGATGATCGACCATTTCATGGACTATTTTCCGTGTTTAAAAGAGATTGAAATCAGTCTTGAAAGGCATGGTCCTACAAAGCTCGATGTTCCTGAAGTTGCTGATCTTAGAGTGCAGATGATTAACCTCCACTAGAAGTCATTGACTTGCAATGTCAACATCACCGTGTGGGAGGCTTTGTACATGAAGTTGCTTGCGCAATGAAGTCTACAATGAACAAGTCCCTTTGGGCATTCAGGAAAAACATCACCCTCAACAACATCATTACTATTCAACGCTCTTACTTGCTCAACCTGACCTTGAGTTAACAAAAGGCAGATTTGAGCCTCGACTAAGTTATTATTCAACTTAACTTCCGGATAATCCTCCGCGAGAGCATCACAGTAATAAAAATAAACAAGACTCGGAGCATCAAACGAAATGCTCTTCAGAGATGCTACGTTACAGCAACCTTGGAGATCAATCGTTAGCTCCTTGAGGATCGGACTTAACAGAGTCACATCTTTATTCATCCATAGCATATTAGTCATGTGTAACTCTTCAAGCGCAGGGCAAGCATTAAGAAGGTTTTGAAACTGACCAGTACGTAACCCGCCCGAATCAAGAACAAGAGTTTTAAGCATCGGTAAGGATATATTCTCGGGCCACCAATGAAGATCGAATCCACTTCCTACTTTCAGCTCAACTAGCTTTTTACTAACAGACACTTCTTGAGGCAACCAATATAAATTTTGAAAATCAATGAAAAGATCAAGATCCGAAACACCACGCTGCAACGCATTACGTATCCAACGATCCACACGTCTTGTTTCAACACCAGATTTACACTTGAGGTAGAATTTCTCAATGGGAGAATCACCCTGCAATGCCAATACTCTATCCACAAAATTCATAAAGCTCTGTAGAATTTCTTCCCTTTCTCGTTTACCTTGTTCGGGATGCAGAAGGACAGAGTCATCGATATCGAGATCACGGACCAACGCAAACAGATTACGCCATCTTTTAGCGAGAACCAATGTCGAAGCAGCCTCCTTTGTTGTAAGGAAAGATAAGAGATGAATCAGAAGCTCTTCTGGTAGGTGAGAAAATACCAGAATATTCTTTTGGGAAAATAAGATGGGAAAAATATTATTAGTCATACTGTTGGGAAAAATACCCAATATTCTTTTGTGAGAATAAGATAGGAATTAGACAACTAGAATTTCAAGACCAACTATTTTTATTATTAGAAAGGATTTAGTACAAGAGAAGTTTGTAGTGAACACTCTTCTTAGGCTCCTCTCTTCTCTCTTCTTTTTTGGATGGATTGTTTACAAATGACATCAACCACTTCTATTTATACTAGTGGTGGCTTAACTCCTAGCTTATTCTAGATTATTATCTAAACATCACTTATACTCTAACATATTCTAGAATTATCTCCAAGCCCTATCCTAAGATAACTTATCATGATAATTCTAGAGACTTCTAATTCTCCATACTAATGCATAATCTTCTCCATAATTCTAGAAGTTTCTTCATTCTTCCATAATTAATCTTGGGCTAATGGAGGGAATATCCAACAAATCTCCCCCTTCCCGACTTAGCCCGAAGTTGTCACGATCCCGATGCATTGACAACAATCTTCATGCAAGGATTCCATTTCATCTTGCATGGTTTTCATCCACTCATCCTTATGAGTGTCAACTATGAATTTCTCATAGCTTTGAGGCTCCCCCTCATCTGTGAGGGTCACATACTCATTAAGAGTATATCGTGTTAACGGTATTATACCGCTGGTTAACCGTCTTAGTTGAACCTCTTTCGGCTCTAATTCTACTTCCTCTATGGTTTCATCACCACCACTCATATTAAGGAGGAATATCTTTCGAGCGAGGATATTTAGACCCTTCTCACTCATATGGCCGAGCCTCCGGTGCCATAACTCCATGTCAGCATTTGCGACGTTTACCTCCTCCTTGCAAATCTTAGCTTGTGTCACATACAATGACCCTTCTTTCTTTCCTTGAGCCATGACCAAGCTTCCTTTGGTTAGTTTCCATTTGCCTTCACCAAAGTGATTTTCTAAACCAATATCGTCGAGCTTTCCAGTTGATATAAGATTGAGACGCATGTCAGGGACATGTCTCACATCCTTGAGAACTAGCTTACATCCAGTGTTTGATGTAAGGATGACGTCCCCTTTTCCAACAATCTTACTTCTTCCTTGATTTCCCATTTGGACATTACCAAAGTCACCACTTTGGTAGGTTGCAAAGAAGTCTCCATGAGGGGTGACGTGAAAAGAAGCACCAGAGTCAATAAACCATAAAGTCTCATCTGAGGCGCTATTTGGAGGATGACAATCTTCAACTAGATATACATCTTCATCCTCACCTGCCACAACAGTAGTGGTCTTATCATCATGCCTCTTCATGAGGTTAAACCGATCTGGTTTAATATTATCCATTTGTTGATCTTTCTTGAAAAATCGACACTCTGGCTTCTTATGACCCGCTTTGCCACAATAGTAGCATGTCACTCTTGGGCGTGACTTGAAATGTCCTCGAGATTGAACTCGGCTTCGACCTTTGTTATATTCACGTGTTTCGTCTCTATTTCGTCTATCGACGACGTTCGCCTCCGACTGAGTGCTCAAACCTCGTTCTTTTCTTTTGATTTCTTCATTTAGAAGACTATCACTAACGGTATCCATGGTAAGCTTTCCATCTGGTGCTGAATTGCTGAGAGTGACAACTAGTATGTCCCAACTCTCTGGCAACGGGCTAAGGAGTAGAAGGGCTTGCAACTCGTCTTCAATCTTCATGTCAACCTTGTTTAGCTGGTTTATGAGCCCCTTGAAATTGTTCAAGTGCTCCGTCATGCTTTGGTCATCCTTATACTCTAACTTTACCAACCGTCGAGCAAGAAGAGCCTTGTTTCGAGGCGTTTTCTTTTGAATCATAGACTCAAGTTTTGTCCATAATTCAAAAGCATTTGTATAGGTAGCGACATGTTCGAAAAGAGATCGATCGATGTACTTACGAATTACTGCGACCGCTTTTCGATTCATAAGCTCCCATGCCTTATCATCCTTTCCTTCCGGCTTGGTCTTCTTGATGATGGGCTCATGCAAATCCTTGCAATAAAGGCGATCTTCCATCATCGGTTTCCAATACGAGTAGTTGTCCGTCGTGAGTTTGAACATGTCACCTTCAATGGTAACGATAACCTTCATCTTGATTCACACAAGATATCGATGTTATAAATCAACCTGCTCTGATACCACTTGTTGGGAAAAATACCCAATATTCTTTTGTGAAAATAAGATGGGAATTAGACAACTAGAATTTCAAGACCAACTATTTTTATTATTAGAAAGGATTTAGTACAAGAGAAGTTTGTAGTGAACACTCTTCTTAGGTTCTCTTCTCTCTTCTTTTTTTGGATGGATTGTTTACAAATGACATCAACCACTTCTATTTATACTAGTGGTGGCTTAACTCCTAGCTTATTCTAGATTATTCTCTAATTCTAGAGACTTCTAATTCTCCATACTAATGCATAATCTTCTCCATAATTCTAGAAGTTTCTTCATTCTTCCATAATTAATCTTTGGGCTAATGGAGGGAATATCCAACAGTTACTACTGAAGAGATCCATCCTCTAAAAGCTTAAAGCTTTTGGAACATCATCAATCATAGATAACCATTTTCTGCAAACAGAGAAATGTACATTCAAAGACGAAATTTTTAACCCATTTTAACAAGGCAATTAGGAATCCAACCAAAAGCAAATTGATTTCGAAATTTTGAGATAAATACCCAGAAAGCTAAATTAAATCAGTAGAAGCAGAAGAGATTAGATTTGGAACCTACCTTGGTACAGACGCGAAGTCGATGATCCAAATTTAGGGCAGATCTTTTGGGATTTCGAGAGCAGAGAGCAGAGAGAGACGAAGCCGCTTGGCTCATTTACAAATCACCATTTCTTATAACCGGATTTTTTAATTAGATAGAGTCAAACCGAACCAAATTAAGCGAGATAGAGTCAAACCGAACCATTTAAATAAGTTTTAACAAGTTAAATAAATGTTGTTACTAGCATGTTTATAGGTAGTTATTATACAGTTTCTAAATATTAAAAATAATAAAAAAAAGTCAGAAAAAGAAAGAGAGAGAACGAAGAAGAAGAAGCATAGCTTCTAAAAATGAGAATTTTAGGGCATGATCAACGGTTGCTCTTAGGTATGTTCTTAGTATTAAAAATTATTAAAATTTGAGTAAAAGGAAGAAAGAGAAGGTATAAAATTGAGTAAAAGGAAGAGAGAGAGTGTTTTTGGTAATATAAAATTAATAAATTTTGAATAAAGAGAGGAGATAGTTTTGGAGTTGTTCTTATTTTGGAATTTTTGGAAGTGTTCTTATGAGATAGTGGGGTATATTTATATATAAAATTAATAAAAGTTGAGTAAAAGGATGAAAGAGAGGTATAAAGTTGAGTAAAAAGAAGAGAGAGTGTGTGTTTTAATAATTTTATATACTAAGAACACACCTAAGAGCAACTGTTGAACATGGCCTTCGAAACTCCATTAGAAACATGTAGAGAGCTGAGTATGTAATACAATCCAATCCGAACTCATGTAGAGAGCTTTAAGCATTGGTAAGAAAGTTCTTGCACCGTAACACCACCATTTAGCAGAGTCACCTACTAATTTCAGCCCGACTAGTGTCTTATTGTCAAACACCTCTTTAGGCAGTACATATCCCGAATCAACTCTAGGAAAATTGAGCGTAAGTTCCGAAACACCACGCTGCAGCACATTACATGTCCAACGATTCACGCGAGATAGATCAACACCATTTTTACGCTTGAGGGAGAATTTCCTAATAGGAGAATCACCCTGCAAAGCCAATGCTTTATCCACAAAATCCATGAAGCTCTGTCGAATTTCGAGCCTTTCACCTTTACCCTTTTCCGGATGAAGAAAGACAGAGTCACGAATGACACTTAGGAACAAGTGTCCACAAATTGAGCCACCTCTTCGAGAGAACGGATGTCAAAGCAGCCTGCTTAGTCTTAAGGAAGAACAAGATATAGCAAAGAACATCGTCTGGTAGTTTGCTAATATGATCCATCAGTTATGCAGGAACACAATTTCGAGAATCAATTGAGCACCTTTACCAAAAAACAAGAGCGAGAAGTTATGAGAACAGACATACAAAGGAAACCCATTTAACAACGCAAGTAAAATAGCAACCAAAGCACATAAATTTCAAAACTTTGTTCAAAAACAAGCTCAAACGGAGCATACAATCAGTACAAGTATGATATTGAGTTAACAACGAAGTAGAAAAGCAACCAGAGCACATAAATTTCAAAACTTTGTACAAAAACAAGCTCAAACGGAAGATACAATCAGTACAAGTATGATATTGAGTTAACAACGAAGTAGAAAA
This sequence comes from Draba incana, assembly GCA_963576765.1. Taxonomy (NCBI): domain Eukaryota; kingdom Viridiplantae; phylum Streptophyta; class Magnoliopsida; order Brassicales; family Brassicaceae; genus Draba; species Draba incana. The sequence continues at coordinate 4,447,718 of OY755216.1, forward strand.
GCAATCAAAGCACATAAATTTCGAAAAATTGTACAAAAAAGGAGGATACAATCAGTAGAAATATGATGTTAAGTTAACAACGCAAGTAGAAAAGCAACCAAAGCACACAAATTTCGAAACTTTGAACAAAAACAACCTCAAATGGAGGATACAATCAGTAGAAGCAGATAGAGTTAACTTGGGCACATACCTGACGCACGAAATTGGGAGAAAATTAGGGGGGTTTCTAGACAATCGAAAGAGCCGTAGTACTGAACAATCGCTACTTTTTACAAGCGAAGATGCATCAGAAGAAAACGAAGCAGCCGTGAGAAATTGCAAAACCGCCTCAAATTTCTGACTCACTAAACCGGTATTTTATTAACCCAAATAGACTGATAACCGGGTTGGACTGAAAAGGAAAATCGAATGTAAACCAGGGAATGGCTTTTTCAACAAGATTTCTTTTCTATATAAACTAGGCCTTTAACACATTCCTTCTTAGCGATCCAAAGGAAAGCGTTTGTGCATCTATTGGAACTCTCTCTCCCCTTTCAAGGTAAATACAGTATATAACCTCTCTAAATTCATAATGTTGGAACTTTTCTACTCTATGATTTTGTGAAAACAAAACTATTTATATCAACAAGTTTATCTTAAATTTCGAAAAGAAAAAAAAAATATTTCTAAAGCTTTTCTTTATAATTTTTTACAAATTCAGTTTATTCGACATTGTGTTAATAATTACGTCTAGAGTTCTTAATATTAATAACTAGATTTAAACGATTAATTGATTTATAGTAAATAATTATGGCTTAAAATATTTTAGAGAAAAATATATCATATTCTTAATTTAAACCTAAACTTATTATATACTATATTCTTAATTCAAATCCTAACTTCGATAGTGTAATGTTTTGACAAAAACAAAAAAAAACTTAGATAATGTAATATTTCAAATTATAGGTTCATATATAATTTGAAATATGTAATTTGAAAAATATAGTTTCATAACTCATACAGTTTGAAGAATTTGGAAATTACTAAAGTATACATACTTGATATATATATAAATATGATTTAAATCATTAAACAATTTGATATAACAACTAAACCATTCGTACATGTTTTGACGATCCTTTTTTGATGCTATTTCGTAAATTAAACATACCACTAACCAAATTTTATTTATCTTTATTTTATGCTTGTTTATTTTCCATTTTAATTTCTTTCTTTTTGAGTAACTAACAATTTTGGTATTAAAAAATTTACATATTTAAATAATTGACATGTGTCACAATCTAAACGACTACTTAACACGTGTCGCGATCTCGTGAGTTACAATTATAAGAACTCTCATTTATATATTGTTTATTTTCCATTTTAATTTCTTCCTTTTTGAGTAACTAACCATTTTGGTATTGGAAAATTTATATATTTAAATAATTGACATGTGTCACAATCTAAACGACTACTTAATACGTATCGCGATCTCGTGAGTTACAATTATAAGAACTCTCCTTTATATATTGTTTATTTTTTATTTTAATTTCTTCCTTTTTGAGTAATTAACAATTTTGGTATTGGAAAATTTACATATTTAAATAATTGACGTGTGTCACAATCTAAACGACTACTTAACACGTGTCGCGATCTCATGAGTTACAATTATAAGAACCGTCCTTTATATAATAAGATTACGTCTATACATTAGATTGTTGTCTTATGTTTTTCCTTTATTGCCATTTTTCTAAGTTTCTTCTTTAACCATTAGATTGGACAATGTTAAGTGCCACAACTTCCTCCGTTCCGAGCCATCGCAGAAAGAAAAAGGAAAGCATTGGAGGGAAGAAAAAGGAAAGCGTTGGAGGGAAGAAGACAAGTGTGTGTTCATTAGGGGACCAAGCAAGAGTAAAAGGGGAGTCTCAAGAATTACAACATGGAGAGTCTTCAACTAAATATGGAGATAAAAGACTCTTTTGGAGGAGTTGTCTAGACTTGGAAAAAGAGCATGAAAAGCTCATCCGTGATCTCGTCGCATTGACAGAAGACCCAATACAAAAGGTGGCACAAATGATGAGCTTGGAGTTGTTGCAAGACCTTGCGCGTCATTTTGTAAGAAACATTCTTCAACGATCTCTTGAAAAATGTAAAATAGAAAATCTTGTGAAGGAGTCGCAAGCAAAGGTCATTGAGTGTGCTTCAACAACGAGAATGGAGATTGCTAAAGTAAGACAAGAACAAGAAATGGAAAAATGAAATAACTGACCTGATGTTTATCTTATGCTGCTGAAATAGTTGCAACTCGCCACGGATATGCTAATGCTTCCCGGAGCTTCCAAGATCAAGCTCAAGTTTTATCAAAGGTTGGATCAATTATGAGTTTGGTCCCTCTCTATTTTCTTAAGTTTTGTTCAAACCTCAATCTGTTTATTTTACAATCTTTGTCTACAATTTACTGCCGCTGCGCGGAATACGTTTGCCTTCACATCAAACCTCTGTTTCGAATACAAAGGCTCTTCCTATGAAAATCACGGTGTAGATATTATATGGAGTTTCATAAAGTTCGTGGATAGAGTAGTGGCTGTCTCAGGGAATCTCCATATAAAGAAACTCTCTCTAAATTGTGTAGAGTGTCATAATTCAGCTAATCTCAATCGTTTGATGAGTAATGTGCTCAAACGTGGTGTCATGGAATTAATCATACATTATGATCATCCGGGATGGTGTTGCAGAGTCTCAAGCATGACACTTCAGAGACTTACTATTAACTCAAAAAGTAATGACTGTGCTAGTGGTAGCATTATTTTGGATACTCCTAGTCTTGCCTACTTAGACTTCTCTGGCTTTGTTTATCAGACAGAGTTTTATCATACTATGTATTCAATTGTTAACCTTGACTCACTTGTCGAAGCTAATCTTACTCTTGATTCGAGGAAACTAGTATTTCAAAGGATTAATCCAGTGATTGACCTGCTTAAGGGGTTAAGAAATGTTGAGATACTCAACTTATCGTCTCTTACAACCTCAGAGGTAAGTGTAGTCTCTTCTCTCTTTTCTCTTTTCTTGCCTCCTATGTAGTATATGTATTATTACGACTTGAGAACCTATCAAGACATCTTCTTGGGTTAAAAGAAGTAATAAAGTCATTGTTGAATATGAATGTTCCTTTAGGTTTTAATGTATGATTCGAAGATAATTATATTGCAGTTAGACGTGAGTTGAAATTTTATTTTTATTTTGTTTCAGATTCTTTATGCATGTCGTGATGGAATCCCTATGTTTGAAAAGCTATCTCGTTTATCTATTGCAACTAAGGAAGGATCGTGTTGGAAACTTGTGCCATTATTGCTTAAAAAAATTCCAAATTTAGAGACTCTTGTCATCAAGGTATAAGTGAGGCCCTGAAAGTGTACAATATTCAAAACCATATATATATATTCACCCAAAAATGCTTCACTTCTTGTTTCAGGGTCCTTTGCACTATGAATTATGCTGGGGAAAATGTTCAGGAAATGTTTGTGGGTGCTTGTCTGGATATTCTTTTCTACGGTCGTGTCGTGTGAAAGTTCTAGAGATAACCAAGTACTGCGGGATGACAAGAGAACTGAAGCAAATGAGACATTTTCTGGAGAATTTGCAATGTCTTGAGCTTGTCAAAGTCCATGCTTGTGCAAAAGCAAAGTTTCAGTTCGACAAAGATTTGCTAATGCTTCCCATAGCTCACAAGATCCAGTTCAAGTTTTATCCTTACAAACCAATTAACTAGTGCATCAAACAACTTAACTTTAAGTCTTCTTCTTACTTGCTTGAATTCTGTTTGTGTACACTCTTGTTTACATTATATCATGAGATGTTATTGCAATGGTTTTGTAGTAGAGTTTGCCAGTAAATCACATCCGAAAATCGTAAATCTATCTTATAGCTTATCTTGGCCAGTCATGCTATGTATACTTGACCCACAATTTTAGGCATACGGTTCGGTTAACTTGGTTTAAAACCCGGACCTAAATAAACACCTAAAACACCATCAAACCATCTCACGAATTTCGATAATCAATGTAAAGGTTATGCTTGAGGAAGCTAGTGATCAATGATCGAGACAATGTAGATTTTGAAACCGTAATAATGGAAAAATACACTGAAATGACCAAACAATGAGAAAGTTTGATTCCTCATTGTTCAATCCAATTCTTACACATGGGAGTGTACACTGAAAACTTGACATCATAACTAAAGAACTCTTTGTAGAGCATCTGCGCGACAATTTTCATCATACCAGGGATTTCAAAGATTGTAGGATCATTCTCTTCGGCATATACCTCCATCTCTTCCAGACGAGGGAAAGACTCCATGAAATGCCTGATCATCCCTGACTCTTTCATGGTTCCTTTAAACCCTTTAATCTGCAACTTTCTCACCGGACTTGATAAGAGCGAACGGCCTTCGTCCTCCCGGGAAACACATTCACATGCATCCCTGCATTTATCTGTCTCAAAGTGTAGGAGACCCTGAAACCAGAAAAGAGACAATAAAGGGACTTTAAAGAATGGTCTCGGTCATTGTTAATGAGGAAATGAGTTGTGTTCAATCATACCTCAAGGACTAGAGTTTCTAAATGTGGACAGTTCCTTAAGAGAACCGGCATTGCTTGCCATCCTCGATCCGCAGCACTGGTAATACGTAAAAACTTGAGGTTATTGAACACCGGCATCGATTCACAACACAGAGAAAGCACCTGAAACAAGACAAAATCCAACTTGCACTCAGACTAACAATGAATTTCTCATGCTTCAGAAAATTAGATGAGGCTGTATGGTTTATTGGTTTTCATTGAGACTGGCAAAAATATTTACTTTTACAAATTAAAATAGCATAGCAACTGACCTCAAGAGTTTCTGCAGATAAGTAAAGTTTTTGAACATTTCTTATGCCATTAAAGAGCTTCCACACATTTCCAAGAACGAGAAAAACATCATTCTCATCATCCTCATCACGTGGCGCTCTTATACGCTTGATCTCATCTTCATTTGCCACCAAAATGTTGAGTTGAGCCTCAACTAAATTTGTCAAGTTAACTTTTGGATAGTCTTGCGCAATACAATCAAAATACTTGAGGTAAAGCAGACTTGGAGTATCAAAAGAAAAGCTTTTTGGATACATCGAGACTGTAGAACCTGCGCTGTAGATAGTTAGCTTCCTGAGGCTTGCACTTGACACAGTTGCATCAAGATCTAGCCACAGAACTATAGCAATGCTTAATTCCTCAAGCTCAAGGAAGGAAGGAAGAAACCTCTTAAGCATACCACCATGAATAAACCCGCCTTTAATAATGAGAGTTTTAAGCATCGGTAAGAAAATGTCTTCACCTAGAGGCCACCGGAAATCACCCCATTCAGTTGCTAGTTTAATCTTGACTAATGTCTTACTAACAAAGATGGATAGAGGCAGGTGATAGACAGAATCGGAATCGGAATCGGAATCGGAAACCGAATCCGAATCAAACTCGAAATCACTGAAATCCAAGAAAAGATCGAGCACCGAAACACCGCGCTCCAGCACCTTACATATCCAACGGTTCACACAAACTTTACTAATCCCAGCGATACACTTGAGGGAGAATTTCTTGATGGGAGAATTACCCTGCAAAGCCAATGTTCTATCCACAAAATCCAAGAAGCTCTGCTGAATCTCTTTCTTATGCCGCTTATACTCTCCGGGATGAAGAAAGACAGAGTCATCAATGTCAATATTAGGAACATGTGCCCACAAATTGCGCCACCTCTTTGCAAGAACCGATGTCAAAGCAGCTTCCTTTGTCTTAAGGAAGGACAAGACATGACAAATAACCTCGTCTGGTAAACCGCTAACACGATCCATAGCCTCTGCGAAAACACAAATTCGAGAATCTACTATTACCAAACAGTTCCAATTGATTCAAACATGAAACTGACCACCTCTACCCCCAAAAACAGACATGCATAGGAAACCCAGTTAACAAAGCATCCAAAGCACATAAATTTCGAATCTTTGAACAAAACTAATCTCAAACAAAGGATTCAATCAGTACAGGCAGGAGTTTTGAGTTACCTTCATCACATACCTGACGCACGAAATCCAAGACCCAGATTTATAGAAGATTTAGGGGTTCTCTAGAAGAGAAAGAGCCTGACTACTGAAAAATCGCTGGTTTTTAAGACCTTAGAAGTGCAGACGAAGAAGACATTGCAAATCAAAAGGAAACGAAGCGTCCAGTGTCAGTGAGAAATTGACGCTTCAATTTACTTGTTTTCTGCTATAAAATGTGAATTTTTGGACTGGTTTTGTTTCCCTGGTTTTGAATAAAATGTTTATGTAAACTGGAACCAATTTTTGGACCAGTTTTCAAAGCAAGTAAACCAAACTTAAACACAATCAACCCATCCCATGATTACCTCTTAATTAAAAAATCAAATTTAATTGGTTTTACAAATTAACTAAGATATATACTAAGATAGAAATGGAAATCCAATCACAACCCCAACAAAATATGTAAATCCTATTCACCAAAAAAAAATATATATATGTAAAGCCAATCACGACCCAAACAAAATATGTAAATTTAATGCCAAAATGTAAAACTAATGGTTCGACTGGTAACCGTCTTTATAACGTACCGCCTCTTTATAATTTGTACAGCTTTAAATTGTATCAATAGCTTGAAAAAAGACCAAACCAATCCATTCTCCAATCTCCCAAACCAGCTTCGAAAAAGTTGCTTCTTCATCATTTCCTCTTGCTGCAACGCTTTTGGTTTTCTTCTTGTTTCGGAAATTTCAGGAGCCTTCTCAAAATGCATTTGCTTGTGTGAAGGTAAGCGTCGTATTTTAATCGATTCTATATCTCTTCTTCTTTTTGTTCTTCTTCGATCTTGGGTCTATCTCTTATGGTTAAATCGATTTATCAATCTTCTCTGTATTTGTAGATTTTGCATTGGTTGTGAATGTCTAGAAGTTGAAAGATTTGTTGGGTGCTTACTCTACTTAGTGGTTGATGTTGAAAACCTTGTTCCATTACGAGATTGCTAGGGTTTTGGTAAAGTGATGGATAGAATCAGTGGTCTACCTGATGAGGTTCTTTGCCACACCTTATCATTTCTCTCTTCAAAGGACACTCCTTTAACTTCTCTTGTCAAAAACATGGAGGGGTCTGTTTGCTTTCACACCAAATCTTCGTTTCGAAGACAAAAACAGAGACTTTGTTGAGAATCCTGATTTAGATGTTGCGTGGAGTTTCAGTGATTTCGTGGATAGAGTATTGTCTGTGTCAGGCAATTCTCAAGTAAAGACATTCTCTTTGACAAATCGATGTAATGTTGAATCAACCCGTATCAACCGTTGGATATGTAATGTGCTGAGTCGTGGTGTCTTGGATCTTCATTTTGATGTAATTGCTAAAGGTATGACTCCACTGACTTCAGAGGTCTTCACTTGCAAGACACTTGTTAAGATGAAACTAGGAAGAGGGTTTGTTATTTCCATGATTCCCAAGGGTGCTTCTCTTCCGGCTCTTAAGGTTCTCTTTCTTGATTGTATCCGGTTCTATTATCTTCAGGATCGTCCATTTGAAACCCTACTTTCTGCTTGCCATGTGCTTGAGGAATTAACAATACTTGGTGGGAGGGAGGATCATGGGAAATTGTGTTGCACGGTGTCATGCCCTACCCTTCAGAGACTGACCATCAACTGTAAAGATTGTAATGACTTTTATGGGTATGATTTCATGAGCAATACTTTCGATACTCTGGGTCTTACCTACTTAGACTACAATGCTTATGTCTCGGATGAGTATCCCAGAGTTAATCTTGGTTCCGTTGTCGAAGCTAAGCTCGATCTGAGTTTGAGGATGTTAGACGAGCAAAGCAATCCAACGAGTCTGATCAAAGGGTTGAGAAATGTTGGGATCCTGAACTTATCAACTTTTGTAACCTCTAAGGTAATTGTGCTCTCTATTCTTTTCATTTAGAAATCTGATTGTTACACCATGGATTTGGCCCAAGGCAAAATCCTACTCCCAGCCCATCAAGTAGGAAGGTCCAACTCATTACTTTGCTAACTAGACTTAGTTACTTTATATCCTAGTATAGTTACTTTATGCTCATTAAGGGTTACTTTATGAACATATGGTTAAAATGTAACCATAGGTATCAAAAGCCCTAATTCCAATGTAATATATATAGTTGTACCATCATTTGTGTACAACCAAGTTGAAATACACGACACCTTATTGATCAAGTACGTGTCATTATTCCGAGTACGCTTATTCTCATAAGAATACCATTTTCCCTCTCGGTTACTGTTCATCCGAGCATACCTCTTTCATTCTCATCAAAGTTTTCTTTTCCATTTATCAAAGAATCCCCGAACCTATTACAAATTTAGTGTCGATCTCAATCTGAGCATCAACATTTGGCGCGCCAGGTAGGGAAATTATCATCTTTCTCACAATCTTCAAGAGGATATCTTTTTACGCTACAATGGATCTCAACAAAGAAGCTAGCATGAGAACACTTTCCTCGGGAACGAGCGCTCAGGGTACTAACACTCCGGTGGCCCAACAAGCGACCCTTGTTCCCGAGCAGGGAAATTCTAACCCCGCAAACACGGATAATCCCGTTCCCGCCCCTAGTGAGCACGACCTGCCCGCTGATCCGATCACGGCTTCCAACAGAGTCGAGCGGCCAACCGCCGCCTCCTCGGTCATCGAAAGGATCGAGCGTCCGACTAGTCCTGTATCCGTCTTCCAGAGGATACAAGAGCCAACTGAGCTTGAGGACATGAGGAACCAGCTCTGAGAAATGAGTTCGAGGATGCATCAAGCCCTCAGCTCGGCCCCGGAAATCGACTGGGTTCTAGCCGAGACTCAGCGGACCCCCTTTTCCACTAGAATAACATCCGTCCCGATCAGGCACACTGCCAAGCTGCGACTCCAACCGTACTTTGGAGATTCCGATCCGAAGCCGCATCTAACCGCCTTCTCCATCGCGATGGAACGGGTACACTTCTCCCCAGAGGAGTACGACTAGGGCCATTGTCAGTATTTCATCGAATACTTGTCAGGCCCCGCTTTAGAGTGGTTCGCCAGGCTTGAGTCCCGCTCGATCGACTCGTTCCAACAGCTGTCAATGGCGTTCCTCAGGCACTATGCCATCTATATTGAGGACGGCGCCTCAGATGCCGACTTATGGGGAATGATGCAAGGCGAGAAAGAGTCGCTCGAGAAGTTCATGGACCGCTTTAAGGCCGTCATCTCACGAGTCAGGGCGAGCGACACCACTGCTGTAGCCGCTCTCAAGCAGGGACTCCGGTCTTCCAAATTCCGAAAGGAATTGATCTTACATCCGCTTAAAACGATCGGAGAAGCAATGCGTCACTCGATCGACTTCATCAGACTCGAGAGGGATCAAGCTGGACAGGCCCAAAAGAACTCACCGGCCAAACCTCTAGCAGCCAGGGCAAAAGCGAAGGAAGTGGTCGAGGAGCCCTACCAAGAGCCCCGACAGCATTACGATTACGAGTACAAGAAAAAGTTGGCGACCAACGTCGTTAATAGCTCGTCAAGCCTTTCCCCGAAGCAGTGGAATAAGTACCAGCGACCCCAAGAGGTCCAAGAACCCACGAGCGGACAGTCCTATTGCGACTACCATCAGATGCACGGACATTCGACCTCGCAATGCCGACAACTGAAGGACAAACTGCTCGCACAGTATCATAAGGGAGCAGTCAAGGTTGCGCCTCCAGCTGACCTGGGCGAGAAGCGAAAACCCGAGGAGGAGCAGAGCGGGAACGAGCAGAAACCGAGCGGGAATGCCGACTCACCCCTTCCCCCCAAGCGTGCTCAGTCCGACAAGGGACAGGCTGTCAAGCAGAGCCCAACCAAGAGAGTTCTGATGATCATGGGAGGGTTCAGCCTAACCCACGACTCGGTCCGGTCCTTCAAGCAATACGAGAAGGAAGCAACCAATGACAAGAGATGCCCCGATCGGAGTAGGGTCGACATGCCCATCATTGATGTCTCGAGTTTTAACCCAAAATAAACTGCAAGTGTACAGACAAGAGCAGTAGTATAAGAGGTATCGAATCCGCAGAGATCAAGGTTACACTATGAATTTATAGGTTCTAAAATAAAGCTAAGATAAATTAAATAGTTGGAAATGGTAACGAGCAGGTGCTCAATGCAATAGAGCAGGTGCTTGGAATAAAAATCGGATTAAAAACAGATGATAAAAGCACTAAGCCGAGATGATTCTCCGGTGATTTCGGATACTTAGGTTGAGCATCTATTCAGGGTTTAATTGAACACGGTCTAGAACTCAAACATGAATGTAATATTGCCCCGCTTTCGGCGGCGTATCAATATATCATTTTCGGTGGCGTTTTGGTTACCACCGAATGCTCATCAATGGTAATTCTAGAAACCTATATCATTTTCGGTGAATAGATTAAACCTAGAGATCATAGACTAAGTGATCAATTTAGCCTAAGCGTTAAGACTTCCTAGAGATGAAGACATAAGATTACCCTATTTGGCTCAACCATCTAAGATCCTAAATCACCATTGAAATCACCCCAACTTAGTTATGAAACTACTCGGACATGGTCAAATCAAATGCAACAATCAATAGACAAGAATTCATAATGGAAAATGGAAAATGAAAGGGGGTTTAGAATTCTTCTCTAGTAAGGAATTGTTGTGGAATGATTCGGAATGTAATGATTTTCTCCAAGGCAGAGACTTGATGATTACGCAACGATGGAACCAAACAGACGTTCAATAGAATAATGAAAACTCCAAAGTCAACAATCTCAAGCTCACTGATGAAGAAACAAAACGTAGCAAAAGAAGAAAAAGAGAATAAAATAAAAACCGAGAGTTTTCAAGTGTAAAAAAGTGTGTCATAAAAATTGCCAAAAAATGAATATAAAGTCTTTTCCCTTGCTCGGCCAAATCTTCACTTAATGGCCCAGCGTGATCTTCTCCAATCAAGTCAACATTCTCCTTATTTTGTACCAAGTCATGATCTCTCATAAATGGGGAGGATCAAATCTTCTAAAAGTGGCAAGTCAACACCATCTAAGGAGAATAACTTTAGGAGATATTTCAGAGCTATCAAAGGGAGAATCTTGCTGTGGGGCCCTATCATGACCAGTTGCTTCAAGGAATAAATGCTTCTCGGATTCGGGTCTGGGTCAAAGGGGCGAGCAGGTGCTCGCACAGACCGAGCAAGTGCTCGGTTGGGTGATAAGTCTTGTTTTTGCTCCAATTCTTCTCCTTTCCCTCAAAGAGCTCCAGCAGCTCCAAATCATGCTCTAAAGCATCCTATAACCTGCAAAGATACCAAAAAGAACCAAATAGACTCGAAAAGCAACAATAAACCTTAAGTAAATTATGCTAAAATCCTAATATATCAACTCCCCCGGACTTGCCTTTTGCTTGTCCGCAAGCAAACAAGAGAATACAAATCCGGAAAAGAGGTTTGAAGGCGGGAACTCATATCCAAAAGAAGCACTAAAGGGTTCAACAACATGTCCTAATGAAAACTAACTCGATGCACAACAAATCTTACTCAAGAAGCTTTCGCCATACTCATCTCTTATCAAAATATTACTCCAAATCCTTAGACTCAAAAGAAATCATGCAATCAACAAAAATTCAACTCTTTAACATTCATTAATGTGTTTGGTGCGGTCTCACAATTGGAAATTGAATCAATACCATTTGGCTAGGTAGAAGAAGGTTTGAAAATGATATAAAGAGAAGGTTCATATTCTTTTTGGTGGTTAACTCTCAAATGCAAGTGTAACATTTAGCAAAAGCAAGAAAGAAAAGAGACAATTTATGCTTACAAGGCTAGGAATCCAAAATTCTACCCATTATCCTCTTGTTGCATTCTCTCATCTCTCTTTTCTCACTATCCCATGCTTAACCACTAGCCCTTTTGGCTAAATTTCCTTTCAAATCTTTTCTCAACCTTACTCTTTTCTTCTTTTCTTTTTGATCAAAACCCTAGGAAATACTCTTTTCTTTGCACTAGCTCTTTCTATCTTAGCATTCTCTAACATATTTTCTTCTCTTTTGATTTTATTCTAAGAGCATGCTAAGCCATCGTTTCCCATTTCAAACACTTAGAGCTATATATTTTTCTTCTTAATTTCCTTCCCTAGAACTTATTCTTTCTTCTCCTTTTCTTTTCTTTCTTTTCACACTCAACCACAAACCCAAAAATATTCAATAAAGCATTTAACCAATTCGGTTCCATTCCCCACCTAAGACTAGTCTTAGACACAAGAAACTAGTCTATTGGAAACTTTGCCTTGTCGTCTCTAATGCTTGCAAGATTTTGCCAATGCAACACAAAGAAAAAGGCCTCACTCAAAGAACATATGCAAGGGCTTGAACAAAATGGTCGGGTTTAAAAGGTGTGGTACTATCCTCATCTAAAAGATGAACTTAGATCGAGATAGCCATTCAAATCAAGATAAGAGTGGTAAAAATAAGGCAAACATGATTTGAATGTCAAGTGTTTATCCATAGTTATGATTCAAAGTCCAAAAGTGAGAGAGATTAGTCAAGATTAAGTTCAAGTTGATAGAGTCGAATCTAGATCATGCAAGTTTCTAATGAGATGGGATTTTCAAAGAAATAAGATCCAAGTATGGATGAGCCTCTACTTCATGATTGTTAAAGCATCGAAAAAGTTCTAACGAGGGCATATCATTGAATCCTAAAATGAGACTTTACAAGGAAATTTCATCATTGTTCCCTATGCAAAAATGCAGATGCATTCCTAAAATGTTCTAGACTCAATCCTTTTTTTTTTTTTTTTTTTTTTTTTGAAGAACAAAATAGACAATTAAAAATCAGACTCAATGAAAACTCAAATAACTAACCGCTCCCCCGGACTTAAATCACACCGTCTCTGGTGTGAAAAAGTTCAAAAGATCGGCGACTCAAAGCAAGAAATAAAATCAAAGCAAATATGGATTACACAATGGTGGTAGAAGGTGAAAGAAGATATCACCCGGAAGTAACGTCGTCCTCGTCATCCGCTGTCCTCCTCTTCCTTTTGGCTGGCTGACCCGAGCAGGTGCTCGCTGAATATTATTATTATTTTTTTTTTTTTTCATAACCTGAAAACTCAAAACTTAAAACCAAAGTTAGTAGAAAAAGGAATCAAATTGAAAAAGGTTAGAAAATGTACCGGTGGGTTGCCTCCCACCAAGCGCTTGTTTTAAGTCGTTAGCTCGACTTTGTAGACCGTTTAGGCGTGGGCAGAATCTATGTGATGATTAGAGACTTTCTTGTCCGGGTCAGGGCTCGGTGGAGGTGGGTTAAGGCGTGGTCGATTTGCTCTTTGATCACTTATATTCAGTTGCAGAACCTTGCTTAGCATACTATCCATAGCTGCTTGACCCTTTTCCTTAAATACCGGAGTAACGATAGCTTTGACCTTAGAGAAAGGCCTAGACATGCCTTTGCTCTTTAGCTTGTACTCAATGGTGTCTCCAACACATCTCTGCGGTGTCAAGGTTATATGCAAACCTGTAGCATTCTTCTCGTGCTTTGGTTTGTCCCGCTTGTTGACTTCCTTGGGTTTCCTTTCATAAGAACGAGCGTCTCCATCCAGGACTTCATTAACCTCATTCTTATTACAAAGTGCTGCAGCTGGCAGGACACTTATCCTTCCTGTTACATCGTCTATGGCAACACAAGAGCCATACTTGTCGCCATCCGAAGTGGCGTTGTAGGAGATCCGCTTGTCGATGTTAGAGAGAACTATCTTTCTGTTTGGTAAGTCAACAACTGCACCTGCTGTCGCAAGGAAAGGTCTCCCCAGAATCAAAGGCATGTATGAACCATTGTTCATCTCCACAACTTGGAAATCAGTCGGGATCAAGCAATCCCCAATCTGGACATCTAAATTCCCAATGAATCCTTGCGAAGTTGTTACCGAGGCATCCGCAAACCTAATAGACATCTGAGAAGTCTGGATATCAACAATACCTAAAGATTCTGCAATATCCCTTGACATGAGGTGAACACTAGATCCAGAATCACATAAAGAATCCTCAAAATCAACTCCAAAGATAAAACATGGAACAACAAACTTACCTAGATCCTCTAGCTTATGCAGTTTCCTCAATAATGGTTTCTGAGTGTTACCTGGAGTGACATCTATGCTTTGACTCTGAGGATCCGTAGCTGGTTCAAATGGGATCGATCGACCTGGCTCCTCCGCAGGAATCAATGCAACCTTTTTCGCAGAACCTGACGCTTTACTCTGAGACATAGAAGCAACTTGTGAATCAAGAAAGTCAACCTGACAAGTTAAACTCTCTAGTTTACAGCTGAGTTCGTTGTTCATGACGTTTATCTTGTCGTCAAGAGAGGTTATCTTCTCATTCACTTCCCGTGCACTCTTGCTTTGCCCATCTAAAATCTGCTGCATCATGAGCTCAAGTCTATTCTCTTGAAGTGGTGGTGCTTGATGTTCTCTACTCTGATTGGGTCCTTGGTCCTCGACAAAATTGACATACGCACGTGGGTAAGGAACCTTGGGTGCGTAAACTCTCTCTGGAGAAATTTCTGAAGATTTGGCATGAGCATCCTTGCGAGCAGGTGCTCGCTCCAAATCGAGCAGGTGCTCGGTTACGTGCTCCTTACCTTTTCTGTGGGTGCTAGGGATTCCACTAGTGATTTCTACAGCATTGGCATACCCATTCTTAGGATTCATCTCCCCTTTCCTTGGAAGGTTTCCAGTTGCTCTCTTAGTCGCCTCAGCAGTTTGAGCAACTTGTGTATCCAATTTCTTCACATGCGCGGTAACAGCCTCGTACTTTGCATTCAGATCATCGTACATGTAATCCACCTTGCCATTAATCTCAGTGGACACCTTCTGTTGGTTACCCATCAGTTGCAGCATGAGACTCTTCAACTCATCCTGAGATGTAGGCGCGAAAGTAGCTTGTTGTGGCGCAGCGAATTGTTGTTGGCTCACTCCTTGGAAACGATTCTGATTCTGGTTAGGTACGAACTGATTCCCCTGAGTGTTGCTGGAGTAGAACTTCTGAAATCCTTGACCGTGTGAGCTCTGATAATTGGGGTTGAACCCATGGTTTTGGTATCCTTGACCATTCACAAAGTTAACCTCTTGTACTTCGGTGACCTCATAACCTTCAAACTCTTGAGAAATAGGAGCAGCCCCATTCTCTTCCACAGATTTTACCGGTCTCTGGTTCTCACGTAAAAGTAGATTCACCTTTGTTGTCAGCTCATCAATCTTCTGAGTGTCCATACTATAGACTTTCCTGGACATATCGTACTCAGGAGCCTTGTTACTAGAGCTTGAAGCAAGGTTCTCAATCAGCTCAAAAGCACCATCTCTAGTCTTGGTCATAAAGTTGCCATTACACGCAGCATTTAGGGCATTCCGATAATCCCATTCGACTCCATCGTAGAATATTCCAAGAATCTGCTCATCTTTGAAACCGTGATGAGGACATTCCCTACGGTATTCCTTGAGTCTTTCCCAAGCTTCACAGAAAGCTTCTCCAGAATGTTGCTGAAAAGACGAGATCTTGTTCCTCAAAGACGTTGTCTTGGACTTGGTGTAGAAATGGTCCAAGAACGCATCTCTAACCTCATCCCAAGTCTTCAAGGAACCAGCAGGTAAAGACTTCAACCACCTAGAAGCCTTGTCCGAGAGTGAGAATGGAAACAGCTTACACTTCAGAAACTCACTCGGCACTCCATTAGACCCCGTAGTGCTGCAAATTTCCTCGAAATTCTCGATGTGATCCATCGGTATCTCAGCCGGTAATCCATGGAACAAGTGTTGTTTCACCAAAGAGATCATCTGAAGCTTGATCTCATAATCCTGCCTCTGAATAGTTGGGATTACAATGGCTGAACGGTTCTGATAGAAAGCATGGGGATTATCCGTATCCCCTATACCCGGCTGAGCTTGCGGCTGATGTTGTTGTAACTGGGCAATCTGATCTCTCAACAACTGTAGCTGAACATTCATTTCCTGATCAGCCATAATTTCTGTGCGAGCAGGTGCTCGTTTGGTTTGAGCAGGTGCTCGGCGGCGATTCTGACGTTCGAGACGAGCTAACTCTTCGTTCGTATGACTGACTAAATCTTCGTTCAAATTTCTCCTCGTTCTTCTACTGGTCATACACCTGAAACATAACAAAAACAAAAACAAAAAACAAAATTAGCAAAATTTTTAGACTATAAATAAAACCAAAATTCAAAGGTAACGCTATTGGTCCCCGGCAACGGCGCCAAAAACTTGATGTCTCGAGTTTTAACCCAAAATAAACTGCAAGTGTACAGACAAGAGCAGTAGTATAAGAGGTATCGAATCCACAGAGACCAAGGTTACACTATGAATTTATAGGTTCTAAAATAAATTTAAGATAAATTAAATAGTTGGAAATGGTAACGAGCAGGTGCTCAATGCAATAGAGCAGGTGCTTGGAATAAAAATCGGATTAAAAACAAATGATAAAAGCACTAAGCCGAGATGATTCTCCGGTGATTTCGGATACTTAGGTTGAGCATCTATTCAGGGTTTAATTGAACACGGTCTAGAACTCAAACATGAATGTAATATTGCCCCGCTTTCGGCGGCGTATCAATATCTTTGTCTACAACCTAAATACCTAAACTTCCGAGTGGATTTAGTAATGAAGTAAACAAGCCTTAATGCAATGGTTCGATATGTTCACACTCGATGGCAACGATCAATGGCGTTTTGGTTACCACCGAATGCTCATCAATGGTAATTCTAGCAACCTATATCATTTTCGGTGAATAGATTAAACCTAGAGATCATAGACTAAGTGATCAATTTAGCCTAAGCGTTAAGACTTCCTAGAGATGAAGACATAAGATTACCCTATTTGGCTCAACCATCTAAGATCCTAAATCACCATTGAAATCACCCCAACTTAGTTATGAAACTACTCGGACATGGTCAAATCAAATGCAACAATCAATAGACAAGAATTCATAATGGAAAATGGAAAATGAAAGGGGGTTTAGAATTCTTCTCTAGTAAGGAATTGTTGTGGAATGATTCGGAATGTAATGATTTTCTCCAAGGCAGAGACTTGATGATTACGCAACGATGGAACCAAACAGACGTTCAATAGAATAATGAAAACTCCAAAGTCAACAATCTCAAGCTCACTGAAGAAGAAACAAAACGTAGCAAAAGAAGAAAAAGAGAATAAAATAAAATCGAGAGTTTTCAAGTGTAAAAAAAGTGTGTCATAAAAATTGCCAAAAAATGAATATAAAGTCTTCTCCCTTGCTCGGCCAAATCTTCACTTAATGGCCCAGCGTGATCTTCTCCAATCAAGTCAACATTCTCCTTATTTTGTACCAAGTCATGATCTCTCATAAATGGGGAGGATCAAATCTTCTAAAAGTGGCAAGTCAACACCATCTAAGGAGAATAACTTTAGGAGATATTTCAGAGCTATCAAAGGGAGAATCTTGTTGTGGGGCCCTATCATGACCGGTTGCTTCAAGGAATAAATGCTTCTCGGATTCGGGTCTGGGTCAAAGGGGCGAGCAGGTGCTCGCACAGACCGAGCAAGTGCTCGGTTGGGTGATAAGTCTTGTTTTTGCTCCAATTCTTCTCCTTTCCCTCAAAGAGCTCCAGCAGCTCCAAATCATGCTCTAAAGCATCCTATAACCTGCAAAGATACCAAAAAGAACCAAATAGACTCGAAAAGCAACAATAAACCTTAAGTAAATTAGGCTAAAATCCTAATATATCAATCATCTTCACAGAGGCTGACACAAAAGATTTGGCCTTGCTCCATAATGACCCGCTCGTGGTCGAACTAAAAATTGAAGATTGCGAGGTGACTCGGGTCCTAGTCGATACCGGGAGCTCGGTCGATCTAATTTTCAAGGAAACCTTGCAAAAGATGGAGATACCCGACGATCGTATCAAGCCGGGTGTCAGACCCCTCACCGGCTTCGACGGTGTCACAACAATGACATTGGGGTCAATCAAGCTGATGGTGCACGCTGGGGGAATCTTCCGAAACGTCAAATTTTTAGTCGTGGATAAACCGGCCGTATACAACGTCATCATGGGAACCCCATGGCTATTCTCTCTCCGAGCCGTCTCATCAACGTACCACTAATGTCTCAAATTTCCAACCCCGCTCGGAGTATTTACAATCCGCGGGAATCAAAAGATGGCCCAGACGTGTTTCATCGCGGGCAAACAGCTCCGTTCAGTCAACCTTTGTATCAGCCCCCAGGAAGAAACGGAGCCTGTACGCATCGTATGCTTCCACTCGTTTCTTAACAACTCGCCCTCGCTCATCTCCGGATGACTACTCGTATGCTTCCACTCGTTTCTTAACGACTCGCTCTCGTTCATCTCCGGACGACTTGTCTAGCTAAGCATCTTACGCTCCTACTCGTTTCCGAACGACTCGCTCTCGCTCATCTCCGGATGATTTGTCTAGCTAAGCATCTTATGCTTCTACTCGTTTCCGAACGACCTTTATCTCTGGATGACCTGTCTAGCCTTTACTTTGTAATCTGAACTACGTCTGGCTTTATCTCTATTTAACGGGTACGTAGGCAGCTTCCTCGGAAGTCCAGCTATGATCAATAAAAATTTATTAGCTCCGAGCTCACTTACACCGATACACTGATCAAGTACTCGGTCAATAAATCATCCTCGGGAGGCCCACCATAGCTAAACCCGAGCGGGAATCCACCCGAACGTAGGCGGCTTCTCCGGAAGTCCAGCTAAAATAAACTCCTAGATATTATCACCGATCCGTTCGAATTCTAAAAAGCTTTGCGCTCATTCACATCGATACTCTAGCCAAGTACTCGATCAATAGGTCATACTCGGGAAGCCCACCATAGCTAAACCCGAGTAGGATCAAAAGCCAGGCCCCGGCCCGCACGCGTCTCGCATAGATGCAGTAGTGAAATAATCTACTGGCCGAACTCGGAAAGTCCACCACAACTTTTCCGAATAGGTCATAAAGCCGGGGCCAGTTCCGCATGAAGAACGTGCAAGAACTTTAGGCCGAACACTTCTCGCACGCTTGACCACGACTCGATCCGACCACTCCATCACGCGAGCCCAGTCAGATCAAAATCAAAGTAACCCAGGGACAAGCTCGCTGGACGAAAAAGTCAATGCCTAAGCTTTAAAACTGAGCCGCATTAAGAACATACGAAAATGACTAAGCTTTAAAACTTAGCCGCATTAAGAACATACGAAAGTGCTTAAACTTTAAACCCCAGAGGATCCGCTCCTCGGGTAAAATAAGCAAAGTTAGCCCGGACCACATCGGCCCGGGAAGGATTACACAATTGTTCAACGGCCACACTCGGCCCAATTACAACAACAAAACAAAAGAAAATTACAAGACTACTTTGGGCGCCGACCACTCGGCACCAGGGCTGAAGGGGGTGGAGCAAAGAGAGGCATCAGGTCATCCCCGGTCTCCGGATCTTTCGCCGAAGCTTCAACTTCAGACTGGCCAACAACGCCAGATACGCCAACTCCCAGGTCCTTTGCCGAAGCCTCAGCCAAAGTCTGGTCGGCAGCAATGGGCACAGCTAAAACCCTGTCCGCAATTTCATCCATTAGGCCCTCGGCAACTTGTAAAATAATACCAGATACGAACTGCTCGACAATTTTAACCGACCTGGGAGAATTTGAGGTTGCCACCGCGAGTACGAACTCAGCACTCTGCTCGAATCCGATAATCTGGTCATTACCCCGAGCATCTTCCCCGCCAGCATCGGCACTCTCGACCCACTCGCTCACGTAGGGCTCCAGGATCCAACTGCTCTCTATCCCAAAATCTTCGCCGAGTGGAGACCCGGCACAATCCTCCTCATAGCACTCTGGGAGAACACTCGCTCTGGGAACGAATTCATATTCCCCTTCGAAGAAATCTATCAGCTGCATCACCTCAATCTTTCTCTGATAGTCGTCAAAGCTGGCCTGAACCTCCTCAGAATCAACGTCGATCCCGTACGCCAAAATCATGTCAAGTAATGTCTTGATCTGGCTAGCCATACTGTTAAGACGAGCGTACTCCAGCCGCTCGGCACAATATCTACGGGCTTGGTCGACAGAGGATTGCGCTTGCCCGATTAGCTCGGTGCGGACCCACTCAGCAGCCGTCTTGGCACAAGATAGACCATGCTCTATCCAGGAAGACCGTAGACGGGGTACCTGCGTCCGGACGTGCTCAATCAACGCAGTGTTCACCTCTTCGGCTCTTTGGAGACGCTCCCTAACATCTTCAAACCTCGCCTCCGCGTGTCTCCTCTCTGTCCTCTCTACCTCATACTGCTAGGTGACATCCTCCAACAACCTTGACCTCCCCACGGAGTACTCTTTCAACTTCTCAAGCTCCTTCGTGACGCCTCCGGACTTCAGCGACTCGTTCTCTTTAACGAGTGATTCGATGCGAGCCTAGTCGAAGTCCCTCTCCTCCTTCATCGTACGGTTCCTCCTCATGGCGGCGTCAAATCGCTTCCAAACCGAATTGAAAGCAACTATGGTCTGCAAACGAGCGAAACTGGAGCGTGAGCCAAATCGTACCGGTGGGAACGATGAAGATCAAAAAAAAAAAGATAATAAAACTTATATCCACGAGGTTCGCAGCGGACTGACAAAATCCCTCTCGATCAAACATCTCATCCAGCCCGGGATTCGGACCCTTCACGCCCCCTCGAATGCAGTTAATATATTTGGCGCACTCCTCCTGATGTTCGATGATATGCCCTCCAAAGCCCTTAAAACTGTACGAAAAATTGTCAGAGGAGTCGAGCTCATCACGACTATGCAAAACGAGCGGGCTTTCTTCAACATCAACGCCCGGCTCTACGTCATGACCAACGTCCACCAAATCGACGTCTCGCCCCTCACGATCGGCGTTGGCGCTCGCATAGGTACCATCCGCCGTCGAAACCACAAGGTCTCGCGAGGGCTCCTCAAAACCCGAACGGGCATGCTTGTAGGCAAACACGGCAGCAACGTCCTTCTCGGCTCCGTGTTTGACAGCGACTAGGGCGCTCTCGGCCCTTGACCGCTTCTTTGAAGTTGTCCCAGTCATGTCCCCGGCAGTCGTCTCTTTCCGCGTTCTGCTCGGGACCCCGCCCGCATGGCCTGAAATAGCAGACTTGATGGCAGACTTATCTTTTACCAAAGCCACGGACTCGCTCTTTTCTGTAACAGCGAGTCTCTTCATTCCCGAGGAAGCGGGCGTGCTCGGATTAGCGCTAGCCTTAGGCTTGGGAAGTGGAGGCTGCTCTAAACTCAATTTCGCCATGTTTCCTTTATCAGACTTAAGAGCTACACGCCTCGAGACGTCGTAACCAAGAGCGGGGTTACCTAGGAAACAAAAAGCGGAAACTGAGGAACTAACTCGGAGAGGTCGAGCAAAGATGGTCATAAATCGCAGACAAACCTGAAACAATCTGGTTGTACACCTGACGAATTCAGATGCGAAGGAAGCTCGGCCAATCCTGAGGAGGATACCGCTGCAGTAAATCGACTACGCAGTTAGAGGACTTATCCGGGAGAGCTCGCGTGTGGGAATCTGCAAAAAGAAGGCAAAATCAACAATCAGCCGCATATAAAAGACGAGAGGGAAAGTCATACCGATTCGTTTATTCCAGCCTATTCAGATCTCCCCGCGATAGCTCCCTATTGAATTTTCGTTCATCTTGACGAAGAAGTAATTCTCCTGCCAATTACCGTCGAGCCTAGTTTTGAAATTATCCACTAGAACGAGCCCGCCCTTCATCTTGATCTGAAACAGACCGGAATCAAAAGTATTCCTGCGGGTAATCTCACAAGCTTCTTCAAAGTGATCGCACGTGACCACCCGATGAGCCTCGTAACTCAACGTCAGGATCGACATCAAGTTCCGAAAACTCGCATGTGTGAGTTGGGATATGGAGACCCTGCGACGAGCGCAATACTCCATGATCACCGGGGGAATCGGAAAACCGAGCCCACCTTGGTCGAAGAAGCACTCATAGATGCACAAGTGGCCTTCGGGGAGAGCCCACGGTTTGCATTCTGACCCGGGAATTATGAAGTCTATCCGGGGCCATTTCTTCTCACTACCGCATGCAACAACGCTCTCGTAGGTGGAGGACGACGGTTTGTCATCGTGACGCTCCAACACGATGCTCGGGCAGCGACCAGGACCCAAGCCAAAAATGGGAACTGCCTTCAAGGCCTCCAACTGTTCCCTCCGCTTCGCTTTCTTTCTACTGTCGGCCTCTTTCTTCCGCGCATTCTCGGCCGATTCCTTCGTCGCCAGAGCGGTTTTGAGATCACTCTGCGTCTCAACCTTCTTCTTCTTCTTCAGAATAGCGAGCGGCGTATGTTCCTCCCCGGAAGAACCATCGCCATTGTTGGTTGTCTTCCCGGGACGACGGAGGGACGACGAAACCGCCCTATCATTGCTCTCCGAATCGCTCGCGCCAAACGAGGGATCGGGTTCAACAGAAGGGGAAACCGGGACAATGAGCCGGTCTACATTTTTCTTACTCTTACGAATCAACGCTCCACTGTCGGAATTGGTGGAAGAATCTCCCGACATCATACCTCTCGAGAAGTCTTCGGATCGACTTCACACTCGGGAAGTAAAAGGGTATAAAGAAAGACGAAATGAGTAAAGAGATCGGGTCAGAAAGAGAAAAATACCTGATCGGGATCTTCAGAATACAGAGCAAAGGATGAAAGAAAGGAAGGAAATGGCGTTATATATAAGGAACCGCAAAAAAGACGTGGTCAGAAACAAGGCGGAAGCCAAAGGGGCGGTACACCAAAGCGTCATATCAACATCGAAACCCTAATTCGTCTCGATAACCGCAAAAAGCGTAATCATCACTAGGGCACGAATCGAGGAAGCACATGCTAGCACCATGACCAGTCGCACCCACGCGCCGAAACAAGCCCACGTCTCTAGATAACCTGGCCGAGTGTGCCGAAGCCTCCGGGAAAAAGCACGAGCCCGACCTACTCGCTTTCCTGCCTGCTCGCTCACTCGGTTTTGATACTTGATCAACGAATGGGAATCTAAACCTCATCGGTTTTGATACTTGATCAACGAATGGGAATGTGTCTCGTTTGTACTCTTTTTCCCTTATCTTTGGTTTTATCCCAATGGGTTTTCCAAAGAAAGGTTTTTAATGAGACAAATGATTCACATCCAAATCACCCATTTGATGATCCAAACCGGGCCAAAATCTTCAGAAAATGTCCAGCTCGGTATACCTTGGTCGTCTGAACGAGCGGGAAAACCCCCGGGAGAAAGGACGAACCTGATCTTCTTGCTTTTCTGCCTGCTCGCCTATTCTCGACGAACTCGGTAAGCTCGATTCGCCGACTCGGGGGGGGGGGGGGGGGGGGGGTGGCTACTGTTACACCATGGATTTGGCCCAAGGCAAAATCCTACTCCCAGCCCATCAAGTAGGAAGGCCCAACTCATTACTTTACTAACTAGACTTAGTTACTTTATATCCTAGTATAGTTACTTTATGCTCATTAAGGTTACTTTATGAACATATGGTTAAAATGTAACCATAAGTATCAAAAGCACTAATTCCAATGTAATATATATAGTTGTACCATCATTTGTGTACAACCAAGTTGAAATACACTACACCTTTTTGATCAAGTACGTGTCATTATTCCGAGTACGCTTATTCTCATAAGAATACCATTTTCCCTCTCGGTTACTGTTCATCCGAGCATACTCTTTCATTCTCATCAAAGTTTTCTTTTCCATTTATCAAAGAATCTCCGAACCTATTACAAATTTAGTGTCGATCTCAATCTGAGCATCAACACTGATGTACTATATTATTGCAACTTGAAAACATAAAATAGCATGGAAGAGGATATCATTGTTTCTTCTTGGGTTAATAGTAATTATGGCAATGCCTATTGAGGTTTTGGTTGATGACTAGTTGACTCTTTTCTTTTTACCAGATTTTTAGTTCTTTTGGTGAAGTATTCCCAGTGTTGGAGAACCTTTCTCATTTATCTGTTGGAATTCGCTATAATTACTGGGAGTTTCTGCCATTACTGCTTAAAAAATTTCCGAATCTACAGACACTTGTCATCGAGGTATGACTCAAACCTCGAAAAGTTTATTGGAAAAACTCAAAATTTCAAAGATCCTATTGATGCACATGCCAAGTCTTCTTCAGTCTACAATCATTCATCTTGTTTCAGGGTTCCCCCTCGCACTATATTCTTGACTATGGTGGTGACGAGTGCTCGTCTGGGTATTCTTTCCTACGGTCATGCCTGTGAAAGTCCTAGAGATAAACAGATTTTGGGGAACCGTTGGAGAGTTAGGGCATATGCAACGTCTCCTGGAGAATTTGCCATGTCTTGAGCTGGTCAAAGTCTCTGCTTGGGAAAGAGATGTAAAAGCAAAGCTGCAACTCGCCACGGATCTGCAAATGCTTCCCGGGTCTTCCAAGATCCAGCACAAGTTTTAATAAATGATGGATCAAATGTGAATTTGGTCACTCTCTATTTGCTTATGTTTTGTTCAAACCTGAATCTGTTTATTTTACAATCTTTGTCTATTATTTACTGCCGCTGCCTCATGTCAATTTGCGTTTTCAACGGTAATTTGCTTTGCTATGTTCTATGTGGATGTCTTAACTGATCTTTAATTGAGTGAGGTCATTAAGCATATATATAACAATGATTCATCAACCTCAAATTCTAAGCTATTGAGAATTTGAGAGTGATATTGTCACTCACAAAGGTCAATTCGCGTAAAAACTGTAGTAGTCATATTCAGGTATAAAACACAAACGAGGAAACTACTTGGACACACATTTGCAAAGATGCAGACCATGCTTTGAAATTAGGGTCTCTATAGTGAGTAAGAGTGTAACATGAATTAGGAGAAGAAAGCAGCAAAATTAAAGAGAAGAAAAAGCAGAATTTAAGAATTCAACAATGTATCTATGGGCTTGATTGGCAGATTATTTAAGGAGCATCTTGCTCTGTACTATCCAATCACGTGTAATTAATAGAGCATTTACTAATTGTTAATGCTCCCAAATGCTTTTGCCCTCAATGCTCTCAAGTAGAGCTTTTCCTGAGCATTGAGCTCTAATATATTCAAAAAATTTAAAATAAAATTATAAAACTAATTTATTTTTAGATAACATCAAAACAAATTCTATACATAAAAACTTTTTAGTTATTTTAGTTCATGTTTATCATTATTTTATTTGTTCTATAGTTTGAAAGAATATTATAAAAAAATAATTCATTTAAATGTAATTTAAATTAGAAAAATTAGAAAAATTCTTATCATAATTTAAAAATATAATATATACACAATGCATTTCACTAAAAATGAATATACATTATTTATGTAATTATATATATATATATATATATATATATATTAAAGTTTAACGTTGCTTTATATGTTCTATTACTTTTAAATAAATTTTATTAAAATATAACTTGAATAATAACATATTCAGTTTAATAATTTATAAAAATATTTATATTAACATTAAAACTTAATATATATTATTAGTGAACATACTATTTGTGAAAATAGTATAATAATGAAATAGTACTTTAATAACAAATTTTTAACAAATAGTATAATAATGAAATAGTACTTTAATAAAAAAATTTAAAAAAATTGATGTATAATTTATGACTAATATATATATATATATAATGTATAATAATACATATAAATAATAATAATTTATCTTAATTTTATAAATAATCACTCACAGCTCTGCCAATCATGCATTTTAATCAGAGCAGTATAGCATAATGTTAATGCTGGTTGATGCTCCTGCTCCTGCTCCAGTTCCAGCTCCATTATACTTTGCCAATCGAACCCTATAACGAATTAAATTTCTGATTACAAATAATTTGAATGAATAGAGTAAATCCTAATTTTACACTTCTGACTCACAAATAATCTACTATATAATTAAAATAACCCAGGATAAGATTTACTACCACAAATAATTAAATGTCAAATTAAAACAATCTATGATAAGATTTTTGTAGTTTCTATTTAAAATAACAATAATTTTGATTTCTATCTAAAATAACCATATTTTTTATTAATTATAATTAAAATACAAAAAGGAATTAATATCTAATTAAAATATGTTATTTACATAACTTAATTTAACCCATCCAAAATCTTCTACATCCTGTCTTAAAATCCAAATCCGTTCTCTTCTTACATCAAATGTTTTCAGCCTTCTCTTTACATCCGAAATTTTTCCTCTGCCTTCACATCAATTAGCAAAGGTAGGTTCATAGTTGATCTTGTTTGTTTTGTCGTCCTTCTCCGATTTTGCTTTGGTGTATTCTTTGTTGATGTCTTAGTTTATATGTTTAAATACAATCATTAAGCATATATATAACAAAATCCGTGACCGGCCCCGAAATTTTGAACTATGTAAAATATTACAATGCAACCATTAGTATAATCACTTTGAAAAATATTGAAGGAAAACTTCACAAAGAAGAAAGTTAAACCGGCGGAGTTTGACGCAGTAGAAGAATCCGTCGGAGATTGGAAGAAGAAGAAGAAGAAGAAGAAGAAGAATAGGAAAATGTCAACATCGGCTAGAGAAAATGAAGTTTTGAATCAATTTCTTTACCAGTTAGCTTTGTCCCACAATGAAACTGTTTTGCACTACGAACTATAATCGGATGAGTATCCAACTATTTTTCATGTTCGGATTGCTTAAGAACTTAACTAGTTTCTAATCTCATGCAGAGAAGTTAGATCGAATTAGCAATCTACCGGACGAACTTCTTTGTCATGTCTTGTCTTTCCTTACGACAAAGGAAGCTGCTTTGACATCGGTTTTCTCCAAGAGATGGCGTAATCAGCTTGCGTTTATCCCTTTTCTTGATCTGGATGACTCTGTCTTTCTGCATCCCGAAGAGGTTAAGTGGGATAAGGAATAAATTATACAGAGCTTCATGGATTTTGTGGATAGAATATTGGTTGTGCAGGGTAATTCTTCAAAATGCGGTTGATTCAGATCGTGTGAATTCTTGGATATGTAACGTGCTGCAGCGTTGTGTTTTAGACTTGGATCTGTTTATCAAATTGGGATATAATTACCGGCTGCCTTCGGAAATTTTAATGAGCCGAACAATAGTTGTGCTGAAAATAACAGGTCGATTTACGATTCTTTTGCGGCCTGGTCGCATTGGCTTACCTATGCTTAAGACCCTTGCTCTTGACTTAGTTACGCTTTATGGAGAAAGGTCGTTCCCTCGTATCTAATCCAGTGAAGAGGTTAGAGATTCGAGAGTTTGTAGGATTGCCAGGAGAAATAGAGATGATAAAATATTTCTTAGATTATTTTCCATGTTTGAAGGAGATGGAGATTTATATTACTGATGGTCCTACTCCTCAACCGTCCCAATCCCCTTTAGTGCATGAACTTAACCCGGAGAAGCTGATGCCTTACAACGAGTTATCGGGTCGCAGTCCCAATGTTGAATTCAAGCTGCACGGTTCCTTGCCTTGGACTGCACAATGAAGCCTTTTGAGGAAGAAATTTTATAAACTCAAAACCAAAGTTGCTCTGAATTCTTGTTTTATAAGCTAAAAGAAGTTGACTTAATTTGATATTTTTTTGCTAATAAATATAGCTTTTTTATTTGTTTATGGTGGGAGAATCAAACACCTATGGTTTTGTCGACGGATTTGTAATAGGCGTACAGATAATTTGATGATTTTGGGTTGGTTTATATGTTTTTTAAACCGGACCAAACCCATCAAATTATTCAACAAAACCCTAAACCCTAAACCCTAGTTTCTTCCTGAACGTTTGGTTTCTTTATTTCTCCTTAGCCTTGGTGCCACTAGGGTTTTCCTAGGGTTTTGGGAAAAGGGATGGGTAGAATCAGCAATCTACCCGATGAGATTGTTTGCCAAATCTTGTCCTTGCTCTCCACGAAAGAGGCTGCTTTAACTTCTGTTCTCTCGAAAAGATGGCGGAACATGTTTGCCTTCACATCAAACCTCTGTTTCGAAGAGAGACTCTGCCGACAAGAATCATGGGGTAGATATTACAAGGAGTGTCAGGCAATTTCCCTATAAAGAAGTTCACTCTAAATTTTCGTAAGTGTTATCATTCAGCTAATACTGACCGTTTGATACGTAATGTGCTCAAACATGGTGTTATCGAATTAACGATACATTATGATCAACCGAGATGGAATTGCAGAGTCTCAAGCATGACCCTTCAGAGACTGTAAAAGTAATTATTTTGGTAGTATTACGTTGGATACTCCGAGTCTCGCCTACTTAGACTATTGTGGTCCGGGCCGTCTCAAATTTTATAGAGACCATGTTCAAATATCAATATTAAGCCCTAAATATTATTAGTTTTTAAATGTTAATTATATTAAAAAAAAATTACCTATAACTTATCCTAATGAATAGTGTATAATCATAAATATTTTTTTTCTTTTTTTTTTAATAAGAAATAAAAATTTATTACTCAAATTTTTTCATTCATACAATTACAACTAAAAAATTATATTTAAACAAAGTCATTCTTCTTATCGATCAAAGAAGAATCCCTTCGAGTCTTTTTTAGTTTGAGTTTGTAACTTGAAAAATAAATTTACTTAGAAATACAATAAAAAGAATGTTTTGTATATTAAATATCATAAACAACATATCACTAAGTAAATAAATAAAAACATGAAAGTACTTTAAGATCTAATTAATAAAAAATATATAAATGTAGTCAAGTAAAAAACATTTACCTAATTAATATTCAAAAGCCCTTTTCCTTTAATATTAACAATTGATACTAATTCCTACATCATTTTCCTATGCTAATTATATATATCAAAGGTAATTAATCCTTAATTTAGTTCTTTTTCATTTGGTTGTCTAAATAAAATTAATTTTTAAAAAAATCTTTAATGGTTAACAAACTCAAATCTTTTTAATAACATATACTTATATATATATAAAAAAATATTTTTGGGCCTTTCTAAATCATGGGTCCTGTTCGACCGCACTACTTACCCACGTAAATAGACATCCCTGATTCTGGTTTTGTTGATCATACTACGTGTTATCAGACTAAGAATTCAATTCTTAATCTTGACTCACTTGTCGAAGCTAATCTTACTCTTGATTCGAGGACACTGTTTAAAAGGAATCCAAGTTCCAACGATTGATCTGCTTAAGGGGATAAGAAATGTAGAGATCCTAAACTTGTTGTCTCTTAAAACTTCAGAGGTAAGTGTAGTCTCTCTGTTTTTGCCTCCTCTGTAGTATATCATTACGATTTGAGAACATAAAAATGAATCTTCTTGGGTTAAAAGAACTAAACTCTAGTTGAATATGAATATTGCAGTTAGACGTGAGTGACAAGTTAAATTTTATTTTTATTTTGTTTCAGATTCTTTATTCCTGTCGTGATGAAATCCCAGTGTTTGAAAGGCTGTCTCGTTTATCTATTGAGACTAAGGTGCGATCGTGTTGGAAACTTGTGCCTTTATTGCTTAAAAAATCTCCAAATTTACAGACTCTTGTCATCAAGGTATGACCCAGAAAAGTGTACAATATTCAAAACCATACACACCCAATAATGCTTGAAAGCTTCCCTTCTTGTTTCAGGGTTCTTTGCACTATTTTAATGAAATTTGGTGGAGGAAAAAATCAGAAGATGTTTGTGAGTGCTTGTCTGGATATTCTTTTCTATGGTCGTGTCCTGTGAAAGTCCTAGAGATAACCAAGTACTGTGGAATGACAGCAGAGTTGGAGCAAATGAAACATTTCTTGGAGAAATTGCAGTGTCTTGAGCTTGTCAAAGTCCATGCTTGTGCAAATGCAAAGTTTCAGTTCGACACAGATTTGCTAATGCTTCCCATAGCTCACAAGATCCTTACAAACCAATTAATTAGTGCATCAAACAACTTAACTTTAGGTCTTCTTCTTACTTGCTTGAAGTCTGTTCGTGTACACTCTTGTGGATGACTTGTTTTGATTCCCTTTTATTTATTCAATTACTTAGCTATCATCTTATAAACTCATCTTTGCTCCAATTTATACGCTTGAGTGAGAAAGTATATAATAACAAAACATTTGTCTTGTACACTTCATCATGAGATGTTATGCCATGGTTTTGTAGTAGAGTTTGGCAATACGCTCACATACGAAATCGGTTAATCACAAATCTATCTTACACTACGGGAAAATAAACAAATAACAAAGGCCGAAAACGAAAATTGAAAAAGTTTCAAAAAAAAAAAAACAACGGCCGAAAACGTCTTTGATTCGTATTCGTCGTTAATAGGCGCCATTAATCACCTTCCATCTTTAATACTATGTCCCTAATAACTGACCTTTGTTAAATGTGTCAATAATGTGTGTCAATAATGTGTCGTTAATTAACGGTGTCAAATACACTCTATCTGCTTAAGTTTGTTCAAACCTGACTCTGTTTATTTTCCACTCTTTGTCTACAGTTTACAGCATTTGCTTCGTTTCAATATTTGTTATTAACGGTAATTTGCTTTGCTATGTTCTATGTTGATGTCATGATCTTTGATCGAGTTTTCATTAATCACTAGACTTTGACCCACGCCATGTGTGGGAATATAAATTTCAGTTTATTGTATAGTAAAAATATATTGTTGTGAATCATATATACCAAAAATATTAGATAAATAATCATGTCCACAACAAAATTATTCGATTGGTTTTTGAATTTTGAGTGTCTTAATAATAAGTCTTACATTTTAAGTCAAAAACAAAGTGGGAATATAAATTTCAGTTTATTCTATAGTAAAAATATATTGTTGTGAATCATATATACCAAAAATATTAGATAAATAATCATGTTCACTACAAAAATTATTCGATTGATTTTCGAATTTTGAGTGTCTTAATAATAAGTCTTATGTTTTAAGTCAAAAACAAAAGAAAAATAATTAAAGATTCTCCTACCGGAAAAAAAGTTTTTGTTTTTTTTTGTAGATGGTGGTTGTTAGATATGTGTTTTTGTGTTTGTTAGCTTATATATAGAGAAGTGGTGATGGTAGTCTTATTTTAGGTTTGAAAAATAAGGAAAGTTATATATAAAAATGTTTATTTCAAAATTTTATTTAAAATTAATGCAAAATTTTAGGAATGTTTCGTAATGTTGATAAATTTAGAAATGTGTTATTATTTTAAATTTTTAATAGGATGATAATTAGCCCTTAAAATACTTTTAGCATGACACATATGATTTTTTAAGTTAGAATGTCTCTTAGCATGACACAAAGGATTTTTTAAGTTAGAATGTCTCATAAAAGTCTCAATGAGTGACACCTAGGATTTTTAACTTTTAGTTTCTCCTCAATTAATATATATAGGATGTATATAATAACCCACATTCTTATACCAGGCGGCTCTAGCCTAGTGGTAATGGGCTCACGGCAGTGAGTTCCGCCATTTGGGTTCGACTCCTGGCCACCACAGAAAAATTGGGCGGTGAAACGTGGGCCTTGTGGGATTAGTTTTTCGGCCTAGAAAGTCGTTGGGATCCCCACGATAATCAAAAAAAAAAACAACCTCACATTCTTAGCCATTGAGGTTTAATTTTGTTCATAATGTTTAAGCTGGGTTTTCGATTGTTACTTGCTAGGCTTCCCTTGTTGCGGGCTTTTGATGGAGCTGGTCTAGCACTGAGACGGTAGATCATCAAAAACAGAGACAGTAAACGACAAAGTAAAAATTTATAGAAACAAGTACGGCGTAGATATGGCAATAAAATATTTGTATATATAGTATGGCCTAACTTTGAAATGATATAAATAATGGAATCATTA
Source organism: Draba incana (assembly GCA_963576765.1). Lineage (NCBI taxonomy): Eukaryota > Viridiplantae > Streptophyta > Magnoliopsida > Brassicales > Brassicaceae > Draba > Draba incana. Next base: position 4,479,639 of record OY755216.1, read on the forward strand.
TAAAATTTCAAATTAAAACAGTCAATAAACACTTAGTACTAATTATTAGATGCAGACATCCAGGAATACTAATTATTAGATGCAGACATCCAGGAAACGTCCCCGGTACGGAGACGTCGTACCAAATTGAAACCACTTTTGGTTTACACAATGTGTAAGAAGATCTCTGATTTGTTGACCATGTTAAATAGTTAGTTGAATGAGGAGAACAAGTATTGAATCGTTCAATGGCGAACGTGATCATTATCGGGACTGAGTAAAGATTTGATTATGCTTTTCCGAGATCTAAAAGGTAAGAGACGGGGACATAACAAAGTTTATATTTGCCTTCTCCCTAGTACGGGTGATACAACCCCATTTTGTCTCATAACTCTTTTGGCCAATGCTAATTATTTATTTATTATACCTTAATTTTGCCATTTCTTATAAATATTTCTTTTATAATATTATTAATAGAATAAGGTCCGTGTTTATACCCGGATAGGTACACTAAAAATTATTGATATATATGTATGTATATATATATATATACAAGAAAACATTTGATTAACGACAAAAGTTAAGGACATCACACTGTTGTCCTTAAGTAAGGTCAACTTAAGAACAGATATAAGACATCTTTTTTATCACCGTCGTAAATACGTTGTTATTTAACGACATCCAACGTTGTCGTTACCTAATGTCATATTAACGATATAGTAACGTCATTACTGAAATATATATGGTTACGTTGTCGTTAAATTAACGACACATTTTATGTCGCTATATAGTGACACAATAACGACACTTCCAAGCGTTGTTAATATTGCCAACATTTTTTTAATCATATACGCTCACAAAGAAACACTTTTGTAACTACTTTTCACCCAACAAAAATGTAACTAATAAAGACAACACCACATGTCTCCATTGGTGTGAGAAAAGTTTTTTTTTATAAAAACAGAGAGTCGTGAGATGTCTTCTTCTACAATGAAATTAAAACCAGAAAAATCAAATTAAAAACAGAGAGTCGTGAGTCTATGAGATGAAAAAGAGTGAAATCAGAAAAATAAAATTAGAACCGAAATGTCTTCTTCTAGAGATAATGTTTTTCAATCTCGACAATGGATGTATACGCGAATCAATCCAGAGGCGGGCAAGATAACGAATGAATTCAAGCTCGGATTGCAAGATTTTATGAACTTTGCAACTAACCAAGAGACGTGCATCGAAACCGGGTGCCTTGCTTGTCCTTGTATTAAATGTAGAAATGGTAGCCATCAAACGGTTGATGAGGTTGGGAGACATTTATATCGTAATGGTTTTACACCTAATTACTTTGTTTGGTTTTCACACGGAGAAGATTTTATTGATCCACCAAGTAGATGTACTAGACGTGTAGATGATTATCAGAATGAACCTAGTTATAGTACTAGTGGTTATAATCATGGATATATGGATGGGGGGAATAGATTTGCTGATATGGTGACCGTTGCATATCATGGGTCAGTTGATGTAGAAAACAGGACGGAAGAACGAAACGTAGATGCAAGAGGTTTTTATGAAATGTTAGATGCTGCTAATCGTCCAATCTATAATGGTTGTAGAGAGGGTCATTCTGCATTGTCATTGTCTGCTAGGATGATGAATATTAAAACAGATTATAATATGCAAGAAGGTTGTGTTGATGCTTGGTCGCAACTAGTCAAAGAATACTTGCCAGAAGACAATCTAGCTCCTGAGACGTACTACGAAGTACAAAAGATGGTATCGGGGCTTGGCTTACCATCCGAGATGATCGATGTATGCATTAACAATTGTATGATTTTTTGGAAAGGTGATGCAAAACGGGAGGATTGTCGATTTTGTAAGAAGGACAGATTTCAATCTACGACAGGACGAACTAGAGTTCCGTACAAGCGGATATGGTATTTATCGATCACTGACAGGTTGTAAAGATTATATCAGTCTGAAAACACAAAGTTAAGAGTGAGAAAGCAACTATGTGGTTTAGTTTCATATTGGAAAAGAGGTAAGAAGAAACCTAAGTTTATGGGGAAGACTCTTTGGAAAAAATTCCTTGTTCACTATCAGACTGAAGACCACAAAGTTAAGAGTGAGAAAAATGCTAAGGCAAAGAAGTGCAATAAATCTCGCCATTGCACAGGGCAGAAATCTTTTCTTCGACGCTTTCATGAGATGGTAAGCTATTTTCAGTTTTACAAATTGTTAAATAAGTAAGTTGTTTACAAACATTGATACCGTACATTGTAGCGAGATGAAAACGGCGAGTTCCTTCACACGTCAAGCTCCTCGAAGATATATACACACAATTAAGAGGGAGTCTGATGGTGTTGTAATTGATCCTGTGGTTGTTGATATTATAGAAAAATGTAACAAGAAGGCTGAGGAGCGGTTATCTCAGATGCCGCCATGTGAGGATGGGTCTGACCAAATTCGAGAGCTAACTAAGGACGAGATGAATGCTGTCTTTAAAGAGGTACTTGTTTTCTCGGTTATATATCATTATCATATATTGTATTATTATGGATTTGTGAGCTTCCTTCTTGATTTTATTTTTCCAGTGAGTTACGTGACTTAATGTTCACCCTAGCTAGTACTTTTTCTTTTGTTTTATGAACAGACCGTCCCTATAAAAAGAGGACGTTTTATGGTATGGGTTCAGTTTCAGAGTGTCTTGTAGCTTCCTCGTCCTTCACTCCGAGCCCCGTGATTTCTACTCTTCAAACGCAGCCACTATATATATAAGATGAAAAAAATCAAAAAATAACTATATCTTAAAAAACCTTTAAACCGTTTAAAAATTTAACGTATTTGTTCTTGGTGATGTCGTGGAATTATTTCATTGCTTTTTTCACGAATTTCCAATATCGCATATTACCAAATTACCATAAATCCTAAAATCCATAAATTCTAACATCTCAAAAACTCAAAAACTCAAAATCATAATTCCCAAAAGCCCTAACTCCGTAATAAAGATTGTAAATTTTATATCTATAATTGACATAGTAATTTTAAATATGGAAGAAAATTAAAAAGTTATATAAAAAATTTTGAAATCGTAGGGATTATGAGATATTTCATGCTAGTAGCGGAGGCGGTGGTTCCAGTAGGGGAGGTGGGACTGCGAGTGATTCGCAGATCCCAACCACTCCTGTTATGGGTACAGCTGGCTCTGCTGCTCGCACGGCAATGACCATCGAGGAGTTTGTGTCGCAACCAGGTCGGGATAGGTTGACACGCCTTGACCCGGAATTACCACCCTACACGACTTGGTAATGACTACTTTTCAAAATTAAAATGATTATATTAGCTTAATAAATATTGTTTACAAAATATGAAACAAAATACCGTGTAGGTTCCAATTTTCGGGAAACGGTATTGCGGGTTGTATCAACGAAATGGTCAACAACATGATAACTAAGCCGTATCCCACGTATGAGTCGATGCCGGCTGCAGACCAGGACACATGGTTTCGGCAATTTGCGGTATGTGTTTATATTCTTAATTAAATATACAATTTTTTATATTAAATTCCAATTGCCAATAATTCGAGTATTGGTTTTCTTTGCAGCAAGAATTTACGTGGGACCCCCAGCTAACTCCTCAGGTCCGACGTAATTTCGACAAAAAGGCAAAGAGAAAGTACTCGCAGAAGATGAACGAGTGGAAGGACGGGTGGAGAAAAAAGGGGAAGGTGCCTAAGGTTATTAAAGACAACCAAACATTATGGGATGGACTTGTTGCACATTGGGAACTGGAGGCCACTCAAGCGACATCCGGCCAAAACTCGAGTAACCGGAAGAGCCAGCGGAATGGGAAGGGAGAGGCGACCCACAACCTCGGTGCAACGAGCAAGGCGTCACGTGTTCAGCAAATGGTAATTTTCCTAATTTTCCAAATATTTTTAATTTTCGCTAACATTTTCCATACTTGAATATGCTAACAGTTTGAGAAGACCGGTGTGCGTCCTTCGCATGTTGATATTATCATAGATGCCCACACCAACAGACACACGGCTGAAATCCAAGATGCGATTGCTCGGGAAATCGTGGAGAGCGTGGAGAAGGCCGGGCAGCAATACCTCCTATCGCAACCAATCGTCGAAGGAACTCCGCCGCTAACCGAAGTTCCATTCGACAAGGTCAACGAGTTGACTTACGAGGTTAGTAAACGTGTCAATTTTAAACACATTTAAAATACCTTTTAATACTAATACGTTTTGAAATTGATTTTGTTTTTCTTAGGTAACCCCTAAGAGTAGAGGTCGTGTCTACGGCTTCCCCGAAGACAGTTGCTCATCCATTTCGTCAATTTGCTATCACGGTGGTAGCAGTTTGGTAGCACAAAACGCCGAACTGACCCAACGGGTTAGCTCTTTGGAGGAACGGTACGACAGAGAGAAGGCGGAGGCGGAGGCACGTATGCAGAAACAGATTGAGGAGGTGGAGGCACGGCGTCTGAGAGAGAAGGCGGAGGCGGACGACCGATACCGTGCAATGGAGGAGAAGATGAACGAGTTCTTACGTCGTCAAGGACTTTAAATTTATATTTTAATTTAAATTTAATTTAAAACTTTAAATTTGTTTTTAAAACAATTTCTATTTAATTTTAATTTAAATTTTATACATTTAAATAAGAAAAAAAAAACATTATTCATTAAAATAAAATAAAAATTTTAAATAATTCAAAATCCGTCAGAATTCCCTCGGTGTGGGCCGACAGATTCTTGACGGGCCATGGATAACCGGAATTCCGTCGGATCAAAGAATTCCGACGGTTTTCAGACGGCCAACGGATCACCGGAATCCGTCAGGAAACCGCCGGAATGTCGTCGGAGGCCAGAATGCCGACGGGTTTCTGACGGCTCAATTAACTGACGGAATTCCGACGGTCCTCTTAGCCGTCGGCTTTGACGACCGTCGGAATTCCGTCAGGTAATTGAGCCGTCAGAAACCCGTCGGCGTTATGGCCTCCGACGACATTCCGGCGGTTTCCTGACGGATTCCGGTGATCCGTTGGCCGTCAGAATTCCGTCAGGGTAGCCTGACGGAATTCTGACGAGATAGAACCGACGGAACAAATCCGTCAGAAATCCGTCGAAAAACCCCTGATTCCGACGGAATTCTGACGGATTAGTCCGTCAGAAACCGAGATATTTTCTTGTAGTGAGCTCGAATCAACTCAGGATGAGCTTGATGCGACAAAAGAGCTCGTAAACAACAAAGAACTGATTTTGAGGGGCAAATAGATGAAATGAAGAAGGCGAACGAGGCGCGGTTCAAAGATTTTGAGGAACGGTTCTTTAACCGTTAGCATTTGTGTGCAACTAAAAAAAAACTATTCTGATTTTGTTGTCTTATTTCTCTCAAACTTATTCTAATTTTGTTGTCTAATTAGAATCTAATTTTGTTTTGTTGTCTATTAGTAGTATGTTTAATATTTGATTTGAGTTTTTAATTATTTGACATTTAAAAATGATTTCCTTTTCACAAATTAATTTCTATGTGGTTTAGTTGTTGATATTTAACCACAACATATGTCGCTAATTCGTTGTTATTTTAAGACATCTTTACGACACAACTAATGTTGGTGATTCCTGAAATTATAATATGTCGTTAATTGCCGAGATCAGATATGATGCTAATCTGCATTGTTACAAAGTGACGTAAACACGTAGCAAATTAACGACAACTGCCGTGTCGTTAATAAGGGACAATTTACAGTCGTAACAGCAAATGTCGTTCATTTGCGACACGACACATTAACGACATAAAGAAATGGCGACATACGATTCCCAACATTTTTAGAAATGTCGTAAAACCGTCTTTAAAAGCTAACATTTTTAGAAATGTCGTAAAACCGTCTTTAAAAGCTATTAACGACATAATAAGGACATATAACTGCGTCCTTACCAAGGTGTTTTGTTGTAGTGATATATATTTATATATATTTAAATTTTAATTAGAAATCCGTTGAATTATCATAAATTGATATACTATTTTAACACAGATCTTAAATAATAAAATATTAATTTATATATTGATTATCATGTCTTAGTTGATATCATATTGATCAAATATAAACGGAATTCAAATCGTATCTTATTATCTAAATTATTTTCAAATAATATGCACATCCAACTTTATATAATAAGATTATTATAAAAATATAATAAAAACATAGTTTTCTATTTTTAAATACTTAAATAAGCAAGAATATAAATTAAATATATGGAAAATATTTGTAAACAACAAAAAGTATAATACCAACTTTTTATAAGGGAAAAGAAAATTTTAATTACATTAGGAAAATGACTTGATATAATTTCGTAACGATAAAATAATCAGCAATAAGAAAATAAATTATTTGGGTCTTTTCGAGATTGATCAATTTACCCGAAAATATCTTTAAAATTTACCAAAATAAAGTTTGTCCTATATATCATCTATTCCAAAAAACAATTATCATATATATATATATATATATATATATTTTCTTTTTTTTTGTAGAATTCAAATTGTTAAAAATAACAACAAACACAAGTAATTATTGTTGACCAATTGTGATTTAAATGGTCAGAATTCCAAAGATTAGTTAATTTGGAATTAAGTATGAATAGAAAAAAAAAAAAAAAAAATCTAATCCGGTCAAACGTGCTCTCACAAATGTAATTGGTGGTTTCAGTCGAGTCCAAGGTTAATGTCTATCAGGGAATACTTGAACACACGGCGAAACAAATATCCAGTGTTTTTGTATATGAATCAACTAACAAATTTTTATATAGTTCGAATATTTCAAAACAAAAACAAATTAAACTACGCTGTGAAAACAAAAAAATGAGATAAACAATCAACATTGAAATATGAGAGGGAAAAAGCCAAAAATATTTGAATTTGGAGCCACGATTCAAGACCCTTAGGTGTAGAGATTATTTCAAGTTCCTCTTGGCCACAAGCATTGCATAGAACTTTTTTGTGCGGAAGAACAATACAAGAGCCACAAGAGATCCAAGCAAAGCCATGGCCGCCATTATCATAAACGAAGTCCTAAAACAATGATTCCCATAACAAGAATGGTCGTCCTCCGAAGCTACCTTGTCGTACAAGTAACCTATCACCTTTACTGAGAAAATGTACGAACCAACCGGACTGGCTATGGAAATTGTATAGAATATGGTTGCCATATGAAGAACCCCGAATATTTCAGAGGTTATCGTCGGCATGAGTGACCATTGTGAGCCGTACGCTAAACCGACCAACATTGTCCCGATATATAGGCTTCCTATTAAACCAGAGGCCATGACAATGTGACCTATAGCCATAATGCCTAGAGTTATGGCCATGAAAACCGGTCTTGGCCAACCATGACTATGTAAATAGGCGTCTGAGATGTAACCTGACCCAAATCGGCCTAGAAAGTTCCATATACTCCAGAGAGACACAAGAGAATTGATTTGAACCGTAGAATAGCGAAGTGACTCGCCCACCTGTCTGATGTTGTTTACCATCGCAAGCCCTGAACCCATTCCACATAACATCGCTACGAATAGGAGCCAGAAGTTGGTTGTACATATTGCTTCAAGGACGTTCATGTCATTGGTCATGACAACATTAACACCTATTGATTGATTGAAATATATTAGGAATTTCATTCCGTACGTAACAAGTATAACTAAGGGACCTAAACTATCAAAATAAGCTGTGAAACTGAACCTTACCTGAAGAAGTGTTGAGCTTAGGGGAGTCAAGCAAGGTGGTACTCTCGGTAACCGGAAAATCTAAAGAAAAGAATCTCCCTTTTTCTTCACGTTGTGCTCTAAGGGCGACCAAGAGAGGAGAGGCGAGCAAGAGAAGTAAAAGAGTAAAGGAGCATATTTGCATAGGCCTTGACATTCCGACAAGATTTTTGACCAATATGATGACCATAAGATAGGTGACAATGATCAAGGAGATGGCAGAGAGACCGTTCAAGTGTTTCTTGTCGCTTGCAATGACTGTGTCGTACGTTCTAACTAAGGGCATCGATGTCAAGATGACAAGTGACGGTGCAACGGCCAAGAGAAGAATGTAATTCGTTGGGTCGCCTTCACAGAAAATGTGGTACATTTGAACAAGAATTGCTCCACTTAGCCCAACATAACCCTATATACATGTAAATTAAAAAACAACGTATTAATTTAATTTTGAATTTGCTTGAGGTTAATTGAGGGCAACAAAACTTTTCAAGATTTGTTCATATCATAGTAAACATATCATTTTAGTATATCTACCAGTTCCCATCTATAGCTAGTAATGTTCATTAGGTATTTATTAGGCAAACCATTCCATTTATATATATCTACTAGCAGCTAGTTCCTTTCTCCAGCTATAGTAATCTCAATACATAATAGGACAAGTTCTGGCATAACCAAGTCATACCTTCATAATGCCAACGACGGTCCCACCATAGTCAGAGAAGTTCCGGACGGCGGTGACAACAATCGCCGTATTAAAAAAAGGTTGAGAATGGCCGGTGAAGAACATGAACAAACACATGACAGCCACCGGAGGCCGGTCTATCACTCCGGACGCAGCCATCCAAACGAAAACATATCCCAGGACCCATTGTATTAGCCCCACAAATATAACCACCCATGGCCCGCTAAAGAAGCGACCGCTACCGCTTCTGCCGCTTGCAACCGCTGTATAGAAGAGGCCAGAGAGGATTCCAACATTGCCTCCTATGTCTTTGTAGACCGAGATTGTGTCAAGGGTAGATTGGTCATAAGATTGAGATGATTTTAGAAGAGAAGAGTAGATTCCAAAGGTGTAGCCTGCTCCGCTAAAGCTCTGTATCCATATGCTCGCCGCGGCCGCCACCCATTTCGTGTTTGCGATCTCCATCTCTCTCTCTTTCTCTGACTCTTTCTGTATCGATTAAATGAGCTCCATTGTCTTATCTTAAAATGAAAGTGAAAGTCAACTTTAGATTTTAAATTTAAAAATATGTATAGGAGCCATTTGCCGTTCTTGGTTTGATTTAGACAAAATCAAACCGAACTTAATCAAAATGTAAAAACTAGACTAACTAAACCAATTTTAGCCCATAAAAACTGGAAATACCCTAAACTGAAAAATCGATATTTTATTATCTCATCAGATTTTCTTTTCCAAACCAAACTTAAGCGTTAACAAACCCAAAAAATGTTGGAGCAAAGCCACAAACACCAAAACCGAATGAATCGAAATTTTGTTTCCCAACGGTTTGTTTTCCTAAACCGAGAAACCTGAATCAAATCTGATTATACTCAAGACAAAATCTGAAATATTTCACCAAGTGGAAGGAGGAAGTCAATTAATCAAGGGTTATCTATATAAACAGCAGTATATGGAGGCGAGATTAATTAATTAGAGAGGATGATGAATGAGTTATATAATCAATTTTATTGACATGACTTTAAACGTGATGTTTTGTAACTCTGATTACAATTCGGCATATAAGTCTAATAATGAGTGATTATAAAAACGACATATTGGGCTTGAGCTCCTTACATGGGCTTTAATTACTCTTAAGCCTCTAAGAGCATCAACAATTGTGAGACTATTAGTCTCAAAAACAATAGTTTAATATTATTTTTAATATTTGTTTATTGGTTGAGACTCAATAAAAGACTGTTAATAAATATTTGTAAAAACGTTGTAAAAACGTGATGCAAGGAAACATATAAAAACATGATGAAAAAGACAATTAAATCGGCTCTAGTCTTCACTTCTACCATATTTTTGCCAAATATATTGTTCACATTTGAAGAGATTCGACATTTAATAAAAATACCCAAATCTCAAAAATTTCAACAAAAAAAAAAAACGCAATCCACTAAGACGTCGACACGTGGCCTTATGAGACCGTCTCACACTTTTATGCAGTTTATAATTTAATTTTTATTTATTTTTCCTACTAATTGGCAATTAGAGACCCACTTGGGCTCACCCTTGGAGGTGCTCTAAGAGCATGTTCAGCGGTGATACTTTATGGGTATCATATGATATAAAATTATTAAAATTTGAGGAATAGGAGGAAAGAGAATGTTTTTTAGTAAAAAGATGAGGTGTTTTTAAATATAAAATTAATAAAATTTGAGTAAAAAGAGGAGATTGTTGTTATTATTGGAGAGAATGTATCAATGGGTTGATACTTTTGATACTCAAAAGTGGGTATCAATAGGAGGAAGTGAGTGTTTTTAAATATAAAATTAATAAAAGTTGAGTAAAATGAAGAGAGAGTATTTTTTTGAATAAAATTGAGTAAAAAAAGAAGATTTATTATTTTTTTATCTTATGATACTCACAAAGTATCATGAGTGTGCATGCTCTAACGTTTGGTTTCATTATTTCTGCTTAGCCTTGGCGCCTCTAGGGTTTTGGGAAAAGGATGGATAGGATCAGCAATCTACCCGATGAGATTGTTTGCCAAATCTTATCCTTTGCTCTCCACGAAAGAAGCTGCTTTAACTTCTCTTCTCTCAAAAAGATGGCGGAATACGTTTGCCTTCACATCAAACCTCTGTTTTAAAGACAAAGACTCTGCCTACACGAATCACAAGGGAGATATTAAGAGTTTCATAGATTTCGTGGAAAGAGTATTGGCTGTGCCAGGAATTTTTCCCATAAAGAAACTCACTCTACATGGTCGAGAGTGTCATAATTCTCATATCGAGCGTTGGATAAGTAATGTGCTCAAACATGGTGTCATGGATTTAACGATACACTTTGATCAACCGGGATGGCGTTGCAAAGTCTCAAGCATGACCCTTCAGAGACTTACTATTAACTCTAAAGTATTTTCTAAGCCTGGTCGGCGTCGTATCATTACTTTGGATACTCCGAGTCTCACCTACTTAGACTACTCTGGTTTTGTTGATCGGACTAAGTATTCAATTGTTAATCTTGACTCACTTGTCGAAGCTAAACTTACCCTTGATTTGAAGAGTTTAGATGTTATAAGGAATCCAAGGAATCTTGTTAAGGGGTTAAGAAATGTTGAGATCCTAAACTTATCCTCTCTCAAAACCTCAGAGGTAAGTGTAGTTTTCTTTTTGTGCCTGCTCTTTAGTATATTATTAATACGTGAGAACATAAAAATTGCATCTTCTTGGGTTAAAAGAACTAAAGTCTTGTTGAATATGAATGGTCCTTTAGACGTGAGTGACAAGTTGAATTTTATTTGCTTTGTTTTGTTTCAGATTCTTTATTCCTTTCGTGATGAAATCCCGGTGTTTGAAAAGCTGTCTCGTTTATCTATTGCAACTAAGGTGGAATCGTGTTGGAAACTTGTGCCATTATTGCTGGAAAAATCTCCAAATCTAGAGACTCTTGTCATCAAGGTATGAGTACGACCCTGAAAAGATTACAATATTCAAAACCATATATAAAAATACGCACCCATGAAGCTTCTCTTCCTTTTTCAGGGTCCTTTGCATTGTACTAATCATGAAAATGGACTACAACTGTGTGAGAGCTCGTCTGGATATTCTTTTCTATGGTCGTGTCCTGTGAAAGTCCTGGAGATAACTGAGTACTGCGGAATTACAGGAGAGTTGGAGCAAGTGAAACATTTCTTGGAGAAATTGAAATGTCTTGAACTTGTTAAAGTCCATGCTAGTGCAAAAGCAAAGTTTCAACTCAATACAGATCTGTTAATGCTTCCCATAGCTCACAAGATCCAGTTCCAGTTTTATCCTTACAAACCAATTAAATAGTGCATCCTAAGGTTTTGATCTTTCTTACTTGCTTTAAGTCTGTTTGTGTGTATATTTTTGCTTGATTTATTCAACTACTCTGTTTTCATTTTATTAACTCAAGTTTTGCTCCCATTTATACGCTTGAGTGAGAAAGTATAAATAACAAAACATCTGACTTGTACATCTCATCATTAGATGTTATAGCATGATTTTGTAGTAGAGTTTGCCAGTAAACTAAATGTTATAAAGTATCGCCCAAGCATATATGCTTCCTCTGCTTCTATCCAGGACCGATTCTATGTATACTCGAACTCGACCCATAATTTTAGGCGTACCGATGGTTTTGGTTTGGTTGATTTGGTTTTAAACCCCTACAACCCTAAACTGCACAGTTTCTTCTTAATTTGCATTATCAATTTTCTTCTGCCTTGTCGTCTCTATCCAAAACTAGGGATATCTAGGGTTTGAGAGAAAAATCTTCCTAGGCTTGGATTTCTAGGGTTTGAGAGAAGGAAATTCTAGGGTTTGCGAAAATAAAATATGGATAGGATCAGCACTCTACCTAATGAGATTGTTAGCCATATTCTATCTTTTCTTTCGATAAAGGAAGCTGCTTTAACTTCTGTTCTCTCAAAAAGATGGAGGAATCAGACTATCAGTTTGCCTTTACACCGGATCTTCATCTCTGGTTCACTAAATATGACTTTTATTATAAGAATTTTTTTTTTCTTTTTGAAATTACTCAGATAGCTTTATTATAAGACTTTCATCGCCCAAAAAAAAAAATAATAATAATAATAAGACTTTTACGGATTTTATGTCTTGGCTGTGTCAGGAAATTCCCCCATAAGGAAATTCTCTATGAAATTTCGACAAAGTGTTGAATCATTAACGTGATGAGCCGTGGTGTCTTGGATCTTGATCTTGACCCACTCACTAGCTAAGTGATTACACTTCCTTTAGAGACCTTTTTACATGCAAGACAATCGTTAATGACAAGAGTCTAATATATATCTAAATTTTATATATATAAACGATGTCTAAATATGTAAAAATGGTGGATATTATATACTTTATTACACTGTATCGATTACGTTATGTATTTACAAATTACAATAACTCAAGAATCACAACAACTCAACAAGGTCCTTTGAGCCATCCTAACGATGAAATTATCACATATAGCTCTAATATGCATAGTCATGTTCTCAATCTTCGCTCTACATGATTGTAGGTATATTTTGTTCGTATATGTATTTCTGATGGATTCAGTCGAGGTTAATGGTTAGAATAACCCTTATCTCGAAAGAGTGTGTGGAGAAAAGATTTCACATCAAAAAGATGAGAATGGATTTGACTAATAAATAAAAAGATTGTAATTCTTCACTAATTAATTGCTAATTGGTTTTAAAAATCTTAACAATTTCAAATGTTTGTCTTATTTAATTCATCGTCAAAGTTTTGATTGTATTATGTTTCATATTAATGTATAGGTGGAAGGATGCAAATTGGAAAAATAGAGAGAGATCAATGATTGATAGTTTTAATCCACCGTGTATGAAAACCATTTGCAAGCTGGAATCTTTAAAGGATTGTTGGTGCTGCTTTGGACCTGACGCTCCACATAATTTATGTTGGGCACAACCGGATTATCCTAACGCCGAAGAGTTATGCGCGGAGAAATGTGCAAGTTAAGAGAATGCTTAAACTTTTAATCATGTTATAAAGAAAAATTTACCTATAGTCACCTAATTTTTTTTTTTTTAGAATTACTAGAATGGCATATCTAATATTTTATTGTTCAAATAATTCATTTTAAATTTGGTTTTTTTCAAAATATCAAAAATACCCTTATTAACTAAGAAATATATCACCAAAAAATAAAATAATTTGCTAGCTAGTTTATATCTCGGCCAAATATTTAGTAAAATCTACACTTTTTTTTTTTGGCAATCAATCTGAAAATCTTCCAAATGTAATGGTAAATTTAGCTATCAAATCTTTTAGTCTTCCAATAGCATTTATCAATATCTTCGCATAGTCTGCAAATATCTTAGCAGGGTCTATGAAAATCTTTCAAACATGTTGGCAGACTTAGATATCAATATGTTTGTTTTCTAAGGTCTTGGCAAAGTTTGCGATTTTCTAGCAGACGCTCCAAAGTCTTCCAAATAAGTTGGCAGACTTAGAATATAATCTACTAGTCTGCGAATATATTGGCAGATTTGGTAGAGTCTGCACACTTGGTAGAGTCTGCACTTTTTTGGCAAAGTCAGCCAATTTTTCGACAGAGTCTGCTAATTTGTTGGAAAAATCTGCGTTTTCTTGGTAAAGTCTGAGAATATCTTGGCGGACTTGATAGAGTTTGCGCTTTCGGGCAAAGTTTGTCAATGTCTCAGTAGAATCAACCAATATTTCGGAAGAGTCTACCAATACCTCTGCATAGTCTGCGTTTTCTTAGTAAAGTCTGTCAATGTTTTAGTAGAGTATGCCATTATTTCGGCAAAGTCTGTCAATACTTCGATAGAGTCTGCGTTTTTCTAGCAGGCAATCTAAAAGTTTTCCAAACATATTAGGATACTTAGGTATCAATTTGTTAGTCTGTCAATGTCTTGGTAGAGTCTGTCAATATTTTGGTAGAGTCTGCAGAAGATAATTTTGGTATTACGGAAAAAATGAAATACAAAATAAGTTATATTAATAATAAAAAATTAGACAGGTTTCAACTATTTATTTTAAAAACTTGGTTATTCTAGGTAATCTCCCTGTTATAAACAATATAAAATTTATAACCTTAAATCAATTTATAACCTTATATATAAACAAAATAAAATTTGGCGCGAATCCATATATGAGATGTGCACTACTACATTTTATTTTTTTAGTTTGAGGTAAGTGATATGATAAATAAATATATATACTTTTATATATGTAAAAATCTTGGTGATAAAAATGTCAAAATATATAAGTGACTTACATGTACTAAAATCTAATTTATTCATTTGATGAAAAATTAATAAAATCAAACTACTTAATTTAATATTGTTTATTTAAGGTCACTAGTTCAACTCCAATAGGAATAAATGATTTACGTTTTAAACATGGTATTAGCAACGGGTGACCAAAGATATCGAAGAGATTGTGGATAAAAATCCGAAATTCAACCGTTTATAAGAAGAAGAAAAAAAATGGTTATTAAATTAAATTTTAAATAAAAATAATAATAAACCGTTTCGTTTTGATATGGTTTATGGAGAGAAGCACCGTTTTCAACGCATCAATATTTAATGACTTTTTGGATTCCCGCCATAAAAGCCCAAAAAACTCCCTCTTTTGGTCTCTTTCCTTTTTCCCCAAACCCTATATATACGTATTTTCCTTTTGCTTTTCCTTCATCACCAATTTTGGATATATATGCGTTTCTTCGGCTTCTTCTGAAAAGTTTTCGACTTCTTCTTCGGTAAGTAACCCCAAAGTTTACTTGAATCTTCTGTTTTTATTTTCCTTTTTTATTCGGAGATTTTGTTATCCCGTGATTTATGGTTCCCAAATCAATCGCCATTGATTTAGCAGTTACGTATCTCTGAATTATGCTTTGATTTAGGGATTTACATCCTCTGCTTTTATCTCTCTGTTTTAATTCAAAGCAATTTTCTTTGAGTGGTTTCTTGTTAATTTGACTAGGTTTCTCTTGTTTCGTGTATAGAGTTAAACTCATGCTTGATACAGTTGCTCTGTTTCTTTTCTCTGTTTGGTAATGATGTACAGAACAATGGATCTTTTTAACAAGTTACCGAACCCGGTTATTTCTCATATCTTGTCCTTTATTCCAACAAATGAGGCTGCTTCGACATCGGTTCTCGCAAAGAGGTGGCGTAATCTTTTCGCATTTGTCCCTAATCTCGATCTCGATGACTCTGTTTATCTACATCCCGAAGTGGGTAAACGTGGAAAACCCGTTTAAAGCTGACTCTGGATGACACTTCTTCCTGCTTGTCCTGTTCTTGAGGTATTAAAGCTGCTTAACATGGAATGGAGAGATAGGAATGAGATCTTGTCAAGTTCAAGCCATAAAAAGCTAAAGATTAGTTCCAAAGATGGTTGTTTAGGCACGTTTTCATTCGATACACCGAATCTTGTTTCCTTAGACTATAGTGATTGTGTTGCGGAGGATTATCCAATAGTGAACTTGGAGAATTTAGTTGAGGTTTGGATGAGCCTTACGGTAACTAAAGAAGGATTCAGTCAAGCATATGATGCGTATAAGCTTATTCGTAGCATTCAAAATGTGAAGATATTCCACTTATCTCCAGCTACTTTTATGGTCAGTTTTCTTTTATTAATCTCTTTTGCAATACCTTTTGAAAACCCGAGTAATCGAACGTAACAATTGTTTCTTGTTATAGGTGCTTTCTTATTGTTGTGGAGCGATACCAAGGTTCCATAACCTTACAATTCTAAATATCAGGAGTGTTATGGTTCTAGGATGGGAAGCATTGCCACTTCTTCTAAGGAACTCTCCAAATTTAGAAACTTTATACATTGAGGTATTTAAAAATTTTAACCATTCTTTTAGTTTTTTTTTTTAACTTTTGAGTTTGAAATCACTTATTGTTGTTTCCTTTATGGTTTTTTTAGTGTCTCTTACACACTGTTACAGAGAGATGTGGGTATGTTTGTGACTGTGTATCTAGGAAGAACACACGCAGTTTTCTTAGTTATAGTCCTGTGAAGCAGATTCAGATTAGAGGGTTTAGAGGAACAATAAGAGAGGTGCATATGATAAAGTATTTCTTGGACAATTTTCCGAATTTGAAGAAGATGCTGATATTTGCGGAAGAGAATGAAGCGACATTGTTTGAAATTCCGAAATGGTTAGAAGTTGTCGAGGATACGCTAATGCATTACGACCAGACTTCAAGTTGCAATATCGGATTCATGGTGCACGCTTCCTTGTACCAGAGGTGGACTCGATCAAGATGAAGTCGTCGAGGATGAGACCTTGCTTTAGAGTTGTTTCTATTTTTATTTGGTTTTTAAGTACGATTTGATTCATGTACCTGATGAAAACTTGGATGCTTCTCTACAATTTCATAATTTATGTTTCCACTATCCTTTGCTTTTTAAAACGAACTATATTTTTACATATTAATATGATTTTCGTTCTTATAACAAAATGAAATTGCTATTAAATCTATAATTTCTTTTATAGCATAACTCTGTTTATGCACACTCTTTACTATGTTTCTATTGTTTTACCAATGTGTCAATTTCCTTGTTATTATCGTCTGAAAACTCTCTTGAGGCTGTGGCAAGTCCAACTTAAGACACTAACAATGAAGTGTGCCAGTTTCTTTCGCGCTCTTTCATTGAATGCACCGAATCTTGTCTGTACTTTGTACTAGTTGTGATCCATTAGTTGATCTGGAAAACTTAGTTGAGAATCCCAAAAAGATACCATATTTGGTAATGTTTGGAAGCCTTTTTGTGGCATACGCAATAATTCATAAGCTTTACTTATCTCATGGTGCTCTCCAGGTCAGTATGCTAATTGTTTTTTCATTTCTTGTGATAAAAGATAGAGAACCAGGAAATCAGACATCCTGGTTAGTTCATGCACACGTTTTAGACTTAAAGTTAGAACTTAGAAGCAATGGTCTTGCGGGTGTGTCGAATATTAAAACAACCATTGAAATTTTTGTTGTTCTTTCAGGCGCTTGCTATGCTGTGAGGCGATGCCAGTGTTAAATAAACTCACATTCTTAGACATTAAGAGTAGCTTGAATATTGTGTGGCAAGCAATGGCTGTTCTCCAAAGAAATTGTCCACATCTGGAAACTCTAGTCCTTGAGGTATAAATACAAAACCAAACCATGAAACAACACATTTACACAGATGTGTTCCTAATGTTTCCTTTCGGATTTCAAGGTCTGTTACACCGTGTCACGGATAAATGCGTGGATTCCTGTATCTGCATTTCTCGAGAGGAGAAAGGTCGTTCTCTTGCATCTTGTCCGGTGAAGAGGTTAAAGATTCGAGAGTTTGAAGGATTCAAAAGGGAGTTAGAGATGATAAAGCATTTTTTGGATTATTTTCCATGTATCAAGGAGATGGAGATCTATATTAAAGATGGCCCTAGTCCTCGACGGTCCCAAACTCCTTTAGTGCAGGAACTTAACCCGGGATTGCTGATACACGTTACAAGGAGTTCGCGGGTTGCAATCGAAATGTTGAATGCCAGGTGCATGGTTCCTTGCCTTGGACTGCACAGGAAAGTCTTCGAGGAAAGAAAGTTTATTTAACTTCCAAACAGTTTATTCTAAAGTTGCTCTGGATACTTGTTAGAGAAGCTAAAAGAAATTAAACTTAGTTTGATATTTTTTTCTAACAAAGAAGAGTTTTTTCCTTTAAATAATTTGGTGGGAGAATCAAACACGTTGAATGGTGCACTTGGTACGATACCGTTTGGTCCACGGATTCGTAGTAGCCGTATGGATAATTTGATTTTTAGTCGGTTTAGAGGGTTTTAAACCCAGAGCAAACCCCTAAAATTAATTAACAAAACCCTAATTCCTTAGTTTCTTCGTTCTGTTTGTTTTCTTTACACCTCAGCCTTGGCGTCCGTAGGGGTTTCTTTACTCTTAAGCCTCTTAGTTTCTTCTTTACGTTTGGTTTCTTTATTTCTCCTTAGCCTTGGCGTCTCTAGGGCTTTTCTAGGGTTTTGGGAAAAAGGATGGATAGGATCAGCAATCTACCCGATGAGATTGTTTGCCAAATCTTGTCCTTCCTCTCCACGAAGGAGGCTGCTTTAACTTCTATTCTCTCGAAAAGATGGCGCAATATGTTTGTCTTCACATCAAACATCTGTTTCGAAGACAGAGACTCTAGAGTCTGTTGGAAACGCATGGTAGATATTAAGAGTTTCATAGATTTCGTGGATAGAGTATTGGCTGTGTCAGGAAATTTGCCCATCAAGAAATTCATTCTCACTTGTAGAGAGAATCCCGAGATAGCTCTTATCAAGCGTTTGATACGTAAGGTGCTGAAACATGGTGTCATGGACCTTCACATAACTGCACGTTCACTGTCTTTAGAGGTCTTCACTTGCAAGACACTTGTTAAGCTGAAACTAGGAAGAGGGTTTGATATTCCCATTGTTCCTAAGAGTACTTCTCTTCCGGCTCTTAAGACTCTATTTCTTGATTGTGTTTGGTTTTTGGGAGATGGTAGTTTTCAGCTTAAAGCCCTTCTTTCTGCGTGTCCTGTGCTTGAAGAATTAACGATACATTATGATCAACCGGGATGGTGTTGCAGAGTCTCAAGCATGACCATTCAGAGATTAATTATTAACTCTAAAGTCGATCCTTGGTATGATTCCCGAAGCATTATTTTTGATACTCCAAGTCTCGCCTACTTAGACTACTCTGGTTTTGTTCAGACTGAGTATTCAATTGTTAATCTAGACTCACTTGTCGAAGCTAATCTTACTCTTGATTCGAGGGGACTAGATGTTGAAAGCAATCCAACGAATTTGCTTAAGGGGTTAAGAAATGTTAAGATCCTAAACTTATTGTCTCTTGAAACCTCGGAGGTAAGTGTCTAAGTCTTTTCATCCTCAGAACATAAAAAGGCATCTTCTTGGATTAAAAGAACTAAAGTCTTGTTGAATATGAATGTTCCTTTAGGTTGTATATATAATTTGAAGATAATGTTATTGCAGTTAGAATTGAGTGACAAATTGACTTTTATATTTTATTTTTGTTTCAGATTCTTTATTCCTTTCGTGATGCAATCCCAGTGTTTGAAAAGCTGTCCCGTTTATCTATTGCAACTGAGAACGAATCGTGTTGGGAACTTGTGCCATTATTGCTTAAAAAATCTCCAAATTTAGAGACTCTTGTCATTAAGGTATGAGTGAGAGGTCCTGAAAGCTTTACAATATTCAAAACCATATATATATATATATATATATATATATATATATATATATATATATATGCACCCAAAAATGCTTGAAAGCTTCACTTCTTGTTTCAGGGTCCTTTGCATTATGAAACATGGCTGGAAAAAAACTCAGAATATGTTTGTGAGTGCTTGTCTGGCTATTCTTTTCTGTGGCCGTGCCCCATAAAAGTCCTAGAGATAACCGAGTACTGTGGAATGACAAGAGAATTGAAGCAAATGAAACATTTCTTGGAGAAATTGCAATGCCTTGAGCTTGTCAAAGTCCATGCCTGTGCAAACGCAAAGTTTCAATTCGACACAGATCTGCTAATGCTTCCCATAGCTCACAAGATCCAGTTCAAGTTTTATCCTTACAAACTAACTACTGCATCAAAGTGTAAGGAAAATATTATTTTCCCATTATATGGTGTTGAACTTCATCCATTTTATCCATTTAATTAATGGTATTGCAACAATGACGTATATTAAGAGCATGTACATTGGTAACCCCAAGGGGTCTAAAGTGGGTGTTCTTATAATATAAAATTATTAAAATGGTTGTAAAATGAAGAAAGAGAGTGTTAAGAGAGTGTTTTTGTAGGGTATATTGAAATATAAAATTAATAAAATTTGAGTAAAGAGAGTATAGAGTGTTTAAAAGGAAGAGAGTGTGTGTTAAATTGGATCTTTTGGAGAGTGTGTTTAAAAATAAAAAAGTGTGTGTTTTAATAATTTTATATTACTTTTAGACCCCTCGTGGTGTGGAATGTACATGCTCTAAGAGCAACAGCTTACCACTTGTCATCCATACATGCAATCCCATCTCAAAATTTTAGTGGGCCCTAGGCGTAAAAATAATTTTGGCCTTTTTTAATATAAATTTTTTTTTCCTGATTTTTGAGGCTCTTTTTGTTGAGAAAATATCAAAAATTTGAAGTGGAACTCTCTTGCCACCCCCTAGAGCCCGGGCTCATACATTTTTGGCACACTTGCAAAAATAGAACAAAACTTGAAGTCAAAGCTAAAACTAACCTCTTCCTCTCCTCTCTTTCAAAATCCCACGAATTACCCTTAATGAATCTGTGTATTAACGAATATGTCACTCATCAGACTGCTATTAGAGTCTAACCATTTTTTCAATAGACCTAAGAGCATTCTCAGATCTAACTTATTTACGGAAATGCCATTGTCATCTATTCTCAACCTGCACGACAACCACCATGGTCGACGAGTTAATGCAGTAAGTTACACGTTATTTCCGCCTTTAAAGCTCAAGGATAGAGCACTCCAACACTTTTTGCGACTACTCTCTCCGATTTCTCCAGATTTTCCTTTGCGTTTCCATTTAAAACCTACCGAAATCAGAAATAATGTCATAAAAACGGCAAACGACGACAGGGCTGGCGGGATTTCGGTGGGATTATATGATCTGGGCGGCCAACGAGGGCGAAATGAAACTCGAAACCGATATAGGTACGATTTTTGCATATCGTTGAATTGCAGATCTGAGTTGTATACTCAGACTGCTTTAGAAGTATGTTCAAACACAACTAGTCAACGAGAGGGTAGTTTTGCAATTGACATTTAACTAGTCAGACTCAATATGAAGTCTGCCAATTTCCTTTGAAACCAAAAAAATTATGAAAATTCCTCTAATCGAGGCATAGGGTAGTTTTGCAATTGACCGAAAAATTGACTTTCTATTAAGACTTCATTTTCTGTCTGCAGGAAAATCAGTCACTTTGACCGCAAGTTGACTGTCTATTCAGACGGAATCGGAAATCTAAAAAAAAAAGGGTACTAGTTGTAATTGACCGAAAAATTTCATATGTTGACCTATTTGGGGGGAATAATATCAGACTTCTATTTAAGTCTTGGTTAGATCGAAAAACTTTCAGACTTCTATGGCAGTCTGCAATTTATGAATTTTTTCAGACGGCCTAGATAGTCTGATTTCACAGATTTTGGTCAACGCAAAAAATACACAAATTTTTGTCAGACATCTATGGTAGTCTAAATGATTTTGCAGACCGCGATGGAAGTCTAAATAAAAAACTCAAAGTTCGGTCAATGCAAAAATACCTCACCACAATTTTCAGACTGCCCGGCCGATAAAAGAAGTCTGACATGAAAAGTCAATATTTTGGTCAATGTCAGAAATACCTTTCGATTTTTTTCAGACAGCTAGAGCAGTCTGACGGAAAAGTCAGAGTTTGGTCAATTGCAAAAATAGTCTTTTCAGACTCCTATAGCAGTCTTCTACATCAAAATCGAATTGCAAAAATACACTCCTCTTCAGACTGACATAGAAGTCTGGAAGTTAAAATCTTCATGACTTACTTGGCAGTCTGATGTTTTAAATTTTGAAAACCGTTTTTTTTTTTGTATATTTGTGATGAATTTCATTGATTTTAAATTTTTAATAGGTGTGTTACTTGTATATGTTCACCCTGTGTTAGTATCAAATGTTTATGTTGTTTAATTATTTTAAAATAATTTTTTCATAAGTTCAGGCAATGTAGCTAATTGAATAAGACTTCGTTAGATGTCTAAAATTTCCACTGAGATCGCTAACTTTGGTTTAAATGATTTTTTTGGACAGATAATGGTGCAATTACTTGTTAATGTTGGTGAATGGATTGTGAGAGACTTGATATGGCATTTTGTGGTGGAACCTCTCAAAGGTGGGCGGTTTATCACTTTGGGCGATGAGTCTACATATTGTGAACTTGTTGAGATGATTCAAGATGATTATATGCTGGACAAGAAAATCGACTTGGTGGACTTATCATATCCATTACCGGAACCACTCTTGCAACAGTTCGGTCCGGATAGCCCTCCTATTTATGTCACCAGTGATAGGAAAGTAAGGAGCATGGTCGAGTTAGCTACTGCCCATTTAATCCGTCTTTGTGTCTCGAGGCGATCCGAATTGCCTACTCAAAATGCGGGGAATCACGATGTAAAAGATGAAGATGAAGATGAAGATGAGGAAGACGAAGACTGGGAAGATGAAGATATGGGCTCAGTATCAGAGGATTCTATTTGTGGTGCTTTTGGACGTGGTCGTGGTGACGAACCAGAGCAAGATTTCATGAAACACGCAGAGTCTTACTATGATGGTGTAGATTATAGCGTGTATGGTAAAGTGAGAGGTGAAGATGAAGATGATAAAGAAGATGTAGATTATAAGACGTATGAGTTGCATTGTGTGGTCGACCGATTTGCTGGCCGAGGAAGGAATTGGTCCGACGCCATCTATGTCGGAAAGTGTTTTGATAGCAAGCAAGATCTTATAACAGAGCTGCATTTGACGGCCATAATAAGGAAATACGCATTTAGAGTAGAGAAGTCTACCAAGAGCCTGTTTGTCGCTGAATGTGTTGTAGAAAAATGCAACTGGAGGCTTCGAGCGGCTGTAAAGAACGAACCAAACAAGTTTTGGGTGACGATCTATAATAGATGTCACACATGTACACCGCCGGACCGGAAGGCTAAGAAAAAAAGCCGTACACTGCGTTATGTTGGTTGGTTGTTTCTAGATTCCTTTGGAATAATTGAGAATATTACACCAAGCCATGTCATAGTATCAATGAAGAAGCAGTTTGGGATGAAGTTGAGCTACACAACCGCATACAGAGCGTTGTTACATGCTCAAAAGTTGGTGAGAGGCTTCACGGAAGATGGCTACGAGAGGCTCCCTGATTTATTGCATGGACTCGAGCAAATTAACCCAGGAACGAAAACTGCTCTAGAACTCGATGAGGCTAATAGATTTAAATATCTATTTGTTGCATTTGGAGCTTGTATAGAGGGGTTTAAGTATCTTAGAAGAGTCATTGTGGAAGACGGTACGCATCTTACGGGCCCGTATGGAGGTGTTATGCTAGTGGCGGCCTCACAAGACCCCAATTTTCAAGTCTTTCCTTTGGCTTTTGGCATTGTAGACTCTGAGAATGATGCCTCGTGGGAGTGGTTTTTCACAAAACTGGCAGCCTGCATTACAGACCAATATCCGCTGGTCATTGTCTCAGATAGGCACACCTCCATCATAAATGCTATTGAAAAGGTTCTTCCTTGGGCAAATCGAGGGATTTGTTATTACCATCTACAAAACAACATAGTCAAACATTTCAGGGGAAAACATCTTTTGTACTTGGTGAAAAACGCAGCGTACGCATATACGATGTATGATTATAACCGATACATGGCCTCCATACAAGCGGTAAATCCTGACCTTGCTAAATACTTGGTGGACGCGGATCCGAGTCTATGGTCACGCGTTCATTTCGCTGGAGACAGGTATAATCATCAAATGCATTTTAATTACCAGACTTCTAGTGAAGTATGGTTTACCAGACTTCTAGTGCAGTGTGATTTAATATTGTCAGACTGTTCGAGAAGTCTGATAGCTATCAATCTGCAGTTTTAGTCTGATATGTAACTTTTCTTGTTTTCACCTGGGTTGACCGCGTTAACTTTTTTGGAGAAAGGTACAACATAAAGACGAGCAACTTAGCAGAAACAATAAACTCCGTAGTGAAGAAGGCAAAAGGATATCCCATCTCTTTCCTCTTGGAGTTCATTCAGGAGAAGCTAGGGACGTGGTTTTGTAAAAGGCGGCTAGATGCCTTGAGTCTGACAACAAGATATAGCCGAGGAGTAGAATATTTGATGGCTATTCATCAATATTATGCGGACTACATGACGGCGGAACGCGATGATGGGTATCAATTCGTTGTGAAGGGAGGACATAGGGATTGTATTGTCGATTTGCACAACCGAACGTGTGAATGTGGAGTGTGGGATTACGAAAAGATACCTTGCTCACATGCAATCTGCGCTGCACCAGAAATTGAACTACACCCATATACGCTTGCATGCCCATCATATCAAAGAGATTATTTGTTTAAGGCATACGCGTTGAGCATCCTTCCGAAGAACTCTACTACGAAACCGCCAAACACCGTACGTGTTCGTCCGCCAGAATACAAACGTCCTCCTGGAAGACATAAGAAGTCCAGGTGGCAAAGTTGTCTAGAAATTGCCAAGTCCAAGGGCCATGAACCACGCAAGGTTCCCAAGCAATATACTTGTTCTAATTGTAATCAACCAGTCCACAAAAAAAACAAAATGTGTGAGCAAAATATAGTTTTTTCGTCAGACTACCATAGCAGTCTGTTTGATACCTTCTATCAGACGGCTTCCGCAGTCTATTCTATTTATTGTATATGAGAAGGTATTGTATTTCGTTTCTTAAACTTTGGTTGTTGAGGTTTGCTTAAACCTAATTTGTAGTACTTGTGTGTTTGCTTCATCGTCAGGTCTAAAAAGACTAAAACATAATTCAATAAAAACAGATAGAAACAGAACATCAGACTGCAAAACAAGTCGGATAAGTTTTAATTACACCATATATGCAAAGTTTCATTGTTTTCGGGAATCCAAAAGTTAAAGGGGAATATCATCGTAGACGGCTAGCAATTGATTCTCCTCCTCAGTACGTTCCTCTTGACTGGTTCGGCCGAGCTCAGTCAATATCTCATACGCAAGCTTGTCTCTGCATGACTTCATGTTCTTATCACACAGCCACTTCGGGAACGGCATCCCAAGGGAATGGAACTCAATATACTTCAAGCTATACACCCCACAATCACTAAACTGGGTGTTTTGGGGAAATCCCGGGGTCTTCACAATCGTGAAGGTGTATCGCTCAAGAGTATACTTCCAAGTATCATCTACCGGGGCCAGACAATGCATAACGTAGGGAAAGATCACGCATATCGGTTCGACTACCGGTCAAACCAACTCGTCGGTCAACGGTCCAAGGATGCTGTCCCATATGGTTATGTGCCTATCCGGGATAGAAATCATGATGGCTAACCAATGATTTTCCCCAACGTGTAATACAGTGTAGATTTCATCAATTTCCAGGCCCCAAGTCTTGTCTGATTTCAGATAAACGGGAAGTTTACCATTATGGTAATCCCATACACCAGGGGGCAGCCTCCTTGCCATGGGCTGAACGTCTTCTCCTTGGCCGCTACTCACAAAATCCGCATAATGTTTGAGCCACAGATTACACATCATTGTGTCAACGAAGGTCAGCCTATCGGACCTGAACCATTCTGGGTGTTCGTGTTGTCTAAGCCTCATCAAATCAAGCCCAGCATCTATGTGCTGCATAAAGACAGCGTTGAGCCAAAAAATGTTAGACCTAAACAGAAGAAACAAAAGTCTAGAGAGACTGTAAAAGATGTCTGATAAAGTCAGACTGCAAAACATGTCTAAAAGATGTCTGATAAAGTCTCACTGCAAACCTTTCTACAAGAGGTCTGGGAAAGTCTGAAAGAAGTCTAACCGTGTCGTGCAGCCATTCCTTGGGGGTGCGCAGTAAATAGTACCAAGATAGGGTTGTGTTAACCTCCCTCTTCGGGTAATTCCTAGTGAATATATTACGCGTGTTAGACATCGACCAAATAATGTCTACAATATAAGTAGAGTGTAATGACATACGGCTGTTTCTTCAGGTAATCAGTACGTGTCTTCACTTCATTCTTTGTTGCATGAGTGCAGGGATCATATCTCGGTGTGACATGTACTTGGGTCGACCCTTTTTCTGTTTCCTCTGAATCTGCTCTTTCTTTTTGAGGTCTTCAGCCTTCGCCTTTACATATGCTTTAGCAGCTGCGTGTTGAGTTTGTTGTTTCGTCATATACGCAGCATCGAAGTTAATGCCTATGTTGGCCTTATCGACGATAAGAACACTCTGCTCGGTGCCCAAGACACTACTCTGCATTCACAAAATAAAAAACAAAAAAAACAACAAGACTTCATAATTAATCTAAATACTGTCAGATATAATCAAATGACTTATGTAAAAGTCTGATATTAGAGTGAAGTTGGTGTTATGTACGTCTCCGTCAAACTTCTCCAGAAGTCGTGTACCAGACTTATCCAGAATTCTAATAACAGACTTCTACATAAGTCTGAAACACGACTTCTGTAGAAGTCTGACGGAGACGAAAACAACACCAACATCACTCTAATATCAGATCACCATGTTCATATCAAAGACCACAACAAAGCAAAATATGTATTTGTTCATATCAAAGGCAACAACAAAGCGAAATGTGATAAAACAATGTGGGCCTCAAACAAGGCCTTGGTATTCTTTTACTCGTCTACTTCTCCTTAGTTGATTATTTGGTATAGGGTTTTGAACACTAACCCCGACATCCACCGTAGATGGAGCAGGCTTAGGAACCTTCAAAATCACTTTATTTGGGTTCTTGCGAGCTTCCTTTTTGGTTTTCTGCACCACAGCTAATGCAGTTATTGTGGTGTCTCCTTCATCATTACCTGTTCCATCAACATCAACCCCACCATCCTCACAACCACCGTCCTCACCACCGTGAGGACGACCACCATCTTCACCACCATCTAATCCACAAGCTAATCGACCATCTAGGCCGCCATCTAATCTGCCATCTAATCCACCATCTAAGCCAACGTCAGCCTCATCCTCACCACCACCAGCGTTTGAATTCTCACCTTTATCAAGATTAGCCTTATCCTTCTTATTCTTCTTCGTCAGCGTATTCCCTTCACCATCACCAACACCTAAACCATCAGACCCTGACTTTCCCTCCCTTAATACCCTAACTTCCTTCTCAATTCCAGTAATCCTCTCACCCACCTCCTTAAAACCTTCATTAACAATCTTAAGAAGATCGCCCATCTCTTCCAACAATTGATTGCTCACAGACTTTATCAAATAAACAACCTCATAATTATCAACACCGTCAGATTTTGCTCGCTTCTTATTACCTCCAACCTCTTCTCCATCAACCTCATCACCACCACCATCAGCAGCTTCAGAATTCTTCCTCTTAACACCCTGTCCCTTGGACAAGGTCTTCTTCTGACCAGGAGGCACTACAGTACTGTACACCCCATCAACATTCCAGTGCTTTAAACTAAACCTCCAAGGGCGCTCAAACTTACCAAACATTGCTTTTACAATGTTGACAACATTCGGATCATCCTCACCATCGTCCCACCAGGGGAACATCTCATCAAACTCCTTGAGGACGAAGTTGTTGACGCTTGTCTGTAAGGACAAGATAACATGCACAAACTAAATGAGTTTTGCAAAAAAAATGAAGTTTGACAATATAAAGTCTGAAAAATGAAGTCTAACGTGAGACTTCATATGAAGTTTGGAATAAGACTTCATATTGAAGTCTGGTATAAGACTTCATATTCAGTCTGACATCAGACTGAGTCTGCATCTACTACCTGCTTGCGCAACTCCGAAGCGACTTTCTTGCGATTCCGGCTTCCTTTATAAGCCAAGAGCGGTGGGGCTGGGTTATTTGGCAAGGGAACCCCGTAGACAAATGCCATCCCGGGACAGGCCTAATATATCCACACGTTCAATACCTCAGCGAAGCCTGAAATCTGATAGTTTTTACCTTCTTGGAGTTTTCTGTTTACCTCTGTTTTTAAAGAGTTTACCAGGATTTTAAAGGCGAGTCTTCCCCATGGGTATGACTCTAACGCCCCTGGCTTCAGCAGCATCTTCGTCAGGTCCGCTCTTGATGGAGTTGTCCAGTGTTGAGCATCGATGAAGCTCGCGTAGATGGATATGTAGCCCAACCAAATCCTATTTTGCCGCTCCCAGCCTCCGCATCTCTTGCAAGCTTCGAGCAACTGATTATAACTTGGCCCTACATCTTCTCCAACCCCAAGAAGCGCCCACATAGTACTCATTGCGGGTGTGTTCTCAACCTCCAGATACTCCAGATTCTCAACGTATTTACAATTGAGACCGGTTATCTCTTGGAACTCATGGAGCGAAAACCTCACCGGTTGAGGGCCAATAAGACACCACACCTCATGCTTCTGATCGACTTCTAGTTGATTACACAGCATGTAGTGCACCATCCTTGAGCAGCATACAAAGTCCATCTCATGCCACATCACAAAAACCCCGAAGGCTGAGTTGCGAAGCTCTTCCCACTCACTATCTTCCAGCGCTTGTTGGAGAGCATCCATCAGATCTCTCTTACCGCTGAAATAATGTATGCTTTTGTCTAGTTCAGGCTCATACCCAGGTCTGAACATCCTTGGAGGGAATTCAGGTCCTCCCATTTTGACCTTCGACGAAGACGTCATCCTCGGTGACCACGGCGAAGAGAGACAAATAGATCTGGGAATCAAAAAAGACAAGAGTTCAGTCCTGGTGACGTTCTAGAAATCAGTATCGAGAAGGTGACGGATTGAGGGGAAGAGAGTAGTAGAAGAAACTTACCGGCGCAGACACAGGGGATGATCAAAGCGACGAATTCTAGAGAAAACGATGAAGACGAAGATGTCGGTTCGGTTTCTCCGAGTGAGAGAGAGAGAGAGAGAGAGAGAGAGAGAAATTGTGTCGGTTTTTTTTTTCTCGGTAACTGTAAAAAAAATGATGGGATAAAAAAACCTTTTTATATTTGACCTAATTTGCGGTTAAAAAAAACATGAGACTTCTAAAGAAGTCTAAAAGTTTGAGCGGCAATATTCCCGCCTTTTTACTAGTGCTTTTTACTAATATTTTAATTCCCGCCTTTTCAATTCCTGGTATTTTCGATTATTTTAAAAACGTCAGACTTCTAAAGAATTCTGAAATTGTTGGCGGCAATATTCCCGCTTTTTCTAGTGGTTTTTACTAATATTTTTATTCCTTGTATTTTCAATTATTTTCAAAACGGAAGACTCTTTAAGAGAAAACGAAAAGTCCGACCTCTATAAAAGACTCTTGAGTAATCTGTTATCAGACCTCTATAAAAGTCTGAATGAATCGGCCCGTCATTTAAGGAGAAAACACCACGTGTAATCGCCAAGTCCGAGATGACAGGTTTAAAAATTCCCAAAAATCAAAAAATTTCTAAAAAATCGAAATTCAAAAAATGTCAAAGAAATCGAAAAGTTCCGGTCCTTATCAGACTTCTCTTTCTTTTATAATCAGACTGCCAGAGAAGTCTGTATTGAGAGCCTTAAAACAACCAAATAAATCTGTCTTTACACTTCAAGAAACGAGGTAAATGTCAAATTAATAAGCTGTAATTGTACTTCGAGAGACCAGGCATCATATTCAAATATTGAGGGTCCATAATCTGTTTCCCAATTACAAACTTACAAAAACAGTGACCCTCCGACGTATTACAAAATAAGTGTCCCCGACAAAATGTCTACATAGCAAAGGATTTTTCAATCATAAACTAAAACGTAACAAAAACACAAACAGAGATGATGAGGGCGACAAAAACAAACGCAACGACCACGGTGGATAAACACTTGTCGCTTCGAGCATCAGAAACGAGCATGCCATCAATACGTTGACCATGTTGGTCAACAAACAACTTTACATCGTTAAACTCCTCAGTCATAGCCTTATCCCACCACTTCATTATATGGTAACCACCATCCTACACAACCACATTTGTACAACCATATTAGGATCCCAAATTATAATAAGCGGTGTAAAAAATCAAACAATGTATAGGCCATTACGTTACGACATCCGAAGAATCTTCTTCCCGGATTCTCGGCAGTTAGGGATGTTCGCATGACGGTGTCCAGACCGCAGAAGCATTTCTTGGGGAATCCGTATGATGATCTGGATCGACGTCGAATTGTTGTACTCGTACTTGACGGATCGAGACCGTAGAGATCGGGTCCGTAGGATGAACTACTCGACGTTGGAACCTGACTGAATCGCCCCATCCTGTGTAAAAGACATAACAAAGTCTGATGAAAGTCAAACCTAGTCTTAAAGAGATAACAGTTTCTAAATACTATCACAATTCTCCAGAAGTCTGATATTAGAGATATTAGACTTCTAGGGAAGTCTGATTTTAGACTTCTGGAAAAGTCTGACGGAGATACCGATTAACAATTAAATCTACTTGTTTAATTAGATCTAAGCAAAAAACATAGAAAAATCTTGTAGAACTAAAACAGACTTTTTCGTACAGATCTCAAAATGTTGCAGGAAAAACTTGATAATAGGGAGCTTATCTTACTTGCAAAGACGAAGTTCACGACGATGACGATTTACATCCACAAAAAATAGAGTTGTGGTGTTTGAGAGCGTTTAGAGAGAGGAATTATTCTTGTTTTAGAGAGAGAGTCGGAGAGTCGGTAATGAATTTTACAGTTTGAGTAAACAAGTTGGTAACTTTACTATAAATATACGGGGTAAACAAAAAGTAGAGTAACTCAATATTATAATTTAAATTTACTATCACAATCTGCCAGACTCTCGGAGAACGCGAAACCGATATTACCATTTTGACCTTCGGGCGTGTCAGACTTCTTTAGAGGTCTGATATTCGACTCTAACAAAAGTATTGATACTGATTAAATTAGTAAATTTAAATTATAAAATAAAATAAAAATATTTGTTAGCAATTGTTTGGAAAAAAATTAAATATTGACGATGTCGATGTTTAGAAATTAAAATTTCATAAACTTCAATCAAATTAAACAAGGTTAGTTAATTATGCACATATCCTAAAAATATCAGACTTCTGGAGAAGTCTGATATTTAATTAACTAGTAAATTTAAATTTAAAAATTGTAAAAAATTATTTTCTCAAAATTACTTGTACATATATTAAATAGAGACGATTATTGAAGTATTGAAATTAAATTTCGTGATATTAAATCACATTGACTACATGTAAGGTAAAGTATGATGTTCAGCTGAAAACATGCTTTGAAATATAAGAAACATATAAGAAGCATTTACCTATAAATTTAGGGTTTAGATTCATGGATTAACAAATTTACTTTTGAAATGTTAAATTTGCACATATGTGTTGTAAGGTGCCTATATTTAACGAATTTGATGCAAAATATAGGTTTGTTTTTAATATTTTCACTGATAAGTGCAAAATATTAGATTAAGGGCTTATCAGACTTCTCCGACAGTCTGACAGATTAAATTAGTAGATTTAATCTATAATATTGAGGTTTACGTCATACTTTACCTTACATGTATTCAATGTGAGTTAATATCACGATTTTAAACATGTAAGGTAAAGTATGACGTAAACCTCAATATTATAGATTAAATCTACTAATTTAATCTGTGAGACTGTCGGAAAAGTCTGATAAGCCCTAAATCTAATATTTTGCACTTATCAGTGAAAATATTAAAAACAAACCTATATTTAGCATCAAATTCGTTAAATATAGGCATCTTACAACACATATGTGCAAATTTAACATTTCAAAAGTAAATTTGTTAATTCATGAATCTAAACCCTAAATTTATAGGTAAATGCTTCTTACATGTTTCTTACATTTCAAAGCATGTTTTCAGCTGAACATCATACTTTACCTTACATGTAGTCAATGTGATTTAATATCACGAAATTTAATTTCAATACTTCAATAATCGTCTCTATTTAATTTATGTACAAGTAATTTTGAGAAAATAATTTTTTACAATTTTTAAATTTAAATTTACTAGTTAATTAAATATCAGACTTCTCCAGAAGTCTGATATTTTTAGGATATGTGCATAATTAACTAACCTTGTTTAATTTGATTGAAGTTTATGAAATTTTAATTTCTAAACATCGACATCGTCAATATTTAATTTTTGTCCAAACAATTGCTAACAAATATTTTTATTTTATTTTATAATTTAAATTTACTAATTTAATCAGTATCAGACTTTTGTTAGAGTCGAATATCAGACCTCTAAAGAAGTCTGACAAGCCCGAAGGTTAAAATGGTAATATCGGTTTCGCGTTTTTTGTTTGGTCATATGGGGGTAACTGTAATTTTCCACGCCCGATAGGTTAGAGCTGCATTTGATTCAAGTTTTGGTTTAGTTTTTTTGAAAAAATGAAATTTTGGGTTAAAAACAGCAATTTGCCCTACATTTTTAGCTTGTCAATGTTTCACACTTATCACACAAGCATTCATCTCTACCATGATATAGTTGAGATTAATTTGAAAGAAAAACTTTTAGTGAGGAACTAGCTAGATCATCTCTCCACCTATAAATACATATATTTAGTCCATTACACACGAAAGAAGAATAGCACAACACATAAGGAAAAAGTTTATGAAAAAGGACTTCCATTTAAGTCTCAAGAAACCATTTAAAAAGACTTCACCACTACAACTAACAGAGGTATTTTGCTAACTCTCTTTTAAATTATATTATTCAAATAGAAGTTTGAAGATCTTAAAGTTTATGTAAATTATGATTACGTGCATATATATAAATTGATTTCTCTTACACAAAGTACTAACGTTTTTTGGTCTTTCTTACTTGTTTAAGTCTGTTTCCGTACACTCTCTTGTCAGTTACAGGGGGTAACTTATATTGATTTGATTTATTCAATTACTTTGTATGATCTTATAACTCATCTTTGTTCCCATTATACGCATGAGTGAGATCACCAAGTATGAATATATAACAATTGGTTTGGTTAATTAATTTGGTTTCAAAACCGGGCCTAAGCAGAAAAAAAATCAACAAACCCATATAGTTTCTTCTTAAGTTGCATTATCAATTTTCTTCATCCTTGTCGTTTAATTATATTTGAAATATTTATAAAAAAAACATAAACATAAATTTACGTTGCTATAATCTACACAACTCACAACCCCATATAAACTTATATTTATTTTGCAAAGATCTACATAAACATAATTTTAGAAAATGTTTAATAGAACCTTTGATATTGATAGATACATTCGTAAAAATCTACTAATATCAACAAATTATACACAAATCCACCTACCAATAGAAATTTTTTAACATAAAATGAAAATTCGGTATTTTTATGAAATTTATGATATATCCAAAATAACAAATT
The DNA here is from genome assembly GCA_963576765.1 of Draba incana. NCBI lineage: Eukaryota > Viridiplantae > Streptophyta > Magnoliopsida > Brassicales > Brassicaceae > Draba > Draba incana. Next base: position 4,513,191 of record OY755216.1, read on the forward strand.
TTGGTATGAAATATTTAAAATATGGGAAATTGGAATTGGTATGAAATATTTAAAAATGGTGTATATATATATATATATATATTGTAATGATTACATTATGTATTTACAAATTACAACTCAATAACACAACAAGAATCCTAACGACGAAATTATCACATATATATAGCTCAAATATGCATAGTCCTGTTCTCCATCTTCGCTCTACATGAGTGTACGTATAGATTTTACTCACATATATATCAAAGTCTTTTTTTTATTCATCGTCAAAGTTTTGATAATAATGTTTCAAATTAATGTACAGGTGGAAGGATGCAACTTGGAAAAATAGAGAGATCGATGATTGATAGTTTTAAACCACCATGTATCAAAACCACTTGCAAGCTGGAATCTTTAAAGGATTGTTGGTGCTGCTTTGGACCTGATGCGCCGCATAATTTCTCTTGGGCACAATAGGATTATCCTAACGCCGAAGAGTTATGCGCTAAGACTGCAAGTTAAGAGAATGTTTTTTTCAACACTGAATTATCATTAATCTATTAAATCATCATTATGATGATATTCAAAAATCATTATTATGATGATATTCAACTACATGCAGTCTTTGCGAGTAGGGTAAACAGTTTTCACTAACGCCTCCATGATGCATGTCTCCATGTAAGACATATCTCATGATGGACAGACTCTCTCTGACGATCGGTTTAACATGTACAACATTCCACATATACCTTTTATGATACAGCTCTACATGTATGATATCTCCCATGATGGACAAATTCTCCTCGACGAACGGCTATCAAGATGGACAGACTTTTTCCGACGATCATCTTAACTTATATGATATCTCCAACAATGAACATTGGTTTTTATGGACGATGAATGGCTCAATATGTAGCATTCTAGAATCTCTGAAAATGTTTCTTCATTAATTAGCTTCTAAATCCTTGATCATTGGGCAAAAGGAATGTTTAAACCTTTAATCATATAATAATATGAATGCTACGTTGCTTAGTTAGTTTCAGAATTTCATTTAGATTTACTCTCCATTGAAAGAGGAATAAACATTGGTTTACATGAACCAAATTAGCTAATGCGTGTGCCCAACAATTGTTCTATATACAATTCATCATGAGATTACGAAGTGAATATCGTGGTTACAAGATCCTAAACTCTATAGATTCCTATAGAGTTTTAGAATTTTTAAAATTCATAGATATGTTAAATTTGTAAAGAGTTTTGTGTATTTGAAAAGTTTGGTTATTTGGAATTCTAAGAATCCAATGGTTTTATGAGGTATTTTCAAAATCTTGTTTTATGAGTAAAATTGTACAAAATCCATCAATCAATAACACTAGATTCTAATAGATTTATAGAATCAATAAATACTAAACTTTTTGAATAGCAATGGATTTTAAATGGAATGTAAAAATCATCAAACCAATAACAAGGGATTTCATTAAGAATATCATAATGCATAAATCAATAACAATGGATTCTACAAATTCTAAAAATCTATAAGAATCCATCTACTAATAACCCCCCCTAAACTTTGCCGAATCTAACGCATATACTACGTAAAAACAAAATAACTTTACATACTCAATTATAATAAATTTTAGCTCTATTTTCGATTCCACATATCAAAAATATGTGGAGTTTAAGCTAATTATAAACGCTATGAAAAATAAATATAAACTTTCGTAAATAAAATCTCCGGTGTTAAAAATGCCAAAACATATAAGTTGATTACATATACAAAAATCAAATTTAATTCATTTGATGTAAAATTAATAAAATCAAAATTTCCTTAAATGCTTAATATTGTACTCTCTCTTTTTTCTTTTTCTTTTTTTGTCAAACTGAATTTCATTTAGACTTACTATCCACTGAAGGAGGAGAAACATGGATTACAAAAACCAAATTAGCTAAACCGTATGTCCAACAATTGGCTAATCGATGAACAAAACTAAACATAGTAAAAGATAATCTAGCATTACTTACTACTTACAAACAAAGCAATACTCAATTTATATCATTTCAATTTATAACAATACTCAATACTCAATTTATATCTAGCACTACTTAGTACTTATATAATTATTTACACTCATCTAAAGTTATCATTCAAACTACTATATGGTGTTCCCTAACAAAAGGACTACTTCAATCAAACTACTCATCACAATGGGCTAGAGTCATTGAGTTAATATCAAATTTTCGGCAACAAAAAATGCGTCTCTTCCTCTTCCGGTATGTATTCCAAATTGCGGTACACGGAATTTGGCGCGAAAGAAATGCTCAAAATCATGGAGAAGAGCCAACTCTTCCGCACCGACTCATTCAACATGTGGATAAACATATTCAGAATCAACTCTCTTTGCTTGGAGGCATCGTAAAAGAACTCGACGGAGGTTTGGCATTTTGGTTTGAAGCACGTGATGCATCATAAAAAGATCTAGCAAAGAACTAAACTCAGATCATTTTTTAATTATTTTTCAGACAAGATGTACCACTTGATGTAAAAATGTTTTTTGGTTTGAATCAAATTTTACAGTCAATTCAAAAAAAAATAAGTTTTCATAGGAACAAAAAAATGGCTCTACTTTCGAATCCATATATCAGTAATATGTGTTCTACTACATTTTGGTTTTCTTAGTTTGAGGACTTGGGCTAAGTGATATGGAAATAAAAGTAAATTTTCATAAGTAAAAAATTTAAAATTTGTCAAAATATGTAAGGGGGTTTATTGGTTTTGGTATTTGGATTTGAAAATTCTAACAAAATCCTATGTTATTCAATTAATTATTTTAAAATTCTCAATAAAATCATGTTTTATTCAATTAGTAATTCTTGGATTCAAATCAAAATAACCTCTTATTCAATCATACGTATTTGCTGGTCTATGGAACGCACGGATTAATATGACTTTAGGGATTCCCGCCATAAAAACCAATAACTCCTTTTTTCTCTCTCTCTCCTCTTTATCCCAAAGGCCCAACCCCTATAAATACATACTGTATTTTTCTTTTTTGTTCTTCATCACCAATTTTACCCTAATTTTTGGTTATATGTGAAACAATTTGGTAGAAAGTTTCATTCTATTCATTCATAGGTAAAAAGTATTTATACAAGTATTTAGATCCTTATCCTAACAGAAATATAGATAACTATAACAAAGTCTTAGATGAATTATCTCCTTAGTATGTAGTTCTTATCTCAATAATATGCGTTTCCTTCTTCTTCGCTAAGTAAACCCCAAGTCTACTCAACTCTTTTGTTTCCATTTTCCTTTTTATTCGCAGATTTAGTTATCCCGTGATTTAAGAATCCCAAATCAATCGCCATTGATTTAGCAGTTACGTATCCCAGAATTATGCTTTGATTTGGGTTTACATCCTCCGTTCTTCGTGTCCTTGTTCTGGTTTTTTCTTCTAGTGGCTTCTTGTATGACTAGGTAAACTCACGTATTGAATCAGTTGCTCTGTTTGGTAATAATGTATGGTTGATGTTTGAATTTGGTTAGGAGGAGATTTTTTTTTTTTTTTTTTTAGGAGGAGGTTTGTGTAGTCAATGGTTCCGGAGAAGATGGATCTCTTTAGCAAGTTACCTGACGCAGTTATTTCTCATATATTGTCGTTTATTCCAACAAAGGAAGCTGGTTCGACATCGGTTCTTGCAAAGAGGTGGCGTAATCTGTTTGCATTTGTCCCTAATCTCGATCTCGATGACTCTGTTTTTCTACATCTCGAAGAGGGCAAACGTGAAAAAGACGGAGTTCCTCAAGAGTTTCATGGATTTTGTGGATAGAATTTTAGCATTACAGAGTAATGCACCGATAAAGAAATTCTCTTTGAAGATTAAAACTGGTGTTGATCCATATCGTGTGGATCATTGGATATGTAATGTAGTGCAACGTGGTGTGTCTCACCTCGAGCTGTTCATGGAATTTGACGAGGATTACTCGCTGCCTTACGAGATATATGTTAGTAAGAAATTAGTTGACCTGAAGGCGGGTCATGGATTCGATCTTTATTCGTGGGACGATGAAATTTCATTACCGATGCTTAAGACTCTTGTACTTGACTCAGTTGGTTTTGGTAGGGGTCAGTTTCAGACACTTCTTCCTGCTTGTCCTGTTCTTGAGGAATTAATGTTGATTAACATGGAGTGGAGAGATAGGAACGAGATTCTGTCAAGCTCAAGCCTTAAGAAGCTAACGATGAGTTCGGAAGATGGTTGTTTAGGCACATTTTCATTCGATACACCGAATCTTGTTTTCTTAGACTATGGTGATTGTATTGCGGAGGATTATCCATTAGTTAACTTGAAAAATGTAGTTGAGGCTGGGATCAACATACTGCTAACTGGAGATCGAATCAACCAAGCAAGACAAATTGTGGGGAAGCTTTTTCATGCCTTACGAAATGTTAAGACATTTCACTTATCCCCTGTTTCTTTCGAGGTCAGTTCTTCTATTTTGTTATACTTATATCAACTGGTCTTACTTAAGAATGAAACCCGAGAAATAGAACATCCGTGGAACATTAAAATGTCTCTTGTTTCAGGTGCTTTCTTTTTGTTGTGAAGCCATACCGGTTTTCAAAAACCTTACAACTTTAAATATAAAAAATGTCATGGTTCAAGGATGGCAAGCAATGCCGCTTCTTCTTCGGAACTGTCCTCAACTAGAAGCTCTTTACATTGGGGTATAAAAGAACTATCGACTTCTCTTTAGTTTCGTTACTTTTGACTTTGAAATCGCTTACCGTTTCTTTTTTTCATTTTCAGGGTATTTTACACGCGGTAACTGATAAATGTAAAAGTAAAACACAAAACTTTAGATTTGAAGAAGAAAGTTCATTTATTGAATCATTTCGGCTTAACCTTATTACAATGAAGACTGAGCTAGCTTTATACTCACAGCTAGCTAGGGTTACAAAGGGGTTTCCTACTGTAATCGTTTGACACTTGTCAAGCATCGGATTCATCATCGTTGAGGAGCGTATAGCTGTTAGATAGGATCAATTGACCCTCCGTACTCCTCTCTGTCTTTGTTGAGCTTGCTTTTACCTCTGCGTTCTTTGTTTTGTCTGATTGTGATAAAGGAGAAGATGACCGTTGTAGCTTTGCCTTATCCTTCTCTTCAGCTTTCTTTATGGGCTCTGTATTAATGACTCGGCCCAAATCCTTTTGTTCTGCAGAGCTTAGAACGTTGCCGTTTCTTCTTTCTTCATTAATCTTGGAACCTTTTACTTCAAGCAGAGTGTTTCCAAGACTTTGTGCACTTGCTTCATTTTGGACTTTAACAAAATGTGGGGATGTTTGTGACTGCATTATTAGGAAGAAAAGCAAAGCTCGTTCGCTCAAGTCTTGTCCTGTGAAGAAAATACAGATTAGCGGGTTTAAAGGAACAATGAGAGAAGTGTACATGATAAAGCATTTCTTGGACTATTTACCTAGTTTGAAGGAGATGGAGATAATTGCCGAAGAGAATGAAGTTACATTGTTTGAAATCCCTAAATGGTTTGAAGTTGTTGAGGATACGCTGATGCATTACAATGAGACCTCAAGTTGTAAAGTTGGGTTCATGGTGCACGCTTCCTTGTACAAGTGGTGGACTCGAAGATGAAGTTAGTCGAGAATATGAGAAATTGTTTTCGTTGTTTCGTTTTATTTGGTTTTAAGTACGTTTTGATTTATTTACTAGGTGAATACATGGCTGCTTCTCTACATTTTCAAAATTTATGTTTCCACTATCATTTGCTTTTTAAAACGAATTATAGTTACGTATTATCTTTGATTCCGCGTTTGCTTATTTGTAAGACCGATTGTTTGGCATGATCGGTCCGTTTGAGGTTGATTGATTTTTCTTTTGTAAGCTACCCACTATTGCATTGGATTACCAATGGTCCTGAGTTATTTTTAATGACTGAATTGTTGACAAATAAAAAAACAAACTATTACTTCTTTTCTTTTATCTTATTCTTAGATGCTTCACAGATCAAAATCATGGAAGTTACTATAAGCTATTAGATTTTTTTAATACAACAAAAACCATTCTTTTTATGATTTAACCAGTGTTCTAAAAAGCGTTCTAAACGTTCGTCTAGATGGCGTTTAAGCGCTAGGCCCCTATAGACCGTGGCGATTAACGCTTAGACCGCCTAAAATATTATAATATTATAAAATATAATTTTTTTATTTATAAATCATGATCTTTTTAATATTATGGCATTTTAAATGCAATCTAAATTTTTTTATATATAAATCATGATATTTTATATATTTTGTTATATAAATCTAATATATTATAGATTTTTGTAAAACCCCTAGACCGCTTTAAAATTCGCCTAGGTTCCGATCAGGCGTTCTAGACTTTAGGGGATGGATCACCGCCCGCTTAGCGCATATCGCTTTCTTGAACATTGAATTTAACATAAAGCTAAAAAGGGAAAATTAAATAGAACTTGATGAAGTCGACTTTATACAAATAAGTAAACCATTAACTATTATACTAGCGTTTTGCCTCGTCCAAATAAACAATTAACTCGAATGTTTCATCTTTTGTTAGGACAAAAATACACCGACACAAACTGTTACATGTGTAAAAGAAAAACTGTTTTGTTTGTTTCTTCTATGGACAAACAATTTCGTAGCTATACTTGGTTTACCTGGTACAGATGGGTGAGAACATGCGATGATTGCACATGCACAAGATGATGATCTTTATGATGGCATCAGCTAAAATTATGATGTTTGATGATATTCTCATGGCAGATCCGACGCATGTGGCCTGTGGCAGTGGAAGCCCATGTCACGAGCGTCACTTTTGTTTTTTTCTTCCGGAGTCACTTAACAAAATATTAATCTATTCTAGACAATGAAAATCATATTTAATCTGATCCCTGTATTTGCAAAATATTTCAAATATTATGTAAACCGTTTTTATTGTATGGAGTACGGACTAATTAATGAGGAAAACAACATATTCCAATAGGAAATGAAAAAGAAACAACATTCCACATTTGAAGAACACGTTCTCTTTTGGAATTAGTGATTTCCGTCTTCACTTTACAATGTCAAAAATAGATAAACATTGAAGAAATATTAGCCAAAAATATTTTGGCTAAATTCATCAACAAGTTTTGATCAACTATGTTGCATTTACTTACTAGATCCCTCCATCGAATATAATCGATCTTCATTTCCAAAAGTTAGGATATGGTCAAAATATTTTTCCGATGCAATAGACGACAAATAAAAACCGAAAATACAAGAAAATGTTACGAGTTTTCACAAGAGCTTAAGATGTTTTTCTTAATTGTGGTGGATTTGAATTTGGGAAACAATATGAGGAGGCTACAATTCATTTTTTAGAAACGAAAAAAAAAATCAAAACAAAAAAACTAACGAGATTAGAGACAAGGGATGATGCATAAGGACCCACGCCCATGTAACCATTGTCCCGAAAGATAAAACCGTCGTATTGGGTGGGTCTACATGTTTGGCCCCATATCTCTCAGCCACATAAAAGAGAAGACCAGTGATTTGCAACTAATAAAACCATAACATATCACTTGTCTTTGTCCTCATTTCATCTTTGTTTCTTTTTCGTTCATCCTTCAATTAAAAAAAGACCAACTCTCTCAAGTCTCTCAAGTCTCTCAAAACACTTTCTTGTTTTAACAACGCACATTAACTAACCCTATTGGTGTGACTATTTATTTTGATGAAAGAAAACATTTATGGAATCCAGAAGAAGAAAAGAGAGTTGTGTTTGAATAATGATTAATCCAAGGGGGAATACGGAAGCTGCCTAGTAAGGTATATCTTTATGGGGTCAATTATTAATGTAATTTTGTGTGTATATGCATGTATTAACCCCACAAATATATAAAAATAATAGAATTGGGGGTTAGTGTCAGGTCGGTAGATGGTGAAACCTATTCTGAAAATCTCAATCCCAATAATCCAACCCCTCTCCCGTACCCTCCTTGGAAACATCACCTACCCTCTCTTTATTTTCTTTTAGTATACTTTCACACTAATGACTTTTTTATTAGTATAATTATTAATAATATTTTGATAATATATCATATTTGTCACAACGCGAAAACATCTAAAATATTTATTTCATAAATATAAACGTCTAAGATAATTAGTCATTCGTCCAAGAATGCCAAAAATAAGAGAACATGTTATATATCCTTTAACAAAAAAAAAAAGAATGCCAAAAATAAGAGAACATGTTATATTATATATCCTTTAACAAAAAAAAAAAAAAGCAACGTGAGTTGGGCCAGTGGCACTCGAGGGGTAATCCCAATACTGTGCCTACGGTTCGATTCGCGTTGGCCACGGAGATTTAACATAGCGCATTGGGACTCTAGAACCCCACGAGGATATTTGGGCAAGTGGTACACCTGGATTAAAAAAAATATATATTACCAAAAAAAAGAAAAAAAAAAAGAGAACATGTTATATTATCTTGTGATGTTAATTAGTTGACCAATTAGCCATCTAGAGAAAAAGGAAATTTAATGTAGAATTTACTGTAACCGCAAGAGTATTGAATAAATATGTGATTGATATATATGAAGTAGATTAAAGACTACTAGTAAGTAATAAGTCAGTGAATACATTTATCTATAGACTATAGCTAATAACAACAACAAAAATAAGTAGATAAAAAAAAGAAACGATGAACTCGAGAGAGTTATGTAAAGATTAATGCCGACATGAGCACGACTTTTCTTCTTCTTTATTCTTCTACGATTTATATACAAAGATTTCTCCATTATGCTCAAAAAAAATTCCTTAAAGCAATATTTAAAAGAAGAGAAAAAAAGAGTTGACAAAAATGAAGGATAGATTTCAAAAGGTAGGTTCCATAAAAGAAGGTCACGTGGCTCCCATGCGAGATAAAAGATCATGTGGATCTTCTGTGCAACTAGTAGATCATCATAGTACCACTACCATTTCACTATTTACAACTGTAAATGTGTATAGAGAGAGAGAGTGTAAGTAAGAGAGAGAGGCACATCCTAATAGATGGAGAAACTCATGTGACCACATGTGCTTTCTTTTTCTCTTTTCCTTTTTATGGGGCTTTTCTGGGTCCCACTCCCCTCACGCTCTCTTATGCACCTGCCACAGGTGATTCCCGTCTAGGGGCTGTTCGTTCGACCATTTGAATGATCCATCCAAATGATCCATTTAACTTGTCCATTTGAATGATCCATTTTAATGATGTTGGGGCTGTTCGTTTGATCATTCCAATGGATCATCCAAATGGAAATGGAAATTGATGTTCTTTTAGTAATAAAAATGAGCATCATTCAAATGCATCATTTGAATGAGTTTTTAAAATTTAGGCAAAATTTCCAAACTCATTTGAATGGACCAAATTAGATCATTTGAATGGAGATGATTCATTTGAATGGAGATGGCAAAATCACGTTTTCCCGCTAAAATCGCAAAATCAAGTTTTCAAGCCAAAACCGCAAAATCACATTTTTTCGCCAAAACCGCAAAATTACGTATTCCCGCCAAAACCGCAAAATCGCGTTTTCCCGCCAAAACCGCAAAATCACGTTTTCCCGCAAAAACTGCAAAATCACGTTTTCCCGCCAAAACCGCAAAATCACGTTTTTCCGCCAAAACCGCAAAATCACGTTTTGACGAGAAAACGTGATTTTGCGGTTTTGGCGGGAAAACGCGATTTTGCGGTTTTGGCGGAAATACGTAATTTTGCAGTTTTGGCGAGAAAACGTGATTTTGCGGTTTTGGCTTGAAAACTTAATTTTGCGATTTTGGCGGAAAAACGCGATTTTGCGGTTTTGGCGGGAATTCGTAATTTTGCAGTTTTAGCGAGAAAATGTGATTTTGCGGTTTTGGCTTGAAAACTTGATTTTGCGATTTTGGCGGGAAAACGTTATTTTGCCATCTCCATTCAAATGAACCATCTCCATTCAAATGATCCATTTGAATGACGCTCATTTTTAATACTAAAAGAACATCAATTTCCATTTCCATTCGGATGATCCATTGGAATGATCAAACGAACAGCCCCTTAGTCTCACTTGCGCGTGGGGTTACTTCTTACTTGCTTAGTTCTACTGGAGTACTAATCACACCATTAAGTGGATAAAGCCATGTTTGATGCGTTGAAATTTGAAAACTTTAAATAGATTAATTGTGTAGTAGAGTGTGGGAATTGTATAATGATGACAATTATCTGTAAACTATAATAAGATAACTGATCTCTATATTTATTAGTAATGGACACATGTCTTCGAGTATCAATAGGTGGAAAAAATTAGATTAATTGGTTTTTAATATCTTCCATTTGAAGGTAGCTTAGCTAGCTACATTATCTCAGATGTTCAAATACTGTAAATCGTTTGATCCAAACAAAGATAAAAACAAATGATACATTTTCATGTATAGAGGTATTTGCAAATATTGCAAACATCTCTTATGTAATCGAGATTGTATATTTGATACATTTACAAATTTAATGGTTTCCGGTTTGATTTATGTATTTTTAGTAAAAGAAATACATATATGTTTTTAATATTTGTATACATTAGTTAGATATTCATAATGATAATTTAGCTTTTGTTTTCTATTAGGTGAAATATTTATCGAAATCATCATTACTGTTTCCGAAAATAATACAAAACAAAGACCCACAAGTCAAAGTCTCTGAATTAATTTTAAACACATGTCGATCATATTAATTGAGTAGACACTAAAAGTTAAAAATCATAGGTATCATTCAAAGAGAGTCTTAAAGAACATATTAATCCTATGTGTCATTCAAAGAGGATTTTAAAGAACACATTAATTAAATCAACCAATCAAAACATTTCAATTTGACATGGTGGAAATATCTACATATTTCAATATTTCTAATATATATGCAGCATTGATGACAAAAATATATACTTACCAAATCCATTACCATACCAGAAACTCAAACCGATTCAATTATTAGTATTTTGGTTAGTGATAAATTTGGGTTTAAACATATTTTATAAAATTATTGAAAAACATTTGTTTTTGTCAATATAAGATGTATATCACTCGATTACATTTTTTGTTATGCATTATAAGATAATGTTTCGCTTTTTAGTTTAGTTATTGTAAATCAATTTCTTTCATTTTTATATTTTGTATATACTTAAAACATAAAACCTATCACATATTAAGACACTCAAGATTCAAAAATTGTTCTAATAATTTTTTTAATGGACATAATTATTTATCTAATACTTTTTTGGCATGCATGATGTAAAACAATATATTTTTATTCTATAATAAACTAAAATTTATATTCTCTTTGAGGTGGATCAAAATCTAGTAAGTCTATTACTAGTAAACTAAGCATGTTACTAATTGTTAATGACACAACATTTTCAATTTATAAACCAAAACTTTCTGAATTAAAAAAAAACGACAAATAAAGATCCAATCTATCTATCTGTCAGGACCTCAGGAAGAAGATCCACTTGAGTATAGTGACGTCTCCACTAAACCACTCAACACATAGCGCGTGATTATCACGATCATAAATCTCTCTAACCATGAAAAACAAAAAACATTTCATAATCATAATAATAATTCGATAACACAAGAACAAAAGAAGAAAATCACAACTGGACCCAGCATAACCGGAATCACCCATTTTCCTAAAAACCAAAAACTAATTTCAATCTAACCAAACCCAAATCCACATATGAAATAAAAACATACACTAAACTAAACAAAACCCACGTAGACTCAACTCATAATCAAACAATTAGAGAGTAAACTAGAGTAAGCCAAAGAAAAACCAAACCGGAATCCGGTTTAACCGGTTCTATTTTCACTCTACTAATCCCATCACTCATATATATACACACACACATCTCTCTTACTCCTTTACTTCCAACACATTCTCTCTCCCTCCGTCAATGGAGAAAACCCTAGCTACTTCCAATACAAAACGCTCTTCTCCGTCGCCGTCTCCATCTCAATCCACACGCGCGGCCGTAACTAACCGGAGAACCAGACAGAAACTGTCGGATGCAACGGCGAGTGTAAGAGTAGAAGATGATGAAGGCGATGAAGAAGGAGTGGAAGAGAAGATCGAGGCGCTTCAGACAATAGTTCCCGGAGGAACGGAGCTTGGAGTCGACGCGTTGTTCGAAGAGACGGCTAGTTACATTTTGGCACTGCAATGTCAGATTAATGCCATTAAAGTTCTTACTTCGTTTCTTGAACGTTGTGAGAAAGATGAAATGAAGTTTGGAGGTTGAAGATGAATGAAACACACAATTTGGAACTTTCTTTCTCTAATCGTTGGCCAAAAAAAACTCTCACTTTGTTTTACTTTTTCTATATTTTGTTTTATTTTTTGATTGTGGCTCTTAGTTTGGGTTCATAATTTAGTTTTTTTTCTTTAATTTGTTTCTTATGTGTCTTTATTCCAAATACTACGCAAAAAAAAAACTAAACAAAAGTTCTTCACTATTTTCCTTTGAAATTGGAAAGTTAATTAAGTTTCGGTGTTCTAGCCTTGGTTCTAGCCATTTGATTGATAGAATTCGTATCAATAGAATGATAGATAAAATATTTAAATTACATTTTAATTTTTATACCAATAATTACGGGTGGGCAAATGATCAGAATCCGAAATCTGAAACCGAACCCGACCGAAGTTAAGCGTTTGGATCTATATTGGTTATTATTACATAACCAAATGGTTTTCAATTTATTTTACTTTGGATTTCGGTTCGGTTTCGGATATTTCCGATAACCGAAGTAATAACCGAACAAACCAAGTATATAGAAACAATGTATATCTTCTACTTATGTTCTTTTTTCTTTCTTTCACATTTTACACAATTTTTGAAGTTCAAACCTTATTAAATTGATAAGACTCGTTATTTCCTTGTTTTGGTCTTATATTTGAATTTGTGCCTTTTAAAAAAATTTATGCTTTATTCTTAGTGTCATTAATGGCATACTTATATTTGGATTCGAATAAAACCGGATCTGAATCCGATAAGACTTTGGATGAGTTTTGGATCTTAAAATAAGTAGCAAATCTGACCCGAAACCGAAAGGATCGAATCCCGATCCGTAATAGAAAAATATATGAATGGTATTAGTAAGCCCTAATCCGAAAATCCAAAAATTCAAAAAATTCATACCGAATCCGACCAATGATCCGAATGCCGACCTCTACCAATAATATTGTCAAGAATACATTAATTCATCAAAAAAGTAGCCAAAAGAGAAAGAAAGTAACCAAAAAAAAAAACTCATCGAAACCAAGAATCTGCAAGCGGTTATGGCAAAATTGGGCCTCATGGAGTTACTACTTGTGGCCCAAAGGCCCATATAACGAGAAATCTTTAAGCACGTGCTTAATTTACTAAACAAGCCCAAATTCTCTCTCGACGCCATTTGTTGTTAGCTATAAAGTATAAAGCATAAACCCTAAAAACCAAATCTTTAACTCCGATTCATCCCCGGAAATCGAAAGGTAAACTCAAGAAAATTATCTCCTTATCTTTTTCCGTACTTCCAGGATTTTGCTTTATCCTTTCCGGTAAGGAAAATGTCTTCATCGCGATGCTTGGAATTAGTCTAAGTGACTGATTCTTCTCTAATTGATTTTTTTTTCGTTTGCGAAACTTTCCGTTGAGTAATTCTTGCGATTGCGTCTGATTTCTGTGTTGAATTTTCTAGTGTAAATGGCGGATTTCGAGGATCGTGCAGCGAAGGGGGTCTCAGACTCCGATCAGGAACTCGAAAGAAAGATCGAAGCAATGGAGAAGAAGAATCAGGAGCTTACGAAGGAGAATCTCGCAATGAAATCGAAGTTAGAGAAGCTTTTGGTTGAAATCGAAGATTTGAGAAGCGTAGAAGCTGAGATGAATCAGAGATTCGAAGAAATGGAGAAAGAGATTGAGGAATACGAAGAAGAGAAGAAGGCTCTTGAATCTATCTCCACGAGAGCTGTTGAGCTTGAAACCGAATCGTTGAATCTTCAAGACGATCTGATCAATTCATTGACCGGTGTGGATAAGACGGCTGAGGAAGTGGCTGAGCTGAAGAAAGCTGTTGCGGAGAAAACGGAGAAGCTTGAGGGTTATGAGAAGGAAGCTGAGAGGTTAAGGAAAGATAGAACTGAGGTTGAGAAGAGGGTTAGGGATTTGGAGAGGAAGATTGGGGTTTTTGAGGTTAAGGAAATGGAGGAGAAGAGCAAGAAGGTTAGGCTTGAAGAGGAAATGAGGGAGAAAATGGATGAGAAAGAGAGAGAGATTAAGGAATTGGAGAAGAAAGTCGGTGTTTTGACTCTTGAATTGGTTAAGAATGGTGAGGAGTTGGAGAAATGTAAGTCTGAGAAGAAGCGTAAAGAGGAAGCTTTGAGTGAAGCTGGAAAAAGAGAGAAGGAGCTTGAGGTGACTAAGGAAGAGTTGGTGAAGAAGGTCGAGGAAGGTAAGAAGACTGTTCTTGGGTTGAGTGAGAGAACCATGAAGCCGAGTAACGGAGTCAGAGACACCAAGGACGTTGCTGGTGACGAAAAGGGAGCGTATCAGTGGCCAGTGATTGCTGCAGGATCACTTGGAGTTGCTGGTTTGGTCGCAGCGACATTGTTCATCTGCTACTCTAAGAAGCAAAGGTGATTTTAATGAAAGAATAACTATGAAAAAGCTCTTAAAGATTGATTTTGAGGAATGGAATTATATAGGTTGGCTAGTAATACATTTTGGGTTTTGGATTTGAGTTTGTGATGTTTGTTGGTTGTTTGCTATAATGGTTTTGCTGATGGGATCAGCTTTTACTATGCCGCGCATTTTGTAAACTGTTCTTCCTCACTTCTACTTGGCTTTTCGTTTTCCGACTTTCGCTGGATTTCATTGATTTGCTTGATTAGTCCAGTAGTGAGTTCATGGAAGAACATATTATACGGTTACCGTAAGACCGAGGAATCTCTAGTCTAGAATCGTCTCTAGTTTTCTCGTGCTCGTTTGTTTCTGTATTCAGAGACTTGAAGATTACCAGAGTGAAGAATGCTTTTACATTATTTAGTGTGTATAGATGCCATAAACTGTGTTAAAAGGTGGCCATTTTAAGGGCAAGAAGGCACATGAATGATGACCAGATGAGCAAAACATACAATTTGACTAGACTTGAAAATGCTTTGATACATTTTGACAACTAATATGCTTTTTCTGTTACTGTCTTCTGATATTTTTGGAAATCAAAGCGTGTGGAAGAAAATGAGTCATCTTTTTTTCTAAAATGGGTCCAAAACTTCTGGAATTTTTTCGTGTTTACGATAAACAAACTTACAACTACTTTTTTTGAGGTCAATAAAAGTGTTAAATATCATTATAAAGAAGCTTGAGATGCAGACCTCATCGATGGCTGCCTCCACTACTTTCTACTACCCAATCCCTAAAAGCTTCCTTCTTTCTCCTCCCCATCACAAACGAAACCCTAATTTCATCTCTTGCTCAACGAAACCCATTTGCTCTCCTTCTCCTCCTTCGTCTTCTTCTTCTTCGTCTTCTCTAAACCATCGAAGCCAAAATCAGAATCTGCGGTTACCCACGTTTGAAGATTCGTTTTTTCTTTACCAATTCAGCTCTCCGATCGAAGATCCAGGATTCTCTAACCGGATCTCAGAAGAATTTGATAAAAAGCCGATCGAATCGGGGTTTTCGAGTGTAGAAGATAACAAAAAAGCTTTGGTAATTTCGTCGAACATGTGGTGGGCAGATCTGAAAGCGGCTGTTGGGCAACGAATTAACGTTGAGGGTATTGTTTCTTCGCTCTCTGTAGTTGTAAAAGATCGTCATTTGGTTATTCCGCATGTTTCTGTGAAGGATTTACGGTACATTGACTGGGGAGAGCTTAAGAGAAAGGGATTCAAAGGAGTAGTGTTCGATAAAGATAATACTCTTACTGCTCCTTATTCTCTAGCGATTTGGCCACCACTACGACCTTCGATTGACCGGTGTAAAGCCGTGTTTGGCCATGACATCGCCGTGTTTAGCAACTCCGCTGGTAAAATTTGAAAAAAGTTTGAATTTTTTTGTTTGATTGGTTTTAGTTTTCTGGTTTGATTGAAAATGCTTACTTTTGTGAAACATTAGGGCTTACGGAATATGATCATGATGATTCGAAAGCTAAGGCATTGGAGGCTGAAACAGGAATTAGAGTGTTGAGGCATAGTAAGTGACTTGTATATACTGTGATTCTCATGGTTTTTAGCATTGTAACTTAGAACTGATAAGAATTGTTTTTGAATATATGATTGTAGGAGTAAAGAAGCCTGCGGGAACCGCTGAAGAAGTCGAGAAACACTTTGGTTGCGCATCTTCGGAACTAATCATGGTAACCTTTTATGATGAATTTAGGGATGGAACTGGTATTTGATTGTTGGTTAGATAAGATGTTTATTCGTAATTGTTTTGTTGGCAGGTGGGTGATAGACCTTTCACAGATATCGTTTACGGGAATAGAAACAGATTTCTAACCGTATTAACCGAGCCATTGAGTCGAGCTGAGGAGCCTTTCATTGTTAGACAGGTTCGTTTTTGTCCCTAATTCCTTTACTGTTCACTTAGGTGTGCTGATTCAAAGAATGGAAGCACATAACTCTGTTTCTGCATCTTTTGAATTGCCTGAAAACATGTGTATAATAGTGTAGCTCAATGGAGTTATTTCACTTATTTGCAGGTGAGAAGATTAGAGTTGGCCCTGTTGAAACGTTGGTTGAGAAAAGGTTCGAAGCCTGTGGAGCATAGTTTGGTATCAGATGTAACACAATTTGTTAAGGATCCATCAGATTTGTAAGAAGTGTTCTCAGTTTGCTAAAAAAAACAACTTTGTTCCTTGGTTTTTTTGTGTAATGGAAATTTTGACCTTTTGGGTTTTGGCCAAATGCATGAATGATGAGGATGCTCAGTTTTGCTTTCAATTTCAATTTTTGTTACCCACAAAATCATCACATCAAGGATCTTTCATAGTTTGGCTCATAAACAATTAGAAATAGCACAGGAGCAAGATACAGACAGAATTGAAAGCACCTACCAAAATTGTCTTCTAAAGTCTGATTAAACAAACATGATCTTTTGGAGTCAGATATATTTGTCCTGTGCAATGCAGCATACAGCTTTCAAAGAAGAATCCCGATACCTGAAAATCTGACGGCCACTCATCGCATATGCGATTCAAACCAGTTAAAGATTTGTTCAGACTGCAAGCTCGTCATTTCGTGATACGCATAAGCAAGATTCAGTTCTTCTTCAACAGGAGTAATTAAACTCTGATCCAGTGATACTTTATAACCACTAAGAGCTTGTTTCCACGGTGTTCTTCTTCCATCGCGCTTCATATACCCCTTCTCATCAACAAATCCCTTGTCTTGAAATAACTTGAACAGTTTAGCCGACACATCCGGATCAAAACCTGGAATCCTCTCTGCCAAAAATTCCGAAGAAAGAGGCAAATCGAAGCACTCAATCTCTGCAGCATCAATACCTTCCATTCTAAGACCTTCTAAAAACTCTCTAATCTTTTGTTGTCTATACACATCTTTCGGCATATGCACGAAAAGAGTCGGCGGATACTGTTTATTGATACTAATTCGATCAAACACTCCTTCCGCGATCATTAGCACGATGCTACTAAACTTCATCTCCGTCGCAAGAGACGATACAAAGTAGCCACCAGACGAAGCACCTAACGCAACAAGAGGAAGCCTTTCGAGCTCGTGTTTCTCGACCCACGATTTAATCACGTTTCCAACAACCAACTCCTCTTTCCCGAATGACCAGCATTCTCCAACGCTAGATACTGTTAAAACAGCGAATTTCCGAGCTAGAGCGAATCGAACAAGACGCATTTCCTCGGGTAAACCAGTACATTTCGGACAATCCGAAGATTTGTCCCAAAAGTCATAAGCTTTCCTTTGACAACCATGAGCAATAAACAAAACTGCTTTTGGTGAATTTGGTATCTTCCATATCAAATGAGTCTTGTTCTGAATCTCTACCGTTGGATGAAGCTGCGATTCGACACTTTTCGAAATCTGTCTCGGTTGATTCAATTCTAATTCTGTGACCTGATTCTTGCTACTGAAACAAAACAACAGAATTGCGACTAGTAATATCCCAATCACGATAGTAAATCCTAATCGATGGCTTCGAGATCCGTATTGAGATTTCACTTTATCACTACGCTTCAACATCACTGCAAAAAGATAAACTCAAATCTGAGTATTCAAACCAAACGGATCAATGAGACCAACACAACACGGCATTTTTTTCATTCGTGTATAGAATCAATAACAAAAGAGAACTTTATCAACCGAATTCTAGCATAATTTTCACCAATCAATCAAATCAAGCATTCCACAATAACGAATCTCAGTGACGAAGACTGGGAAAATCGAGGATTAACACTTACCGGAGGAGAAGAGATCAACGCTAGGTTCACTTTGTGACGACCGATGGATGATTCTGAGAGAAGTTCCGACGAGGTCAAACACCGTCCCGTTTTTTCTACCTTTTCTTGCTGCAACTACAGAATATTCGGTGAAAAGTGTTCCGTTTTGCAATTTTTAACTTAGAGTTCGTGCCGTTTAGTAACAACAAGTCAAAATGTTTTAAGACTTTTTCTTCTTTTACAGTTGACACTACATAAATAAGTCCAGCGTGTGAGTGTCAATGACTCAATGTTCGTTTGCCTCAAGATAAACATGTGTTGTGGCACGATAAAATCTTTGACTTTGTTTGTTTCGATGAACAAAACAAATTTGCTTTGCTAAAAAACTGTTTTGGTTTCAAAATGAAAGTATTTGTAAATTACTTATAGAATTCAGAATGCACGATACAAGCAAGGATAATTGGGATCAAAACTGTGGGAAAACAGTCACAAACTTATTAACATGACACGAATACGGAATTTTTGGTATCATAAAGTTAAAAAACCAGAATTTTCATTGGAAGCAATGGGTTCTGTAATGCGGTGTGTAAAATGAAGTTTCAACGAAGAAAAGATAGCCAAGCACAACTTTCGCATCATAATACAAAACTATTTCAAATATTTTTAGACCGCAAAACGATTTCAAATATTTTTACATAAAGTTAGCCAAGATCAATATATCAATGAATAAAGTTTAGACCGCAAAAATAAAAAACGCAAGTCCATAATACAAAACTATTTCAAATAAAGCCTTATAGATTACAAATATTTACACTCTAGATTTTACATTATTAGTGAGAAACTATTTCACTGTAAAATATTTCATTGCGTGAATAATTTTATGTTTCCAACTCTATCAACTTGTGTAAAGAACATTAGCATTAGCACTATCAATACATGCAGAAACTGACAAAACGCATGTTGTCTTCAAAATAATTGAATTTGTACCACTTTCTACAGTGTAATTTATGTTATCCAAAATAGCATGACACTGATTTTGTATCATTTACTGTTTTTATATCTATTCTGGCCACACTATATAGTTTATAAACATGTACAATTTTCCATAATCGAGAAACATCTACATGACTACATGAATAAGAACTCCATTTTTAACTGTGAATTTTGGAACGGTGTGGTTTGTATAAAAAGCTCGAGTTGTTATTAGTTTTGACGATGTTTCTATATTTGAATGGTGCTTTAATGTATCACCATTCTCCATAATTTATGTTGTTCTTTGATTTATGATGTTCCCACATTTAGTTTGACAGGAAAAAAAAACTCATAATTCTCTTTCAAAAATAAAAAAAAAACTCATACAATATGATTTACACCAAAACCGTATTCAACACATTTTAACCCCTAATCATTTCAATAATACGACTTATTACTATACGACCAATAACAAATCATGAACAAAAAACACAAAACAAGCCAGGTGATAAGATAATGTCATACAATTCACACCTAGGTACAAGTACAACAATAGCACGTTATAAAATATCACTCAAATTGTATGAGTGCTTCCTGTTTTTTTCCTTCATAATTCTAAACACAAATTTAATACTACTAGTTTAGGGCTTTTTAGAGTTTAGACTAATAAGTTTGTCAAAGTGGTCCATTGATTACTTAGAGATTAATTTTATAAACTATAGTTAAATCCCATAAAAAAACTTTGCTAACTAACTACTCCAGAGCAATTAATGGACGGTGATCTCCACGAATAGCGCACCATTCATTCCATGTGAGCTCCCACACTCGAACCCCTCCTCTGCTATGTGTCGGTGTGACTACACAAAATACAAATTACTCTTCGAGAAGGACATTCCTGTAATTTTCGCAGTAGTAATAGTAAATATTCCTAGTTTTAATACTATAAAGTTTCCATAATTCGTTTTACCCTATTAAATACGTTATATGCTAAATTCCCGCGGAGATAAACGCGGCATTGGTTCTGGCTTTTATTTTTCATTATAAAATTTTATTTTATTCTCATAAACTCGTGACTGAGAGAGATAGGAATTATATTTGGTGAAATAATAATATCTTTTACGGAAAATAATTATTAATATTGTTTTTATTTGGTTTACATGTCTCCTTGGCTTCTTTAGAAATTCTCTCTTTTGAATGTTGTTTAATTCTCGTCGTACAGATCAAAACCCAGTCTCTCTCGTTCTTCGTCGAGTCTCGATAATTATCCAAATTCTGGATTCGCGTTTGTGTTGATCGCGTCTTCGAGCTTCTTCTTCTTCTGGATCCTTGTTGTTTTTGATTTTTGATTTTTGATTTTTTTTTTAGTGAGAGTGGAGATTTGGAGATCTGGAAATTTGAATCGTATCGTACTAGTTTGGATTGATGGAAGTGGAGAGAAAGAGTGAGAAAGTTAGGGTTAGTGTGAAGAAATGAGGTTTTACATATCGGCGACTGGGATTAAGAAGTTTACGATATCGAATCCCGGCGTCGGAATCGGAAAAGGTGGCGGAGGATGCGCGACGGCGAGGAGAATCTCTGGTCGTTCGTTGTTACTGTTGCTGCTGCTTCTCGCAATCGTTCTCCCTTTTATTTTCGTCAGGTTCGCGTTTCTCGTCCTCGAATCCGCCTCCGTTTGCGATTCTCCCTTGGGTATTGATTTTTTCTTCCTCAATCTTCAAATTAAAAGATTATTAGATTAGATTCATATTTTCTGCAAATTTTTTACTCTATTAACTCGTATATCTGGAGAATGGATTGTTGAAAGTGTGAATACCATAAATGTTTGGTTTCGATTTGGATAATATCATGAATCTTCCTTCATATTGAATGGTTTTTTTTTTTTTTGGTTATCTTTTTTGTTCATGTATTAAATTTCGTATGAATTTGTAATTTAATAATAATACTTTTTCTTTTGACTCTGTAGATTGCATGGGACTAAGACTTTTCCGTGGGGGCGACACATCTCTGGTAAGCTTATTACTCTAATGGTATTATTATTAAATACATTCTTAATTGTAATCTTCGTGTCGGCAAATGTTATACTCCCTATGTTTTTTTTTTTTTATTGAAAATGTAAAAAATCAATTTTTTGGAAACAAATTTTTTCCCTAGAACATCAATTAAAAAAAAAAAAAGAGTACTATATAGTATTAGGTACTTTAAAAAAATTAAGATATTTTCATGTGATTGATTATGGTTTAGTTAGCTTCTAAACCATGAACTTTTTATACATCAAATGATGGGAAACAGAGAAGAAAATTCAACACTTGCCATAGTGCTCTGTTATTAAAGGGGAAAAAAATATATGATTGTAATGGGGATACAACATTTAAAGTCTTTTCCAGCTGTATTACGTTAGTGTTGTTGGTGTCGTATAGTGAGAGGTGTGAGCTTCTTCCTCCATGGACCTAGTGGGGTAAAATTTTTAAAAATTTATGATCATTTTCATGTCATTGTCTTAGGTACAGAGATAGAAGAAGAAGAAGATATAGGTAGTCTTATGGGTTGAATTTGATTTGTAGTTTGTGATTTCCTATAATTTTCAATCCATGCAATGACTTTTTCGCCTATGATTTAACTTTGATGGTAACACATGATGGATTTTTTTTTTCCCCTTTTTTATCCTGGTAAATAGGATGATTTTGATTGATTCATTTGTTATGTTCGCCAGTGGAACAAACTTGATCTGATATCAACATGTGGGATTGTCGGAAATGAGCCCACAAAGTGGTTTCTTATCATAACAGATTTACCTTTTTCACTTTATTAGAACATAGAATGCACTAGAGATAGTGTAATTAGAAGCTACTTTGAGTGAGCTTAGTTTTTTAGTGAATGGAAAAAAGAATCTTTGTAGACTTTCATGAATTACTTACTTATAGATGTCAGAACCAATGCAGTAAACGTCAGTTGGTTGTAGGAGTTACAACTTTCCACTCAGTTTTCCTGACAGGACACGTGGCTGATTTTGTTACCACCAGAAAATCCATAGCCACTTGGTTCCTTCTCTTTAATACGTATAGCTTACAAACAAGAACAAGACGAAACGAGACACACGGATAATTCCAATAGAGGACTTAAAAAAGGCTTTAGCTTTACATTGCACTGTTTCCGTCTTAAGCTAATTTTTGTTGGTTTGTGTCATGAGTTGATGTAAAGACACTGACAGTGTCTTAGTTTGTCACAACTCACGGCAAGAAATGTGTGTGCCTCTTTCAGAAAATAACGGAAGAGTTGACACGAGCGCTAGTGGAAGAGACAGAGCATGACGGTAGTGGAAGTGGAAAGAAGGGCTCATTGGATTCATTCGACGACCTTGTCAAGGAGATGACGTTAAAACGTCGTGATATAAGGGCCTTTGCTTCCGTGACTAAGAAGATGGTAAGCCTTTCTAGCTTCATTTCTTATACATTTATGGAATTGTGATTATTGGTGTCTAGATTAAGCACAAAGAAATGTTGGTTAAAACGTCTATCAATAAGGAATTAAAGCATATAATACATAAACCTTCTTGTATTGAGAGACAAAAGCTTATTCTCTTCCATTCATTCATATTTTCAGCTGTTGCAAATGGAACGTAAAGTTCAATCAGCGAAACATCATGAGTTAGTGTACTGGCATTTAGCATCTCATGGTATTCCCAAATGCCTTCAT
This sequence comes from Draba incana, assembly GCA_963576765.1. Lineage (NCBI taxonomy): Eukaryota > Viridiplantae > Streptophyta > Magnoliopsida > Brassicales > Brassicaceae > Draba > Draba incana. The sequence continues at coordinate 4,536,306 of OY755216.1, forward strand.
TGCCTTTCCCTCAGGTTAACAGAAGAGTACTCTGTTAATGCAATGGCTCGAACGCGTTTGCCTCCACCTGAATTCGTGTCTCGTCTGACCGACCCATCTTTTCACCATGTCGTCATTTTGACCGACAATGTCCTCGCTGCCTCTGTCGTCATATCTTCTACTGTACAAAACGCTGTGAATCCCGAGAAGTTTGTCTTCCATATCGTTACCGATAAGAAAACCTATACCCCTATGCACGCTTGGTTTGCTATCAACTCTGCTTCATCATCAGTTGTTGAAGTAAAGGGGCTTCATCAGTATGATTGGCCTCAAGAAGTGAATTTCAACGTTAAAGAGATGCTGGAAATTCACCGCCTGATTTGGAGACGACATTATCAGGATTTGAGAGACTCTGATTATAGTTTTGCCGAGGGTACTCATGAGCAATCTTTGCAAGCTCTAAATCCTAGCTGCCTTGCCCTTTTGAATCATCTTCGCATATACATTCCCAAGGTAAAGTTTTTCTCCATTCAACTCTTCTCTGACCTCAAATACCAATCCATTAATCGTTTCGAATTCTCTTTTTGTTTCTTGAACCGCGCAGCTTTTTCCAGATCTGAACAAGATAGTTTTGTTGGATGATGATGTTGTCGTTCAACGCGACCTTTCATCTTTATGGGAAACGGATCTCAACGGTAAAGTTGTTGGTGCAGTTGTTGATTCGTGGTGCGGGAACAACTGTTGTCCGGGAAGAAAATACAAAGACTATTTCAATTTCTCACATCCTTTGATCTCAACAAACTTGCTTCAAGATGATTGCGCTTGGCTTTCTGGTATGAATATTTTCGATCTCAAAGCCTGGAGACAAACCAATATCACAGAAGCTTACTCTACGTGGTTAAGACTCGTGAGTATATATATATCGATCTCATTTCTTGATCATATTATCTGCGCTGCAACTAAACACAAATCCTAAATTTGACTGCAGAGCGTAAGCTCGGGGCTACAGCTATGGCAACCAGGAGCTTTACCACCAACTCTACTTGCTTTCAGAGGATTCACACAGTCTCTTGACCCATCATGGCACGTCGCTGGACTAGGATCTCGATCTGTAGAATCCCCTGAACATATTCTGAAATCTGCTGCAGTTTTACATTTCAGCGGTCCAGCGAAACCGTGGCTAGAGATCAGTAACCCCGAGGTACGATCTCTCTGGTATAGATATGTAAATTCCTCTAACATCTTTGTTAAAAAATGCAAAATCATAAACTGATTTCAAGAAAAAGAGAGGTTAAATCAAAAGATTAGAAGAAACAAATAAAAGTAAAGAGAAGAATTCGAGTGATAAAGCCAATACTTGTGTGGCTGTATGAGAGAACAGAGGGAAGAAGGTTTTAGCCTTCAGCCTCTGGCTCATAGTTTCTCTCATGTCCATATACTAAAGAGTAATTTAGAGAAAAAAGAACTTTATATGCATATGTAGCTTTTTTTTGTTGATTATCTCAAATAGTATAGTTAAAAAATGTATTTTTGTTTAATTACAGCTACGCATTGTATAATTCATCACATAACAAATGTTTGTAAGTTTGTAACCCTTGACTTATTTATGGACATTTTATTATGATTTTATCAATGTTTAGTTGAACTACTCTCTAGTTGAGGATGTAATCATAGCTTTGTCTATATAAATCGCCTAAACTCCATTATTAGGCGTCTAATTTTGTATGAACAGACTTTGTAATCGATTATGTGAAAATAAGCACCAGAGTTTTACTTATTAGTATTATTATTATTAGAATCTAAACTAGGAATAAGAAGTGGCATATATAAAATACAATGTACTTTCGAGTCTCTCTCTAAGTCGTTTTGAGGGGAAGAAACAAGTTTTTCATGTTTTGAGTTAAACAAGTTGAAGAGGAGGTTGGTCTTGGCCTGAGAATTGCTGATTTGGTTCAAGAAGATTCACCGGAATATAGTTCCGATTATAATGCTGCGACTGATCATGAGAAGACACTCCTGACTCGTAAACCGCTGTTCCTTGTATCACACTCGATTCCTGCTGTTCTGGATTCAACCTCGCGCCTTCTGCTATCTGCAAAAAACCCGAAAATAAATGATTGCTTGTGATAAACGTTATTTCGGTTACTCGATGAAAGAAGAGTAGAGATTCAGATTCAGAAACAGAACGTAGCTAACCTTAGCTCGCAGGTACATGTTATCGTGTTGTAACTCCATTTCCTACATGATTACGCGAAAACTCAAAATTCGAATGTGAAAGATATGAATATAGTTGATTGAAGAGGAAGAAACGTTACTTACCCTCTTCTGCATATACTCTATCTCTGCAACTAACAGATCATTCTGCAAAATTTTCATTAAAGAGTGAGAACTATATACAAGTATATATGGGAGAGAGACGTTCGTTTATACCTTTTTGGATCGGACGCGGCTAATGCCTTTTTCAAGCCGTCCTTCTAGGTTTTTAAGTTCCTTGAAGTTCAAGGAACCAAGTGATTCCCCAACAATATGCCTTCAATTTATAAACATCAACGTCAATACACAAAACAACCTCTAAAGAAAATTACGAACAAACTAAAAAGTAGATACATTTTTTAAAAGAAAATAGATTTTAATAGTAATGTTTAGCTAATGCAATAATCATTTTTTTCTGTATATATTTGTATGTTTAATCAAAGAAACCTCATAATTAGAAATTAATTAATTTACCTGTTTGAATTCTGAATGTCCCGAATTTGCCTCCGAAGCTTAGAGGCTTCTTGCTGATAGTACTTCAGATTTCCATGCACACAAACACCAAATATACGACACCGTTTCAATGAATTTTATTAATCTTTTTCAACATTTTATTAGAGCAAATTAACCGAAAAAGAAATATGTTACCTGAGTATTAGCTTCGGTGACGGAAGGAGGGTTAACGGCATCAGAACAAGCTTTCTTGTATCTTTCAATTGTACCCCTCACACTGTTTCATTGGATAGAGAGATCGAGAAACTATATCAGATTCCATTAAACAAATTTAAATTTTTTTTTTTTTTTTGGAAACTCTAGTATAAACTCTTTTTTTTTTTTGAAACTTTAATATAAACTCTTAAAACATATAATAATCAATATAGGAGATTTCTTCGGTGAAAATGTAAGCTTTGGAACGTTTATTTTCCGGCCAAAAACCTTAAAATCGACCAGAAAGGAATGTAGTTGCTTTGGACCAGTTTCTGACCAGTACGAGGAGGAAAATTTCAATTCAAAACACATACCCCAAGGTAATTTACATACTAATAAAAAATTGAATTGGTTAAAGTAAGGATAGATAATAGCATTTATTATGGTTTCAAATTTTTAATTGGGGGTTTATGCATGCATATTACTATATGATTCAATGTCATCAAAACATGCTTTACAGATCAGTAACAACAAATGAATTGATGAGCTCAGAATACTACCAGAGATTCCCATTGGCTCGTACCATTTTGATTTTAGACACTTCTCTGAGTTTTCTCCCTCTTATTTAATAGATCAATGCAACATACACTACAAGAAAACACGAATTTAGCGTCGGAATATAGCGTCGAATTTCTTCCGACGCTAATATAGCGTCGATTTTGCGTCGTAATAGTGTCGATAAGACAATTCGTCGCTAATTAGGGACGAAACCTTTCGACCGTCGAACTTACATCGGTAGTCTAAGTTCGACGCTAAACCGATGCAAATTTAGCGTCGGTTTAGCGTCGAACAAATAGCGTCTAATTAGCGTCGAACTTCCATCAAATTTAGCGTCGATTTAGCGTCGAACTCATAGCGTCGAATATTGCGGCGAAACATTGTAATGTTTTATCGGAGTTGCATAATCAATATATCTCGTTAATTAGTAACCGGAAATGATTATATACTATTAAATGTCCATATTGCGGTTTTATAATCTTTAAATTGTTAAGATTGTTATCGTATATGTTATTGTTCATACCCTAAACCCTAAACATAAAATTTCTTTCATTTACCATCGAATTAGCGTCAAATCACATGATTTTTTTATTTATGGTAATTTTATTGTATATATTAGTAATGAAATATCAATATGTACATTTTCTTATAAATTTCTAAGGAAATGGATTTAAGAAATATGTAGGAAATAGATTTTAGGAAATTTGATATGAAAAAAATCATGTGATTGTTATCGTTTTATGTTGCGGTTTTAAAATCTTTAAATTGTTAAGATTTTTATCGTATATGTTATTGTTTATACCCTAAAACCTAAATATAAAATTTCTTCATTTAGCGTCGAATTAGCATCGAATCACATGAATTCAACGCTAATATTGTTTAATAGCGTCGAATTAGCGTCGAATTCATGTGATTCGATGCTAATTCGACCCTAAATGATTTTTTTTTATTTATGGTAATTTTATTTTATATATTAGTAATGAAATATCAATATGTACATTTTTTTTATAAACTTGTAAGGAAATGGATTTAAGAAATATGTAGGAAATAGATTTTATGAAATTTGATATGAAAAAATTTATGTGATTGTTATCGTTTTATTTTGCAGTTTTAAAAATTTTAAATTGTTAAGATTGTAATCGTATATGTTATTGTTTATACCCTAAACCCTAAACATAAAATTTCTTTCATTTAGCGTCGAATTAGCATCGAATCACATGAATTCATGTGATTATGGTACTTAAAATTTCATATATTATATTGTAAATATAAGTAAATAGATATGTAATATCGTAATGTTTAGGATTTAGGATTCATTTAACCCAAACCCTAAATAAAAAAAAATGATTTAGCGTCGAATTAGCATCGAATCACATTATATATTTTTTTATATGTCAATTTTTTTTTATATATTAGTAATGAAATATCAATATCTACGTTTTGTTATAAATTTTTAAGGAAATGTTTTTAGGAAAGATGTAGGAATTATATTATAGGAAATTTGATATGAAAAAATTCATGTGATTGTTATCGTTATATGTACCGGGTTTAGAATCTTTTAACGGTATCGAATGTTTTCATATGTGGTGCGATTTATTTAACCTAAATCCTAAACATAAAAAAAATGATTTAGCGTCGAATTAGCATCGAATCACATGAATTCGACGCTATATTACAAATTTAGCGTCAAATTAGCGTCGAATTCAAGTGATTCGATGCTAATTCGACGCTAAATCAAACTTATTTTTCATTTAGGGTTTAGGGTGTAAACAATAAAAGCTTCAACGTCGACGATTCATACTGAAGCTATAATGTTATCTATATTCGATGATTTAATTGCCAACAAATTTGTATGTTTGAATAATTCGAGGTTACAAATGCATGTAAGGACTTCTATTTGAAAAAACTATATAGGTTTACATATACCGTCATAAACCTTTATGAACCAAATATGTAATTTTAAATTTAAAATTTTAATATTATTCTATTATATGAAAGATTGAAAAGACTAATATAATTTTCGTACCAGTGGAGGATACCCTAAACCCTAAACCCCAAAAGTAAAATTTGTTTTAGGTAGCATCGATTTAGCATCAAATTAGCGTCGATTCGATGCTAATTCGACGCTATGTGAACAAATTTTACGTTTGGGGTTTAGGGTATTAAAAGGATAAAAAAATTTTGATACGACGCAAATTCGACGCTATTTTGATTTAACCAATGGCGGTTAACCGAAAAAATTCAAATTTTGTTTGTTAAACCAACGGCGGTAAACCGAATTAATTTTTATTTAGCGTCGAATTAGCGTCGAATTTTGGGGCAGTTCAACGCTAATTCGACGCTAAATAAAATAAATTCGGATCTGTATCATTAACTCTGCGTGGGGAATACAAATTATATTTTAATGTTATCCGACGCTAATTCGACGCAAATAGCGTCGAACTAGCGTCGGATTAGCGTCGGTTCCCGAAATTAAAACAGAGACCGAAGTCTTCTGTTCCGGTTTCTGCAATTCACGATCTCTGTCTCTACCTTCACGATCTCACTCTCTCCATCTCCGACGACCGAAGTCTCTCTCTCTCTCTCTCTCTCTCTCTCTCTCTCTCTCTCTCTCTCTCTCTCTCTCTCTCTCTCTCTCTCTCTCTCCCACTCTCCGACGTCGTCCTTGACCGCCTCCTCTCCCTCTCCCTCTCCTCTCCCTCTCCTCTCCTCGTCCTCACCTCCTGCCGCCGCCGCTTCTCCTCAGCCGTACGTCCTTCTGCCGCTTATCCTCCGCCGCCACTTATCCTCCGCCGTAATCTCCTCCGCATCTCCGTCCGTAATCTCCTCCGACACAACAATGGTAATATATATATATTTTTTTATAATTTTTTTATATTTATTTGTATTTAGTTATAATTTAGTTATATATATTAGTTATGGAATTTTAAATGAAATTAATTTTAGAAAATGGTTTTATGAATTATGTAGTAAATAGATTTTAGGAAATTTGATATGAAATAGATTTTAGGGTAAATGTAGGAAATAAAATTTAGGAAATGGAATTGAATTTAAATTTGATAAGTTATGGAATTGAATTTAGATTTGCTAAGTTATAGATTTGAATTTAGATTTGATAAGTTATAGATTTCAATTTAGATTTTATGAATTTTATTTATGTAAAGTCAAATAAAACAAATTTAAGAGTTTTTTTAATTTAAAATAAATATTTAAAATTAAAATGAATTTACAATTTATTTTTCGAAAATATAAAATTATTTCCTAAATGTTAAATTTATGGATTTATGTGTTTGTATTCATATATTATATATAAAATTTAAGAATCGATGAATTGTTTTATCAACTTATTTTACAAGTTTTTAATTTATTTATCAATTTCTATTTTACATTTTTAATTTAATAAATTTCTTTTATTTTATAGGCGGATCGACCTCCTCCTCCTTCATACGGACAGTTATTTGGCGAGGATGATACGATTCCCGGATCCGATGGTCGTCGCGGATCCGGATCAGGGTCGGGTTCACAAGCTGCGATAGCTATCGTCCACGAGCTCCGCCACGAGGAGGTAATTTATTAGGTTCTTATATTATATTATAACTCTTTTTTTATTATAATTTTATTGTATAACACTTTTATTTTATATATTGCACCGAAGAAGAAAGGACGAACGATGAGTGGTGGATCCATCAAGGATGTCCCGACAGCTTATTCGTCTTCTCAATATTCTTACTCTCCGGGTTCATCTCACCCGCATTTGACCGCTCAGTTGGAAGCTGCTAATGCTGAGATTGCGCAGCTAAAGACTGGTCTCTCGACATTGACCAGTCTCTTTGACATCATTGCATTGGATAATCCGACATTAGCCAATGTCTTGCAAGGCATATATCGTCCTCCACCGCCTCCTACACCTCCCGGTCAAACGCAGTTCGACCAAGAATCCGAAGATATGATTCGAGAAGATTTCATAAACCTAAGGACCCAACAACCGCCGACGAATTAGCGTTTTAATTTCATTTTTATCGAATAATTTTAATTCTAATTTTAATTATATTTTATAATAATTTTTTATAATATTTTCATTTTTTTTAAAAAAAATGTTATCATTCGACGCTAAATCGATGCTATATCGATGCTTATATAGCGTCGAATTAGCGTCGATCCAGATGCAATTCGACGTTAATTCGACACTACGTTAGCATCGATTTAGCATCGAAATATTGTGTCGGAGTAGCGTCGAATGGTCGACGCTAATTTACCGTCGAATTAGCGTCGAACTTCATTTCGACGCTAAAATAGCGTCGAAAATGAATTAACGTCGAATTAGCATCGCAATATGCCGACGCTAAATCTGTGTTTTCTTGTAGTGATATATATAAAAAGGACCTATATTTTAATTTGATTACATTATATTACATAATGGTTCTTTTTTTGCTAAACTATTTTACATAATGTTAGACAAAGACATTTGGATGTTTATTGTTTGAAGCCTTTTTTAACTATCATCGAATACCAAGGAAATTCCCAGCTAATATGAGATTATGAATGAGAACAAAGAGAAGTTAAACCAGCCTTCCAAATACCAAACAGAACCTTGCTAATGTGTGTGTCTGTATATATATATTGCAAGCTGCTTGTTTGAATACTGGAAATGTGTTGCGTTTTTATTTACAAATTCAGTTGAATAAAAATTTCAAGGTACATTGATGCTATTTTTATTATTGAAGTACTAATAAGAGTAGATAAATTTTAGTTAAAATAGAATAGACTAGTGACAAAATATATGGGGACAAAAACATATACCATTTAGGCTCTAAAGCTAAAGAAAATATGGGTTTTCTAAAGCAAAATATATATAAATGTTAGCAACCCATTTTAGAATAAAAACCAAAGAAGTGCATTTACATTGTTATACTTATACGTAATGCTCTCTAATTATATATATCGTTGGAAAAACTAAATGTTAAAAATATCGTTACATGGGAGAGTTGACAAGGATCCCTAGTGACAACTCATAACTAGGCTTTGTCCCAAGTTATCACTAGACGGAGGGTTACAAAAGTCTTGATCATTTAAACATATATATTCTGGCTTGTGTCAAGAATCACGCCATTTTTAATGATGAAACCCTAATCACGTTTGAAGAAATTTTTATTGATGGTTCATCAAAATTGAAGTATGTTAACAAGCTGAAATGCATAAACTTCTAATGATTTGCAGAAAAAATAGAGTGAAACTAAGGAAAAGGCTAATCAAAAGTTGAGAAGACAAGACAACATTTTTCTTCTTCTTCTTCTTCATTTGCATATATACACACACAAAAATATATGTATAATATATATATATATATATATTATACATATATATATACATATAGTAGAGATCTAGAGAGAGAAAATGATATACAACTCAATAGAGATTAATTTTTTTAAAGAAGCAAATTCATGATTGGAATATAACAAAATCCCTAATCTTGCCTCTAAATCACCACTTCCACAACATGTTAACTAAGTTTTATTTTTAGTAAATTCAAGAAGCTAGTGTATAAGAAGAAGCGTACCTGTTGTTAGCGTACTCGTAGAGACGGCCACGAGTGGAGAAGATAACGAGAGCAACTTCAGCATCACACAAGACAGAGAGCTCGTAAGCTTTCTTGAGAAGACCATTGCGTCTTTTGCAGAATGTTACTTGACGATTCGTTGTGTTCTCTATCCTTTTTATCTCTATCTTCCCTCTCCCTATTTTCGTCTTGCTACTATCTGGTTCACGACTACTTCCGCCTTCCTCCATATTAATTCTATGATTATATCACCAAATGATTCACAAAAACACACAAAGATTAAAGAGATCTAGAGTTAGAGAGAGAAAGAAAGGCTAATTATTAAGCTTGATATTAAATCTTGAATAACCAAGAAATAGATCAAACCCATATGATTAGGCCATTTCAAGCAAAAAAATTGAAAAAGAAAAAAAAATTGATCATAAAACTTGAGTTTTTAAGTTTCAAAAAAAAAAAAAAAAAAAAACTTGTGTTTTAGGGTTAATTACGGTGACAAAATCTTTTTGTAGGTAAAGAATAAGCAAGAAACATATCGAACCCATTAATTGGTAACTCAAGGATCCGCTAATAAATTGAGAAAGAAAAAAACTTTGGTTATGGATCTTGTATATTAAATTAATTAGGGTTAATTAATCTATTGTATATAGTTCACAACCTTACCTGAGGTTTCAAGATGATGATAGTAAGCCAAAAAGGAGCAGAAGTGGGTGATGACTAATGAGAGTTCTTGAAGAGAAACTTTATATTATTATTATTGTTGATCTCAGTACCACTTAACTGCTGCTTCTGCTTTTCTAATTATGTTGCTCTTCAGAAATATCTCTCGTTCTTTTTTTTTTGTAATATCTGTTTTGGTTTATACGTTTCATTTGAAGGAATATTTCTTTGAAGGTAGTAAGACCCTACTTGCAGAAAACAGAAGGTGACTAGTTTTTACTTGGCTCAAATATATTTATACTTAGAAGAAAAAGAGGGGAAACAATGGAACAATTTATCTAACAATTGTCCAAAAAAGCACATACTCAACAAAGCTAGAAACTCACACATTTTTATTCTCTATACATGCATATAAATAGATATGCACATCTATAATTGATATGTGTATTTTTCTTAAAATTGAAGGGAAATATAATTACTTAAATAATAAAAAGAAATTAGAGAATAAAAAAGAGAGATGAATAGCTGGAGGACATTGAAGGAGGACCATCCAATTTCTTTCATGGGAAGGGGAAAAGGAGAGGGATGGGCTCTGTTTCTAATCAGAACCATCTTTTGGAAACTCTCTTTTTTTGGTAAATTTCTCACCTTTTCTCTCTTCCTTTTTTACCCTTCTTTCTCCATTATCACCATCCATCAATTAGATGCTCCTCTCTATCTATCTAGCTACTGTGTTCATATTTAACAAAATATTGTTCTATACCAAAGTCTATAAATTAATGGGTATTTGAATCAAACCAACTCTACCTAATGTGATAGCAGTACTACTTACTAGCTAAAGTTTTAAGGGTAAAGTTTTATGAAGTCAATCTTGCTAAAGGACATACTACGTACATTAATTGTTAAGTTTATGATGTTTATTATATTACAATAACCAATTAATCATTTTTAAGAGTGAAATTAATGAAATCCTTTTCAAAGAATTGAGAGTTTACTATGCGTCATTAGGATGCCTATAATTTTTAATCTGACTAATCTTTTATACGAAAGCATCATGTGAAAGATAAGGTTTCGACTTTCCGGTCCTTTTGAACCAATGTTTTTAAAACCGGACCGGCGACTGAACCGGAAAACCTTTCGGGTCGTGGGTTAATATGGCCTAACCGGGTCGAACCGGGTTCAGCCAAATTTAATAGTTTTAAAAAAATATTAGTTTATATATATTTGGTCTTATGTTTTTTTTCTATTTATAGATCTATATCTATCCAAATATCAAATAAAACATTTCAATTATTTCAAACATTTAAAAAACAAAAAAAACCAATAGCAAAATAAAACTAAGTTATAATTACTAACACAATTGTAGCAAATTTAAGCGTTTTGGTCTAAATCTTTACGCATTTTATAATTTAAAAGTATTTTATATGGAAAAAGTTTAATATTTCATTAGTTTTGTCAAAAATTTTGACTTAAACTTATAAATTAAAGAAAACAAAATGAAAAACAAAAATTTTAATTAAAAAAATTATTAAACCCGGTTTGATGCGGTTCCGGTTCAATACCGGTTTCCGGTTTATTGCCGGTTCAACCCGGTTTGATATCCGGTTTGATCATAGGTGGGTTTTTACGTTGACCCGAACTGGACCAGTGGCCGACCCCCGGTCCGGTCCTGGTCCGGTCCGGTCCGGTTTTCAAAACATTGTTTTGAACCAATGGGTATAAAATAAAACTAAAGCAATTTTCCATCTAAACTAATTTAATTTCTAACCGCGACTTTATTGTAACCTTTATGACATATTTATGGAGTAGTTATAACTTGAGGACATATATAGTACATGATGCATAGATATAACAATGGATCAGATCAATATTGCATAATCGTACGTAACTGAATTAAGTTGAAAAAAAAAAAAGTAAATTAATTTCTAAACTATTCATGAAAAAGTCGATGCCAAAAAAACACAAAGAAATGTAGGTGCGGTAAATTATGGATATATGATGAAAGTGACGTGCATGTGAAATATGCCTCAATCTCTCATAGTACCTGAATCGTTTATGGGAAATAGGGGATAAGAAGTCGTTTATTGTGCTTTAGTCCTTTGTCAGTTTTCTTTCTTTGATTTTAGCCTCTCTATAACATTTTGGATTTCTAATTTCTTGCACCCTCTTAATGATAAAGCTTTACTCAAAACCTGCTCAAAACACCAGGCCAACAACATCATATTAGTCTTTTCCTTTTGCGTGGACCCTTCTCCTGTCACAATAACTAGAGAATGATATGAAATATAAGTTAAATCCCGAGAATCTAGACATTGCTCATGATTCAAAGTTGTTGAGCATAATCATGATCGAAATTATTTGAAAGTCTTGTATAATTCTTTAATCAAAAATAATATCATCACTACAAGAAAACAGGTGCATTTGCAAGGGAGGTTTTCGTTGTAAATCCGTAGCAAACGGGGATTTGCGACGGATTTGCGACAATTTTTGGTTTGTTGCAACTAGCTCGTTGCAAACCAAAAAACGTCGCAAAATCGTCGCAAATTTATGAATCGTCGCAAATTCGTCGCTACAATTAGCGACGAATTTGCGACGTTCCTCTCTGCGACGGATTTGCGACGAATACTGTTCATACTAAATTTGCGACGATTTTGCATCGGTTTTACGACACAAACATTTGCGTCAACTTAGCGGCGAATTTGCAACGAAATTTGCGACAGAATTGCGACTGTTTTGGCTACGACTTTGCGACTTAAATTTGCGATGGGTTTGCGTCAAAAATATTTGCGACGTAATTGCGGCTTTGATTTGCGACGGTTTTGCGACGAAGATGTTTTTGATTATTAAAAAAAAATAAAAATTTATTATTTATTAATAAAATTCGAAAATATTTAAAATAAAAAGAAAAAATTCATAAAATAATGTTTGAAATAAAAAAAACATTAAAAATACAAAAAACTAAAACCAAAAAAAATCTATTCGAAGTTAAAATTATCGAGTGGATCCTGGCTCGATGTGCCTCCTTCTTCGTCTTCCCTCCTTCTGAAAATCCCGGCAATGGCGGGGTTCGACTTCGCTAACTCCGCGAACAGATTATCGTAGACGTTCACCGTCCTCTCTAACTTCTTCTCCGTTAGGCCGAGCCGTTCTTTTGTTTCCCGGAGCTCCTTGGCCATTTGCGGATCAGAAGCATATCTCGAAACGGGACAAAATGGCACTCCCTGTTCATCCGTCCGGATAGATCTTGTAAATGCCATCTTTCCCTTATGGTTTCGAGGAGCCATCTACAAAAAAAAATTAAAAAGTTATAATTTTATTTTTAAAAATGTTAATAGTATAATAAATATTTAAAATTGTGAATAAAAATAAAAAGAAATTAAATTTTTACCTGTAATGCGACACGGTTGACCTCCATCGGTGTCAGCTGAGTAGGTTGACCATCGGGAGTAAGCTGGGTTGAAAGTTCGTCGACTCGCTCAATGACATCGTCGTGGAGCTTGTGGACACGTTCGTCAACCCATGTCCCGTCCGGCCTGCGGTGGGTCTTCTCCCAAACTGAAAATGGAAACATATTAAAAGTTGAATTTTTTGTTACCGTAAAAATTGAAAGTAAAAAAATTTAATAACTTACAATGTCAACCGCATGGTGAGCATATGAAATCTGTCCTGAACAGTGCTTTGAAGGCTGGTCACTACCGCCAACCTTCGTCAATCGAGCAGCCGAGCACTGGGCAGACTTCTCCGCAGAAGTCTCCAACTGCCAGAAGGCGACAAGAGCAGCCCAAATATTGGGATCGAAGAAAGATGGCATACATACCTTCGGATCCGGATTCTTTTGCCACTTCTCCTTCCACCGTCCTATTTGGTTGTTGAGACGGTTCTTCGCTTTCTCCTCAAATTCTTCACGAACTAAACCAGTAATCGCGGGGTCCCAATAATATTTTTGCTGAAAATTGAATAAATAAGTTATAAAATGACAAAATTGAATAAATAAATAAAAATTTTAAAATTTTTTTACCGTGAATGTTTTGAACCACCGATCCTTGGTCTCCAGGTTAACATACTTCCAACTCGTGTGACCCATCTTGAAATCTCGCTCTATGATCTTTCTAACATCCTTTCCCACCTTGTTTTTGCAAAACCTAATTTTTTATAAAAATTATAAATGATATAATTTATAAAAATTATAAATTAAAAAAATTATAAAAAAATTATAAAAAATATATTAATAATTATTAAACAAAAATAATGTAAAAAACATTACTTACCACACAGCGTTGCCGGTAGAGTCAGGTTCTAAATGGGGAAGAGCCTGTCGTCTGGGAGTAACGAGAAGCTGCTCGAAGGTCATGTCCTCCCATGAAGGAATTGCTCCAGGGTTTGGCTCTGGAGGTGGCGTCGGCTGTGACTCCGGAATCCTGTTAGCGGTACCGGAAGGAGAGGCGCGCGCTGAAGGAGAGACGCGGGCGGAATGTGTACGTTGTCCTGGTCGTGAATGACCACTACCACGACCAACTCCAGGCTCTAAGTAGTCGGTATAGTCGTTCTCCGCCATCTAAATAAATTTTATAATTTTGAAATTAGTAATTGCATATTAAAAAATTTTGAAATTTAATATTAATTTGAACAACTTTAAAGATAACATTAAAAGAAAAATTTAAAATTCATAAAATAAACGAACAATTTAGAAAATTACCTTATTAGGTCGAGGGATCGGGATTCGGAAGGTCGAGGGATCGGGATTCGGAAGGTCGAAGAAACGTTTTCTTAGAGAGAGAAAGGTTTTTTGTAGAGAGAGAAGAGAGAGATGTGAGGAATGAGCGAGGGATTGGAATTGCTTATATAGGGAAAAAAATCCCTCGCAATTCCGTCGCAAATTGGTTGCAAATTGGGCCGAATATTTCACCCAATGCATGTTTGCCGCCACAACGTTTCGTTTGCCGCCCACAAAACGTCGCAAATGCCTCGCAAACATTAAAAAAACGTCGCAAATGCCTCGCAAATTGGAAATCCCGAGGCGAATGTTCGATGTGTTAATAGAGTTGACCGTAATAATGGTCGCAAAAATGTAGCAAATTTAGCGGGGGATTTGCGACGCAAACGTCGCAAATCCATCGCAATGTTTGATTTGCAACGTATTTGCGACGAAATCGTCGCAAATCCCATGCAAACGAGGTTTAGGGTATACTTAGGGTTTTGGATGTTGTAGACCAAAATTACACTTCATACAGGTAAATATACACTTCTTTAGGTCCTAAGTCCATGTACGAAACAAAGTTAGTCTACTAATTGAAGTTTTTCGTAAAATCGGCAAAGATGATAGATTGATCATATTCTTAGTATGAGTGCATGGATGTGATACTTCGTTATATATGTTTTCTTGATAAAGTTTTGATAAGTTTTTTATTTCAATAATTATAAAGGGATTGCTATTTATTAGACGACTCATACATTTATATTCGAAGACGACCCTATTAAAACGGTATAAATAATGCATTGGTTAGAGTTTAGGGTATGGACATACGTCGCAAAGTCGTAGCAAAAGTTCACATTTGCGACGGAATTGCGACACATTCGTCGCAAAACCGTAGCAAACTTATATACCCTAAACCTTAGTGTTTTGTTCTTATTCTTATTACTTGGACATTGATGGAAATAAATATATATATGAATTAGGGCCTCTATGATATGTTTTTATATTCCAAGAAGAGGCAATTTAAACGGTATAAATAATGTATTGGTTAGAGTTTAGGGTATGGACATTTGCTACGACTTTGCGACGGATGCGTCGCAAAACCGTCGCAAAAGTTCACATTTGCGATGGAATTGCGACACATTCGTCGCAAAACCGTAGCAAACTTATATACCCTAAACCTTAGTGTTTTGTTCTTATTCTTATTACTTGGACATTGATGGAAATAAATATATATATGAATTAGGGCCTCTATGATATGTTTTTATATTCCAAGAAGAGGCAATTTAAACGGTATAAATAATGTATTGGTTAGAGTATTGGGTATGGAAGTTTGCTACGACTTTGCGACGAATGCGTCGCAAAACCGTCGCAAAAGTTCACATTTGCGACGGAATTGCGACACATTCGTCGCAAAACCTTAGCAAATGGTTATATATCTTGGTCAAAAAAAAAAAATTTCACCACACTTAAAAATACACATATTTAATATTAAATTTATTAATCTTCTTCATCATGATCAGAAACATAACGTTCTACTCCGCCATCTTCGTCATCATCGTCGTCCTCATCTTCCTCTTCGTCTTCATCAAACTCATCTTCGTTTCCTTCTGAATCCTCGAATATCACATCAAGACCACTATGAAGTGGGTCAATTCTTGTCAAATTGGTGGTTACCTCTGTAGGGATCGAAACGTCTTCGGTTCTTGCAGGTTGCACTGGGGGTTGATGTTCATCATCAGCATCAGCTGCTAACCCCCCGACAATTCGACCCCTTGGGTTAACTTTAATCACGGATAGCCAATCTTGATCCCGTCGTCCACGCATACGAGGGTAAGGAATGAAGACTACTTGCTCTGCTTGGGACGCTAAAACAAATGGCTCAAACTTGTCAGTGTAGCTCCTATTTCCTTTTACATCAACAACTCCAAATTTGCTGGTTCTAACCCCGAGACCATTGGATGGATCAAACCAATCACAACGAAATAATACACTTTTCAAGTTCAACACACCAGCATACTCAATCTCAATGATTTCTTTCAAAATACCATAGAAGTTTGTATCGTCCGGGACATGAATACCATAATTTTAAGCCCCGAGTACAATACATCTTACTCGTTTTTATGCTTGCAATGGGCCCCAAAACAAACTCATGTACCCATAAAGGCCAACTTTGTCGAGATTTATTCGCTACCTATTGACAAATTGAAATAATTAGTATATATGTATATATAAAAGCAATACTAATATAACTCATGCATGGTTCTTACCTTCTCCCGCATCCAGCCAGCAAAATCACGTTCTAGGTAAAATTGAACTTCTTCATCATTTAGTTCAGGGAATGCTTCTCGTATTTGGCCTTCTAACATTCTGTCCACCCGTTAATTAATTAGATGTATATATATTTTCAATTAATATATAAATATAAATATATATATATATATATATATATATATATATATATATACCTCTCATATGGCTGAAAGTAGTTACAATTTAGCATTATATACGTATGGGCAACTTCCATATGCTTGAAATCACACCACGTTGATTCCTTCAATTTTCCACCCATCTGACCTACATCACAGAAAACATCTGGTACACCCTCCAAGTGATATGTTCGACCAACCCCACCATCGTCGTATCGTCTACGACGGGTTTTCTTAGTTTTCACGGTTTGGCTAAAGTAGTAAGTAGAGAAGTCTGATGTCTCCTCTGTCAAACTTCCAGCAATGATTGATCCCTCTACTCTAGCGAGATTTTTCGCCTTCATCTTCAAATGTTTGAAGAACCTTTCGAAGGGGTACATCCATCGAAATTGGACTGGACCACCCAAATCTAACTCATGTGGTAAGTGTACAACCAAATGTTCCATCACATCAAAAAAGGAAGGTGGAAATATCTTCTCTAAGTTGCAAATAGTGAGTGGAATGTCTGAATTCAACTTCGAGATTTCGTCCTCCGTTAAGGTTCTGGCACATATGTCTCTGAAAAATGCTCTAATACCTAAAACGTCAATCCGGCCGGACTAAGTTAATTAATACAGTTACAAAATACATGTATGTATATATTAATAACCATAGATAAACGTAATACCTGCAATTGCCTCGTGTACATCCTACGGTAAAAGCTCTTGAAAGGCAAAAGGGAGTAGTCGCTGCATGAACACATGACAATTGTGGCTCTTCATCCCAGAAAATTTCCCCCTTGCTCAACACACCTTGAAAAAGTTGACACGTAGCCATCTGGGAACTTCACCCACTCCTTAACCCAGTTAATCAAAGCATTCTTCGCAGCAGGTGATAGTCGAAAACTTGGAATAGGTGCCCTACCATCTCCTGTTAGATGCAACTCAGCCCTTATGCATAAAGCCGCGAGATCCAGACGAGATTTCCGATTGTCTTTTGTTTTCCCTGCAACATTCAACAATGTGTGTATAATATTCTCAAAGAAATTTTTCTCCACATGCATGACATCCAAGTTGTGCCTCAGCAGATGCTCCTTCCAGTAAGGCAATTCCCAAAATATACTTTTCTTATGCCAGTTATGGAATACCCCATATCCAACAGGCATATTTGCTGGATTACTTTGCCAATTACCTCCAACTTTTACAGTTTCTTCCGCACCATATCCATCAATTTGTTCTTCCAACTCCTCACCTGAGAGGTAAACCAAGGGGGAGGTTTTAACAACTCGATTTCGAAATAACGTCCTACTTTTTCTATAAGGATGATCCCTTGGAAGAAAACGACGATGACAGTCAAACCAACAAGCTTTCACTCATGCTGACAATTGAAATGATTCGGTCTTATCTAAACAATAAGGACATGATAACTTTCCGTGCGTTGTCCATCCAGATAGCATACCATACGCCGGAAAGTCGCTTATCGTCCACATAAGGACAACCTTCATGTTGAAGTTCTTACGGCTCGACGAATCAAATGTCCGTACACCAACATGCCACAACTCCTTTAGTTCCTGGATAAGAGGCTGTAGGAAGACATCAAGTGATCTTTTAGGATGCTTTGGCCCTGGAACCAAAATGCTGAGAAATAAAAATTCTCGATGCATACACATTTCCGGTGGGAGATTATATGGCGTCACTATGACTGGCCACAACGAATATTGCCTACCAGACATCCCAAAAGGACTAAACCCATCAGTGCAAAGACCCAAATACATATTTCTATGTTCTACAGCAAAGTCTGGATATACCGTGTGAAAGTGTTTCCACGCCTTTGCATCTGATGGATGGGCAACCACCCCTTCCTGACAATCGTGTTCTGCGTGCCACCTCATTGCCCCTGTTGTCTGCTCTGATTGATATAATCGCTTCAGTCTATCTGTTATTGGAAGGTACCACATACGCTTAAATGGGACTTTGGTGCGACCACTAGTCTTCTTATATCTTGGATGAGAGCAAAAACGACATTCCTGCAGCTGAGAATCATCTTTCCAAAAAATCATACAATTATCAATGCAGACATCAATCATCTCAGACGATAATCCAAGACTTGCTACCAATCTTTGTATGTCATAGTAACTCTCTGCAGAGTTATTACCCTCTGGCAAATACTCTTTAAACAATTCACCCCATTTATCCATGCAATTTTCACTAAGGTTATCTTCGCTTTTAATTGTCATCATCCTAGATGCTAACGACAATTTTGATAGCCCTTCTCTACATCCTTCGTAGATAGGTTCGTTAGCAGCATCTAACATATCATAAAACTTTTTAGCACTCGGGTTTGGTTCTTCAAAAGTATTATCACTAAACGAAGCAGTAGTTTCTTGAAATGCATCATTGACCATGTCATTAAACCTATTCCCATCTGTATTTCCATATGCAGATTCATTAAAATTATCATGACCATACTGATAATTACTATCCTCATAATTACTACCACCTTCTACATTCCCACGATAACTCGTACTTGAACTACCCGGAACATTGACAACAAAATCCTCCCCATGCGAAAACCAAACATAGTAGTTAGGTAAAAACCCCCTCGTAACTAAATGTTTCCAAACAGTTCGCGTATCATGTGGAGCAAAGTTTTTGCATTTCACACAAGGACAGAAAATTTTCACGTTACCGTCGTTGGTATATCCTGCGAAAGCCCCTTGGTTGTTTATCGCCTGCGTCAAGAACTGGTCAAGCCCTTCTTTAAATTCTCTAGTCACTTGGCCAGTTTCTGGATCTTTGCGGTTGTACATCCATGCTCGAACCACGTAGACCTCATGATGCGAAGACATCTTCGATCGATTAATTATCAAAATACTTTTAATTTTCTCTTTAAGAAATCTTAGAAAAAAAAAATTTCTCCTCGTATTGTTTTAAAATTACGATTGGAATGTTTGTTGTGAATTCGTCGATCACACATTCGAGGTTTTTATAGGAAATTGATTTATTTTGCTACTAATTTGCGACATTTTTGCATCTATTTTGCGACACGTTTGCGACTAAAAATATTGCACCCATAATCAGGTAAGCATCATAAACACGTGTCTATTCTATTACAAAATATCTTACCACGCAATATCGTCGCAATATTTGCGACGATTTTGCGTCGATTATGCGGTATCGACGCAAAATCATCGCAAATTTTGCGGCGGTTTTGCGGCAAAACATACATATCGACACAAAATCGTCGCAATTTTGCGTATTTATAGTTTGGTAAGTTAAGATTTAATTTGTAATTTTTTTTATTAGTATTAATGTGTTAGGGTTACAAGTAAATTTTTGGAAACTTATATTAATATAATATTATAATATTTTAACATTAACATCGATGTTCATAAACGTACGTACATTATTGCTTAAAAACGTAATATAAATAAACAGCTGATAACATAAACACATATTTATTTTTATTTCTTTTATTGATGACGTAATGTTTTACTCATCATCAATTTCTTCACCATCATCCGTCGTCGACCCTTCGTCGTCATTCTGGGATAGCCAATTGTTTGGATATCGATGTCCACGACTGCTACTACCTTCTTCTATGAACGATGTAGCCAGGTTTTCTTTAGATATAACCTGTGAAATAAAAACTTGATTTATGTGTACGGATACTATTTAATACAATACCTTTAAAATATATATTGTAATTAACTTACATTGTTTATGTTCTCAAGAATAATGTTAAGATATGTTGGCGCCCTATCAAACTTAACAACTACAACCTCCTTTAGAACCAATACCGAACCCTCCTTTATGTGCGGCCCATATTTGTTATCAGATATGGCGGACCTATGAATGCTCTCTTGTACAGTCCCGGTAGGATCCTTCAAGGAAAATAAATAACATTTACAGATTACTAAATATATAATTTGTTAAAAACATCTTTTCTTAGAACTTATATATACATGTTACCTTTAGTATGACCATCGCGTCCCCCAATCGATTAGGTTCCATTTTATGAATCACTGCTACCACATATGGTACGTGACGCCATTGTGGTTTTATTTTATGCAACTCTTTTACCAGTGTCCACTCACGTGTGTATCCACCTGTATATATTTTACGTAGAATAAGTAAAATATAATTAAATGTCAATAAAACAATATACAAACTTTGAAATATAATTATTTCTGTTTCTTAATTACTAATATATATTTCAAAGTTTGTATTAATAACATTTCATTATACCTGTTAATTTGGTGACATTTCCAATTGTCGTCTTCCAAAGGACATCAGTGAACGATGGATCTTCTGCCTCAACAACACAATTAACCATCTGTACATGTCTCTCATAAGAATTGCATTCTTCCAACATCGATTCTTCAAGTTTTTTCCTTGCCCGTTCTTCTGCTTGTCTCACACCAGCCGGACCCGGTATCAAAGATCGATTGTTATCCATATTTGTTGAATTATATAATATTGTGAGATCCATAAGGTGGATTTTATAGAATGTTCATTTCAATTTGCGACTAATTTGCAACTAATTTGCAAGACTTTTGCGACTAAAATATTACACTCATAAACAAGTAAGAATCAATTAAAACGCGTTCTACCTACTTTCCTCGCAAACGTTATATCGTCGCAAAATCGACGCAAAATTGCGACTATTTTGCGTCTAAACGTAAAGCTCGACGCAAAACCGTCGCAAAAGTTAAATCGACGCAATATCGCCGCAAATATTGCGACGAATTTGCGTCGAAAACTTCCCACGCAAATTTGCGACGGTTTTGCGAGTAAGTAAGACTGTTCGTCGCAAAACCGTCGCAACTAAGACGCAAATTTGCGACGGTTTTTTTCCGTCGCAAATGCACCTGTTTTCTTGCAGTGCATATGCTATGTGTGAATACGCTATTTGCATGATTTAAAACCTTACGTTCATCATTAATATTATTTTAAAAGGCAATTTTAGAATCAGAAATCATATATGAATACACTTTTTACACGTTACAAACAAAAAAATTAGTTTTCTCTTGAATCAAATAATTATACAATCATATTACCATGTTTATAAGGTGGTTGAACTTATCCTATACAAAAGAAGACGATATCTACTTAACTACGTATCTAATCTTGAGTGTATATTTTGTCCATACATATCTAGAAACATTGAATCTAGACTGGATAGATATAATTTGCATGGTATTCCGTATACTTGGTTGCTTCTTGTCAATAAGAAATGACATACATGCAAAAGTTAAACGTGTTAGTATTAGTAAAAATTAAATTTATTTTAGACCTAAAATTGAAAACGTTGGACTAGAAAAAATTGACTAAATGAGTATTGATATTGAAATCCATCTTCAAACGTCCACAATGAGAACATGATGTTCTAAAAGATGGGCGTGATTCAAATTTACATATTGTTTATAAAAATGAAAAAAAAAAATCGGACGATTGATATTGTCAAAATATTATTTATGTTTACACTAATGTATAATCTTGCATTGCCTAAAAGTTTTAGGCTAAAACCACTTCCATTTTTTTTAAATAGAAAAAAAAAATAATGAGACGACAACTTAATGAGGGAACACGAAATTAAGGAATCCAACAAATAGTGACTAATCATACGTATAGTCATAATCATCCACAAATCTTTTCGCAGTTCACATTAACTTACAAAAGGAAAGTCTTTTTGCTCCATACCTCCGTCACTTTCCTTGTCATTAGTAATTGCG
Organism: Draba incana; assembly: GCA_963576765.1. Classification (NCBI taxonomy): domain Eukaryota; kingdom Viridiplantae; phylum Streptophyta; class Magnoliopsida; order Brassicales; family Brassicaceae; genus Draba; species Draba incana. The sequence goes on from OY755216.1 coordinate 4,558,793, forward strand.
TTTATTCGTGTACTGTGTACACATATTAAAATATGCATTAGGTTAAAAAATATCTTAAATTGTGCCAGGTCATTTCAACCATTTTGGAGGGCCATGCATGTTTTGCTTGGTTTTTCCGGGAAAAGAATTATGGTTACTTCAACCAGCAAATATCTCGAGTTTAATTCTATTAAGTGCAAGCTAAAAGTCTTTTATTTAGAAGTAGTAATTCGATGATAAGCTCTAAGTTTAATCCTTATAAGAAACTGATCAACGGAATGGAGGATTCTGAATTTATTCAGGAAGTCCAGTTTCAACGTGCACTATAATATTGTAGGACTTTTTATATAAAAAAATCATAGTTTTCTAAAATACACAATTAATATCATGGTCAAGGAAAGATAAATATATTAGACTATTTTGACATTAAAGACTAACAAAGTCGCCGACAAAAGATTATGAGCAAGTTAAAAATTGTCCGATATAATTAATACATTTCGACTATTCCACACTCCAAATGCATAATAAGTCATATTTGCATAATAATGCATAAAAGGTTATCTAATAATTAAGTACGAAATTACAGAAAGAGAAACTTGATAAAACATGATGAATTAGAAGCTCTTGCAAATGTTGAAATGTACAAAAAGAACATAGATATTTCATAAGGATCAAGAAGCAAAGACTATTATAAGTGTATACATTCATTTAACAGCATATACCATATTAAATTCCATACTCCTTAGTCCTTACGTTTCATCAGGTGTTGCACTACCTAGGCCTAGCACTACCTATAATCAGACACAACAATTCATCATGCATCACCTATAATCGAATAATTTAAATTTGCTTCAATCCAAATAACTTAAATTTGCAAACAGAGATTGCCTAAACATTCGTTGATTTAAATCGATCTCAATATACATCACTAACCAACTGGAAAAATCGATAGGCAAAACCATGAATTGCCAGTAAAGTTTCTTACATTATTTTTAAAATCAATCTACTTCCAAAATCAATTAGCGCGCATGACTTTATAAATTATTAACGACTTTCAACTTGCAGTTGCGTGAAGCTCTTGGAGCCGTCTCCAGTGCATTGGAGACTTCAGAAAGATCATCAAGACCCTCTTCTAGGGATGTGTCCAAGTGTAATACGATGGTCACTTGTTCAAGCTGTGGTAACTTCTTGAGGAAATGCTTGGCTAGTGACATCTCTCCACATGTTGCACCAAACTCCAATATCTTCAGAATCTTCACAGGACATGATGATAAACAAGACGAAGCCAAAGAAGGAGGGAAGAAGTCACAAGCATCCCCACATCCATCCGTAACACGGTGGTGTAGACCATAGAAGATGAGAGTTTGTAGATTGGGGCAGTTTCTCAGCAAGAGAGGCATGGCTTGCCATCCTCGTTCATCGCCACTCTGGATAGATAAATGATTCAGGTTGTGTAATACCGGTACCGTCTTACAAAAGTCTGATATCACCTCAAGCGTATCAGAAGTTAAGTGAAGGGTTTGAACATTATGTATCCCCATGATAAAATTGGTGGCATCCTAACGGATTTTATATATGTCTGAATCTCTCGCACGTATCTGAGATCTACTTGATCCAACATCGAGCCTAGCCTCAACAAGGGAATCAAATTTGACAAGCGGATAGTTGCACGCAACAAACTCTGAGTAGTCTAAGTAGAGAAGGTTTTTGGAGTATCAAAGGAAACATCGCGAGGGTTGGCACACCGGTACTCGAACTGGGAGATTGTGCCAGGATTTTTCCATGGATACACTATAGGAAGGTAATGTTCACAATCAATAGTTAGTCTCTTGAGGGTTGGAGAAGAAACTGATGCAGACTTCCAATAGTGCCATCTATTAACTCCTCAAGCACAGGGCATTTATATAGAAGCTTAGCAAATTCGGAATCATGACGACCAAAGTCAACAGAATCAAGATGCAAGGTTTTCAGCTTTGTAAAGATTAAGTCTTCTCCAGATAAGCTTTGGCGGAAGCGACCAAGGCTCCCACATCCTAGTTTCAGCTTAGTCAAGTTTCTTTGGCCATTAAAGAAGATGGTAGAAGAGGGCCTTGCGGGTGAGTATAACAAGCGAGAAGGGAAGAGCAATACTAAGGAAAGGTCTGTTGCTTCACGTCTCAGAGCTTTACTACCCAATCCTCGACAAGTTTATCGTCTACACCTTTATCGTCTACACCTTTATGACATGGGAGAATTGGATTGAAGAGCAAGGACTCTGTTCACAAACTCCTTGAAACTAGTCCGTTTGCATTGTTTTGGTCTGTCATGAGCCATGAAGATGGAGTCATCAAGGTCAAGACTAGGTATCAATGTAAACAAATCTCGCCATCTCTTGGACAGAACCGAGGTTACAGCCGCCTCTTTTGTCGTGAGGAAAGGCAAGATGTGACAAAGTAAACCCTCTGTTAGTTTGCTGAATGCATCTTCTTCTCCTTCCTCTATGCTCGTTCTCCTTTTGACATCCATCTATGTTTCTCTCTCTGAAACAATCACTTCGTTGAATGAGCAGACTTATCTATAAGCGTCCAATACCTAAACGAACTAGGGCTCCAAAGTGTTAGAATTTTGATAAAGAAAAGAAAAGGAGTGATTTGCTTTGAAAATCAGAAGAAAAAGTTTGAAACTAGAGAATTCTCAAAGTTGTTTATTGATCGGATAATTTGTTAGCTTACATAGCTTAACACTTAACATAATTTCTAAAAAGGAAATTATCCATTCTAAGAAGTAAAAGTTAATTCACTATCTTTACCTTCTTCTCATTGATTTAGGATAAGCAAAACATCAAATTCCAACACAGAGTTCTAAACAACGAATATATTTCTACACGTTTCCTTATTCAAAGAGGAAAATTTGTTTGAGAATAATTCATCATTTGAATAATTTTCAATGACCGCCAAAGAGAAAATTGCAATTATAATCCATGTTAAAGATTGAGAGTGGAATCACATTCTTTTCATGTTCAGTGTGTTAGATGTTTTGGTAAAAATATATTTAATATTTTTATTTACAAAATCTTTACGCACAGTAAAGCATAATCACAAGAAAATTAATTTTCTGTGATGAGAATTTTCTAATTTCGATTTACTGTTAAATAATATTTAATTATCTTAAACTTTGATATGATCTAAGATTTTGCATGTATCCAACTTTACGTTTAACTGAATAATGAAACCAAATTTTTGGTCAAGACAATAAGTCAACATAAGCCAAATTACTCTCAACCATTGGTGAGTTAAGTTTTTTTTTTTTTCTTTGCTAAAAGAGAGTTAAGTTGGTGTTGACGATGAGGAGATCGTCGGGAGGGAATATACCGTCGTGGTCAGCTTTCAAGGGATCACCAAATTTAGGCCTTGGTTCGTTCCTCATCTCTCTTTCTTCAAATCTTTGTCACAAAAGTCAAATTCTTGATTAAAAAATGATAAAATCTCTTCTTGCTTTTGTTTTCTGGCTAGGGGAATTTTTTCCCGGGTTGTGCATGATAGCTAATAGTTATGAAGAAGAAATTTGAAGAAAATGTGTGTTTGTGGATTGGTCAAAAGATGCTGGAAAATTCAGAATTAGCTGTTGAAAACGTTGCACTCGATCGTTACAAAAACGAGTATGAAAATAATCTTTTGTAACGAGTAAGAAAATAATCAATTGTAAGCCTTCTTGGCAATTCAAGAAAACATTTGCGAAGGTCGTATTTGATCACTTGTAACAAAACTAAAGTATAGATTTGAAAACTACACACACAATTTTTTACCGTACGTAATTCACATTACGAAACTTCTAAAAACGATGAGTAATTGTACTATTTTTATTTGTATTAATTAGCTTGAAAACCAAAAACTATAGTATAATTAAGAAAATAAGAATGAAAACAACAGGTGGTTTTCCACATATACTTTTGTTAGTTTCCTAATTTGACTGTAATTGTTGGCCATCACATGCAAATACACTTTTTATTTTATTTCATTATAAATCCAACAAAAATACTTTAATAAATTCTCTAAAATATATTTCTGAACTATATCACATACATCTACAAGTAAAGTAATTTATAAAATCATGTCATACTAAATTTTTATATCAAAATTCAATAAAGTTTGATATACTATGTCTTTTTTTTTTAATACATACAAAACCCACTAATTCCGTAATGGGTTGAATGAAACTTAAAAACCAAATTGATTTCAGTATGGTATGATTTCGGTTTATCTTCAAATCGATTAAACCGGATAGGAGATTCCAAAATTGAAATTGATCCGTCTCTTCTTCATCTCAACGGTATATAAAGCTAAAGGACTGATCTTTCTTCTTCTTTTCAAGATCGTAATTTTCCTTATTTGCATCTCAAGCTCTGGGTTTTCACGATCGTAGTTTTCTTTTTGGAATAAAGCCATCTTTATAGGGTTCGTATCGAAGTCTTTGTGTTCTGAAGTCTTGGCGTTCGTATCGAAGTGTATAAAGGTAAAGGATTGATCTTTCTTCTTCTCTGGAAGTCTCTGGGTTTTCAAGATCGTAATTTTCTTCTTGGAATCAAGTGAAGAATAAAGCCACCTCCTTTATAGGGTTCGTATCGAAGTCTTTGTGTTGGTATCCGAAGTCTTGGTGCCTTGGTGTTCGTATCTGAAATATTTGTGTTGCTTTCTAGGGTTCTTATCCGAAGTCTTTGGTTCTTGTTTTTGTAACAAACAAAAAATGGATCGATTGAGTACAGTGTCGGTCCAATCATTTTGGATGTCCTATGCATATATGTTAAAAAGTGTCATTTTCGTAGGTTTTCCAATATCGTAAAATAGTAGTCTAAATAAAAAAAAACACATTGAAACTCCATTAAACCGTTTATAATTCCAAATAATTAGTAAGAAATAAAAGAAAAACAACAAAATATAATTTGTTTTTGAAATTATGCTCTCCTTGTATTATTGCTTGCAAAATCATTAACTAAACTCACATTGTCGAATTTTTAATCATCTATGTTTCAATGGATGGCAAAACTAACTCATTCAATCTCTCTTATCACATTGTAGACCGCAAATAATTTTGTTATCAACTTCATCTTCAAATTTTAACTAATAATTTGAAATTAAATTTTTAAAATGAGTAGTTAACATGTTCCCTTGTCGAATGCAGGCTTCTCCTTCAACTGTTAGTAGATCATCAGTGGGATGGCGAGTTTATCATGGATGATGATGATTTTCAAGCAATCCCACTACACTACTTCATGGGATAAGGAATGTAAAAATCTTGGATATAGCACTTCCTTTGAGTTTCGAGGTTAGGAGAATCATTCATCTTAAGCTACAAAAACTGTCTCCACGAGGCTTCGAACCCGGAACCATTACGACTATCTAGAAACTTAAACCATATGAGCTAGCTAACCTTTGTCAGAAAATTGGTCCCTAAAATACTATTAATCTTACGGCCCCAAGATGATGTTTCATCAGCTTGTATCCAAGGCCGGTACTAAGTGTGAGCTAAAAATATTTTAAGAAGTAATAATCCGATGATAGCTCTAAATTTAAGCCTTATAAGAAACTCATCAACGAGATTTGATGATTATGTGGATTTTGTTTCTATTGTGTGGATTGTTATTCAATGGTTATCCGATGATAGCTCTAAATTCATTGCCTGCTTTTGTTTCTATCATGTGGATTTTGGCTGCGCTACATGTTGTCTTGTGTTCGAGTCTGGATCTGTTAGTGTTATCGGAGAAGGTTTAGATGCGGGTATGCTATTTGTTGAGTCGATGTTCTCTAGAGGAGGACCTAGTAAGGCTAGTATTAATGTCGCTATGTTAAGCACAAGCCGACTTTGGGGATAAGTCGTGAAGGGGCTTCAATGTGGATTATTATTCAATGGCTAGTGTAGTCCTTTCTTTGCTATGGTTCCTTGTGTAGTTGAGCTTCTTTAATCGGGTGTGAAGGACAACATGTTAGTTGCTCGTTGGCCGCTTGTTCTATGGTTCTAGGTTAGGCTACCGGATGAAAGTGCTTCCTATAGCGTTATTGGCTCTCATCGATCTTTCAAGTGGCTTCTTCATATTCGGTTTCCCGATTGAGTTCTTGACACGTTGATTTTAGGATCTTTATCGATACTTTCTCGGGACAGGAAGCTTCACAGCTAAAAGTCGTGAATGTGTATTGATTGTGTTTTGTTCCCATGTTTTTAAAACTTTTTTGCCATGGGTCAAATTTCATAGGATTACCATTTGTTCGAGTAACAATTTGTAATCTTAAACCGTTCATTTTCTTAAATGATATTTACATTCTTAGCAAAAAAAAAAAAAATTGATGATTCCGAATATATTCAAGAAGTCCAGTTTCAACGTGCACTATAACAAGTTTCAAAAAAGAAATAAAAAATGTGCTCTATATAATATTGTAGGACTTTTTTATAATTATTATAAAAAAACCGATCAAATAGCTGAAATAAACTCGGACCGGAGATTTAGATCATCCTTATTGCAGACACCATCGTGTCTTAAAGCCATATAAAATTATTAAAACACACATTCTCTCTTCCTTTTACTCAACTTTATACCTTCTCTTTCATCCTTTTACTCAATTTTTATTAATTTTATATTTAAACACACTCTATTACTTTTAAACACACTCTCCAAAAGATCCAATATTAGATCCTTCTCTCTCCCTTTTACTCAATTTTATTAATTTTATATTTAAACACACTCTCTTTCTTTCTTTTACTCAAATTTTATATTTCAATATACCCCACAAAAACACTTTCTTTTTTCCTTTTACTCCAATTTTAATAATTTTAAAATCACATTAGACTCCAAGGGATCTACAATAAAGATGCCCTTAGGCGGTTAAAATTGGTTCCATATGTTAATAATCTCAACCGTTGATAAAGGATTGAGGAATAAACGGCTACGATTAAATGTTACAGTTTCTAGAACGTTCCTCAAGGAAAACGAAGCGCTTTCTTCTTCTTCTCTCACTCTCGCTCTCACTCTCACTCTCAAGGGTTTTGAGCAGTGTTTTGAAAACTAGACTGGACCGAGGGTCGGACCGGGTTCAACCGTGAACCGGGCAGCTAGCCGGGTTGGGTTGACCCGGGTTTAAGGTTTTTTTTTTTTTTTTCTAAATTTCCATTTTTTTCCTTATTGAAATTTTTTATTATTAAAATTTATAGATTTAAATATTAGTTTTGAATTTAGTTATCAAAAATTTTTTTTTTTGAATTTAGTTAATTTTTGTTATGGTTTAATAGTTATACAAAAATTATTTATATTATTATTTAAAAAAAAAAACTATTAAACCCGGTTTTCGAAACATTGGTTTTGAGAAAGTTACAGATTTAGAATGTTGTAGATCATTTCGTTCTGGTAGATTGCTTCAAAATTGGTTTCGCGAGGGTTTTTGGGGGTAGAAAATGGATAGGATAAGCGGTCTACCTGATGAAATCATTATCTCTATCGTTCAGTTACTCTCTACAAAGGAAGCTTTTGGTCTTTCGATTCAATCAAAGAGGTTTCGGAATCTGTTTACTATCATACCAGATCTTCATTTGAACGCATATGAGTATCCAGGGAGGAGTTTCACGGGTTTCACGGAACATGTGTGTGGAGTATTGGACCAGCTTGAAACTAATACCAGAATTAGGAAGTTTAGGTTAAAAGGTCCACCGGTTCTTGATACAGATCGTATCAACGATTGGCTACGTGATGTGTTGAAGCGTCGAGTCATGGATCTTGAACTATTAATATGGGGTGATAATGGATACTCACTGCCTTTGGAGATGTTCACTTGCGATACACTCGTTAAGCTGACACTAGGTAGGCACTTTGTTATCAGTGATATCCCTAACAATGCTTTGTTACCATCTCTTGAGACACTTGTTCTTCTGTTAGTTAAGTTCGATTCTCCTGGTGATTGTGCGTTCGAAGCGCTTCTTTTGGCTTGCCCTGTGCTTAAGGAACTAATGATTGATGATATGTGTTGGGAACAATGGAATTGGTCAGGCAATGTGTCTAGTCTAACTCTTGAAAGGCTTATTATTGCTCGTGAACTGTCCGACGAGTATCATGGACCTGATTTTCAGAGCATTAGTTTTGATACCCCGAGTCTTACCTACTTGGATATATCTGATTTTGTTCCGGATGCATATCCGGCTGTTAATTTGGAGTCACTTGTCGAAGCTAAGCTCTTTCTTCAGGTGTTGGTAGATCACCAATGGGGTGTAGAATTTCTAGATGATGTTGATGCTCTTTCTAGCAATCCAACGAATCTGATTCAGGGGATAAGAAATGTTAAGATCCTGGAATTATCAGCCCCCAACAGTTTCGAGGTAAGTTTGGTATTTGTCTCTTCTTTCATTTTGTTTTCATGAGAATCTGTTCTAAGAAGTTGAACTTTGGTGATGATGACTAGTTGATTTTTGATTGATATCAGACGTTTTACTTCTTCCGCGAAGCAATCCCTGTGTTTAAAAACCTACATCAGTTAACATTTACCAATAATGACTTGGGGTTCTGTTGGCGATTTCTCCCTTTTTTGCTAAACAAAACTCCAAAGCTAAAGACGCTCATCATCAAGGTATGACCTAAGGCTCAAAATCACTAAAACCATGGAGATTCTAATCTAATCTTCAGTCTCTAATTCTCTTGTTGCAGGGTTTATTACACTATGTTGAAGAAGATGACTATGTTTGCGAGTGCTTGTCGGGATATTCTTGTCTATTGTCATGTCCGGTGGAGGTCTTGGATATTACGTTATGGGATTACGGAACTCCTGGTGAGTTGGAGCAAGTAAAGCACTTTTTAGGGAAATTGTCGTGTCTCAAGTTGCTCAAAGTCTTAATCTGGAAAAGAACAAGCGACAAGGAAAAGTTACGCATTGCCACTGATCTCCTAATGCTACCGAGAGCTTCCACTGAGTGCAAGATCCAGATCGCTTATCATTGACTGGACAACTACTCACTTGAGCATGAACAACAAACTAGACTTCTCCTACGAGTTCCGAAGTATGTGCCGAAAGTTGAAGTCATCTCTTCTGCTTCCTTTGTTTTACCTTTTTGTTTAAAGTTTGAGAACCAATCTGATTTTAGTGGCCTTGTAGCGTCTCATATGTGTTTGTATATCTTCTTCAAATCAAAGTTTGAGACTTTTTGTCTGTAGTAAGGTAGTTTGAGACTTTTTGACACAATCAAAATTTGACATTTTCTCTGTTTGTATATTTTGTTGTGTGTAATACTTGGTGGTCCAAAACTCCATTTGAATTAATTGAGCAAAGAGATGATTTGTCACATCTTATCTTTCCGTTACATCATACCAAATGAATTAATTCAGTTTCAATATGAAACGTGAGCAGAAAATACCGCGATTTATGAATGTATAAACACACAAGCCATCAGTTAAACAATCATTTGATTATTTATTTTTACCTATTACACATTTCAGACTTGTGATTTCATAATTTGCTGGCCTGCAAAAGAAGGCTTTCTCAGAAATTGAACCCACCCTGCATTGGAAACTTGGGGACTTTCTTCTTCTTCATTGGATATTCCTCTACAGATGCTAGCCTCTTCTTTGCATTTCCGACATCTACGCAAGAAGATGGCTTGGACCCGTAGTAGGACGCTAGTTGCTCTGCGGGATCGATAAAAGACATTCCTGTACCATAGCTCTCAAAGGAACATTGTGGCAAATGACTTTGTGACTGTCTAGTAGAATCTGTGTAAGAGAATGGCAATCCAAAATATGGTTGTCTAGCATCAGGTAAGAGACCAATACCGACATTGCGATTATCAGAAGGCAGACCAGAAATCTCGGGATTAGACGGAAAAAGTAGTTGTTGCTGGCTGAATGTGAATATGTTTGGTTCCTGCCTTAAACCAGAACCATGGAAGCTGAGATCCTTATCAGTAAATGGACAAGACGACACGAGTGAACCATACGGATACAAGATTGTAGGAGGAAATTCTGAATGAGGAACACAGCTAACATAAGGAAATGGATACTTTGAAGTATCACACATCAAATCTCTGCTCCAACTCTTATCCAATGATAAGGTTGAATGATTTTCTGAAACTCCAAGTGTTGACCTTTGCCATAACCGACTCTGGTGAGCTATGATCCTCTCGCCTGTTTGAACCATATCTGAGTAACTTGTGCCAACAGAAACATTCTTACCCATCAGCCGCATTGTTGCTTGAGTGTTATGTAAACACAAATCATCAGGGTTTGCAACCATATTTCTGCTACTTATGTTCTGGTTCTGACCATTCTGCTTTGACAGATTGATTATGTTGCTCATCGGATTCACATCAGATACCGAGGAATGAACAGTTTCACCGCACTCTCCATCATTAGTGTCGGAGATGAAAAATGATTTCTCCGTGAATGTCTCATCAATGCCTAGCCTAGTAGGAAAGTAGTTGTGGCGTTTCTCATTATGAACTGGGAAATTGTCTACATTGCCTTTGGCAATTGAATGCTTCTTTCCACTTGAAAAGTCCACTAAAAGATTATTCTCTGCAGATGAAAATCTCGCGGAACCAGTACCTAAACCTGACGGATCAAAACTTGTACAACCTTGACCTTGTAAATTGAGAGGGAACCCCGAGATGGCCTCTTCCACATTCCTTTGTCTATACAAATCTGATTTCTGTTTCCATTCAACAAGAAGTGGATCAAAAGGTGAATGATACAGCAATGTCCCACAATGCATATCTGGTTGAGACGAGGAAGAACAACTTCTATAATGGCTCGAGGTAAATGATTGAATAGATTGAGCCACATCTCCTTTTCCTCTATTATGTGAACTAAGATATGGACCAGGAACACACAGCAAGACAGGTTTTCCTCGAGCATGACTTGACCATTTCTCTGAAACTGCAGGCTGAAACTGCATAGATTCAAACGTCATACCATCACTGATATGATCATTGAATACAACCTTCGTCTTCTTGTTAGTTACAGATCTTTGATCCTCGGGCGAAAAGAGACTCAACCGATTCATTTCCAAGCAGCAAAGTTCCAACGATTCAAAATTTTTCTCCACTTGAAAAAGTTCCCCACTTTGAGCAGAGAAATTGACATGCCTGGGAGCATAAATTTCTGAGTTATCAGAACACCTTACATTACTTCGTTTCAAAATTGCAGGAATCTGAAACTCACAATCCTCAACTTTACTTCCTAATCCATTCTTGCTACTAATAAACATCAAACCAGAGCTTTCTTTGCAATTGTTAACCTGAAAATGCAAATGTGTAACACCAAACTCACTAGTGTTAGTCTACAAGGATACTAATGAGCTAACACAAATCCATTTTAACATAGAGAAGCTCAAATGTAACACAAAATTCAGATTTGGACTAATTGCTTATAACCTTCTGAGCAAATTTACGGTCGCCAGTAAGATTTTTCCTTCTCTTTCTCTTTACGCCGATCGAAACGTCGGAATCGTCTCTTTCCTCTTCCCTTCGAGCTAATTGAATCTCAACGATGGAGCGTTTCTTACACGGTTTAGATTTCGGTTTGGATTTCGGATCGGAATCATCTACCTTCGGCGGAGATTTTGCTAGAAGGGAAGCTAATTCATGCGACCACCACCGGAATTTAGCGACGGTAATCGGAGGAAGAACAGATTGAATCAGATCTCCGGTGGTTTCTCCGGAGAACGGCCAGCATTTCCGTAGCTCAACGCTCCTTATCCTCTGCGTGTACTCTCTGCCACGATTCGCCATTTTCAAAATTTCGCGATGCATCTCATAACCAATAAAAAAAAATTTCAAAAAAAGATATATGTAAAATAGAAATCAGCGACTTACCTGATTGAAAAACCTTCGTTATCGACTTCCATGGATTATCCAAAAGGAGAGAAGATAAAGACGAAGGAGATGAGAGAAAATGTAGAGAGAGAATTGGCAAGTTTCAGAGTTTCCCACTCGGAGATTCTCTCTCTAACGACGCTTTTTGACATTTTTATCTGAAAAAGCAAATTTAAATTTATGGAGCTGAAAAGTGACAGAGGAGGAGACGGTACAGTTAATTATAACAGTTTCTAACCAGAAAATAATTCAGAGAATTAAAAATTTTGTGATGTTAAAAGCGTCAGAACTCAGAAGCATAAATTTGTGTATAATACAAGTCAAAATCTACTATTCGATTTGACGTAAGACTGAACAGATAAAAAAAAAAAGTAGAGACGAGTCTATTTGACCTCAGCCAGTGTTTTGAAAACCGGACCAGACCGGGGGTCGGACCGGGTTCAACCGTGAACCGGCCAGCTAGTCGGGTTGGGTTGAGCCGGTTTTAAGGTTTTTTTTTTTTTTTTTCAAAATTTCCATTTCTTCCTTATTGAAATTTTTTATTATTAAAATTTATAGATTTAAATACTATTTTTGAATTTAGTTATCCACAAAAAAAAAGTTTTGAATTTAGTTAATTTTTGTTATGGTTTAATGTTTTTAATTTTTTTTACATATAAACTTAACTATTTCTCATTAAATTTTGTTTTTGAATATTTTTTTGTTATTAAAATGATTTTCTTAATTTTTTTAAATATATATTTATTAAAAATATATGTTTATTCAAAGGCTATATTATATAGTTATACAAAAATTATTTATATTATTATTTAAAAAAAAAACTATTAAACCCGATTTGACCCGGTCATACCACATTGATCCATAACCCAAAAATATTTCCGGTTCGGTCGCGGATCCGGTTTTCGAAACATTGACCTCTAACTCATCTTTTAGAACACTCCTTTTACACTTCTTTTCGTAATAAATGGAGTTCCTACTTTTTTTTATCGGCTCGAGGATTTTTTTTTTTTAATTGATTTTGATGATTTATAATCACTAATCACATCGTTAAACTCGAACTAGACATCAACAGAAGAATAATAGTTCAACGTTTTAAACACATTCGGACTAAAAAAAAGTTTAATTAGATCTCAATCATATCATTAACTCATAATAATACACACCATAACCTTTTCATTGAGGTTAAAGAAAAACAGCTATAAATACAGAAGTGATTAAAAAAGAATTTGACATTGTTTCCAAGCGAAACCAATCCTCTCCTTTATAATAAAACAATCCAAAGTTCTTTGGAGTCACCTGGTGATGGAGCTTGATGATCGACCACTACTGGGATTCACATAATCTCGCTTTGTAAACAATCTTGGAAGGCACTTTCCTAGCCTCAGTTTCCAGTTCATTTTCCTTGCAATTCGATCACTTATCAACTCCAAAGCAGTGATGATTTCTCTAAACGTTGGTCTTTTCGATGCTTCTGTTTCCCAGCAATCTTGGATTAACCTGGCAATAGAGAGATCGTTTAAAACTCTCAAAGAAAAGCCATGAATGTTTGTTTCAGAAATTCGGGAAACTTACTCTCTTAACCCGAAAGGATATGATTTTATTGGAGCATTGAACGGTGGACGTTCATCTTTGATATATGCTTTAGGAACCTCGCTTTCTTCTTTCAGATGAAATGGTACACATCCTTCTATCATCTGTACACACAAACAGCATTCTGGTTAAAAATGGTATAAGCCAGAAGCTGAATTAACAAGTCTCTTAGCTCTCTCGGTTATTTTACCTCTTGTAAGATCAAAGCGAAAGAAAATACATCTACTTTTGTGTCATACTCTTCATTCCTGTAAACTTCTGGAGCCATGTATCGCCCTGCTTAGCCAGAATGACAACAAATGTATCATTAGCATAAACCCTAAAGCCAACCTTACAAGAGAACTACAACAAAACTCGGCGACAATTTTTAAGATGATCAGATAAGAGAACTTACAAGAACTGTCCAGTGATGTAGTAGGCTTGTCTTTTTTAACTGTCTTCTTAACTACCAGCAGCTTGCTGACTCCAAAGTCTGCAACTTTCAGATGTCCCGAATCATCCCGCAGTATGTTTCTGTTCTCTTAACCGAACAAATGAGAACCTTTTTGGAGTTTTTGAATATGCAATATAGTTTAATTGAAAACAACCAAGAGAAAAAACCTACGGAGGCTCTAGGTCGCAGTGGATTATAGCTTCAGGTTTATGCTCGTGCAAATAATTCAGTCCTCTGCAACAATTTGATACCACATATAGATACTCAGATACTACAACTTGGAATCAAAGTTTCATATCAACCGGTCATGCATCAAATATGAACCAGCATAACTATGAAGTAAAAGTACAGAGATAAGTCACTTCACCTAGCAATTTCAAGTGCGAACTTCACTGCATGCGCTGGCAATAGAGGTCCTTTCCGGTCTAGATATTGTCGAAGATCTCCCTACAAAGAAACACAAGCTAATTCAAAACTTAGGAACATAAAGTAATGCAGTAAAATTTAAAAGGTGGAGATCTAAACATCTTCGACAACAATAAAACATCAAACCCATTTTTCATGCAATCAGCAAAATCTAACCAACTATTAAGGTGGCAACAAAATGGTAAAAAAAAGAAAACAAATTTGTTGTCAGTCTCAAGGATTTTACAAAAAATGTTAAATCAAGCATTTTTATAGGATACTCCAACTACTAATGTTCATGAGGGATCTTGAAACTAAAACGATAATTTGTAGATCTAGAGAGGTCATCGATCCTCTCAATGTGGTTATCTAGTTTGAAAAAGAATAGGACCTTTGGTAAATACTCTGTGACAATCATCATGGGGGTACTTTGAGTAACTGCACCCAGAAACTGGACAACATTCGGATGGCGTATCTTTTGAAGCAGAGCAAGTTCGTCAAACGCATTCCTGGATACCAGAAGGGAAATTAATACCTTTAGTTCAATAATACAAAAGAAATGGATGGAGTCAGTCAACTCACACTTTATCTTCATCGGAATTAATTTCCTCTCCAAAGGTTTTAACAGCCACGTCAATTCCCCGCCATGAAGCCTTGTGAAAGGTACCCTGTCGTGCAGCATACCATGATTATATTTTGTTAGCAGTTGTTTGAAAAAACCTTATACTCGTTTTGCCAATTAGTATTCTTACTAAAGGTATTTGGAAAGAAAGCAAATGAAAACTGTAACAAACAAATTTAGGGCAATGGAACTACTACTTACCTTTGAAATTTTGACAGAGTTGGAAAAATCAAGCTCTGAAGGATGAATCTCATACTCAGGAACTTCTCTATCATTTTGCACATGCATAGGAGCAATCTAAAATCACAAAAACGATTACTCAATCAATTAACCAACACATTCAAAAAGCTATAACATCCATCCACACAATTAGGGATATAAGTAACACATACCGGACGCTTTGCACCATGTTTCTCCAAAAGTTTAATCACATCATGATTTTTATAATACACTGCATCTGCAAGAGGCTGTTCAAATCAATCACGAATTGTTACTATCACTATTACACCATCTCAAAGTTAAAACATCAAATTATCAAAGCTAAAATCTAATCCCCTCCAAAGAATTTTGGGTTTCATAACTCTGTGAGGCAATTCGTCGAACACAAAGCGAACTATAAGTCTACGAGAAGTCAAACCAAATCAAAACCAAAGTCCAAAACAAACAAAAATTCAATCCCAGAAACAAGTTTAAAATCCCGTACCGTACTACCCCATCGATCCTTGGAATCAACCTTAGCCTTACGGCTAAGCAAAAGCTCAACAACATCGGTTCGTCCTTGACAAGCGGCGATGTGAAGAGCAGTACGACCATCGATATCACGGTAATCAACATTAGTTCCCGAATCTAACATCTTCTTAATCCCATCGATGTCACCTTCGTTAGCTAAATACATTAAACGAATCGTCGGATCCACGATCCCAGCCGTCTCCGCCGCCGTCAACTCTTCGTCCTCATCTTCCGTTACCGTCTCCGTCGTCGGAGGTCGTGAATCCGGTTTTAGCGATGACTGCCTTCCGAGCTTGAATCTCGCCGGAGATTTCGGCTTAATCGTCATGTTTCAACGGAGGAGGAGACTTGGTTGCTTCTGCAAGCAAAATGAGCTGTAAATTGGAACTGTAACGGCAAAAAGTCCCAACCAATCGGAGGCTTTTAAGGGTTTGCCTCTTAATGTGGGTAAGTATCAAACTCGTTACTCATCGTTTTATATTACTAATTTTTTTACAGTTTATGTATACTTTTTTTTTTTTGGCTAAGAACAATTTAATGGGAGAAATAAGAGTCAACAACAAACAGATAAAGTATGATTAGTGCAAACAAGTGGAATGACAAATGCGGTAATACAAGGAAAAAGTGAGTGGAGTAGCATTTAAATTAGTAAATAAATTAGATTAAAGTGAGTGGAGTATATTAGTAGAGAAATTAAATTAATTATTTAAGCACTTTGAATTGCTCATTATCAAAATATGTTGGAACCAATGAAATTAACATATACTCTTCTTTTCTGAAAAATATACGAGGGCATAAAATTTGCATGTAAATAGCCATAGAACAAAAGTGTTGTGCGTAATCGTATGAAAAACATTAAAAGTTGACATATAATTTTTTACTAATTATAAATTCAGTTACAATTGTATTAGTAGCACATACGTTATATCACAAACTAAACCAATTGGCAACATGAGTTTTTTTATAACAGCCATCGAAGAACTATAAGTTCCGATATTGATCAAACCGGTTTAAAAATCAAATAAATTAACAAAATTGTTTGTCTAGATGATTATGTGGACAGTCGATGAATTCATTTAAACATGTGCTTTCAAAAGAACAGTAAAAACTGGAAATTATAATTTATACATTTCCATATATGTTGACATTTAAATTTCAAGATATTGACGAATCAACTATTTAGAAGTTTTATAAAAATCTATTTAGAATAGTCATATAGACATCGACTAACGTTGTAATTGTAAACCCCACTATCCCTTTCCCTTGTTATTTTCTGGGGGCCGTTAAAACAAATAAAACTTTTTCGATTTTGAGCCCAATAAATTGGCCCATTATCAAATAGATTGTATTTAGCAACCCGAGGAAGCCAGTAGACTCGCTCCACACAGCGTCTGAAAACCAACCGTTTGTCTTATCATCCACGTGTCACTCTATTAGAGCGAGTACCATGCACCGTCTTTCCGCGCAAAAGTGAATTAAATAACGAAAATTTAGACCCGGAGATAAAAGTGACAGATCAGCCTCTATAGACTTTGCAAAAGAATCGTATCCATTGATTCTAAACTGGATCATCTTATCACCGTTGATCTTCGGATAATCCGGATCCGGTTTCAGTACTATTACCCGCAGAGAATAAAAACTCAAATTTAGTTACTTGACGAAAATAGTTTCTTCTTCTTCTTTGAATTCTGAGTTTTTGGATTTCTATTTGTTTGAGGTGAAAATGGAGATTTCTGAGAGAGTAAAAGCTCGATTAGCTATCCTCTCTGCGCATTTGGCGGTATCTGATTCCGTCGGATTGGAACAGGTTTTACCGGCGATCGAGCCATGGTGCACATCGGCTCACACGAGCGCTCCGCCGAATCGATCGGTGCTTAAAGGAAGTTTGACGATCGTTGATGAACGTACGGGGAAGAAATATCAGATTCCGGTATCAGAAGACGGAACCGTTAAATCCGTCGATCTCAAGAAGGTATTTAACGGATCATAATTCTGAAATCGAGCATTAGTAGCTATTTTGATTGAATTTTGATCCGTATAGCTTGTTTTTATCCGAAATGAGAAGGAATTTTGATGTGAGATTATGGGTTTGTTGTATTATTGAGGGATTTACATGTTTGATGTGTAGATAACGACGGGGAAGGATGACAAGGGGCTTAAATTATACGATCCTGGTTACTTGAACACGGCTCCGGTTCGATCTTCGATTTGTTACATTGACGGAGATGAAGGAATCCTACGTTATCGAGGATACCCAATTGAAGAGTTGGCTGAGAGCAGCACTTTCATTGAGGTTGCTTATCTCCTCAGTAAGTACTCCTTGTAGCTTAATTTCCTTTTGCGGGTGTATAATCATGGACGTGCAAATGTTTGATCATAGTGTTGATAGTGAAACGAATATAAAGTGTTATTGGATAGAAAGTTATCATCTTTTGTGGTTTGGTCTTCAAATTTTATCTCTCTTACTGTTCTAGTTTGTGGGTTGATAAACTTTTTTTGTTTCTTTTCAGTGTATGGGAATTTGCCTTCTCAAAGTCAGCTAGCTGATTGGGAGTTTGCAGTTTCTCAGCATTCAGCCGTCCCACAAGGAGTATTGGTATATTTCTACTCTTTCATCATGTCGATTTCCATACTAGTGTAAATGAATTCAATGTGTATATGGTGACTTACCATTTAACCACATAACACTAATGACAGAAGCAACATGTATCGTTGAACAAGGGTCATGTATTCTCTATGTGGAACTATTGAGCATTTGGATATCTGATTATTAGTAGAATATTGTTGATGCCGATTTTAATACCATCTTCGACCTGGGATTATCTCTGAATGTTTTTGCAGGATATCATTCAGTCCATGCCTCATGACGCACACCCAATGGGTGTTCTCGTGAGTGCAATGAGTGCACTTTCCATCTTTCATCCTGATGCAAATCCTGCTCTTAGGGTAAGTTCTACAATCTGTTTTCTTTATGTAGTGTTAAGATGTTTTTTTCTGAAAATTTCCATGCCGATGCACTTGGCTCCATTTGTTTCTTGATTTCACGGAAATTCCGATTGGGTACAGGGCCAGGATATTTACAAGTCAAAACAAGTTCGTGATAAACAGATTGTTCGTATTCTTGGAAAGGTATTGTTGTGTATATTTAATTAATGTATAATCCGACTGTGTATTAATTGCGGGACTAGAACAAGGTTTACTATGTGTATATGTAATCTGATATAACATGTTTGCAGGCTCCAACAATTGCAGCAGCAGCTTATTTGAGGATGGCAGGCAGGCCTCCTGTTCTTCCCTCTGGCAACCTTTCTTATGCAGAGAATTTCCTCTATATGTTGGATTCAATGTATGCAACCATCTATCTCCCCTCTCAATTTGGCTAGAAACTTGAATTTATAGAATTGTGTGCTGTTAGGCATTGTAGATCGGTATCTAGCTTCGAACGTGTCTGTAACAGGATATATTCTTTCATCAATTACAGGGGCGATAGGTCTTACAAGCCTAATCCTCGTCTGGCTCGAGTATTAGACATCCTCTTCATACTGCATGCTGAACATGAAATGAACTGCTCTACTGCTGCTGCTCGGCATCTTGCTTCTAGGTACTTATCAATGGTTAGAGATTCATTGAGTCTGATATGAGATATGTTCTGATCAGTAATGTGTTTCTGCAGTGGTGTTGATGTGTACACTGCTGTTGCTGGAGCTGTTGGAGCGCTATATGGTCCACTTCATGGTGGTGCGAACGAGGCAGTGCTTAAGATGCTATCAGAGATAGGGACTGTTGAAAATATTCCAGATTTCATCGAAGGCGTGAAGAACAGGTAACTCAAACTTAAGCACTGAAGTACGTAAATTGTGATGAGTCATGCCACTAATGTTATATCCCTTTTTCATGTTCTCAGAAAGAGGAAGATGTCAGGTTTTGGACACCGTGTTTACAAAAACTACGACCCGAGAGCAACAGTCATCAAGAAACTGGCGGATGAAGTGTTCTCCATTGTTGGAAGGGATCCTCTGATTGAGGTACTTCAGATACTTGTGCTCCTAGTAGATGGTTTGCAAAATTCCTTCTTGTGTATATAATGAATGTGGTTTTAAAAAAAAAGATTTCGATGTATGATGTTTTCAGGTAGCAATTGCTCTAGAGAAGGCGGCACTTTCTGATGAATATTTTGTTAAGAGAAAGCTTTACCCAAATGTTGATTTCTACTCTGGATTAATCTATAGGTAAAGAGTCGTAAGACATTCGCAATGAGTCATCCAACAAAATTCTTGATAATGAGTCGTAATGAATCTTTTTTGTGTTGGTTGGTTATTTGAATTGGCAAAAACAGGGCTATGGGATTTCCACCAGAATTCTTCACTGTGTTATTCGCAGTCCCGCGTATGGCTGGATACTTGTCACACTGGCGTGAGTCGTTGGATGATCCTGATACTAAGATCATGAGACCCCAAGAGGTAAATACATGCTTTGGTAGATCAAAAACTTAAAAAGGGTTTTTTTTGTTTGACGCATGTGTAATTTGTATTGTTTGGCTATACAGGCCTATACTGGAGTATGGTTAAGGCATTACGAGCCGGTAAGAGAGAGAACGTTGTCGAGCGATTCGGATAAGCTGGGTCAAATTTCGGTTTCGAATGCATCAAGAAGGCGTTTATCTGGCTCTGCACTTTAAATCTCAATCCCTCCTACTACAGACGAATAAAGAAGGGTAACATAGTACCTCTTGCCAAACAAGAAGAAGGTTTCTCTGTGTTGTTTTTTTTTTCTCTCATACTTAAACACTCAATAAATCTACAGACTACACAGTCCTATTTTTGTTGTTTATCTGTTATTTTAATTTTTTTTAATGATTTAATAAAAATGTTGTTATAGGAAATTGACTGAGTATTATTATATTCCTGGAGTGGATAAGTAATGTTAGACTTTCAATATCTACTCTCCAGTTGAGAAAAACAAAGTAATCTCTCAATCAACATCATATGACATTTTTTCTACTAAAACCATTTGAATTTAACACCACAAAATTACCATAGATATTTATCCCTGAATCTTTAAAATGTTCTTCTTAAAAGATCGAAATGATTTATTTGCATGAAGTTTTCCTCTCACTTTGTATGCCCAATAATAATATCCATTTAAAAAAATGAGGAAAACAATCCTGACAAGTAAAGAAAAATTATAAAATTTGGTGGTAAATAAAAACAGAGCCTAGAAAAGGAACGTTACGTCACAGACTTTAAAACAATCAAAAAGCCTAGAAAAAAACGGTAGATTTACGCCAATCAACAAAAGTGTGACTGGATATACATATAACTGCTATAACGATAGTTTCTTCTTCTTCTTCTACGCTTCCTTTCTTTGAATTCTACTAAGATTTTTTGTTTATTCCAGGTGAAAAATGGAGATTTCGGAGAAAGTGAGAGCTCGATTAGCCGTTCTCTCTGCGCACTTGGCCGTTTTTGACCCTGTTGGATTAGAACACGCTATCGGGCCATGGTGCACATCGGCTGTTGCACCACATGGATCACTTAAAGGAAACTTAACGATTGAAGATGAACGTACCGGAAAGAAATATCAAGTCCAAGTCTCAGAGGATGGTACCGTGAAATCCATTGATCTCAAGAAGGTACCTATAAAGAGACAATCTTATTGATTTTGTTGTTGTATATTTGTGTAGCTTAGAGATGGATTTGCATGTTTGGTGTGTAAATAAGGACAGGGAATAATGACAAGGGGATTATGTTATATGATCCTGGTTACTTAAACACGGCTCCTGTTCGATCTTCAATTTCTTATCTCGGTGGAGATGAAGGAATCCTACGTTATCGAGGATATCCAATCGAAGAATTGGCTGAGAGAAGTAGTTTCATTGAGGTTGCTTATCTCCTCAGTAAGTCTTTGATCATCATTTTGTAGCTTCTTCTTTTTCTTGTTTATTATTTCCTTTAAATTTCGGACCAACAAAATGTTTGATCATAGTCTTGTTTTTGTGCCTTGCAGTTTATGGGAATCTGCCTTCTCAAAGTCAGTTAACGGATTGGGAGTTTGCGGTATCTCAGCATTCACAAGTGCCACAAGGAGTATTGGTGAATTTCTTCTTCTCTTTCCTCGTATCGATATTAATACTAATGCTAAATTCCAAAAATGTTAATCTCAAACCAAAAATGGACTTCGAAAAATGGTACTTTTTTTAGTGTAAGTTATTAATCTTGCTTGTG
This sequence comes from Draba incana, assembly GCA_963576765.1. NCBI lineage: Eukaryota > Viridiplantae > Streptophyta > Magnoliopsida > Brassicales > Brassicaceae > Draba > Draba incana. The sequence continues at coordinate 4,580,592 of OY755216.1, forward strand.
AACCATGCTTGGCATGTCCATTAGGGACTAGTAAAAGAGTCTTGATGCCGATTGTAATAGCATTTTTCGACTTGAATGTTTTTGTAGGATATCATTCAGTCCATACCTAATAATGCACATCCAACCGGTGCTCTTTTCAGTGCGATGAGTACACTTCCCCTCTTTTATCCTGATGCAAATCCTTCTCTTAGTGTAAGTTTTATAAATATGTAATAAGTTGTGTTTTTCTGAAAAAAAAATTTTGATTTCATTGAAATTCCCATTGGTTTCAGGGCCATGATGTATACAAGTCAAAAAAAGTTTGTGACAAGCAGATTTTTCGTATTCTTGGACAGGTATTTGTTGCGTCTTTTGATTTGGTTACTTAATTGTAATAACCTGACAGTAAATTAGTTGGTGTGTCTACAGGCACCAACAATTGCAGTAGCTGCTTATTTGAAGACATTAGGCAAGACTCATGTTCTTCCTTCGAGCAACCTTTCCTATGCAGAGAATTTTCTCTATATGTTGGATTCAATGTAGGTACATTTAAGGAGACTAGTTATAAAATTACTTCTCTAATCAATTTAGATCCGTTTTCTAGTCGCTTAACGTGTTTGTAACAGGGGAAATAAGTCTTACAAGCCGAATCCTCGACTAGCTCTAGCATTGGACATCATCTTAATACTACATGCTGAACATGAAATGAATTGTTCTACTGCCGCAGCTCGGCATATTGCATCTAGGTACTTATCATCAATGGTTCGTAATTCATTGAGTCTGATAATGAAGTTTGAATCAGAGTTGTTTTTGTGTGTAGTGGTGTTGATGTATACACTGTTGTTGCGGGAGCTCTTGGTGCGCTTCATGGTGGTGCAGTTGAGGCTGTGCCTAAGATGTTATCAGAGATTGGGAGTGTCGAAAATATTCCAGAGTTCATCGAAAGCGTAAAGAATGGGTAACTTAAGTACTAAAAATATCTTGGATTGTTTTTATGAGTCATTTCATTAATGTTGCTCTATTTTCTTGTAGAAAGAGGAAGATTTCGGGTTTTGGACACCGCGTTTACAAAAACTACGATCCAAAAGCGAAAGTCATCAAGAAATTGGCGGATCAAGTGTTCTCCATTGTTGGAAAAGATCCTCTGATCGAGGTACTTAAGATCTTTGTGCTCACTTATAATCTCTACTAGAAGATGGTTTGGTTTATGAGATATTTTTGATGTATATATATATATATATGATGTGTTTTAGGTAGCAGTTGCTTTAGAAAAAGCGGTATTATCTGATGAATATTTTGTTAAGAGAAGGATTTACCCAAATGTGGATTTCTACTCTGGATTGATCTTTAGGTAAGACATGGATGAGTCAATCTAACAAATTATTCTTGCTAACGAGTCCCTTGTGGAAACCATATACCTGAAACTTTTGTGTTGGTAATTGAAATGGGTGAAAAGATAAAACACAGAGCAATGAAAATCCCACGAGAATTCGTCGCAGTAGCGCGTATGGCTGGATACTTAGCACACTGGCGTGGGTCGTTAGATGATCCTGACAATAAGATCATGCGACCCCAACAGGTAAAATACACTCTTTCTTATCGATAACCAAAAAAAAATATCCGGGCTCATGGTTCTTACAAAATAACATGTATGATTGGTTACCTTATAATCTTTATATATTGCTTAGGATCTCTTCCAACTTGTAAAATCTTTAATATTGTATTCTGTGGCTGCACAGACCTATACTGGAGTGTGGCTAAGGCATTACGAGCCAGTGTGAGTACAGAACATTGTCAAGTGATTCGGATAAGTTACGTCACGTTTCCATTTCAGTAGATATCTTTATAATATTTTAAGGTTTACAAAAGCCAACAAGCACAAGACGACACGTGTCACCTCATCCTCTTAAAAATCTCTCTTCAAAAAATAGTTTAAAATATTTTTTCCGGATTTCGAACCCAGGAAACCTCGCTATTTAAGTGGATACGAGCCACTAGACTACTAAAGACACTTGTAAATATCACGGAAAGAAAAATATATAATTCACTACTAAAATTTTTTCTAAAAGTCATTCAAGAAACCTTGATTGTTGTCTACTAATTCAATTAAATCTTTAACCGTCCCATATAATTAGGAATTATTTCCAATCCTAACTCAATAAGATCAATAAAATCGGAAAGATCATTGAAATGCACATAATTCATTACCCAATATTGTTTTACCAACTTTTTAAGATTGTTTATTTTTTAATATATTTAATGGTAGTAATTTTGTATTTAGCGATCGTATATATAAAATTACGTTTAGTATTTCCTAAAAACATTACTTTTATTTTTGGTGAAGCCTAAAAACATTACTTTATATTTGTATCAACTCATATACTATATACAAATCACATAAATTTATGTCAATTCATATATATATAAATACAACAGACAAGTTAAAGAAAAAAATTATAAGCAATAAAAATATAGAAAGAGGTTGTATAATAAATAATTATTTTCTTATAAAATTTTAACCATTTATTTAGATAACATAATTTATTCTCTTGTCAAATTTATGTAACTAATAAAGTTGTAGAGAAAATATATTTATATTTAAATAGTAACCACCAATATTTAAATAGTTGAGAAATTACTTTACATTTATATGTCCATACAATATAGATAAAGAGAAATCACTCATTTAATTTCAAGTCAATTACATAAAATTGGTTGTTTTTGCCAAATATAAATAATAAGATAAAACATATAGTTTACTTTCATATTTTAGTTTTTGAAAATATAACTTGTGAGAATATTTCTTAAATAACATTTATATACGGTAAAATAGTTTTAAAATTTATCTAAATAGTTTTTCCACGCAACGCGTCTACTTTTTCTAGTTGTAATATTAGTGTGTAACATAAAACTTTTTTTTTGGGTCAAAAGTGTGTAACATAAAAGTTTTTTTTTTGGGTCAAAAGTGTGCAACATAAAAGTTTTTTTGTTTTAATGTGATTATGTGAATATAATAAGACGAAATCATTGGGATACATGCATTAGAATAGGTTTAAAACGTAAATCATTGCTATATTTTTTACTAAATCCGTCGGTCACAAAAAACATGTCTCTTTCTTTTTTTCTTTAAAAATAAAATCAACAAAGAAATTAAAATTTAAATAAATAAAACTACTTCCACGAAAAACACTCGCCAGCAAAATCAATCCTTCTCTCTCTAACAACTCTCTCTCAGTCTCTCTGTACAATTAAAGAAGCTCAAAAGAATCCTCTTTCTTCTTCCTCTCTCTCTCTCTCTCTCTCTCACTCCACACTCTCTATAGCTTGATAGGGTCAGCTTCGTCGGCCGCGATTCTCGCTTCCTGATTTCACGGACGATTTTACAGATCTCGTAATAGCTCTCTCAATCTTCCATGGCTACTTCACTCTCTGAGTCACACGCCCTCTGATTCCATCTAGGTACGGATCTCATGTCAGATCTCATGTCATGTCAATGTGTTCCGATTTTTTTTGAAGATTCATGTCAGATCTCAAAGAAAAAAAAAAAGTTTCAAGATTTGGTGAAAATAACCTTTTGTGTGGATAAGAAGTAGTTTTGTGATTTGTAGGTTATGGTCCTCTCTCAACATTTTTTTTTGTATCTATCTGTAATCTACAGGAATGGGAGGTTAAGGAATTGCTCTGAGTGAAAACGTTACTGCTTTTTGGATGGAGTGTCGTTTGAAGGGTTCAAGTGATCGTGATCGTGATCGACCGCCTTTTGTTGCTGCGGAGAAGGTGTACCAAAAGTCATTTCCACTTGATAAATTCAGAGATGATAAACGAGGCTTGTCTTATTCCGATTTCCACCGCGAAATCACCAAGAGAGTTGATGACGTATGCCCTAAACGGTTAGAGAATCGTCTCAAGTCACGGATAGGGAGAACCGCGTCGGGAGAGAGAGACATTGTTGTCAAGTACAAGTCCTATGTACCGAGCTATGTAAAGAAATGTGAAAAGCTTGAAGAGAAGGATGTTAAAGTAGCTGATGGTATTGGTTTGCAAGACTTAAGGTATAGGCAATTTGGTGAAAAGCTTGAAGAGAAGGGTGTTAAAGTAGCTGGTGGTGTTGGTTTGCAAGACTTAAGGAATAGGCAATTCGGTGAAAAGCTTGAAGAGAAGGGTGTTAAAGCTGGTGGTATTGGTTTGCGGGACTTACGGAGTAGGCAATTCGGTGATAAGCATACGAGGTCTTCGTTGTCGAACACAAGCACGTCGTCGTCGCTTTGGACTGATGAATCATCGACTGATTCAAGTAGAGGCTTGTGTGCTTCTCCTTTTCGCAAAAGGATTAATAACCCTCCGCTGCAGTATTATCTCATGTCTTCTAAGCCAGGAGATTGCGAACCACCTCGAGATAATAATGGTGGAAGAGATGGGCAGTTTCATCAAAGCCCTCGTGGAACTGCGTTCCTACAGAATGAGAAGAAAGATTTTGTTCCGAAAACGACAATTTTCTTGAGTCCATCAAAGCCTGATTGTCCTTCTTCGTGCACAAGGGTAATATCAAGGAACCTAGTCGATGATTTCAAGGTAAAAAAAGGAGAGAAATTGGACGAGAGAATCCGAAATCCTCGTGTTCATGATCTGTTTGGGAAAGAAAAGCCTGCTGCTGTATTTGTACCGGGAATCGTTTCTCAGAAACAGTTTATCGGTTTGTCCAAGTTTTATGATTCAAAAGTGTTGTTGGCTGAGCGAGTGGCAGAAACTAATAGAAAAGAATTCCCCGAGAGGTTAGCGTATGGGCAAGGTGCAGTCCTTGACTCTGATGGGAGTAAGCCGTTCTTAAAGCGTATCAACTTCTTGAGTGCAGAGAAAAGTAGATCACTTTCAGTTCCACGATCAAGAAAGTCTGAATCTAGTCCGTCAAGGAGCAGGACTTTAGATAGAAGGTCTATAGAAACACTGCCCAAACAGTCAGATCAGAAACCGGCTAAAGTTTTATCAGAAAGAGCAAGGAGCATATCTCCATTTCGCCGACTCAGCTTCAGCATTGGAAAGTCCAGCAAAAACTCCAACGCCGAAGTTGCTCAGAGTCCTCCTCACTTCAGCACAACGCTAAAACCGTCACGAGCTGGTTTAGACAATCCATCTACCTCTTCTATCAGCGACAACTCTAAAGGCAGGTCTAGTCCGTTGAGAAGGTTACTTGAGCCACTGATAAAACCAAAATCAAGCAATGCTTGTAGATCTCCTGAGCCATCACTAAAAGGTGTACCTTCAAGTCAACCATCTTCTTCAACCCTGGTGTCAAGAAATGAAAAATCTTCAGTCGTTCAGGCTCTTTTTCGAGTGACGTCTAAGAATGATCAGCCGCTGTTCACTTTTGCGGTCGACAAGGAACAAAGTATTACAGCAGCGACGCTAAGGAAACAGAATGCACCAGAAAAGGAAGAGTATGGATACAAGTATACATTTTTCACTGTTCAGGAAGTAGAGAAGAAAAACGGAAAATGGATGAACCATAGCAGGAAGGTGCAAAGCCAAGAGTACACATCCAACATTGTCGCCCAGATGAGAGTCTCGAGTTCGATTTCCGCTGGAGAAAGTTATGTCGATAACCGAGAATTTGTACTCTTTGCATCTGAACCGCAGCGGAGTAACGAGCTAACTGCCATGGTGATCAAGATCCCAAAAACTGCCAACACGAGCTCAACAACACTTGGAGATTACTTTGCAGGTGTGAATGCAACAGTGGTACTTCCAAGCGGAATTCACAGCCTCCCACACAAAGGAGGGCCTTCATCGCTGATCCAACGGTGGAAATCAGGTGGTTCATGTGACTGTGGAGGCTGGGACATGGGCTGCAACCTTAGAATCCTCACCAATCAGCATAATAAACCCAGAAACCCTTCTCCCTCCACTTCAGAGACCTTCAAGCTTTTCTTTCAGGTTAATATTACATGACAAAACTGTGAATACTACTTGTAGCCCTAGTAATAAAACTCATTAATGTCTGATTTGTGTATAAGCAGGGAGGATTAGAGGATAATAACAACCAACCATTCTTGAGTTTCACTCCATACAGAGAAGGCGTGTACGCGGTTGAGTACAATTCATCGTCACTCTCACTCTTGCAAGCATTCTCCATTTGTATAGCGGTTAACGAGGGACGGAATCCGTTAAAGGCCTTGGACAAAGCTTACGGAGAGGTGTCATCGATACAGAACGAGAGGTTCAAGTCATTTTCAGGTCCTATTGAAGCTAATGTCTCGCACCCACCATTGTCTCCTGTGGGAAGGGTTTAGTTCATTCTTCAAATAATCTGTGCTATATATATTTCACTTATTTCTTCTTAGTCTAATGTAAATTATGGTGTGGAAGTAGATTGCGTTAAATAGAAATTTGCGAAACTTGTTAATCGAATATATTTTTGTTAACGTGACTAATCCTCGAGCCTCTAGCTACTTTTGGTGGCTCTTTCACATTATTCAGCAGCTTGAAGTTTATAAAATAATATATAGAGTTTTGTTTCCAAGTCCAAACTAATTTTCCACTATATAGACGATAGTATTTGCAAATTGCAATGTTATTCAGTAGTTATTGTACCTATGCTGATACTTATATAAGTTGTGAAAAAAAAATAAAAAAAATTTAGTGCAAGAACGTGAGATATGTACACCGTCGTATAAGAAGATGGGGCCCACATACAGATTCAAGACACGAAAGGAGGGCCCACCAATAAGCAATGAGCTGTATATTTTATTTATGCCAAAATAGGTCCTTTATGTTTGCGGGTAATTACACATCGACCCCGTTTCTTTCCTTTACGATCAGCGACGAGGTCGAATACGATCCATCCTCTCTTCTAAGACAAATTTCAATTTCTCCAAGGTCTCTCTCTGTGTCCTCTTTCAGTGATTTACTTGCAAAGAAGTCGCCTCTTATAGTCTCTCGAGAGGCCCAGGTATGTCAAATCTTCTTCCTCTCAATTTCTCGTTGAATCTGGAAAATTTATGTGTTTCGATGTTGATGTATCCATAAACCCGACTGATCAATTCTGAGTATGAATTGATCCTTGATCCCGATTTCGTCCTTCTGGGGATCTGGAATACGATATTATCCTGTACCATTGATCTGTTTAGGAACTGGTTCGATTTCTGTGGTTCGGATTATAGAAAATGATCCAAAGTCGTAGACTTTGATTCAATCTGGTGATTAATAATGCCAAATCTGAGTGATTTCTGTATGGATCGTTCGAGATGAAGAATGGGTTCTTAGTTGATTAGCTTTTAGATCTTTCCCTGTTTGCAATTTTGTTCAATTCTGATCGAAAATCGTCTTTTGTCGTACTTGTCGGTGTGTTGTTGATGGTAGAAGTTATTCTCTTGTCTCTGTATTGTTTATTATATGTATTGATCTTATCTCATTTCCTTCGTTTGCAGTAGTATTGAATCATGGCTGGCCAAAACGCGCGTTTGAATGTGGTTCCAACCGTTACTATGCTCGGAATTATGAAAGCTCGTCTCATTGGAGCTACAAGAGGTCATGCTCTTCTCAAGAAGAAGAGTGATGCTTTAACTGTTCAGTTTAGGGCACTTCTCAAGAAGATTGTTACGGCTAAGGAATCAATGGGTGATATGATGAGAACCTCATCTTTCGCTCTGACGGAAGTTAAGTACGTCGCTGGTGAGAATGTCAAGCATGTTGTACTAGAGAACGTTAAAGAAGCTACGTTGAAAGTTCGTTCCAGGACAGAGAATATCGCCGGGGTTAAGCTGCCTAAGTTTGATCATTTCTCTGAAGGCGAGACCAAGAATGACTTAACTGGTTTAGCTAGAGGTGGTCAACAGGTTCAAGCTTGTCGTGTCGCTTACGTGAAAGCGATTGAGGTTTTAGTTGAGCTTGCTTCTCTCCAGACTTCGTTCTTGACGCTTGATGAAGCGATCAAGACTACTAATCGTAGGGTTAATGCTTTGGAGAGTGTTGTGGTACCGAAGCTGGAGAATACGATTAGTTACATCAAGGGGGAGCTTGACGAGCTCGAGAGAGAGGATTTTTTCAGGTTGAAGAAGATTCAAGGATTCAAGAAAAGGGAAGTCGAGAGACAAGCAGCGCATGCTAAGGAGTTTGCTGAAGGTATGGTTCTTGAAGAAATCTCGATGCAGAGAGGGGTTTCGATAAACGCTGCTCGTAACTTACTTGCTGCTGGTGGTGCTGAGAAAGATTCAGACATTATTTTCTGAGGTGTGAGCTCTCTTTCTCACTATCTCTCTCTCTCTCTCGATCTTTTGTGATTGCTCGGTTTCTCTTTTTTCGTCATTGCGCCGTTTATTACTCTTTTCATCAGACTTATGCTTCTTCGAATAAAATGGATTTGTTGTAGATGAAATATTGGATCATCTTGGATTGTGTGATTTGCTACAATTTTCCTCAAGAGATTTGTGTTTGTTACTTATTGTAATGGGTAATGATAAATCCCCTGTTTCGGACCAAGCAATTATTTCACAAAGTTGGAAGATTTATTACAAATGATATTCATGAAGCTTTGAAATTGAAGTAAGCGCTTTGTAAAAAGAAACTTCAAGGTAAATACATTAAGACATGAATACGAGGTCAAAGCGTAGACTTTTCCTGGTGTGGTCTACATAACATCTAGTTTTAAGATTTTTGGTCATGAACATGATACTTATTCAGGAGAGAAGAAATGGCATATCAAACACTAGGACAGATTCTTTGCTTAACTTATCAGCTTTTAGGGAATAATATAAGTGGAGAAAGAATAACTCAAAGCAAGAAAAGGGAATATAAACTGCATTACAAATTTACAATACAAAGACTTGTCATATTCTCTATTTGTTACAAGAAAAAAGTCATTCATTTCAGCTATGAACAACCCAAGAAATGGCTATTCTTCTTCTTCTCTTCCAAATCAACCCAATAGTTATGTCTCGCGTACACGATCCTCGGGTTGGCGAGTTCCTGCTTTCTCTTCACAGAACGCTTGGTCCAGAAATGATTCAGTAAGTAGGCTTTTCTTTTAGATCATGTATCTTAATGTTTCAGCCTCCTTTTTCATGTTTTAGTGTTCTCTTTCAGATAGTTAATAGGCGTTTGCTCGATGATCCTCCAGCAGCATACTCAAGAACATCGATTTCATCAACTATGTACTTAATCCATCAATTCATCATCATCTGATTAGTCCTGCTTTTAATTTTGTTTCAAAAATTAAGTCAAGAACTTGAAAACCGTTTGTTCTTGGCAGAAATTCACATATTCCGCAGCAGATTCCAATCCGTACAAGCAACAACGTGCGAAGGCAGCACCTCGATGCACTAAGGCAAGCCGTTCACTTCCAAGAATCAGCTAGACCTGATTACAACTCAAGATCAGCATCACAAGCCAAAGAAGAAGAAGACCAAGTCCTGAAACATCTAACAATAGAGACCTATAACCCGGTCCCGAAAAGCCTACTTCTCAGAAACCTAAGCTTATACTACCGAAACAAAACCCCGGGGACTGAAAACTCGAGAAACCCGCGTGATCTATCGGATAACGAAGACGAGAAGAGATGCACTATCTGTTTAGAAGACTTCGAACCCAAGGAAACAGTAATGCTAACTCCTTGCAAACACATGTTTCATGAGGAATGTATAGTTCCATGGCTAAAAACCAAAGGACAATGCCCCGTCTGTCGATTCATCGTTCTCAAGCCGACGAAACGAGATCTTTCTCCGACTATCACATCAAATCTCCCCGGAGACACGACAGTGAACGATCTCTTCGCATTAGAGCTAATCTCTGTAGTAAGAGCAATGGAGGAAACTTTCCTCTTTGGTCATCCTCGTCGCTTCTAAAATCAGTAATTATACATTTTTTACAAAAAAACCTTTAAATTCTCGATTTTTATTGATATTTGGGATTTTGTAATGAATCATATTTGAATCCACCATTGATACAACAACCTTTACAGTGGAAGAAGAAGAAGAAAAAAAAAAAATTGTTTTCGTTTTTGGATTTTGGCTACACACACTCATCTAGAACTATCACAGAAAGGAATGGCGCCAAAATCGCATCTCCGATGTTGTTCCTCCGTCGCAACCGTCCCGCGGCGGAACACGGAGGCGCAATCAGGTAAATCTCCGAGATCACCGAAGAGAGATTCATCTTCTTCTCCGACTGAAAAACTTACATCAAGAAAATTCCCACCGTAAATCGAAGACGAGCCAGAAGACGAAGACGAGATCGACGCGTCGTAGAACCAACCAAACTCGCCGACTTCGCTGTAACAGCCGCCTAATAGCAACGGCGAGTCCACGTGGCTTAGATCTAATCCCGCGGGTTCTTCGGCGGCTCCGGCGGCGACGGTTGGCTCTTCTTCCTCTTCCTCGTCTTCTTCTTCTTCGTAGTGAATCTCTTCCTTTTTGGCGGATTTGAGAACGACGGTGGTGGATGTACGGTGGTGGTGGGATTTGTTGTTAGCGGCGGAGGGGAAAGGGTGGTTATGGTCACAGGCGTAAGTTATCATGAGCTTTGAGGGGTCCACACGGCTTCTCTCTACCTGCTTCCTCGCCGGACATCCTTTTGAGCTACTACATCTGTAATATCCCCTGCGAAAGAGAGAGAAGACACAAAAAAGTGATCAACTTTAGTGATTTAACTTTACTTTTCAGCAAAAATATGATATTACTGAAAATTAACACCAAAACATAATTAAATCTAATGAAAATTTTGTTAATTTTTTGATAGTTTTGTTTAGATTTGATAGTTTTTAAATCCATTAATCCATAAAACTGAATATTACAACAAATTTTGTTTTTCAATTAACAATTGCATAATGAGCTATAATTTATTAATAGTAAAAATACTTTTTTGACTAACAAAATTAATTTTCACCCATCAAATCACCATAAGTTAGTTCAAATCACCATACTGTGGACAATAATATATAATATTGGCACGTTAATCACGTTCATATATACTTTTTCCTTTTTGTGCGCATTACCCTTTGTAGTCTTTGATTACAAATCAAGATCTACATTTACTTTAATATTTCATCTTCCCCAAGGTTATCCCAATAAATATAATACTAGTAAAACTTTTTAAATAAATTTAAAAACTAGTGACCCATTAAAACAAATTTCTCAATTATAAACTCTTTAATTACAACATTAGAAAACCCCCCAAGAATTAAGGATTTGGCGCGTGAAACCACAACGATAAACAAACGCGTCTGTTGTTTTTTTCAAAACAAAAGTGCGTATTTTAGCCCAACCACCGTCGTTACTAACTTACGCTTCTTCCTTTATCTAAAGTGTGAGCCGCCGCTAATAAAAACGACAAAAGGGGTATAACGGTAAATTTACCTTGGATACGGAGAGCCTTTGATCGGTTTTTGGCCGTACTTTCTCCAGGCCCAAGAATCCGACGGTGGATATACCTCTCCTCTGCTCTTATATCCTTCCACGTCAGCAATCGGAACCGAAACAACTCTCTTCTCTACGTTCCTCCTACTACACAGAAATTTATTATAATTATTACATGTTTTTTTTAGAAACATTATTATTACATTTTCAGATCAAATAATTAATAATTCGTAAAGCAAAAATCAAAAACCTTTTCTTTGGAGTTGGTTTTGAGATCTTTGAATCTTCACAAGAAGAAGGAGATTCAGGAACGATGTCGTTATAAGTCTCATCTTCTTCGTCGTCAGATTCTTGAATTGCTCCTCTTCGGTGCATGATTTGATCTCGACCGTTCGATTTCGCCGGGAAAAAAAACCAGAGCAACTTATGATGTTTTTTTTTGTTTCTGTTTGTGGAGAGGAGGTGATTAAGAAGGTGATTAGTGAGAGGGTTTTAATCAAAATCTGATGTGATTATTATTCTCTTACTTACTTGTGTTTTTGGGGACGTGCAGGCAAATATCAAAAGGAGTATTGTTATTTTATTTAGTCATTTGATAGTATTTTATTTGAATAAAATACGACTAGTTGTTTTGTAGTTATTAGTTTATTTGTTTTTCTTTTGAAAGGTTCTCTTCGTGGAATTTGTATTTTATTATACCGTCACAAGGTTTGCTAATCAAATTATTTGTTTAATTAGCTGGACATTTTGATTAAGTCCATGCATACTTATGCAATCAATATCTATAATTTAATTATCCGCATCTGATCTACATAGACTGTTCTCTTTTTAATTATTTTGCTAAGCTAAATGCGTACATAAATATATGTTTTATTATCCAAAATGAAGTTAATTACAACACATAATTTTAGTTAATTAATGTAATTCTGAATCAAAGATGCTATATTGCAATTATTGTTGAAATGGAATTAACTATCAATTAATTCAGACGTGAATTCTTAAGGCAGTATGTCTAAGTGAACCTGATTAATCTATCTTGACTCCTTAATGGCTTAAACTATGAGTTGATTTGGTTTGTTTCGATCTCTCAAAATGCATCATGTTGGGAACTTCTCGACATAATGTTATTTTACATAAAGATAATAGTTTGTATTAAATGATGTAAAACTAAAAAAATATATATAGTAACTAGTGTTTATAGATTTATGATTTTTTTAACGACACTTGATAGATTTAAGATTTATCTCTTTGGCTTAATCTAATCGACTGAACAAGTAACCTCGTGAATCTTATACTAAGGTCATTTTCATCCGAAATTTATGATATCTCAAAGCTTTATGTACAACGTTGTCTTATTCTCTGTGAGCTAAACCTTTCACGTCTTCCAAAATCTTATCGACTCGTTCTCCTCTACTTCTTCAATTAAAATTATATATATTTACGTAGATAAAAAAACATGTTAAAAATTATACATGGAAAGTTAAAAAGTACCGACATTATGTAATAACATAAACCGATTAAAACAAAAATATAGTGCGGAAGAAATGACTGAAGAGAGCTATAATCTCCTAATGATGGATGTCATACCGAAAGTAAGAAAAAACAAATACGAAAAATAAAGTCTAGTGATTATTTTTGTTTATAATCAGGAAGTGATCCCCTAAAATGTTTTATTACTCGACTAATCCCCTAAAATGAATTTAGCCATCATGCTTTTGTTTATACTCACCAAGTTTTTTTTAATAGGTCTAGTGAATATTCACTCGTTGCGAATTACTTTCAAGTTTAGAAACTTATGAACATTACTCAAAATAAATTGCGACTCCCAATTTACATCGCTTATATGCTAGATTTTTGTTTGCTATTATGTTTTGGTTCGTACAAATTTAATGGAAAGAGGTTATGAGATCGTAACCAAAAAATGTTGTAGAGAGTGACATGGGACCTTTCAATGGCAAATACATCTAGTTACGATGACACATTTGGTGATGTACGTGAAGGAATTTGACTTAATAAACTCATTTGGAATAAAAAAGTTAAAATTATAAGGGGATTTTATCCCAATTGCCATAATTTTCAAAAAAAGTTTCCAAATGTACTATAACCAGCTGGGCCTTTCAAACCTATACCAATTAGCCACATTTTTGACGAATTTACCCCTCATTTACGTTAAAGCGAGAATTTGTTTGTGTCGGTTTACGTGATGGATAGACGAATACGTGGAGAATTTCAATAATGGTTTTTAGCTTGGCGGGAGTTTTTTGAGGAGGAGCATTAATTATGATTGAACATAAACATATATAATAAATAAATGATTTAGAACGGAATAAAATCAAAAATCTTTAATCTCAATTAATTGTTAATCTGAATCTTTTTACAAGAAAGAGGTTGAACGAAAACCTTCCGTGGCTTGAAGCTGGGGATATCATTGTTCACGTGGACAACAAAGGTACGAAGATGAATTGTATTTATGATCTTCATTCAATATTATGGAACTAGTTTTTGTCATTAAAGATCTGGAACATGAGAAAAAATTTGTTGTTACAAACAAACACAAATGTAATCAGAAATGCATATATATTAATCAGTGGACAAAAAACTTGTACGTAGACTAAAACAAAATCAGTTGCATGCGCGTGGACATATATAAATCGATGGACAAAACTATATAATGTTTCGTAGACAAATTGTTTGCATGCGCGTGGACATATATAAATCGATGGACAAAACTATATAATGTTTCGTAGACAAAACATTATAAAAAAGTAAACCAAAAATCTAGAATCACCAATGCATATATATTAATCAATGGACAATAACCATGTACGTAGACTAAAACATAATCAGTGGTTTGTATCAAAAAGAAATCGAAAATAAAAAAAATAAAAATATAGATCAAAATTGTAATTTGATATATCGGTAGACAAATTTAAAAACGATGGACATATATAAATCGATGGACAAAACGATATAATGTTTCGTAGACAAAATAAATGTAAACGAAAAATCCAGACTAATTTTTTGTGGTGAAGACGATGAAGATCATTAAAAATGTGAAAATAAGAAAACAAATTTAAAAATTGTAAATTTTTAAAGAAAGCCAAGGAAGACAATGAATATGATACAGAAAACCAATCAGAAAAAGTGTGAGCGAAGCCACGCGCTGGTGAAACACGGTAAAGTGAATAGGGGTAGTTTTGTCATTTCAACACTGGTTGTGGTATCAATCGGAAAGAATTAGAAGGTTATAGTAGAAATTGAAAGAATCTTGAAAATTATGGCAATTGCGTTAAAATCCCCAAATTATAAAGAAACACATATTTTTATATAACCCTAGAGTCTAGATAAATACTAGTATTTTATAAATGTGTACAGAAATTTGGGCTGGAAATTGCTATTATAAATCTGTGTGGGATCAAGTCAAGATTCCTCCCGTCGTTTATTAAATTGTAAATCATATACTATATAGATAAAACTCTTTATAAATGCTTCTGTCATAATTATTAGTTTAATTACTCCATTATTGTCTCCAACTTTCGTCAGAATGGAGCCAAATTTTTTATTTTCTGGTTGTATATGTTTTTGATTAATTTATATACGTAACGCGGGTTTACACACACACATCTTTTTTTTTTTTTTTTTGAAACATATACACACACATCTATATGTTTGATTTAGTCATTACTGTTCATGATGTATAGTGTCGAACCAATCAATAATTTGCTCGAACCTGATGCAACTAAGAATTGACAATGAAACATGATTGGATAATGTTTTTGATGTTTATTTTAATTCATTGATGTACAAGTACAAGGTAATTTATTATTAACACGTCATATAAATATTAAATATATATACATATACACGCATAGTCAAAGATTCTTCAATAAAACAATGTAAAATTGCATTTTCGCATTTGTTCAATATTTTTCACGTAATTTTACGAGTTAAGTATACTTATACTAAAAACCCGAAAATCATTTACGTTCTCTATTCTCTTTTGTTACTGTGTTTTCTGTTTCAAGCAGCACAAATTCTAAATTTACAAATATTTCTTTTAGCTTTGTTGCCATTTCTGATTTGGTTATTATTTTGCAAAAGAAAAGATCCGAAACACACACAAACAGCTAGACCAAAACGAAATTATAGAACAATATTGTCGAGTTGTAGAAAACATGGTTCAGGGTTGCTTAACCGGATCTATAGAATGATCATCAACTAGTTTTTCTCGGAGTAATGAAACATTCGTAGCTCTAATCAATTAAAAATTTCATGTTAAATCCTGAGATATGTTTTAGCTCAACTTACTTATACTTGTTGTTGACAATCTTAGGGAAGATAGACAATATCTATTAGAAAAATTCAAATGTCTAAAGATCAGAGAAGTAAAACAAAACTGAAAAAACACGATTCGAATCGATTCGTTCGACAAGGAAAGAAACAGAAGATAGATATTTGTTTCAGACATATTTTAGCCAGTAATGTTCTGAGACTTGTTGAGGATGACTCCTTCGTATTTCACCTGGAACCATTTCATGGCATCATCTTTCGTCACTCTGTGCTGGATTCCAACACGAGTCTTGCACCTTCTGCGACGTGCAACACGGTAACCAGGACGCTCAAGAACCACGTAGAAGTCCATACCGTAAATTCCAGTGGATGGGTCATACCTATAAGCAAACCAATCAAAACCCACTTAATGATTGATTACACAAAGCAACTCTGAGTTGTTCTATATTGTGTTAGAAAGACTGATACTTACTTGATACCCAAATCAATGTGCTCCTGAATACCGAAACCGAAACAACCAGTGTCGCTAAAGTTCCTTCTCAAGAGTTCATATTCCTTGACTTTCAGTCCACTCTCGAGGAGTTGCATTGCCTTCTCTCCCCTGACGGTTACGTAGCAAGCAATCTTCTCATTACGCCTGATTCCAAAAGAACGAACAGTGTATCGAGCTGCAATAGAGATACACAAGTGTTAAGATTACATCCAAAACAAACCTATCTACCAGAAGCTGAGGATTATAAATATTTTTCGAAGCAATCGAGGTAAAACAGAGAAGATTGCTGATAGCTACAGATTCTCACTATGATTATCTGAGGATTCAGGACAATTACAACTAAATCAAACTTATGCTAATAAGAAACACAATTTCATACACTAATTTATCAACTTAAAATTTCCAAAGAACTTATCTCCCATGTTTAAGTCGAGATTCACAAATTATCTAAACTCTTTTACTCAGAAATCAAACGATGAACTGATTAAGCTTTGAAGAAAACTCACCCTTGGAGAAAACAGGAGTCTGGCCACTCAATTGTTCCAACACCTACAAATTCATCAACCAGCTAATTCGATTAAACTCGAGGACTAATATAGCAAAATGAAACCAACAAATCGATAAACAAAGAGAAATCAACAACGAACCTTGGAAGCTCTGGTGAGACGATCTCCACTCTCACCGACGGAGATGTTAAGCACAAGCTTCTGCACCTTAATATCCCTCATTGGGTTCGATAGCTTCTTCTCCGACGCCTGAATTCAACCCCAAATAAAACCAAAATAGTCACATCTTTTTCCAGAACCAATCAAAAACGCAAAACCAAACAAACAAAGAAGATAACAGCGACTAACCATTTCAGATTACGGTTGCGACAAATCTCCGGCCGACGGCGGAAGCGCGAAACGAAGGAGAAAACGAAGAAGCAGCAAAACTATATAAACCCTAGATCTCTAATAAAGCGTCTAGGGTTCTAAAAAAATTTTAGACTGAAATGACCATTTTACCCCCTAATATAGCACGCTCGCTTGGGCCTAATAGAGATTTACTCAGAAGTATGCACTAATGGGCCAGAATTGTTGGCTAACAAAATGTAGTGATTACTCTGCAATTTTTTTTATTAGATTCGAAATTGTTTGATGTAATTTAAAGGGGAATTTGCAAAAATAGGCCACATTTAAGCATAAAATGTCCCAATATACCTTTTTTGTTGTTTTCCGATAATACCCCTAAGTGGTGGAAAAAAAAATTAAATAATAAGTTTTTTAATTTTTTAAAAATATGTAAATTATAAACATATCATGAATATAGTTTTTTGTGAAAACATTTTTTTTAAAAGTAAAATGCATATTGTATAATGATTGTGGTTTTGTGTTCTACTGATAATAGAATGTAGTAAAATTTAGATTCTGCCGATTTTACACAAATCTACCATGTGTAAAATATATGTTCTACTACATAGTGAACGTTCTAGTATTTCGTAGAATTCCGTAGAATTTTGATTCTATTAAATATGAAGTTTCTACCACTGGTAAAATTTTAAATCTACCATTTTCAATAAATTCTACCATGTGTAGAAGGCCGTTTCTACCAACAGTTATACCAATTCGTCGTGTATCTACCAAATCGTAGAATCTTGTTTCTACGAAATTAGTTATAATTTCCTAAAATTTAGGAATAAATATTTAGTTGCCAAAAATGAAAATATTCACTAATTTAAAAAGAATTATGACTAATTTCGAAATAAGATGAAATTAATTTCCTAATTTTAATATCTCACAAATATTTTTTATATTAGTTTTTTAAAATATTTTTTTGTACTATATATGTTTTTTAATTGATTTTTCTTTTTCAAATATATATTATCTAAGTAAACTAATTTTTTAATAAAATTTGTATATTAGGTTTTTAAAAATATATATATTTTGAGTAGTAAATATGTTTTTTAATTGATTTTTCGTTTTCAAATATACATGATTTAAGTAAACATATATTTTTATAAAATCTGTATATTAAGTTTTTAAAATATTTTTTGTATTATATATGTTTTTAATTGATTTTTCGTTTTTAAAATAAATATTGTTTAAGGAAACTGATTTTTTTTTCCTTTTTTTCAGATTTATAATAATTTATTTTATTTCCTTTTAAAATTTAAAATTTTAATTAGAATTAATAAAAACCTTTAGTAATTATAAATCAAGGTTAAATTTGGAATTTGAAAATACAAAAGCCTAAGGAGACATTTCTATGAAAAATAAATCTTAATGGGACATTTTGCCACTAAATGTGGCATAATTTAGCAATTTTCCCTAATTTAAATTCGATGTTTGATCACTCAAAGTGTTACATTTTACTTTGTAATTAATTAGAATCGAAAATGTTTGATAATTGATAATCTCCATGTTTAATCACTCTCAAAAGTGTTTACATTATACTCTGTTTATTGAGAACTGATGCTTGCTTTACCAGGTGAGTTCGGAGACCGAGCCAGGCTAAAGCTACTAGAGCAGCCACTAAGCTTTGAGGCAGACCTACGGCTTCTCACTAATGGAACTAGTGACTGGACCACATCAGCCATTAACGGTCTGTAATCAGCTTCTGCTTGAACACACATTGCTGCTATAGCCGCAACTTGAACAACTTCTTTCGTCGAGTACTGTCCTTCGAGCGTTGGATCCATTATGTCTACTACTTTGTCTCTATCAGCTAATTGAGGTAAAGCCTGGTCAAAGAAAAAGACGAGATTAGTGTAACGAAATGTTGATTTTCGGTTTTGTGAGAGGACGATTACCCAAGATACGAGAACTCCTTCTCCAGTAGCTCTCTTCATATCTACTGGAACTCTTCCGGTTAGTAACTCTAACAGAACAATTCCGTAGCTATAGACGTCTGATTTTGTAGTCAAGTGACCGGTTAATGCATACCTGTCAAAGAAATGGGTATCAGTATTTGAGATTTAAACACTTAACGGATTGAAGAACAAAGGAATTCAACATACTCGGGAGCGACGTATCCTTGTGTGCCTAATACACGAGTAGAAACATGTCCACCGGCTTTGTCTGATCCCACTTTAGCCAATCCGAAATCTGAGACTTTGGCGTGGAAGTTTCTGTCCAGGAGAATGTTACTGCTCTTGAAGTCTCTGTGAATCACTGGAGGTGATACAGTTTCATGGAGATATTCCAAGCCTTTTGCAGCTTCTAGAGCTATTCGCATCCTCGTTTCCCAATCTAATCTCGGCGGGACAGAACCAGACTCTATACGCCAGAAAAATAGAGACGTCTTTATCAAATCCACACGCTATGTTCACCAAATTTGTAGTTTATTTCCAAAGAAATTCAATACAATATATAGGTTTCATGTTCAAAATGCTATCACTTCAAACACGCCGCAATTTCTACCATTATCGAAAGAAAGAACTTACTGTTGGTAGGATAAAGGTGTTCTTGAAGACCGCCATTTGCCATGAACTCATACACGAGAAGTTTGTGACTATTATCCGAGCAATAACCAAGAAGTGCCAATAAATACGGTGAGCGAAGACGGCTGAGTAACTCAACCTGTCACCGAATACAAATTAACCAATCGTTTAATCGAAAGCTCTGCAAATAGCAAAGATCAATTGCTAAACAAAACTAAGCCAAAAATAAACAACCTCCATTTTGAATTCTTCTTCTCCTTGCTTTCCTGCATGATCCATGAACTTAATAGCAACTTTCCTCCCATCGTTAAGCACACCGCGATAAACCAACCCGAATCCACCATGACCAACCACATTAGACTTGCTAAACCCACCAGTAGCTGAATGTAGCTGCTTGAATGTGAAAATCTGTAACCCATTATCAGTAACATCTTGTTGATTTTGACAATCTCCTTTCTCCTCACAATCAAATCCTAAATACACAAGAAAAAAAAACCCAGAACGAACCCAATCAAAAATCCAGAACATAAATCAAACCCTAAATTGGAAAATCATACTCCAACATTTCTTCCAAATATTCATTATTAGTAACAAATATTCAGTATAGAGCGAAAGAACAAGAAATTGCAGGTAAATATAAACAGTCTTCTTCAATTTAGAATAAGTAAAGTAACGAAATTAGAGAAATTGATGTCAAAATTAGAACTTTACTCTTTTTAATCTTGTGACGTTTAGAAACTCTGTTACGAATATAGCAGTAATAGCTAAAGGCGACGAACAAAGAAGATAAAGCAAGACAAGCAAGAACAACAATGGCTACAAGTGCAGCACGCTCTTTCTTTTGGTAAGCTTCATCTGTATCCATTATTTCCTCCCGAAAAGAAAGAAGTAACCTTTATGGGTTTTCCAGAAATGGGAAAAGCGAGAAATGAAACCCTAGAAATTGCCACCCAAAAGGAGAAGGAAGAGATGAAATCGAAACAGTGAGAGAGGAACATAAAGTTTGGAGCTTTGGGTTTCGTGAAAAAATTAGTTTTTGTGTGCGAATGTCAAGCTTCACTGACTCACTGTACGGTCTTGTCTTGTGGTGGCGCGGGGAATAGTTGATGGGATCGTATGTATTCCCGTGAACTCACAATTTCGTCCCTATAGTTTACTTTTATACATCTTGGTCCCAAAATTTGATATTATCCGTTTTGCACTGTGATTACTGTTTCAGATGTCTATAATTTTTCGCAATAGAGATTTATCAATCATGAATTTCTGAAAGTAGTGACATTGATGCAAACAAAACAAAGGGATTATTTATAGTGACATAAGATTCCAAACAAGCTTTGTTTTTACTAGCATTATAAAAGATTACTCGCAGAACTCTTACTAAGCCATTAAACAAGGCTACTTCTTTCATAAGAACTGGAGAGAAACAGCGATTAGTTTTTCGTCTAGAGAGATTTGGTTTACTACTTCTTTCCACGGAGTTTAGCCCCGAGTGCTCTCTCTAGCTTAGCAAGGATCTGTTGATTCGGGATTGCTTTCCCAGACTCGTATTCTTGGATCACTTGTGGCTTCTCATTGATCATCTAACAAAACCAAAACATATCATCATATATTACCATCATGAATCCAATTACATACAACACGCAACAACAGAGGAGTGATACAGAGAAACGAGAACGTACTTGAGCGAGTTGGGACTGAGTCAGCTTCTTCTCCCCTCGGGCTTGCATGATAGCTTTCTTCAGCTCAGTAGGCACACGTTCATCTGATTTTAACACCACCATACATAAACAAGATGTTCAAAGATAAACCAATACACCAATCAATCAAACACTCACAAAATGGGAAACATAGTGATTTGTGAACAAACAGTACATAAAAGCTTAAGCTCTTGGCATCTACTAACCCATCAACGAATAAAGATTAACAATCCAAGAAGACAGACTCTTAGAATTTACCAAAAGAATCAACTATGGTTCCAGAATACAGAGGAAGATACTACCATTTCTTTGAACATAGAGAAATCAAATCAATATTAAGAGCTAAGATAGTATTTACTCACGAGTTAAGTTCTCAGTGTCATCATCTAGCATCTTTGTGTTCAAGGAGGTGCCGCTTGATGCCGCCTTGTTGGTTCCAGCATTGACTAAGCCCAGCAAAAACAACACAAATCGCAGTTAGATGAGAATCTATGAATTAGTAGAGTTCAAGCCCATCATCATGAGACGAATTGCTACTTCTGCAAATGAAATTGAAACCATAACAATCGGGAACCCTAACACAAATTCCTTCTACGAAATCACACTAATCCAGTGGCGGCGAAAAAGCAAAAAGACCTAATCGTTGAAACTAAAACAGAACGTAGATTCAATCGCCAAATCTATAACCAGAGAAAACCTTCTTTCACAGCTTGAGCTACACAAGTTGGATCAAACAGATAGAGATCGAGAAGAAGAAAAAGAAACGAACATTTTCTGACGGTCTCGATATCGGCGCCGGCTCGACGAGCGGCGTTGACAGATTTCTCGTCGCGCTTGGCGGCTGCGTTCGGGGCTTTCTTACGGATCACCACCGGTTCCCAATCCTGAGTCATAGGTCCAACTCCGGCCATGGCTTCTTCTTCAACCGCCTTTCTAGGGTTTTTTCGTGGATAATCACAAAATGAGAGAGAAGGAGATAAAATCAGCCAAAGCTGTGTGTTTTGGATTTTATATATCTAAAGGGGTACTTTAGTAAATAGCCAATATTGACGGGTCCCAGCGAAATATTCTTTTTTAACTTTCCAGCAAAAATATATAGCTGAGATCACTGAAGCCGACTCAGTCCACAATCAATAATTATTTTGGTCCAAATTCGATCTTTAAATTTAACAAAATGTTACACGTCTTTTGACCAAAAAAAAAGAAGTTCCACGTCTTTAAAAACTATCAGAGTTTTTTTTTTTTTTTTAAAGTTACACGTCAAAAATGTTAGAGTTGGTAGGAATTTTTTTTCTTCTTTTAATTATCAGGTAGAGCAAAGTTAGATCTCAGATTCAGAGTTTTTTTAAAAAGTGGGGGCTTTTCCCAAAGTTTTTAAAGTCCACCATGAGACAACAAAATGCACCAAAAGTTGTAATTAAAAAACAAAAGTGATAGAATCTAGACAAATTTGGATTCTCTTGATGAATTGATTGATTTACAGATTAATAGCCATTAAACAAGACAAGATTATGTTTATATAGCAAAAAATCAAGTCAAACCCACCACCATTTAAAACACTTTTCATTCTTTATAACTCGTAAAGTCGTTACAGAATGTATTCAATCTACGTTTATTAGTAGCCAAAATCAAATTTGTGACTGTTATATGCAACCGAATTGATTCGGAGTAAAAAAGCTGGGGTTCGAATTGACTATTTTCAAAAGTAAGGGGTGGATAAAGTAAGTTTTAACGTTTTTTAGTGACTCACAAAGCAAAGAAAAAAAACCAAATCAAATTCTGATTCTTCCGATTAAATCCATTTCCATCATCGTCTTCCTCCGATTCCTTCTTTCGTCTTCAGATTCTTCACTCTTCTGCTCGAAAGGTCTCTCTCACTATCTCTCTCTCTTAATTCATTCAAATTGAATTTCACTTCTCTTCTTCCTTTGCTTGTAGCTTAGCTTCTTACTCGTTGTACAGCTCAAAATCTTCCATTTGATTATGTATGTCGAATATAGGATACGTTTTTGTTTGTTTCTTGTTGTTATATTCTCGATGTGATTTAGAGAATTTGTTAGGCACTGTTCAATTCCAATTGTGTTTTTTGATTTAAGATTCAGTGAAAAAAAAAAAAAAAAAAAACTGACCTAAATTCTATTCCTGGAGATACTTTTCTTCGTTTTCTAGTGATTTTGAATTCGATTTGCTAAGAAAAGATTAAGCAATCATTCGTTAGTGTTCATTTTGCATGGATTTGTGTGTGTATAATTTCTATATGAAGTTTAAAGTTGTCCTGTCTCTTTTTTTCAGGGCAGTGTTTGAGAATCATTGAAGAAGGTGATCTTTGTTTCTCTATTGCCACTAACATTTCTGAAACTGGAAAACAGTCATAAACTCCAGAGCAATTTTGGGCAAAGAGAGTAAAAAGAAAGTTAGAGGTCAAGAACTTGGAGTTGTGTTCTTTTTTGTATCATGCCATATTTTATCCAGAGGCTTTATAATACTTGCAAGTCATCTTTATCAGCTAATGGACCTGTGTCTGAGGATGCCTTAGACAAGGTTCGCACTGTATTGGGTAGGACTATGTCTGGAATCTTGCTTGCTCTATCACGTTCTTTAGGCACACTGTTTTGGTCTTGATTTCCGATTTGCATAGTGCTATTTTGGGTTTTTTTTCACTCTCTTATGTTGTTTTATCTGGTCTTGTCGTTGCAGCTGTATGTGATACTTGTAGTTTTTTCTGTATTTCAGAGAAAATCAAGCCGTCTGATGTTGGTCTCGAGCAGGAAGCTCAATTGGTGCGTAACTGGCCTGGTCCTGGGAACGAGCGTAATGGAAACCATAATTCTTTGCCAGCGATTAAATACTTTCATTTACACGAGTGTGATAGCTTCTCGGTGAGTAATTGAAATTGCTGTTAGTTTTTACCTTTTGAGTCTGCTTTAATCAGTGTAATCGAACTAGTGGCAAAGGAAATCTTGAGAAAATTCGAATATGCATAGGAATCTATATCACCTGATAGTGTTTTGATAGAATTGTCTCTGCTAGGCCTCTCATGTTGTAACCAGAACTACTAGTGATGGTGAGGATTTTGAATTTAAATCGTCTTTCATGTGGCCATTGGGTATGGTTTCTTGCTTTTCTTGTGAGCTTATGCTTTAATCGTCATTTTGTCAGATTGGAATTTTCTGCATGCCACCGTCGTCTATTATACCACTTCATAATCATCCAGGCATGACAGTGTTAAGCAAGCTCGTTTACGGTTCAATGCACGTGAAGTCATATGATTGGGCTGACCCTGATCCATCAGAGGAAGACGATCCATTACAAGGTAATAGTGACATGTAAACCGTCCAATGTAACTTCCGTATTTTGCAACTAATTTCAATAGCTCTTCTCTGACTAATTTGTTATTCCCATTTATTCATAGCAAGACCGGCAAAGCTGGTCAAGGATACTGAAATGACGGCCCCTTGCCCAGCGACCACACTATATCCAACAACTGGCGGAAACATTCACTGTTTCAAAGCCATTACTCATTGTGCAATCTTCGATATCTTATCTCCTCCGTACTCTTCTACTCATGGCAGACACTGCAACTATTTCAGGAAATCCCCATTACGCGACTTACCTGGTAAAAATTACACAAACTTAATCACAACGCCGCCTTATGACTTTAAAAATCTACCATATTTTTTATTTTCACTACTCCCACAACATTTATTTGGGGAATCATGGGTTAAACCGATAGGTCTTGATTAGATTAGAGTCTAACCCGTATTAGGTCTATAGCTAAACAGATTCGGTTTACAATGATCATTTGTTACGATGGCAATGTTGTTGATGATGTGATCTGTGAAACCAGGGGAGATTGAAGCCATGAATGGAGAAGTGATCTCAAACGTGACATGGCTCGAAGAGTATCAACCTCCAGATAACTTTGTGATATGGAGAGTACCGTACAGAGGTCCTTTGATTAGAAAATGAGATAATAAAAAGGTTTAAAAGCATAGAAAGAGAAGGAGCATAAAGATGAAGGATCTTTACCATCAGGAGAATAATTTGTAAACCATTCAGAGGCTTTGCTGCTTTGTGGTCAAAGAGGTTCTTACATATTTTGTGACCACATTGAGTTTTGGCCTATTTCATTATATGATAATGTTTTACTACATACATCTTCACAATTACTTTAATAGTTCAATATGATAATAGTATTTTTTTGTCTACATAAACTATAGCTCACAACAATGTAAGATTTAGTTTCATAAATTTTGATTTTCATTGATCCTTTGCTTTCATGTAGCAACTTAAGAGTTTTTCTGATAACAGTCATTAGACATTCTACATGGGTTAGAGGGTTAATCTCTTTAATATCCTTTCCTTCAACTACCAGAAATCTCTTTCTTCTTATTCCTTCTTTTCGTTGATTTCCTCTAGTTTTTTTTTCCAACCAATCCACATTAACGCCTGAATTTTTCATGTAAGCCACTGCGTTCTCTGCTTCGACAAGATCATCAATGGAAAGCTCCTGAGGTGTTAGACACAGCATCTGTGTTAGGCTGAGCAAGAAATTCATGCCTGCTTTCTTCATGTATTTGTTCATTAGTGTTAAGAGAAAGAGTAAAGAAGATAACGATTTTCTTTATTGATTCTCTCAAATGTACACGTATGTAATCAATACAACTTTCTGAATGCCTCTAATGAATGAGAGAGAACCTGTTTATATACTAGAAGGTCTCATATTACAACCCTTACTAACCGTAATTCTCAACAACTCTAACAGCTCAACAACCACCAACTAACTTGTCTCTACTTTCTTCTTCATTTCCTGAGTCTTCCTTGTATAACGTCTCCAAGGCTGGTACTTCCATGGCCTATCAATTACACGAAACTCGATTGCATTGTCTTGGTTCCTTTCAGAAACAGAGCTCTCAGATTCTACCTGCTAGTAGAAACAGAAGTATAATATTCTCTTACCCCGCAACAATTTGCATGTAAAATAATCCCAAAAGTCATAATAAAGAAAGAGAATTTGCGCATTTTTTACTTGTGAAGCAAACAGTTTACACCCATTCACATACATCATCTTACCTTCGACTTTTCGAGAGGATTTGTTTCTTCAGATTCCTCTGAGGAGGTGTCAATTACTTGAAGAATATCTACCTCGGCAATGATCATGAGCTCTCCATTTACAATGAATCCTTCCTTTTCGTCATGGAGCTTGGCAAGGGGCATCGTACGATGAAATCCCCAATGGGAACTCTTCTCATGAAACCAACGGTGTGCTTCTGTAGGATATCATCTCATTAAATCAAATATCGAATAATAGTACTTCAAGAACAACTTGGCATAAAACCTTACTGCACTAAACCTTGTACAACAGATTATATCATACTAACTCGCTGCCTAACAAGATCCATTAGTTTGAAAGATATGAAATTTTCTTTGCCTGTGTAATGAAATATCTACCAATACTGACAAAAACCTATTAACAAATTGAATCAAGTATAGTTACTAGTTAGCAGACTGAAGCACCTTTCGTTACCGAGGGTTCTTCTGAAATTTTACAAATCTTCTCCATCCATGAGGCAATGATTTATAATCAACAACGTCCAGAAACAGAGACAAATAATTTACGCTGTTATAAAGCTGGGGATAGGCAGATAGACGCCTGAAGAATAAAGGCAAAGTAACGAATAACCAACCAAAACCATATATAGACGATATCAATCTAAATGAAACTAAACAATCGAAGTTGATTATTTACCATTTGCAGTCACCGATCAGTACTGGATCAGAATACTTCCTACATGTCAATGAGGAAACATCTTCTATTACCCAAAGCGAACTTATTAGCAACTTGCTTTGCCATTTGATACCAGAAAAAAAATGACTTGCAGTTTAAACTAGCAGAACCTGAAAAGAATAAAAATCCCTTTAGCTAAACGTCACACCCAAATTTATAACTAAACCCACCATAAATCAATATCAAAACCAAACAAAAACTAAGATTAAGCCTCACTTATCACGATCAGAAGGCAATTAGTTACAAATGGCGGATACATAGAGGAACAAAATCAGGGTAAATAATGTGTTACTCTATATTCCTCCAAAAAAAAAAAACTTATTATCAACTTCCTTCCCCATTGATCTTGCTTAAGAATCCTCCGAAATTAAACTAACACAGTGCCTGAATCAGTAAATCGAAAAATCAAACAGCAATTGTAGACTAGAGAAACAAAACCCCAAAAACTCAAGAGATTCTACAAATTCGTACGAACACTCGTAAACCTAAAATTTAAACAAAAATGGTACCATAATCGACATTGCGAAACAGAGTAGAAAGATCAGTAGCTAAGGATTTACCTCTGAGAGAAAGGCTTGGAAGTGAGAATCATTACTACGTACACGAAAGCAAAACCCTCAAATGAAATGTTCGCATGCGTGAGTGAAGAAGAATCTCAAATGAAGCTTCTTTGATACGACGAACAAACAGTGAGAGATTGTGAACGTGATGCCAAGAAGAACAAGCAACAATGTTATGAGTGTCAAGGTTATGGACACTTTAGAGATGAGTGTCCTACTGCTAAAAGTAAAGAGTTTAAATGTCTTGAATGCAAGGGGATTGGTCACACAAAATCAGAGTGTGTGAATTATCAAGCTAAGAAGAAGCGGTCTCACATCGGAATGAGCGAGAGTGAATCTAGTGAAAGCTCGGATGAGGAGGATGATGTCACTGGATATTGTATCTTCACAGCAAGGAATGAGGAAAATTTTGATGGAGAAATCAGTGAGGAAGACCACAAAGAAAAGGGAAATTTTTTCGAGAGTGATTCCGACACCGACGCTTCGGAAGAGGAAGAGGAAGAGGAATTCAACATGAAGATTGAATTTCGCAAGCTTTATGATAGTTGGTTGGAACTGAGTAGAGAAAAGATCTCGTGGACTGAGGAGAAGTTGTCGCTGCAGGAGTTGAGCAAGAGGTTGAATGAAGAACTAAAGGCTGAACTCGAGAAGAACGAAGCATTGACTCAAGAGCTTATGGAAACAAGGAAGAGAATTCAGCAGTTGAACAGTGGTACCAAGGATCTGAACAAGATTCTCTCAGCTGGAAGGGTTGGAAAATCAAATTTCGGACTGGGTTACAATGGAGAACTAACCAGCGGAAAGACAAATTTTATTCGTGGGAACATGACGGAACCTGTTCCAGCAGACGTGAGAGAAACCAAAAAGTGTGATGTTAGAAGAGCAAGCTCAGTAGGAAAAGTTAGAAAATCCAATTATGGTTTGGGTTATAATGGAGAATCAACTTGTGGAAAGACGAATTTTGTTCGTGGGAACATGATAAGACCTATTCCAGCAGACGTGACAGAAACCAAAAACTGCGATGGGAGAAGTTCAGGGTGTTGGTTCTGTGGTAAATTCGGACATATCAAGAGATATTGCTATCGTTTTACTGAGAAGATTACGAAGATTTTGAGGAACGGAAGATTCTATCTGAATGGGAGGAAGCAATCACAAGTTTGGATCGCTAAAGCAGACCTATATCCGAGCATACGAGGAGAGTCACAAGTTTTTCATGCTGCTTACACTTCCACAATTAAGCATCGGAATCAGCCATGGTACTCCGATAGTGGTGCGTCAAGATATATGACTGGGAGTAAGACCACGTTTCGAGAAGGAGCTCATGGGAATTCTAAAGGAAAAGAGATAAGGTCAGGCAACCATTGCTGCATGGGGGAACAAGAAGACGTGTGTTCCAGAATAGAAAAAGATAATCCAGGAGTGAGGCATCCAAACCTTGGAGACATGAATGCTCACAGTATGTCTAAGTTGATAAGTCAATACCAGGCAAGAGGAGTCCCAGAACTGGAAGATGTTGACCAAATAACGAGTGGTATTTGCAATCAAGGTAAACAAATCAAAGATCAACACCAAAAGGTGCAAGAAGTTCTGATTAAGAAAATTGGTATGATTGGATATGTGATCTACTTACTGGGGCTTCAAGTAAAGCAAACTAATGATGGAACTTTCGTGTGTCAAAGCAACTATGTCAAAACTCTGTTGGAACGGTTTAGGATGAGTTCCAGCACGTCGCATGTGTTTGAAGTTTTTGATTGAATGTGCAACCAAGCAGGGGGAGATGACCAAGACCGGTGTCCAGAAAGTGTAGATGCTACCTTTGAGGGGGAGCCAGAAGAAAGTTCAGATGATGGTAGATTGAGCTTGGATGCACACATTCAGTCAAAAAGGGGGAGAATGAAAGAGAGGTGTCTTCAGCACCAAAATACGAGCTACTGGAACAAATGAGTAGCTGTTCCAACAGGTTCATTAAAGTGACGTGGCAAAAGAAACGAACTTGGAGTGCAAGCTTATTAAAAGGATTTATTCAAAAAAGGAAATAATGTATCAGAAGATCTTGGATTCGTATGAATCAAAGAAAAGGCAACCTAGAAGATTTACTTACCCGACGAATATAAAAAGGGTTGAAGAAAATTGTTCTAGGGTTAGCCGTTGAAGAAAAGAAAACTCGCTGGAGCTTTTCTATTGAGAGAGTTGTGATAACTCTATAACGGGGGCAAGAGTGTGTAAAAGACAAAGGATTTGTCTTTGATCTTGCTTAGAGTAGGAATCTTGGGTGACAAACTAAGGGTAGGCTTAGGGTTGTGTAAAACCAACAAGAGAGTTGTAAACTTCTTGTAAGATTTCTAATAAAAGTTAAAACTCGGTGAGGCCGAGGTTTTGAGCTATTTGTTTTGTGTTCATCCGCTTTTTTCAATTGGTATCAGAGCGGGACTCGATAGAGATTCGTTCTTATTTTCGAGTATGATCCTGGATTAGGTGTTGGTGGCAGAGATAGAAGAGAGAAGTATAAGATTAGGGTTTTTATGTTTATTCAAACGAAGAAGAAGATTGAATGGGCATGTTTTTTTTGGATTTTGTTTTTGGGGCTTAAAAAATATGTGGGAGAGACCAGTTCCTGTATGAGATAGCAAAGAAGAGTCAAAAATTGTGGTAAGAGAAGTAGCTCAGTTATGGAGGTGAAGAAATCTGAAGAAAAATCTAAGGGGTAGTATCAGATGTGACGAGCCACTTTGCGAGCTATTTTCCCGGCAGACCAGAACAAACCAAGAATCGGTTTTGATACCATTACAAAGATGACGAAGCGAGCTTTCCACAGGACCAGACGAAGCTCAATTCCGACATGAACTCTAGAAGTTATGAGTGTTTATTTGTGGCTAAATCTGCAGGAAAACCTGCAAATCCGTGAATGAGGAGGCAACTTTGAGCATGTATTCCCGACGACTCAAGAAGGTTTAGGCCACATTTAAGGTGTTATTCGAAAGACCTTATTGCAAGGAAGAGATAGAAACTGGCGGCTTGTCAATTAAAGTGAAAATCTGTCTGCAAATCGTGGTAAAAGTTGGCTAATAATCATCTGAAAGTTGGAGCACAAAAACTTGTTGGAACAGGAAAGGGACTGTTGGAACATGACCAAGAACAGAGGAAGAGCGTGATGTAGCATCTTGTTCCTTGATTAGCTTGAGTTTTTGAATGAATGTGCCAACCAAGCAAGGGGAGATTAAAGTGCGGATGCATCTCCAACAAATCTCAATGGAGAACCTAAAGAAGTGAGTCTAACGAAAGTATTGATGTAACCACTGAGGGGGAGTTGAATACTGATTTTAAAGAGTTTGAAGATGATCTTAGATGCACACATTCAATCAAAAAGGGGGAGAATGAAAGAGAGGTTTTTGAAGCATCAAGATATGAGCTGAAGCATTAAGATATGAGTTGCTGGAACAACAAGACATCTGTTCCAACACGCGAAAAAAGTGAGTTTGGGTTCTGCTCGAATTAGAAAGCCCAATTACAAGAGAGGTGAAGCCCAACATCATGTGAGGCCTTGAAGATCACGTGAGAAGCTTAGGGTTTTGGTATTGTTATAAAATAGGCCGAGGCGGTGACAGAAAAACTTACGCGCCTAGGGTTCTATTGTAAGATGCACACATGTGTGTGGCGTCGTCCCATCATACATGATTTGTAGATCTGTTGATGGTGTCCATATAGAAAAGAGTGGTGGTATGCCATATAGCAATTGTAGGTTGCAGCCTTTTCTAGTGGATTTATTCTGGACTTGGTCCCGGGGATGTAGGAAACGAACCTCGTGAAAAAACTCTATGTCTTCTTTAATTTATGCTCATACATACTCGCAGCGTACACAAACATATAGATCTAGCCACATACCGCTTTTTCAATGCATTTGTATCCCACTAAAAGTGACTTGGGCCCAATAGCAAAACAATCTTTTAGTATAGTACTAGCTCTTTAAACGGCATGATGTTCAACTAGCGCAAAACAAAACAGCACAGAGTTTAAGAGTCATGTTACTTCATCAGACACCTTGTACATGGGTCAGAGGGTTAATCTTCGGTGAGTCATTTGCTCATAGCTGAAGATCTATGCAAGTGCATCATCATCACTTGATCGATCAATGCTTATTGAAATAATTTAAGCACAGCCGTTGTTTATAATAAAGGAAGTTAAATAAGAAATACTCGAAATGGTAACAGTAGTATTGTTTCCTCCACAAAACCCACCAAACCACATTCACTGGTTCGATGATTCAGAGAAGCAGTACAAGTCTACAAAATATTGAAAATGCCCCAAAATGTAATCAGAATCTAGGATAAAAACATAAATCAAACTCAAAATTACTCAACTGAAAAACAAAGCAAATACTCAAAAGTATTTACTCCTCTGATCTTCTACCGCCTCATTTTCGAAGCACACTCTTCTTCCTCTTCGGTTTCAAACCACTACTAGACTCTTCTTTCGTAACCTTTGCCTTTGCCGGCTTCAATCCATCCTTACTCTTCGCATTCAGCCTCCCATTGGCCGCTTTTTTCACCGGTTTCGGACTCTCTGCAACCTTAATGACCTCTGCACTCTTCGCTTTGACCCCCTTGGCCGCTTTCTTCACCGGTTTCGCAGTCCCTGCAACTTCACCTACCTCCTTCTTCCTCTTCTTGTTCTTCTTCACCTTATCCGCAGACTCAACAATCTCATTGTCAAACTCAACATCACCAATCTCATCTTCATCAAGAACCTCAGATACATTACTATCCATATACCTAACCTCATGAATCCTACCTTTCTTCTTCTTACCATCACCAATGGCTTCAACAACATTTTTACCTTTCTTCTTATCTTCCTTATCAACACTCTTATAAGTTTCAAAAGCATCGATTTTAAGCCTCATATCAGGCACAGTTTGATAAATAGGCAATGCTAAACTCTCAGATAACTTCAAATGCAAAGACCTAACGTATTTCCACTTACCAGGCAAAATCTCAATTACACCATTCAATGTAGCCATCACATTCTCCGCAATTTCGTCGCTTTCCATCGACAATTTCCCGACTTTGATCACACTACACGACCCAGTCCTCATGAAGAACAGAGCAGATCCACAAGCTTTCTCCATTTGCTCTTTCCAATTCTTATGCTTCAAATCAATCGCCAATGGAATCTTCTTCCTAGCGAAGAATTTCTTCCCAATCACTCTCGGAAGAAGATGAAGGATTCTCCGATCAGCGAAGAACATATCGTAAGAATCGCAGAGTTTCCTCTTCGCTTCATAAGGTCTGTAATCAGATTTCAGCTTAGAGAGTTTAAGTACCTTAGTCACCGGAATATTCTCAGATTTGATCTTCTTCTTCGCATCTTCCTTCGTGAGTCCGGAATTAGGTCTATCGTCGATAATTAGACAAATCTCCGGCGAATCTTCCTCCGTGTTGATTAGAGGATGAGGTATAGGGATACGGTGAGCGTTTGTGCGGCTAGTCTGAGGAATCTTCTTCAAGGTGGCGAAGAGGTAGACGAACTCGTCTTGTTCGAGAAGTTGAGGCTTCTCTGTTTTTGATTTCTCGCTTCTCCATTTGAGAAGAGCTTTCACGGCTTCTTTCACCGTCTTGGGACTGACTCGTAAGGACTGTGAAGAGGGAACGAGTTCCTGCGGCGGCGAAACGGCGGTGGTCATTGAGAGGGTTTGGGGAAGGGAGAAATTAGGGTTTAAGGATGAGGAAGAAAATGGCTCTGGTTTGGGATTTATCAATGTAATATATATACCTTGGGAATTATTGGGCCTTACTTCTTTCGGCCCTTTAATATTTTGTTTTACAAATATGGGCTCAACACTTTTCAACCATGCTTGTATTTATTATTATTTTTTTTTTTGTCAACTATCTGCTTTTATTCATTCGAAACAATGTGATCACCATGTAGCAACGTTACAATTTGTCTAGGAACATAATTATAGAACTGAAAATGACTGGAAAAATCTATTTGCTTGGAAAGACAATCAGCCACTTGATTACTTTGTCTAGATACCCATGAAGCTTCTGCTGCTTCAAATCTTTGAAACCAATGTCGAATGTCATATATCCAATTATAGAGACCAAAATTTATCTCGGTTCCAGCAATCATCTTAGGAATTGATGCATTATCACCTTCAAATATAACATTACGATATCCTTTACACCATATATATTGAGTTGCCGTGACGATGCGTGTATTTTATTATTTTGTCTCTTTTTCTTTGTTGAAATGATAGTAGATGATTATTTTAATCATTTGAAAAATCTTTTGTTTTCTAGTAATCAGACACAAGTAAATCAACAACGAATAAGTGTTGTTTAACAAAAAAAAATTCTATCAAAGCAATCTAAAAATATTCAACGGAGCCAAATTTATGAATAAAGATAAATCCACCCTATCATTAAATTTCGTCCATAAGCTGCTTTTGACAACTCTTTAATCCCACAATCACTTGTCTTGGAGTGCAAATTGAGGTCATTTAAAGACTGGTTCTCATAAAAAAGTCACGTCGTTAGATCTTGCCACTATAAATTTTTGTCAGCCCGCGTACTTCGTACACTTTTTTTCGCATAAAATTTTTAGAGTAAGTCCCATCGCGCTTTCACAAAAAAATATGAATCACGAAACTTAGAGATTGCTAAGAGTTAATGAACAACGAGAGAAATTATAACAAACTAAGCCACTCGAGAAAAGAGATCTCTCGCAAATTCTCTTCTCGCAAAAGTTTCGCAACATGTGAAGCAAATTCAGATTCACCGATTATGAAACCATGTCTAAAGGTTTCATGCTTCAACTATAGATTTATTTGTATATGTTGTGTGCCCTCCATCAAAACCTATGTTATCCGCAACATTCGACCAATTATTTACTACTTTTGAAAAATTTCCTCCACAGTCGATACGATTATCTCATCTAAAATAAAAAGAGTGTAAATAATTTGTGTATTAGTTTTTAAATATATGTTTTGCTTGATATGATATGAAAAGTGCATTTAAAAAAAAGTGTGGGTTCTTGAAAAGCCAATATTTTTTAGCTTGAACTTTTAGGTGATTCGAATTTATAAAATGCTAGATAACCAAATAAGCATATTACAAACATATTCAAATTATACCAAAGTGGAGCCCGGAAATCCATTTTGTGTTTCCCAAAATTAATGCCTAATCAAATAAAAAAAGATAACCAAAATGGCATATTAATACACATTGCACTGTTTACTATAAAGTTGCTACCTTTATTTTTTCTTCAACTGAAAAAATTGAAACGTTATGACCTTTTTTAAATTATGTTTGTCTGTCCCCTAACCAATTCAAATTCTTTTATGTTTGAAACCAGAAAGTAGCAACCAAAAACATGTACTACATATTTACTTATTTAATTCACATAACAACTACAACTTCATAGGATTCTAAATTTGAAACGTTATCAAGCTATGTAATCATTCAATAAACAAAAAGCCTAAAATAGTTATAGAACTAAAAAGATTTTCCTTTTCTTTGTGTAGAAAAAAGCAAGACTTTATAATTGGGAAAAATGTTTTAAAAAGCCTGAACTTTCAAATTTCGGACGTTTAAGGCCTGAATTCTGAAAACGTCAATAAAAGATCAAACTTTTTGTTAACTTTGCTATAAAATCGTAAAGTTTTATTGACTCGGACGTTTAAGACATCACGTTAACTGTCTGTTAAAATCGTATTACAGAGTTATCTCTACCGTGACACGGCTCCGTTTAATCAAAACGACGTCGTTTTAACTGTCGTAAAACGTCGTCGTTTTGATTAAACAGAGCAAACAAAATTCCCAAATTCAAACCAAATCCCTAAATCGATTTTCTTTCAAAAAATCCCCAATTCGATTCTGAAATCCCTAAATTGATTTCTCTAATCTCATTTTCAATTGAATCTCTTCTCGAATCTGTTGATGGCGAAAATGCGTGGAGGACGCAAGACAGCTCCTAGTCGTCGTTCACAGAGATTGTTATCGACGAGAGCCGACGAAGTTGACGAAACCAACAGAGCCGAACCATCAGAAATTGAGGCTGATCATCAACCAAAGCAAAATAAGAAGAAGAAGATGCCTCTCTCTGATTCGAACAGACCAAATTCATCAGAGATTGAGGTTGCTCATCAACATAATCGAGAGAAGACGAAGAGGTCAGTCGATGAAGATATTGAAGAAGATCGTGAGCCAGTGAGTGGCGATGATTGCGAGGTTGCTAGTGATGAAGATTGTAATGAGGTTAAGTATGCAAACAAGAGCCATGATGCAGTTACGGAAGAAGCTGTAGATTTAGAAGAAGCAAATTGTGAGGAGGCCTTTGAAGCTGAGTTTAGAGAGGAAGCGAGACAAGAGGGCAATACAAGAGATGTAATTGATGACGACAGTGGAGATGAAATTTGGAATGATGAGAGGATTCCCGATCCTCTGTCTCACAGTGATGACGAAGATGTTCCTGAAGAAGAAGAAGAAGAAGAAGAAGAAGAAGAAGAAGAAGAAGAAGAAGAAGAAGAAGAAGAAAATCGTGGTACTGAACAAGCTGGAACTGGTGATGAGCTATGGTTAGGGAAAACATTTGATGGTCCTGATGAGTTCAAGTCTGCTGTGTTGAGGTACTCTCTGAAAACAAAATATGATATTAAGCTTTATAGATCAAGATAT
This sequence comes from Draba incana, assembly GCA_963576765.1. NCBI lineage: Eukaryota > Viridiplantae > Streptophyta > Magnoliopsida > Brassicales > Brassicaceae > Draba > Draba incana. The sequence goes on from OY755216.1 coordinate 4,616,834, forward strand.
TTGAGAGTTGGTGCCAAGTGCAATGATGCTGATAAAAAATGTAAATGGAGATGTTATGCCTCATACGAGAAGAAGAAGCATAAGTTACAAATTAAAGTGTATGAGGATACACATATATGTGTTAGGTCGGGTTATACAAAGATGTTGAAGCAAGGAACAATAGCTGGGTTGTTTGTTGAAAGACTGAGAAAGAATCCCAAAATGACCAAACGGGAGATGGTTGATGAGGTAAAGAGAGACTATAACATGACTGTAACCGAAGACCAATGTGCAAAGGCGAAGACAAAGGTGATGAGAGATAGGAAAGCTACTCATCAAGATCACTTCTCTCGTATATGGAATTATCAAGCAGAGATTTTTTGCACTAATCCAGGGACTACATTTGAGATTGAAACTGTCCCAGAGACAACCATTGGTAGTTTACAAAGGTTCTTTCGCTGCTTTATATGCTTTAAGTCACAAAGAGAGTCTTGGAAGCATACATGTAGGCCTATCATAGGAATAGATGGTGCATTCCTTAAATGGGATGTAAAGGGACATCTCTTAGCTGCTACTGGAAGAGATGAGGATAATAGGATTGTTCCCATTGCATGGGCTGTTGTTGAGATAGAGAATGATGACAATTGGGACTGGTTTGTTAAGATGCTCTCGGCAGATTTGGATCTTCAGGATGGGAGAAATGTATCTATCATTTCAGATAAATAATCGGTTAGTTTTGTGTATTTGCAATCATTTAATGTTTATATATCATTTATGTAATATCTAAATCCTTTTTTTTATGTTTTGCAGGGTCTAGTTAAAGCAATTAAGAATGTAATACATGCATCTGAGCATAGACAGTGTGCTAGGCACATCATGGATAACTGGAAGAGAAGTAGCCATGACATGGAGCTACAAAAGCTGTTCTGGGAGATTGCTAGGAGTTATACAGTTGGAGAGTTTAATGGTCACATGATAGCACTAGAGAAGTACAACTCAGTAGCCTATGTGTCTTTGCTCAAGACTAATCCAAAGACATGGTCTAGAGCTTTCTTCAGGATAGGAAGTTGTTGCAATGACAACTTAAACAACCTCAGTGAAAGTTTCAATAGAATAATTCGAGCAGCAAGAAGGAAACCCTTGCTACACATATTGGAGGACATTAGGAGGCAGTGTATGGAGCGTAATGAGAAGAGGTATGTACTAGCTGGAAGACTAGAAAGTAGATTCACAAAGAGAGCTCATGCTGAGATAGAAAAGATGATTGATGGATCACAATTCTGTGAAAGATGAATGCTAGACATGAAAGACATGAGGTACGTCTTGGCAATGATACTTTCTCGGTGGATATGAATGAAAAAACTTGTGGTTGCAGAAAATGGCAGATGATTGGTATTCCTTGTGTACATGCTGCATCTGTCATCATCGGAAAGAAAAGAAAAGTCCAAGACTATGTGAATGATTGGTACACTTTTTGAGACTACCACAAAGTTATCCAGGGCTCACAGAATCATGACATGCTCCAACTGCAAACTAGAAGGACACAACAAACAAGGATGTCAGAACAAGAGAGTTGCTACTCCACCAAGAAAGCCAAAGGGTCGTCCAAGAAAAGATCAGGTTTGTCTTTTCTCTTAAACTTTGTGTTTTCATTTATATGGAATGAGTATTGTTTCACATATATAAATGAGTATTGTTTGATTGATGAAATCAGGATCCTAGGAACATCTTGTTTGGTCAAGGACAAGCATTCCAAACAGAACCATCACAAGATCAAGCACCCTCTTTGTCACAACCATCTCTTTCACAACAGTCATCTCTTTCACAGAGAGAAGGAGGGTCACAAAGAGGCAGAGGAGGGTCACAGAGAGGAGGACGAGGAGGATTAGAAAGAGGAAAAGGGTCACAAGCAGGAGAATCACAAGCAGGAGGATCACAAGGAGAAGGAATAGGAGGTTGGGAATCATGGTTTCATTGTTCAACCTAAACTATAACAAAATGGTTTGGTGTTTAAGTTTCTTTTTGTTTAAGTCGGATGTAGCTTGTGTTTAAGTTTCTTTTTGTTGGTGTTTATGTCGGATCATGCTCTTTGAACATGTATAATGAACATGGTTTGTTGCTTTTTATTTTAAAACAATTTGAACTTCTTGTGTTGCTCTTGTTTCAGTTGTTCACATAAATTGCATTTACTTCAAATGTCTCACAACAACATTACATCACAACTCTCAGTAACTAATTCAAATGACTTCAAAAGTCTCACAACAACATTACATTACAACAACATATAACTCTTAATAGCCAACCATAAGTTTCTTTTCCTTTCCATAACCAGTCAAAATGTAAACAACAACAATGGTGATAAGGCATACCCACACCAAACACACTTTTACGCAGACTTTTAGCTTCTCCAGCTCCTTTTGGCACACCACTACTTCATGTTTCAGTTCTCGTATAACACCATTTAACTCGTTTGCCTCGGATTTTACTTTCACGATTTCATTTGCCATCATCGATACTCTTGGTAAAGCATCTTCGACCTCTTCAAGTATAACATCTTCCACCCACTTAAACAGATGCTCCTAGTACACAGTCCAATAGCGCAAGCTTAACCATTGTTAGCTTACATCAATTTTGCTTGAAATTTGAACATAAATAAATGTAAATATAAACTTACATCCTTTTTGTTTGTCCATGATTTCATATCACGTTTGCTAATACAACGAAAGAATAGTCTTCCTGGGTTCTCTGCTGTCTTGGACGTGAAAATCGTCACTCCTAAGCCACACACACTTCGACGGCAACCCACGGTCTCCGATGACGACTGATGACACAGAGGTTGAAGAACTCATCGAGCTTGATGGAAAGAGATTACACAGAGAGATTCACAAGACAAACAGAGAATTTGAACAACAATTTAGAGAAATCGATTTAGGGTTTGAGAATTTGGAAATTATTAGAGAAAAAACGATTTAGGATTCTGTTTCGATTTTGGATTTTTTTGTTTGCTCCGTTTAGTCAAAACGACGTCGTTTTATCTCAGCCAAAACGACGTCGTTTTGACTAAACGGAGCAAACAGACGGATGACTAACTCCGTAATACGATTTTAACAGACAGTTAACGTGATGCCTTAAACGTCCGAGTCAATAAAACTTTACGATTTTATAGCAAAGTCAACAAAAAAATTAATATTTTATTAGCGTTTTTAGAGTTCAGACCTTAAATGTCCGAAATTTGAAAGTTCAGGTTTTTTAAAACATTTTTCCCCTTATAATTTCTCAAAGGAGTGAGCTTTCGGTTTTCATAAATTCAAAAAAACTCTCTTTGTCGCTTTCTCTCTCTCTCTCTCTCTCACATTGTCGTCATTTCAATTCAAAATTCAGATTATCTCTCTTGTCTTTTAACGTCTCTTGCTGCTTCTTCACTACTTCTTTTAGCTCCTCTCTATCTAATCCCAAATGCCCAAATAAACCCCAATCTCAAATCTGTATCATCTTTCCTGATCTGACCCATTTCGCCAAATTCCCAAATCTTACTCTCTTTTTTGAATTAGTGTCCGTTTGTGTTTGATTTTACTCCGTCATTGTTGATTTGAGAAACGCAAGTAGTTACACAGTGCGATTGTGAGCGAGAGAGAGATATAAACTGGTCGAATTTAGGGTTTGGATTTGTCTCAACCTCAGGTGAAAAAGTTATCTTATTTCGCTGAAATTCGATATTCTTCGACATGGGTTTCTCAAGAATACACCTACTGAATGGATCCATAAGTTAAAGGTGAGGACTTAAGCATCCTGGAGAAATTGTGAGGTAAAAAATTTCATTCCTGATCTAATTTCCTTTGATCTACTGTTATAATAATCAATTTGTCTATAATTTGGGTAATTTATAGTTACTTTGCAAATTGTTTTGATGGGATCCAGAAGTATTGAAAGTACATTTATATGATAATTGATTTCAATTTTTGTGATTGGTATAGTTGAAATATAATGGAAGTTGTTGAGAGGAAAAGACCAAGAGGAGCCTTTCTAAATCTGTTTGATTGGAATGGAAAATCAAGGAAGAAGCTTTTCTCATCTAATATCTCCCAAACCTCTGGTATGTCTTCATTCTCTTTGTGTTGTACATATACAAATGTTTTTGTGTGTGTGTGTGTATAAGTTCAGGTAATGCAGTTTAATAATCTAAAGTTTCTTCTTTTGAAACAGAAGAATCAAATCAAGCAAAAGAAAATGTTCAAAACCCCTCGATTACGCGGCATTCTGTTGTAAGGCCTTTGATCAATACCATTTTCCTTGTATTGTGTTAGTTTAGTGAATGATTTGAACTGATTTTGTTCTTTGGTGTGATTTGTTTTGAACAGTTTGAGGTTGATCAGACAGTAAAGAACACAACTTACAACCCGAGGAGTGACTCAAGCTGTTGTGCTTCCTCTGTAACTAGTGATGATGGAAATGTAACTAGAGCACCGAGTGTGGTAGCGAGGCTCATGGGTTTAGAGGGTTTACCGCTACCAAACGTTGTGGAGCCACTTGTTAATCCTGATCTTGATCCGTACTTTCTCAGATCCTCCTCGCGTCAGGCAAACACTTGGGATGCTAATGTCGATCATCAGAGTGACTTCGATGGCGTTTCTTGGGATCATTTGGATTCAAGAACGAGTAAAGGACCACGAAAGCGAATGATTGAGCGGTTTCAAACCGAAACTTTGCCTCCAAGATCCGCTAAACCGATCTCTGTCACTCACAATAAGCTTTTGTCTCCTATAAGGAATCCTGGATTTGTTCCAACGAGAAATGCTGCTTATGTAATGGAAGCTGCTTCAAGAATGATCGAGCAAAGTCCACGAATGATGGCAAGAACACGGGTGGTTTCATCATCTGATTCTCCTTCGCCGGTCCCATTGAGAATTCGTGATTTGAAAGAGAAACTAGAAGCTGCACAGAAAGCTTCAACATCGTTCGCTCAAATGTCGAATGATAATACTCATAACACTAAGTACCACAACGACAAGAAAACTACACCTTTGGGGAAACCGCCTTCTTTCTCTGCGCAACCAAAACCAATCAGTAATCAGAAGCAAGAAAGCTTAGCAACATCCTCAAGTGGAAACAAAAGCAAGAAAGTAGAAGCTAAGAACCGTGCAGTTAAGAGCCAGAACGGTCTCAAAGGATCTTCCTTAAGCACGGGGAAGAACGTGTTAAAGCAGAATCACCAGAAGCAGAACTGCAGAGACAATCATCAGCAATCGAGGAAAGTAGTGAACAAAGTTGTGAATAAGGTTCTTGTGGAAAGTGGAACTACATCAAAGAGCCCGAGTTTCACTATGACATCGGCAGAAAAACCTTTATCCCGCAAAAAGAGTCTTCCTCGAAACAAAAAGCCGCGGAATGGGGTGCAAGAAACGGGAATCTATGAAGATAAACGGATCAAACAGGGTGAGAAGTCGATAAAATGTAACATTAGCATTGATGGTGATACAAGCACAAGTAAAGATGATCAGAAAAGGGACAACATGGATGTGATTTCTTTCACGTTCTCGTCTTCGATCAAAGGTTTATCATCTTCTCTCTCACAAGGAACCAAACAAGAAGCAGACTCATCTGCTGTTAGGTTCAATGTGATAGGCGGTGATTCTTTAAACGCGCTTTTGGAGCAAAAGCTTAGAGAATTGACTTCGAAGATTGAATCATCATCATCTAACTCTACACTGATCCAAGACGACTCTTTGAGTTCCATTTCAAAGGATGGAGTGTACGGGATGATTTCGCCGCGCGAATTGACTCAAAACAGTCTTGATAATAAAGTCTTATCAGAGAATGAATCTGTTTCTGAATGCACTTCATTCTATAACAACCACAAAATCCAGGTTAGTTCACTATTCTCTTAAATCAAAAGCTTTTCTTGCTAACAATTCTTTGAAAATATCTTCTTCTTGTTTCCTTAAAGAAGAACATGAAGTTACAAGGAGAAGAACATGAAGTTAGCAGCATCAGTACTCTTACAGAAGCCGATGACACCACACTCTCCTGCAACAAGAGTTTCTCAGAGTCCATACATGACAGAGAATATGGTATGCCTTTGACACAATTTGTGGCTCAAGTTGTGAATTTTGTACTGAATAGTCCAAGTTGATTGCATAAATCTCAAATCTGAAGACTTAGTAGAAAATTGGTTTGATTTGGAGCTAACTATGCTTAATGTTGTTGTTGTTTTTTCAGGCATGAAGCAGAGTTCATCAGATCAAGAACTCACTTGGTTTTCATCAAACGAGTCCCACCAAACTTTAGATGAAACAGATTATTCCGCAGCAACTTGCGATTGGGAGCTCGAGTACATAACCGAGATCCTAAACTCTGGCCAGCTCATGTTTCAAGACTTTGCTTTAGGAAAAACAACCAACACTGAGGAACTGTTATTATTACCCTCAAGTCTCTCTGACGAAATGGAACGTTCTCAAGGAGCTGCAAAAGCAACGAAGATGGAAAGAAAGACCCTTTTCGACTGCGTGAACCAATGCTTAGTGGTGAAATTCGAAAGGATGTTGTTAATTGGAAGCTGCAAAGGGATGGTTTTGTTGGAACATAGAGATTTGTTGGCGGAAGAATTGAACAGAGAAGTTAAAGAGTTGAAGAAGATGAGAGAGATGATGATCGACGAGCTTGTGGATCACGATATGAGCTGTTTAGAAGGGAAATGGATTGGTTATGAGAGAGAGATGTTTGAGGAAGGGATTGATATTGAAGGAGAGATAGTTTCTACTTTGGTTGATGAGTTAGTTAGTGATCTTTTCTCTATTGGATTTCTCAAACGGTCCTTGTAGGTTTTGTGTTTTTGAAGCTTCTGATTCTTGTTTCTTAGAAGCTTCTTCTCCTGGTTTTGGAAATTGTGATCCGAATGAAAGTAAGTAATCTGAATATTCTTTTTTTTTTTTTGAATGGTTAAACGGCTAAAGAAGAAGTCCCACTCTTTATTTGATTTGATCTTATAACCGTTTCAACCCTAACAAATGCTTTATTAGTAGTATCTATTTTTCAAAGCCATATAGGGATGCTAGCAGAAACAGTTTTGTAATCTGGTCTAAAAGTATATACAGGGCAATCAAAATATATGGTCATGTTTTCTCTCATTTTAGGTTAGAAAGTGAGAGAAATATATGGTCATGTTTTCTCTAAAAGTATATACAGGGCATAAGTTAGAAAGTGAATCCTGTAGAAAGCCATAAAATCATAAACTCAAGAGTCCTCCAGGTGACAAACAAAATCAACATTGCAGGTATACCATAAGTAGTGACTAAAGGGAAACAAAAGTATCATTTTCATATATCTCCAAATGTTGAAACTGATCAGGAAGTGATCTTACAAAAAGTAACATTTTCATATATGATATATATCCACAAGTTAAAAACTAATCAGGAAGAGAACTTACACAAACAGCCGTGGAAGTCCATGCCAATAAATACTATGTACAGTAAAGTTGATTATCTATGACGAAATTCACTTTTCCTTTAAGCGTAAAACCGTATTTGGGTAGTATGGTCGCTCATCAACCAGAGAATAGTAGGCAAGTAGCTCCGACTCTACTAATTCATCGACATTGTTGCGTACTTGGATAGTTCGTGATGGAGTCAACTCAAAATACCAGTAAGGACGAGTCATAATCGAGAGATCTTTTTGCAAAGTTTCTTTATAAGAACTAGCCCATAGGAACCTAAGTGAAGGTAGATTTTTTACTGCAGTAGCTATTGCTCGCTCAGTGAAGCTACACTCTCTCATCTCTAACTTTTCCAGCCTTGGACATCCTAACGATAATGCAACTAGACCATTGTCCGTATCACCGACGCCGCCTAACATCATCGAAATCACATTATTACTATGCTCTCCGATATATCCCATTCCAACATCCGTTAAATCTCCTTCTCAGAGATAGATTTGGAATTTCTTCATCTCTTCATCTTTGATGGGTTATTCAGAGTTGCTACTCGTCTAGAAGAAATCTTTGGTGACATGTTTTGTAAACAGAATAATAGGCAGAAAGATATGTACAAACATATCAGTCTCCCCTAGTGAACAACCTATTGCGAGTGAATTATCCCGTAGTCCGTAATATGATTTTGTACAGAAGCCGACCGACCCCAAAGTCCGCTGTTATTTCCTTTTGCAAACAGAATACAGTATTTAGATTTACTGTTTGCATGGCTGGATAACGATGAACAGTGTGAATTGTTGGAGAAAACTCCCAATCTAGAAGTTTTAGAAGTAAAACCTATGTTTTAGAAAGGTTTTAGGGTGTATTTCATGTCTTTTATTCTTATATATGACTAACAAATGGTCTCTAATTTTTCAAGTCTTTAACAACCTTCGAGATACATGTTTAGAAGCTGTTGCAGAGTCGTGTAAGAAACTGAAGAGGTTACAGATTCTACTAGGTCCAAACATAAGAAAAAATAACTATCTTACAAAGAAATGATTGATCAGTCTAGCCCAAAACTGTCTGGAACGTGTTGAAGTATATATCTCGACTATAAGTAACAAAGCTCTACAAGTCGTTGGTGAGAAGATGAAAAAACTTCTCGACTTTCGCTTGATTTTAATCACAAATCAAAGGGAAGGCAGAGCGCCATTGCCTCTAGATGGCGTGATGAGAAGACTATTGAGTGGATGTAAGGAGATGAAAAAATTTCTAATATGTCTCCGAGAAAGAGATTTAACGGATGCCAGAATAGTAAAAATGTGACTTGGATGATGGTAGGCGGCGTAGGTGATTCATAAAATGGTCCGGTTGCGTTATCTTTAGGATGTCTGAGACTGCAAAAACTATAGATGAGAGAGTGTAGCTTAAGTGAGCGGACAATAGCTATTGTAGTCAAGAATCTGCCTTCACTTAGGTTCCTATGGGCAACATGTTATAAAGAGACTACGCAAGGAGATCTCTCGATCATGACTCATCCTTCCATCATGAACTATCCAGATACCGAACAATGTCGATGAATCATATTCTATTTTATATATATATACTGCATAAATTATATTCTATTTTAAATAATATTTTTTATCATTCACAAGTAGCGAATCTAATTTAATGTAAACATTGTTCTCCGATCGATTCTATGACATACCTTTCTACATATATCATAAAATCCTTATAAAAACCAGTTATACATGCATGATTATTAAAATAAACAATTTTACTCTTAACATACAAATTCACAACAAACAATTTATTTACGGTGAAAATTTCAAGAATGTTGCTTCCGTTATCAAACCATACACCCAAAAACATCAATTAAACCATTCGTCAACAATGAATTTCCTCGATTTATAGGGATAACGAGATAATCAACTTGCAATTTTGGCTTTCATAATTAGTTTTCAGAGAAAAAACATTAGTAAATTGTTGTCATTAGTGCAATATTTATTCTGTCTATGCAGTCGTTAAATGATGAAATATGTTGTTTTGGTAAAAATGATAAAAATATAGGGTTTTTAGAAAGATTATATAATAAAAGAATCTTTGCACTTCATCACTAAGCCAATTTTTAGTCATAATTTGTGTCGGTTTTCATAACCTAAAATGCCTCATTTCATTTAATGTTATAACATTTGTATAGATGGAGGGACTCTTTATCTAGCGGAACAAACTTAATCGTTTAAAAAAATTAAGAAGTAGTTAAGTGTTATATTCGTTAATATGGTGGAAGTTGATGGAATTGTTCTTTCTTGAATTTTAATTTTCAATTAGGATTAAACAAATGGCAACGTATATTAGCGTCAAAACATCGATTTCTCATCTAGAAAATTAAATAAAATGTTTATTTTGCAGTTTATTTGTTATACTTAGAATTCTAATTTCTCTCATCTCTGTCGTTTCTTACCCTACTTTTTTGAGTTGTTAACAATTTGTTTTTGTCGAATTTGATCCTCAAAATATTTAATTTTTTCTATCAAGTCTCTAACAGTGGTGTGACTAACAATGTTATAGCAATCATCTTAGCAATGAAATAATGTTAATAAAAACAAAGGTGAAGAGTCTGCGCCTCAAAAGATTTTACACAATACCATTGTTCGAAATAGAGAGTTTTCACGGGCAGCAAGCAATTGAGCATGGGCCAATTGGCTTTTCAGATCACTATTCTCAATCTCAAAAATCTGGTTGGCTTTGGAAAGCTGAGATTGTCTCTCGTAGTTAATTCTTGTTAGCCTAGTTAATTCTTGATATTTTGTAAGCATTCCGCATGAGTGTACTGATGACCGATAATAACGCTAAAGACATTCATCCTATCTCGATAAAGAAGAGAACCTTATCTCTGGAGAAACCTCTCTTCATCCCACTCCATTGTACCATCATGAGATTTGAGAGAAAGACAACCGAAAATTAAGAACAAACTGAGAAGGAATTGAGTGATTAACAAATAATCCATATATTTACAAATTTTTAAATATTACTATGGCAGACCTTTTAACATTTTGTTTATTATATATCAATATTGTTTGAAACTTATCCTTATCCCAATTCCACTGTAACATCTTGACATTTGAGAGAGAGACAACCGAAAGTTAAAAAAACTCAGAAGGAATTGAGTGATAAACAAATTATCCACATATTTTTACAAATTTTTAAAGATTACTTTGGCAGACATTTTAACCTTTTGTTTATTAGATATCATTGTTTGAATTTTATAAAATTATTCTATTCTAGATATCAAGAAAAAAAAAATTAAGACCGAAAATATATATTCAATCGAAGTAATAAAATTTATTAAATTTGATTACAATATTTTCTAAAAAATATTTTCAGTGCAGTCTACAATTATGTCACTTAGGCGCAAATTTAATATTAGAATTGTACCATATTTTTTGGGTGTTGTCGGTGGCAAATGAGACACGAGCACTTCAGTTTTCCTTCGAGTTTTTGGCTTAAATAGTTTCTAATGAAATAAATTTCATTTCAATTGTCAAAAAGATCATCAAATGTAAAGCGTGTCCCTTTTTTCTCTTCAGGTCAACAAATGTGATCCTTATTATTTTCAATGCAATAGGGTTAGTTCGGTGCAGAGCTCACTCAGGGAGGAGGTGCCCAGGGGGAACCAGCAGTCGGAGGATGGGTTTTCCTTGGTTCGCTCTTCTGCTCGGAGAGGGACACCGCCGGTTCAAAAAACGGTGAGTTTGGTAAGTGCTGATTCGGGAAAGAACCGAAGATCACGTAAGCAGAGAAAAGATATTGCAAATGTCACGGTATCAAATAGTTTTGGGAAGTTGAGTGAAGAAATGGCAATTACGGAAGTTGCGGGTGATGTTTCCATTAGTGGGGCTAATAAGGAATATGGAGATCGAGTGAATCAAGCACAAGGGGGGAAGAGTGATGTGCAAGGCATTAATACTCGGTTTGGTGGGTTTAATGCAACACGAAACGGTGCGGTTAAAGATGGGAGTCGAGATATAAAGACTGGAAATAGAAAGGCCTTGGCAGCACATGGGCCTAGGCCCAATTTAATGCAACAAAATCGGCCTGCACGAGGTTTGATTTTTGGCCCAGCTCGAGGTGATGTGAATTTGGCAATATCGGGAAAGAGAGTTCGAGTGGAGCAAGATAGTTTGGGTCGGTCTGGAGGATTTTTCGTGAATCACAGAGAGAGTGAGTTTGGTAGTGGCGGTGAACTACGGAATCAATTGGCGGGAGATAGTGGTTCACAGTTGGCTCCGCTTGAAGCTAATATCAATGGATTGGATTTGGTTGTGCAGGAATCGTCGGAGCAAGTGTCGGCGATGGTTGGTTTGGAAGAGGGAGCTCAATGACGGGTTTCCCCGGTGATTCTCAGGCTTGTACAACGGTTATTGATGAATGTTTTACTATGGAATTGCCGGGGGGCAAATAAACCTAACTTTCGGAGATCGATTCGGTATATTTTGAAGAGATATACTACGGACGTGTTGGCAATCTTTGAGACACATGCTGGAGAGGATCGTGCGCGTGCTATCTGTCAGGGTCTGGGGTTCGAGCAGTCATACCGAGTCGATGCGGTGGGACAGAGTGGTGGACTATGGCTTTTGTGGAGGGATAGCGTTGGAGGAGTGAATATTATGGAATCTTCCGATCAATTCATTCACGCAAAATTAGTGAATGGTGAGGAGGTTCTACACTTGATTGTGGTGTATGCAGCACCGAGTGTTAGTAGACGTAGTGGCCTATGGGCGAAATTAAAAGAAGTAGTGAGTAGTGTGAATGATCCTATGATTATAGGAGGTGATTTCAACACTATTGTTCGGCTGGAGGAAAGGTCGGGTGGGAATGGGAGATTATCGCTGGATTCCCTTGCCTTTGGCGAATGGATTAATGAGTTAGCTTTGATTGATATGGGCTTTTGTGGGAGTAATTTTACTTGGAAGAGAGGGAGAGTTGAAAGCACATTTGTGGCTAAGCGTTTGGATAGAGTTCTTTGTTGTCCTCACGCAAGGTTGAAATGGCAAGATGCTACGGTGAGGCACCTTCCAGCCCTGTCTTCGGATCATAATCTTATACTTGCAGCTGGCTCCGGGAGTGATGGGTGATCCAAAACGACGGCCGTTTCGATTCGAGGCTGCCTGGTTAACTCATCCAAGATTCAAAGAATTATTGGAAATTTCATGGAGACGAGATGTCTCGACTCCGGAGGCTTTAAATACTCTTCGGGATACTTTGCGTAGGTGGAACAAAGAGGTCTTTGGCGCAGTTCAAAAACATAAGGATCAGTTGGTTAGTTCTATTAAATTGATTCAAGACTCGTTTGCGTTGGGCCCGACGGATGAGTTACTAGCTAAAGAAGCCGAGTTAACGAGGGTGTTAGATGTGGTGCTACAACAAGAGGAAGTGATTTGGTTTCAAAAATCACGAGAGAAATGGATTCCGATGGGTGATCGTAATACAAATTTTTTTCATACCTCTACCATTATCCGAAGACGTAGAAATCGGATTGATATGTTAAAAGGCGATGATGAAAGGTGGATCTCGGATAGCCAGAAGCTTGAGAAGCTTGCGGGTGAATACTATAAGCGCCTATATTCCCTAGAGGATGTAGAGGAGGTGGTTGATAGGCTGCCCAATGATGGTTTTCCTCGGCTTACGGAGGAGGAGTTGGCAGACCTGGGAAAACCTTTTACGGCACTCGAAGTGGAGAAAGCGATTTGTGGAATGGGAAAGTACAAGACCCCGGGGCCTGACGGTTTTCAACCAGTTTTTTATCAACATAATTGGAGTACGGTGGGAGCTTCGGTGGTCCGTTTTGTGCTTGAATTTTTTTTATGTTGGAACCTTACTGCAGGATACGAATGACGCGTTATTGGTGCTTATTGCGAAAGTAGCAAAATCAGAGAAGATCACGCAGTTTCGACCAATTAGTTTGTGTAATATTTTGTTTAAAACAATTACAAAAGCTATGGTGGAGCGAATGAAGAGGGTTATCTCTAAGCTTATTGGTCCAGCTCAGACAATTTTTATCCCAGGGAGATTAGGAACGGATAACATTGTCATCGTTCAAGAGGCGGTTCATTCGATGAAACGGAAGAAAGGACGGAAAGGATGGATGCTTCTTAAGCTAGACTTGGAAAAGACATATGATAGGATCCGTTGGGATTTTTTAGAGGATACTTTGAAAGCGGTCGGATTACCGGAGAATTGGATTCAATGGATTTTGCAGTGTGTACATGGTCCTTCGATGAACTTACTGTGGAATGGGGAAAAGACGGAACTGTTCCAACCATTGAGAGGCCTCCGTCAAGGGGACCCAATTTCTCCGTATTTGTTTGTGCTATGTATGGAGAGATTATGTCACTTAATTGAAAGGTCTATTTTGGCAAAAAAGTGGAAACCCATTAGTCTATCGCGTGGTGGGCCGAAGTTATCTTTATCTTTGTTTTGCGGATGATTTGATTTTGTTTGCTGAAGCTTCAATGTCACAAGTTCGGATTATTCGAAGTGTTTTGAGCTTCGGTGGAGATGAATAAAGCGCTTATAGCTAAAGTGGGATGGCGGCTTATTCATGATAATGTGAACCTTTGGGCACGTGTAGTGCGCAGCAAATACAAGGTGGGAGATATACAAACCCGGGATTGGTCTTTTGTGAAGAGTAATTGGTCAAGTCTCTGGAGGAGTGTGATGATCGGAATGCGGGAAGTGGTGTTTCCAGGGCAAGGTGGGGTCATTGGTGATGGTAGGAGTGCTCGCTTTTGGACGGATACATGGTTATCCGATAAGCCGCTAGTCACATCAATTATCGGTTATCCACCTAATGCTTACCAGGAGCTGCGGGTTCGAGACTTATGGAGGGATGGTGGTGGTTGGATGCTTGATCAAATATCCCCATTTATACCAGTGAAAAAAAGGCTTGAGTTAATGGCCGTAGTGGTGGATAATGTGACGGGAGCTACGGATAGAATAACCTGGTTTGCGAGCTCCGATGGGAAGTTTTTTGTATCTTCGGCCTATGATTTGTTAACTAGAGACGATAATCCCCGTCAACATGTGGTTGTTTTCTTTTATCGGGTATGGAAAGTTGTGGTTCCTAAAAGAGTACGAGGGTTTATTTGGTTAGCGGGGCATCAAGTTTTAATGACGAATGCGGAACGTAAAAGGAGACACATAAGTGACTCGGAAATATGCTCGGTATGTAAAGGAGGTGTGGAGACTATTTTACATATCTTGAGGGATTGCCCGGCTATGGAGGGCATATGGAATCGTATTGTCCCCATTCGGAAGAGACAAACGTTTTTCTCTAAGTCTCTGTTAGAGTGGATTTATGACAATTTGCGTGATGGGCCGGTGATTGGAGATGTTAAATGGGCCACAATTTTTGCGATGGCGATTTGGTAGGGATGGAAATGGCGATGCGGGAATGTTTTTGGAAAAAACGTGTCGTGATAGGGTTCAATTTATTATGGATCTTGCCAAGGAGGTAACGAGGGCATACTCGAGCAATAATGAGTATAGTGGGGTACGAGCCCGAGTAGAAAAGATGGTGGGATGGGTTAAACCAAGTGAGGGCTGGTTGAAACTCAACACCGATGGAGCGTCACATGGAAATCCTGGACTTGCAACGGCATGCGGGGTTTTGAGGGATGGAGACGGGAGTTGGATGGGAGGTTTTGCGATTAACATAGGACGTTGCACTGTGCCTCTAGCAGAGTTATGGGGCGTGTATTACGGCTTATATATCGCTTGGGAGAAGCGGGTTGAGCGAGTGGAGTTGGAAGTTGATTCAGAGTTGGTGGTCGGGTTTCTTAAAAACGGGATAAATGACTCACACCCGTTATCTTTCCTGGTACGCTTGTGCCATGACTTTCTTGTGAAGGATTTGATTGTCCGTATTTCTCATGTGTATAGGGAGGCAAACTATCTTGCTGACGGGTTGGCTAACTATGCATTCTCTTTACCATTAGGCTTTCATTTCTTTGAGCTTGTCCCACCGGTGGTAGAGCCGTTGTTGATGGAAAATGTTGACGGTCGTACGCGTCCTAGACAGACTCTCGTGTGAGAACTTTGTTATTTCGTTTTTCTTTAGTTTTTTGTAATACTCTTTGGGGATTCGTCCCCTTTTCTTAACCAAAAAAAAAAAATATTTTCAATAAAACCTGGAAATTATAAGGGTCCCAAACTATATTCCCATTACAAAAACAAAAATATTATTTGAAAATGTATAATTCGAATTAATATTTCATCTATTTAAGTATTTCACTTCTTAATCATCAACTTTAGTCAATTCTTTTAAAAATTTAGTGTATATATAGAATATATGTTAGGTTTGGTAATAGTTAGTTATGAGAATTATTCGAAAAACATCAACTTTGGCCAAACAAAAGAACATTATAACAAGAAAAAAGGAAAAGAAAAACAAAGGAATAGATTCCACAATAATGTTTTTTTTTTTTTTTGGAAAAAGATTCCACAATAATGTTCCACGTGCAATTTGTTGTTTTTGAATGTTTCCTCCAAATCTTATTGACCTTGACATGATCCAATTTTAATTATTTTTCTCTAAACTCATTACTAACTTTGCCATACTAGCACAATAAATAGTCACCATCAACCCATCAGTACGTCATTTTCTTTTTAAAATAACAAGTTTTGTTCATATGGTATAACCCTTTTTGATATTTTAGGGTATTTTTTAATACGAAATATCATTTTTTTTTTCTTTGTGTAATAATATGCTTTTGAAAGTATTCAATAATATGGTTTTCAAGAGTTTGTTTTGTTTGTGTCGAATTTTATTTTATTATTCATAATTAGGGTAACATGGAGAAAAGATAAATAGATTCTCTTTAATTGCTATGATAACACAAAGTACAATAGAAAAAGAGATAAATCTTCACAAAAGATTGATAGCGAATTTGAAACAAAATTCAAATGCGTCGAAAGAAAATTTACGGCATAGCCGGAATATTAAGACTTAGTCACTTTATGTAGTGACGTTGAAAACCAATCTTCATCTCCGGAATTAGTTGCGACAAATCCGGTGGGTTTTTTTGGTTTCCTAGAGACCATTACGCAAGAAGACAAAGCGATGAATGCGTTTGGACATTTTTCTTAGAATGGAATCCGTGCTAGAATCGCCTTTAATAAAAAGGAGAAGAAATGCAACGGTTTCTCTCTCGACAAACTGAGGAAAATAAATGTGTTTACACGGAATCATTTATATGAGATATATTTAATTTTTGGGACTAGCTAAAAGAATATTATTTTATGGGTTTTATCTTTTCTTTTTCTTTCCTGAAGTATTTATACCTCAAAATATATTTCTAAACGAGTTGGGTTTGCGGACCGACGCATATCGACCTGTCCACTTATCACTTAAATCGTATTTTGAATAATACTTTCATCATTCACGACTAACGAAACTTATATCATGTAAACATTTGAACACCAAATAGTTATCCAATCGATTCTGTGATATATTTCTACATAAATCATACATATTATAAGAACCAGTTATACATACATCACACATAAAATAGATAACTAGTGTTAACATACAAAACCACAATGCACAATTTACTTACAATACGATGAAAAATTTGTAAAATCTTGCCTCCATTGTTATCATATCCCACACAGTGGCGAATGCAGAAATATTTTCGTGGGGGGCACTAAACAAATTTATAAAAAGGCATTTAACCAATTCCTTAAAAAAACTTAAGAAGAAAAAAAAAATTCATGGTGGACATATATTCCCTACTAATGCTCTAGATTCGCCAATGACCCCATATACCGAAAAAAAACATCAAACCTTTGGTAACTTCAACATTATAACATTCTATGTTAATAAAAACAAAAAAGATCATTGTAGGAAAAGCATATTATTATGACAATCATTTAAATATCCTCGGATTTGATCAAAATATGGTTATCATAAAAATTAGTACAAGAGAACTTAATCAAGTATAAATTCTCAATTTCCGAACATTTAGTAGTTAATTAATTTAAGATCCACTCCATCATGATCCTTTGAACAAAGAACATCTCATTTATAATAGATAAAAAAGCAATATATGTGTTGTCAAGAAAAGAAAACAATATGTGATAAATTTTCTTCTTCTTATAAATATCTGTCTTAATAAGTATCAACTAAAAAAAATTTTAAAAAATACTTTTTCAAAAAAAGATTACCACCAATCAACAAAAAGAGAAGCGACGGTGTTGATTCACGAGGAATGACGTGTGATGACAGCTGTCGAAAGGAGTGAGGTGCATCTACTTTTTGACACGTGACTCATCATCTCGCACGTGACTTCTCCATCGTCACTTTGGTCAGTCGTCTCTCTTCTTCTTCTTCCTCTCCTTTCCCTCGTCTTCATCACTTTCCCAAAAATCCCATCACTCTTTCTTTTTCTTGGTCCCTCATAAATCTAAACTATATAATCTCCCAAAAATTTCCCAGTTTCTATGAATATATATACTCTCTGATTGTTTGTATTGTACAAAACGCATAGCTACTTGGTCGTCTTTGATCGGGATTTCTACCGAATCTGTATTCGCAGTGGGATCGAGTTTGTTGTTCTATGTAATTTGATTTCGTATATTCATCAATCGAGACTTCGATCGGAAATTGAATGCCTGGATCTGATTTCGGTAATTTTACAAAAACCCTTGTTGAATGTTTCTCCTCTTTTGCTTTGTTTGTTCTCTGGAATTGTGATTCGTTTGGTTTATGTTTGCGACTCTTCGTGCTACGTACGTACCTTGTGTATTGAGATCGATCCTAAGGGTTTAAGTTTGGTGGGTTTTGCGTTAAGATTGGTATTAGATCGAACAGGATCGCACTTAATAGCTGTTATAATTGGGAGTAGATTTACAGAGAATTTGTGGTATATTAGTAACTGAGGATTTTCATGGGATCTAAGTTGGTTTGCTTTGTTCAATTGGGATCCATTTCAAGATTCTGTAGTTGACTTAAGAGTGAGATTAGGTTATGAGAGTGAATGCTGATGATTTCATTCTCTTTAAATCGTAGTTTCCGCAATTTTTGTTTGATAATGAATCATTTTCTGGCTGATAATGAATCATTTTATGTATCCAGTGAGATATTTGGTGGTAAAATCAGAAGCTTAGGCTTGATCCTTTAGAATTTTTCGGTAGAATTAGAGGAGAACGAAACAGCGTAGATGCAAACGCATCAAAAGTCTAGTATGTGATGATTTCCTCTATTTGGAGTTGCATTAAGTTAGGATGTGGTGTGGTAAAACAAGTGCAACTAGTTTGTTTCTTTAACTGTGTATTTGAGCATATAATGCATTAAAAACTCTGCCCTTCTTTGTTTCCATTTTTTTGACTACTAATCATATTTGACTTACCATTTTCGTCTCTGTATAAGCAGATCGAATGACCTCAAGCTTAAGTGCTACTGGTAAATGAAGTTTGCTTCAACATTGTGGTGTCTAAGATTTCCTTATTTGATCATCAAGGAAATTGGAAATGGGAGAGACGCAAGACGATGCTGGGCCATCAGAGCAAGGACCTTCTAATCAAACCTGGTGGCCTTCAGAATTTGTGGAGAAATTCGGTTCTGTTTATTTAGGATCGCAAGAAGAGACCTCTAGTACTACAGACTCACACATAATTCTTGGGCAAGATGGATTACCATCTAATAGTGCGTCGAATATTCTTTGGAGTACTGGTTCACTTTCAGAGCCAATCCCAAATGGCTTCTATTCTGTGATCCCGGTAAGATACATTTAGGTTGAGATTAGTTTTGTTCAACCTTGTTTCAGTGAGATTTATTCCGTTTCGATTAACTGGTGTTACATGTCAAGAATCTATTAACTGATGTTTATTCTAAATATTTTTACAGGATAAAAGATTGAAGCAGCTATTCAATAACATTCCTACATTGGACGAACTTCATGCTCTGGGTGACGAAGGTCTAAAGGCTGAGGTCATTCTTGTAGATTTTCAGAAAGACAAAAAGCTTTTCAGGCAAAAGCAGTTGATTACCAAACTTGTCAGTGGGTTGAACTCAAAGCCAGCTACGATTATTAAGAAAATTGCTGGACTGGTACGTATGGTTGAGATACTTTGTTTAAATGGTCAAATTATCTCCTCGACGTATTTTTTATAAATTACATGCTCGAAATTTTTTTTTTGGGTAAGAAATCACTAGATAGCCATTTTGTTTCTCTATTCTAAAGCTGCATTCAATGATATTGATTGTAAATGGAAAAAAACTGAGGTAGGATGAGTGTATATCTTGGTTTGCTTCCTCTTTTCTCCTGCATCCCATTTACTAGGCTTTACAAGGAAACTGTTATAGATGCAGTACAAGCAAGCATTTCATAAATCTGTTTACTCCTTTTAGTTAATTTCATAAACCTTTGTTGAAATTGTCTGGCAGGTGGCAGATGTTTATAAGCAATCAACTTTGCAGAGCCCGGCAAAAACTACACAATCCTTTGAAAACTGTGGTATTCAATTGTTAGGACAGATCAAGCATGGTTCTTGTCGCCCTCGAGCAATTTTATTTAAAGTTTTAGCTGATACGGTTGGTCTTCAGAGTAGACTAGTAGTTGTAAGTATTAAAATGTGATTAATGATCTTGTATACAACTCCATTTTTTGCATGTGGCGATTAGTTTTGATAGAGGGTTGTTCTCGAGAATAAATATTGATCATGGTTTAAATGTCGAATATTCTGACCAGTTTTAAACTTGCTATGCATTTTATTTGATCAGGGTTTACCAAGTGATGGAGCTGCTGAGAGTGCGGACTCATATAATCATATTTCTGCTACAGTTCTTCTTAATTCTGTGGAAATGCTGGTTGATTTAATGCGGTTTCCTGGTCAGCTTATTCCTCTATCAACCAAGGCAATAATTATGAGTCATACCTCAGCAGCAGGTGAAAGTGATTCTGCAGAGAATGACTCCTGTGATTCACCTTTGGAGCCAAACAGTCCCATGTTTGGTTATCCAGAGCGAATCGACCATGAAAAGTAAGTAGATATTGAAATTTTACTGGTAAATCTAACTGCATGAACTTGCATTAGTTTTGTAAGTATAGCGTGTACCATATTTTACTCCACCTTTTGACATGGTATGCAGAGTTTCTAATTTTTGTTGTTGTACAGTGCAGAAAAAGATGAAAACCTTCAGTTGCATAGGAAACTGGAAGGGTCTCCAAATATGTCTGGTCCACCATCAAGGAATATGCTGTTACGATCTGCCTCTGCGCTAGAGAGAAAATTAAGGTGATAAGCCTAGTTGTTTTCATTGTGTTTTTGTGTTATCAACCAACCCCTGGTGACCATGCGTCAATAGTTTTATCTTCTATTCTCCAGCTTCTCACAGAGCGAGTCAAACATGGCTAATGAGTTTTGGCGGCAGAACCGAAGAAAGGTTATTGCTGATCAGAGGACTGCTGGTTCCAGGTTATTCTCATCCTTGTTTAATTGTATATGTTTATGCATTCTGAAACCAAGTGAGTTTGATGGTTGGATTTCTACATCATTCATTAATATCAGTTACCTAATTTGTTAGATGCTTTTTTGTATCGTGTCTGCAGTCCCGAGCATCTTTCCTTCCGAACACGTACAAGGTCCATGCTAAGTGGCGACACGAACTTGGCACGAGATTTCACTGGTGATGTTGCCCCATCAAGGTTGGTTGTTGTTTGTTTCCTTTGCAACTTAGATATGTTGGAGAGGTTCTTGCAGATTATGATTTGACCTTTCAGTTCAGAAAGGATCCAATTTGTTACTGTTAGAGTGGTGTTTGGTTAGTTTCTGGCTTAGTGCTTACCGAGTTCTTCCTGCTTTAATAACATCGTGTCAGAAAACTTAGTCGTGTGTGTAAAGTTTGTTAAAAAGAGCTTATGCATTCAGTTTTCATGTTCAGCTGTAAATCTGTGGGAGGAGCGAAATTGGAAACTAAGAGAATAAGGAGGAGAAGCATTAGTATAACTCCTGAGATTGGCGATGATATAGTCAGGTGGGTGTTTAGTTTCTGGCACTCATTGAACTTCGTGTGCATGGCAGAGCTAGTATGATGGTTTTGTCTCCATTCTGGTTACATATATAGTACCCCTCATTAACAAGCTTCTCTAATTTCAGTATATCCAAATCTATCGCTATTTTCCAGTGATATAGGCTGCGTAATTCAGTTTCACCTTATCTTTTTTCCCCCATTGTGATTTCATATATGTGATTTCATTGAGATGGCATTCTTTTTCTTAGTTGGGATCGCATATTCATACCGCACTAGCATGTAATTTGTAACACATTCCATGTATGGAACAATTTTTTAACAATTGCAATGATCGTAGCATAAGTGCATTTACATTAAGATTTGTAGACCATTAACCATATGGAACACAGAGCTTCAGTGTTTTGTGGTTTTATTGATAATTTTTTTCCTTAAAATTTACTTGCTAATCATTTTCAGGGCAGTACGTGCGATGAATGAAGCCTTGAAGCAGAATCGCCTCTCAAAAGAGCAAGGTGATGATGGTTCATCTCCTAACTCCCCAAATGAGAGAAACGAGAGCTCTCATATCCAGAAAAATGTACGTAAAGATTTCATGGTATATATGTAGCTTGTTGATGCATACCTCTTTGAAAATATCTTGATATAATTGGCTGCTATGGATTTTTAATATATATTGACACAAGCGTAAAATTAGGTTCTTGGAAATGTTTACTCGTTTTGGATAGCGCTTGTGACTTTTTTTTTGTCTTAACTAAAATTTTCTGCTTCTAGGCCTCTGGTTTCCATCTTGATGCCCATGATCAAGTGTCTGGTGGAAGGTCGACACTTTCCAGGGAACCACTAGATCCGCAGAAAGCAATTTCACTGCCATCTTCTCCCCAGAACTACCGAAGCCAATCATATGAACGTGGCGGTTCGTCACATCGTAATATAAGCCATATATGGGATAAAGTTTTGGGATCTCCAATGTTCCAGAATAAGCCATTGTTACCGTATGAAGAATGGAACATAGACTTCTCCGAGTTGACCGTCGGGACTCGTGTTGGAATTGGTAAGGATATTTTTTCATTATAAAAAACATGCCAGTTCATGTTACTCAATGTTTTTTTTCTGAATTCGGCTTGTCAATAAATTTCCGTCAATTTATTGTGCTTCTTTATCTTCCCTTCACTTTCCTGATTGTTTTTGTATTAATAGCCCCTGCTAAAACTTCTTTGTTGATTTTTTCTACAAGGATTTTTTGGAGAAGTTTTCCGTGGCATCTGGAACGGAACAGACGTTGCGATCAAGGTGTTCCTTGAGCAAGACCTTACAGCTGAGAACATGGAAGATTTCTGCAATGAGATATCCATTCTTAGGTTTGTCTTTAGTCTTTCTCTTTTTTTCTATTTAATTTTAGCAAATACCATCTCAACTTATCTTCTGACACTTCTTTCTTGCCTTCGCTTTCTTCATCCAACTAAGCCGACTTAGACATCCCAATGGTACTCATCTATTTCTTCTATTTTTCGTTTTGCAAGAGTTTAGTATCTGTCTTCACTAACGCATGCATCTTTGACTTCTTATAGTTATACTTTTCCTTGGAGCATGCACAAAGCCTCCACGATTATCACTGATCACTGAGTACATGGAAATGGGTTCTTTGTATTATTTGCTCCACTCGAGTGGACAAAAGAAGAAGATAAGCTGGCGGAGGAAGCTAAAAATGCTGCGTGACATTTGCCGGTAATTTCCTCTTTATACAAAACCATATTCTTATATCCAACGTAATGTTTGGTTTTGACGAGAAGGCAATAGTTTCCGAACAGGAGCTAGAATTATGTCTCGATGAGGTAGTTTCGTAATCATTTGTATTGACAAAAACTTGTGAAATGTTGCAAGGGGCTTGATGTGCATACACCGGATGGGGATAGTACACCGCGATATAAAGAGTGCAAACTGTCTTTTGAGCAACAAATGGTCAGTCAAGATCTGTGATTTCGGGCTGTCGAGAATAATGACAGGCACGACAATGAGAGACGCAGTCTCTGCAGGAACTCCTGAGTGGATGGCTCCTGAGCTTATCCGCAATGAGCCCTTCTCAGAAAAGTGTGATATCTTCAGTTTAGGTGTAATAATGTGGGAACTCTGCACTTTATCCAGACCATGGGAAGGAGTACAGCCTGAACGGGTAAGATAACTGCGCAACAAGAATACCCTTTCGTGACATATATATCTATATGTAACAAATTTCTGCATATTTCTCAGGTTGTTTATGCTATTGCTTACGAGGGAGCTCGGCTTGAGATTCCTGAAGGACCATTAGGAAAGCTTATTGCAGGTCTCATTCTTTGTTCCTGAATCTTTGTTTGGGTTCTATGGAATATTGTTTCTGATGTGTTATTGTCTCTTGTTTTTGCAGATTGTTGGTCAGAACCCGAACAAAGACCGAGCTGCACTGAGATACTTTCGCGTTTGCTGGATTGCGAGTATTCGCTTTGCTAACTCTTCTCTCGAATCTTTTTTCTTTCTGTGAATAGCACTTTGCAGCAAGAGAGGTTTTTTTTCTTCTCCTTTTCGTTTTGAGTATTGTTGGTTTCTTCTTTGAGTTTGTAAAAAAACGTTGGCGATTTCATATCCACAAAAGCTTTGTGGAACTCATTTGCATTTCATCATTGCAAATTAATGAAATCAAAACCTTTTTAAGGAAAAAAAGAGTCTACTTTTAAAGTTAGAAGAAGTGAGTACACTCTACTTTTAAAGTAACAGGAGTGAGTACACTCACTGTTTTCTCAAGTAAAGTGATCAAACTTCATATATTTTTTTTCATATTCATACGTCATAATTGGGCCACATGCCTGCGATTAATTATATTTAATAAGGCTAATTAATAAGAATGTAAGCCCGCAAGGTTAGTACTTTCTAATGCACTTGCTATGGAAAAAAGGTTACGGACAAGGAAACAATATCAAATAAATTTATATTTCATTGCTTCAGATAAAAGTGAATAAAAGATTTGATTGGCCAAGAAAAAGAGTACTATTTTGTTGTAGGGATCAAAATTACACAAAATCTTTGGAAAAAATAGAGAAATGAACATCCACAAAAAAAGGTAAGAAGATGCTTTTGGATGTTAAGACAATTCTAAAGTTTTTTTTACCACATTTTGTGTTACCATTCAAGTCCATCACCTAAATCACACAAAATACATTAAACATAATCTTTTTTTTATTTTATATATATATATATATATAGTTTGATGCGGTCGTATATTAGAGAGAATTTAAAACCAAAACATCCAACTAATCATATCCGATGATTTAATAACCTTTGATTTTTCCTCTACGGTTTCAGAAAATTTCACCATGATATTAGTACATACTATTTACCATTTAGGGCCGATACCAATTCATTTCTTATCATTAAAACCATATATTTTAATTAAACCAGATAAAAATGGGAAATATTATCCAAGACAATACATATAACCATATAAATTTTACATTGTGCAAAATTATTTAGAAACATACTAAGACTTGAATATACCGAAATAAACTTTAACAATATAAGAAAGCAGCAAAAGTTATAAACAATATTTTGTAAAACAAAAACAAATGCAAAATAGAAAAATCAAAAATCTAAGAAACCATAAATAAACGTGTTAACACATTGTAAAAAAAAGTTCACATGTTATTTATTTCCACTAATTATTGCGGTTGCCACACCAAAAAAAAATTTACCTTGGTTTATTCACAATTTTTTTTTTAACAATATAAATTAGCTGTGGGCCTTTGGCTGGCTCATTCAGCTTCACACGGTTAAAGTACATGCACACAAAGCAAAACGTTGGTTTGTTTTTATTTTAAAAACCTCCGTTCATTCTCAAATTCCGTCACCGTCCAATTCCTTTTTTCTCTCATCCTCTTACCGTTCATCTTCTCCGATCTAACTCGCCGTCGTTAACCGTACGATGGACGATTCTTTCTCGCCGGGATCTTCTCGTCCTTCGCCGTCGACGCTTTCCCGGGAAGATTGCTGGAGCGAGGAAGCGACTTTCACGCTAATCCAAGCCTGGGGTTGTCGCTACATCGACCTTAGCCGTGGTAATCTCCGTCAAAAACACTGGCAAGAGGTTGCTAACGCCGTTAACGACCGTCACTTCAACACCGGCCGTCACGTCTCCGCCGCTAAATCTCAGCCGTATCGCACCGACGTTCAGTGTAAAAACCGGATCGATACTTTGAAGAAGAAGTACAAAGTCGAGAAAGCTAGGGTTTCGGAATCGATCCCCGGTAACGGATACATCAGCCCATGGCCTTTCTTCTCCGCTCTCGACGATCTTCTCCGGGAAAATTTCCCGACGTCTAGTACTCCTGATTCGACTGATAACCAGAGACCATCGCTTCCGATGTCGATTATCCCAGTTCCCGTCGCTCCACGATCGG
Organism: Draba incana; assembly: GCA_963576765.1. Lineage (NCBI taxonomy): Eukaryota > Viridiplantae > Streptophyta > Magnoliopsida > Brassicales > Brassicaceae > Draba > Draba incana. The sequence goes on from OY755216.1 coordinate 4,642,677, forward strand.
CGATCTCTAGACGTCCGGCGCCGGCGCCGGTGATTATGCCAATCGGCGGTAACGATCTGCTCGGAATTCGCGGAAATCTAAACGCGTTTGCTGCGGCAGCAGCGGCGGCTGCTTGTCCGGCGTCTGAAGATGAATCCGATGGATCAAGGTCCAGATCGAGTGGCCGGAGCGGAGGTAATAGGAAGCGAGAGAGGGAAACAGAACGGAATCAAGGTTACAAAGAAGTCGCCGACGCGATTGAGAGGCTTGGGCAGATATACGAGAGGGTCGAGGAGAGGAAGAGGAAGGAGATGGTGGAGTTGGAGAAGCAGAGGATGAGATTTGCTAAGGAATTGGAATGTCATAGGATGCAATTGTTCACTGAGATGCAGGTTCGTCTTCACAAGATCAGGCGTACCTCTGGTTCTAAAGGTCCGACTTCTTCTGCCTCCGCCGGTGAGACCTGAAAACCCATTCTCTTGCCGTAGTATGCAATTCTTCTCCATTGTTCATGGCTTCTTCTTCTTCTTTTGGTTTTGGTAGTATAGCTTAAGAGTGGAAAAGGACTTTACTTTTTAATTGTGATTCTCTGTGCCAATGACAGACTTATACACAACAGATTGGAAGTGAAATGGTTTTGCTTCTTGCAGCTATAAGCTACATGAATTTCATTTATGCTTTTAGAGGGTTGGAAAAATTTAGTGGCCTAGGTAGGTTCTGCATCAGAGAAGACTAGTAAAGGAATATCCAGTAACCTGATAATGTTGGTAGTGAATCAAAATGGTATCAAATGGAAAAACAAAAAGGTAGCAACTAGCAAGTATATGTAGGAGGTCCTGGTTAAATCTTGCTTTGATCTTGTTTATTGAATTTATTAGCCTGAGCCTAGAAACATTCTTAGAATGACTGATATGAGCGTTAGTTGGGAAACTGTAGACTCTGCTTCTGTTTGCTGCTATAGCTTAAGCGTTGAGTTCTTTATGCAGTGGCACGACGAGAGTTCGTCTGTTGCGTTTCTAGGTGTGACAATCAAGAATTTGGTCCAAACTATACTAGTATGAAATGAGTAGTCTTAAGGGGTCTTCATACAATGCATTGCTGGAATTTTGCTGGTTATTTTGATTGAGAAGATTGTGAGTTTACATACTGATTGTTACGAAATTTAGGACAAAATGGTTTCGATGTTTTTAAAACGAGAATGTATATTATGTTTGTGATACAGTTTTGGTATACAGATAATGCTTGAGATACTGCTTACGAATGAAACTGAGAAAACAAACTAGCATGACACACATGATAGGTCATAAACTCAAAAGAGACTTGCAAACATTAGTCTTAGGTAAAAATATATGCTTTTGTGATCATCAAATCCTGCCTGCAACTTGGCTATGGCATTACACAACGAATCTTGTTTCTTTTGATTTTGCTTAGTTCATCGTCCTCTACTTGTTAATCCAACCTTTTACCGATTAATTTGATGATTTCATCTTTTGCTTTTACATGTTTGACCTCTAAAGCTAATAATCAGCAACAGTTTATGTATCTAATAATGAAATGGAATTTTTTTTGTGTGTATGCAGCTCTCGAGTATGGGATGATGGATTTCCCTAGTTACTTCTAATGGTTAGGCTCTTGATCTTGTCTATGTAAATCCCACTGTCATGTTTTATTGAGCTGTTAGGCTAACTTGGTGTGCTTGTGATTTGCAGTATCATGAGTTTGTGATTGTAGCAATTGTTGAAGAAAGGGATAAAGAAGCAAGCATATAAATCGTTCTTCCACCAACCAATAGAAGAAGATATGATAACAGAAAGAGAAAAGGGACTTTGTCTTTATTTTTGTATATTTTTACCCTTTTTAGGAGATTTCGATTCAAACCCAGGAAGAAGATTTTTTTTTTTTTTTTTTGGTGACGTTTTTTGGGTATAATATCAAAATACAATGAAACAGTACAAGAAAAGAAAATGGGTTTCAGCAAAATTTATTGGTTATTATCCTTTTTCTTTTTTCCGCTCTCATTTATTGGTTTTTTAGATAATTAGAGTCATTAGACGGTGAATACCGTTTAGCTTTCTGATTTTATCTCGTAAACTATACATTTACTTGAGAAATGAAATTAGTTTTGAGAAAAATTGAATGTAAAACAATAAAATGAATTGACACCTCTGTATGAAATAGTATATTGTTGTAAAATGCTAGATGTAGACTTAGCTAATCCGTACCCAACGCAGAGCACAGCGTGGAATTCCATTCGTGGAAGGTGAATAAATTTTCTGGAAAAAGAAAGTTTCTAACAAGTTAAACGTCTATATAACGTATCCAAAATAAAGGATTGTGATTGTTTATGTCAAGTACATTGGTATCCATCTCATTTCTCTTTCTGTTGTGCGTGTTTTTTATTTTTAAACATCTCTCGCTCATGTTTGGTGCTTACGTTTTATAGAGATTCTGAAGGCCTTCGTGGCATTGTACATAAGGCGATTCTAAAAAATACCACCATTTGAAAAAAAATTCCAAAAGTACGATTTTTTTTCAAAATTCTAAAAATACCACAAAATTAAAATGAAGTTTCTCTAAATCAGTAAATTTTAAGCCCCAAACTCAAACCCTATTCCCTAAAACTATACCCTAATTTGAGAATAGTTAACCCAAACGCAAAAATTTAAACTACAAATCTATTAAAATTTAATTTTTATATTTGTGGTATTTTTGAAACTATTGAAAAAGTGATGGTATTCTAGAAAATTTCTCATAATAAATACTCTCGAGGGTTAATTCTCCTGGTGACGTTTTAGTATATAGAAATTTTTTTTTTATGCTTTTCAACTAAACAAACAACAATACCAAAATTGTGCTTTTATATATCTTAATATATATGCTTATAATACGAATCCGAAAGTCACATAACACCAAACTATGAATACCAAACTACGACAAAATCTCAATGAAAAAAAAATAAGGCCACGACAAAAACTAAAACACTCCATAGAATCATACAGAAGGTGAGCAATTAAAATTCTTTAGGGACTCGAGATTCTCAATGTGATTCGGCAAACTTCCAATAAATTTCCAATCGTCATGCCAAAAATCGTCATCTTTAAATCTTTCAATTTTGATGCTCATGTTACTATTTCTCAATGGATCATAATAATAAACATAGATCTCTTTATCCTTCCATGATACCGACACATAGATAAACTCTCGTCATCCGTCACACCATTTAAATGGTAATCAACATTCACAATAGGATCCTTTGGAGAAAATGATAGCTGAAAGTCTTGGCACGACCATTCTTCTTTTTCGGCATCTTCAAGAACCCATAATTTGTAAAAGATGATTCTAAGATAATCCATGCTAGTTTCCCCATGTAGCTCACCAATGAAAGATAAGTGTCCACCTCCTTGTGCATACAACTGCGGGTTTGGATTAGTTTGACCTTCTCAGACCTCACTTCAAAACTCATTATTTCTCTTCTCATGCTAACAATTAAATACAAAACTCCATTGATGCATATCCCTTTATATTCTAGAGAACGCTTAGGAATATCTTTGATCTGCCTCCATGATGCTTTAGCTCCCAATGTAAGGACACGAGCAGAGCCGTGACAACATCGTAAGATGCCCTAAACGAATAAAAAAATAAAATTTAAGTTTATAAAAAGTCTCGTTTGCAATAAGCTGCATTGTCATATAACAAAAACAGATAAAAAACTAAACTAATAATTTCTCATCTTTTTTCTAAAAAATCATTAAGCAACTTTTTTTTTAGTCCGAAAGCTTTCAAAATCAACTTATCTAGCCAATTCTCTTTCAATGAATAAGATATCGAAGTTAGATTTTACCGGAAAAGAGTAAAATTTACCAAAAAATGTGAATTCAAAAATGGTGTCACCGTGAACAAACCTCTTTGTTTTTGTTTTTTTGTTCAACAAACAAACCTCTCTGTTTACCTTAATATTTTAACAGTAAATCATTGTTTTTTGGTTTTAACAAAATTTAAAAGAACATATGTTTCAATCATGGATCTATTTTTCTTACTATAAAACTATTAACGTCTAATTAATATCGTAACTAAATAAAATAAAAAAAAATAAAAAATGCCCTTAAACATTTTAAAAAAAAATATTGATGCCCTTAAACTTTCTAAAAAAAAAGATTCCCCAAGCCATTGCTTGAAAAATCACTACTGTGGCACGGCCCTGGACACGAGCCTCATCAGTGGAGGTATATGACATGCTCAATACTTTATACGTATTTCCAATAGGATCGTATCCGAAATAGCTTTTAGGAAAATTGAGTTCACTTGGTTTTGGAAAGCTGGTAACATGTCCCATGCTAGGGTTCCAAATTTCAATATGATGTATATAATGGAAAGAAATCAAACCATGCACAGACTGAAACTGAAACCTGGGTGAGTATCTCTTTTTCTTCTGGATCGTGAGATGATACTTTTCAACATGAGGTAAACACATTTCAAGATTCTTCTTTTGTTGCGAGAGAGGAAAGAATAATTGTTTGTCATTCTTTTCAAAGTTTAGCATAAGACAAGAGCTTTGAACTGATGACCGAGTCGTGAATGAGCTGATATATGACCATAGTTTTGAGACGCAGTGAAACCTCATCAAAGATTTTGCTGGTAGACGCAGAAGTATCTCACTCGTTAGATCAAGGGGAATCAAGTCGGCATGAGAACATGATTTGGATGATGAAGATTGTGTTACTACATTGATCTCTTGTGTCTTCTCTTCTCTTCTTTCCATGGCTCCTTGCTTTTAAAAATCCGTTTTCATATCATCTTTTGTTCAATCACTACACTATGAGATTTTAACGATATGTATATAACAATAACTAGAAATGATATATATAAATATATAAGCACATATATTAGGATATGTATATCCAACCATTTAATTGTGTACTTTTATAGTAGAACATGAATGGTAAAACTTAATATATATTTTCTTTATAAATCATTTTTTTTTATTTGTATTGGATTTTTTTGCTATTTATTTATATATTTTTCCATACATTTATCTAGATTTTTAAGAATAAATTTATTTGTTGTAAAAAGGAGAGGAAAAATGGTTTTTTGGTGAATCTAAATAATTTGAAATTACATTATGAATTTATAATTGTCAAGATCCTATATATGGGCTTTTAGGCATGTTTGATATCAAAATCTCTTTGTAAAAAAATTAAAATATCATATATGACATTTTATAATGAATTCATTAAATATTCGTATCAAAATATCTTGAAATTGATTTTTTGGTTTTTTTTTTAGTTTATCATTTACTAAAAATAATCCTTATTTTTTATGATCAATTTAATGGTGTTTAGATTTGTTAATTTTATGACCTTATCTTTCTCAATTATATGGTGTTTTTATAAGGTTAAAAAATTGGATTTGGATCAAGCTGTGAATTTCTATTATTTTTAAATTTTATACAAAATAATAATTTTGTCGCGGCTACATAAAAATTGTGCCAAAATGAACATAATTATGACTTTTAGTATTAATTATCTTTATTTGTGCAAATCACATGCATACATTAGTAGGTGTAATGAAAATTACTTGTTTTACTTATGCGTAGATATGTGCGTAGATATGTTATGTCATATAGTTCATGTTTAAGTGATAGTCATGAATCTTCCAGATGGCTACTTATTAGACATAAAGATCCGTGACTATGACTATGATAAAGAAACGCTACGCGCTAAGCATGCGGTGATCCAACGCCTAGCGTCTAAAATACTTAATCAGATCTAGGCGACGGTTTAGACGGTTTTAGCATGAGGCATTATATATGTATAATATTATAGAGAGAACTTATACAAAAGTATTTACCAGAAAATTAAATATAATAAATCGTAAACAAAAATAAACAAAATAATTCATATCAAATTTAAATTGAAATCAATATAGTCAAAAATCAAAAAATAAAAATATATGAACCCGTGTAATGCTTTTATGCCGAAGTATACAACCGAAGTTTACATTGGAAGTCTACTTACTAAATATTGATTGCCAAATTAAACGCTTAATTTGGTGGTTAACTAGTCACCCATACGTACATGATACAACTCCTTCAATCTGGTTCGAACTGAAGTGAAAACAAAGTTTTTTTTTTTCGAACACAAGTTTGAACATGAGAATAACCTAGATTGAGCACCAGTCCGGACACAAGTTTCAGAAATAATTAAAAAAAATTTCACAAATTTTATCACAAAGTTCGACATAATAATAACGCTTGAGCGGACATGATAGTAGCTTACTTTTAACCACACGTTTCGACACGGTAGAAACAGAATAAAAGTTCTTAGTACAACGAAGTCTACAACGGAAGTCTATAACCGATGTTTACAACCGAAGTCTACCTTACACATCTCTCATTTTACACATCTAAGTTTAGTATGACCTGGTTGTCCGCAGTTCGTAGAGTTGTACGTGGGGTTCATCTTCTGCGGTTTAGTCCCTTTACTCTTGGCTATTTCAAGCCAAGACTGCTATCTAGACTTCATCTTCCGACCTTTTTTACGACCAACTTGAGGAGGTAAGCATAATACCTCCTCTTTGGGACATTTGTCGGCGTCCATGCGTCAGAAAATGTTGCCGTCGTAGCTCGCGTATAAATAATGTCTCTCGTAGGAAGGACAAATAATTGTAGACACATCTTGACGGCACTCGATTAAAACCGCGTAAACGTGTGAGCAAGGGATCCTCTCGATTTGAAAGACACCACATGTACAAGCACCTTGGCCCATATCAACAAGGAAATTACGGTTTCCTCCCCTGACTTAGAATTGGACATCATTGATGCGTTTCGTCGTCATGGAAGCCGTGTAATACTCACGTATATTCAACAAATATTCAACACCTCGACTATAGCGTGTTGGTAAACTCAACGCATCCTCTCGCCTTTTGTAAAACCATCTTCCTAGTTTTGATCGGATAAAGTCCAAAAGAAATGCTATTGGAAATCCTCGAGCTATCTTTAGTGCCGCATTGATTGATTCGGCCATGTTACTCATCTTGATGTTGTACCTCATTTCCGGAAAGTGCAAACGTGACCACAACTTTGGGTCAGCGTCCTCCAAGTATGTTGCAAGATCCAGTTTTGCAGATCGTATCGCGTCCATATATCGGTCATAATCTTCTTCCGTATATGCGTACGCTCCACCTTTGACCAAGTACATGAGATCTTTCCCCCTAAAATTTTTCACTATATTGCATTGAAGGTGGTAATAACAAATGCCACGTGTTGCCTGCGGGAAAACCTTATCAATCAAGTTCTTTATCGCGATCTCCCTATCCGAAACGATCACCAAATTGCCATGTTGCGAGACACAATCACTCAATTTGGTAAAAAACCACTCCCACGAAGAATTACTCTCACTTTCCACAATCCCTAAAGCCAAAGGGAAAATTTGAAAATTAGCATCTTGTGCATATGCAACTAACAAAACTCCCTCGTACTTCCCAGTTAAATGCGTCCCGTCAACAACGATGACACGTCGGAGATACTTAAAACCTTTGATTGAGGCTCTAAACACTAAAAAAAGGTACTTAAACCGGTTTGGTTCATCGACCTCAAGAGCGGTGATTGTTCCCGGATTCGCTTCCTTGATTTGATGGAGATACGATGGGAGACTCTCGTATCCATTTTCCCAAGTTCCCTGCACCATTTCATGTGCATAAACTAATACCCTTCATGAAGTAGTATAATCCAATATCATGCCATACATTTGTTTCATAGCATCTTTGATGTGTTGTGGCGTAATTCCATTAATTATTCCAACACGCTCGTAGAAAAGTCTTCCAATGTATTTGGCGGTAGCACGTTTGCTGTGCTTCACTCGATCATCACGTGAACATGTATGTATGGACATTGATATACTTTGTCACCCAAAACCGGTTTGCTTTATTCTTTACAGCCGCTCTTAACCTCCACTGGCATCCTTTCACACAACAAATGGCCACAAATAGAGTTGGTTCAGACTTGAGTACCTTATATGCAAATCGTAGCATAATACAAGTTAATTGCAATTCTCGAACTAGCTCCGCCTTGCTACCAAAACTTTGCAACACGGATATCTTATCAGACCATGTAAACATACTCGAACGGCCAGCTTGAACGTCGAAGGAGATATCCTCTCCATCTTCGTCTTTAACTTTTCCATACTCACTGTAATCATCATCAATATTTTCTCCATACTCTTCTTTAACAGCCTCTTCTTTCACTTCATCTTCTTTCACTTCTCCATCATTATATTCATCCTCATCCTCATCGTTTTATGGATTTTCATCTTCATCATTATGTTCATCCACGTCTGAATTTGCATCTCCGTTGATATCGGTTTCCATCTCAAACCGAGTTGATACATAAAGACGTATCATACAGGTTCTACTTAGCTCCATCAAACTATGGACTTGTCTATCGTTTGAGATGTGCATCGGAGGTGTGTCATGAGGCATCTGTTGAAGCATTGAACTAGGTAATGAATAAGTGAGCTCCACCACCTCCATTTTTTGTAACTTATAATCATCTCGAGCCATTTCAACAAGTTCCCTATGTGTAAAACCATCGCCCAAGATAAACATTCTCCCTCCTTTATGGGTATCCACCTCAAAATGCCACGTACCATCTTTCATAATCCAATCTCCATAAACAACAAGTATTTGAACAACCATCTGTCAATAAAAAAACATATGAGGCTTAGTTAGCAACAATCAAAAACCAACCGTAGACTTCCCGTGTAAACTTCCAATCAGTCGCTGGAAGTCTACGTTGAATGAGCTAACTAGTCACCAAATGAAAAAATAAGATTTACCCCAACAATATTAGTCTTAAACATGTCAAACTTACACAGATGATAAAGACATATGTACCACACATGTGAGAAGAAAAACAACATGAAATCTCTTTCTAGAATGACATTTAATTAGGTTTTAAAAAAGATTGTGTATTGTAGACTTCCTCTGTAGACTTCTATTTTTGTCCGTAGACTTCCCGTGTAGACTTCCAGTCAGTCGCTGGAAGTCTACGTTGAATGAGCTAACTAGTCACCAAATGAAAAAATTAGATTTACCCCATCAATATTAGTCTTAAACATGTCAAACTTACACAGATGAGAGAGACATAGGTACCACACATGTGAGAACAAAAAAAACATGAAATCTCTTTCTAATATGACATTTAATTAGGTTTTAAAAAAGACTGTGTATTGTAGACTTCCTCTGTAAACTTCCATTTTTGTCCGTAGACTTCCCGTGTAGACTTCCAATCAGTCGCTGGAAGTCTACGTTGAATGAGCTAACTAGTCACCAAATGAAAAAATTAGATTTACCCCCATCAATATTAGTCTTAAACATGTCAAACTTACACAGATGATAGAGACATAGGTACCACACATGTGAGAATAAAAACAACATGAAATCTCTTTCTAGAATGACATTTAATTAGGTTTTAAAAAAGACTGTGTATTGTAGACTTCCTTTGTAAACTTCCATTTTTGTCCGTAGACTTCCCGTGTAGACTTCCAATCAGTCGTTGTAAGTCTACAGGGGGGTACTTTTGCATTTTAGGCAAACGCTTTGCAGACTTCCAGGGAAGTCTTCATAACCGTAGACTTTCCAAGAAGCCTGCAAAGGGTAGTTTTGCATTTGACCAGAGGTTTGACTTTTTGTGCAGACTTCCCTGGAAGTCTGCACAAAAAGAGGGGATAGTTTTGCATTTGACTAAATTTTGACTTTCTCCGGGGAAGCAAGTCTGCACAAAAAGAGGGGATAGTTTTGCATTTGACTAAATTTTGACTTTCTCCGGGGAAGCCTGCAAAGAAAAGTAGACTTCCTAGGAAGTCTGCATAGACAAGTAGACTTCCTAGGAAGTCTGCAACATTTGTCGACATCCGTACAAGGCAGTTTTGCAATTGTGAATTTTTTCAGGAAGTCCGCAAATGGAATGTGAACTGCCTAGGAAGTCTGCAAAAAAAAAAAGGGTAGTTTTGCATTTGACCAAATTCGTAGATTTTAGTAGTAGACTTCCAGGGAAGTCTACACTGTTTATCTACACTTTCTAGAAGTCTGCAAATATTGGTCAACGTTTTACTTTTTGGTCAAATGCAAAACTACCTCTTTTTCTGTGCAGACTTCCCTGGAAGTCTACTTTCCGATTTCCAAATGCAAAACTACCCTTACGTTTTTGCAGACTTCCAGGGAAATCTACACAAAAAGGTCAAACATGTGGTCAAATGCAAAACTAACCCCCGTCTACGTGACACTGTTTTTTTGTTTCCAAAGGAATCATGCAGACTTCCTTGGAAGTTTACTTCGTATTTTTCACATAAATAGTCAAATGCAAATATGCCCTCTTCGTTGACTTCTGGAAGTGTACACATAAAGTCTACGAGTTTCAGATCTGAAATTTCTAAATGTTTTTGTTTTGATTACCTTTTCGCACGTTGAGCTCGTATTTGCTTCCTCCACCCCCGGAACTTAGAATTCTAACCGATATTGATCTCGTTAAGCAAGATTTGCGAGAAATCAACCCGTTTTGATAAATTATTTTCAAAACGAAACTTAGCAAGATTTATGGATGAAATTGTAGAGGAGAAGAAAGGAAAAAGGTTATAAGGATTAAATCAGACCATTAAGAGCTCAAAAAATCAGTTGTTGAGCCACCAAGAGCTCGAAATTGGTTGTTCACGGTGGTTGGAAAATTGATGAAGATGGCATTTCGGTAAATAAGTTGATTTCTGTGGGATTGTTCAGACTTTTCATCTTTGATTGGAAGTCTACGAAACACAAAAGGAAGTCTACGTAATGGCAGTTTTGTAAATAAATGGACAGTTTAGTGGCAAAGATTCAAAAAATAGAAAAAAGAGAAAGAGGGGTATAGTTTTGCATTTGACCAAGAAAAATGGTGTAGTTCAAAAAAGTTCTTTTAAATCATTCATTTGATGTGATTCCAGCTTCATGTACAATCAATCAATGTATTATGGAAATTGGGGTGAATATCGATTAATACCCTTTTCTTGGGAGCAAAAGTTTATACTAAAAATGTATAGAAACTATACAGCAATTTTTCAACTGGTCGTCATCCGGATTAGATCCACTATACTGCATGTTGATGTTGACAAATACTTCTTTGTTTTTTTTTTGAACAAATTGGTTATTAACCATACATGGTACATTAATTGCTCCAAGTAAAATAACAAGTATGAATAAGCGGCCCGAGAGAAGAAAACACATGAGCTCCACTTTTGTTTTGTGATTTTTGCCTATGACACACTTGTTCTTTTCGCCCTGAGTTATTTATTCAAAAAGAATATTAAAATATTTTGATTTGATGTTACATTAAAACATTTCCTAGTTAATCGATAAATAAATATTTTGAGAAACAAGAGAAGAAGAAAATGGATTTGTATCATTAAAAAATAAAAACAGGAAATGATAGTAACATGATTGTATTATCAGAATGGCGTCCCTTACAATAATAATAATGACAATAATTTTGAGATTTTAAAATACTACTAGTAATGCTTAAATGTTTTAAGAACTATACTATCTTTATTTTACCTAGGGATATTAAAACTACTAGTAAGTAATAATGCCTAAATGTTTTGAGAACATTCACAGGTTTTATTTGAGATAAATGATTGAATACTACTATATCGACCCCTAAGAAAAAGCTTCTTGAAGCTTCAACGCCAAACTGCATGCAAGACATTGAGAAGTGTGGCCGCAGATTTTCATGGTGACAATCTTGTACGAGTGCGTCCTTGTCTTCTGTAAGCACTTGACGCATCGCATCATTAAAGGCCTGCATGTAATTGTCCGGGTAATTGTCCGGGTGAGTCCCCGTAAATTTGTATAAGGCGACGACGGCCTCAAGAACATCTGCAAAATGTAAATGTCAAGAAACCTTACAAGCTGTTCTAAGCATGACGATAGCGTTATCTCATAATTACCATATCTACTCCGACCCTCGAGAAATAGCATAGCGTTTTCTCATAAATGTATGTAAAATATATATAAAGAAATAGCAAAAAAATCCAATACAAATACACAAAATGATTTGCTCTTTGTTCTAAAAATTTAGGAAATCAAATCTTTGAAATATTTAAAACGAATTTGCGATTAAGGAACTCAAATATTCAATTAGATTACATTATGTATGATAAATTATTATATTGACTTTTCGAAAATTAAGGAAATAAAATATTTAAAATCCTACAAATATTATATATTTTTTTTTCATTTCATAAAAATATTATAAAGTTTCAATTAATGATATTAAAATAAATCCGAAATATAATTATAAAATAAAATCAGAATCATATTTGAAAATAAATTTTCAAATCCTACAATTAAATAAATGGAATAATTCAAATCTAAAATTAAGGAATTTGTTCCCATATATATATATATTTCATTTCATATAAATATTATAAATTTTAAATTAATGAAATTAATAAAATTAAAATAAATCTGAAATATAATTTTAAAATAAAATCAAAATAAATTTTCAAATCCTACAATTAAGGAAATGAAATAATTCAAATCTAAAATTTAAGAAACTAATCGTACAATTAAGAAATTCATGGCTAAAATTGTAGCTACAAAATGACGATAGAGATAGAGTAATAGATTCTTCATATTGTGACTACGAAAAAAAAGGTTACATATTGTATAATTTTTTTACTCTAAGATGGCATCTTCAAAACTTTACTTTGTTGCTCTTCCCATCATTGCTTCCCTCCTTACTGATGTTCAATCCACTCGTAAGTTTGTACTTTTCATTACAAATATATTTTCATATATATACATACGTATTTGTCATATGTATGTGAGTTATTACTACTTTACTAGTAATTTAAAATAATAAGTAGACAAGTAAAATTCTATATATTGTATTTAACAGGAACTATGGATGCGTCTTCAGGTTGTGTTTGGAAAGGGCCATGTCATGTTAAACAAGATTGCTACGAAAGATGTGGAGTGAGCGAACCACCTTTTAACATTGCTTTATGTAAATATGTGTACCTTACGGCAATACCCAGCCGTCAATGCTGTTGTATTACGCCATGATTCTATCAATAAACAAAAAATACTTATGACGACAAAAAAAATACTCTCTTTTTTGCCATTCTAAATTACAATTTACTGATACTGCACTTTAATAGAAATTTGGAATCAATAACATTATTATTTTTCAAGAATAAACACATAAGATATTAAAATTTATTTTATGAATTTAAAGGAGCACGTTTAATTTGAAACAATAGTGACTAATTAGTTTAAAAACAAAAGTAAACATTTTTTGAAAATAATTTGTGAAAATTTTTATTTAAAGATGATATGTATACGAAAATTTAGATTATAATTTTTGTACATATTTAAAATAACTGATATCAGGAGTCTATGTACTGCATCATTCTTAATCCTTAATTTATAGCATACTAGATAATTCCACGCGTAATACGCGGATTAAATAATTTTAAATTTTTAAAAAATTTACTAAATAGAAAATGTTGCACTATGGTTTAATGAAAAACAAAAACAATTTTTATATATCCGCGACAAAATTATGATTTTTTATAAAATTTAAAAATAATAGAAATTCACAACTTGATCCAAATCCATTTTTTAAACCTAATAAAAACACCATATAAATAAGAATGATAAGGTCATGGGTGTGTAGTATGATTCATTCTTTTCATTACAAATTAACAAATCTAAACACCATTAAATTGATCACAAAATAAAGTTTTATTTTTAGTAAATGATAAATTAAAAAAAAAAAAAAAACCAAAGAATCAGTTTCAAGATATTTTGATACGGATATTTAATGAATTTATTATAAAATGTCATATATGATATTTTTCTCTTTATAAATCTCAATTCAAAGAGATTCTGATATCAAACATGCCTAAAAGCCCATATATAGGATCTTGACAATTAGAAATTCATAATATAATTTCAAATTTATTAGATTCACCAAAAATTATTTCCCCCTCCTTTTTACAACGAATACATTTATTCTAAAATATCTAGATAAATGTATGGAAAAATATATAAAGAAATAGCAACAAAAAAAATCCAATACAAATAAACAAAATGATTTATAAAGAGAATAAATATTTTCAGTTTTACCACTCATGTTTTACTATAAAAGTTCACAATTAAGTTGTTGAACATACATATCCAAATATATGTGCTTATCTATATATACTAGATTTTGACCCACGCCAAGCGTGAGAATATAAATTTCAGTTTATCGTAGAATAAAAATATATTATTTTACATCATGCATACCAAAAAAATATTAGATAAATAATTATGTCTACTAAAAAATTATTCGATCGATTTTTGAATCTTGAGTGTCTTAATATGTGATAGGTTTTACGTAAGTATATACAAAATATAAAAATGAAAGAAATTTATTTACAATAACGAAACTAAAAAGCGAAACATATGACAAAGAATGTAATCAAATGATATACATCTTATATTTACAAAAACAAATGTTTTCAATCTCTATAAAATCTGTTTAAACCCATCTTTATCACTAACCAAAATACTACTAATTGAATCGGTTTGAATTTTCTAGTATGATAATGGATTTGGTAAGTATATATTTTTGTCATCAATGTCGCATACATATTAGAAATATTGAAATATGTAAATATTTCCACCATGCCAAATTGAAATATTTTGACTGGTTGATTTAATTAATGTGTTCTTTAAGATCCTCTTTGAATGACACATATGATTAATATGTTTTTTAAGACTCTTTTTGAATGACACCTAGGATTTTTAACTTTTAGTGTCTTCTCAATTAATATATATATAGGATATATATAGACTTATTCCCTTTGATCTAATTACGAGGGAGATACTTTTGCGTCTACCAGCAAAATCTTTGATGAGGTTTCGATGCGTCTCAAAACTATGGTCATCTATCAACTTGGATCCAAATTTCATTAACTCATTCACGACTCGGTCATTAGCTCAACGCTCTTGTCTTATGCTAAACTTCAGAAAGGACAAGCGATTATTCTTCTTTCTTTCGGAACAAAAGAAGAATCTTGAAATGTGTTTACCCCACGTGGAAAAGTATCATATCACGTTCGAAAGAAAAGATATACATGTTCTATGCTCAGTTTCAGTCCGTGCATGGTTTGATTTCTCTCAATTATATTGATCGTTTAGTAAATTGGAACCCTAGTATGGGACAATATGTTACCTTTCAAAAACCAAAAACGGTACATTACTGTGAGACTATATGACTTCAGAATATAGGATTGAGATATGGAGAAGGAAGAGACACAATAGAATATACAATTCTATTTCCTTAACACCCGTAAATAAATTTTTGTAACACTGTTACACACAACAATGCTGCAATCAAGAACACACAATTCAACATGAGTAATCACAACTCTAATCTACCCAAAACAGACGGAAGATAATCAACAATCTTTATCTGGAAGGAAACCCAAGAAAAACCCAACATTCATAATCAGTTACCACAAGATTTTTCCATCTTACGTAACTTTAGCTTTTTCACGAAGAACCCTAAAAACTATGACTCTTTTCTTTTTAATTTTTGTAAAAAAGCTAACCAAAATCATCAGCATTCCAAGACCTTTTATGCCCCTCAAAAGCTTTCTGGATAAAACAGGCAGACTCTCCCTGGAGCCTAGAAGTCCGTCCATTGCACTATGTCCTGACATTTGTTTTTTACTGCTCCACCTGCTACACGTTACGTCTGGAAGCTCCCAAAGCACCTTTTGCTCTTTGCAACTTGTCACGGTTTTTCCAAAAGCATGCAACCTGCTTCCTCGAGCCAAACACCCTCTTTAGCACACTCATGACCTCAGAGTCAACTTGATATGTAGTCTGTAGACTTTGTTAAGAGTTGACTCCTGAGTTTGACTCTGTGATACCACAATGTCTTTTCTTCCTTCTGTGTAGTAGATGTTGCCACATGCATACTCCAATGCCTTCACAATTACATAAGCTATTTCGGATACGATCCTATTAGAAAAACGTATAAACTACTGAGCATGCCAGATGACTCCACTAATGAGCCTCATGTTCTTACATTGGGAGCTCAAGAATCGTGGAGGCCGATCAAAGATATTATTCTTAAGCATTGTTCAATAGCGAGAGGGATGTGCATTAATGGATTTTTATATTTTCTTGTTAGCGGTGGAGGTCTGAGAGAAATAATGAGTTTTGATGTGAGAACTGAAAAATTTTAATCAATCCAAACAAATAGTTGTATAGACATGCATGAGGACATGATGTCTAATAATTCACTGGTGAGCTACAAGGGAAGATTAACATGGATTTTTTTAGAATCATCTTTTTACAAATTATGGGTTCTTGAAGATGCCAAAAAGGAAGAATGGTCGTGCAAAAGTTTCATGTACCAAATACTCCAAAAGATCCCATTGTGAATAATGATTACGTTTTACGTGCTGTGACGGATGATGGTGAGTTTATCTATCTATCTATCGGTATCATGGAAGGATAAAAAGATTTATGTTACTTATTATGATCCATTGAGAAATACTAACAAAAAGATCAAAATTGAAACATTTGAAGATGATGAATTTTGGCTGCGCAGTGGATGTTATTTTAACAATTGGAAATATTTTGGAAGTTTGTCGAATCACATCGAGAATCTCATATCTCTCTAAAGAACTTCACTTGTTCACCTTCTGTGTGATTCTTTCAAGTGTTTTAGTTTTTGTTGTAATCTCATTGAGTTTTTGTCATAGTTTGTTATTCATAGCTTTGTGTACTATATTGGCAATTTGGTACCTCAAATGAAAAGTATAATTTTTTTTTTACTTTCGTTCATTTGTTGATATAGATACTCTACTGATAGCTCAGTATTTAGAGTTTCTTAACCAACAAAATTAGGAAACCCAATGAACCATTTGACTGGGGAAATAAACCATTTACCAAACCAAGACACTTCACAATTGGTGAGTTTTTGTGGGAGATACATTTTCCTCAGATTAATACAATCAGAGCAGATTTTCAATAGGGTAATAATATATTGAAACAAAGTAAAAGAATGAAAATTTCAATTGAAAAAAATGGCTCTTTGAATCAATTTACGTTCGTGAAGACTAAAGATTTTGAAGAAAAGAAAGAATTGTGTTATAAGAGGAAATGTGTAACTGAGTCCTCTAGTAACTTGTGACTTGGACACACCATTTCCTTCACTTTCTCTCTTTTCTTATAGATCTTAAAGGTTGGAACTTTCTTGATGCTCTCCGCTCTCGCCAATGCCATGCTCTCGTCCACATCCACCTATAGACAAACCCAAAGTAAACATACCTCGTTAGATCAAAATCCGAGACCATTTTGTGTTAAATGCTACCGCAATGCAAAGGGATTTTACTAGTGTCTTGCCTTATAGAAGTGTACTAACGGATACCGCAAGCATAAGGTATTGACGAATGGGGATATTACTTCGCTTTGTCGGTTTGATGATGATTTGAAGTAAACCACAGAAATTCCTGAAAAAAGTTTCCATTTATAAGCAAACAGAAAACAGAGGACTCTTGAAAACACAAATCGCGAAAATGGGTTAATTAGTCTTTACCGGGAAGAGATGTCGCGGTATTGAACTTATCTAAAGTCGAAATCTCTTCAACTTCGTTATTGAATCCCAAATATTTATGTTCTTTGGATTTGCTCGATAAAGCGGCTTTCGCTCTCTCTAAAGACTCAGCAACCTCACCGTCTCCTGGAAGTTCCTTTCTCAAGACTTCATAATCTCTAACCGCATCCTCCCATCGACCGAGCTACATTTAACAAAATAATATCGTCAATTCAACACTTCGAAACTCGGTTTGAAGCCAATATAATGTCTTTAATCTCACCTTTCCATACGAAGCAGCTCTTCGTAGAAGAGCCTTAGTGTAATTAGGCTGGATTCGTAGCGCTTGATTACAATCATCGACAGATTCGTCCCACATACCGAGTTTAAACCAACACGCCGCTCTATTGCAATACAGAACCGAGTTGAAAGCATCAAACTTAAGTCCATCTCCATAAGCCACACTCGCTTCCGAATATCTTCCCGAACTAAAAAGCTCATTTCCACTGGTACGAGCCTTTGCAACATTCATCACATTGTTTAAGACCGATACAACCTCGGGATTGTTGCTATGATCAATCGTCATAGCTCTCTCTGCCTTTACAACCGCGTTCTCAAATCTGCAACATACCTATCATCTCTAATCACTCACCCAAGAACCAAACAACACTAGTACTACTAAATAAAGAATCGAAAACACTTTCTCGACTTTTAAGTATTTCGAAACTCACCTTCCTAACGCCATATCGACTTGAGCTTGAACACATAGCACATACGCATCACTCATTATACCAAACAGTTTCGCCTTTTCCTGAGTCCGACGATGATCCAATCTCGGAATGCTGGATAGACACAAATCCGAATCCTTTATCTCATGAAGCCGTAAAAATGCTTCTGCTTTACACGCTACAAGCTGCAAAAACCGGAATCAATCAAACTTCATTGCTTTAAAAGATCGAGTATTTTCGAATGTAGCAATGCCGATTAGATCTCTAACCTGAGGAGAAGAATCAGCTCCGTTTGCAATAGCTACATCGATTTCGCTAATAGCCGTGATCCAATCACCGATCTTTCGAGCCTCCGTACACAATCTAACCTGCTTCTCAAGAATCTGTAGTCTCTGGAGATCAGCTTGATCCGGACATTGCCCGAGATGTCGTCTCGCATTCTCGGCTTCTCCTAATCTAAACCAAACACCAAACATAAACATTATTCATTTCCTCATCAATTACACAAAATCAATCACAAGAACTTAGGATTAGACTCTAAACCTGAGATATAGAGAAGCAAGTCTTTGGTGAGCTCTAACGTAATAAGGATCAAATCTCAAAGCTTCAATACATTCTTTAACAGCTTCCTCTAACCTCCCTGAAGAAGCTAACGCCGCCGCACGATTACTCCGGTAAGCTGGATTTTCCGGCGACATTGAGATTGCTCTATCGTAAAACGACAATGCTTCAACGAAATTCCCTTTCCTATACATTTCGTTACCTGCTTTCTTCACTTCCTCTGAGTCGACCATCTCCGTCGCCGTCGTTCGATTCGTTTTTCCGGTGGTGCGTACGATGTTTCCGTGGCCGTAATTGGCCGTGCCTGTGAATAGAGTTTCCGGTTTAACGGAGGATCGTGTGGCCATTCCGGTTTTTAAGATTCTTCCCGACGGACAGATGTTTCCGGTTGGTAAAACGCCGGGATTGGGTGACGTGGCGCCGCTTCCTCCGCCGCGAGAATTTTGATTAGTCGCCGGAGAGAAACCTAAACCGGAATAAATTAACGGTGTTCCAGCGGAAGCGGATCTTCTATGACCCGGTTTCGGATTCCGGTTATTGGTTCCGGATCCGGTTAAACCGGAGAGCTCGCCGGAGTGGCTCCGATTAGCTAATTGAGAAGTAACCGAAGGTTTACCGGAAGCAGAACCGGAGGAGCTTGAGCTGCTTCCACTAGCGGCGGGAGTAGCAGTTGCGTAGGAGGCGACACGTGGCCTTAACGGAGAATTAAGTTCTCTGAAATCGGGTTTGTCGATGACGTCATCATCTCGCCGGAAATTCAAAGAGTCGCGGTATTTACCGGTATTGGAGTCAATGGAAGGTTCTAATGAGTGTCTTCTATAATGTGACATCTTTTAAAAACCAAATCTGATTCGCCTCTGAATAAAACACAGAGGTTTCAGAAGAAGAAGAAGAGTTCGTGAAGAGAGAGAGAGAGAGATCTTGTGATAAATAGAAAGAAAGAAAGAAAGAAGAAGAAGAAGATGGTGAAATGAAAATGAATTGAGATTAGATTAACGTTAAGCTCTAGTATTAATTAATACTAATTATGTTTTTGTTTAGGTCGGATTAAGACATTGATCATCTTCTTCTTCTTCACGAGCCTCTCATATCCTCTCCCTTACTTCCGTGTCTTTCACGGCTGCTTGTCGCTAAGATATGGTAATTCGTTTTTATGGAATTTTAATTTTAATTTAAAAGGTTTTGTACTATGGAGACTGTATGGTTGGTTGACTTTGAAGATTATTTATGTTTGAACACAATATGTTAGATGAATTTATATTTGCCGACCTGAAAAAAAAAAAAAAATCTTGGATGTCTTTTGGAGTAAATATGAGATCTTGGTGGAGGACAATAAAAGAACAAAACTGTTACTAGACAATAGTTACGCAATTTTAACTTCTTTTCCTTTTTTTGATACTTTGTTTTGAATCGTTTGTAATTAAATAGTGTTTCTAAATTTTTGCTCTGAATAGATTGAACAGAACAAAAAGACAGAGCAGACTAGTAGGATTATATTGTTGAATTTTTCTATAAGTACAGCAAATTTAAGAAACGTTCAATTTTTTTAGTATGATATTAAATCAGGTTGATTGACTTAGAATGTGTTAGTTTATGTTTAGAGTTTTCATCTTTTTATTGTGTTATAATTCAAATTCAAATTCAAATTTATGTTATTGACACACAAAAATTATCTATGGTGGTTTATCATTATAATAATCGCCACTGTTATATAAAAAATGGATTGAATATTTTATGATTTCTTCCCCAAAATCTTTAGCCACGATCACTCACTAATTTTATCAAAAATAATTTCGTTGAACAAAAATTAACAGTATCATTAAATATCAAATACAGTAGACTCTTTGCTGTCATCAAATGAAATTATTTAAAATATTTTAGAGGTAGTAAAACCTCTGCTCCAACAAATTACTGACTTTTACTCATTTTTTAAAATTGTTGAACAGCTTGGATGAAAATGAAAATGCCACCTCGGATTTTGAGCCCACACATATCAGAGTCCGAGACAGCAAAACTAAGGGTAGAATTGTCTTTTGCTACAAATGTGTTTAGCAGATTAGCTTCAAAAGAAAATTAGTAAGATTTTGAACTTTTAGCTTTTGTATGAAATTATCAAATATAGAGAAATTACTTATGTGACACTTTCCTAAACAGTGATTTTACTGTGAAAACAAGAATCATGAATCGAAAATTATATTCTTTCATACATTCACACGAAAATTAAAACAAAAAAATATTTTTATACGCAGAAAAAAGCAAAAGAACAGAAAACAAACAAAAAATGGGGAAAATAAAGCAAAAAAGAGAAGTGAAAGCTCATTTACTGATGCATAGGTCACATAGCTGGCAATTTTTTTACAGGCATCCTTCGAGAAAAGCCTGCTAATTTTATTTTTTTCTTCTTGGATTGAATTAAACAAATATTTTATTTATCAACTTTAATTAGTTTTTGATATATTTTACCACTTTTATAGACTCTATAGTTCTTTATAGCTCAATAAATAAATGAACGTAGAACGAAAAAAAAGAAGATAAATATTACGAAGTCGTGGATAGGGGCAAAATAGGAAATTACAATGACTCTGGCCACGTGCAGTGTGACCATGCCAGCTGTTTCTTAACCCCTTAGCTACAGTTGCCAGCTAAGCACGCCGAATACAATTAACGCCGTCTAATTAACATATAACGGAGTAATCTACGCTAAACCGACGGAATATTTGGAAAACGGTCCCCAATTCCCGCCAAACCGTTATGGTGATTGATATTTCGACATACCGGACGGTCCGTGACATGAGTGGGTCCAAATTTCGGATCAATCAAACCTGCTAATCAAACCGGCTATTTTTACTTTCATAAATATTTGCTTATTGAGTTGGATCAATCCATTATCCATTTACCATTCAAGTCATTTGAGTATAGGTTGGTTTGGTTTGATTAATGGTTAAATGAATTTAAGTAAATGATTTTGACTTTGACTTTTACTTTGACTTTGACCTAGTTACTTCAACTTATAGAAAAAATGGTCGAGTCGTAATTTTGGCGGGAAAATTTTACGAAATATCAGTCTTGCAGGAAATTTTGACGGAATGGTGTTTTCGTTGGGAAATTGAGAAATTATGTTTTTGGCGGGAAAATTGTCGACTCGTGTTTTTGGCGGAAATGTTTTAAGGAATTACGTTTTGGCGGGAAATTTTGACGAAATAGGTATTTTTGTCGGGAAAATTAGGAATCATGTTTTTGGCGAGAGAATTGTCGATCTGTGTTTTTGGCGGGAAAATTTTACGAAATTACGTTTTTTGGGAAATTTTGACGGAATGGGTGTTTTTGTCAGAAAAATTAGAAATCATGTTTTTGGCGGGAAAATTGTCGAGCCGTGTTTTTGGCGGAAAAAATTTATGGAATTACGTTTTGGCGGGAAATTTTGACGAAATGGGTGTTTTTATCGGAAAAATTAGAAAATGTTTATTTTTGGCGGGAAATTTTGACGAAATAGGTGTTTTTATCGGGAAAATTTAGAATTTTTTATTTTTGACGGAAAAATTAGAAATCATGTTTTGGCGGGAAAATTGTAAGATCATGGTTTTTAGTTTAAAAATTAGGTTGATGAGTTTATCCATTTCAACTCATTAACTTATTTTAATTCAACTCACTTCAACCCAATCCATTTAACTTATTAACCCATTAAACTCATTAACTCACTAAAATCCAAATCTTCTTACTCATTGGGTTAATGGATTGGTTTGGTTTGGATAAATCCATGAAATTTTACACATTTTGACACCCTTAGATGTCACCATGTGGTCAAATCATTTTTGTTCGGAAAAGGGATTAATTGAATAGGATAGGCCGCAATTTATCATCCAATCAAAATAGACAAAAGAGGAAATGTTAAGTAGGCCCAAGTGTTGAGTAAAATTTTAGAGTGTGAATGAGTAAATTAGCTGGTAATTATGGTGCTTTAGACCGTGATTAAATAAGGCTTCATAATCGCTAATTAGAACATAAGTAAATCTCCTTTTTCTCCCATTGGGGAACATATTTTATACATAAATTAATTTAATTTTGTTTTAATAAGAAAATTAAGTAAAATGATGCTCATGATTTCTCAAGGCATGGCCTTAATTATTGTTTGGTCAGCCCGTGGCTATGTATCCAAAAATGAAACCTTGGCCTGTGGCCGTTTTTTATTTATTAAAAATTAGAGGCCTTTAATTTTGTTTTAGTGTAAGTAGCAATAATACTATGTCCATATGTAAAAATATATTTTTTTAGTTTAACAGAGACATGAAGCCTTTTTAAAAAAATGCATTTAAGGTTGATTATCAATCTTACTTTTCTAATCATATTATGAACTAAAATCATAATCAGTTATTGTTGATAATTTTAATTTTAGTTGCATATAGTAAAATAAATTATTCAAGGTTAAAGTTATAAAATTATATTTTTGAGTATATTACATAGAAAATTGAGTAACTTAATTATCTTATACAGGATATTAAATAAATGTTATTTAAAAAATTTTGTTAGCCATTTTATATGAAAACAGAAAATAACATTTTATAATTAATGATCTATTTTTGTTACTCTACTTACTTATTTATTGGAGATGCATTTTTTATTGAACTGCAAATTTTAAACATCGTCTCTGGCCTCTATAACTCTGGCCACGGCTCTGTGTTTGGTGATGTGCTGGAGGAAAATGGACCCACATGTATAGGTTTAGTTATAACTTATAAGAAACAAACATGACGTGTGTAAATTGTTAACCTAATAGAAGACCTTTAGGAAAAAGAAATTGTTAACCTAATATAAATATATATAAATCAATAATAAATATAGTAAAAGAGTTTGTATCACTTACATTATAAATAAAAGGTTGTAGTAAAATTTCCCCATAATCATAGTAGGAAAATGATTTTATTGTGTATGATTTTGGTCACTGCAATTTTCACCAAATCGCTATGTTTATTAGTACTAAACTCTTTTTTTCCACTTCATTTTTGTACAGATATTGAAAACATTCATATATAAATATATAATATACGACAAACCTAATAACTGAGTCATATATACTTTTTCCAAAGAAACTTGATATTTCGGGACTTTTAATTTATTCGAACAGTTAAAGTAATTCAGGAGTTTATCAGTCGTTACATCGATCTCGACAACTATGAATAATATAGTTAGATTAATTATTTTATGACCAAATGACTTAACAAACGAATATATTATGTAAGCAAATCACATTCGTATATTCTGTTTTGGTCTAACGGTATCTGTAATTAAAAGAGTAAATAAACACCTTGATTCTTGATAGTTATATACAACGACAAATAAACCGTGTATGGGTATTATCTGGTTTTCTAATTATTTTGATTAATAATTTTTAATTAACGACAAAACGACGCTTGGCTAAGCTCGATCCTTACGATCATTAATTTATATTTTAGTTCCATAATCAAAATGTTGTCAGTGCAAAATTGCAAATACACTAAGCAAGAATATATGTAGATCGCATTACCGTCCAACTCGTATTTTTAATATAAATAAATTATGTTGCACGTTTCATCGAGACTGCTAGAGATTTAAGTTAACTATATTATCTAATTTTTGTATAGAGATTTACTTTTTGATGTACAATACAAGTATGCGAAAACAAAATACATATTTTAGCTAGAGTTGTTCTGGAGATGTTATTCAATAAATTTATGTTCAAGTTCAACCAATTGTGATGTAATGTTTTGGTACTATCTCTTCGTGGTTGATCATCGAAGACAAGGTCGAGAAACTGATTTTTATATACAAATATGTTTTTTGACTTATAAAACCAAAGTTTTCGGATTTTAACTTTATAATTTTCTTAAATAAAAAACTAATTAATCTATTGACTGTGAATATTATTATTTGATGCATGTTGAAACTAAAACAACCCTTCATTCTCTATTCAATTATGTCGTTTGTTCTAATGAAGATAAAATTTTGCTATATATACATGTGTGTGGGCTTTTTCTTTTTAAGCCGGTTCAATAAATAGTAATATTCAGATCCTACTGATATGGTAATTAGTGCCTAAGTGTTAACAAGGCGGTAAATAAATCGCGGAGAAAGAGAGTGTTAACATATGTAATTAGTAATTTGGGCATATATTTATAAAGAAAATGAGAAAGAGAGATAAAACAAATATATGTTATTTGTATATAAAAATATCAGAAATTATAGAGTGTTTAAATTATTTTCTCTTGTTTCATTTCTCAACTCGTTGAGCATGGCCAATAAATTAAAACTTATACTTCACGACATTAGACGTCTTAGTATAAATTCTTTTTCTCTATCTTTTGTTTTTATCCCACGATCAACTAATATACTTCCGACCGTGTTTCTTTAAACTCTCTTCCAACCTTTGGGAATTAAGCTAATAATCCCTCCGTTTCATATTAAGTGTTGTTTTGAAAAATGTATCTGGTTAGTATTTGGATGTATTTGACTCAAAAACATATTCATATACATTTCAGATACATTTTATCAAAACGACATTTAATATGAAACGGAGGGAGTATATACTTTCGGTTTGAAAAAAAATATAGAGTGCTTAAATTAGTAATTAAAGCCATTAATCACACGACAATATTATTGCAATGATCCTTATTGGTTGCCACTTGAGGTTTATACTGCTCAAGCATGTGAGCATATATGCTCACGAGCTGTGCATTATCTCCTTTATCATCATCAATAAGCATATTAATTAAGGATTTTATTCAAATTAATGGTTCTTTTTTTGGTTTCTTTTTGGTCGACCTTTTTTTGGTTTCTTATAATCATAAATGAGCAAAAAGTTGAAGAGCTTTTCGTATACTACGCACGATATATGTGCTGTTTATTTAAAATTTCACATGCCGGTTTATTGGATATAGAAGAGATTCTTTATTTTAAAAAAGTAGAAGAATTAAGGCAAACTTATATGATATAAATCAAATAAAGTTGGGTTTTGATCATATGGGTTTTGTGATATAAATCAAATGAAGATTTACGCATTATATGATTAAGAAAAAGTGATTTTGTGGGTAGATTAGCTTGAATTATTCTTTCTAAAAAAACAGAAAATAGTATAACATCATCTTAACAATCATACCAAAAAAAAAAAAGATTTTGGATCTACAAATTATGAACCAAACACTTGAAAACTTTTAACAAACATAACATGTATATAATATGCTTTATTTCTTATAGGCTAACTCCTTTTTATAGTTTACCTAAATAGGCTACATGAAATATGGTAAGAAAATAAAATAAAAAGGATGTTAGAGAACATTGACATATATGTAGGAAGTAAGAACGTGACATTGGGTCAAATAAATATAAAAAAATATAACTATCAATCAATCTGAAAGACATCATACAAATGTCTCACGTTGTTTAAACAAGATATTAGGTGACTCTCTGCATTATAATGGATTAAACATTATTTATTCTAATATCATATTAAATAAAATCTTTATCATTGTTAAACTATTTTTAGTTGTGTTTAATCCAAATATCCATTTAGTTAAGACTTAAGAGCATGTGAATTTTCTGTTTTGTGAATTATAATATTTGAAAACATAATCTAGTATGGTTTGATTTGGATTTGTGTTTCATTTTAACCAAAGTATATATACTTTAAAAAAAAAAAAAGTTTTAGGTCAATTCTCTTTTTGTTAAATTTAATATCCGCTAATGGACCTCTTGATGCTCGACCAGCGATCTAATTCAAAGGAGAATGCTTTGGTAGAAGCGGATGAGCTGTGGTTAGGGGTGAAATGATTCAATCTAGGTTTTTAATATTACATAAATAATAAAAAATGTTCAGACTGATATTTCATCATTTATGTATAAAATATGAATTTATTATATATAATATATATATATATATATTAAACTATCTAAATTATTGTTTCAAATGATATATATATATATATATAACTAATATTTAGTGGAATGATATCATAAATATAAATTATGTTAAATTTAGCACGTCCAAATATCTTTGATAAAATTTTGAATACAAATGAGTCATCAAATATTTTCCAAATAAAAAATATTTTGTCTCTTTCTCGCAAGAAGATAATTCACATTTAAAAAAAATGGTCTTTTACTTCTATAGATACTTTTTAAAGTTCGTCTTTCAGTAAACATACTTTTGAAAGAGAGTATACTTTTTTCACTATTACTTTTTCTAAAATACTAAACTACCCTTATTTGATTCTGAGTTTTGTCTTCCATTTTTTTGTATGTGCCGTAAGATTGAAAACGACGATTTGAATTCTAGCTTTTTTTTTGTTCTTTCCTTTGTAGGTTTTGGATTGTGTAAAGAGATGTTAATGGTGGAGGTGGAGATCTCCGGTGATCAAAATTGCACATATTTGAAACCATGGTCGAGGAATTTAAGGAAGAAGAACCAGGTCGGTTCCGAGAAAACTGCGCTCATGCCCGGCGATTTTAAAATTTGATGTCGATTCGAACCATCGTGAAGAGATTTTGGGTACTTGTGGTTCGAAATGTTTTCTTAATTGATTTTGTGTTTGGATTTTGTGAAATATTTTACCGTGGATTGAGTAGAATATGTGGATCTTGGTCATTTCTAAGAATAGATTATGGTTTTGAACTTTATGAGGTTGGTGAAGAAGAGAGTGATGCAGAGGAAACATAGGGTTTGGAATCTCATGGACATGATGTCGTGGATACAAATCGATCGACATATGTTATTACGGCCATGATGTCGTGGATATGGTTCGGTGGATAGATGTTGTGATTGATATTCTTAAAGAGATCTTGGTAAGAGCTTTGAAACTTGCGATATGAATCACGAATTCACTAGAGTGAAACCCAATTACCCATTCCATGGATTTTTGAAAGTTTAATATGGAAAATATATCAAAGAACAAAAAAATGAGCATTTAAGTGAATGTAGAAAGCATATGAGCGGATATCAAACTTGAAGATACGAAAACTATTCAAGTTCAAGAATTTAGGAAGAGCATACGTAAGGAAGAACAATTGAATGCAAATAGACCCAGAAACTTATAGAGCTTACCAAATTCGAGAACCAAACGAAGAAAAATAAAGAGGAATGATTGTGTTTGTACACAACAAAACATGATTTTTAAAAGGTTCAATCTCAAATTAAATTAGCGTACAAACCAATAAAGAGCATGAATCAAAAAACAAACACAAGGAAAGATGGATGAAAATCTAACATAATTATTTAGCAGATTTAGTGTCTCGTTTCTTCCTCTTATATTGTTTAGACGACGGTTGCTTCTTTTTTGATTTCGCCGCAATAGCTTCTCAACTCCACCGTCGATTGTTGCTTCTTTGATGACAAATAACATATAGCGTTTTCCAACGGCATCCACAAGTACCCATCCACAAAATAGAAAACCATGTTTTTTGGTACAATCTTGACAGATTTTATAGATACCAACATAGATCGTGGATATATTGTTATGGATACTGGATTTTGGATACAATGTCTCTCCATCTCATTTGAACACAAGTCAATCTCCAACTACAAAGAGACTGACTAAAACCGGACTAAGAAGCGTTTTCTTTCTCACTAAGCGGATGTGTATAGTACCGCAAGACGGAAACTCCATAATAATTGCAAACCCATTGCTACAACAAAATTTCCATGTGTAAGAACAAATACGTTAAAAAGTTCACATTTGTTTCCCCTCTACATATGCTTGAGAATGCTAAATTGTTAGAGAATCAAAGATTCACAAATCAAATGTTACATAGCTTTGATGATTCTTCAAAAGTTAACTATTTTTATGCTTAAGATCCTTGAAATTAAGAAAATATAGGCAAGATTTTCCCTAAAATGGGTCAAGAATCATGAAGCAATACACAAATCAAGCAACACTTGTCTAGAACAAGATCTTTCCATGTGCCCCAATTCCAAACCTAACATTTTAAAAAGCAGAGATCTTCAAAATCCTAAAACCAAAGGCCACATGTCTAAAATTGGATATGTACGATTCATCTAAATTCCTCTCTCAATTTCAAACAACATTATATTCAAGAACTCAATTCCAGGATTAGGGTTTACCAGAAAGCAGTGAAGCTGAAGAATCCACCGGAAGTAACCATGTAAGAAATCGAACCAGCAGCAAAAACACACTGCGAAATTCTCAAGACAAGACCAGTCAAAGTCCCTGGTGTTCCAGGAATATCTATCATTTCTCTTCCAAAACCCCAAATCCAGAAAACCCTAATCGTAAAAATAAAGTCTTTTGATACTTCTCCTTATAAACCGAGGAAATTTTCAAAACCCTGCAGCAAAAATCCAAATTTCTGGAATTTCAGGCGATTTTTCCGGTGAGAACAAAAAAGGTGGGATTTTTTTTTGTTCTTTTAGGTATGAAAATTGAGAAATTAAAGGAGACAAATATGGAAATTGAAGACTTTTTTTTGTTCTGGTTTTTGCAGAGTTTTGTTTCAACATAAAGAGAAGGGGAGAGGTCGATGAAGAAGAACAAATGCATTTTTTATTGTTTGGTTCAAAAGTAAAATTAAGTGAAGATGAGGTATATAATAGATATTAACCAGTAGAAAAGTATCTTTTCATGAGATAAGTTCTCAAAAAAGTATCTTCTCCCATAAATATTCCTTAATTTTTTTTGTCAAATTAGCCCACCAATCATATTAGTTTGATTAAAATGCATTTTTATTTGATCCATTATAACTATAATTTTTACTATGTCACATTTTAATGAATGTTATGTCATATAAATATTGTGAAAACGAATGAAAAAATAATATGTAAGATTTTTAGAAGTAATTACTTCCCTAATAATATGGCGGGGATATTTTTTGGGGGGAAAATGGTAACATTTATACAGAGGTTTGTGATGAAAATGATTACTCTTACAGAGATACAGTCGTACTCTATTTCTTGCTAGACATCATGGTTGAATTGGTATTAACAGCAATAATGATAAAGTTTTGCGTCAAATCAAGATCATATATGATTATTGACACTAAACATCAAAAATTTTGTCTTTATTACAAAATTAAAGTAAATCAATTGAAAGGGTATTGCTCACTTTATGGGATTCCACTATTTACTCATCAAAACTTGTTTTTTCTTCCAAAAATAACTAAATTGATCCTTCTCCTTTTAGTGTTTAAAATACACTAGACGATAAATCATCTGCTATTATTTTGCTTGACTTACTCGGTATGTTTCAAGGAGACATGAGAGACATTATTAGCATTAATGCAACAAATCGATAAACAAATCTGAAAAAGAGTGTCATTTATCCTAAGCACGCCGATAAATTAGTAACTTGGTCCAGTTCGCGTTGAAGTCATTGCCCTTTTCTACATTTTAGTTCCACGTTTGATCCAATGTTAAACAAAAGAAAACATACCCAAACACAGTGCCAATATATCGGAGTTGTATCCCATTTCTTTTTTGGTTTAGTCTAAAACATGATCCTTATAAATTGGACATTAACAATTCTGGAAGAAAAATTTGAAGTTAGCAGAGAAAAGTTTGTCTTTAGTGCTTTTTTGGGATAAATGAACATGAAATGTGGGAAAAGAGCAATACAATATGATTGGCTACACATGTTGGTCTTTGTCTTTCTCTAATTCTTGAGCCACACTATCATATGATTGCAGAATTTCTATTTAATTCATTTATTCTTTTTTTTTATTCATTTATTCTGAACCTTTTTTTTCTCTGTTTTCTTTTTATCTTCAAGCTTTTGTGGATTCATATAATTATTTTCTTTGAAAAAAATGGGAAGAAGGAGGAAAAAGACTTGACATGTAATGAAAATGTGCAGAGGGAAAGAGAGCACATGTCATTACATGTGGTTCTAATAATTTAGATTCTTCATTTCACAGTAAAAAGAGAGAGACAAAGGCATTGTGCTCCTGCCAATTTTCTCTTTATCTTTGAATTTTGAAAAACAAAAAAAACACAAATTATTATTCCTTTTATAATCATAATTATATATATTTGAAAATGGAAAAGATAAAGAGAAAACCAGATATTTTAAATCAATAAAATCTATCTGGCATTTACAAAAAAACTTATCACTTTATCCTATGTTCAATCATTCAACATGCAAAATGCAAATACAATTTCAACCATGTTATTACTTTACTCATAAATTTGGGTTAAAGAAACTAAGCTATTCTAAATTCAGACTCTCAAATGTAGATAAGATTTAAACCATTACAGTAAAATGTTGAACGAATAATTACCTAAAATAATTTAAGTTGTTTCTTTAAAACTTTTAGCCTTTGAGGCTTTGAGCATGTTCAAAGGTAGCTGATGGTTTGGCTAAATCAGCAATTGCCAACATATTGGTCAACCCAGTTTAATGAAATGTAAAAACCCCATTTGATCAAAAAAATAAAAGAATCACATGTTGTAGTTTATAGACTCTCAAATTGTCCTAAATTCCAAACACTCATATCCAAAATTAAGTTGTAGTTTAGCAAATGATGCAACAAACTCTTTAGACAAAAGCAGAAAGCATCCCATTATTATTGGAATTTCGAAGAGACAAAGAGACATAATTATTCAAATCCTTATTCAAGCCTAATAAAAACATCCCAAACTCTGGCTTTTGCGTAGAATCCGATTACAATAAGAGAGTGCTAATTTTTCAAACTTTCTCACTTCAGTTGCTAGACTGGCGCAACTCGGGTCGAACAAAGTCTGCGTCTTCAGGCACAGAGATATCGACGGTAGGCCTGAGCTGTGCGCAGACCTCAATAGCACCATGGACTGGATCAGAGAATAAGTTACTGATCAGGTCTCTGTTGATCGGTGCACCATTGTCCACAGCCACCAGAGCTTGTTGGGTCAGATTGTAGTCAAACCTCGGGGCCCATTTCCTTGATCCCAATCTTGCTGTGGTCGAGCAGTTGTCCACCATGAAGGACACTCCTCTAGCATGCATGAACGGGTTTAGAGAGTCGACAGATTCAATCACACTCTCATTGATGATTTCTGAGTAGGAGTGACCTTTCTTCCTCAACACCTCGATCTACATAATCCCGCAAAAACCAAGATTTAGACCAGACCGAGCCAAAACGACAATAAACCAATTGAAACCACAAATTCTTTCAAAAATCTACGATTAAAGACATTTTCGATATATCTGAATCCAAATTGAAACCAAAACAGATTCTAAACCAAAAAATTTAAATAGTAACCAGAGTGAGTGTAGACAAAAGACATACCTGAGCCATCATAAGTGCAACGTAAACTCCAGCAGTGAAGGGATACAACGGACCCAAGTCACCAGCGGGTCTTGACTTCCTGACGCGTTCACCTACCTTCCACATTCTTGTCGCATCAATCTTTCCCATTGGGAATGCAGGCAATCCCTCCTTATCCTGTTACAAGCAAGAAAATCAATCAAAAACTATGTTTTTGGGTAAATGTAACAAAGAAAAGTTTGAAAGAAGAGTGTCATTACATAGAAACGACGACCGGCTAAGACAACACTCCGGATTTCGCTACCAGCAGCTACATCTTCGTAACATTCATAGAGAATCTCCATACAAGGATAGAAGGATGCACTGTATGCAGCCTCGAAATCCTTTTTACCATCTTCAGACAAGGAATTGTACACAGCCAACATTCCCTGAATTTCACAAATCATCAGAAACAAGTTTCAAAGTTTGATTCGGATTTGGCCAAAAACAAATAGTTCTAGTCCCTACAGATATCTTCCTACTAACCTGGGTAGAGATAGTCCTCGAAATATTTCCTGTGATGCACTCTACTGTGTTCTTGTAAGCCAAGTCTTCACTCATTCCATTTTCAGTGTACCTTCTAAAGAGAGACTCCACGATTCCGTGAACAGCACCAAGCAAAATGCCTGTTAAAAAAAAAAGATGAAGATAGGTTTTAACATTTAAGCACAGGATTGTGCGATAGAAGAGAGTTCTATAAGTGACGACCATCTCACCTCTTTCTCCAAAGATGTCACTCTTGTACTCTTGTTCAAGAGTAGTAGCAAAAGTAAAAGGAGAACCAAGTGCTACTGACCATCCCAGAGCAACATCTGCAGCTCTGCCGTCAACATCCTGCAAACATGAACGTATCAATGGTGAAAAAAAGAATACAAGAGGAATATAATAGTTTTTTCTATAGAGACAGGTAGAAAACCTGGTGCACCGCAAAACTGGCATTGATTCCAGCACCGTTGATTTCTTTCCCTTGGACGTAAAGCCTTCTCACAGATGGACCCATTCCCTTAGGGCAAACAGCTACCACACTGATGTTCATTGGGAAATCAAGTCCTATGGACTGTAAATGTCCTAGTAGAAACCCGTGAGACAAACCGAGAATGCTGTTTGGCTTCATGTGAGAGAATATTTTCTCATAGTTATCAGCCTGCAAAAAAAGACGATACATTAAAATCAATGTATATACCTACGGAGCAAAACTTCAAGATAATCACGATTTTGAAAATGCAATTACTTGAGCAGCATCAGAGATCAAAAGCAACACAAGATCACTGCCAGAGATAGTTTCCCAAATATCACCCAAAGTACCACTTTCTTCTGTGAATCCAACAGTACGTGCCTCCTCAAACGAGCGAGAGCCCTTTCTAAGCCCAATCTACAATATCGTAAAAAAGAAACCAAGTCAGGACACAGCTTTCAAGTAACAGCAGAAAGCAAATATAAAAGTTCATAAATATATAATTATGAAGCTAACACATTAGTAGAGATTACCTTAACAACAATGTCAGATTTAGCCTCCACAAGTGAATCTCTCAAGTTCTGTGCTTGAGCAGGTCCCTGCACATAAATTTGTAATTCAGTACAAGAAATGCAAAAGAGAAAGGAAAATACAACTTATCTATCCATCTTGTTCATTGAAACTCAAATATACCAAACGCAAGAAAATGAATTTATTAAATAGCGAATTTTCTTCAAATGACATATTCATCAAGAATACTATCTCCACAATGCAAAGTACAGAAGAGTGAACGCTGAGTTTTAACAAGAAGTGCATAAACCCTAGTTAGCAAAACAAACCCCCCAGAAGTTAAAAGCTTATGAATTCACAACTTAAAGCATAACAATGTAATAGCAGCCAAACAAGAATCACGTTGATTAAGGAAAGCACAAAACAAAATAAGATAAAAGACACAAAAAAAATATGATATAATTACCTGAGATCCCCATCCAATAACACCAATCTGCTTAATCCCCTTGAATGCATCTGGAAGATGCTTGAACAAATCTCTTCCTCCTCTCACAATATACTAAACAAACAAATATTCACCAAAAAAACCAATCATTAGCAACAAAATTCAAATCAAAAATGGAAAAAAGATAGTGATGAATGAAAAATAAACCTCATCGTAACCAGCAAGAGACACTTTCTCCTTTTTGAATACAGATGTCTCGAAATCCAGAGAAATCGGAGTTCTAACCGCAGACGAAGCAACCATTCTCGCTCCAAGAGAAGATCCAGTACCGGAACCAACACCATTTCCGGCGACGGTAGCAGTTAACGACCTAAGAGACTTTGAACAAGACGAAAGGAATCCGATATTGGGCAAAGCCAAGCTTGTGGCTTTCGAAGACCTAAGGGTTTTGGATGAAGAAGAAGGAGATGGGCATGAAAGGGAAGGAGCGATTGATGAAGTCGCAGCCGCCATTTTTGTTTTTTTTTCTCAGTGTGTGTTTAGCAAATGTCTGCGCAAAGAGAAAGAGCTTCGCAAATTAGGGTCACAGAGTCAGTGAGATAGAGAAATTAATAAAGCACACATATTTTTACCTACTCAATATCACGAAGAGGCAACAATTACAAACAAACAAAAAAACAAATACAAAATAATTATAATGGGCCAAAGCCCAAAAGCCCATTAACTGATTTGTGTCATAAAAGTCAACACAATGGACGGTTGAGATTTAAATAAGGTAATTAGATCGGATGGTTTTGAGGTGAGGTTGTATCGAAGTTACGGTACACTACACCTAACGCGAAGCCTCTGGGTTTGTTTCGTCTTCTTCGTGATTGTAATCACTGTAAGGAAAAGAGTCGAGATTGAAGATTTTAACGGGGGTGTTTGATCGATTTAGAGATCTGGGTTTTGTTTGTGAGATGGATCAAGCTTCGTCTTCGTCGAGTGTAGAGGAAGATAAGAAGAAATCTTTTACTGATCCTGTGAATATCGATGATAACGAGGAGAGAGAAGATATAGAGATTGCTCTCTTTCAAGTACCTGAATTCTATGTTTATTTGGTAAATTTTCTTACTTTGATAAGGTTATAATGAGATGGGTATTTGGAATTTGTGATGAAGTTAGTGCCTTTTTTTGTGTAAGTTCACTCAGATGATTTTTGGATCTGATCATAAGTTAGTTAGTAAACTCAGTTTTGGTATTGTAGATTTATGGCAATGGCATTGAGGAAATTATCTTGAATATGCATTTGTTCTTGATCACTCAAATCAAACTTGAGATTATTGTGAAATTGTGATTCCAAATTGGTTGCCTTGAACTCATAGACATTGTGAAGTGATTTCATGTAGATTAATTAGATAATTCTCACAAGATAATGGACTAATTTGGAGCTTGATCGTTTCGATCTTATTCTACAGTTTATATGTTCTCTTGTATATGTTACTTTGCGGGATAGTTATGGGAAGTGAGCTCGTCTTTGTCTTTCTTTTCTTTGTGAATGCAGATACCTCCAAGGAAAAGTGCAGCTTCCTACAGGTTATATCTTGCCTTCGTGACAATATAATGTCTAAACCATTCTAATCCGAAGTCAAGAGATTCTTGCTAAACCCTTTGGCTTAGCCAATGGGCAATAACTCGGAACAAACCTTCTTGAAGTTAGTAGTAATGGTCGCATAACCATAAATTTGATCAAGATAGTCTTTTAATCAACTCAATTTGGCTTCTTAGTCCAAAGATACTTAAAAAGTGTGTCAGAGTAATCCTTCGGAAGATGGAGATAATAGATATTCGCTGATACTTTTGAGGTAATTGATCATTGCAGAGCAGATGAGTGGGATGTGAACAAATGGGCATGGGAAGGATCATTGAAAGTGGTGAGCAAAGGAGAAGAGTGCATTATTAAACTTGTAGATAAAACAACAGGGGAACTTTACGCTCAGGCCTTTCTGCGAGATGGTGAACCTCATCCAGTAGAAGCTGTAATCGACAGTAGCAGGTAACAAAAAAATTAACCATAGAACTTAATTCGGTATTCTCATGATCCAGCTAGTCTAACAAAAAAAATAATGTGTTGTCTTGTAGATATTTTGTCCTCCGTGTTGAAGAAAAGATAGGTACGTACTTAGTACTTACCATATAGATGATATACCGAGATGTAAACTTCTTTGAAGCAATGCAGGTGGTCGTATTCGACATGCTTTTATTGGAATCGGATTCCGGGAAAGAACTGAAGCATATGATTTTCAAGCAGCACTTCATGATCATATGAAGTAACATTCCACTTCCTAATCTCCATGTCGTCTTTTCGATTCAGACATTGATCAATTCTTTCAAAACAATTATATAATCTCTTTGTCTTTGGTAAAGGTATCTGAACAAGAAGAAAACAGCGGAAGAAATGGAACAACATTTTCAGAACACGTCATCCGTCGATTACAGCTTAAAGGAAGGAGAAACCATTGTTCTCCAACTAAAAAATGTAAGAACTACAGTTATTTTGTAGATACATCATCTGCAAGTTTCTTGTTTTTGACATCAAAACAATTGAAACAGAGAGGCGAGAAAGACGCAAAGTCAAAAATTGTAGAGAAGGGTCTGAGCAATCTCTCGTTAGAGGATAAGGGCAAGTCGATAGAAACCATTCCTTCAATAATCCTACCACCTCCACCTCCTGGACCGCTTTCCCCTGCCACAACCGCTCAGAAGTCCCCGTCAAGTCTCAGCCTCCAAAGATCGTCTGAACAACAAGATTTAAGTACAAAGCGTGAAGAAGTAGAGAAGAAAGAAGTAGGCGTCGAAGATGCACCAGATGATGACTTTGGAGATTTCCAAGCCGCGGGTTGATTTAACCATAAACAAAAATTACCATACACAAAATCGTTTTATAAGTAATGTGACTGATCAAAAGTTTGGATTGTGTGCTACTGAGAGAGCCATCTTCTGTACAATTGAAATAGACAAGACTTTGAAGTTTTTCATTTTACCATTAAGAAAAAAAACTTTACAGGAGAAAAAGGACGAGAGAGTGATCAATTAAATCAAAATTCACACTTAAGCAACTCAAATTTTACTTTCTTTAAAATTGAGAGTGCTTCTCTGTTCTTCTGCAAATCTATTGCAACCATCAAGAAACGTACGCCATACAGGCGCGTCTGCAGGGAAAGGCATTCCACTAATCAGCTGCTCAGCTTCCTTCAAGTAACCGTTTCTAGCCAAAAGATCAATGGCACAACGATAATGATCCATTTCTGGTTCAACTCCGTAATCCTTCATTTTCTGAAACAACTCCATTCCTTCTTTCACCATACCACAATGTCTGCAGGCAGTTAGCATCGAGATGAAAAAGACACGGTCCGGCTTAAAACCCAGAGATACCATTTCCTTGAACTTTTCAAATGCGTCATGTCCATAGCCATGGATGCCGAGAGACGAAATCAATGCCGTCCATGTAATGAGGTTCTTCTCTCCTGTTTCTTCAAAGAGTTTGATAACACTCGTAATGCTTCCACATTTCCCATACATGTCAATCAATACGTTGCAAACAAATGTATCGGCGAGGCTGAAATCTGTTTTGGTGATTACACCGTGAATAGAACTACCAAGCGTAAAGTCACAGAACTTAGAGCACATACTTAAGATACTAACGTATGTGTAATTATCAGGGCGGATGTTTGAGTGAAGCATGTGTTTGAAAAGTTCGATAACTTCTCTGTGGTTATCAGAACGAGAGCACGCCGCGATTGCAATGTTCCAAGATACAATGTCGGGTTGTTCTAGTGTCGAAATCAGCTTTATCGATTCATGGTACTGGCCTGTTCTGCTATATATTCCAGCGACAATGTTCAATGGGACGACAGAAGAAGGTCCGCTAGACCAATCCAGCAGAAGAAGAGCATCATTCATCAGTTGATTCTTGGCATAGGATCTCATAAGAGAGCTTAACACATAGTCATTATCTTCATATCCCATTCTCACAATAACAGAGTGCAGCTGTTGTAACTCTATGATACAAGAAGATTTGAGAGCTGTCGAGAGAGTAAACTCAGTTGGCCTGAAACCCATTTGAAGCATTTGAAGAAAAAGAGAGAGACAAATGGGACTATCTTTATTAGCATAACCCCAAAGCAGTGCATTCCAAGAAACAATGTTCTTATCACGTATAGTATCAAAGCATAGGCGGGAATCTTCAAGACTATCACATTTTGCATAAAAGTCGATCAATGCATTCCCCAAAAATATGTCAGTTTCGCAGCCATTCTTGATAAGCAACCCATGAATTTGGCGTCCGAAACTCAATATCTGCATATGAGAAGAAGCACCAAAAACACTAACGTATGTACCTTGGTTCGGAGAAATCCCATGCTCTGACATGCTTACAAAGAGCTTCAGTGCTCTCAAAGGATTTTCACTTTCGGCTGTTGCACCAATTATAGCGTTCCAGGACACTATGTCACAAGATGTTGCCTCCTCAAACACTCTCTCTGCTATATGTGCGTTGCCGCATTTTCCATATGCGGTGATGAGAGAGTTAACGATGAAAATCTCACAATCCAACCCTTTTTTCATTGTAGAGCAATGCAATTGTACGCTAAATACCAAGTCATTTTCGCAAGATACACCCGACAGTACACCCAAGAAAGAGCATTTAGATAAACAAGCCTCCATCCTAACAAGCTCACGGAAGAGATACATGCATTCTTTGAGAAAACCACGCTTCCCCAACAACGTCATCATATGGTTCCATGTTTCCAAGCTCTTCAACGGCATATCTTCGAAAATCCGTTCCGCCATTTCAAGCAACTCCAGCCTCCCATACAAACACAACAAACCAGTACCAACAAATACATCAGCCATAAACAAACCATACTTCAAGCTCAAACTATGCAACTGAACTCCAGTACAAACATCCAACGATTCGCAGGACAATAAACCACCCACTGTTAACTGATTCGGCGAAAATCCAAAACGCCTCATCTCAGAGAATACATCCAAAGCTTCCTCTGCATACCCACATTTGCTAAACCCACTAATGATCGAGTTAAGGGAAGCTGTGTTTCTCTCAGGCATTTTATCAAACACCTTGGCTGCACAAGAAACTTCACCAAGCTTTGCATAAAGACTGATAATGTTGTTGCAGATATAAACGGGTTGCTGAAGGAAAGAGGTTAAAGTGATGGAAAGTGCGTGAAGAGATTTGGTTCTTGAAAAGGAAGGAGCTTTTCTGCAAACATTGAGTAAGCTAAGTAGACGATTGTTGTGATTGGCGAAATCTCCATAACTGAGGCTCATGCAGAAGGAAACTGAAAACAGAGAACTTTTTAGGCACAATGCATATAAATACGCTCAATCTCAGGCTTTGAAGCAAACTGATGACCTGAAACACGACGCGTCGACGACGATGATCGGAGACGATTTTAACGAAAATAAACAATATGAGTTAACCGGTTCCACCACTAACACTAAAGGGTTTGATTTAAACGACTAACCGGGTGGTTCTACCACAAGATCATGGTTTGATTTGTGTACAATATGTCTTAATTAAGAGAATCACTAACGTTATTTCTCTAAAATACTGAATAAAATAAAATATAAAACGTTTGTCTATATTTCCCGATTTTATTTTTTATTTAGAAAAGGAACACAAAATATTGTGCATTCAAATTTACGTAAAGGGAAATTCAATTGTATATAAACCAATTTTCTTTTTCTATACCAATATCTTTTTTACCAATCACAGATTTAAATTATAAGATAACTATATGATGGGTTACTCATCCTAGAGAAACCAAGTACTGTATACGATTTTTCTTTTAATAATCTTCGTTGAAAAGAATAATAATATGAAAAAGTTATTTTCATCTCTTCCATTTTCATTTCACATTTCTTAGAACATTGGATTACATAAATTGACTCTCTCTGAAACAAGATTAAGAAAACAATTTTTTAGTCTCTTCCAATACGTTCTTAAGATCAGTAAGATGCTTATGCAAATACTCTTGAACCATCTCTGTATTCTCATTTCTTTCTCCACTTTCTTTCATATTTTTGAGTGTGTCTCGTATCTTTATTCCTTCACGGAATATACTTTTACATACCTTCACTAGACTCTTTTTCTCTTCCACTGTTATATCAGTTTTTACTTTTTGTAAGTTTTTCATTGCTTCCACCAAAACTAAACATCAAAAGATTAAATAAAAAAACGATCAAAGAGTTCGATTATAAGATCGAAAAAAGTTTTATTAAGAAACGAGTTATTAAATTACCATCGCATTGCATTGTCATATCAGCTACCATAACACTATTGACAAGCTTTGTGCGTTCACTCATCATCATCGATTTTGACATAAAATCAAATATATGTATTGTTTTTTTTGGTTTCTTTGAGATGTTATCCTTGTTTGCTAGTTATATTACAGGATTTGAAGAAGCTTAAAACAATTATATATATATACAAATAATTGTTTAACTCTACTTTGATTAAATGGACATACATCATTGCATTTGTCTCTTCCTTAAAATTAGTATATATGCAAATAATAAGAAGGAAGCTCTCTCTCTTTATTTAAAAAGTTAATAATTAGTATGAAAATTAATTTCTAACTAATTTCTTAATAGTTATCTAAATTTGGCAGGGGTTAGTTGAGGTTTAAAAATATTCAGTCTGAATTGAACTGAATCAAACCATTATAGATCCGAAAGCCAAATCAAAACGAACAAAAATTATGTTTATATATACTTTTAAACTGAGCAAACCAGAACAAAACTGAGATTAGTCAAACAAATTTGATAATAATCAACCAAAATCTTCACAGACCGAACCAAATAACTTTGGTTTTGTTCCACTAGTATTAACATACCAAATCAAATAAAACCACTGACCAAGTTTTTCGTTTTTTTTTTTGGTAGTGGACGGGAAGAAAATATCTCCCAAATTTTATTAATGAAATAAAAAAACAATTACATTATAACTTGTCTTGGTCGTGCAGACCCTATAACATCAGCTGCAACAACGACTCTAAATCTGGCGGAACATGCTCTAAAAAATGAAATTCTAATGGTAACACGAAAGCATAGGTAGCTAACTCATCGGCTAGAGAGTTCGCTTCCCTATACACATGTAAAATACGGATTGTCCAGTCCTTCGAAAGAAAGTCATGGCACAAACGTACCAGGAAAGACGAATGACATTTTTTGTTGAGCTGAGTAACGTTGGCTCGTGATCCGAGTGGAGACAATAAGGTGATGGGACGTTGGTCCGATCTCATTTGGTCGGGTTCGGGTTGGACTATCTACCGGTCTGCCCATTCCAAGCCAAAAAAAAAAAAAGACTAATGATGCGACTCACCAATCCGCGTCTTCATGAATAATCCAACCACTATCTCCGAGTCGATCTCCAATTACAAACGCGGTATTCTTTTCTCCCAAACAACATATAAACTATAATACACTCCCCACAACTCTGTTAAAGGGGCCGAGCAACGGCCGATATCAAAGCAAATCCACCACACCACCGGCCCATTCCGTCACGTAGCACTCCACCCACAGCAGCTTTTATACAGAGATTAAATGCCTCATCTCAGAGAATACATCCAAACCTTCCTCCGGATTTTATCTTTGATTTAAACGGCAAACCGGCTGGTTCAACCACAATATCATGGTTTGACGGGTCCAATCGACCAGAATGTTTCCGTTTAGACCTCAGTTTGGACCATATTTAACCAAAATTTCTGGATGCTAGCACAATAGCAATAATCGTACTTACGTAAATAACTAAAACTATATATTTCAATTGGTATTGTATAGTACACTAACTAAAACAAAATCAAATTAACAACTAAAAAAAAAGTTGTATATAAGCTAATTTTTAGATTTGGAAAAATGGGCAAACAAAATATTGTGCTTTCAGATTTGCGTAATAGGGAATCCAGTTGTATATAAGCTAATTTTCCTTTTCTATACCATGATTCTATTTATCTATCATTTTCACTGATTTTTTTATCAATCATACTTTTAAATTATAAAATAATGTAATTGGTCTCTACAAAATTTATTTAATAATTTAAACTGAAAGATAACATAATAGTAAAAGGTTCTCCTCATCTCTTCCATTTTTCTTTCACATTTCATAGAACATTGGTTTACATAAATTCAAGGATACATAAAAATGAAATAAAAATAAACTCTGGAAATAAAAGTAATTGAAGTGAAACAAGATTAAGCCCACAAAATTTTAATCTCTTCCAATGTGTTTTTAAGATCACCAAAATGCTTATGCAAATACTCTTGAACCATCTCTGTATTCTCATTCCTTTCTACACTTTCCTTCAACTTCATATCAGTGATAGTGTCTCTTGTCTTGTTTGCTTCAGTGTAAATATTCTTACATACTTTCACTAAACTATTCTTCTCTTCCACTGTTAGTTCACTTTTCAGTTTCTTTAAGTTTTTCATTGCTTCCACCAAAACTAAACATCAAAAATAAGAAAAAAACATTCAAAAGTTTCGATTATAAAGAACCAAAAAGTGTTATTAAGAAACGAAATGTTGATTAGTTACCATCGTATTGCTCTGTCAAATGAGCTACCATAACACTGTTGACGAGCTTTGCACGTTCACCCATCGTCATCGATTCTGATAAAATCAAATTTCCAATGTATTTTTTTGTTTTCTTTAAGATGTTATTCAGTAATATTCTCTTTTTGCTACTTATATAGAATGTTTGAGGTTTAAAGGAAAATTTTTGGATACACCACTAGTTCACACCCTTTTAATTAACCAATCAGAATTTGCCATATAATCTAATTTAGATAATTTAAAATACTCTATTCGATTAATTTAGTGTATTTAAATGAATAGTAAATCCTACGATGTTATTTATTAGACTACGTGACAAATTTTGATTGGTTAATTAAGAGGAGATGAACAAAAAAAGTTTCACCCCTAAGGATGAACCGAAATATTTTCCTTTAAGCCTCAAACACTATATAAGTAGCAAAAAAGAGAACACTACTGAATAACATCTCAAAGAGAACAAAAAAAAAACATTGGAAATTTGATTTTATGTCAGAATCGATGTCCATGCTTAAAACGATAAAATGAAATCACATTATTTGTCTTTTTCCTCAAAATTAGTATAAAAATTTAATCATTAAGAAGCATTCTCTCTCTCTCTCGTAAAAAAATGATTTCTAACTAATTTCTTTGTCTCTAGTAAAATTTCCTAATTATTAATTTGTTATACTAATTATAAGGAAAAGACAAATAATGTGATTCCATTTTGTTGTTTTAAGCCTCTCTATGTTTATAAATATTCAAACCGAATTGAACCGAATCAAATTAGTATAGATCCAAAACTAGCCAAATCAAAACGAACAAAAGTTTTGTTTATATATATTTAGATTGAGCAGACCGGAACAAAACTGAGCTTAGTCAAACCAAATTTGATTATAATCAACCTATATCTTCACAGACCGAACCGAAATGATTTTGGTTTTGATCCACTTATATTAACATACCAAATCAAACCAAAGGAGCAACCAATTTTTTTGTTTTTACACAGACTAATTCTAAAATGGTATAGTATTCTCAATCTAGTATGTAATGACTGTGTTTTTCTTAATTTTTTTTTGTCGACGTGTTTTTCTTATTTAAGAGAGATATCCTAGTATGACAGATGCCACAAAAAATATAGGGAAATTAGCATAAATAATACTTATTGCATTAATAATTAAGGATCTAACATGATCTAAATTATAATTAGGTAAATAATATGAAGTATATCTAGATTGACTAACCTTATTCAGTTACATGATAAATAGTCCACTATATTTTGATCTCATAGATGACTATTCGCAAATATTAAAGAAAAATATGAATATCTGACTATGCATTTATAAGTAGTCGACTATAATCATAGTGAATTAATCACAAAATGAACTATATAACTAGAATATCAAACACTCTTTTACATAGACAATGTTTTACATAGTCAACTATGTTTTGATATGATAGTTATTCGCACTTAAATATTTTTTTAAAAAACCGAATAGTTGTCTATGCATGAATAAATAGTCAACTATAATCATAATAAATTAGTCATAGAGTGAACTATATTACAACTAAGAATAGCAAATACTCATTTACATAACTAATGTGTTACATAGTCAACTATTATAATGTGAACCGATAGTCAACTATCTATACTTAATCAGATCGTTAAGGGTATTTTGGACAATTTGTTTTAAGTGGATGTTACTTACCTAAATTCTATTTACAACATGTTGTATACCTAATTAAAGCCTCCCAAACTATTATACACCTAATTAACCCAAAAATATATCCTAATATGACATTTTTCAAAATTAGCATTGTAATTATTTATTACTTGTTCAGGAAAGAATCAATTTAATTAGCACACATTAAAGTAATTTTTTGAGAATTTCCATGGCATGCCAAAAGTGGCATATCATGAAAATTCTCAAAAAATTACTTTGCCATCGTTTAAAAATATTTGCAAGAATGCCACCTTTTTAATTTTATAGGTATGGGTTAACT
The DNA here is from genome assembly GCA_963576765.1 of Draba incana. NCBI lineage: Eukaryota > Viridiplantae > Streptophyta > Magnoliopsida > Brassicales > Brassicaceae > Draba > Draba incana. The sequence continues at coordinate 4,687,331 of OY755216.1, forward strand.
ATTTTATATTTATAGTATAGTTTTTGGGGTAGGGTTGATGGTTTGAGTTTTGATTCTTTTGTGGAAATGAGAGAAAAAAAAACTAACGATTTCCTTTTTTTATATATAAAAGGTGGCATGTTTGCAATAAATTTTCAAGGGTGGCATGTTTGAAAAAAAATATTTTCATATGTGGCATATTTGTAATTCCTCCTAAATTTTTCCTCAACTAGTAATAAATAATAACAATGCTAACTTTTTTAAAATATCATATTAGGCCATCACCATTGGTGACACTAGGGGGTCTAATGTGATTTTTAAATTATTAAAACACACACTCTCTCTTCCTTTTACTCAATTTTATACATTCTCTTTCATCATTTTACTCAACTTTTATTAATTTTATATTTAAACACTCGCTCTTTCTTTTACTCATACTCTCCAAAGTGTCCAATATAAGACACTCTCTCTTCCTTTTTAGACACTCTATCTTCCTTTTACTCAACTTCTCTTCCTTTTACTCAACTTTTATTAATTTTATATTTCAATATACCCCACAAAAATACTCTCTTCTTTCTTTTACTCAAATATTAATAAATTTATATACACTTAAGACCCCCTAGTGTCACCAATGGTGATGCTCTTAGGGTATATTTTGTTGCCACATCTATCATATTAGGATATCTCTTTAAGAAAATAAATACTCAAATAAATTTAAGTGATTAGTTTACTCATATGAGTAAGCTAATCACTTAAATTCCTACAAATGAATTTACTGGTTGAAAGAAACTATAACCTAAGTGTTTGTACTAGAGAAATGTTAATTAACATTCGTCTCTAGATTTTGCAATATAAATCTTCTAGATGCTTTGTAGATACGACTTGAAACTGAATCGAAGAAAGTCAGACTGGGTTGGATAATTTGGAGCCAACGAGACAAGATCATAGCTCAATGATCTAATCTGAAACCCCAAATCAATTTACCTATAATGGCGGAAGCCATGCCTATTCAAGAATCTTAAACCAAAGCGTTGAATCAGAATCACCAGAACCTTATGTTGACCTTAGATTCACAAAATCTGATCACTCTCATCAATTCAAACAACTACCAGCTTGAATTTTATGAAATCATCCAAGATATCATAAAGCTTTCTCTAGATCTAAATGCCATCTTCGTGTATGTACCTAGATTTCGAAGTTAATTTGCTAGCCAAATCAGGCTTAAAATTTATACATAATTATATTGGATTTCGACCTGTTTAATGAATTCGACCTAAAATTGAGTTGGTTGGAGATTACAAAAAAAAGGGGTATTACTTGGAGATTTCAGAGATCGCAGTGGAATGAGAATTGAGTTGTAAAGTTTTCATTTCGTGGAGTGTGAAGTTATATCCGAAGCGAAAAAGAAAACAAAAGGATAAGAAAAGTGTGATTGTCTACTATATGGGATAACCAATCAGAATTGGCAGTTTAAGTGATTTATGTCGGTTGGATTTTAATGTTTATGGACGGTAGATTGACTGCATATTTGCGATTCTCTACTATGTGAGGCAACCAATCAGAAGCGATGGTTTAAGTGATTTATATTCGTTGGATTTTCATGTTTATGGACGGTAGATTGTCTGCACTTTTGCGATCCTCTATATGTGAGACAACTAATCAGAAACAATGATTTTAGTGATTTATTTATATCCAGCATATTATAATCGGTTAAAGTAAACGAAAATCTAAAAAGTACACTTTTTTGTTGATTTTAAGTTCAAAATGAATAGATGGACTATAAATTAGTCATAGTTAAATAAAAATCACAAAGAAAACCACGACAATATTATATTTCATTGCAGATAAAAAAGGAAAACAAAACAATTATTTTCTCTTTTCATTGGTGGATTATCTTTTCTAGAAGTAGAAGCGTCCGAGTTTTAGTTTCCTCGCCCAGCAGAGTCGTCTTCCTTTTATTCCCCTTTTTCAAAATAATTCTTTAATTGGCGATGTACGTCAGCAGCTTGCCCTCGTGGTATTAGGTTGAAGATCTGCGGGACAATGATTTGATTTTTTTTTTGGGTGGTGGTCTTCTCTTTCTGGATACCAATGTCATATTTTCCGATATGGGCTAATTTTAGTCACTTTTATTGGTGGTTCGTGCTTTCTCTGCATGCGTCTTTGTCCTCGTAATCGGTGTTTCAGAGTAGCTGTTTTCAATTTTATATCCATGATTTTGGGTTGTATATGGTTAGGTATTCTTGTTTGGGCCTTGTTTTTCAGTAGTCGTTTGGTCCTCGTTTCCCTCTTTCGGGCTCTTGGTTCCGGACAGATTTATTTCGTGTTGTCATGACTACAGATGGGTGTTTAACCGACTTGTAAGTTCTATCACATGTAACTTCGGATCGATCTTTTTAATATAGTTTCTCTAAATGAAAAAAATAAAATAATTCGAGATTCATTAAAAAGCAAAATTAATAATAATAAAAAAAACATGGTTTTGAAGATGTGATAATTAACATAATAAATCTCTAGATTAACTACCATTTGCTATTTTAGTTCATCATAATATTAGATAAACGCAAATAAGTTTAAAATCATAAAAAACTAAACTCTAAATAATCTTTGATGCATCTTTGATTTGTTCGTTAGGCGTTAGACTTATCCGAACGCCAGATTAACGTCTCGAGGATTTTTGAACAATGTACATTTTTAATCCTAATGAATAATGAATTGATTTTATTCTAAAAGCCTACCAATTATTCTAAAAGCCTACCAATATTTTTTTCTTTGTTCTTTACTATTGCTTCCACTTCTCACAAGAAAAAATATAAAAACAAAATCATTCATTGATTTTTTCCATTATCAGCGTAAGAATCGATCCTTGAACTTTTCTCAAAGATCCACCTCCACCTCCACATCTCTCTAATTCTTAAAAGTTTTCTCCTTGATTTTTTTTTTTTTTTTCAATTTTGGGATCCAAGTTTCTTTACGTGCAGATATATCTAGGGTTTCGAGAGATTCGATTCGATTCGATTCGATTCGACGAAGCGAGGTTTTTGGGTCTAGTAAATGGTGGATCACCCTACCTTGGAGTCTGTTTCAATTGCGTTTCATCGAGAATTCACTACTAATCAACGTGTTCGTTCGATTCTCTGCTTCGATAGTTCGGAAAAGCAATGCTGAGCGTGATCCGAGTGCATCTACCTTCCGAAATTCCCATTGTCGGCTGTGAATTAACTCCTTACGTCCTTGTTCGCCGTCCAGATAAGACCGCCGCTACTGACGATGTGCCGGAATCGGCTCCTCTCGAAGGCTACTTTTTGAGATATAGATGGTAGAGTTTGCTCCTGATTCTTGATTTCTCTTCTTGGGTTTGGTTCTTTAAGCCTAATTTCTTGTTTTGGATCCTTTGGTGATTAAGGATTTAGTCAAAGTTTGGATTTTGATCTAAATTCAGAGACTTTTTGCTGATTTAGGTTGTGTTAATTGGTTTTGTAGTTCCGAGTTGTTTAAAGATTCATTGTTTGGGTTTCTTTTGATGTAGGTTTCGTGTACAGAGTGATAAGAAAGTAACGATTTGTAGTGTGCATCCAACTGAGCAAGCCACTTTGCAATGTGTATTCTGTTCAAAGCGTAGAACCCTTGTTTCAAAAAGTTATCACTGTTCTCCGAAATGCTTTACGGATGCGTGGCAACATCATAGGACTTTGCACGAACGAGCAGCTGCGGAAAACGGAAACGAGGAAGATGATTTAGTTCGAGGTGCTGGGGTTCTCGCCGGTACCTTGTCCGGGTCTATGTCAAATCTAAACATTGCCAATAATGGCCCAACACCGTTTTATCCTTCTAATATTGTGCAGAAGAATGGAGGAGAGACGTTAATTGAGGTCGGGGGTTTCAAAACGTACACACCAACCGCTGACGATATTGGCTATGTTCTGAAGTTTGAGTGTGTTGTGGCTAATGCAGAGACTAAACAGTCTTTGGGACATCCTAGTACGATTTTGACTTCACGGGTTATTCCTGCTCCTTCTCCGAGTCCTCGTAGGCTTATCCCTGTCAATTCAGTTGATGTGATGGGTCACTTAGATCAAGATGGTCGGATTCAGTCTACAGGATCATTCACTGTTCTCTCATATAATATTTTGTCAGATACTTCCGCAAGTAGTGATCTATACAGTTACTGTCCTCCTTGGGCTCTTTCTTGGCCTTACCGTAGACAGAATTTGTTAAGGGAAATTGTTGGTTATCGTGCTGATGTAGTTTGCTTACAAGAGGTATGTTTTGTGTATGGACTTGGTTAAGATTTCGTTTCAAATCAGAAAATGTTCATTTTTCTTCTTCTTTCTTTGTCTGGCAGGTACAAAACGATCACTTCTATGAAATATTTGCTCCTGAGTTGGATAAGCATGGGTATCAAGCTCTGTACAAGAGGAAGACTAATGAGGTTGGATCATTGATTCCTCACACTCTTTCTTTTTGTGTGTTTTATGTTGCATAATCTCTAAAACCATAACTTACTCATTGCTAGGTTCTCAGCGGAAGTACAAGTGCGATTGACGGCTGTGCAACATTTTTTCGACGGGATAGATTCGCACATGTCAAGAAATATGATGTTTGTATCTGTTCTATATATTACTCGCCTATCTGTTTAGATCGTCGTACTAATTCATGGGACTGTTAATCCAGGTTGAATTCAATAAGGCTGCTCAGTCTTTGACGGACGCTATACTCCCTCCTACCCAGAAGAGAACTGCTTTAAACCGACTAGTTAAAGTATTTTTGACATGTTATACTGTTATTAGAGAGTTATTGTTTACGTCACTGATTCTGGTGATTGTTATGTCGTAGGATAACATTGCGTTGATAGTTGTTCTTGAAGCGAAATTTGGCAATCAACCTACTGATTCTTCTGGGAAGCGCCAGCTTATTTGTGTGGTAGAGTTTCCTTTTTCTTCCCGTTCAATTGTTTATTGAGAGAAGACTGTTCTCATAAGATCGTTTACTTTCTATTCTTGCTCTTTGCGTGAAAACTGGCTAATTTATTTTGTTGGAGTGTAGGCAAACACACATGTCAATGTTCAACAAGAACTGAAGGATGTGAAGCTGTGGCAGGTTTGTGTATATTCTAAAGAACTCAAATTTCATCAAATTCAAGATAAATTAGTATTAACTTCAATTTTTGTTGTTTAATTCTTTTGAGTTTAGGTTCATACCTTATTAAAGGGGTTGGAGAAAATAGCTGCTAGTGCCGATATTCCTATGCTTGTGTGTGGAGACTTCAATACGCTTCCCGGAAGGTTTTTTGTTGATTCACTAATTCTTCTGATTCTGACAAAGCAAATGTTCTTGAATTCTATTTGTATAGAAAGCTAAAAGCTCTGCTTTTGGAAATTTTTTTATTACAGTTTACCTCATTCACTTCTTGTAATGGGGAAGGTTGATACTTCGCACCCAGATCTTTCGGTTGACCCCTATGGAATCCTTCGTCCGTTTACCAAATTAACTCATCAATTGCCTCTGGTAAATTTTTTTTTTTTTTTCTCATTCAGTAAAGCATATTTAACCTTGTTTGCCTCTCTTCTGGATCTTTGATCAGTAAAAAAAAAAAATTTGGTTTCAGGTGAGCGCGTACTCGTCGTTTGTGAGAATGGTGGGTCTTGGAGTAGAACAACACAGAAGGAGAATGGATCTTAATACAAACGAGCCTTTGTTTACGAATTGTACAAGAGATTTCATTGGCACTCATGACTATATATTTTACACAGGTAATAACCATTTTAAATCTCCTTGTCCTCTTTCTTCGACTACATCAGAAAATAACATGTTGATTAAGCCGGAACATTCTTTTTGTTTCAGCGGATACATTAATGGTGGAATCGTTATTGGAATTATTGGATGAAGATGGATTGAGAAAAGATACAGCTCTTCCTTCCCCAGAATGGTCTTCTAATCACATTGCTCTCTTAGCTGAATTTCGATGCATGCCTAGAAACAGACGCTAACCGTCTTCGCCATTTTCTTCACCATCCATCGGCATTTGCTTACAGATAGGTTTTTTTTTTTTTTTTGGGTCGGGTCCTTTACAAGATTATGACAGCAACTGTTTAGACAAAACCTCTACCAAAAATCTGTGATAGAGATGACACAAAGTGGTTCTGATCCAAAAGTAAGGCAGAGATCACTTTCTGAAGTTGGTCATTCTTTATAATGACCTCTGTGGCTTTGTCTAACCTTTTTTTCCTCTCTCATTTTAATCCTCAGTTTACTAAAAAACCATTATTGCCTCTTTTAGTTTACTTCCATTTTAATAAAAAAAGTATGGTTTCAACATTTTCGTAAAACTATAATAATATTAGAACTAATGAAAATATAACCAACTAGTAGGGAAGTTTTTCTTTTTCACAGGGAGCAAGAGAAGATTCGTGTCTACATAACCATTTAAAGAGCAAGCATACACATCGGTGCTCTCTATCAATAAACAATAGAGATAAGTAAGAGAGAACATAATCAGTTCTTGAAGAATTGAACTAATAAGCTTAGTCCCAAGCACTAGCCACTCCAGGACCATAGCCTTGGCTAGGAACGGTTCCATATCCTCCAGGGTAGTAAGCACCAGTGCCTCTAGGATAAGCTACGTAACCACCAGGAACGGGTCCATATCCACCTGGTACGGGTCCATAGGCACCACCGGGAACACCTCCATACCCACCACCACCACCACCACCATAGTAGTCACCCCCACCTCCTCGGCTAAAAGATTCTCTCCTGAAGTCACGGCCACCAAATCTGCCACCAGACCGTTTGTTTTTACCACCTCCAAATGAAGCACGAGATGCGTATCGAGTCAGCCAGTCAGGGACTTCCTGGTTTGCTTCTTGCATTAGCTCAGCGAGTGGTTTGGCCATTGATGTGTTGTTGTCGTTGAAGAAAGCAGTTGCTAGTCCTGAATTGCCTGCACGTCCTGTTCGTCCGATACGATGGACATAGTCATCGATGTCATTTGGTAGATCGAAGTTCACTACATGAGCCACATGTGGAATGTCAAGCCCACGTGCTGCCACGTCAGTTGCAACCAAAATAGGTGTCCGCCCAGTCTTGAATGATCTCAGTGCCACTTCTCTTTCCTTATATGCATAGCAACAGAATACGATTTCAGGTTTAGTTGCACACTGAACTATACTCTACGATATCCATTTTTTATGTCAACAACTCACTAACCTGTTGTGACCTATCACCGTGAATGGTTGTTGCTGGGAATCCATTGATGCACAACCAATTCTCCAAAGAGTCAGCTCCCTTCTTCGTTTCCACGAAAACTAGAGTCAAAGCTTGCTGAAGAATAAGATAAACAGGGTCGTCAAGGAGTTCTTAAACCGCAATGCATCATGTAGAACAAAAGAGACAATGAAACAGAACTGTGAAACAGAAGGGAGCACTAGCTATTGAATATGTTCACTTTCATCCAAGAAACCAATCATATCAGTTAGCATTACCTTTCCTTGGTTACCATTCTCTCTCTGGGCATGAAGAAGGTCCATCAGATGGCTTCTTTTGTCAGAATCGTGGACAAACTCTACTCTTTGGACAATTAAATCCGTACTTGAACCCACTCTTCCAACAGCCAGGAAGATGTAATTTGAAAGAAAATCAGATGCAAGTCTCTGCACACAAAAATAAAACTTCAGTGCATATGGAACGGAAAAGAATCATTTCCTTCACAATACGTAAGCAAAACTTTTGCAAGTCTCAACCAAAACAACAGAGTGAACCTTCCACAAATAATGGATAGCAAGATTCCCGACTAAATTTCACTCTTTTCTACAATTATAGGCAATATCTATTCATGGGAATACAAGAAGCAGCTAGCCTTAGTTCTCTGAGACAGAAGTATATTAAGATTCACTGAACTGCATCTTTATCTTGTTCTTTAATATAAATAGCATAAGAACCATCAAATCATTTGCACAAGTAAAGGATAAGTGCCGAGTCAGATTTATCCAAAGTCGCCCAAAAGCAGTGTCATATACAGAGTAAGGATTAGAAAATGACATGTGAAAGAGTTCCACAAACCTGTATCTCCCTAGGAAATGTAGCACTGAACAACATCGTCTGTCGGACACCAGGAGGAGGCATGTCCATCTGCTGAACGATCTTCCTGATTTGTGGTTCAAAACCCATGTCCAGCATCCTGTCTGCCTCATCAAGTCCTAAGAATTTTACCATCTGTAAAGAGACTCTACCTCTCTCAAGCAAATCATTTAATCTCCCTGGAGTTGCAACAAGAATATCAACTCCTCTTTCAAGCTCCCTAATCTGTAAAACAGCAAAACAAGGGTAGATTAGCAAGAGCACCAGACTTACTACTGCAGCTTTTCATTTATAGGATATCATTGTTATTTATCATACACCCACATATACAGGAGGAGTTCTGGTATATTACAGAACAAAGAACAACCCGGACAAGGCAGCAACCAAACTAAGAGCTCATAACAAAATTTAACAAGTCACATTGGAGAAGTCTAGTATAATTACAGTCAGGAAAAGGACACGAAATCTCTCATTTTCTCTCGCACACAGAGCCCATTAGATGTGGAAAATAAAGCAGTTATCAAACAGTAACAGAAACCTGTTGGTTGATTGGTGTTCCTCCATAAGCAACCACAACTTTCACACCAGTTTGATAGGAGAACTTTCTGGCTTCATCATGTATCTGCCCAAAAAACACAAAACAGACATATACTTTTCATGAATCTGCATGCAATCTTTGAATGCACATAAACTTTGATATTAGACCAGTGGTTCAGACCTGACATGCCAACTCCCTTGTTGGTGAGAGAATGACAGCAAGAGGATAGACTCCTCGCACTCCACGTGGTCTCTCTACATGCTGCTCCTTCATAATCCCACTAATAATCGGAAAACAAAAAGCAGCTGTCTTCCCTGACCCTGTCTGAGCACAAGCCATCAAATCCCTCCCAGCAGCCAATATGGGAATTGCATTACGCTGCACAGGGGTCGGCTTCACGTACTTGCACCTCTGGATATTCAGATTCAGAGCCTCTCCAAGGTCAATCTCTGCAAATGTATTAACAGGAGGTGGTACATTATCCCCACTTGTCTCAATAGGAATATCTTCATACGCCTCAAAGTTAATGACTGTGTTTTCCTGCTCGTTAACAGCCTCGTCAGCATTTCCATCGTTACCAAACGGGTTAGTTTCAGTATCCCTACGGTCCCAACCTCCACTTCTGTTATTCCAACCGCCGCCACCTCCTCTACCACCCGCATAGCCTGAGCCTCGACCACCATAACCTTGGCCTCTACCACCATAGCCTTGAGGCGGACCACCATATCCTCCACGATCATAACCAGGTGCAGGAGCAGCAAACTCCGAAGATTGTGGACGGGTCCTAAGATGCGGAGGAACATAGTTGGATCGCGAAGGGCGAGAGTTCCCGTAACCCCAACCAGATTGTGCTGCTCTCTCCGACTCAGAAACATCAGCCCATGATGAACTCATACTCAACCTCCCAGAAAATACAACTGATTTTGATTATATACTACTTGGTCTTCGATTTTGCCCTGAAGATGGTATTAAATTTCAGTTAGAACAAGTTCATTTTTTCCAGAAAATGAGTTTTAGCAGTGCATGTAGGAAATAAGAAAGAATCATCAAATCCATATACTGAAAATGAAACAAATGCAGATCGATGAAAGAGAAACTATCTCCAGAAGAATCGAAAAAACCTCAAGCTAATCGAACAAGACGATAATCCAACAATAGAAGGTCGTTAACAAACAAAATCACGACGAGCTAACACAAAGCTAAGAACAATCATTTCCTAAAACCAACAAATGCACGAATCACTAAACCCTAGAAGAAGCAAAAGGAAATCGAAGAGGAAAATCGCTTGCATATACAAAAAAATCAAAACCATGCACAGAGAGATAAAGCTTCCAGACCTTAAGAAACTCGAATAGAGAGAAGAACAATCTAGATCAAAGATCAATGGTGTTCCGAAAAAGCTCCAGAAATATAAACCCTAATTTTTCCTTCTTCTCGCGATCGCACACGAAGCAAATGAAACAAGGTTTTCTGGGAAATGAGCAAAAGAGAAAAAAGATGAAGAGATATTTGTATTTCGATGAACTTTATTATTTCTCCAAGATTTTCTTCGTTTTAATCAGATTGTTGCCGTTTTTTAATTATAAACTGCGTGCCGGCTTAGCTACAAAGAAGTGAACTGTGTGTCGGGAATTATTATCTTTAGCGCGTGATTAAAACGACGAGGTGGGATTGGATAGAGACGAATATTTATTTTGGTCTGGACAAAACTGGTAATTACTGACAAAATTAGAAATTTATTGCCAGCCAAAATATTACCTACTTATTTCTTATTTTTAACCAAAATTCATTGGAAAAAAAAGAAAAAAAAAATCTAATTACCTACTCATTTCTTATTTCTAAAGTAGTATCCTACACTCTCAATCATTTTAGAAATTCCTTATTTTCTTATCTGTAAAAGAAATTCATTTTCTCTCATTTTTTTTTTAGAAACTCAATTCATAAATGGTAAACCAACACTGGAATGAGAATTATAACAAAACAGTTGTAAATAACATTACGAAAAACGAATTAATAGGTGATTTAGAAAAATAAAAATAGCTGTTTAAAAAATTACATAATTTGAAAAATTAAATTACAGAATTGTAAAATAATGATATGCATCATTACACTGTACTGTACAGTATATGCGTGTATGTATTGGTCCCCTCTTGAAAATAAAAAATACACACCGTATTGGTTCTTCCAAAATTATACCTTTTTTTCTTTCTTATTTTTTGTTCTCGTAGCGAAAAAATCGATCTCACTCTTCGATTCAATTTCTGGGTTTTATCTTTTCTAGGTCTTAAATTCCGGTTCGAGCAAATTTTCCGTTGAAGAAAACTGAGTTTAATCTAGGGTTCTTGCAATAATTAGGGTTCATCAATGCAAGAGGGTTTTAGGGTCAAGTAAATGGCGGATCCATTAGGGATCTACTTTATATCTTCTTCTCTCTCGCGTCAAAAAGTCTCAACCTTTGGGCTCCGTTAGTGTTGATTTGCTTTCAGAATTACAGTTAGTCGCTTTAAAAACAATGCTTAGTGTTATTCGAGTGCATCTACCGTCGGAGATACCTATCGTTGGCTGCGAACTTACTCCGTACGTGCTTCTCCGGCGACCGGATAAGTCTGCCACCCCCGATGATGTTCCTGAGTCTGCTCCTCTTGAAGGTCACTTCTTAAAGTATCGATGGTAAGTTATGCCAATGGCTTTTTCTGCTCGATTTTATTGATTTTGATTTGTGTGGGTTTTGACTGTGAATTCTTGTTTTATGAAGTTTAAATATTTGTTGCAATTTGAGTCTGAAAGATGGTTCATTTCATCAGAAAGTGAGTCTTGGATTTGTCTTTAGGATCTGTATTTAAGATGGATCTTCTGGATTTTTGATTTGCAGGTATCGTGTGCAGAGCGATAAGAAAGTTGCGATTTGTAGTGTGCATCCATCTGAGGCGGCCACATTGCAATGTTTGGGATGTCTAAAGTCGAAGGTTCCAGTCAACAAAAGCTATCACTGTTCGACCAAGTGCTTTTCGGATGCGTGGCAGCATCACCGTGTGTTGCACGAGCGTGCTGCTGCAGAAGGAAATGACGAAGATGAGTTGGTCCGTTTAAATAGTTCAGGCTCTGGATCTGGCGTTCTCAGCACAAGTAGTTTAATTAATGGTAACGGTTCATCATCAGTTTACCCCACAGTGATAACCCAAAAGACGGGCGCAGGAGGGGAAACGCTTGTTGAGGTTGGACGGTCTAAGACATACACACCAATGGCTGATGATATTGGCCATGTTTTGAAGTTTGAGTGTGTAGTGGTCAATGCAGAGACAAAACAGAACGTGGGACAATCATGTACCATATTGACTTCCCGTGTTATTCCAGCTCCATCACCTTCTCCGCGTAGGTTGATCCCTGTTAGTGGAGCTGATGTTATCGGCCAACTGGATTCTAATGGCCGACCTGTGTCTATGGGATCATTCACTGTGCTGTCCTATAATATATTGTCTGATGCGTATGCTAGTAGCGACCTATACAGTTACTGCCCCACGTGGGCTCTTTCGTGGACATACCGTAGACAGAATTTATTGCGGGAAATTGTTAAGTACCGTGCTGATATTGTTTGTCTACAGGAGGTATGTTATAGTTTTTTGCAGAAGTTACTAACTTGGCAAACGATCCTATTACTTTTGGTTTCGTGATGACCCGGTGCACTCGTGGTTATAGAGAATTACCTTATCAATATTTCCCTTTTTTCATCTGCAGATACAAAATGATCATTTTGATGAGTTTTTCGCTCCTGAGCTGGATAAGCACGGATATCAAGCTCTTTTTAAAAGGAGAACAAATGAGGTTTGTTTGGACGCATTCCCTTGATCCCCATTTCTGGTCACTTATATGGCAAAATGTGCTGACCAGAATATATTGTTCTCTCGATATCTTAGGTTTTCGTTGGTAATACAAACACCATTGATGGATGTGCTACTTTTTTCAGAAGAGACAGGTTTTCTCATGTTAAAAAATATGAGGTATGTCTTAGTTTTTCCACTTTATTGCCTCTATCTATTTATGCCCTTTTGCTAAGTCATCAAGCTACTCATCCAGGTTGAGTTCAATAAAGCTGCTCAATCTCTCACCGACGCTCTTATTCCTGTTGCTCAGAAGAAAATTGCATTGAATCGATTGTTCAAGGTATTCAAAAATGCTCTGCTGTGCGATTCCTGTCCCCCACACATCCGTGTTTAATGTTCATGTAAAACTGATTTAGATCCTTTCTCTGTAGGACAATGTTGCATTAATAGTTGTACTGGAAGCAAAATTCGGTAACCAGGCTACTGACATTCCTGGGAAGCGCCAGCTACTTTGTGTGGTCAGTTTTTGTATTGTTTTTTTTCTGTAAAAGATGGTTCTAAAGATGAATTTGTGGTTCTAAAGATGGTTCTTTTTCTATTTGATTTATTTGATGAATGCAGGCGAATACTCATGTAAATGTCTCTCATGAGCTGAAGGATGTAAAGCTCTGGCAGGTTGATCTTTATTTCTCATTGTAAGAAAACTCGCAGATTTCGGATTTTAACATCAATACTAATCTATATTTGATTCTTGATATAAATAGGTTCACACATTATTAAAGGGACTGGAGAAAATAGCTGCTAGTGCAGATATTCCAATGCTTGTGTGTGGAGATTTCAATTCAGTACCTGGGAGGTCTGGCTGCTTTTCCTTTTCGTTATGCCTAAATTGCAAAACTGTCAAAATCCATCGTATTAACTCAGAGTTCCTTTCAAATATTCAGTGCTCCTCATTCACTTCTTGCTATGGGGAAGATTGATCCATCTCACCCTGATTTGATGGTTGATCCCCTTGGAGTTTTGCGTCCTTACACCAAGCTAACTCATCAGCTGCCATTGGTATTATCTTTCTCAAAACCGAAAAACAGATGCAAAGAATCATGAGAAACTTTAGAATTGCAACATTTGTGTAGTCATCTTACCTTGTGAGCAATGCAGGTTAGTGCTTACTCATCGTTTGCAAGAATGGGAGGCAGCCTTATTGCTGAGCAGCAAAGGAGAAGAATGGATCCTACGTCAAATGAACCGTTGTTTACCAACTGTACCAGAGACTTTATAGGCACACTTGATTACATATTTTACACAGGTTAACTTACGCGATAACTTTAATATGCAACTCAGATTTCTTTTTCATCTCGTAAACATTTTGCTTCTTTTTTGGTTTCAGCGGATACGCTAGCAGTGGAATCGTTATTGGAACTACTGGACGAAGAGAGCTTGAGGAAGGACACGGCTCTTCCTTCTCCTGAATGGTCCTCTGATCACATTGCACTTTTGGCTGAATTCCGCTGCATGCCTAAGACCAGACGCTGATGCTGCAAACTCACAGGTGAAGTAATATTTTATGGAGATATCACAGCTTGTAACAAATACTTAAACGCCCCAATGGAGTATGTTGAGCTAGACCGCGTGGCCATGTCCTCCCCGGGTTTTCTCTTGCTAGGTTTTTCGCTTGTGTTCTACTCTATATCACAGTTTTATTTCCTTTCTCACTGTAAGAAGCATGATCACTTTATGGTTCATTGTTTTTCTTTACTTCTGATAGTTATTTCTCTTTGCCGGTAGGGGTTTTTTCTCCCCTGGCTTGTCATTGTATCAATGTACACTTTAGATTTTTTCAAGAAACTAGTAGCTTTACTTGAGAATAAAATCTGTCTATATAGCTTACTTGATTATTCAATGCCCTCCACTCTTTCCCTGTGGATATCTTGCAGAGATTGTGAAAGCGAATTGTGAACAACTTTTATATATTTATGTAACCCTCCAGAAGAACCAAAACTCAAATTTCAACTCAGACATGAGACATGTCAACTAGTAGTCATTATTTAAACATTTTAATCAAGTTTCTTGTAGAGTTAGAACTCTGATTATCCAACTTGAGAGGGAAACATAAGTAAGCAAGTATGGGTTTATAAAAAGGCATTTTGAAGTTCTTTGTTGCATATTAACTGATGGCTAGATTCATGGGTTACAATCAAAATCAACAAATGCTGGCTCTAAGCATAACAGTAGCAATAATGTTTCTTGGTGTGAGATCAGAATTGAATCAGGACATAAAAGGATGTCAGGAATCAATGACTGATCTCTACTCTTGTCTTCCTTTTGTCAGTAACAAAACTAAAACTCCAGACTCAACATGTTGCAAAACACTCAAGGAAAAATTAGACAAAGGGCAGACCAAGAGATGTCTCTGTGTTCTTGTCAAAGACAGGGATGATCCTGGTTTAGGGTTCAAAGTTGATGCCAATCGTGCAATGAGCCTCCCTTCCACTTGTCATGTCCCTGCAAATATCTCAAAATGCCCAGGTGAGAAAATTCAAAGCCAAATCTCTTCTACAATATTGATTTAACAGCTTTACATGGTCACAGTATTAGATTCTTTCTCATTATTTCATTTTGTTTGCAAGTAGAGCTTTTACATTTGCCTCCAGATTCAGTAGCCGCTAAGATTTTTAAGCAATTCACTGAATCCACTCAAAACGCTGGACGCGGAGGTACTAATATTACTCCTTATACCGTTTTAATTCTACTCATGCAAACATTAGTTTGTCACTTTTCTTGGAACTAGAGAAGAAGACAGAAATAACAAACAAGCAAAAAATATTGCAGCAGTTTCCACAGGTTCAACTTCAAGCGCTAAAGGAAGAGATAAGAAGCAATTTGGTTTAGTGCTGGCTGGAGCTCTCTCAGTATGGTACTTAGTGTCATTCTTTGTTATGTAATTTGATAAATATAACTAAAACTGCAATACGACTCATATCTAGCTAAGTGGATGTACCATGGCTTTTAATAAAACATATTGAAAACACTTAGCATCTGATTAATATTTGTGATTGTAAGTAATATAACTGAGGAGAATCCTCATATGAAGCAACTTGCCTTGGGCTAGATATTTGTTGAGAGTCCTGGAATATGAGGAGATTAGCTATGTACTTTGAAGCATGTCAGACGAGGGAACATCTGAAGCAACTCTTCACGGCTTCTTTTCTGCATAATGAATCATGCGGCTAACATTAGGTCAAGAAAAATTCAAGTTTCAAGAGTAGAAATACATTGAATATCTTCATATTACACACACCTTAATGCCGATGCAACCATTGACATCAAGAGTGGTGAGTGTAGTAGAGCATGTCTGCGAGAGAGTCTCTAGACATCTATCGGTCACTCCAACTATTCCAAACAAGCTGCAATTGTTTTTTTTTTCAATCGAATTATGTCAACAAAAAGAATCATAAACAAAATTAAGCAAATAGTTCTAGAAATGGATTTAGTACCTGAGGAATTCGAGGGAGGTACAACTATTAGCAAGGGTAATCACACCTGCATCTGTGATACGCACACACCTGCCATGTAAACGAAGAATTTGCATTAAGGCATTTGTATGAAGACACAGCTTTTAGCTCATTATATGTCATGTAAGGCGAGACTTAGCTTACCATGTCAAGTTGAGAGACTCTAGCTTGTTGCACTTAGCTATATCAGCAAGCCCCTCATGAGATAAATTCTGACAACCAAAGTCACACTCTTAGTTACAGATTATATAGAAGATGAGAAAATCATAATTACTGTATTTAATCTGTGCCATGAAACTGGTAGCAATCGAATCCTTAGTTATATATTCTACAAGCTAGTGAGAGATATTCAAAATCTCGAATAAACCAATTCCTCTTTAAAAGAAAAAGGATAATGCAACCAAATGAATTAGTATTCAGTATTCACCAACTAATACCTGAGCACCACATAGATCTAAGAACTTTAGATTAGCCAAAAGTGATATCATCTTGTAGGCTTTGTCTGTGAAGCTGTAAGAAATGCAATATTAGTTTCAGAACTTAGAACAGCTAGATTACCAATATACCAGAGGAGACAAATGGAATCAAGTTTCATATATACCTTGAAAGAGCATAGAGATTTAAGGTATGGAGGGAAGAACACTTCTGTAGCACTTGAATTAATCCACCATCTGTGACCTTAACACACCTGGCGACATCATAAACAACAAGACTAAACACCAAAAAACACAAATAACAATGTAACCTTACAATTCATACTTCCATCTATCTATACAATCGAAACATTAAGATCGATCTCATCCAACAATGTTATGGATTATCCGTCACCAATCCAATAATAAGAGGGATAAGTACTTATTGAGAAGTAAGACTTTTACCATAGTTAACTTACCTAGTGATATTCAGTGACTCTAAGTCTGGATAATTTTCGGCTACCAGCTGCATACTTTTGTCAGTTAGGCTCTGCATCAATTGGTGCACATCCAAATCATATTCCTCATTCAATACAAACAGAGCTAGAAGAAAAAAGGGTTTCCATGTGTGTGAAAACATTGCCATAAATTACAGCCATCCATCGAGAATAAGATACCTTGCAGCCACTTATGTTCAAATCAATGATATGCCTGCAATTTTTCACTAGATGTCTAATGCCAGCATCGGTCACCCTATCATATAAAATCTAGCATTAGGCTCGTCTGATGAGGTAAAATCAAGAAGTGTGAAACAAACATGATGCAGCGAGATATTTGGAATATTTCCAAATATCATTATTATCTATTTAATTAATAATATTTATATTTTAATAGAGGAGGACTCTCAAACCCTATCCCTCCCTAGAAGCTTCCGCCTGCATCAAAACAAGCCAGGCAGAAAATTCACCTAACGTACATATGCTAGTTATAGTTTCGATTCCGCTGTCCGATATCTTTTGGCACCCATTCAGATTCAAGCATTCTAAATTTAAAAGAGCATCCTGGCACTGAAATATTCAAAACAGCACCCAAGACAATATCGTAAGAAATTCATGTGATAACTGGAACCATCACATGTAAGTTCTGATAGAATCTGCAAAAAAAATATACCCGGCTTTTCACAAGTTTAAGATGACCGTCTTCAACACCCTGAGCAAATTCAAGATTGATATGCTTCACTTGACGATATCTTGGCTGCAAAATTGAAAGCACACTGAGCCATTTTTTCTCAAACAATCCAAACACTCACAACAAGAAACAAATCCGATGGAATCCAGCACAATCCAGTCGCAAAGTATCAAACTTTCAATTTAACTAACCAAGGAAAGAGCAGCTAAAAGCCGATCCCCTGCATTGGTCATCTCGCGCAAATCAATGTTCTGCAAGAGAACAATCGACACTTTGTATCAGATTATTAATGGAAATTTTTTTGAGAACTTGAAAAGACCTGAGAAGAAGTCAAGCTTTGTTTTACCAGCCAGATTGAAGGGTAAGAGACAAGAGTGCGATTAAGCCAAGGGCTAACGAGAAGAAGAGAAATTAAATCTTTCTGAGGCAATCTTGTGCTCACTATTCTCATCACGCTTGTTACTATCTCTCTCCTCCATGTCTCTTCTTCTTCTTCAATCACTTTCTTCGCTTCCATGATTCTCACTCCAAGCTTGCGAATTTTTCAACCAATCAGCCTCAGGAATATCGAGGAGCACGAAATAGCAAAAGCTTGCAACTTTAAACGAACCAAATCTTCCCAAGTCGCGAATCGAGTCTCAACGAATTGGAACTTATTTTGGTTTTACTGCAGACAAAAGTTCGAACTTTAGGTTCTGTCTGTACAAATATTTCGTGAAGCCAGTTAAAGGGCTTACCTTTACTGGGCCTTAGAGTAAGAAGTCAAAAAATCCTACCTTTGAGATTCGTTCAGGAATTTCGTCGAACACCTTGTCTGCAATACTTCTCCCCCTCATTTCTCCGTCCTTCCGATGATGAGCCTTAAACCCTAAACCCATTTCGCTCTTTCAATTGCAGATCATCCAGTTTCCATTCACAATTGAAACGTTCTATAAAGATGTATGTCAAATCGCAAAGCTTTCTCTTTTCAGTGAGTAAGCTCTTTCACCAACAATGGCGAGGAATGGGTTCAATGACAAAGGTGAGATTGAAATGGGTTAAGAACAAGAACTTAGATCACGTCATTGATACCGAAACCGATCTCAAAGCAGCTTGCATTCTCAAAGACGCCATTAAACGATCTCCCACTGGTTTCCTCACCGCGAAATCCGTCGCCGATTGGCAAAAACTCCTCGGACTCACCGTCCCTGTTCTCCGCTTCTTACGCAGGTATCATCAATTACCTTGTCCTTCAATTTCGATTAGAAAGTAATCAAATTTCACGGTTTTGTTAGAAATTTGTGAGAATGGTAATGTAAAGTCGACGTTTTTCGTAGGTATCCGACTCTGTTTCACGAATTTCCGCACGCTCGTTACGCGAGCTTACCGTGTTTCAAGCTAACGGATACTGCGCTTATGCTAGACTCACAGGAAGAGATCATTCATCAAAGTCATGAAGCTGATACAGTGGAGAGACTATGTAGAGTTCTAATGATGATGAGAACTAAAACTGTCTCTCTTAGATCACTCCATTCTCTGAAATTCGATCTCGGATTACCCGATAACTACGAAAAAACGCTAGTCATGAAGTACCCTGATCATTTCTGCTTCGTCAAGGCCTCTAATGGAAACCCGTGTCTAAAGCTTGTAACTTGGCGTGACGAATTCGCATTCTCGGCTCTGCAGAAGCGAAACGAGAGCAATGCTGTTACTGGGGAGGATAGTAGTTACCGTGAGTTTAAACGAGGTCAGGCTTCGTTGACTTACCCTATGAGTTTTCCTAGAGGATATGGAGCACAGAAGAAGGTTAAAGCATGGATGGATGAGTTTCAAAAACTTCCTTACATATCTCCTTACGATGACTCGAGTAATATTGACACGGAAAGCGATCTCATGGAGAAACGAGCTGTTGGAGTTTTACACGAGCTCTTGAGCTTGACTATCCACAAGAAAACCAAGAGGAACTACTTGAGAAGCATGAGAGAGGAGCTTAACATTCCGCATAAGTTCACTCGTCTATTCACGCGATATCCCGGGATTTTCTACCTTTCATTGAAGTGTAAGACAACGACGGTTATTCTCAAAGAAGGGTATCGTCGTGGGAAGCTAGTTGATCCGCATCCTCTTACTCGGCTTAGAGATAAGTTCTATCATGTGATGAGAACAGGGTTTCTTTACCGAGCTAGAGGATTGGGAATGGTCTGGAAAGAGGAACTTTTACTCGATAAGACCGAGGATGATGACCTTGACGAAGAAGGCTCTGAAGAAGAAGAGATTGTGGAAGGAAGTGAGCTTGAAGAAGATTCAGAAGATGAATAGTAATAATTGTTCATCTTCATGGTTATTGCATTTTTTCTTAATGGAACTGAGTTTGATCTTTGTAAGCATAAAGATATAATGAGAGATTGTATTTCACCAAGAAAGATTGTCAACAACAAAGGAAGTAGAAAAAAACAAAGTGGATTCCAAACTAACAAATGAATTTGTTAGAAGAAACCAAGAACAAGATCAAAATCGGAAAACACTACTGTCTATTTTTAGGACCAATCCTAAAAATAGCCTGAAACCCAAAAACAGAGACTTCACCTAATAGAAAGATTAGTTGTATCTATCTCTAGAATGAAATATCTCTAAAAGGTGGGGGCAAAATACATGTATTCTCTTGGTAATGTAGAAGAGAAGAAAGAAAAAGTCAGGTTATAAGGACCAAAAAATTGGGAGGATGCCTAATTGGCTAATCCCAAGCACTGGTCACTCCTGCACCATACCCACCACTTGGGGCACCACTGTATCCACCACCACCAGAAGCACCACCGTATCCACCACCACCACCAGAAGCACCACCGTAGCCACCACCACCACCATAGCTTCCTCCACCATAGCCTCCTCCGCCATAGTGGTCACCACCACGGCCACCGCCTCCTCCTCCTCCGCCATAAGAGCCATCCCTTCTAAAGTCACGGGCACCAAACCGACCACCAGTCCGTTTCTTACCACCACCGAATGAAGCACGTGAAGCGTATCGTGTGAGCCACTCGGGCACCTCTTGCTTGGCTTCTTGCATCAGCTCAGCAAGCGACCTAGCCATTGATGCATTGTTTTCGTTGAAGAAGGCAGTTGCTATTCCAGATTTGCCTGCACGTCCTGTTCGTCCGATACGGTGAACATAGTCATCAATGTCATTTGGTAGATCAAAGTTCACTACATGAGCCACGTGTGGAATGTCAAGACCACGTGCTGCCACGTCTGTTGCAACCAGAATGGGTGTCCTCCCACTTTTGAATGACCTCAGTGCCACTTCTCTTTCCTTCAAAAGCATAAAACACACAAGGAACTTAGTCAGATCTAGTCAACAGAGAACAAACTTCTTGATAATGAACTTGAAAGAGGTAATTTCAGCAGTAACATCCGGCTACTTTATAAACAATATAGTTTGGTTATAGTTTCCGTTGGAGTGAAGTATACATATTACTTCACAATAGCAAGTTTTGATGTTCACATTTCCATCAAAGAAATGCAGTTTCAATCAATCATCGAACCTGTTGTGTTCTATCACCGTGAATGGAGGTTGCTGGAAACTCATTCATACACAACCAGTTTTCCAGTGTGTCAGCTCCCCTCTTTGTCTCCACAAAAACCAATGTCAAAGCTTGCTGTGATGTGAAAAGAGAAGAAAAGCTAGCATGAGTCAGAACGTAACAAGTTATAATTCGTGTCATGTGATAATAAACCTTGGATAAGTAGGCATTACCTTGTCTTGGGTATCTCTCTGCGCATGTAGTAGGTCCATGAGATGGCTTCTCTTGTCAGAGTCATGGACAAACTCAACCCTTTGGGCAATTAAATCAGTGCTTGAACCCACCCTTCCCACAGCCAAAAATATATAGTTTGACAGGAAATCAGCTGCGAGTCTCTGTGCAAGAAACAATTATGCAGGTATTAGAAGAAACGTTAAATACCATGCATTCTTGTGCTGAAATTATGCAGCTGTTCTAAGATACAAAATATAGCACTCATAAGGTATTTGACCTCTTTGCCAGCCTAAAGCTAAACCATTAAATTTTCACCATCATGATCTAGGAAGGGACAAAGTTACAGATATAAAAGGAATATCCTTTTGACATATTAAGCTCTCCATACATGCTACTTCACTATAATAGAATTTAAGAGCAAGAAAAGAGTGTTTCATGGACAAGTAAAACCAACCTGGATCTCCCTTGGAAACGTAGCGCTAAACAACATTGTCTGTCTCACCCCACGTGGAGGCATGTCCATCTGTTCAACAATCTTTCTAATTTGTGGTTCAAAACCCATGTCCAGCATCCTGTCCGCCTCATCAAGAGCTAAAAATTTAACCATCTGTAATGAGACTCTAGCTCTCTCTAACATATCATTTAACCGGCCAGGAGTTGCCACAAGGATATCAACTCCCCTCTCAAGTTCCCTGAGCTGCACAAAACAATAAAAGATGAAATCAACAAATCGATGCTTGAAAAGAAAACTGACTGACTAACACCTACGACCAGGATTAACTCGCTTCTGTATGTTATGTAATGATGAAATAAGCAAAATGGCAATGTTAACTAGCATTGTAAGGTACAACAAGATTAACTGTGCATTGCTGACATCAAAATCAAAACATATTTTCAACTACAAAGACTGGCATTAGGAAGGAAAGATCTAGCAGAGCCCAAATCAGTAAGGGACAAGCTGCTACTTACATAAAAGAGACAACAGTGCTATAAGCATGTAGCAACTAGCATCATCCAAAGACAAAAGTTGTAAACCAAGAAAAACTATCTCAATATGATAATTACCTGGTTCTGAATTGGTGTTCCTCCATAAGCAACAACAACCTTCACGCCAGTTTGGTAGGCAAATTTTTTCGCTTCATCATGTATCTGCCAAAAAACACAGAATGAGAAATACACATACATTTTCCCAGAGAAACTCTTTTCTATGAGAGAATGAGTAGATTCTCAATGTTACCTGGCATGCCAATTCCCTTGTTGGTGAAAGGATGACTGCAAGAGGGTAAACCGTCCGCGAACCACGTGGTTTCTGTAGCTGCTGATCTTTCATGATTCCACTAATTATTGGAAAGCAGAACGCAGCAGTCTTCCCAGACCCTGTCTGAGCACAGGCCATCAAATCCCTCTCAGCAAGCAGTATTGGAATCGCATGACGCTGTACAGGTGTTGGCTTCACGTATTTGCACCTCCGGATGTTCAGATTCAACGCATCCCCAAGATCTATGTCTGCAAATGTGTTAACAGGAGGTGGCACGTCTCCTCCACTGGTCTCAATTGGAATATCCTCATACGCATCGAAATTAATCCCTGTATTCTCCTGCTCGGTAAAAACAGGTTCTACATCAACATCAGCTCCAAATGGATTCGCTTCCTTACGGTCCCATCCTCCACTCCTGTTGTTCCACCCACCGCCAACACCACCTCCTCGTCCACCATAACCATACGTCTGACGCGGCCCTGCATCAGTCCTGTAGCCTCCACCGCTAGCACCGCCTCCAGAAGCCCATTGAGACCCACCAGCTGGTTGACCACCATACCCTGGACGATCACTTCCTGACAAAGGAGCAACAGGCTCTGATGGTTTGTTCCGTAGATGTGGGGGAACGTAAGCCGGTTTAGACCTTGAACCGGCCTTCTCTGAATCAGTCACATCTGCCCATGATGCACTCATGATTGAAATTTCTGAAATCCTAAATCTAGAAAAACTTGCAACTTTCCCAACAGAAAAAAAACTTAATCAAATCGTAGCTGCTCCGGTTACTTGTTTATCCTTGTTATCAACGAAAATAAAGAACCTGGAAAAAAAATTCCGAATTAGGTCTAATTAGCAGAGAAACGCAATCCTAGAAATCCAAATAGCTTGTGGGTATTGTAAAAAAACGAAGCTTTATCGAACTCTATAAGCTGGAAACAAGAAACCCCAAAATCTCAATCAAATCTATCAAACAACTCGAGATAAATTTGGAAGAGAGAAAAATCTGGGAATTTTGATAACTCGAAATCGAGAGATACGTTCGCCGAAACAAAAACGAGAGGATATAGAGAGAGAGAACCTGAAAAATCGGTAGAGGGAATCGAATCGAATCGAAATCGAAGAAATCAAATCAACGGTAGTCGTCCACACAACGGAAAAGCTCGGGGGGGGGGGGGGGGTGAGAGAAAAGTGAAAAACCCTAAATTCCTTTGTTTGCTTTTGGATCGGACACAATGCGAGAAAATAGATGGTTTACTTTTTTTATTAATGACCTTAGAAAATACAGTATATGAGATTAGCTTTGCTTAAATCTTCGTTTTAAGATCTCTTAACAAACATCTAAACATTACATTAATTAATAAAAATATAAATACAGTGGTAAAATAATAAAAACATCTTAACAAACATTTGTAACTCAATATAAATAAAAATACATCCAGTGGTAAAATAAAAGATTGAAATTTGTATTAATTAATAAATATGGATGATTAAAAGAACAAAATTAATTAGATCCAAAAACAAAATTATGTGGTACATTATACATATATAAAATTATTAATTTATAATAATACCGAAATCATGTAATTTACATAGAAATTATTAAAATTTATCATGTTTATTAAATTTTGTTAATTGTTATATTAATTATATTTTAGATTATACCATGTCTAAACTACTTCAATGTCAAAATCTCGCACAATCTCTCTCTCCCCTCGTTTTGACTTACTTTCTCTCTCGTTTGTTCAGCAGGCGCCGCTTTGATTTTTGCCTTCACCGACGTCGGTGGCTTACACAGCGCCGGCGTCGGTCACTCTAGATTTCTCCATGTGTTTATTTTATCTTTATTTCATGAATTTCGGTAGATTTTTGAAGCTTTTGTGGTCTAGATCTAAAGGCTCATAGAGGTTGAGAGATGAGGTTTTCGTCCTTGACGGTGGTTTGATGGCTCTGTCTCGGCTCTTTGACCTTTGAAGGTTTTGGTGGCTCTATCTCGTCTCTCTATTTTTGGTTTGATTAATCTGTCGGATAATAGTTGGAATTTGGAAGCTATTAGACACTATCTACTTCATTATGAAGATCTTTTCACTAGGATCGTCCTTAGTTCCTTTCCCATGGAGGAGTCGATCGTATGAAACACCAAGTTGTTCTCCCTCCCATTGGACTCTCGGAATTTTTCATGTTTCCGTGGTTAGTGTAGAACCTATGGAAATTCATAACATTGGATGTCTTAGTAAAAGCTTCACACTTATCTCTTTTGCTTTTATTTTTCGCTCGGTAGTTAGACAAGATGCACATGCCAGTAAGACCAAGGACAAAAGAAACACGGATGGGCACAACCTCTCACTAAGGTAGGCTTTGAGTTGCTTGAAGGCTTCTTCGCAACTATTGTCCCATGTAAACTTCTTGTTTCCTCTTAATAGGTTGTAGAAGGGGAGACTTTTATCAATTGATCTGGATATGAAGAGATTCAGCGCTGCTATCATCTCAGTTAGCTTTTGCACCTCCCGGGGATGCCATTTCTAGGAATGTGTTGGGGTCGGTTTTCACCCTTTTCAACAGTTACGTTTAAAGTCAAGCATATAAAGAAATGACTCTCCGGATACTCGATGAAGAAGGCGAAAAAGCACCTAGGTCTTCATGCGGAGCAAATCAGGTAGCCATGGAAGGTGTCTGGGCAAGGCAGAGGGCCGCACAAGACTTCACGAGTGAAGACAGGTTCGGCACGACGGAGCCGACCCTGGCTTCGGCCTCATGACCGAACCTGGCTTCGGTCTCGTGGCCGAAGCCAGCCTCTCCTTGTGACCGAAGCCAGCTTCTCCTCGTGACCGAAGCCAGCTTCTCCTCGTGACCGAAGCCAGCTTCTCCTCGTAACCGAAGCCAGCTTCTCCAGCGCAGACTCCAGCCTAGCAACAGCCTGAAGCCCGGTCCAGACACGAAGCCCACATTGGTGCAACCGACTCCGCGAAGACTTAAGAGGCTTAGCCGACTTAGGAAAGCTATATATACTTCTTTTGTACAAACCCTAAGGGGATCCGCAATTTTCATACACAAGCTTTGTACTCAACTTTACATAGCAATACACACAACTCTTTCTCAATCTCTGGTGATCCCTAGTTAACATAGAAATCTCTAAATTCCCCTCACGAACTCTTACAAATCTAATTGTGTTGGTTTCGACTCCCACAGAATGCAAAGATTTATTTTGGGTTAGTCTCGATTCCGATTCCACGTTTGGTGACCAGGTACTCTAAGGTGGGCTACGTGATCGTTCTGGTCTGCGGACATGGCCAACATGTCGTGTATGTAGACTTTCATTATTCTCCCAAGATGTTCAGCAAACATCATGTTGACTAGCCGCTGGTAAGAGGTCCTGCGTTTTTCAACCCGAATGGCATTACCTTGTAACAGTAAGTGCCTCGATCGGTGATGAATGTGGTCTTCTCGTGATCGTTGGGGTTCATCAGGATCTGGTTATACCCGGAAAATGCGTCAATGAAGGATAAGAGATGGTGTCCCGTGGTTGCTTCAACCAACCGGTCGATGTGTCGAAGTGGGAAACTATCATTCGGGAAAGTTTTGTTGAGGTCAATGAAGTTTATACAGACTCTCCACTTGTCGTTCTTTTTTTTTTACTACCACTGGGTGGGCTAGCCAAGCAGGATACTTGACTTCTCGAATAGATCGTACTTTAAGTAGGTATGATACTTCGTCGTTTACTGCTTTGGCCCTTCTAGGGTCTAGCTTACATCTCTTCAGCTTGACTGGTTTGTATGCCGGGTCGTTGATTTCATGAGACGCGACGTCGATGTCGATTTCTTTTATGTCTAAGGTGGTCCAAGCAAAGGAGTTGACATTTTATTTTGGGAATGATACGAGTTCCGACTTGATCGGGTCATGAAACTCGCTACCTATTCCAACACATTTTTTAGGGTGAGCTGAATCGATGACGACTAGATCCTTGACGGGTTTGGTGAGTATGATGTCCTAAGAAGAAGTTCTGATTTAGATGATCTGTTGTTTAATGATGGTACGAAACAAGGTTTTTTTGGAAGGTTTTACAAGGTATTTAATATTTTTGTAAATGATTAATAAAAAATATATTGAAAAGTAAAGTTAATAATGCAAATACCAAATAACATCAATACCAAATACAAAATATGAATATCAAGGAAACAAACCATCTACCCAAATACCAAAGTATGAATATCACGGAAACAACCATAATATCAATACCAAAGTAAAATGTATCAAACCAATAAAACCAACCATTGTATCATTATCTAGAAAGTATCAAACCAAAGCCCCTCATTCTTGAGCATAATGGACAATGACATTTGACGGATGATGATTTTCATGAGTGCCAACTATGTCATGATTGAGGAACACGACCTTGTAGACACGACGCATAAATAGCCTCCGTCCTGAAGTAATCTGCTAGCGACAGTCGCCTTTATCATCACGTGTCCAAGGGGATGAAACTGAAAAAACACAACAGAGAAAGAAAATTATCAAAACGTGTCCAAGGTATTAACAGAGAAACAAAATTATCAAAGCAAACCACGGATGATTATCACTCACTCACCATGTCATAGGAGAGGGTTAATCTGCATGCGCGAACTTGAGCATTTGGAATAATTTCGAAATGGAAGATGAGAGGATTGAACTGGTTTCTATGAGCGTGCAATGATGGATTGTGGACGTGATACACAACCTCCATGCCAATTGGAATCTAATTAACGACCGTGATGGGTAACACGTTCTCGACAACAACATCATGTGGAAGAACATTGACTTGTTCTACATCAAGCCGGTCGTGAACCGAAGCTCCCAAAATGAATGCCACTTCTGCCACAGACCACATATTACATACACATACACAAATTAACAATGCACATGAGATGGATCATTAACAAAACATTTACGAGGGAATAACAATGCACAAACCATGATTGTGAATAACAATGCAACTTTTAACATGAATAACAATGCAATGATCATTCATAACAATGAGCATAAACATTTATCGCAATAGACATGGTAAATAGTATTGGTAGGTTGTGAAAAATGCCAACTTATTTTTCATATTTCATATTGTTACTTAAATGCTGTTAAAATTTTGTTCAAACTTATAAACCATTAAATCTTAAATAAGACTCCAATTTGATAAGTTACAAAAGAAAAGTTTGTACAAGTTTTACACAATGTGAAATATAGACATACTATTCAAATAATACTCATAAACATGGGAAAGATAGTTCTTCTTCTTCGTTTTCCTTCTTCTTTTTCCCTCTCAGATTTATGTTCATCCAATGTCAGGTGAATTCCATGCATTTGGATCTCTCAAGCTGCGTGAACACCATAATAATGCCATAAGGAGAAAGAAGACTCTGTCACTGTAGGAGAGGTAAACCGTTGTTCAAGTGGTTTGGTATTTCCACACATGTCCTCTACGAGACAACAAGAATGGCAACCAGTATGAAGCTTTGAATCTCCATGATAACATCAATAAAGCTCTTCATCATCTCGATCTGAGCCTCAAGGTTGAATCGAATTTTTTTGCATTGGGCGATCCCCAACGTATTTCTGGCGACTTAGAGGCTTTTAAATAGTTTGTTGCTATCGTGAAGTCCGAAGACCGCAAATTCCTCTGCGGAACATGTAAGAATGACCCCGAAGTTCCGAGAATTTCAAAAGATGGCCTGGAAGTGTTCACAACGCTTCAAGAGCACTTATTCGGAGAAGCGATCGATCGGGGGTCTCCGGGTATAGTGCTCTTGATCTCCTATGATTCTGATTTTAGTCCAACCATGAATTTCTTAAAGTATCACAGTTTCATGGTTATCTTGGCGTATCAAGAAAGCGATTCTCCCGACGACTATGGTAATGGTGACCTTCCTAACCACGCTTAGTACACCTACATTTGGAACGGTCTTAGAAATGGAGAAGCCCCGAAGTAATGTGATAATTTTTCTAAAGTTTAGGGATTGGTTCATGTGGTTATGTCTAATTGTTAAGGGATTAGTGTCTGATTGTTAATGGTGGGATTAGTGTCTGATGGTTAAGGGTTTAGGGATTGATCGTATCGTATTTAGGGATATGTTTATGTTTTTATCCAAATTCTAATTCTAATATTAGAATGATTTAAACATTGTAATAGTTTGACTATAATCTATGGAACAATTCTTTCAAAAAAAAAAGGAAAAGCAAAAAAAAAAATTCAGAAAAAAACATGGGACACATATACACATATATGAGAATATTGACTAGATGTTATGTTTTGTATCCACGCCTGGTATGTAAATAATTCATGTACATGTCGTCATTGTAATATACTACAAGCAATTTTTTTATGATTTAAGAAAGAGAAATTGGCAGCTATATAAAAAAAAGAAGTATAATGCAGACAGTAACCAACGCACATATATAGGGAGTGTAATATATAAAAATGACGAAAGTATCCTTACTCACATTAGAAACCACGTATTTTAAACAATTATCAATTATTTATTTTTGTTTGTGGATAGGGTATAAGGTGGAATTTTGAGGTGAAAATTAGGCCACACCTATAGGAAAAGAAATTGTATCTGTATTAGAGGAGAGATCGACAGTGACGACGAAATACGGAGACAGAGCTGTAAATTTTCACATTATTTCATTGAAAAAACTGTGAAAAGAGGATAATTCTTCTCAACCTCCATAAGCTTCATCTCTCTCTCTCTCTCTCTCGTATAAGGACAGAAAAGAAGGAGATTTTTTTTTTTTAAGAAACTCAAGAAGATTCTCATAAAATGCAGAAGAGATCATGTTTCTTCTCGATTGACTTTTAATGAAGCAATCACTCATCAATGTGACAACAATTGTCCTCGTGAATTCCTAGCTACTATTGGAGATAATTCCCGAGAGAAATAAATCTCTCTTTTTTTTTTGTGGGTATGAGAATCAATCATGGGAAGATATATAATTATTTTGCAGTTTGTGATGTAACTGATATATTCATATGGCTATGGAACATAGCAGTAAAACTGCACACAACATACTAATAACCAGTCCGTCAAAACCGTTTATTTAGAACATCAGTTAAGATGAGTTTGTTTCTCTTGCGGTATATACTACATTATATCATTCTATAAACTGTACTACACTGGTGCTATGCATATGTGAGAAGGGCAAAAGAGTCAGAATCAAATACGTCTATGATACTCACCTAATTAATGGATGTTGTGTGTATATTCTTCATTATTAATTTGATTTTGTATATTCACCAAATTCACCCTTTAAGAAATAAGATATGTCTTTCTTCAAAATTAGATCTCAAAAAGAAGGGTATTCTAGTAAACTCAAGTCCCGACTCAAAAGCTACAAACCCACTCGCCCATTTCCTCACGCGCCTCTCACATTTCGATTTCCTCTCACTGCACGAAGCGAGAGAGAGAGAGAGAGAAAAAGAAAGCGAAGAATACGCAGAAACCATCCAATTTAGGGTTAGGACTGCCCCTAATCTGGAAACCTCGTCCCTGGTTTCTGATCTGTTTTCCCGATCCGATTTGAGGAAAGAGGACGAACACGATGGGCGCGAATTCGCTTCCGACTGATTCAACCCTCGATCTAGATGAGCAGATCTCGCAGCTCATGCAGTGCAAGCCTCTATCTGAGCAACAGGTGCTTGCGATTTCGTTAGATTACAATTTCTTTTCGTTCTTCGTCGTTTGAATTAGATCCGTATCAATGATTGGATCTCAGATTTTGTCGATTTTTTTTCCTTGCATTTTCACGGATTGAATAAATTCGATTTTGATTATACCCTTTCACGATAAATTTATGGCTGTATTGAGTTCTGAATAGGTGATTAATTCGCATTTGGATATCTCTTGTGGTGTGGGTTTGTCTAACACACATCAAAAATTATCATTCCGAATATGTAATTAACAAAATCAAATCAGTTTAGATGCATTACTCGATTAATGGCCTCTTGGAGCTAATTAATGTCTGTTTTAAAGGTGTTTTTGGCTGGAAATTATCTTTCTGTTTGCTGCTTGTGTTAAATTGGTGTCTCCTATTTGACATGTTTATTTTATGTTTTAGATAGTGGATATTACTATAGTCATGTATCTCTTTAGGAAGTTAAATAGGTGAAAGATGAACTAATCATGTGGAGTGTTGGCTTTATTTTCTATAGGTTAGAGGATTATGCGAGAAAGCTAAGGAGATCTTAATGGATGAAAGCAACGTTCAGGTTAGTTCTTGATCTTTCCATCTCTTGGTGATCGTAATTCCCATGTGGTAGAGTTAATTTTTACATTTTGATGATCGTGCAGCCTGTCAAAAGCCCCGTGACAATCTGCGGGGATATTCATGGACAGTTCCATGATCTTGCAGAGCTTTTCCGTATAGGAGGAAAGGTAAGCATTTATTACACATAATGAAATGCACAATGGACATGAAGATGCAATTTTTGTTTTTTATTCAGCATCCATCTTTTCTAGCAATGATTAGTAGATGCTCACTGAATAGTCAGAATGAGCCTTTCCCTAGGGGTTATATCTAAAACTGAAAGTGTTGCTTAAGTTTTGATACTGGTTCTAATAGTTGTTGTCCATTTACCACCACCTTTTACAAAACCTACTGAATGCTCATCTTGCTCTCTTTTGCAGTGCCCTGATACCAACTATCTATTTATGGGAGACTATGTCGATCGTGGATATTATTCTGTCGAAACTGTTACGGTACCAAGTTTATACCATCTGCAGACTTCTTTTTTGCTCACTAATAATTATATGATTCCCTATTAGAAAGACATCATTTTCTTGTTATATATGATTTCTCGGGTTGATATTGGATGTTTTCCCTTCTTAACGTTTATGTATGTCTGTTATATATACGATGTTGATACCCTTTCTTTCATTTAATTCCTTTTCCAGCTGTTAGTTGGCTTGAAAGTACGGTATCCTCAGCGAATCACTATTCTTAGAGGGAACCATGAAAGTCGTCAGGTAAACTTATTTTTTAAAAAGATACGCTTTATTTATATATGTCTATGATATAATCATTTACAAGTCACTTAAGTTTGTCCTATATTTTGCTGTATGTTTGTGTCCTGTCCTCCATCAATTTATCTGACTCTTGGTTTAAAACACTTTTTTCGCGCTGGCAGATTACTCAGGTTTATGGATTTTATGATGAATGCCTGCGGAAGTGAGTCTCCTGGCTAACATCCTTATGTTGTACAAATTGCTAACTCACTTTGTTGATGTCATGTTACTTCTTCTTTCCACTAATACAAAGCTCCCTTGTACTTGCAGGTATGGCAATGCGAATGTTTGGAAAATATTTACAGACCTCTTTGACTATTTCCCACTGACAGCTTTGGTTAGTACTTACCGCAAAAAGCTGCTCCTTTCTTTCCAGTTTTATGAAGTTAGGACACACAGAAGTTTAATCTGGTATCTTACTCCTGTAATACAGATGACTCATTGTCTGTTTTGGTGCATGCTTATTTGCTTGTATGTTAAAATTTCAATATTCGATACGTTTAAAAAGATCGCTTTATTGATGCATGCTTTTGTGTGTGTGTGTGTGTATTTGGTTGGCAAGTGTCTTCAATTTGAGATGGTGTGTATTCTAATTTGCTGTTACTGACGATATAAATTGCATTTGCTGCTTATACTTTCTAGAAGGAAGAGTAGATGAACTTTTAAATATAACTTGTCTGATTGAACTGATGGGTGTTTTCTAAGACTTTTAGTTCCAACAAATAACGAGGCTATTTATCTCATGTTGTATCTTCTGTTTGCAGGTGGAGTCGGAAATATTCTGCCTTCATGGTGGATTGTCACCATCTATCGAGACCCTTGACAACATTAGGAACTTTGATCGAGTTCAAGAAGTTCCGCATGAGGGACCTATGTGTGACTTATTATGGTCTGATCCTGATGACAGATGTGGATGGGGAATCTCTCCTCGTGGTGCCGGATATACATTTGGTCAGGTACTGAATCACGAAGCCTCAGTTTTAGAAGCTGTTACGAATCTATTTTTATTCTTCCAAATAAGTGTGTAACTGACTTTCGTTTTTTCATTTTTGTGTGCGTAGGACATATCCGAGCAATTTAACCACACTAACAACTTAAAATTGATTGCCCGAGCGCATCAGCTGGTTATGGATGGATTCAACTGGGCACACGTAATACAAACAAACTCCTCTTCCCTGCATAGATTAGCCAAGCCTGAGAATCCTTGCTCACTATTTATATAAATGTATTCTCATTGGCAGGAGCAAAAGGTGGTTACTATTTTCAGTGCACCAAACTATTGCTATCGTTGTGGAAACATGGCCTCGATTCTTGAGGTCGATGACTGCAGGAACCACACGTTCATTCAGGTCATTACCCAAAACTATGTCCAGAAATCTTCTTTTTAACCTCTTTTCTTGAGAGAAAAACCTAACAGAGTCTAAATCATGAAACAGTTTGAACCAGCCCCGAGGAGAGGAGAACCAGATGTTACCCGAAGAACGCCTGACTACTTCCTGTGAAGACTGAGTCAGAACATCTCACAGCTGCAAAGTCCGGTTGTTGGTTTTTGAAGATCTCTGCTTATTCCATTTGTGTTCCAGGTTGCTGCTTCTCCTTAAAATCCATTTAGCCCTTTCCTTTGGAATAGTGTAATATAGGCAACGAGGTCACATAACTTAAAACCCCCATGAATATTTGTGTTTGGCTGAACTTATTCAACTCTCTTCTGCATCAGAATCTGTTTCTTTTCCTTGTGAGATAATTATTTTGAATTAATTTCATGCAATTCTTCTCTTCGATTCCTGCTTTGCACCCTTGTGATATAAACCTAATCAATTCAAAGTTCTTTAAATCAATGGAGGCTTTGCGTATGGTCGAGTTATTGCGAACGCATTGATTTTATACAACCAGAAAATTGAACTGTTTGTCACAAGTTAATGTATGAGAATAGTGAAGGAACAAGATCCACAACGGACCACGCAAGGCCTGCATATTGCAAGAACCTTATACCAGTGTCAATATCAAACGACTCCTGGCTCAAGAACTCGCACAGTTTCTGCAAATACCCAGCTGAGTTCTTGGTTTCGTCTGTCTTCTTCCCATCCGCGTATCCGTTGTCCAGCTTGAGCTTTGGAATGTACGTGCTCGATCTTATAGGAATCCCAAGTGCGTAGGATACGGTTGGTAAAATCCATTTCGCAAGGGATTTGCTGCAGAACTTGACTAAGAGTATCGTCGGTATCCCCACCACGACTCTCCCAAGGTAGGCTAAAACCGGAAGCTCTGGCGAGAAAATTTTTGGAGCTCCTTCATGGTGGAATTGGCTGTACGTTTGCTGAACTCCAGTCACCTATGACAAGTAAAATCAGTCATTGCTGGATACACTATTAGCACTTTTGCACCATATAACATTTTTAGATTGCTTACAATTCCTAACGCAACTCCGGTGAAAGCGGTGTGGTACTCGTAGCTTGGAGTTGGGTGCTCAGGGGTCGGATAAGCAAAGAGCAATAAGAAACTCAGAGCGGTCCAGAAGGAGCTAACTGCACAATCCATAGGGCCAAGACTTCTCTGTTATTTCGGTGTTTGCAAGTAGAAGCATTTGTGAAACTAGGAGCAACGATGCTTACCGTTCTGTTTTGAGGTAACGAATTCATCGAGCTTTTCATTGACAGTAAGCCAAAGACATAAAATCAGGACTCCTATTGCAAAACCAGCGATGATATCGACCACACTGTGCATACCCAAGTAAATCCTTCCTAGGAAGAAAAACAATGAGTCAAATGAGGATTCAGATATAGATACTTATAAGGTACAATGCATTTCTCTGCTATGAGTTGTGATCTTACCGAATGCAATTAGGGCTACCAACAGACAAGCAAGGGCAAATCCATAGTATTGGATAGACGCGTTTTCGTGTTCAAAAGAGGACAACACATAGTGCAACAGGTATCTGAAACACCAACCAAGAAGGAGACAATTGTTAAAACCTTTAAATGCTTCGAATCAACTCAGTAAGCAATGGTTGAACCATCTTCAACAATGGCATTGTAATACCGAGAGCAAACAATACTAAGCGATTGCCAACAACATACCCGGATAAACAAACTGTGTTCAAAGTATGTGAAGAAGGCAAGCCATATTCCATTGCATTATCTTCCTCATCTTTTGTGGCAGTAATCCTTCTAACTGGCGGGCAGCTTGGACGCGGAGCTGATACAACATCCTAAAGACACACAAGACCGTTTAAACCGAAAGTTCCTTCTTTTAGTCTTTCAAACTATAGAGAAAGAATCTGTTAATACCTTGATGCAGTTCCCCAAGTAATCACAAAATGCTATCAACAGAGTCATTTGCCTAGCCAATCTACCATGCCCACTCTGCAATTACACTTATTAATAAAGCCATATCTAAGACTAAAGTTTCCAACTTTGATGTTCAAGAAGAAGTACCCAGAAGAGCAAAGGCAAGAAAGCAGTGTAAAATGGCACTGAGACAACACATGATAGAGCTGAGAAGAAAGCATCCAACACTCCATTCTGAAGTTTCTGCAAAACAAATTAAGATCCCAAATTCACAAGTCAAGGCAAAATTAGTTTCAATTCTACTGCTTGGGTTTATAAAGCTGATTGCTTTAGGCTAATTAAGCACCTGGATATTGAGAATGAGAGGAACACCACCAACGACTTGACGAGAGACCCATGGTTGTACAAGAGATCTAAATTTATGGGTCAATTTCAGATAAGAAGAAACACAGATCCATGTCACAATACTCACAAGGATCAATCCTTGCCATGTCCCTGAGCCTTCTTCCATTGGATCTTTCTAGAATCTTCCTTTTTTTCCCTCCCTCTTTCCCGAGAGAGAGAGAGAGAGAGAGAGAGAGAGAATCGAGAAAATGGAGTAAAGGTATTTGATTTTTTCTGGGTTTTCAAAGTTAAAAAAACCAAAGAAACATAATTAGAAGACAATTATCCAATTTATCATGGGGTCTCAAGGGCCGTACAGTGAGGAGCTCCAATGGATGTTCGCTGGCATTGACAAGGAGAGATTAAGAAAAAGTATTTTGATTAAGGAGACCGAGAGTTTTTATTAGGAATATTTCATAGCCACCAGTTTTGAGCCACCACTTTCTTAAATCCAAAAAGGTGTACGTGTGATTTGCGTGACTTAAGTCAACGCAGATTTAGTCAATTTCCTTGAATATTCTTCTTTACTTTCTAATGGTGATTACCATTTCAAACGATTCTATTAATTTTTATTTATTTTGTTTGCCAGCTAAAAGATTATCAATTAATTTTGTGGGGAGACATAAGAAAATGTAAAAGAAACAAATTAAAAGGAAAATATGCAAATGCTAATGCCATTTCTCTTCTCAACAATATTAAGTATAAAAACACCCATAAACTCCATAACCAATTTGAATCGATCAAGTACCAAAACATTTATTTGTTCTTCGAATGACATCAAAATCTCTTTAACGATAAACAAAAAAAACCAAAACAGAACAAAAATGTTAAACAAATGGTTTCCTGGTATTAGAACCAGTTATAGAAACAGAGTAACAACAAATGTGTTCTTATGATTTCTCTCCTTTTGGCTTTTTAAGTAACCTGAATGTAAACCAAGTAAGTTTGTCTATGAGCGAACACCTCGGTTAAGACTTACCATACGGCTAGAACCATCCATCTGCATTCCTCTGTTCCCTGTTCCACTTCTTCCTGCATACCCACCTGTCCCTCGGTTCTGACCAGACCACTCTCTTGCCTGACCCGATGATCTGTTATTACCGTAACCAGACCTTGGGCCGTTATTGTAACCTTGTCTTCCTTGGTTGTACGACATATTGTCTTGCCACTTTCCGCCACCAGCTCCTCCTGCATAATCCTGATTGTTGTCTCTTCTCCTCGAGCTCAGATCCAGACCGCCACCACCGGTCCTAGCTTCCATTGCTCTTTCATTGCTCTCTGCAAGAATAGCAAGTTTCTCTGTTAACTGGAAAGCCAAGGTTTGAAGCCTGTTGTGCTGGACTTCGTGGAAGACGATGCAACGTGTAGGTTGGTCCCAGTTTGCATGGAGTTCTTCGTTGATCATCATCTTGCTTACGATGCTGTGGACTTGGTTCTCAGAGAGATCAAACATCTTGGCGAGCTGATCTAGACTTAGGGACTCGTAAGAGGCCGAGTATGTGAAGAGGTAAGTCCTCAAAGCCTCTTCTTTGAGGCTAGCCTTCACCATATCAAGGACGGTTTCACGATTCTTGAGCAGTTTCCAAACATCAAGGGAGTTCAAAACTT
This sequence comes from Draba incana, assembly GCA_963576765.1. Lineage (NCBI taxonomy): Eukaryota > Viridiplantae > Streptophyta > Magnoliopsida > Brassicales > Brassicaceae > Draba > Draba incana. The sequence continues at coordinate 4,724,152 of OY755216.1, forward strand.
CAAAAGCCTTTTGGAAGTCTCCTTTGGTGAGAGCTCGGGTCGCTGCCATGACATGGTCACGGACGTTCTCAGGAGGAGCAGTGAATGCTTGCCTCTCGCTGACCTCGAGCAAGCGGCGGAAATTCTTGCTAATCACCCTGCGTCTCACGTCATGAGAATTGGCAGCCATGTTAGGGACCTCTAGTAGCATGGCACATATGAGATGAACAGCCTCGAGAAGCTCAAGGTTAATGTGCATGTGATATGGCATCTGTCTTCTCCTCTCTAACCTTTCCTGGTGGGACCAAAAGGTTTTAAACGGTTAGCTACATTTTAAATATAAATAGACTAACATTGAGAATCCAAATACACAAAAAGGAAACAAATTCTATGAATCTGAGATGCAACAGAAGACACTGTAATACAAACAAAAAATTGTGTACCTGCTCAGGAGTCTTCTCGTGGTATCGACTTTGCGAGACACCTTGAGCAAGCAATTCCCGCACCCTTTGACCAGAGTACAGCTCAGAGAGGCAGCTGTGAGCTTCGGTAATCATTCCAACTCGGAACGCGCAAAGACCAAGCTGTGCCATGGACCTGTTAAAGAGGATCTGGGTTGAGATGTCCATGTGCTGAATATTGTCCTGCAGATGACTCATCAGCAACAAATCTCTAGCAGTCCCAAACTTGTCCACTAAAGCATGGTGATAGATATCACATAACATTGCACGGGCTTTCGTCCGTTCATCTCCATGTTTGTAAATAAGGGAGACGAGACCATCCATCATAGCTCGACTACTCTCAGGGAAGGTAGGCTTACGAGGAACAACCTCTGGAACAACAATGAATGAAGGAGGAGGACCACTTTCCTCTTTCAGCTCCTCGCTATCTTCTTCCTCTTCTACCACCAGCTCAGCAAATTTCCTCATGGCATCATAAACTTCCTGAGGCTTGTAGTAAATTAACTCAACTCGTCTCAAGCCTACCTTTGCAGCAGCTTTGAAATCACCAGTGCGCTTGAAGTAGTCCTGGATGTTTTGAGCAAGAGCTAAAAACATCGGCTCATCTCTCAATCTCTCCACATACTCACGTGTATGAGGATCTATGCACTGCAAACTCTTGAAAAACTCAGTGTCAATCCTCTCCGCGAATGCAACAAGGTTTCCCCAGACCCGAATTGTTCCATCAAAATCTTCTGGTTTTGAAGTTTCATTCTCATCACGCTCAACCGTGTCGTCGACAATGATGTTATCATATTTGACAAGAATGTCCAGTATCGTAAACATGTTATTCACACACTTCTTCCACACATTGATAGGCATGTGTCCGCTGAGACCAGGATTCACATCAAACTGTGCAGAAATAACACTGAACAAGATTTCAAGTTTCTGTGCTGGAGTTTTGGCAATCCTTGTCAGGTGTGTAAGCTGATCAACCAGTTCAAATCGTGCAGTTCCCTTCCTGCCACGAGCAGCCCCAACTTCCTTGTATTTCTGGTTAACCCACTCCCATGTGATCTCTTTAGGATCTTTGTTATACAGCTTTTCCATAAGCTTATCTTTCTTGCTTAGCATCTTCTCCCAAGAAGGATCACCTTTCTTGTCATCCTCTTCAGACTCAGCCTCTACAACACCATCATCCCCAGAGTCATCTTCCTCTTCTTCTTCATCTTCCTCATCTTCCGCATCTTCATCATCTGACTTCACTTCCTCGGTTTCCGGAGACTCCCTATACCTATTAATATCTTCTTCGTACAGCTTATTGTTCTTCTTCACTCTCTGTCTCATCGAATTCAAGGCCTTGGAGTTACTAGGACTCATCTTTTTCTTGGCTTCCTTGTCGGCCAGAGTTTCATTCAAGAAATCCTCCAACATCACAAGCGTCTTGATGTACAAGACCGGAGCCTTCACTGCCTCTGTAATCCTCATAACTTTTTCAAGCTGCTTGTTAATCTTATCAAAGTACTCTTGTAGACGAACCCAATCATTGATCTTCATGGCATTCTTCATCTGCTCCACAGTATTAACCATCTCCTCAAAACGCTTGTCTTTCGCTGGCTGAACAACACGTTTACGAAGATCATCATCGTCACTATCACTAGCACCAGGAAGGTAACGCGAAGCACCACCAGCATTGGTATCTTGAACCTCTTCCAACTCTTCCTCAACGTCACTCTCATTTTCACTGTCACTTCCAGTCTAATGAACAAGAAAGTAAAAGTAAGTAAAACCAATAGACGCTATCGAAGTTATCGGAAAGTATACGAGATTTCAAGGGAAACCTGAGCAAAAAACTTGGACATCTTTCTTAGCTGGAGGTGTAAACGTTACACAATGAAAGCAAGGAGAATCTGCATTCCACAAACAAAACACAATGCAGTGTAAGCTGGAGGCAATCCAATTTGCAAGCATACAGTCAGAAATATCAATCTTCTGTAAATGAAATGAAATTGGTAACAAATTAACAAGAATACGACTAAAAAGAATACGCCTTTTAAGAAGCAAAGCAGCCAATTCGTCTCATCCGATTGAATTTTCTAATAACATATCTGCAAATGAATATCTACACACTTTTGTGATATATTAAACATATGAATTATACACACTTTATCTAAGGAATAGTGAGAAGAAAATGGTCAGGTGATAAACGAGTTAGCAAAAAAGTACTTTAATAACACAAATTCCACTCTTCAATTTGTGTTTAATAACACAAATTCTGCTCTACAAATTCGAACACAAATGGTCAGGTTTAATAAACGAGTTATACTCTCCATAACATTTAGACCCAAAAATAAAAAAATTCAACTCTCCAATTTTATAAAACAAAGAAAGCATGTTTATGAATATGAATATGAATATGCAGAGTATAATTAACAAGAATTCAGAGACAAAACGAGAAGAATCATGCAAATGAAATCGGTAAGAAGCATTTGTCATCGATTTCGGGAGAAAAAACAAAAAAAAACTATCAACTATTCTTTTTCTACCACAGATTCGTTAAAATTCCAGAAACATCACACATAGCTTCAACGAATAAGAAAGAAAAGCAGGATCAGAGAAAATCGGTATCAGAACGAACCTGTAAACGGAGGCGACGGATGCACAAGAAAGCTAACTGAAATCAAGTTTGCGAAAGAACCCTAATTCTAGAAACCTGAGTGATGAATTTATTACATAAATGGGCCAAACCTACAAACTAATTGTGAGTTACTATGGGCTTAAAAAGCCCATCTTTGTTTCCTCTTAATAAAGAAGTAAATCATTTCACTCCAAAATTTACCATTTCGAAAATTTTTCTACATTACGAGATCATGAACTTGAGGAAAATAACTTGAAAATTGCATAAATTATTAGTGAAGATTGAATATCACTAATGATTCAATGAATTAAAAAAATAATCACACGACAAAAAGTATAAAAAACAAATTTTCTGCATTTCCAATTACAAGGTGACGTGAAGAACAAGGAACGATTCTTCATTTAAGCCCTAGTACTGCAGCAAAAAAAGTATTCAAGCCGGTCATTTAGTAAAATGAGCAATTGCTTAGTATGTATATAGACCTAAAGCATCTCAAGTTCTTGAGCCAAAGGACTTCTCCCAAGACTTGTTCCTCGTGATCTAACCGGTGCAAAAGGAGATAGGTTAGAAGAGCTTGAAGCTCTTGGAGATAGTTGAGCTTGCTCAAGAACCCTAAATTGGAGCTCTGAAGGGTAATCTCTCATACAGCTGATTCTAGGTCCTGCACCTGTACTCCATCTCGAATGTAGCCGCTCAGCTAACTGGTAAGATTTGATTCCTTTGTGTGAATCTATACGTTTCATTATCTTCTCCTTTAGGACAGGCTTCTCGTATTCTTCAATGTCTTCATCGAATAGATTTGATTTCGGGTATGTGAACTCTTCCTCAGCTATGAATGTCTCTTCAGCTGTCTCATACCCTTGTGAAGGAGTTTCAGGTTCTTCTTCTTCATCTTCGTCATCCTCGATCTCGTTGTTGTCTTCATTTGGAATCTCCTGGCTTGCAAGTTTTGAACGGAACCTTGTTAAAGTTGGTAGCTCTAAATGATTTTTGGGTTTAGTGTTCGGACTGAAACCGGTCTCAGCGTCCACAAAGTCACATGGTTCTTCTTCAGTTTCTTTAATTGTTGAAGGCATTCTCTTGACCTTAACATGAGCTTCTCCATCTTCTTCAATTTCTTTGATCCTTGAAGACATTCTCTTGACCTTAAAATGAGTTTCTCCGTCTTCTTCATCTGGACTCTTCTACAGAATCCGAAAAATAAAGTCTTTGTAAATGCGTGAATCATAGCCTAAACACAAACCAGATCCAAAACTTCAGACCGGAATGGAGTTACCTTTACGCTGGTGAGGTCTACATTGTTCTCCCGAAGAAACGACATGAAAGCCTGAAAATTCTCTTCTGTTGGAAGATAATGTCCACTGTGAGGCCAAACTGCCTGAAAAGATCATCCAAAGAACACAACCTTAGCAAACCAGAGTTTTAGCAAAGTATTACTTCTCTTCTTTTGCATAAAAATAAAGCTAGGAACGGTCCATGGAAAATTCTTTCTTTCACCTTAAGAACACCATCGTCGACAACAATTCTTCCGGCAGATAATGTAGCTCCACCGGCTAGAAAACTTGAGTGTTGAAAGTTACCCTTTCTCTTCATTCCAGCATACAATATCTTAGATACGCTTAGAACAAAAATCCACTTTGCATCTGGAGGACCTTCTTTTGTATCGAGAACTATCCCACTATGCTTATAAATTAGTTTCCCATTCTCGATTACCACTTCATATGCCTCCCTTTCAGTCTGTTCGTAAGAGAGAATAATACATTATCAAAAAGATATCACACAAGAATGTCAAAAACATCGCAAAATCATTTTTTTCCAAAAAACATTTGTCTACCAAGTTTTGCTAAAACTAGAGTGTGAAACTCACCGGGCCAAGATATTTGATGCTTTGTTGGTAAAGTTTTGACCTTGGACATCTTTCATGGTTCAATTCTTTTCCTTGTCCTATGTCAAGCCTACAAGTCCAAAGTTGGATGTTAGCACCTAAAACGTATGTACTTCTGCTATTGTCATACTGTTGATTGTGTAATCGCAAACTTACCAATAAAAAAAGGGTTGTTTACTGTCACAATGTAGCCAAGCATGATAATAGAATTGCAGATTGTGGCCATAGCGATGTCGAGGATCAATCTGTTAAGCTAGTACATTAAGATCACATGGATTTACACAAAGCTTATATAACCACAGCAAAAGACATTGTACAAGAATATTCTTACAGCCTCAAGCCAGTGCTGCAAAGCCAACTTCCTAGCTTTCTCGTCTTTTGACAAGCCTTTACCCACCTAAGCGACAAAATTGTCAAATCATGAGTTAAAAGATTGGAGCAAGGGAAAAAAAATGGGACCATTAAAACGAACATGTTTGATGGGATTAATGTTACCTTTGCAGCTCTGGTTCTTGCTCTAGACCAGCGTGAAACTGCAGTCTCATGCTTCTCGATTTCAAAAAATGATATAGAACTCCTTTTAAGTTCAGCAAAGTCAAGTACCTTCCACCTGCAAATTCCATTTCGTTACTAAACAAATAATTTTATAACGATGCCATCAATTATAGCTGTACGAACCATCTTTGCTCAACGACTACAGCACAATCAGCTAGCCTTCTTCTGGTACGAAAGCTTCTATAAACCTTCTGCAACTTTAACGCCGCTTGGTATCTTCCGTCACCTAATAACGCTAAAAACTCATTTCCAATATCGTTTTCGGTAAAAGGTTGCCATCTTCGCATTTTATATCTGTCATCTTCTTTCATAAAAGGCAAAGGTTCTCCAGTAAACGTGTCCTCCGCATCTCCTGTAGAAATTTTGGATAGTTGAGTCCCCTTAACACTAAGGGATCTGTTGTATAGAGTCTTTCTAGTTTCAGGTGATTCAGCGATGGTTGTATCCGAGTCATTGTAGTTAAAGCTGATTGATCGAAGAATGGTCTTCATTTCAGCTGAATCAAAACAAAAAAATCCATCTCAGAACTAATGCCTTTAAATGTACTAGATAGTCAAAATCTATAAGAACATGTATTCCAAATCAAATGTTTTTGGCTCTTTTATTAACCAATAAAAACATTGAAATTCATAGTACATACCCATTTTAACTCGAAACGAGATTTAAGCATATCCTCGTTACGTCCCTGAAAATGCACCATTGAGACATTTCATCAAACACATTACGATCACCAATCAAACACACATAAAACACTCAAATTTTGCAAAATTTCCACCATTTTTTTTTCTAAATTTTCATGCTTTGCCTTTCCTAATCACCAAAAACAGGAAATTCAAGCACGAATCATGTAACATTGACCCAAAAGTACGAAATTCCCAAGTTTTTTTCAGGAAAAAAAAACAGGAAGCAGACCTCGAAAGAATGCAACTCAAACACAGCCCACGAGACGAAATGAGACAGAACAGATACTTTAATGGAAGCCAAAAAGGAATCAGGAAAAGTGGAAATGAGGAGAAAGCTTACGAAAACTCTTGAATGGGGTTGGTGTCTAGGATTAGATGAGAACGTGAGAGAGAACGAAAATGGCGGCCATTTCTGATTTAAGAGATTCTTATGAAATCTCAATCTATCGATGCGAATGTGTTCCATTGGTCGGGAGGAAATAGAATCCTCTGTTTTTTTTTTCCTCTTGAGCTTCTAAACATAGAGAGAGAGAGAGCTTAACACGATCGCACTGTAATTGTCGTTGGCTTCTCAGTTTCTCCTAAATTTGGCCGATCCAAAACGACATTGTTTTGGTTTTCGTCCAGTTAGTTGACGGAGTTAATTAGGAAAATTTTCGAAATAAACAACATTTTACTCTAAAAATACAAAAATTAAAAGTTTTACCCCAATAGAAAAAATTCTATCAGAAATCGCCAACTGTATACATCACTTTGCATTAAGAAACCATTTTTCTATTAAACATATAGAATCATGGTCTACTTTCCTATTAAACCGTATTGTTGTAAGGGAAAATTATGAAACTAGGCTAAAATAAAATTGAAATTAAGAAAATAGTCTACAGATTTTTTAATTAAAAAAATAGTCTACAGTTGACATTTCTATCCTTAATTTAAATAAACAATAAAATCTGTTTTTAATATTCATAATTCCTGATTATATATAATAATACTTCGTAATTGATAAAAATCTGTTTTTAAAAAACAGTAAAAAGAAATAAAAATCCATTATAATAGGTAAAATAGATAAGTATCTTCAAATTGCCTAATGATTATTCTTCCCCGTTTGTGAAATTGATTGTGCAGAACAAGAAACCTAAAGATAATCCCAATAACGCTAAGGGATGGGCAAGTGCGAATTCGAAGATTGATGTGTCGATTACGAATCGAGTAGAACCCAGAATTGATTTTGATTTTCTCTTTGTTTTGATTTTTCATGTGTTATCTCCAATTTCTCGAAAACCCAACAACTGAAATCGTCTCCTTTATCAATCTCTTTTAAGACCCATCAGCCTTCGAGCACGGGCGGTGATACTTTGTGGGTATCATATAATATAAAATTATTAAAATTTGAAGAATATAAGGAAAGAGACTGCTTTTTGTAAAAAGATGCGGTGTTTTTAAATAAAAATTAATAAAAGTTGAGTAAAAAGAGGAGATTGTTGATGATATTGGAAAGAGGGTATTAGTGGGTTGATATTAAAAATGGGTATCAATAGTAAAAATGAGTGTTTTTAAATATAAAATTAATAAAAGTTGAGTAAAATGATGAAAGAGAAGGTATAAAGTTGAGTAAAAGGAAAAGAGAGTTGTTTTTTTATTAATTTATGGCCTTTGATACCCACCATAATTAGATGGCTGTGGATGCTCTAAAGGTCTCTAATCAAACAAAGGTAGAGAAAACAAATGTGATATGCAAATGAAACTTTGACCAGAAGATTAAGGAATGAGAATGTTTCTACACTAAAATCAATATATATCTTGCAGAAAATGTACAAGAGAAAAAGGAAAGTAGATTTAACCTAAATTCAGTGACTACATAGCCGAGAATGTTGTTCCAGTACCTCGGCACCGAGAAGCTCTTGTTTTGCTTCTCGACGTCTGATTTTGCGACTTTGTAGAAGATTGGGACCACCAATTTCTGGTTTTGTTCCTGCATTAGAGGATCTTCGTAAGCTCTCGAAGGCACCAAGCGTAATTGGCGTAATTTGTGGAGAGACGATGATTACGATCTTCGATTTCTCGATTGTGTCGAAAAGCGCAGTGAGATCGTCTCCTCGCCGGAGATTGTCTTCGATGAAGGAGTCGATTCCTCTCAGGCGGAGCGCTTTTTGGAGATGGCCGGTGAAGTTGTTGCGTGTGTCAAAGCCTCTGAAACTGAGAAACACATCGAGCTCGGTAGAGGAAGAAGGAAGAGATTCCATGGGAGAGATTCAGAAGCTTCCATGGAAATTTTCAAGTTTCTCCATTCTTGTACAGATAATAAAAACACAAACTTGTATCTGTGAGGAGAGAAAGAAAGAGAGACGGCCAGAGAGAGAAGATACTCTTTTTAACAAATAAATTTTTTTATTTGATCGTTTCAAATAAGGATAATAAAGAGAAACAAAGGGTATATCTTTAATTATAAAATAGGCGGGTGTATTCTCTTAATTTTCAATTTTTTTGGGTGTATTTCTTTAATTTTCCCTTGTTGTAATTTATTAAGGATGCAAATGGTTTGTATAAATGAAATAGATTGAACAACGTTAGTGGAAAAATAAAAGAGTGTAAAATTTTTTAATTGTTCTACTAATTTCACTACTATTTTATAGAAGAATGTTTTTCTTCAACTTTGTTCATATTTTCAACTTTATTAGTAGAATAAGTTGAATCACTTTTCAACCAAAATGTCAAATATTAAAAGGAATACATGATTCCACCAATTTTTGTTCCACTCAAATGGTAAAAAACTAGAGGAATATATAATTTCTATTCTTATAAATCAACAACAATTTGCACCCTAAGTAAATATTTACAAATTTGTCTAGATGATTTTTACAAATATCATTTTGATTATTGTAAATCTTAATTAATTTGTGAATGGTAACAAAATGAAGGATCCATTGAAACCTATATCCACCAAAATTTATGTATTTAGTAGAAATCTTCAAAAACTTTTATGTATTTGTTAGAAATTCTCAAAACTTGGTGACCTTTTATGAAATTTCCCTATAAACACAAGCAGAACCAAAACCCTAATCAATACCAGCTATTGGCCGTGTCCGTTAAGTTTATCTCGAAACTCCGACGCCGAAACTCAAATGGCAGGAGAAGACGAGCTCCGGAATCTAAACGGCAAAGTTTCAGCCGGAGATGTAGAAGATGACGATCCACTAGTATTGAGCTCTCAAGCATTAGCAGCACTCCAGGAATTTCTAGCCGACCAAAACAAAACTGTTTCGACCACACCACCACCGTCTTCCGTCGCCGGAGGAGAAGATTCCGACAAAGTGAAATTAGTCACAGAAGATTGGAGACTTAGTCAGTTTTGGTACGAACCTGAGACAGCAGAGACTGTAGCTGAAGAAGTAATCACTATCTCTAATAGATTCTCAAACTGTCGAATCGCTTGCATCGCTTGTCCTACTCTCTACGTTTATCTCAAGGTACGATTTTTTATCAGGTTTTACTAAATATTTGATACTTTTGGTTTGTTGATGATGATGCGAAATTTTTGTGTTATGGGTTTGGTTTGTGATTGAGGCAGAAAAGAGATCCGAGTCTCCATGTGCAATTGTTGGAGTATGATATGAGATTTGAGAGATATGGAAGTGAATTTACGTTTTATGATTACAACGAACCAGAAGATCTGCCATTGCAGCTGAAACATTGCTTCCATATCATTGTTGCAGATCCTCCCTACTTGGTAAAATTCTTAACTTTTCAGTTTCACTTCTAAAGTTCTTAATTTGTGATATTCAAGAAGCTTGTGTTCTATGTGCCTTGCTGATATATATACAATGTCATTTATCTACCTCCCAAACCTTGTATGGTAGAGCTCTTTTAAAAGATTATAGAAAGTCCAAAATCAGAACAAGATAAAAAGAAAAGTGTATAGGCTTTTTGCTAACCGGCTAGTTTGAAAGTTAGAAGCTGTACTACTCTTACAGATAAGAGTTATATTAGTTGCTTATGGTCATAGCTTAATTCCTAGTTCTTAAAGATGGATGCTTTGTGGCTCTCTGCCGCCTTCGCGGAGAAAGTACTTGTGTGGACATCATTAATCGATGATGGTTTTGTGTTTCCATTGTTTACTATTCTTTGGAACATAAATGTCTTTGAGTGCATTATAATAAGCAGTTTAGTGATTTTGATCTGTTTATGATTGGCAGAGTAAAGAATGTTTGGAAAGAGTTACTCAAACGATTTCGTTCATGGCAAGTCCAGTAGAGTCTTTGTTGCTTCTTCTCACAGGTACGTACATCAATCACTTCTGTTTTCGTAGGATTTCCATGTTTTATTAACTGGGAGATTATTACATCTCTCGCAGGAGAGGTGCAAAGAAATTGGGCAGCTGAGCTATTAGTGGTTCGTCCTTGTGTGTTTAAGCCTCATCACTCTAGCAAACTCGGAAACGAGTTTCGACTGTTTATAAGTTATGACCCAGGTACCAGATTAGGAGGCTTGGAAGAAGACAATTAGTTGTAAGTTGCTTCTCTAATGCAGATTCATGTATCCTTCTAATCTCAAGAAACAAAGCAATTCCTTTCTTGTTTTCTTCTTATGTCAATTTCTGATGATGATAAGTGGCTTAACCGATCTCAGGTTTCCGGTGTCTCAACTTCATCGAAAGTAACATTTCGTTCGCGGCAATGTCTTCTCATTTCTCAAGTGATTCTCTTTGTTACCTCTCCGTTATGTATCTTGTTGCAACCACAAAACTTTAAGTTTGGTGAATGAAAGCTCTGTTGTGGAAATATCAAAGTTTTGGTTATTGCTAATTTTATTGCATTATACCCATTAAACCGATCCAAAAAGTATAACACAAAACCACATTTTGGTTCGGTTCAAAATTGGAAGTAAATAAATTAAAAATAAACCCGGTCCGATTCGGTTGGCCAACCACCACTACCCGAACCAAAGTTAATAACCGGGTTAAGAAGTTAAGATCTCGAGAAGAGTCTTTTACGGTGCGAGAGAGAGAGAAGAAGTAAAGGTTCTTCTTCCATGGTCATCGAAATTCAAATACACAGAATCAGCAGAAAAGAAGGAGTCTAGTTCTTGCGACTTCGGAAAATGAGGCCGAACATTGTTACCGAGGTGAGATCTGCTCGTTTCTGCTCAGCTATTTTCCTTGATCTTGATCAGAAATTTCCGAGGTTTTCGCTTCTTTGATTACCGAGAAACTTATAGTGAGATGATTAGCAGAAATCAGGAGTTAACTACTAATTAGCAATTTGATTCGGTATAAGCTTCAGTTTCGTGGCAAATCGTTCGTTGTAGGAACGGTCTCTTCTTGATTTAGGTTTTCGCAGCTTCTGTTTGTAATTTGATCCATGAAATTGTGTTGTTTCAGTAGTTATTCATGGAAATTCACCGGTTTTGATATGGAATCGTCTAAAATTGTGACTCTGGATCAATCAGACTACTGTAAATCTATAAATTTCTGTTTTGGAAGTAGACAATCAGGTTTCCATGTATAGAAAATTAGAGATTTGGTACATGGTTGAGTTTTTAAACTGATAAAATTCTTGTAATTAGGGTTTGTTGTGGATTCTTATTTTTGCTATAGGCTGGGGTTCAAACTAGAGTTAATCAATGGTGGAATGCAATACCGTTCCTTACGTCATCGGTGGTGGTAGTTTGTGCGCTCATTTACCTGATATGCCTCTTAACTGGATATGATACTTTCTACGAAGTATGCTTCTTACCATCAGCAATTCTATCTCGGTTCCAAGGTATGATATCGTAGCATTGAAGCTTGCATTTCATACAGAAAAAGGATTCTTGAGTTTGCTTATGTATGTTCTTGAAACTAATTATCCAAGTTCATATTCCTATCATCACTAATAATTACATTTTAATTTCTCTTGTAAACTAGTTTAGGTATATTCATTGCATTTTCATTGAGATGTCTGAACTGTCCTGATTTTTTTTCTCTTGTTCACTCTTTTCCGGTTATTTATTGTGCAGTTTATAGGTTTTATACAGCAATTCTTTTTCATGGATCGTTGCTTCACGTTATGTTCAACATGATGGCATTGGTTCCTATGGGCTCTGAGCTGGAGAGAATCATGGGATCTGTCCGCTTGCTTTACCTGACCATTTTGCTGGCAACGACCAATGCCATATTGCATCTTCTTATAGCATCTTTGGCGGGATATAATCCTTTCTATCAATATGATCATCTCATGAATGAATGCGCGATTGGATTCTCTGGAATCTTGTTTTCTATGATTGTCATAGAGACAAGTCTCAGTGGAGTCACTTCTAGGAGGTAATTCTTTTATATGGCTATTTAAATAATTTAGTAAACTCTGATAGATTAAAGTGCAAGCAATTATGAGCTTCATGCCTGTGAAAGCGCCTTCCGCACATACTTTTTAAGAGATGGGTTTTTTTTCGAATCTTTTGTGTTCACGAGGCATCTCACATATCTTGATACTGGTGCTTTCTTTCTCTGTGCAGTATGTTTGGTCTCTTCAACGTGCCCGCTAAACTGTAAGCTCATTGTCTTGCTTGTCGGCATCTTAATCTTCACATGCATTTCTTGTTACATATATGACGTAAAATTTGTATCTGTTTGCAGGTATCCATGGATCTTATTGATAGCATTCCAGCTTCTCATGTCAAATGTTTCACTGCTTGGTCACCTATGTGGCATCCTGTCTGGATTTTCATGTATGATTTTCACCTGTTTCATTGCCTTCTACTTTCTTAACCTGCATTTTGTGGTAGCTAATCTGTACGTCCCATTGTATTTCAGATTCTTATGGCCTGTTCAATTTCCTGATGCCTGGCTCTTCATTTTTTACCAACATTGAGTCAGCCTCCTGGATGGTAAGTAATTCCGAAGACCTGGCCTCTTATTGTTCATTTCTTTTGTTAATTAAGAAGCCATCGAGAACCAAGTCGTCGTACAACTTTATTTACATCTACTTACTACAACGTTAATTGGCAATGCTGTAATTTGAATTGAGGCTGTGAGTGGTGCATTCATATATACGTCTGAGGAAATTGTGGCTCATCTAGATTCCATGTCCTTTTCCAGTCTAGCTGCATAAGGCGACCCAAATTCATTATGTGCACTGGTGGGAATCCTTCCAGCTACATGCCCACTTATTCTGTACAAAACACTACATCCAGGTGCGAACCCCTTAACTACATACGAAAAACTGAACTGCTTGCCTAGAGAACATCCTAATGACATTTTTCTTTGACCAGAGGATTCTCTACAGGCAATGCTTGGAGATCCTTGTCTTCATGGTTACCACAGAGGGAAGCATCAAATCAGGTAGGTTCATACTAATTTTTTTAGTCACTTTTCTTTGCATTGACGGATGTATTCACATCTACGATCTAACCTATAATACTTGCAGTCTTCTGAGGACAGTAGATTTCCGGGAAGAGCTAGAACTCTTAGCACTACCCGTGAACCAACCGCTCCAGCTGGAGAAACAGACCCAAACCTCCATGCTAGACTACTGGAAGATAGCAGCTCTCCAGACCGCCTTTCTGATGCGACTGTCACTGGCACTACGGAGCCAAACCCCACCACAAGGTATTAGTATGAATTATCATCTTACCATGCACCATTTCGTCGATCTCACCCTCATTTGTTAACTGTTTGCAGACAAGTGCCAATAGCAAATGCAGCAGTCCTGCCTCAATCCCAGGTTAGTTCCTTCTTTTTAGCTTTTTGCTCTAGACGGGAGCCCTTTTAAGGTATCTAGAAACTTTCTTCTCATTGAACTATTAGATGCAGGGTCGTGGCGCTGCTTCTGAAGAACAAATCCAGAAACTAGTCGCCATGGGCTTCGAAAGGGTACGTTTCTTGTGCTTTATCATCATAGGAAACATTTATTGACAGAATTGTCTTAACAATCTCTGCATAATCTTCAGACACAAGTGGAGGTTGCACTTGCTGCTGCAGATGATGATCTAACCGTAGCAGTGGAAATTCTAATGAGCCAACAGGTATAAACTTCTCCGAACCTGAGTTCTATATTCTAACACACCTTTTGAGTTTAGGCACAGTACTAACTAAGAACTCATTGCGATATAACTTTGTCATATGCAGGGTTAACTAACACCAAGTCGCTCAGTACCACTTTGGCTTGTATTGTACCGTTTGTGTCGCGTTCCATCTTTTTTACTTGCATTTAGAAAGTTCCATCTCTTACTTGCGTTTAGAACTGTATAGCGTCTGTTTTTACATTTTACTATGGAGGTTCCTTTTAACCAGACGATCAAACCAATTCTCCGGTTTAGAGTCTATACAAACGAAAACTTGGTCGGGTTGAATTTCGTATTTACTGCAGTATATCTTGTTATTTTCAAAAACTTCAGGACTAGAGTCATGTGATTGAAGTTACAGTAAAAGTAAAACAAAATTGTTATTGGCACGCTTTTTATTCTTACATGGTACAAACTGAATGAAACAGAAAACTGTTTTTACATGATTTTTTTTTTTTTTTTTCACACTTGTTCTTGTTTTCCTTACTGCTTACTAGTCGAAGTTTCTCTAGGCGGTCGCACAATGAGAATTGGACATTTCGCATGTTGTGCACAGTAATCACTCACGCTCCCTAAAAACGCCCTGGATAATATCCCAAACACCACAAATTAGTGAATGTTCACAAATCAAAACCCGGAATTATATTTCATTAGATTTTCTTTCTTTTTGGTTAGAGAAATATATCAAATTATATTTAACCTTTTGATCATGCCAAGTCCACGGCTACCAACAACAAGAAGATCCACGTGAGTTTGCTCAACCGCTTGGCATATCATCTCCTTAGCATCTCCTTCAATTATCATCGTTTCCGTCTTCACCTACAAACACAAGTCCAAATTTCAATGTATCGAAATCGAGTCCATGAGAATTTGAATCATATACACATATAAATATGCAAATCACACACCATTTTGCCTCGACATAATTCCAATGCCCGTGTGAACAATTTGGTCGTGTTCTCTTCTCTTGCTTTTCTCATTGATTCAGGTGCTAAATCTGTCGCATAAACTGCCGAAGCAATTTACACACTCTCTCAATATGTATATGAATCAATATTCACATATTTTCATGCATGCACAAAAAGAGAATATATGATTTCTTCACCTGTTCCACCAGAAGGGTAGATATATTGAAAGTAGGTAGGATGAACATGAATCAAAGTCAGTAAACCGCCTTCTTGATCGTTTTCCGGTTCGGCACTAATAACATCCCTGAGATGTTCCACTACCCATTCCAACGCATAGAAGCTATTCTTGCTTTCATCAATTGCAACCATCACCTTTAACTTCTTCTTGTTCGTCTTCGTCACCGTGGCTGTCTCCGTCGTTGTAGTTGCCGCGGCCGTGTCACCGACATCACTCGCATCAACGTAAGTCTCCATTTTTTGTCCGAACGTTCTCTTTTTTTTTATTATTTGTTTTTTTTTATTCGGCTTTAGCCACTACAATTTGATATTTATTATGTATAGTATATTATCGTATTATTTGTTACGTAATGGTGGTGTGTACATTGAGTAGGTGGAAGCTGGAGAGTGTTAACAGATGTTTATAATGGATTCTTGGATCGACACATCAGATTTGTGATGGAGACGTGTCTTGTTCCTAACTTAGATCACAATTGCTCGTTTTTGATGTACCTATAAATTTTTGAAAGTCAAAAAAGGCTTTTGGTTTATAATCGAGTTTGGTTCAATTACTATTTCCTCTGGCGAAGACAAATTTACCAAAAACCAACTTATTTTGGATAGTTCGTGGTTTGGGTTAGCTTGATTTAAATTTATATTGGTGTCGGTTTAAGATTGGTAGATTGATTTCAATATTGAGAGATGAAAAACTGACGATCAAACATATATAGATACTGTTAAATTATGGTTTTCAACTAAAAACCAATTGACAATAATTAGTAGAGAGGTTAATCCTTTTATATACTATTTAGTCAAGTCTCTTTCCATCTTTCCGATATAAGATCTCTTCTACACAGAAATCATAAGTTTCTCTCTTCTCTTGGTTTGATCAAGAGAAGTTGGGCTGGGGTTTTTTATATATGCTTCCCTTCGCCAAACTTAGCTATGAAAAGGAAGGGTTTCTGGTGAATGAAGAACTCATGGTTGCTGCTGATGTTGAAGTTCGTGACGTTATTGGCACATCAGAGGTCCTTACGCATTTGATGTTTTGATATATTAGTTTCTCTTATTGGTTTCCATAATAAGAAGTCCTCTTGTAAGTTAATTGAACTTTTTCTGAAGTTGTCACATTTTTGTGAAATAACTAAAACTTTTTGAATAACAAGAGATTTTGAATGGAAATTAAAAGTCATCAAACCAATCACAACAACGGATTCTAAGAATCTTTAAGAATTCATCTACAAATTTTTTGAAAAGAAGATAGAAGAGAGTAGTGGGTGTGAATAAACAAGGAAAGAGGGAAAATTTGAGCTCATAGGAAACACAGCTTTTTTTTCATTAATAAAACCAGTTACATAATTCTCTAATTTATACAACAAGTGAAGTGTTTTCTAGTCTTGATGGAGAAGTCGTTGCTTGTCTTGTTGGAGAAGAGGTTTCGTGTCTTGTTGGAGAAGACGGTAAGGTCGATCTAGATCCTTCACCATCATTAGTTTGAAGTGGGCTTTGTTGATTGATTGGGCTTTGTGTAAGACATAAACCCAAAGTAGCTTTGTCGATATTCATTATACTTTCAGTGGGTCCTCTCTCGATCTACGATGTTATTTGCTGATTTGCCAGGATTCTTGTAGACTTGTAGGTGAACCTTTGTCTTTTGATGTCTCTGGATAAGTTCCAAGTTCAGATGATTTTTTTAATCAAATGTGACTTGAGTAATGAAATTAAGTTGTGTAGGATTTAAGTGAAAGTGTATCGCGAGGATTAAAGTTTTGTAGGCTGCAAGAACGTTTTAGTTACTCTCTCCAATATTTTTGAGAATCCAAAATACATTTATTCTATAAATCACCGAGTTCCTTGATGAGAAAGTAATCTCTTTGGGTATGAAGTATGAACAAAGAGTGGCATTTGAAAAGTCATTCAAGCAAGTACTCATTAGTCTTACAGTTTATTAATTGGTAATTATGGCAGAGTATCAAGTCACGAAGGGACTTAGACTGATTACATTCGTGAACATTACTCGAGATTCATGCATTTTCTTTGTATATATATCTTTGTTTCAGGTATAACTTCCTCTACAAGGCACAGCTTCTCTCTCGCTGACTTTTTGGTAAGTATATCTTTGAGTACCTCGTATAATATGTTTATTTTGTTTCTCGATTAAGTGTTTTATTGCCGCTGATGACAAATTGTGTGTATATGTGTGTGATAATCACTCAAAAGGTTTTTTTTTTTTCCCTCTTTCTTTCCTTGAAGTTTTCTAGTTTGATAGGAAAGAAGAATCTTTATTACATCAATGACCAATCGAGTTGGTAAGAAGTTTGCTTGGGTGATAAAGAACTTCTCATCTTTGGAATCTGAGATATGTTATTCTGATCCAGTCCTAATCGGTGACTGCAAATGGTAATAAAAGAATGTTTTCAATTTAGATATAGTATTTATCATCCATGGTTTTGGTGACTCGTTTCTTATTGTTTTCTTCAGGCGTCTTTTTGCCTATCCCAAGGGAAACAACGTTGATTATTTTTCTCTGTTTCTTGAAGTTGATGACTTTGAATCATTGCCTTCTGGATGGAGAAGATACGTGAATCTTCGGCTTACTATAGTACAACAGATTTCAGAAAAACGCTCAATAGTGAAAGGTGATTCTTATTCCACAAAGATTATAATTTTGTTTGATCTTGGTTTACTATGTGAATGAAATTGATACAGAAACACATCGATGGTTTGATCAAGTGATATCGGGGTGGGGTTTCCAATATATGATTCTCCTCGCAAGACTTCACGATGAAAAGCAAGGGTTTCTGGTGAATGGAGAACTCATGATTGCTGCTGATGTAGAAGTTCTTGATGAAGTTGTTGGCACAACGGATGAATCTCAAGAAGAGGTATCCGAACATTTGAGCGAGATGAAGCTAAATGATGGTCTGGAGTCTTGTGGTTTAGTCAACAAGACTCAACAAGTGAATGAAAGCTTTGATGTTAATGGCTTTCAAATTCTTCCATCACAAGTAAAACATTATAGACTTGGGCAAACTTCTTGTGTCTGTTTCCATATCTTCGAAGAATACTCTTCTCATATGTTTTGTTGTACTTTTTTTTTCTTTTTCGTTTGCAGGTAGAATCTGTGAGACTTATATTTGAAAGACATCCAGACATTGCAGTAGAGTTCCGTGCAAAGAATCAACATCTGAGGAAAGCATGCATGAATTTCCTGCTCAGCTTGATCGAGACGCTTTGCCAGTCGCTTCAGGAGCTCACCAATGAAGATCTTGTGGAAGCAGACATTGCACTGACTTATGTTAAAGACGCGGGCTTTAAGGTGGATTGGTTGGAGAAGAAGCTAGACCAAGTAAAAGAAAATAAAGAGAAAGAGAAGTCTAGTTTGGTCAGGATCCAAGAAATGGAGGATAGTTTACTGAAACTAAAGCAAAAATGTTCAGACTTGGATGATCTAGTAAAGAATGAGGAGGCAGAGTTGTCGGACACCAGAACTCCTCTGTCTTTCGATGATGTTGTTTTATCTCTTGAGTTCTTAAGCATTTGATGTTCTGATATCTTAGTTTCTCTCTTGGTATCAATAATAAGAGGTTATCTTCTGTGGTGATTGAAATTATGTCATATTGTGAAATAAGTATTATAAAGCATGGCCAAACACTTTCATTATCTTCCCAAGAAACAGGAACAGAGTAAGGTGAGAAACAGAGTCCTCTGTTTTTGATTGTGATCGTAATTATACTTTTTCATTTCTTTCCGTTCGCTGTCTTCTTCGTAGTAAGTTAATTTACGTCAATTCATTTTCATTATAAATCAATTTCATACTATGTTTTGATTATATATGTTCAACTCAAAGAGGAAAATGTAAAGCACATTATTAAAATAGTATTTAGTGAACATATTAAAGAGTTAGTGCTTTGAATTTTTTTCTATAAACGATTTGACATGGTTAATTGTAACTTGTTATGGGGAACGAACGAGCATTCAAAATATACTATTGTAACTTGTGTATATCCTCGTATGCACCAATCTGTAACTCTTGCTCGGTTTATGTTCCCTAAGCAATAATTTAACTTTCTTGTTGGGAATTAGCGATAAGGATTTAAAGCGATTTTTCAATCATGCTTCTCTTTTCAAAGTTATAAAGACGAACTTAAATAAACGAGGGCTTCATTGTTTGAGATCTTTCTTTACCATTGAAGGGTAATCCTTTAACCATTGATCCTAGTCTTTCATACATGTATTCAAATTTGGCTCTGATTTTATGGTTTTATTGTTATCCTGATCTTATAGTTCTTCTGTGAGGAGTCTTCATCTAATTGAATGGCGGAGAAAGGTGATAAGAAGTTCACTTGGGTGATCAAGAATCATTCCTCTTTGCAAACTAGTGCTGTTGAGTGTGATCGTATTGTGATTGATGGCTGTAAATGGTAAACATAACTCTCTCTTTTTTATCGTCATATTGTTTTTGTTCATTTTAAGTTCTTTTGGGTAATGGTTCTCGTGTGTTTTTCGGTAGGTATCTTACTTCAGGCAACAGAAGAGAGGTCCCTCAGTACTTGTATCTAGCTCTGGTTCTTCAAGAAAGATCGTCATTGCCTTCTGGATGGAAAAGATATGTTAAGTATCGCCTAACTATAGTTAATCAACATTCGGAAGAGCTACACGTAATGGAAGGTGATTCTTACTAAAATTTGGTCACTAGTGTATCATATACACTAGTAATTCATTTTTTACTGTAGCTAGAGTTTTTGTTGTTGTTGTTGATGCTCAATCCACAGTGAACATAGTTTCAAGAAGTGCATCATTTGATTTTAATTAACCATTGGGGTGAAACATTACACAGATGGAATGCACTGGTTTGATCCAAGCGCTTATGACGGGTTTTTTATATCCATGCTTCACCGTTCAAAACTTTATAATGGAGATGGTGGATTACTGGTAAACGGAGAACTCATATAGTTGTTGTGGAGGTAGACGTTCTTGAAGTTCTTGGCACATTATCAGAGTTACACTACAAGAAAACAGCCGCAAATCCGACAGCATTTCCGACAGACTTTAATTCTGTCGGAAATTTCCGACAGATTACCGACTGCTTACCAACGGAACTAAATTTTTTCACTTCTGTCGGAAATCTGTCGGAATTATTTCCGACAGACAATAAAACCGTCGGAAATCGCTCGGAATGTCGGACGGTGTAACTAGCCGACGTCGACGCCGGAGGAGATGCCGGCGGTTTGTCGGAAATCTGTCGGAAATAAATTGCCGTTAACAATTTCCGACAGATTTCCTACAGACACTCAAATGTCTGTAGGAAATCTGTCGGAAAAATAGCCGTTATTATAGCCGTTATTATATCCGTTGTCTTTCCGACAGATTTCCTACGGTCAGCGTTTTTATATATATGATTCCACACATCTTCATTCACTCACAACAACAACAACTTCCAATCAAACATTTGTTAGAAAAAATCGTTAAGAGAGTGAGATGTCATCTTCTAGATATTATAGATCGTGGATGGATGAAGAGATGTATGATCCGGAGTCGAAAGCATTAAATCAAAATTATGCACGAGGTATATGCGAGTTCATGGAGGTTGTCGGGAATCGAAAGGTAATAAAATGTTCATGTTTAAATTGTTGCAATTCGCGTAATTTTAAGGTAGAACAAGTTTGGCATCACTTGTATAGGGATGGTTTTATGCCGGGATACAAAATTTGGTTTTATCATGGAGAAACTAATTATGATGGTGGTAGTAGTAGCAGTGCACCATATGTTGCGGATAGCTTAGGCGAACATAGAACGGATAGCTTAGGCGAACATAGAACGGAAGTAGATTTTGGTGTAGGTACCGCTGAGATGGTTCATGATGCGTTTAGAGAGAATTTGCCATCGATCGTAATAGGGGAGGATAGAGTAGAAGAACCAAATGAAGAAGCTAGAAGATTTTTGGAAATGTTAGACGCAGGGAAGCAGCCATTATATCATTGGTGTAGAGACGGACATTCACCTTTATCAACTGCTAGTAGACTGATGACCCTTAAGACGGACTTCAATTTGGCGGAAGAGTGTGTTGATGCGATAGCAGATTTTGTGAGGGATATTTTGCCTGAAGATAATCAGGCACCTGCATCATACTACGAGGTACAGAAACTCGTAGCTGGTCTTGGTATGCTGTATCAGGTGATAGACGTATGCATCGACAATTGTATGCTATATTGGAGAGATGACGAAGACCGGAGAAGATGTAGATTTTGTTGTAAACCACAGTATCAGGATACTGGTGGCAGAGTTCCAATTCCATATAAACGTATGTGGTACTTACCATTGACAGCAAGGTTAAAGAGGTTATATCAATCTGCGCGAACGGCAGAAGAAATGAGATGGCATGCAGAGCATCGTCAAGATGGAGAGATTACACATCCTTCAGATGCAAAAGCGTGGAAACATTTTCAAATGTTGAATCCGGATTTTGCATACGAGCCAAGAAATGTGTACCTCGGGTTAAGTACGGATGGTTTCAACCCATTTGGGAAGCATGGAAGGCAGTATTCTTTGTGGCCCGTAATCCTAACACCGTACAATTTGCCCCCTGGTGTGTGCATGCGTCGAGAGTTTTTATTCCTCTCCCTTCTAATTCCCGGCCCTGAGCATCCGAAGAGATCACTTGATGTATTCCTCCAGCCATTGATTTATGAGTTACAAATGCTATGGAGTCACGGTGTCGAAGCGTTTGATGTTTCACGGCGGGAGAATTTCCATATGCGTGCGGTCCTTATGTGGACTATTAGCGATTTCCCAGCATACGATATGCTATCTGGATGGACTACTCATGGAAGATTATCGTGCCCGTTTTGCCATGACGACACTGACGCTTTCCAATTGAGGAATGGAAGAAAGCCATGTTGGTTTGATTGCCATAGAAGGTTTCTACCGGACGGCCACCCCTATCGTCGGTCTAAAAGATTATTTAAGAAAAATAACCAAGTGGTTGATGCTCCAATTGATGAGATAGACGGTCGTACTATATTGGAGCAGTTGAGAGATTTTGGTGCTGATAGGACTCCTGATTGTGGGGGTAATGGGCATGAACCTCTTTGTGGTGTAGGGGAAGCTCATAACTGGCACAAGAAGAGTATATTTTGGGATTTGCCGTATTGGAAGGATCATTTATTAAGGCACAACCTCGATGTGATGCATGTTGAAAAGAATTTCTTTGACAACATCATGAATACGGTGTTAAACGTCCCGGGAAAGACAAAAGACAATGTGAAGTCTAGGATGGATGTTTCAATGATTTGCAACCGTGATTATCTTGAACGTCTTCCCGATGGCACATATCCTTTTCCTCCGTACCGATTGCAAAAAGAAAAGGTCAGAGCGTTTTTCCGGTGGATTAAAGACGAAGTTAAATTCACTGATGGATATGCAGCTAATCTGGGTAACTGCGTAGACTCGCAAAACCTAAAGTTTATGGGAATGAAGAGTCATGATTGTCATGTAGTGATGCAGAGGCTTCTTCCATTTGCTTTTACCCATCTCCTTCCTCAAACAGTCCACGAAGCTATTGCAGCTGTTGGTGCTTTTTTTAGGGATTTATGCACGAGGACACTTACAGTCGAGGGGATCCGCAAATTAGATGCCAATATACCAGTGATCCTTTGCAATCTTGAAAAGATCTTTCCGCCGTCTTTTTTTGATGTTATGGAACATCTTCCCCTACACCTCCCCCGCGAAGCCGAACTAGGTGGTCCCGTTCAATTTCGTTGGATGTATCCTTTTGAGCGGTACATGTTCCATCTAAAGAAGAAGGTCAAAAAT
The DNA here is from genome assembly GCA_963576765.1 of Draba incana. NCBI lineage: Eukaryota > Viridiplantae > Streptophyta > Magnoliopsida > Brassicales > Brassicaceae > Draba > Draba incana. The sequence goes on from OY755216.1 coordinate 4,747,308, forward strand.
TTGGCGAGAGTTGAAGGTTCTATTGTCGCACAGAGTATCAATGAAGAAGCATCACAGTTTGCGCAATCTTACCTTCCACGGGAAGTTCGTACGAAGAGTAGACGTCCTGCTCGTCATGATGATAGAGGTGAGAGAGTCATGTATCACGCGCTGGTCCCTCAGTTGTTTTCGCAAGTTGGCCGAGTGACTGAGAGAAGGAAGAAACGCTTCCTATCACAAGATGAGTGGAGTCACTTACATATGTATATCCTAACGAATTGTGAGGAGATGGCGGAGTACGAAAGGTAAAAACAGAACTTATTTAAATACTTCTTTTTTTTTTTATATACCTAAGTAATATATAGGTTTCATATGTTATATATTGTTGTTTGCTTTCAGGATTTACAGTGCATCAATACGTCACTATTATCCGAATATGACAGAAGACGAACTTGGAGAAACTAAGGACACCGAGTTTGCAAATTGGCTGCAATATTACGTAAGTTTTTAAAAAACGCTTATATATCTTAAAATTAGTGCATTAATTAATACTTAATTTGTGTAAATTATTATATCAGGTTTCTGAAGGAATGAAGAATGGAGAAAGGTTTCCAACATGGTTACAAGAGATAGTTTCTGGCCCAAGCTTCGAAGCAACTTCATACGGGAAATATTGCACTAGGGGATTTGCATTTAGGATTCATGAAGAAAGGTCGAGGGCAACTGCAAATTACGGTATTTCAGCTACATGTGGTGATGTAGTCTACTACAGGATTCTCAAAGAAATATTGCAAGTACGCTATCCAGGATTGTTGGGCATGAGGTGCATTGTTTTCTTGTGTGAGTGGTATGATCCAAATCATCCACAAGGTGTTCAGGTGAGCCAATTTGGCGTCACTTCAGTAAATTCTTCTAAGAGACTGCAAAAGTATGACCCATTCATCCTGAGCACGATGCTATGCAACCAACTAGTATTACTCCGATGGATCCAGTTCCAATTTCTTCCGCAGTGGACCTTTTTGTTGATTTCACAGAATTTGGTGATAATATAGTACACTCAGAATCAGAAGAAGAAGTTGGAGAATCAGAAGAAGAAGTTGGAGAATCAGAAGAAGAAGTTGGAGAATTTGATGAAGACGAAGACACAATTCCTTCGGAAGGATCATAATCGAACTCAGAGTAGTTACATTATATGTTTGTATTATAAAAAGGTTTCATATGCATTGTATTTTCTAATTTTTTTTTTAAAAAATCTGTTTTTCTGTCGGAAATCTGTAGGAAATATATATATATTTCCTACAGATTTCTGACAGAAATGGATACATATAGTCTTCCGATCAAAACTTCATTTGAGTATATCTTGCCAAAACCCATGTCGATCGACGGTATGGGGTTGTCGATCGACACTGTCTCTTCTGTTTTTTTTTGATATTTTGCAGCTTCTGTCGGAAATCTGTAGGAAATATAAATATATTTCCTACAGATTTCCGACAGATGCTTTATATCAGGCAAACCTTAAATTACGACACGTGTTTCCACAAATCTGTCGGAAATCTGTAGGAAATATATATATATTTCCTACAGATTTTCGACAGATTTGGGGTTTTAAGGTCAAATTTCAGAATTTCGAAAAGACACATTCTCGGCATACAATTCTAACAACAAAAGTAAAATATAAGAGAGTAAGTAACCTTGTCGATGTTATACAGAACATGAATTGCGATTTTGTCATGTTTCAACCAAAAGGGTTTCATATAGTAACTTATATAAAACGATAGATGTTTACGGGAAATACTAAAAAACCAACTGTTTAGAATTTCAAAGTAACAATGATCATTATCAAGTATTTTATCTTCGGAATCATGATCCTATCATGCTATCAAATGGTATGAACGAGAACGGATCGTTAAGAAGCTTAAAACCCCAAATCTGTCGGAATTCAGTCGGAAATATATATATATTTCCGACTGATTTCCGACAGATTTGGGGTTTTAAGGTCAAATTTTAAATTTTCAATAAGACACATTCCCGGCATACAATTCTAACAACAAAAGTAAAATATAAGAGTGAAAATCAATTAATCGTTGTTATACAGAACATGATGTTACATATACTAAACAATAGATGTTTACAGGAAATAAACGAGGATACTAACTGTTTAGAATTTGAAAGTAACAATGACCATTACCAAGTATTTTATCTTGCAAATCAGGATCCAATCATATTATGACCTTGTACCTACGAAAACGGATCGTTAAAAAGCTCAGAACCACAAAACTGTCAGATTTCTGTCGGAAATTTCCGACAAATTTCCGACAGAAATACCAAATTTTACCCGCGAAATGAAAATAATTACCGCGAAATGGGACGGTCCAATTACACGCGGTCATTTAAATTATTTGGATTCCGACAGAATTCCGACAGTTTTAAGGCTGTCGGAAATTCTGGGAATAAAACAGATCTCCTTCGTTCTTCAGAACACAAATCGACGGAGAAAGCCACCAAAATCGCCGCCGCCGCCTTTTTCCTCTGCCGCCGATCCTCTCTCCCGACGTTTCCGGGTCTCCGGCGTTTGTTCTTGTTGGGAATGTCCTGAAATCACACTTGTATTCACTCTAGTGGTAGTTGTATTGTCGAGATCAGACATTCATATGATACTAGGTGGTCATTATGTTTTGCTAGAAGCCGCTGATGATCTATGAGTTATGAACTCATTACTAGTATTATATGATCCTACAGGGTCACACATCTAAGCAAGCTGGATGAGCTTTATGTGGGAATGATCATTAAGAGTAATGATCTAGGTAATGTGTATAAGATACACATTATATACGAGTTTAGAGGGTGTGTCGATCGACACAAAGAGTTGTGTCGATCGACACGAAGGCAGAACCGAAATAGTGATTTCGGTTTAATGACACAATTGATTCTGGTTCGGTTCAGAATTAATAGGGTTTTCTCAAGGGCCTATATATAGGATAATAGGCACGACCTTGAGACAGAATCTTGTTAATCGCAGCCACCTCTTTAGAACTCGGTGATTCCCCAGGAGATCCGATTAACGGTACTAGCATCCCGGCGGATTCCAGTTTGTGTGCGTGTGGACTAACGGTAGAGGCGCAACACTTGGGGCGCTATAGATCTCGAATCCCTGATTCAATTCCGCTGCATAAACTCCAGGTATATTCGAGATCCGTTCTTGTAAGATTCATAGTTTACAAACCCTAGATCCTAGGTCAATCGGAATTCTGTTAGGTTGATTAATAGAGATTAATCCGGTAAATCCTGTGTGAATTCCTACAGTGGTAGCAGAGCCTTAGGGTTTAACTAATCTGAATCTAAAGCATATAATCGAATTAGTTGAATTGATTAGAGGATGCTTGATAGATCAAAATCTGCTTCAAAAACGTTTTGCAAAATTGAAATATTAGGGTTTTCGGCCAGCGTCGATCGACACTATGGTAGTGTCGATCGACACGGGCTAAACTCGTGATTTAAAATTTTTCCAGAGAGGTTGGTGTCGATCGACACCGTTGTGCTGTGTCGATCGACACGCTTTTTCAATTGCCGTCAGTTTGATATATTAATCGATATCAAGTTGGTGTCGATCGACACAAAAGTTGCGTCGATCGACACGACCAGGCGATTGGTTAACCAGTTCAATTGGATTGAATCGGTTATCGTGCTCGGTTAACAGATCGATTAAACCGAATGTCGGTTTAATGCGGTTTGGTTGGCATCGATCGACACTAATGTAGTATCGATCGACACCGACCGGTAATCGACCCGGTTTAATTAGATTGACCGGTTATCGATCCGGTTCAATTGGATTGACCGGTTATCGATAATTGGATCTGGTTTGATCAATGTCGATCGATGCTAATGTAGTGTCGATCGACACTGATCGGTTATTGTATTGGTTCTGTCGGTTATCGAAATCGGTTCAATTGGATTGATCGGGTTTCGAAGAACTGTGACAGACAGGTAAGTGTCGATCGACACTAAGGTAGTGTCGATCGATTCCCTATCTTGTCAACTGTCAAGGCTCATTTCATTGCGTGACAGGCTTGCAGTGCAAGGTGTCTGCAGTTACATGAGTGAGGCAGTAGGTATTTTAGATAGTGAACCTAAAATCTAATAACCGAACCAGATTTAATGAAATTGGATTCCTAAATGCATATATGATGTGTGTTAAGGATTAAAAGTTCATTTCCTCAACTAAATATCAAGTGTTCTGGATGTCTTCCCGATCTTGTCAGCTGTCAAGACTTGTTTCATTGCGTGATGGGCTTGCAGTGCAAGGTGTCTGCAGTGACATGAGTAAGGCAGTAGGTAATTGTGTTGATGGGCTTGCAGTGCATGACATCAACTATTACATGACTGAAGAGATTGGTTTGCTTGAATGGGCTATCAGAAGTTCTGGGCCCATAGACATCAGGTGGATAAAACATAAGATGTCTTATCCACAACCAAGAGTCATATTGGATATGATTAGCAAAGTGTTGCTTACCTATATAGCTAAGATTTGAGTGACAGCCAGTGGCTCGCTCGGGTTTTGGTGAAACATGGATCTTGGATCATTATATTCATTTGAGGAATCATTGTTTTGAATATAATGCGAGTTTTCTTAATTGTTAAGATTTCTCATTTTCTGAATATCATAACTGATTTTTCCTTTTCTTATTACAGTTATGTCTAATCAGAACTCTTTCTCGTTGAGATCCGTCCTTGAGAAGGACAAGTTAAATGGATCCAACTTCCTAGATTGGTATCGGAACTTGAGAATTGTTCTCAAGCAAGAGAGAAAGGACTATGTCCTTCTGAAAGCTCTCCCCGAGAAACTAAGGTCCAATGCCTCACATGCAGTATATGATGCTTGGAATAAGCATTATTATGATGTGGTCGATGTGATCCGTCTGATGAGGGATACCATGAACTCTGAATTGCAGGGGCAATATGAGAACGTGGAATTGCCTATCGAGATAGTCACTAGCCTGAAAGCTATGTTTCAGGAGCAGACTCGAACTGAGAGATACCAGTCGGTTAAATCTCTGTTTGAGTGCAAGCTACCAAAGGAAGCTCCAGTAAGTCCTCATGTCATGAAAATGATGGGTTATATTGATAACCTGAGGAGACTGGATTGTCCTATTAGCCAAGAGTTGGCTACTGACATCATTTTGCAGTCCCTGCCGACGAGCTATGATGAGTTCATCAAGTACTACATCAAGAATGTCTTGACGAAGACGTTGACTGAACTGCATGATATGCTCAAGACAGCTGAGTTCAATATCAAGAAGGGCAAAAGGTTTGTGAAACCTGGTAAAGATAAGGGTGAGAGAAAGGCCGCCCAGATTGTGAATCAGGATATGCCTGAATTTCTCACTAAACCCAAGTCTGGCCCATCTGATGATGATGCTTGCAGCTACTGTGGGGAACCAAGGCATTGGAGGAGAAAATGCAAGAAATACATGGAAGATTCCAAGGAAATAATGGAGATGTATGACACTCCTTATTCAGGTATTTGTGTTATTTCAAGTTCTACCTTATGGGTATTAGATACCGGTTGTAGTGCTCATATTTGTTTAAATGTGCAGGGCCTGAGCAACAGTAGAACGTTGAAGAAGGGATGAATGGAGATACTCAACAGGAATGAAGCAAGGGTTGCTGCATTAGCTGTAGGAAGTTTCCATTTGTTGTCGCCTTCAGACTTGGTTTTAGAAACTAAATAATTGCTATTATGTAATTGCTATGAGCAAAAAAAAAATGTCATTTCATTTTCTTGTAAGATTTTGAATGATTTTATTTTGATAAAAGACAAATGTTGCTCTTTTGATCTAAATGATATTTTATATGGTAGCATCCCATTAGAGAATGGGTTTTATGTCTTAAACCAATATATATATATATCTGTCTATGATATAAACACAAATCGGTTCTCCAGCATTATCGTTTGGGCCACAGAGGATTCAGAAGTTCCATAGTGATGGGCTTTTGGGCTCACATGGTTGTGAATCATGTGAGATATTTGAATCCTGCTTATTGGGCAAAACGATTAAGGCCCATTTTATCAAACTAAAAGAATGGGTCAATGACTTATTGGGCTTTATACATACAGATGTGTGCGGCCCGATAGGCACCAATGCTAGAGAAAATTAGGATTCAAGACTTCATTATCTATACTGGTGACTAGAGTGGGCATGGCGATGTCTATCTAATGAGTCACAAGTAGGAATCCTCTTTTGAAAATTTTTCAAGGAATTCCAGAATGAAGTACAGAATCAAATTGATAAAAGTATTAGAGTTCTTTGATTAGATCGCAGAAGAGAATACTTAAGTCAAGAGTTAAGTGATCATATGAGAGAGTGTGGAATTGTTTCACAGCTCACCAAACCTTATTGGATATGGTTCTATCAATGATGAGTCACAAAAATCTTCCATTATCTCTTTTAGGGATAGGCTCTAGAAAATGTCTGAGTTTACACTAAATAGGGTTCCAACAAAATCAATTGCAAAGACTCCATATGAGATGTGGATTGGAAATGTTCCAAGTTTGTCTTTACTAAAATTTGGGGTTATGAGGCTTGTGTAAAACATTTAACAAGCTCGCATCCAAATTCGATAAATGCTACTTTGAATGGTTATCCTAAGGAAACCAAGGCTTATTACTTCTACACATGTTCTGATAACAAAATGTTTGTTGCTAAGAACTATGTTTTCTTGCGAGAGATTGTCTTTCCAAGAAAAACAGTGGGAGTAAAGTGTATCTCGAAAATGTTCGAGAATCACAGGAGACTGCTCGACTTGTTAAGGAAGAGTAGTAGCTGGGTCTGCAAAGGGTTGTAGAACTTGCACCTGTGGTGCCTGAAGTTCGTAGATCCGAAAGGATTGGTAACGATCACGAGAGATATGGATTTCTTGTGACCGATTGTCATGACTTGTTGATCATTGACAATGAAGACCCTACGAATTTTGAAGAAGCAGTGTTGGGCCTGGACTCCGAAAAGTGGCTAGGAGCCGCTAGATCCGAGATGGGAATATCCAGATATTCAAAGCTTAGCTGGTGGCTAAAGGTTTCAAGCAAATCATGGTATTGACTATGATGAAAACTGTTCCCATTCGCTATGCTTAGAGCCATTCGGATTATCCTAGTAAATGCCATATATCATGGTAATGAGATTTGGCAGATGGATGTGAAAAACAGTTTTTCCTTAATGGAATTCTGGAAAAGGATGTGTACATGACACAACCTAAGGTTTCACAGATCCAAATCATGCTGGGAAAGAATGAAAGCTTCATCGATCCATGTATGGAATGAAGCAAGCATGACGGAGTTGGAATCTTCGTTTTGATAAAGATGTCAAAATGTTTGACTTCATCAGGAACGAAGAGGAACTGTGTGTTTACAAGAAGACTAGTGGGAGCGTAGTTGCATTTCTCATTATGTATGTAGATGACATACTTATTCTCGGAAATAACGTTCCGTTGCTTTAGCCTTTTTGAGACTTGGCTTGGAAAGTTATTTTTCAAAGAAAGACATGGGAGAAGCCGTGTGAATTATTGGAATATAAATCTATAGAGATAGATTGGGTAGGCTAATTGGATCGTGTCAAGATTCTTATGGTGATAAGGTCTTGGACAGATTCAATATGCATGATTCCAAGAAGGGCTTCATACCAATGTCTAATGGCATTAATCTTGGCAAGACGCAGTGTCCCTGGACACTGGCTGAGCAAGAAAGTGTTTGAGTAGGATTTCCAGGTGTATGCAGTGGAACCTATCATAAATGCCATGACCTGCACTCGTCCAGATGTTGCTTGTATTTTGAGCAGGACGAGTAGGTACCAATATGACTCAAGTGAAAGTCACTGGACAGTTACCAAGAATATTCTCTAGTATTTGAGGAATACTGAGGATAGGAGCTTGGTGAACTGAGGAAGTAATGGTTTCTGATGAGAGTGGTTAGACAGACAAAGACAATTTCTGGTAGGAACCTGATTATGTCTTGTGTCCATACTGCGGTGCGGTTTGTTGGAAAGAGTTCCAAGCAAAGCACCACAGCCTGCGGTTTGTTGGAAAGGGTTCCAAGCAGATCACCGCAGCCTCTCCCACGACCTAAGCATGAGTTTCACTCTCCTGCTGTAGGTATTGGATATATTAAGATGTGATCTTAATTCTAGTGGGAGTTATAAAGGATTTAGTTATGTTATGATTATGTCATAATGAAATTGTTTCATGTATTATTTGATTATTGGATAATTGAATAATAGTCCCAAAGTAATTTATGGCATTTTATAGGTCATCAAGTTGAGGACTTGATCATGAAACCCTATAAGTGATAAATGACATAGATTATATTTGTCCCTGGTCGAGGTTGTTAAAGTGGGACACTGACAACCACGTGAGACTGGCATGTGAGGTGACTGATGACTAAGTTTCATGGAGTCATTAATAAGAGTATTAAAGTCAATCACATAGATATATGTTGGAGAACATATGATCGGGCATGACCCGCTAATGGGAACTCTACAGGATAGTTATATAAGTGTCATAAGAGTTTCCCATTACGACTATAGAGTATAGTCCTTAGACCTGAGTTCATCATGATTTCTTACATATGAATTGGTCCGCTTTGACTTTGTCAAACGTTATCCGTAACAGGTGACTATAAAGGCATTGATTGGGCGTATCTTGAAGTGTGTGAAGGAACAGGGATGGAACAAGATGGGATTTGTCCCTCCTATATAACAGGAGATAAATATCTCAGGGCCCATCGAAGATTTGATACTGAGAAATGCGTAGCCGCGCTCAAACGAGGTGATTGTCAGTCGTTTGTTTTTGTTCAGTATAAATCGGAGTTCGATGAACGTGATAATGGCTGTAATAAGGATGACACGGATCTTGCCTTATGCCATATCGAGATATAGAGACGAAGGGATTATGGGAATAGATGATTCCAGTACAAGTGGGAGATTGTTGGGAATGTCCTGAAATCACACTTGTATTCACTCTAGTGGTAGTTGTATTGTCGAGATCAGACATTCATATGATACTAGGTGGTCATTATGTTTTGCTAGAAGCCGCTGATGATCTATGAGTTATGAACTCATTACTAGTATTATATGATCCTACAGGGTCACACACCTAAGCAAGCTGGATGAGCTTTATGTGGGAATGATCATTAAGAGTAATGATCTAGGTAATGTGTATAAGATACACATTATATACGAGTTTAGAGGGTGTGTCGATCGACACAAAGAGTTGTGTCGATCGACACGAAGGCAGAACCGAAATAGTGATTTCGGTTTAATGACACAATTGATTCTGGTTCGGTTCAGAATTAATAGGGTTTTCTCAAGGGCCTATATATAGGATAATAGGCACGACCTTGAGACGGAATCTTGTTAGTCGCAGCCACCTCTTTAGAACTCGGTGATTCCCCAGGAGATCCGATTAACGGTACTAGCATCCCGGCGGATTCCAGTTTGTGTGCGTGTGGACTAACGGTAGAGGCGCAACACTTGGGGCGCTATAGATCTCGAATCCCTGATTCAATTCCGCTGCATAAACTCCAAGTATATTCGAGATCCGTTCTTGTAAGATTCATAGTTTACAAACCCTAGATCCTAGGTCAATCGGAATTCTGTTAGGTTGATTAATAGAGATTAATCCGGTAAATCCTGTGTGAATTCCTACAGTTCTTTCTCCCACCGGATCGCCGTTCGTTCTTCTCTCTCCCACCGGATTTCCGGCGTTTGTTCTTCTCCGGCGTTCTTCTTCTCCGGCATTCTTCTCCGGTCGTTCTTCTCCGGCGTTCTTCTCCGGCATTCGTTCTTCTCTTCCAGTCATGGATGATATTCCTTCACATTTGTAAGAAAACCTCTAATTCCTAATTCCTTTTGGTTTGTGAATTAGGATTAGAGAATTGATTTGTGAATTGGTTTGTGAATTGATTTTGTGAATTGATTTGTGAATTTGGTAATGTTGAAAAATTTAGGATTTATAATAAACACTTAGCATTTATAAAAAATTTAAGGATTTATAAAAAAAATTTTGGTAATGTTGAAAAATTTATGAATTAGGATTAACATTTTTAAGGATTTATAAATAATAGTTTGCATTTTAAGGATTTATAAAAAATTGTTAGCATTTTAAAGGATTTATACAATTTTATAAACTGATTTAATCAAATTTATAAAAAATTTGATTTTTAAGAATTTAAAAATCTCAATTCTATAATTTAAAAATTTTTAAATAGCAATTCTATAATTTAAAAATAGCAATTCTATAATTTAAAATTAGCAATTATATAATTTTAAAATAGCAATTCTATAATTTAAAAATAGCAATTTTATAATTTAAAAATAACAATTCTATAATTTAAAAATAGCATTTTAAAGGATTTATAAAAATTTATAATATGATTTATCTACAAAATTCTATAATTTAAAAATGGTTACAATTCTTTATTAAATTGTTTTAAAAAAACACATAAATCTCTTACATTTTTAAAAAAATTAAAAAATTAAAACTTTAAAAATTTTAAAATTTAAAATCTATATCCCTAAAATCTATATCCCTAAAATCTATATATACATATAGGGATTATAGTGGTTTCCGAGCATCTAGCGGCGGGGCCAGCGGCGAACGTCGTCGTCGTCGTCAGAGTAGACCTGATGCGGCTACGACGTCTGCACCATCACCGTCGTCTACACCTGTACAGACGCCGGAGATACCACCAGCCGCCACACTACCGTCCCAGATTAGCGTCGAGGACTTCGTGTGTCTTCCTGGACGAGGGCGGATACCTACGCTCCATCCAGACCAGATCGGTAGAGACACATGGTAAGTTTTGTTACATTTTTTCTTTTTTTTTACTAATTTAATTTAATTGTCACTAATGTAATTATATTGTTAATTTTTTTTTTCTTAGGTTTGATGATTCTCGAAGCGGGATTTCGAAGTCCCTCAACAAGATGGAATGTTCTTTGCTCCGCTTTCCGTATCCAACGTACGGCAAAATGCCACCGGAGGATCAAGAATTGTGGTTTCGCACATTTGCGGTAAGTCATCTGTTTTCACAATTTTTACTTTCATTTAAAGTATTATTTTTTTAATTTAATTTTTCTTTTTTCAGCAAGAATTTAAGTGGGACCCACACTTGACCGCAACGGTCAGGAGGGACTTCGACTCATACGCAGGAAGGCACTACTCGCACAAGGTGTTCGAGTGGAAGGATAAGTGGCTACACGGTGAGGTGCCAAAGGAGATGGTTGAGAAGCCGGAATTGTGGAACGGGTTCATCGCCTATTGGCAACTACAGGAGACCAAGGCGATTTCTTCATATCACTCTAGCAACCGGAACAGCGACCGCAAGGGCAAGGGTAAAGCCACCCACAACCTCGGAGCTACCAGCAAGAAGACAAAGGCTAGAGATATGGTATGTTTTTTATGCCATTCTTTGATTTTTATTAATTTTTTTTTAGTTTTATACATTTATATGAAATAAATATCTAACAACTGCAGGCTAAGGAGTTGGGTCGGGACCCCAACTACGTTGAACTTCTGGTAGCAGCACACACCAACAAGGATGGTGTCGTCCAGGATCCGGTAGCTCGGGAGATTCAGCATGCCGTCCAAATAATGGAAGAAGACTATATTCTGTCTCAGCCACAAACGGAAGGAACCCCTCCCCTCACCGAAGCCCCGGACGAGATCATCAACCAATTCGTCTTAAAGGTATGTAAAATTTAAAATACTTATCAAGTCTTTTTCATTAATTGAAATTTCTTCCCCAGGTTGCTCCGCAGAGCAAATGGCGGATTTATGGTATTCCCGACGATGCAGCATCATCGGGGTCTTCTTGTTACAACAGCGAGTCATCCGAGCTGAGAGCCCAGATGAAGGAAAAGGAGGCCGAAATTGAAAGTTTGAAGACGACGGTCCTGAAGATACAAGATGAAGCTGCGGCAGACCGGGAACAGGCGAAGAAGGACCGGGAGGCGATGCAACAGATGATGGCGCAGTTAGTTTCCTCGGGTTTGCTTCCGCGGCCGCCGCCGCCGCCGCCCACCGCTTAGATTTAAATTGTTTCAATCGTTTTGTAATACAATTTAACTTTTTATTTTAAATTAAATATTTTTATTTCAATTTATATAATTTAAAATTTTAAATTACAAATTTATATTAAATTAATAATAATTAAATTTATTTTTATTTTTACTAATTTCTACGAATCAGTCGGAAATCTGTCGGAAATACACTGTCGGAACTCAGTCGGAACGCAGTCGGAAATACACCTGTCGGAAATCTGTCGGAATATTGTTCCGACTGAGTTCCGACAGGTGTATTTCCGACTGCGTTCCGACATGTTGCCGGAGACTTATTTCCGACAGGATTCCGACAGCTCACCGGATTCCGGCGAGCTGTCGAAACTCTGTCGGAAATATGTCTATCGGAAATCTGTCGGAATTTGTGACGGATTTCCGACAGAATTATCATTTCCGACAATCTAGAACGGACGGATATATCCGTCGGAAATCTGTCGGAAAATGCCATTTCCTACAGATTTCCGACGGATATTTCCGTCAGTTTCTCGCTGTTTTCTTGTAGTGTTATCAGTAAAGGCATTCAAACCTTCTAAGGACATAGATTGTGCCGAGTCTAATAATCTGCTCATGGAAGCTTCATCAGTAGATGAAAGCGTGGATGACAACGGGTTTCAAGTTCTTCCTTCACATGTAAGAAATTTGTAAATGGTGCAACTTCTTGATATATATATTACATTGTTCTTTTTATTGTTATATGGGAGAACATGTTCTTTCGTTTTGAAAACAAATTTATGTAAGGATCATAACACTTCTAAATACAGAAGATGAAAAAATCCCTAAAGATCTTTACTATTCCCACCAATTTTCTGAATTTTATATGTAAGTTGCACAAATCTTTGTTCACGGACAAAACCTTACAGGCAAAACTAGAATAGGGTGCTGGTATGTTGTGGTCTGTTTTCATATCTTCGAAGAACTCTCATTATGAAGTATATGCAGGTAGAATCTGCTAGACGTATATTTGAAAGACATCCCGACATTGCAGTAGAGTTCCGTGCAAAGAACCAACTTCTGAGGAAATCATGCATGGGTTTCCTACTCAGTTTAATCGAGACGTTGTGCCAGTCACTTCAAGACCTCTCCAATGAAGATCTAGTGGAAGCAGACATTGCGCTGACATACGTGAAAGATGCGGGGTTTAAGGTGGACTGGCTGGAGAAGAAGCTAGACCAAGTAAAAGAAAAGAAGGAGAAAGAGAAGTCTGGTTTGGCCAAGCTCCAAGAAACCGAGGAAACTTTACGGAAATTGAAGCAAAAGTGTTCAGAGCTTGATGCTTTAGCGGAGGAGCAGAAGGCAGAGTTGTCGGACACCAGAAGTCCTCTGTCACTCGATGATGTTGTTTGATCTCTTGTGTTCTTAGGCATTTCTTTTGTTGGATATCTTAGTTTTGCCATCGGTTTCAATAATAAGAAGATGGAAGAGAGTAGTGTGTCCTCTCTCGATCTACGATGTTGTTTGCTGATTTACCAGGATTCTTGTAGACTTGTGGGTGAATATTTGTCTTTTGATGTCTCTTAACCAGTTTCAAGTTCAGATGATTTTTTATTTTTATCAATGTGACTTGAGTAAAGAAATTAACCTTAAAATGAAAGTCTATGTCGAGGATATTTAAGTTTTCTGGGCTGCAAGAGCGTTTCAGTTACTCTCTCTAATCATTTTGAGAATCCAATAAACATTTATTCTATAAATCACCGAGTTCCTTGATGAGAAAGTAATCTCTTTTGGTATGAACAAAGAGAGTTGCACTCGAAAAGTCATTCAAGCGAGTACTCATCAGTCTTACAATTTATTAATTGGTAATTATGGCAGAGTATCAAGTCACGAAGGGACTTAGACTGTTCTTGCATTTTCTTTTTATATATAATATATCTCTCTTTCTTAGCAAAAAAAAAAAAAATATATCTCTCTGTTTCAGGCATAACTTCATCTACAAGGCACAGCTCTCTCTCGCTGACATTTTAAGGTGAAGTATAGCTTTCTTTCGTTTTTGTCTCCGTTTCTCTTCTGCAAAAATGAATGTTTCTGATCTTCTCTTTAATGAGTATTGTTCTATGTCTCTCTTATTTACGCTTTAAGTACTTCGTTTAAGATTTTTTTTTTTTTTTGTTGCTCGATAATGTGTTTTATTCGCCCTGATGACAAATTTGTGTGTGTGATAATCACTCAAAGGGCCTTTTTCTTCTTCTTTCTTTTAAGTCTTGTAGTTTGATTGGGAAGAATCTTTGTAACAACAATGGCCAATCAAGTTTTGTAAGAAGTTTACTTGGATAATAAAGAACTTCTCCGCTTTGCAATCCGAGACGTGTTGTACTGATCCAGTATTGATCGGTCACCGCGAATGGTAATAAGAGTTATTTTTCAAGGTGTTTCGTTTGTTCCAATTCAACTATTATCCAAAGGATATAAGAAGTCTGATAATTTTTCTCTGTATCTGGAAGTTGCTCATTCTGAATCATTGCCGTGTGGATGGAGATGTTACTTAAAACTTCGGCTATCTATCGTAAAACTAATTTCGGGAGAACCTACAGTAATGAAAGGTGATTCTTACTTCAGTCTGTTGAGTACTTGATTCATTTTGTCGAATGGCCCTTGTCAGGTTAAGTATCAGTAACATATTTCAACTTATGCATCTTCTTGTTAAATCTAGACACGGGTCTTGTTATGTTGCTTAAGGGTATTTCCGCTATGTGATGTGAGTAATTTAGTCCAGTCAATTATTTTGCTAATTGTGAACACTGATGTTCAGTCCACAAGGTTATATAGCTGCAGCAGTATTTTCCTTGTTCTTGGTTAACTATTGGGAATTAATGTATTGCTATTGCTACAGAAGTGTATATCTTGTTTGATGAGACGGCGTTGGCATGGGGTTTTCCATCTATCCTTCCCCTCTCCAAACTTCATAACGAAAAGGAAGGGTTTTTGGTTAATGGAGATCTCATGATTGTTGCTGAGGTTGAAGTGCTTGAAGTTATTGGCACATTTGATGAATCAGAGGAATTTGAAGATCTATTGAAAACTATGAGCGCGATGAAGCTTAATGATGATGGTTTGCATTCTTGTGATATACTCAACCTGACTCAAGAAGTGAAGGAAAGCATTGATGTGAATGGGTTTCAAATTCTTCCTTCACAGGTAAATAAACTTATAGAATGGTGCAAACTTTTTGTTACTGCGTGTCAACCGCTGTTTCTCCGAGAATGATCTCCCATAAGCATTTTTGTGTACATTTGTTTTCTTTGCTCGCAGGAAGAATCTGTGAGACTTATATTTGAAAGACATCCAGACATTTCAACAGAGTTCCGAGCAAAGAACCAAAATCTGAGGAAAGCATGCATGAATTTCCTGCTCAGCTTGATCGAGACGCTTTGCCAGTCGCTTCAAGAGCTCACCAATGAAGATCTTGTGGAAGCAGATGTTGCACTGACGTATGTTAAAGACGCAGGCTTTAAGGTGGATTGGTTGGAGAACAAGTTGGAGGTAGTAAAGGAAAAGAAGGAGAAAGAACAGTCTGGTTTGGCCAGGCTCCAAGAAACAGAGGAAACTCTACTGAAATTGAAGCAAAAGTGTTCAGAGCTGGATACTCTAACGGAGGAGCAGAAGGCAGGGTTGTCAGAGACCAGAACTCCTCTGTCATTCAATGATGTTGTTTGATCTCCCTTATTGTAACAGTGCAATTGTGTTCTGTTATCTTAGTTTCTCCCTTGGTTTCAATAATAAGAGGACCTCTTGTGAGGTAACTGAACTTTTTTCTGAAGTATCATTTTGTGAAATAAGTAAGTGGTCTTTATTAATCTTGGATCATAGCTCTATTTTCTCTACCATGGTGAGATTTCATGCTTGCTTTATGCTGCGAAGAAACAGGTGCAATGATTCTTAAGGAAGGAAATGGCGACTGACTACAGATTATGACGAATAAGGTTAAAAATTTGGGTGAGAAACAGAGTCCTCTGTTTTCAATTGTGATACGTATTTAGTATTTACCCATATCTGGTTCCTTCCGTTCTCTGTATTTCGTAGTAAGTTAATTTACGTCAAAATTCATTATCGTTACATCCAATTAAATATGGGGTCTGATCATATACAGAGTACTACTAATTGTTTCCTCCTAATTTCAAAATGTGAAGCACATACTAGAATGTATAGTGAACATATAAAAGAGTTATTTCTACAAGCGTTTTTACATAGTTATGGGGACCTATCGACTATTCAAATGATATACTTCAGTATATCCTCGCATGTACCAATGGTAAATATTGGTCAGTTCATGTTCCCTAAGCAATAAATAACTTTCTTGTTGGGAATCAACGATGATTAAAAGCGATTTTTCATTCCTGCTTCTCTTTTCAAATTTGAATATTTTCTTAAAGAGTGCTTCATTGTCTGAGCTCTATAATTAAGTGACTCTGAAGAGTAATCGGTAACCCTTTAACCATTGATCTGAATCTTCCATACAGATTTTGTTTGATTGACAGGAATTCAAATTTGGCTCTGATTTTATGATTCTATTGTTCTGTTCTTGTAGTTTTACTGTGAGGAATCTTCATCACATTTAATGGCAGAGCAAGGTGATAAGAAGTTCACTTGGGTGTTAAAGAATCCTTTGTCTTTGCAATCTGATGTTTTTGAGTCTGACCGTTTTGTGATTGATGGCTGCAAATGGTAAACATAACTCTCCTTTTTTCTTCCTATAGTTTTTGTTCATTACTTCATGTGGCTTATAACTTCATGTGGCTTATCATGTGGCTAATCATTCTCGTGTTTTCGGTAGGTATCTTGGTTCCGGTACCAAAATACATGACCCTCAATACTTGTTCCCATTTCTGATTCTTGAAGAGGGTCCATCATTGCCTTTTGGATGGAGAAGATATGTCAAGTATCGCCTAACTATAGTTAATCAACATTCGGAAGAGCTACTCGTAATGGAAGGTGATTCTTACTAAACTTTGGTCACTAGTGTATGTATTTATTTTGAGGATTTTTCATTGTCAGTACCATATAGTACACGATGTAAACTATTTTTTACAGTAGCAATGCTGGATATCCAATTCATCCATTTACTTATTACGCCTTCTAGAGATTGTTTGTTTTGGTTTAGATCAGTCTTAACCGTTGGGGTGAACTGTTATAGATGGACTGCACTGGTTTGATACAAGCGCTTGGGGAGTTTTTTTGGCATCCATGCTTCATTGTTCAAAACTTCATGATGGAGATGGTGGATTGCTGGTAAACGGAGAACTCATACTTGTTGTGGAGGTAGAAGTTCTTGAAGTTCTTGGCGCATTAGCAGAGTTATCTGTGAAGGCATACAAAACTCTAGAGGAAATAGACGTATCTGTCGAGTCTAATAATCTTCTCATGGAAGCTTCAACAGTGGAGGAAAGTGTGGATGTCAATGGGTTTCAAGTTCTTCCTTCACAAGTAAGAAATTTGTAAATGGTGCAACTTCTTGTGATATATAAATTGTTCTTTTTATTGTTTTATTGTAATTTGTAAGAAATATATATTAGTACATTCTTCTCATATGTTTTATATGTATGTTTGTCTCCACTTGTAGGTAGAATCTGTAAGATGTATATTTGAAAGACATCCAGACATTGCAGTAGAGTTCCGAGCAAAGAACCAACATCTGAGGAAAGCATGCATGAATGTCCTGCTCAGCTTGATCGAGACTCTTTGCCAATCTCTTCAGAAGCTCAGTGATATGGGTCAAATTTACCCTATAGCTACTCTCTCAAATTAAGAGGTCAATTGCAGTACTTAGGGTTATCGAATCCACATGGAGTCTAGGAAAACACAATAGATTATCAAATTCAGATTATGCTAGGTGAAATATCATAAAGCAGTAAATAAGCAATTTAAAATGGTTGTAAATCAATTAAGAGAAAAGCTAGGCACAAGGAATTCTACAATGAATCAGAATTGCAGATAAATCAGTTGTTAGGAATATTAAGCTCAGTTCATGAACATGCACACGAAAGTAAAACAAACCAGCTGTCGCTGCGAATATTTTCTATGTCTAAATCCTAGAAAACCAACTGTCGTTGCGAAATCAGATTAATTTAAACAAGCATTAATTTCAGGCACAATTGTTCACAAAACCCTAAATCAAATGTCGTTGCAAATAGGAATTTTGCTCATCAAAAACTAGTTCAAGGAATCAATAAAACTGTCGTTTCTATTAATTATCCTAAGATCAGATTTCAGTTCGCGAGGCTAAAATCAGCAGTAAGAACAAGTTAAGATGAAGAACTTTTAAAGATATTATCCTAATAAACAGATCAGATCAGCAACTCATCAAACACTTTCAAAAACCCTAAACCTAACAGAGAAACTACTCAGACATAATCAAAGAAGAAAACATAATTTTTTTCAAAGAAATCTCTAAATATTCAATAAAATAAAGCATAAGCCTAAACAATGGCTGTAAAAACGTATTTATAAAGGTCCCAAACCGTTCTAAACATAAAAGTAAACATCTGGAAACTTCGGGCTTCGAACGGACTTTTTTGCTGAAAATCTGGGCTTCGACGAACAGGGTGTCGAGTGACACCATAGATGGTGTCGATCGACACCAATCTTCAAATCATAATCTTTTGCTTCAAAAGTTATCGTGTTGAGCGACACAATAAGTACCGTCGCTCGACACAGCTTCTGAAACTTCAATCCGAATTTGCATCTTCGCCACTTCACTCCGGGAATGCTCCAAAACCTCCAGTAAACATCTTTTATGCTCCAGACGGTCCAGTTCCTAAGATAAAACATAAAAGACTCGAAAACACCAAAAGACTCGATAAAACGGACATATATCATGGTATAAAACTGGGTAAAAACTATGATATATCAACTCCCCCAGACTTAGCTTTTTGCTTGTCCCTAAGCAAAACAGTGTTATCACTCCTTTAGGAACCACATACCTTTGCAAAGTCATCCGGTGATACTTCGATGTTTCCCTAGAAGTATAGCAGTCCTCCAGATTGAATCCAAAACCCTCAGAGAATCTCAGACTTTCAGTCGCAAACCCCTTTAGTTTAATTAGGTGCGGTCTCATCGAGGGAATATCGATCGCTGGACTTTCTAGATTCTTTCACTTCCTTGAACACTTTCCTACGTTTCACCCTCTCTCTTCCCTCTGAAACTGTATCCAATTAAGGATATCATAGAGATGCAATGCCTTTTTGCTGAACTTTTTCTTCAAGATTTTTCTGATTTTCGGACTTGCATCTTTTCTGTAGATTTTTTTTTTTTTTTTTTTTTTATGATCCTTGGCATCTCTATGATCACTAGATCAGCTATCACTACTGGGGTTCTTGTGGAGACAGGGTCATGAGGTTTTTTTCTTTTTTTGATCTAGGACAGTTGTATTCGTCATTCGGGAAGAAGTTTCAAGAGCGGTCCGTCCTCGCTTTCAAGTGTTTGGAAACTGAATCAAGTCTTGCGATTACCAACGCCCTTGATAAGAGATTAGATATTCATTAGGGGCGGGGTCTTTGACATCCTTTCTGGCGTTCTCAAGAAATCTGAACTCGCTCCGTTAAACTGATCCACTTCCAGTTACCCACCTCAGTAAAACCAGCCAACTTGCATTGAAAATGGTCCTTGAGTGCTGTTCAAAGCAAGTCTAAAAGAGGTTTTGACTCTAAATTTTTTTAAAATTAAACGAAAAAAACTCAAAAGAAAACACAAGTGTTAGCAACTACCTCCCCCAGACTTAAATGACACTGTCCCCAGTGTTATTAAATCCGAGATTGGTTAAACAAAATAAATAGGAAATGAAACGAATGAAAAATCAAGTGAGAATTCGTACCTGGAGGTCGTGTCGAGCAACAAGACCGTACTGTCGATCGACACTCATGGTTTGGTCACGTCGAGCGACATGTAGTTCCTCGTCGATCGATACATTTATTTCCTTCATGTCAAGCGACGTTCGCTGTCTGTCGATCGACGCTACAGATTTCGTCGTGTCGAGTGACACTACTATCCCTGTCGCTCGACATCAAGGCTTTGATTTCAGAAATGCTGATTCTTCATGTGTCGATCGACCCGCATACTCTGTGTCGATCGACATAGGCTCTGAAGCTCCAAAAATCGCATCAAACTCGTCGAAATAATCCTCCTCTGCAGTTAGAACGACATTGCAGGCTCGTTTAGGATTTGAGTCCGTGTTCGCAGGAAGAAAACCCTCTTGTCGCTTTAATGATTCAGCTGTTTAAGCTACTTGAACATCCAGCTTCCTAACATGAGTAGTCAAGGCTTCTATCTTGCCGTTTAAGTCTGTGTAGAGCGAATCAACCTTCCTATTCTAATCCACAGCTAACTTTTGCTGTCCCTCTATAAGCTGTTCCATCATGGATTCCATTTTACTGGTCGCAGACGGAGGAGGAGGCTTCTGATAAGAAGATGACCCATAGTCTCTCGTGTAGCCATTCTGGAAAGGCTTCTGATAAGAAAATCCACCGTACTTCTGAAATCCGCTTTGGTTGAGGTAGTTCACATCCTCTTCTGCAGGTTCGACGTCTTGCGCAAAGTGAACTGTCTTCTTTATTGTTTCCAGCTAGAAGACTAGTCATAGTATTAAGCTTCTTTGTTACCTCAGCAAGCTGATTCCCATTGATGCTCTGTCCAGATTTGCTCCTTTCGAAGTCCATGTTCTTGGCACTGGTGCTGTTGGCAATGTTCTCAATGAGCTGGGTCGCAGTCCCTGGAGAATTTGTGTTGAAACTCCCGTTGCTTGCAGCATCCAGAGATACAGAGTATTGCAGCGCAATCCCTCTGTAGAAGATATTAAGCAGCTGCACCTCGTTGAATCCATGGTGTGGACAGTCTCTTTGATAGCTCTTGAATCTGTACCACACAGCCTTAAATGCTTCATGATCACCCTGTTTGAAAGTCGCGATCTTCGATCTTAGATCCTTGGACTTTGCATCGTCAAAGAAATTGCTTAGAAAAGCATTCTTTGTATCCATCCAGTTAGTAAGCGAGCCTGGTGGTAGCATCCTTAGCCAATACTTAGCTTCTCCATGAAGAGAATAGGGGAATAGCTTGCAGAATAGGTAGTCCTCTGAGACTCAATTGGCTTTGATAGCAGATGCCAAGTCCTCGAATCGCTCTATGTGATCCATTGGATTTTCATGTGGAAGACCGCAGAACGGGTCTTGAGCAACTAAGGAGAATTATGCAGGCTTGAGCTCGAAGTCATTGCGCTGGAAGGCAGGAGGTCGAATTGCGGCTCGGTTAGCGTAGAACTGCTCTGGGCGGTTAAAATCGGCGAGGGTGCGATTCTGCACAGCGTGTCGAGCGACACCAGCATTCTGTTGCTCGACACCAAGCTCTGGATTGCGTCAAGCGATCTCCTCATTGCGTCGAGCGACACGCAGATTTTGTTCGTGTCGAGCGACGTCCTCTCTGTGTCGCTCGACACGAAGTTGCTCCTCACGAACACGAGTCTATTCTGCTTCTTCTTCCTCGTGAGCTTGTTGCTGTTCAGCCTCATCGACGATCACATTCCCAGCCTCATCGACGATCACATTCCCAGCCTCGTCTAGCCTCTGTCCATCCTCATCATATCGGTTTCCTTCTCTGTCGAAGAAACCATCTTCTCTCTGAAAGATCATCACTGGCGCAACCATCTTTTTAGCTTCTTTCGTCGCTTTTCTGTTGGTTCGTTCCAAGCGCGCTAGATCCTCAAGTCCTAGTTCCAAAAGTTCTTTGTCTTGGCTGCTCCTGGTATTGCGATTTCGCATGTACCTGAAACGCAAAACAAAGAGAGAAAAACAAAAACAAGAACAAAAATAAACAAAAATAAAAACAAAAAATAAAAAGGCCTAGACAAAATCCTAGTAATAAAAATCTAATGGCTATTGATTCCCCGGCAACGGCGCCAAAATTTGATATGGGTCAAATTTACCCTAGAGCTACTCTCTCAAATTAAGAGGTCAATTACAGTACTTAGGGTTATCGAATCTACAGGGAGTCTAGGAAAACACAATAGATTATCAAATTCAGATTATGCTAGGTGAAATAATCAGAAAGCAGTAAATAAGCAATTTAGAACGGTTGTAAATCAATTAAGAGAAAAGCTAGGCACAAAGAATTCTACAGTGAATCAGAATTGCAGATAAATCAGTTGTTAGGAATATTAAGCTCAGTTCATGAACATGCACACGAAAGTAAAACAAACCAGTTGTCGCTGCGAATATTTTCTATGTCTAAATCCTAGAAAACCAACTGTCGTTGCGAAATCAGATTAATTTTAACAAGCATTAATTTCAGACACAATTGTTCACAAAACCCTAAATCAAATGTCTTTGTAAATAGGAATTTTGCTCATAAAAAACTAGTTCAAGGAATCAATAAAACTGTCGTTTATATTAATTACCCTAAGATCAGATTTCAGTTCGCGAGGCTAAAATCAGCAGTAAGAACAAGTTAAGATGAAGAACTTTTAAAGATATTATCCTAATAAACAGATCAGATCAGCAACTCATCAAACACTTTCAAAAACCCTAAACCTAACAGAGAAACTACTCAGACATAATCAAAGAAGAAAACATAATTTTTTTCAAAGAAATCTCTAAGTATTCAATAAAATAAAGCATAAGCCTAAACATTGGCTGTAAAAACGTATTTATAAAGGTCCCGAACCGTCCTAAATATAAAAGTAAACATCTGGAAACTTCGGGCTTCGAACGGACTTTTCTGCTGAAAATCTGGGCTTGGACGAACAGGGTGTCGAGCGACACCATAGATGGTGTCGATCGACACAATCTTCAAATCGTAATCTTTTGCTTCAAAAGTTGTCGTGTTGAGCGACACAATAAGTCCCGTCGCTCGACACAGCTTCTGAAACTTCAATCCGAATTTGCATCTTCGCCACTTCACTCCGGGAATGCTCCAAAACCTCCAGTAAACGTCTTTATGCTCCAAACGGTCCAGTTCCTAAGATAAAACATAAAAGACTCGAAAACACCAAAAGACTCGATAAAACGGACATATATCATGGTATAAAACTGGGTAAAAACCATGATATATCACTTAGCATTGAAGATCTTGTGGAAGCAGACATTGCACTAACATACGTGAAAGATGCAGGATTTAAGGTGGACTGGCTGGAGAAGAAGCTAGACCAAGTTAAAGAAAAGAAGGAGAAAGAGAAGTCTAGTTTGGTCAGGATCCAAGAAATGAAGGATAGTTTACTGAAACTAAAGCAAAAATGGTCAGACTTGGATGATCTAGTGGAGAATGAGGAGGCAGAGTTGTCTGAAAATAGAACTCCTCTTTCTTTCGATGATGTTGTTTGATCTCTGGAGTTCTTAGGCATTTGATGTTCTGTTATCTTAGTGTCTCTTTTGGATTTAATAATAAGAGGTCCTCTTGTAAGGTGATTGAACTTATGTCATTTTGTGAAACCAGTATATTTTGCCGCTATGGTCTATCAAAGTATTGTCTACTGATTTTTTTTCCGTATCTTCAAGTTTGTTGGCGACAAAGTAAATCGCTTTGTGCCTGCAACATTGATCTTGAAGAATTCTTAGGCACGTGAAATTTATTTACTAGGTTTCGAAACGAGAATCCTCATATGTAGATTGTCATATATTGCTAAAGTAATATCTTCTTGAAACAATAGAGAATGTCATTTGACGAGTAATCTTTATAATATCAATGGGAAAGCAACTTCATAAAGGAGATTGCTTGGGAAGTTTGGTTTGGCCTTGCTCCAAGAAACAGAGGAATAAAGTCCTTTGTTTTCAATTGTGATACCTAATTACATATTTCCAATTCCTCTGTGCTGTCTTCTTCCTAGTAAGTCAATTTACGTCAATTCATTGTCATTGTAAATCAATCTACTTCCCTCCTTATTATTAAAATTAAACTTGATTTTGGTTTAGCTTAATGAAGAGTTTAGAAATCTCTAGAAACATCATATAATCTCATCACCTCTTTTGAGATTCTAGAGAATTCTTTTAGTTAATTATCTAGATAAGAATGTAGAATAATCTAGATAATTGTAAGATAAATAATCTAGATGTTATAGAAATATCTAGATAGTTGTAAGATAGTAAGGTAATAATCTAGAGATTATAAAGAAGTCTAGAAACTTGTAAAAAATCTAGGAAGTAAGGAGTTTAGTAGAATAATCTAGAGAATTAGTGAGAGATCTTTGAGAGGCTATAAATACCTCCACACCCTTCTCATTTGTAACATACAAAAAGAACAAACAAGTCTAATAAAATTAAAGTTTTTAAAAAGAGTGTTCCAATTCATAAGTTCTCTAAATTTCTCTAAGAATCTTTCAAGTATTCTCTAAAAATCCTTCCATATTTCTTCATCATCATACTTAGAGGGTCTATTGTTTATTTCGGGTTTCTCGGGGTTGTACGGTCTTGGGCTAGTGCTAAACACTATCAAGGGAGGTTTCTTTACACTTATAAGTTTAACTCAAAGAGGAAAATGTAAAGCACATGTTAGAAAATTTAGTGAATATATTAAAAAGTCGATTTGTGACTGATGGCTGCAGATGGTAAGCAAAACTTCCTTTTTTCCAATTGTTTTTGTTCATTTTAATTTCTCGTGACTAATCCTTCTCGTGTTTTTCGGCAGGCATCTTGCCGGCACTAATAGTGATGAACCGTCATTTGCTATATCTCTGGTTCTTGAAGACGGTCCGTCGTGGACTTATGTACGGAGCACATATGCTAGGTATCGCCTCACTATAGTAAATCAACATTCGGAAGAGCTATTCGTAATCGAAGGTGATTCTTACTAAAATTTGGTCACTAGTGTATTCATTTTCGGGATTGGTCACACACGAAGTAATTATTTTGACACTAGCAATGCTAGAGATTGGTTTAGTTCAGTCTTAAAATTGTAGTTGAACATAGTGCTGTTCATTTTGATTAACCAATCATTGGGGTGAAATGTTACAGAGGGACTGCACTGGATTTGTGTAATCACTTCTGGCGAGATTGTTAAATCCACGCTTCCGATTTCAAAACTTCATGACAGAGATGGTGGATTGATAGTAAATGGAGAACTCAGACTTGTTGCGGAGTTAGAGGTTAAGGAAGTTATTACCGCATTATATCCTTTAGAGTTAGTAAAGGATGGTGTCGAGTCAAATAATAATGATGATGATGCATCTGAAGAGGGTTTGGTTTATAATTACAATTCTGAAGAGGGTTTCTATGATGATGATACATATGATGATGATGTTGGTGTTGGTGTTGCTACATGTCCTGTTGATGAGCATTATGATAAATTGATCAAGGAGATTCAAGCGGAAAGGTTAACAGTGAATGTCAATGGGTTTGAGGTTTATTATTCCCAGGTAAGAACATGATTCATCTTCTGTTCTTATTACAGAGAAAGCTCAAACCTGACAAGGGTTTTACTCTCACAATCTTGTTTCCAACATTGTTTTTTTGCTACCATATTAATTCGGTGAGCCATATCTTCGAAAGACATCCTGACGTAGCATTACGCTTCTGTCCAAAGAACCAAAGAATAAGAATGGCTTACATGAATGAACTCCTTAGCCTCATCGAGACGCTGTGCCAGTCACCAGAGAAGCTTTCCGAGGATGATCTGAGGAATGCTGATGAGACACTTGTTGATCTGACTCATGTCGGCTTTAAATTGGATTGGCTGAAGAGAAAGCTGAATACGGTCTCCCAAAAAAAGAAGAGGGTACAGAGTAGTGTGGCCCGGTTACAAACAATGGAGGAACAGTTGCAGAAGCTGAAGCAGATATTTTTGGACTTTGAAATTGAGATGCAAAAGGAAAAGGCAGAGGCGTTGGCCGCGAAATCTCCTCTCTCGTTCAAGGATGTTGTTTTCTGATTTGCGAGGATCCTTGTCTTTTGATGTCAACAAATTGGTAGTCTCCAAGTTTTTTTTTATGCCGAATTGGACAGAGTAATTGACATTAACATGAAAAGCATCTACCAAAAACATTTGAGGATTTAAGTTTTGAAATGTTTCCTTGCATGTCTTTTAGTAAGTTGGTCATTTTAAATTTTGGATCATAACTCCATTTTCTTTACCATGTTGAGATTTAAGGCTTGCTATATGGTGCACAATAATACGTGGAATGATTCATAGGAAAAGGAAATGGAGACTGAATTCAGATTATGACGAATAAGGTTAAACGTAATTACACATGATCATTTGTAATTTGTTATGGGGAACTAACGAGCATTCAAATGATATAGTACTTGTGTATATCCTCGCATGCACCAATAGTAACTCTTGCTCGGTTCATGTTCCCTAAGCAATATTAAAAATTTCTTGTTGGGAATTAGCGATTCTTCATACGTGCTTCTCTTTATAAAGCTGAAAAGACGAACTTGAATATTTTCATATATCTGATCTCTCTATATACACGACTCTCAAGGGTAATCCTTTAACCATTGATCCTGGTTTTTGATACATATTTTGTTTCATTGATAGGTAATCAAATTTTGGTTCTGATTATTCTGTCCTATGGCTGTATTGTTGTCCTTCTCTCATAGTTGTACTTGGAGGAAGCTTCATCAAATTGAATGGCGGAGCAAGGTGATGAGACGTTCACTTGGGTGATCAAGAATCCTTACTCTTTGCAATCTGGTATTTTTAAATCTGACCTATTTGTGATTGGTGGCTGCAGATGGTAAGCAAAACTTCCTTGTTTCTAATTGTTTTTGTTCATTTAAAGTTCTTGTGACTAATCCTTCTCGTGTTTTTCGGCAGGTGTATTTCTTCCCGGAACAAAAGTGATGACCATCAGTACTTGTATATATATCTGGTTCTTGAAGACGGCCCGTCATTGCCTTCTAAATGGAGAAGATATGTTAAGTATCGCCTAACTATCATAAATCAACATTCAGAAGAGCTACATGTAATGGAAGGTGATTCTTTCTAGTGTATTCATTTTCGGAATTGGTCAGTGACAGTATAATAAACACGAAGTATTCATTTATACAGTAGCAATTTCATCCATATGCCTGCTAGAGATTGTTTGTTTGGTTACGGTCATTGTCATGCTAGAGAATTTTTTTGTTTTGGTTTAAATCAGTCTGAACAATGCTAAATTAAGTTGATGTTTAATCCACAGTCACTACAAGAAAACACGGTAAATTCTGACGGAAATTTTTGTTCCGTCGAAAAACCGTCGGTTATGTCCGACGGTTGTCAGACAGCATGCCGACCAAAACGATTCTCTCGGACAACTGTCGGACATAACCGACGGTTTTCCGACGGAATGCCATTCCAGTCGGCATTCCGTCTGACAACCGTCGGAAATAACCGACGGTTTTCCGACGGTCATTATCGATCGGTATTTTCCGACGGTATTCCAACGGAATTCGGACGGTTATCGATGTCGGCAGAGTTTGAATGGTTGACATATCGTCTGCGGTGGCCGATGTGATTGGTGGGGTGTTATGTCGGATGTATTGACGGATTTCCGAAAGATTTCCGACAGAAATCCCCTCTACATAAGTTTGCACATTTCTTCCAACGTTCATTATACCAACATCTGAAAACCAAACTTAAAAAATTTGAGAGATGAGTTCTTCATATTTTCGGTCATGGATGGGCGCGCCAATGATGGAAGAGGGGTCGAACTTATTAACGACTGAATACGCTCAAGGTATTTGCGAGTTCATGCAGTTACCTAGAAATCAAGAGGCGGCCAAGAAAAGTCAGGATATCAAATGTCCTTGTTCTAATTGCTGTAATAGAATTAGTGGTTCGGTTAGTAAAGTTTGGAATCACTTATATATATATGGATTTAGGCCGGGATATAAGGTTTGGTTTTTACATGGAGAAACCAATTATGAATATGGTAGTAGTAGTAATGCACCTTATTTTCCGGATAGCGTAGGAGAACGTACACCGGAAGTAGATGTTGGGGTAAGTACGGTTGCGATGGTTAACGATGCGTTTAGAGAGAATTTGCAGTCGGGTGGGTATCATGAGGGTGATAGGGTTGAAGAACCTAATTTAGAATCCCAAAGGTTTTTCGAAATGTTAGACGCATCAAAGCAACCACTATACAGCGGTTGTAGGGATGGTCATTCACCGCTATCTGCTGCTACTAGGATGATGAACCTGAAGACTGATTACAATTTGTCCGAAGAATGTGTTGATGCATTTGCCGAGTTCGTGAAAGATATTTTGCCAGAAGATAATCTGTCCCCCGGATCATACTACGAGATCCAAAAACTTGTTGCCGGTCTTGGTTTGCCCTACGAGGTTATAGATGTGTGCATCGACAACTGTATGATATACTGGAGAGAAGACGAGAACCGAAATAAATGTAAATTTTGCCACAAACCACGGTTCCAGGACACAAGTGGGAGGGCGAAGATTCCATTTAAACGGATGTGGTATTTACCCTTAACGGAGAGGTTGAAGAGGCTGTACGAATCAGACCGCACTGCTAGGGCTATGAGATGACATGCAGAGCATAGTCAAGATGGAGATATCACGCATCCTTCAGACGCGGAAGCGTGGAAGCACTTCCAATCCGTATATCCAGATTTTGCATATGAACGACGGAATGTATACCTCGGCTTATCCACCGATGGTTTCAACCCATTTGGAAAGCATGAAAGAAAATATTCATTGTAGCCGGTCATTGTAACACCTTACAATTTGCCTCCTTCTATGTGCATGCGGCAAGAGTTCATGTTTCTCTCAATTCTAGTTCCCGGGCCTGATCATCCAAGACAGTCACTCGATATATTCCTCCAACCATTGATCTATGAGTTGCAGATGTTGTGTGAGCATGGTGTCGAGGTATTTGACATTTCAATCAAGCAGAATTTCAACATGCGAGCGGTTCTTATGTGGACCATAAGCGATTTTCCGGCATACAGTATGTTGTCTGGATGGACAACGCATGGAAGATTGGCATGTCCTTATTGCCAAGACAATACTTCAGCATTCCAATTGCAGCATGGAAGGAAGACTTCATGGTTTGATTGCCATAGGTGTTTTTTACCGTCAACCCATCCATATCGTCGGTCTAGAAGACATTTCAAGAAGAATATACAAGTGTTACATGGTCCACCTCCTGAGATTGATGGTCGCAGCATATTAGAACAGTTACGAGATTTTGGTGCAGAGCGAACTCCTGAATGTGGGGGTAATGGCCATTACCCCGTCGACGGTTGTGGACAATATCACAATTGGCACAAGAAGAGTTTTTTTTGGGATTTGCCTTACTGGAAAGACCATCTACTGCGCCATAATGTAGATGTCATGCATGTTGAAAATAATTTCTTTGACAACATCATAAATACCATCTTAAACGTTCCAGGGAAGACAAAAGACAACAGGAAGTCTAGGTTAGACTTACCATTGGTTTGTTCAAGGGAATCTCTTCATGTTTCTAACGATAGATTACCGATGCCTGCGTACCGGTTAGACGCAGGCCATAAAGAAGTATTTTTTGAATGGTTCAAAAAATTTGTCAAATTTCCAGACGGCTACGCATCTAATCTACGTAATTGCGTGGATTCGACGGAAGGCAAGTTTATAGGAATAAAGAGTCATGATTGTCATGTCGTGATGCAGCGTCTTCTTCCATTTGTATTTGCATATCTTCTTCCACAACCAATCCACCAAGCAATTGGAGGTATATTTCGTACTCCCATTAATTTCTTACTACCATAATATTACTATATATGTACTAGCTAACTTGTTTAATTTTCGTTCATAGGAGTTGGTGCATTCTTCCGAGATTTATGTTCAAGAACGCTTACCGTCCACGGGATACGTAACTTGGAGGACAATATCTCGACTCTCCTTTGTAATCTTGAGAAGATATTTCCACCGTCCTTTTTTGACGTTATGGAACATCTAACTATTCACCTCCCACGAGAAGCAGCCTTAGGAGGCCCTGTTCAATACCGATGGATGTATCCGTTCGAGCATTATATGTTCCACCTGAAGAAAAAGGTAAAAAATTTGAGCAGGGTTGAGGGATCTATTGTTCAACAAAGCCTAAACGAAGAAATCTCACACTTTGCCGAAACTTACTTTCCATCGGAAGCTCGTACTAAGGCGAGACGTCCTGCCAGACATGATGATGGAGGTGAGAGAGCTGTCTATGCCGTGGTTGTACCTGAGTTGTTTGCCCAAGTTGGTCGACCAATTGGAAAAGGAAAGAAATGCAGACTATCACAACAAGAGGTCACACATTTGCATACGTATATCCTCAGAAACTGTGACGACATTTTGAAGTACGAAAGGTATATAAGTTTTTATGGCAAATTTATGGAAATATATATATGCCTTCATCAACTAACAACTGTTATGTTACAGGATCTACATGTCTCTCGCCCGTGAATACCATTCTGATAAGACAGATGCCGAACTAGCTGTCTTGAAAGATGAAGAATTTCCGGGGTGGTTGCCATGTTATGTAAGTTTAAGATAATTACTTACTCTTACTTTTCCATGTTTTCACGTTCATATGTTACTTATATCTTACTTATATCATTTTGTAGGTGTCTGACTGTATAGCACGTGGTGAAGATGTCCCGACATGGTTAGTTGAGTTTGTTCATGGGTTACTCAGCACCGCGACTTCATATCGCGGGTTTTGTACTAGGGGATATTCGTTCAGGATCCGTGAGGAAGGACGTAAAAGGTCAACTTCGGACCGTGGTATTTCGGCGTAATCCGGTGATACGATGTACTATGGGATTTTAAAAGAAATCTTGGAAATCCACTATCCAGGAATGTTGGATTTGCGGTGCATTGTGTTTATGTGCGATTGGTATGACCCATCCACAGGAGGACCAGGATTTTAGTAGTCCTCGGTGGACTTCTACTATCGATTACATAATCTTTGAAGGTATATATATATATATATATATATAATTACCGGTTTTACTTTTGCAATAATGATTGTAGCTGACAAATACTAAATCTACCATTCATTTTCATGTAGGTTCTTCTAACAAAAGAAGCACACCATTCTGGACCCAGGTTGCAGAAATTAAATCCCCGCATTCACAATTTTATAAAGTCAAAAAGGTTTACGTTTTGCAACATATTTTATTAACATTTAGACATACAATTTACCTGACAAGTATATTCTATATATTTTATTATCAGATTGTGGCTATGCTCTCTAGTTTAACCCCCAATGACCAAGGAGATTTGCTTGTAACCTTAAAAGATCCTTCAGGAAAAATCGAGGGAACCATGCACCATAACATCTTCAAGAAAGACGAGTACAGACTCACCACTGGTGTAGGTGCGGTGGTAATCCTGAAGAATGTTACCGTTTGCCGTTTTGATAGAAACCAAAACTACCTGAACATCACAGAGCGGAACATTGTTAAGGTAGATACACCATATATACATTTATAAATATTTATGGGAATGCTTAACTAAATTCGTTTTTGAAACAGATAATCGGTGCTAATTCGATTATTGCTGAATACCAACCAATGGAAGGATCTACCATCAAGGCGGAAGATGGAGGAACTACTGGGTACGAGTATGAAACAGTTCCAGACTCTGATGAAGACTAAACATCCAACTCATCCACAAATAAGAATAATTTAATGATAACAACTTTATGTTGCTTTTATGTTCAATAATGATCCAGTATCCAGTATCAGTATCTCCCTTTCTTAGCCTCGGATCATGCCCCAATATATGTCCAACTAGACCCAGTTGCAGGGAGTAACCAACGCCGGAGACCATTTCGATTCGAAGCGGCCTGGATGTCTCACCCCGGGTTTAAAGAACTTTTGTTTACATCTTGGAATGGGAATATCAATACTCCAATGGCTTTGAAAGCGCTCCAGAGGACCTTAAGGCAATGGAATAAAGAGGTTTTCGGCCTGGTTCAATATAGAAAGGAGAAGTTGTTGAGTGAGATTACTAATGTTCAAACGTTACTAGAACATTCTCAGACTGATGATTTATTGTGCAGAGAGCAGGAATTGATTAAACAGATGGACGTGGTGTTGGAGCAGGAAGAAGTCCTCTGGTTCCAGAAGTCAAGGGAGAAGTATCTTGTGGAAGGAGATCAAAACACCACTTACTTCTACACGTCCACTATTATTCGCCGAAGGAGGAATCGTATTGACACGCTGCAAAATGATAATGGTCAATGGGTGGATAATGCACAGGAGCTTGAGGCGCTTGCAATTGAGTACTACACTAGATTATATTCCTTGAGTGATGTAGCGCAAGAAGTGGAGAAGCTGCCGGCAGTTGGGTTTGTTCAGCTCTCTAATGATGATTATGCGAAGTTAAATATGGATTTCTCTGGACATGACATTGAGAACGCTATTCGTAGTATGGGGAAGTATAAATCTCCGGGTCATGATGGATTCCAGCCGGTGTTTTATCAACAGAATTGGGAGATAGTAGGAGATTCAGTGACTAGGTTTACTTTGGAGTTCTTCCGGACAGGATTATTACCGAGGGAAACCAATGATGCACTCGTGGTGCTAATTGCTAAGGTAAACAAACCGGATAGAATCACTCAATTTCGCCCTATTAGTCTATGTAATGTACTCTTTAAAACCATTACGAAGGCTATGGTCGGGAGGCTTAAGAGAGTGATGCTGAAATTGATAGGACCGGCGCAAACAAGTTTCATACCTGGCAGGTTAAGCATGGACAATATTGTGATAGTTTAAGAAGCGGTTCATTCGATGAGAAGAAAGAAAGGTAAGAAAGGTTGGATGCTTTTGAAGCTTGACCTTGAAAAGGCTTATGATCGTATTAGATGGGATTTTCTAGAAGATACATTACGGGTGGCTGGCTTTACAGAACGTTGGATTACTTGGATCATGCAATGTGTAGAAGGCCCATTGATGACTTTACTGTGGAATGGCGAGAGAACGGAACCTTTTAAGCCATTGAGAGGCTTGCGTCAAGGAGATCCTCTATCATCGTATCTTTTTGTGTTGTGTATGGAGCGGCTTTGCCACTTAATTGATGACTCTATTACGGCTAAGAAGTGGAAGCCTATTCGGCTATCAAGAGGAGGACCTATGCTATCTCATATTTGCTTCGTGGATGATCTAATATTGTTTGCTGAAGCTTCCGTGGGGCAAATTCAGATTATTCGGAGTGTGCTGGAACGGTTTTGCGAGTCATCAGGGCAGAAAGTGAGTCTCGAGAAATCCAAAATCTTCTTTTCGAATAATGTCTCCACGGGACTAGAGAGGTCGATTAGTGATGCGAGTGGCATAAGATCGACTAAGGATCTAGGCAAATATCTTGGTCTGCCGATTCTCCACAAGCGCATTAACAAGGATACGTTTGGAGAGGTGCTTGAGAGAGCATCCACTCGGTTAGCAGGGTGGAAGAGTAGGACTCTAAGTTTTGCTGGTCGCGTTACGCTTACGAAAGCAGTTTTATCCTCTCTTCCGGTTCACACCATGAGTACGGTGAAATTGCCGCCAGGAGTCTTGGAGAAGCTAGATAAGATATCAAGGGCGTTTATTTGGGGAAGTTGTGCGGAAAAGAAGAAGCAGCATCTTGTAGCCTGGAAGATAGTTTGTTTGCCGAAATGTGAAGGTGGCTTGGGGATTCGATCTTCTTTGGCTATGAACAAAGCATTGGTTGCCAAGATAGGTTGGAGAGTGTTGAATGATGAGAGGAGCTTATGGGCACGTGTTGTTAGGAGTAAATACAGAGTTGGAGAAGTTCATATTCCTGCTTGGTTAGTGACTAAAAGTAATTGGTCTATAATTTGGTGCAGTATATGTATGGGATTGCGAGAGGTAATTCTGAAAGGAGTCCGATGGGTGATCGGGGATGGACGGCATACTAAGTTCTGGATGGACAGATGGCTTACCGATGAACCGTTGGTGGTTGAGCAGGTTGGAAGCTTACCCGTGAACTATATGGAGCTTACGGTGCATGATTTGTGGTTCAATGGAATAGGATGGGATGAGAGCAAGATTCACCCGTTTTTAGAGGAGCGGACTCAATTGGCTTTGCGGGCCGTTGTTGTGGATAATATAACCGGGGCGCGTGACCGGTTAGCATGGACAGGCAGTACGGATGGGCGGTTCACTGTAGCCTCGGCATATACGTTGATAATGAGGGAGGACTCACCGAGAGCTAACATGGCGAACCTATTTAATAGAGCTTGGAAGGTTATGGCCCCGGAGAGAGTGAAACTATTTATTTGGTTGGTCTTGCATCAGGTGATTATGACTAATATGGAGAGGAAGAGAAGACATATCAGTGATGATGATGTATGTCCGGTTTGCAAAGGGGGTTACGAATCCATTATGCATGTGCTTAGAGACTGCCAGGCTATGACGGGTGTTTGGAACCGTATAGTTCCCCTACGATGGCAAAATGTATTTTTCTCTCAATCACTTTTTGAGTGGTTCTATGATAACCTGGGCCGGGAGGATACCATGTTCGGAAGTGAATGGGTGACGATCTTTGCAATGACAGTGTGGTGGGCGTGGAAGTGGAGGTGTGAGAATGTATTTGGAGAAGTTAGAAGATGCCGAGATAGGGTGCAATTTGTTAAAGATCTCGCTAAGGAGGTCTCTAGCGTCAACCAGAAGAGAAAAGAGGGGCATCGGGTAGGTAGGAGAGAGGAACGTATGATTGGGTGGAAGAAGCCGGATATAGGTTGGTTTAAGATGAATACGGATGGTGCTTCTCATGGAAACCCAGGGCTAGCGACAGCAGGTGGAGTCCAAAGAGATAGCACTGGCGATTGGTGTGGAGGGTTCGCGCTAAATATTGGATGTTGCTCAGCACCTTTAGCCGAGTTGTGGGGGGTCTACTACGGGTTGTATTTGGCGTGGGATAAGCGGGTGATGCATTTGGAGCTGGAAGTGGATTCGGAGATGGTAGCGGGGTTTCTTACGATAGGGATTGGGGATTGCCATCCGCTGTCTTTCCTGGTACGTTTGTGCCATGGCTTTCTCGTGAAGGACTGGACAGTCCGTATTGTGCATGTGTATAGGGAGGTTAATCGTCTTGCTGATGGATTGGCAAACTATGCGTTTGATTTACCGCTTGGACTTCATACTTTTGCCTTGGTTCCTACCGTAGCTGATTCGATTATGAGAGAAGATATCAGTGAGGCGGTTTACCCGAGACAGGTTTTGATGTAATTGTTTCTGCACTTTAATAATAAAAATCGGGGATTTTTCCCTGCTTATTCACCAAAAAAAAAATGATCCAGTATCTATTTTACGATCGTATAATGTTTTCATGTGTTATATTTCCTTTTAATGATTATGAAATATTGGTGTTATATAAGTGAAATACCTTTCAAAATATTTAATTACATAAATTGATACGCAAATCATTACAAAACAAAAGTAACTAAAATTATGAAATATTAGTGTTACATCAATTTATATATTCAATTATATAGAAAATATGATAATGTTATTTTTAATCATTATCATATATTTTATACAAATCTTATAATTCCTTTCCAAAAACCTTATAATGAAATTTAAAACATTATCATATATTTTGAAAGGAAAAAAAATAATCAAACACCGTCGGAATTCCGTCTTAAAGTTCAGACAGTATTCTGACGGTTTACGTTTTAAATTAATTTTTTTTTGTTCCGAGAAATTAAAATAAAAAAATAAATTATAGCCGTTGGAATTCCGTCTTAAAGTGCAGACGGAATTCCGACGGTGTTTGATTTTAAATTAATTTTTTCTTGTTCCGAGAAATTAAAATTAAAAAATAAATCAAACACCGTCGGAATTCCGTCTTAAAGTTCAGACGGAATTCCGACGGTGTTTGATTTTAATTTATAGTAATAAGATTTTAAATTTGATTATAAGGTTTTTGTAAAGGAATTATAAGAGTTTTTGTAAAGGAATTATAAGAGTTGTATAAAATATATGATAATGTTTACAAAATAACATCACCAATTCGAAAAATCAGACGTATTTATTCGGGGATTCAAAATTAAAAGATTTTTTTACCAAATTTATTAAGTAAACATAGATAAAATGTCTAAATGTCTAAATAAATAAAATGCAATTGAACATAGAAAAAACTAAAGGGAACGGGAATATAGGATCGGGGATAGAATGGAACGGGATTTATTTTGACGGGAAAATATCTAAAAAAATGTAAAATTTTATATTTTAAAACAATGACCGTCGGAATTCCGTCTTAAATTCCGACGGTCTACCGACGGAAACCCTAATTTGACCAGCCGCCAAAAGACTTCGTAATCTTCGTCAACGCGGGAAAACCGTCGGCATTACCGTCAGAATTTTTAATAACCGTCGGAATGCCGTCAGCCTGCCGTCGGGCTCTGTTATAAATCCACAGTCTTCGTCTTCCCCGGACAGATCTGCAAATAAAATTTTCTTATCCGCCGTTTCTCCGCCAAAACTGCTCCTCCGTGGTCAATCCTCACATTCTTCAACCAAATCAAAAATTATGTAAGTTTTACATAATTTTATAGATTTTTTCCAAAATTGTTGTTGAGGATTTTAGAATTTTAGAATTTTAGGGTTTATGAGGATTGTAGAATGTTGAGAAATCCGAATTATTCTTGAGGATTAATAGAATGTTAAGAAATTAGGTTTGTAGAATATTAAGAAATAAGGTTCATGAGGATTTTTGATTGTTAAGAAATTTTAGGGTTCATGAGGATAAATTATAAACCTATTTATAAATAATAAATTTTAAAACTTTAAATCCTTTAATTTAAAATTTTATAAATTTAAAAATTATAACTTTAAAATTTTAAACCTTTAAATCCTTCAAAATTAAAATTTTTTAAACATTAATAAAACAATTTAAACCTATTTAAAATTAATAAAATTTAAATCTTTAAATCCTTCAAATTTACTATTTTATAAATTTTAAAGTTTATAACGTTAACAATTTATACTTTTAAATTTATAATTTTTTAACGTTAATAAAATTTGTCAAATTAATGTTCAGAATTTTAAACAATTTTTAAAAAATTAAACCTTTAAATCCTTCATATTTACAAATTTTTTAACAATTTTAAAAAATTTGTCATATTAATTTTAATAAAAAATGTTTACCAATTCAAACTTTAAACAAATTTAAACCTTTAAAGCAGTTAAAGACTTCAAATTTAGAAATTTTTTACAAGTTTAAAAAATTTGGAAAATTAATGTTAATTAAAATTTTTTAACAATTAAAAAAAAAAAATTTAAAACTTTAAATCCTGTACATCAAACAAAACTTAAATCCATGAACTTCGGTTTCTGAATATACAATATAAAAAAAACCCAGATTACTTAAATTTAAAAATTGCAAATCACAAAACCATGTAATCCCAATTGAATTAAATTCATTTACTACAAAACTCTTCAATCCCCAATATCCTTAATTCCCATCATCCTAAATTTCCAATTAACTAAATCCCAAAATTTCAAAATCACAAATTCCTATACATTCCAAATTCCATAAATCCCGAAATATCTAAATCTTAGAATTATGGAAATCGTAGGAATTATGGGCAGTTTCATAACTCTAGAGGAGGTGGGAGTTCCAGTAGGGGAGGTCGGACTACGAGTGAGACGGTTATCCCCGAGGATAGTCCCGACTTGGAAACCCAATACATGTCTCAGCCCCCACCTCGATGACCATCGAGCAGTTTGTGGCGCAACCCGGACGTGATAGGTTGACGCGTCTACATCCAGACCCGGCACCTAACACGACCTGGTAAGTCTTATTTAAACATGTAGTGGATTTAATAATTTTAGATAAATATTTAACTAAATGTTTTAATAGGTTCCAATATTCGGGAAACGGTATTACGGGTTCTATCAACGAAATGATGAATTCCATGCTCACTAAACCGTATCCCACATACACCGACATGCCATTGGAGGACCGGGACACTTGGTTCCGACAATTTGCGGTATGATTTTATTTTATTTTTTTCAAATATATTTTCTATATCACTCACATTTTAATTACTAATGCGGGAATGTGGTGTTTTTTTTGCAGCAAGATTTTACGTGGGACCCACCGCTCACATCGATGGTCCGAAAGGAATTCGACACAAAGGCTGCGAGGATGTTCTCGTGGAAGATCAACGAGTGGAAAGACTCGTGGTATAAATACGGGAAGGTGCCTAAAGTTTTCAAATATAAACAAGAGATGTGGGCTGGACTACTTCGACATTGGGAACTAGAGGCAACTCGGGCGGACTCCGAGAAACACTCCACTAACCGCAACAGCACCTGGAAGGGGAAGGGAAAGGCGACCCACAACCTCGGAGCAACGAGCAAGGCTTCAGCTGCTCAGAAAATTGTAAGTAGTTTAATAATTAAATTTTTTTTTAAATTCGCTAACAAAATTGTATATGTTAACAGTTTCAGCAGACCGGTGTCTATCCTTCCAACCTTGATTTGGTCAAGGTTTCGCACACCAACAAGAAGACCGGTGAAATTCAAGACCCGCTTGCTCGTGAAATCGTCGAAGCCGTGCAGATGCGGCAGGAGGAGTTCCTGCAATCGTAACCTATCGTGGAAGGAACTCCGGCGCCAACCGATGTTCCAGTGGAGAAGATCAACGAGTTCACGTACGAGGTTAGTAACCGTTTAACTTTTAAAGAAATTTAAACATTACTTTTAATACAAGGAAGTTATAAAATATAATTTTTTTTTTATCGTAGGTGACTCCCAAGACCAGAGGCCGTGTTTACGGCCTCCCTGAAGATAGTAGCTCGTCTGTTTCGACGGTTCGATATGGCGGTGCTAGCAGGTTGGAGGCGGAAAACCGAGAGCTGCACGACCGGCTTAGGCAAATGCAGGAAGAGAGAGACACAGATAGGGCGGAGTCGGAAAAACGCTTTAAAGCGTTGGAAGATCAGATGACCGACTTCTTCCGTACCCGTAGGCCGGAATAGACATTTATTAGTTTTAAAATTTATTGTAAAACTTTAATGTACTTTTGAAACAATTTTAATTTAATTTGGGTTTTTTAAGATTTTAATTTTAATTTTTAATGATTTTTAATGATTTATTAATGATTTTAAATTATTTAAATAGTTTTAATTTTTTTTTAAAAACATACGAATTCCGTCGGTATACCCTCGGTATATCATTCCGTCGGAACACCGTCGTGCCGTTTATCCGTCGGATTTCCCTCGGTTACCTTACCTTCGGTATACCGTCGGAAATTACTTACCGTCGGAAAGCCTTCGGAAACTACCGGATCTCCGAAACCGTCGGTATTCCGTCGTTTAATCAAGTTCCGACGGTATAATGACGGTTCTCAAACGGAAAACGGATATCCGTTTGCCTCCGGATTTCCGTTGCAACAAACAGACGGAATTCCGACGGATATTAAAATTCCGACGTGACAGATCCGACGGACCCAGGCCGTCAGAAACACGTCGGAAATGGGTTTTTTCCGACCGAATTCCGATGGTTGTGGCCGTCGGAATAGCGGTTGTTTTCTTGTAGTGAGTGAACAATGAACATACTGCTGTTCAAGAATTGCTTCACTTGATTTTGATTAACCAACCATTGGGGTGAAATGTTACAGAAGGAATGCACTGGTTTGATTTAGGCGCTTGCAACGGGATTGTTACATCCAGCCTTCCCATTTCAAAACTTCATGACAGAGAGGGTGGATTGATAGTAAACGGAGAACTCAAACTTGTTGCAGAGTTAAAGGTTGAGGAATATATCTGCCCAATAGAGTTTTAAAGTTAATAAAGGAAGCCAAAGATGATGATGATGCATCTGAAGAGGATCTGGATAATGATGATGATGAGGATACTTCATATTCTGTTACAGAAGATGGATATAGGGACAAAAGTCCTTTGAACCAATTGGATGCCTTGTAGGACACTTCTCATACTGTAGAAAATCATGGTCTAAGCTGTAACAATGTATCAGCTGAGACTGAGGTTTCGAATGGTGATACACCTAAAAACGATGTTGATGATGCTTGGTCTCTTGTTTCGAATGTGGAATCTGTTACGGAGACGGCTAATAATTTTCTCACTGAAACTCAACCAGTAGAGGAAACAGTTGATGTCAATGGGTTTGAGGTTTCTTCTTCCCAGGTAAAAACATGATTCATCATCTTCTATTGTTATAATTAGAGAGAAAGTTATAAACCTGAACTGAATGTGACTGCATTTTATTTTATAGGTCCCAATCTTGTTATATATTTTTTTTTCATTTTCAGGTTTCACTCTCACAATCTTGTTCCCAACATTGTTTTTTTTGGCTGCTAGGTAGAGTTGGTGAGCCATATCTTCAAAAGACAACCAGAAGTAGCATTAGGCTTCCGTCCGAAGAACCAAAGAATTAGAAGTGTTTACATGAATGAACTCCTTAGCCTCATTGAGACGTTGTGCCAGTCACCAGAGAAGCTCTCCGAGGATGATCTAAGCAAAGCAGAAGAGACTTTAGGTGATCTGATTGATGTCGGCTTTAAATTGGATTGGCTGAAGACAAATCTGAATATGGTCTCCGAAAAGAAGAAGAAGGAACAGAGTAGCGTGGCCCGGATACAAACAATGGAGGAACAGTTGCCAAACGCTGAATCAGACATTTTTGGATCTTGAAACTCAACTGCAAAAGGAAAAGGCAGAGGCAGAGGCCGCGAGAGCTCCTCTCTCGTTCAATGATGTTGTTTGCTGATTTTTGAGGATCCTTGTCTTTTGATGTCAACAGAACACCTCTGTCATTTGATGATCTTTCTGATATGTTATTTTCTCCCTTGGTTTTAATAATAAAAGGACTTGTAAGGTCACTGAACTTATCAATGAAGTTGTCTTAGTTTTTTGGACTAAAGTATATTTAGTTGTTATGGCCTTTCAAGTTTCGGCTATCAATATTTTTGTATCACAGGGTTGAGGACAAAGTAATCTCTGTGTGAAACAGAGATCTGTTCTTGGGAAGTTCTTAAAACAATTATATAGAAAATTGTCACATTTTGTAAAGTATTCAACGATGTGTGGCACTTAGGTTATGAATATTGATGGTAAAGTAATCTCAATTTATGATGTTGTTTGATCTCTTTGTGTATCATTGATTGAGAAGTTTCGGTAATCAATATTTTTGTATCATTGAGTTGAGAAGTTCACTAGCTCTTATTTCGAATAATTATCACATACAGTAAAGTTTTGAACATAGTGTGACACTTGAAAAGTGACACTATTTCCAATCTTGCTGACATAGTAATTTTTGTGTATGAAATTGAAAACAAAGAGTTGGACTTGAAGAGTCGTAGTCAAACCAGTTTGGCTCTAGCTTGACTGGTTTAAGTAGCATTCATTGGTCTTACCATTTATTTACTCTTAATAATGACTTGAGTAGCAAGTCACGATGAGCAAGGGCTATTCGTATTCTCCGCACGTCATTATAAGTTTACTTTCTTTTTTCACCTTTTTGTTGCTAGAGATTGTACTTTATTGTTATTCAGTTTACGTGTGTTTTATTTTCTCAGGTTGATTTGAGTAATCTTTACAACATCAATGGTGAAGTCAGTTGATAACAAGTTTTGTTGGGTAATAAAAGATTTCTCTTCTTTGCAATCTGACAAGTGTTACTCTGTTTCATTCTTGATCAGTGACTGCAAGTGGTAAGAAATTTAACCGTTTTTATCGTTAGATATATCGTCTATGGTTTTAGTTATTCTGTTCTTTG
Organism: Draba incana; assembly: GCA_963576765.1. Classification (NCBI taxonomy): domain Eukaryota; kingdom Viridiplantae; phylum Streptophyta; class Magnoliopsida; order Brassicales; family Brassicaceae; genus Draba; species Draba incana. The sequence goes on from OY755216.1 coordinate 4,789,012, forward strand.
GTTTTTCTTGCAGGCGTCTTCTTACATTTCCGAAAGGAAATAACTGTGATCACTTGTCTCTCTATCTTGACGTTGCTGATATTGATACATTGCCTTGTGGATGGAAAAAATACGTTAAACTTCGCTTGACTTTGGTAAACCAACTTTCGCATACGCTCTCCATTCTAAAAGGTTGTTTTATTACCAACTCTATTCATTATTTGATTCATTTTGTTGATTCATGCAGTGTTTTATTGGATATTACTTAAACTATTTGGATGAAATGTTGCAGAAACAGAGCATTGTTTTGATGGAAAGTCTACCACTTGGGGTTTTCCAGCGATGCTTCCTCTTTCCAAACTACATGACAAAGATGGTGGATTTCTAGTCAACGGAGAAGTCATGATTGTTGCCGAGGTTGATGTTTTTGAAGTTATCGGCACATTAGATGAATCGGAGAATTCAGAAGAGGCATCCAAACTTCTGAGCAAGAACATGGACATTATCGGTGTTGAGTCTGAAGATGAAGATTTGGTCCAGAAAACTCCATTAGGAAAGGAGAGTAACGACATCGATGCGACTAAACAGGTACGAAAATTAAGAAAGATGTGTTTACAAGTTCCAAAATTACATTATTTTCTTGGTGTGTTTAGAGAGAAAATGCAGTTTCTTGTTTGAAAAGATCTTTGATTTTGTTTGAGTATGATGTTGGTTTGTTTTGAAAAGATCTCCAAAGACTGATGCTTCATTGTAACATCTTGTTTCCACTTGCAGGTTGAAGTTGTAGTAAAATCTCGCTCGAAGAAAAAACGTATGAAGAAGATAGCAGCAATAGCTAGTGCAAAGAAAACAGGTAGTGCAAAGTTCAACCGGTTTCCTAAGAGGAAGAAGAAGCCAAATCCAAAGTACCAAGACTAAACTGGATTGGTCAATTGTTCGTCTCGCTTATTTTAGCAAATAATGGAGTGAGACTTGGTGTGAAGGACAAGAGCTTCTACAACATTTCTTTCCGTCTTGGTTTTAAAATAAGAGCTTCATGTAAGATGATGAACTTTTATGTATTTTTGAAATTGTTTTTTTGTTTTTTGGAAGAAAGTATTTTGGAACTTTGAGGTCTATCTATGTTTCACATTCACATACCAAATTAGTCACACAAAGTAAAAGAAAAGATGGGGAAAATGCGTAGTCTAGTATGGCCCGACTCGAAGAAACATAGGAAAATTTACTGAAACTGAAGCAAAGTTGTTCATAATTTGATTCTCTAGAGGAGTGTTAGGATTTGTTTTCTCAAACTCTCAATCAATGATAAATTCTCTTGTTTCTGTAACCACAAGAACTTCTGTGTCTTTTGATTATCTTTGAAGACTTAGAGCATGTGCATTGTAGACACTCTCATAAGTGTCTACAATGCACATGCTCTTAGGCATTTGGTGTTCTGATATCTTAGTATATACCTTGGTTTCATTAACATGAGGTCCTCTCGTAATATAAATGAATTTAAAGTTTTTGTCATCATATACTCCCTCTGTTTTTGAAAAATTGAGGTTTTGAAAATTTTCACACATTAAGACACCATAAATATTTGTGTTAACTAATTCTTTTTTTTTTTACTTTTTTATTTTTCAATAATTATATTAACTACATCACACCACTTTTCTGAGTTTTCTCTTTCTAATTGATTAAAAAAATATTTTAATCACTTGGTAAAACGTAAAAGCATAAAATAAAGTATGGAAAATCAATATTTCAAAAACAAGGTAAAAACCCAAAAAATCAATCTTTCGAAAACAGAGGGAGTATATATTTTGATATCTCTGTATATCTAAGTTTTGGCTATGTATACATTTTTGTATCATTTGAGTTGAGAAATTCTTTGGCACTTATTTTGAAATTTATTACATTTTGTAAAGTTTTGAACATAGTGTTGCACTTGAAAAGTTACAAAAGAATCTTGATGATAGAGTAATCTTTTGTGTATGAAAACAGAGAGTGGGACTTGAAGAGTCTTGGTCAAGCCAATTGGCTGTAGCTAGACTCGTTTAATTGGTCTTACCATTTATTTATTCGTAATTATGACAGAGTAGTAAGTCACGATGAGCAAAGGCTGCTCGTATTCTCTCCACGTCTTTTATATAGATGTTTTTATTTTTTGCATCCTTGAAATAGTCTGAACAAGAAAGAACAAGACAGAACCAGAAGAATAAGAAAAAAGTAAGAAGAAGTACTATGAATTATGGGTATATGCTTTTATGTTCTTAAATTCTAAGGTTTCTCTCCTCTTCATGGTTTGTAGGTTAATACTTGATTGCAAGAACTTTCATCAAGCCAATGGGGAAGAAAGTTACTGGGAAGTTCGTCTGGGTGATAAAGAATTTCTCCTCTTTGCAATCTGAAAAAATTTATTCTGATCCATTTATGATAGATGGCTGCAGATGGTAAGTAGATGATTTTTGTTTTTCTGTTCATGCATGCATATACAGGTTTATATATATCTCTAGAGTTTTGTGATTCTTTGCTTTGTGTTATTCTGGCAGGCAACTTTTAGTATATCCCACGGGAAATGAAGTTGATTACTTGTCTTTATATATGGAGGATCTTGCTGATTATCAGTCTTTACCTTCTCAATGGAGAAGAAAAACATATTTCCGTGTAATGATAGTAAATCAACTTTCGAAAAGACGCTCAGTACGGGGAGGTAATTGTTTGTTTAACTGGCTGATTAATAATTGTTTCATTTTGGTGAATGATTGCACAAGTTGTTGTCCCCAAATCCTTTTCAACGAGTAAAAATGCATAACCAATTTTAATAAATAGACTGCTACATGCTCCATTTTTTGATGTTACAGAAACTGAACACTGGTTTGATGGGATTCCTCCTCGCCATTGGGGTTTTGATTCCACTATACCCCTTACTGAACTTCATGCAGAAGATGGCGGTTTCTTGGTAAACGGAAGACTCGTGATTGTAGTCGAAGCAAATGTTTTAAACGCTATTGGCGGATTAGATGAATCAGGGGAACCTGAAATGGCAACCAAAATGCTGAGCAAGAAAACGGAAAACATGGAAGCCAATGGCCTTCAAATTCTTCCTTCACAAGTAAGAAACTTAAAGATATGTTTCATTTATAGAATATGTGTTGCTTGCATGCGCCAATTTACCATTACTCCTTTAGTTTTGATCTCTTGGACCCTGTTTTTCCTTTTTATGCACGTTTCAAATTATGTAACTAGTTTAAGCAGTGTTGTAGCGTCTTAAACTGGTACTGAGTCCATCGTGGAACTTTTAGTTAAACTAAGGTTTGATAGAGAGTATTAGAGTGTATAGAAGGTTTAATGTTGGTATATATGGTTTAGTTGGTTTAGTAGCTTTGGTTAGTTTTGGTTAAGTTCAACATTAAACCTTAATCTATACACTCTAATACGTATCTGATTGCTAGGAGGAAGCTGTTGTCGCATTGATGGAGAAGCGAGTTGAGAAGAAGTTCGTTTGGGTGATAAAAAATTTCTCCTTTTTGAATTCTGAGAAGTGTTATTCTGATCCATTTGTGAACCGTGGCTTTGAATGGTAAAAAAAAATTAAACTCTCTTATAAATGTTTTTAGTCGTTTGAATGTCTAGTGATTCATTTTAATATATCTTTCATGTGTTTTATTTTTATTTTTGGCAGGCATCTTCTTGCCGAATGCGACCTAGTGTTTCTGTATCTGCATCTATGCGTCGCTGATCATCAATCACTGCCTTCTGAAGTTGTAAAAGTTCGCTTGACGATAGTAAATCAACTATATGAAAGGCTATCCATATTCAAAGGTGATTTATTTATAGTGAATGGTTGCATGAGCTTTGCCTCTAAGTCATTGCAAGTAAATTTTGATATTTTATGAAAAATCCATCTTTGGATTCTACAGATTCAGAGCATTGCTTTGATTAGAAGTCTCCTACGTTTGGTTTTACAATCCCTTATGAAGTCCTTGCGGAAGATGGTGGATTTTTGGTAAATGGAGAGTTAATGATTGTTGCTGAGGTTATTGGTGCATCAGATGTATTTGAGGAATCCCTTCCCCTGAGAAAGTTAGAGGTCAAAGGGTTTCATGTTCTTCCTTCACAGGTAACAAGTTACAGAGATCATGGAATTAGTATGCGTCTCTGAAAGCGTGGTGTGATATGGTTTACTTTACACAACATTTCACTCGCAGGTAGAATCTGTGAGGCGCATATTTGAAAGACACCCTGTGACACCGTGCCAAGAACCAGCATCTGAGGACAACATTTATGAATTTCCTGCTCAGCTTAATCGAGACGCTGTACCAGCCACTTGAGGAGCTCTCCAGCGAAGATCTGGTGGAATCGGATATTGCGTTAACATACCTGAAAGATGTGGGATTTAAAGTTGACTGGTTGGAGAAGAAGTTGGACCAACTAAAGGTAAACAAGGAGAAAGAACGGTCTTGCGAGGCCCGAGTGCAAGTAATGGAGGCACAACTTCATGACTTGAAGCTTAAGTTTGAAGCGGAGAAGGCAGAGTTTGTAGGGAAATTTACCCAATATTTTTTGTGTGAGTAAGATGGGAATTAGACAACTAAAATTTCAAGCCAAACTATTTTTATTATTAGAAAGGATTTAGTACAAGAGTAGTTTTCAAATGAACTTTCTTTGTGGTGTTTCTTAGGCTTTTCTTGTTGGATTTTTTACAAATGACACCAACCACTTCTATTTATATTAGTGGTGGCTTAACTCCTAGATTATTTTCTAAACATCACTTATGCTCTAACATATTCTAGAATTATCTCTAAGCCCTATCCTATGATAACTTATCATGATAATTCTAGAGATTTCTAATTCTTCATACTTATGCATAATCTTCTCCATAATTCTAGAAGCTTTTTCATTCTTCCATAAGTAATCTTGGGCTAATGGAGGGAATATCCAACAAATCTCCCCCTTCCCGACTTAGCCCCAAGTTGTCACGATCCCGATGCATTGACAACAATCTTCATGCAAGGATTCCATTTCATCTTGCATGGCTTTCATCCACTCATCCTTATGAGTGTCAACTATGAATTTCTCATAGCTTTGAGGCTCCCCCTCATATGTGAGGGTCACATACTCATTAAGAGTATATCGTGTTAACGGTATTATACCGCTGGTTAACCGTCTTAGTTGAACCTCTTTCGGCTCTAATTCTTCTTCTTCTATGGTTTCATCACCACCACTCATATTAAGGAGGGATATCTTTCGAGCGAGGATATTTAGACCCTTCTCACTCATATGTCCGAGCCTCCGGTGCCATAACTCCATGTCAGCATTTGCGACGTTTACCTCCTCCTTGCAAATCTTAGCTTGTGTCACATACAATGACCCTTCTTTCTTTCCTTGAGCCATGACCAAATTTCCTTTGGTCAGCTTCCACTTGCCTTCACCAAAGTGATTTTCTAAACCAATATCGTCGAGCTTTCCAGTTGATATAAGATTGAGACTCATGTCAGGGACATGTCTCACATCCTTGAGAACTAGCTTACATCCAGTGTTTGATGTAAGGATGACGTCCCCTTTTCCAACAATCTTACTTCTTCCTTGATTTCCCATTTGGACATTACCAAAGTCACCACTTTGGTAGGTTGCAAAGAAGTCTCCATGAGGGGTGACGTGAAAAGAAGCACCAGAGTCAATAAACAATAAAGTCTCATCTGAGGCGCTATTTGGAGGATGGCAATCTTCAACTAGATATACATCTTCATCCTCACCTGCCACAACAGTAGTGGTCTTATCATCATGCCTCTTCATAGGGTTAAACCGATCTGGTTTAATATTATCCATTTGTTGATCTTTCTTGAAAAATCGACACTCTGGCTTCTTATGACCCGCTTTGCCACAATAGTAGCATGTCACTCTTGGGCGTGACTTGAAATGTCCTCGAGATTGAACTCGGCTTCGACCTTTGTTATATTCACGTGTTTCGTCTCTATCTCGTCTATCGACGACGTTCGCCTCCGACTGAGTGCTCAAACCTCTTTTTTTTCTTCTGATTTCTTCATTTAGAAGACTATCACTAACGGTATTCATGGTAAGCTTTCCATATGGTGCTGAATTGCTGAGAGTGACAACTAGTGTATCCCAACTCTCTGGCAACGAGCTAAGGAGTAGAAGGGCTTGCAACTCGTCTTCAATCTTCATGTCAACCTTGTTTAGCTGATTTATGAGCCCCTTGAAATTGTTCAAGTGCTCCATCATACTTTGGTGATCCACTACAAGAAAACAGGTCGTTAGTGACTCGAATTACCGAGTGGCAAGTTAGTCACAAAGATTTGCGACTCATTTGTGACTCTTTTGTGACTAAAACGTGACTCTTTTTGACGGAGTCACACATTAGTCGCTCATTTGCGACTCCATCCCGTAGTCGTTAACAAGTCACAAATTTGCGACTAATCTGCGACAACGATTGGTATGTTTTTGGTGGAGTCGCATAAGAGTCACAAATTTACGACTCCGTAGCGACTAACACCAGAGTCGCAAATTAGCGACTCCTTAGTGACACATAACGGAGTCACAAATTAACCACTTGTAACAGAGTCATAAAAGAGTCGTTAATTAGCCACTACTTTGCAACGTTTCAGGGTTTCGCGTATTATAGTAACTAAGGAGTCACAAATTAGCCACTCCGTTGCGACTCATTACCCACTACATGTATGTTATTGTGAAATTAAACACCATAATGTAAATCTATGTAAGTTAGTTTTGTATTTACATCTTATTCAAGTAATAAGTGTGTAGTAAAAAAACAAAAAAAAAGTTTCCTAAAAATTTTGCATCACAAATGCTTTCTTATCAATATCAAAATCTATATAACTAAACTCTTCCATTTAATTTTTTTAAAAATTATTCTACATTTTTGATTACTAGTGTTTAAATGAATAAAACCAAACAAATAATGAAGAAATACATTGGAAATTGATTGGAAAGGAATATGGTTTTTGTGGTTGATCCAAAATTTTAGGGTTTAGGGTATAGGTTTGTGAGTGAGTCGCAAATTAGTCACAAATTAGTGACTCGTTACCCACGAATCGTAAAACAGTCACCAAATTGCAACTACATTACTACTGTTTTGTGACTAATCAGTATGATTTTCAAAAATTCATCAAAAAATATTAGAAATAGATTAAGTTTAAGTTTCTACATAGATTCAATTACTAGTTACATTAATATATACTTGTCCAAGTAATTTGGTTTCATTAAAGATATTGTCAAAATAAGTTTTCTTAAAGTTTAGATCTTACATAACATATCTTAAGTAATGTTACTTGTTCTTTCATTAAAATCTTTGTTCAATTTTTTTTTAAAAATGGAATTCAAAAGATTATCACTAGTTTAGTCTAAATAATCAAATTTTCTATAACATATATACCACAAACACTAATTTTAACCAAATTATTTAAAAAAATTAAAATTTTGGCCCAAACCCAAAATTATATTTTGGTTCGCTTATACCTAAACCCACGTTCACTTCACACTTAACACATTTTCTCTTCTTTGCGAAAACCTAATCGCCGTTCACCTTCACCTTCACCTTCACCTTCACCGTTTCTCTTCTTCGAGAAATCCTAATCTCTCTCTCTCTCTCTCTCTCTCTCTCTCTCTCTCTCTCTCTCTCTCGTTTGCAGATCCATGTTTGTTTTCTTCTAAAATCCATTGAATCTTTTGTTTTCGTTTTCAAAAAATTTCTCCTTTTCTCTTCTTCAAATATGCACATGGCCACAGATCTAGTTCTGACTTAGATGTTCACTATTTCTCTTCTTTGAGAAACCCTTATCGCCGTTTCCCCTTCACCGCTTATCTTCTTTGAGAAATCCTAGTCTCTCTATCGATCTCCTTCATCCTTGCAGCAAGGTTAGTGTGGGAATCGCTACTAAATCTTGCTTCTATGTCAAATGATACGGGCCGAAAGGGAAAGAAACGGTATTTGGTAGTCATTGGGATTAATACAGCTTTTAGTAGCCGAAAGAAAAGAGATTCGGGTCGAGCAACTTGGATTTCTCAAGGTTTTAGTTATGATTTACTTGTCTCAATCTCTTCCAAATTCCAATCGACATGTTATTCTTTATAAATGTGTTCCTTAATGGTTGTATCTGTTTAATTAAAATTGTGAATTTTAGGTGAAAAAGGAGGAGACTTGAAGAAGACAAGGGGATTATTATTCTGTTTGTAATTGGTCCACTACAAGAAAATCATCATTTTCTCTCGTCACTAACTATTTCTGGTATGGACTTCTACTTCCTCTCTCTCCGCATATGCTCTTTCAATCTCAATTGGTGTTGGGGTTTGTTGATTATTTGATATACTCCATTTTTGGCGTATTCTAACCATTGTTTTGTAAGGTTTTATCGAGTCTTTCTCCTTTGTATTGAGTCTTTTTAGGTCCAAAGGTGGCTGGAATGAAGAATTGGAGTTTGCTAGGAGGTTTGGTGAAAAGGAAGGAAAACACAATCTTTTGGAGGTTTTTGAAGCAGAAGACGGGAGCACCTGCTCCCAGAACGGATTTGACTGCTCCCCAGAAGATTACCTAGAAGATTGCCGACGTTTAAGTGAATATCCAGAAGATTTGAAGAAAAGGAATATTCACTAAACTGAATATTTACCCGGAGATTTGCAAAAGAGGATATTCATTAAATAGAAGATTTACCTAGAAGATTCTCATTAGATTTACTTCCTTATTTCTAGTCGCCTCTTCCTTTAAAAGAGGAAGTCCTCCTTTGACGTTTTGTTTTACACACGCTTTCTTCACGCCTCACGCAGAGACAAAAACACTTTCCTTTTTACTTGCTTTTCACGTTTTGGATTCAAAGACCTTGGAGAGATTTCGTTTGCTTTGGATTTTGAAGAGTTGTTCATCTACTTGTTATTGAGTTTCTCTTGAACCCTTCTCTTTTATTTATTCAATGAATTCTTCTATCTCTCTTTGTGTTTTTCGTTCTATCATGTGCGAGTAATTCCCCTTGTTAGATTAGGGTTTTTCAAAGGGATTTAGAGATTCAATGAACTCGGCATAGATAGGATTATACTTACATATTTGATATCTTCATCTAATGTTGAATTTAATGCCTAGACTAGCTTGATCACCTAGCCTTTGATATTAGGTTAAATTTACTCATCAAAAGTGTAGTAGATTGCTTGAAATAACTTAGATGGGCGATTTGACCCTTAGCCAACGACAGTTGAAGTTAAGGCAAATCGTGAACTTATCAATCTCATTCGTTAATGCTTGTTAATTTCTTTAGTCTCAAACGACAGTTTAGGGTGCTAGATTAATTGATAAAGTTGTTGATGCCACGACAGTGGATCCTCATAAAATTGTGATTGTGTTCTAGATTGGTGCTTGAAATAATATCCTGAATAATTGCTTGGTTCTTGATGATCTATTCCCTGAGATAAATTCCCTAGTCTAACGCCTTAATCATATTTGTTTTCAACCAAATTTTACTTTGCTTTGTTATTTAATTTCGTGACTTAAAACTACTCGAATCGCTTAGCTAGAATTGTGTTTAAAAAGAACTAAAGTGTATTGCCAGTCCCTGAACGAACCTAAACCTATATCTGCATTGGATTAGTGAATTAGGAATTGAGTTCTTAATCGGGATAAAATCTTGTTATCAAATTGGCGCCGTTGCGACGGGGACTACTTCGATACCTTTAGTTTTACAAATACGTTTCTAGACTAAGTACTAATTCGTTCTTTTTGTTTCTCTTGCTTGTGTTTCAGGGTGCATGAAAGCTAAGTCTACCCGAAAAGGTCGACAATCACCTCTCGTGTACTTCAGTAACTCGGAACTTGCAAGACTAGAACGAACCAACCGAAAGACAAAATCTGATAAGGTCAACATGGGTGACCAAACAGACATTGACATGGTGGCCGAGATGAAGAGGCTACAAGATCAGATGGCTCAGCTGCAACAGCAACAAAACCGTAACCAACAGCAAGAACGTGCCATCGGGGATATGGACAATCCTCACGCCTTCTATAGGAACCGAGCTGCAATCGTTCCTCCTGGTGTTTTAAGGCAAGATTATGAGATCAAACCTCAAATGATCACGCTGGTCAAGCAACATCTATTCCACGGACTACCCGCTGAAATTCCGATGGACCATATAGAGAATTTCGAGGAGATCTGCTCCACGACAAGCTCTAATGGGATGAACCCGGATTTCTTAAAGTGTAAGCTCTTTCCCTTCTCGCTCGCGGATAAGGCTTCACGATGGCTCAAGTCTTTGCCGGCTGGATCTATTACGACTTGGCCACAGTGTAGAGCGGCGTTTCTGGATCGCTTCTACACTAAAGCCAAGACCGCAAGTTTGAGAAACAAGATCTCTACGTTTCAGCAACAAACCGGCGAATCCTTCTATGAGGCATGGGAGAGGTTTAAAGAGTATAAAAGAGAGTGCCCACATCACGGATTCACGGATGAGAATTTGTTGAGTATTTTCTACGAAGGTGTTGATTGGGACTACCGGAACACGTTGAATGCTGCTAGTGATGGTGACTTTATGACCAAGACAAAGGAAAATGCTTACAAGCTCATTGAGAACCTAGCCGCAAGCTCAAGCAACAAGTCTCAGGAATATGATCGGACTACGAAACCTAATGGAACGGATTCTCGTAAGATCGATGACCTAACGGCCAGGGTCAACTTGCTGCTCAAAGGGAACCAAAGGATGGTTCATTTTGCCGATGAGAGTGGAGAACCACTAGTCGAGGATACGACCGAGGCAGGAGATGATGATCAAGAGGAAGTGCTTTACGTGAATGGGCAAGGGTATGTCCGACACCAAGGGTTCAATTCAAACTACAGGAACCACCCAAATCTCTCCTACCGGAGTACGAATGTAGAGAATCCACAGGACCAGGTGTACCCGCAGCAAACCGGTTATCAGAACCAAAAACCTCATGATCAAGGTTTCCCGAAGACGGCACCTCAGGGTTTTCAAGGCAAGGCATTCGTTCCGTATCAGAGTCAAAAGCCCAACTTTAACAACTTCCAAGCTCCTACGAGCTCCGGTAGTACTTCTCAGGATGAACTCAAGAGCATGATGCAACAGTTGATGGATAATCAGAAGAAGACCGCTGCTGAGCTGACCAATAAGGTAGACTCCATGTATTCGGACCTCAACGGTAGACTCGAAGCCGTGACTAACCATGTTAAGAAGCTTGACAAGCAAGTAGCTCAAACCGCAGAGGCCGTCAAAAGCCCACAGGGAGTTCTGCCAGGTAAACCGACAGCCAACCCCAGAGAGTTTGTGGCTGCAATCACGCTGCGAAGTGGGAGAACTCTTCCACCGGTTGTGGGGGCAGCAGCTGAGAGCTGCCCAGAAGAGACTGTGGAGCACCCGCTCCAACAAGGAGCACCTGCTCCAGCCGAGAAACAGGATAAGACAGTTGCTGGATCATCTCGTCCTGTACTTAGACCGAATGAGCTAGTTGACCAAGTTCGGTCTCGTGTTTACAAACCCCCAGTCCTTTACCCAGTACCCCCAAGGAAATCGCAGAAAGATTTAGAGGAGGCAAAGTGTAAGGAGATGTTAGATCAACTCACGGTTAAACTCACATTAACCGATGCTATACAGATGATGTCGGCTATGAAGAAGTACGTTAAAGGTTTGATCACTGGTAAGGTTTCATCAGAGCAAGGTACTACATTGGTCTCTAAGGATTGCAGTGCCGTTCTGCAAAACCGGATGGTTAAGAAGCTCGATGATCCCGGGAAATTTGTGTTGGCCGTGCAGATTGGTTCTACGTGTTTCAAGTGTTCCTTGTGTGACTTGGGTTCCAGCGTGAATCTCATGCCATATTCGGTTGCAAGGAAACTTGGTTATACTAACTTTAAACCAACTCGTATTTCTTTGGTTTTTGCTGACAGGTCGGTGAAGTTACCCGTGGGAATCCTAGAGGATTTACATGTCAGGATAGGCAACACGTTGATCCCGGCTGATTTTGTAGTGCTGGAACTTGATGAAGAGCCGAAGGATCCCTTGATTTTGGGACGTCCTTTCCTGCGCACAGCTGGTGCGATTATCGATGTGAGGAATGGTATAATTGGTCTCCAGCTGGGAGACATTATCATGGAGTTTGAGATGGATAGATTGCTCAAACAGCCAACCATTGATGGGCAAACCTTTGCCATCGAAGGAGACCTTGAGATCTCGGAAGACGACATGGAAGAACTCCTAACCGATGATCCGCTTGAAGTGGTGCTAACTAAGGCCGAAAGTGAACATGGTTATTTAAGTGAAGATGCAGTCGGGTTAGCCAGGATAATGGATTCGGGTCAGAACGAAAAGTCCACCGGTTTCTTGAATCTTAAACCAGACGATGCTGAAGGAGCAGCTGCTCCCGAAGACGAGACCCCACCTTCTGGAAACATTGTTGACAGCCCTTGGAGCGAGCTGAAAGCTCCAAAACTCGAGCTCAAAACCCTTCCTGCCGGGCTAAGGTACGCGTTTCTAGGCCCTAACTCTACTTATCCCGTGATCATTAATGCCGAGTTGAATAATGTGGAAACCGCTTTGCTCTTGTGTGAACTAAGGAAGTATAGAAAAGCCTTAGGTTATTCACTAGATGATATTCCTGGAATTTCACCTGAACTTTGCATGCATAGGATACACCTAGAAGATGAATCAAAGAATTCTATTGAGCATCAGAGGAGGTTAAACCCGAATCTGAAGGACGTAGTAAAAAAGGAAATCATGAAACTTCTAGAAGCAGGTGTAATTTATGCGATTTCGGATAGCAAGTGGGTTAGCCCAGTTCACGTAGTACCAAAGAAAGGCGGAATAACTGTGATCACTAATGCGAAAAATGAATTGATACCTACTAGGACAGTTACTGGCCATAGAATGTGTATTGATTATAGGAAGTTAAATGCCGCCACTAGAAAAGACCATTTTCCCCTGCCATTTATTGACCAAATGCTTGAAAGATTGGCTAACCACCCATACTACTGCTTTTTAGATGGGTATTCAGGTTTTTATCAGATTCCCATCCACCCAGACGATCAGGAGAAAACGACATTCACGTGTCCATACGGCACGTTCGCTTATCGCCGAATGCCGTTTGGATTATGTAATGCCCCTGCGACTTTTCAAAGGTGCATGATGTCAATTTTTACCGATTTGATTGAGGATATAATGGAAGTTTTCATGGACGATTTCTCCGTCTATGGAAGCTCTTTTTCCGTGTGTTTGTCAAATTTGTGCAGGGTGTTGCAGCGATGCGAGGAGAAGCATCTAGTGCTCAACTGGGAAAAGTGTCATTTCATGGTTTGAGACGGTATTGTTCTTGGTCATCGGATTTCTGAAAAGGGTATAGAGGTTGACCGAGCAAAGGTTGAGGTTATGATGAGTTTGCAACCGCCGGATTCAGTCAAAGGAATAAGGAGTTTCTTGGGTCATGCTGGTTTTTACCGCCGTTTCATCAAAGATTTTTCAAAGATAGCAAGGCCACTCACTCAACTGTTGTGTAAGGAGACCAAGTTTGAATTCGATGCAGCATGCCTTGAAGCTTTTCACACAATAAAGGGAGCTCTGGTAAGCGCACCCATTGTCCAACCACCGGACTGGGATCTCCCTTTTGAAATAATGACGGATGCAAGTGATTACGCAGTAGGAGCTGTATTGGGTCAGAGAAAAGATAAGAAACTCCACGTGATATACTACGCGAGCCGAACCCTAGATGAAGCTCAATGCCGATACGCTACAACCGAGAAGGAACTTCTAGCAGTTGTGTTCGCCTTTGAAAAGTTCAGGACTTATCTTGTTTTTTCCAAGGTGATTGTGCAAACCGACCACACAGCTTTGAAATATTTGCTCACCAAAAAGGATGCTAAGCCGAGACTTTTGAGGTGGATCCTTTTACTCCAGGAATTCGATCTTCAGATTGTTGATAGGAAAGGGACAGAGAACGGAGTTGCTGATCACTTGTCACGCATGAGGGTTGATGATGAGGTACCTCTGGATGATTCACTTCCAGATGAACACGTTTATGCAGTTGGAGTCTGTTTACAAGAGCAGTCAGTCCAGACAGGAGCACTTACTCCGGAAGCCTTTTGCGCGGCTATATCCAGGGAAGTTGTTCCGAGTTTCCCTTGGTTTGGGGAGATAGCAAACTACTTGGCTGCTGATCAGGAACCGGTCGATTTTGTGGGAGATAAGAAGAGAAAGTTTCTCCGTGATATACGAAGATATTTTTGGGACGAGCCCTTTCTCTATAAACAGTGCTCGGACGGTATCTTTCGAAGGTGTGTACCGGATGAGGAGATTCCTGGAATTCTCTTTCATTGTCATAGTTCTAATTACGCCGGTCACTTCGCCACCTTCAAGACAGTTTCCAAGGCACTACAAGCCGGATATTGGTGGCCGACTATGTTCAGGGATGCACAGAATTTCATATCACATTGTGATACATGTCAACGCCAAGGGAATATCTCTAAAAGGAACGAGATGCCTCAACACTTTATTCTGGAAGTTGAAGTGTTTGACGTATGGGGAATAGATTTTATGGGACCTTTTCTATCCTCCTACGGAAACAAGTATATCCTAGTGGCAGTGGATTACGTTTCCAAGTGGGTGGAGGCTATTGCGTCCCCAACAAATGACTCCCGCGTTGTGGTGAAGATGTTTAAGTCTATCATATTCCCTAGGTTTGGAGTGCCACGTGTGGTCATCAGTGATGGAGGCTCTCACTTCATCAACAAGATTTTCGAAGGGTAATTAAAAAAGAATGGTGTCACACACAAGGTAGCAACGCCATATCATCCACAAACTAGCGGACAGGTTGAGGTTTCCAACAGGGAAATCAAGAGTATCTTGCAAAAGACCGTGGGAGTGTCTAGGAAAGATTGGTCTTACAAGTTGGATGATGCGTTGTGGGCTTACAGAACTGCGTACAAGACTCCGTTAGGGACGACACCTTTTCACTTGGTATATGGGAAGTCTTGTCATCTTCCAGTTGAGCTCGAGTACAAGGCAGCTTGGGCGGTTAAGTTAATAAATTATGACATCAAACCGGCGTTTGAAAGAAGGTCCATGCAGCTTCACGAATTGGATGAGATTAGGCATCTGGCCTATGAGAGCTCTAAGATTTACAAGGAGAGAACCAAGAGGTATCATGACAAGAGAATCCTCAAGCGAGACTTCCAACCAAACGACAAGGTACTCCTCTTTAACTCTCGTCTTAAACTTTTTCCTGGGAAGTTGAGATCTCGGTGGTCCGGACCCTTTGTCATCAAGGAGGTCCGTTCCTATGGAGCCGTGGTGTTGCTGGACACCGATGGAGCCGAATTTGTGGTCAATGGCCAACGCCTTAAGCCATATCTTGGCGTGATAGACCAAGCCGAAGGTGGATTCATCCCCTTAGGCGATGCACCAAAAGCCTAAAATGGCTAACCAAGTCGAGCTATAGACTTTAACCAAGCGCTTGGTGGGAGGCAACCCACCGGTATGTTTTCTAACTCTTTTAAATTTGATTTCTTTTTCTACTAATTTTGTTTTTAGCTTTGAATTTTTCAGGTTTTTCTTTAAAAAAAAAAAAAAAAAACAAACCAGAAGGGCGAAATCTTTCCAGAGAGCTCGCCGTCGATCGACACAACTCACTGTCGATCGACACAGGAGCCACTGCCAATTTTGCTCAAGAGTCACGAAGAGCACCTGCTCTACCCAACACGCCGCCTGCTCTCCTGGAGTTCTCACTTTCTTCGCCAATGGGAAGAAATACGGCATCTCCATAAGGACACTTTGCACGGTTTATGGATTCGATTCCGAATCGGAGACTGTTGCCTTTCCAACCGTCTTCCCAGCTAAGCATGCCTTTTGGAACTACATTGCTCACGGCACCTACGCATCTCGTAGTGCGGCTCAATCTTCCATCCGCAACCCCGCAACCCGAATTGCGGCTAAGGTATTATCCGCTATCTTCTTTGCTCAAGAGAACCATAGCAAGGTTCGAATTGCAGAGCTGGTGCTCCTCTATAATGGGGTTCGGGAAGTTCTTTCTACGGTTCCGGAGCTCACTTGCGATATGGACATTGATGTCAACCTGGGCGCCGTACTTGCTCGAGTCATTGCGGAGAAGAGGACCGTGGATAGGAAGACGAAGACGGAGAGGATTGGGAGCCTTTTGACAAGGCTATTCGTACATTTGGGAGTCGATTTGAACAACACGCCTTGCATCGATGAGGAGCGCGTCATGGATATCAATTTCCTCATCAACTGTCAAATCATGGCGGATGCAAACGTCTACCGATTTACTTCTCGGGATGATCGTCTTCTGTTTTGTAGGTTTCCCCAGCCAGCCTTGACGGATGTGCAAGATGGAGTTAACATCGGGTTTACACCGGGTCCAACTTTTCTTTGTGACGAAACAGGAGCAGCTGTTCCTCCTGAGAGCACCCGCTCCAAAGCTCCTGCTCCCGAATCCCCAGTTTACTTGAGTGATGACGAGATCGAGGATTTGGAGAGGGCCACCGCTTTGGTCAAGAAGAGCAAGGCTAACATGCGCCGGCCCTACAGGAGCGAGTATCTCCTTCGTGAGATCTCCGACGATCCGACGGATGCCGAGTACAAGACATGGATGGTGGACTCCACCAAGAAGAACAATGGACTCATGCGCCGCATTCTCCACATGCTCCAGAAGGGTTGCAATGGTTCTAAGGCCACTGCTACAGCACCATCTACCTCCGCGGTTCCACCCCCTGCCAGCAGAGCACCTGCTCCACCAGCTGCCGTACCATCTTCTTCCGGCCGTGTGACACGTTCGTCCAAGCGTAAGAAGCCACTCACAGATGACGATGACTCAGACCACACTACGAGTGCTTAGCACCTCTTCCCATTCCGCTAAGACAATTTCTTTCTTGCATTTTTCTTTATTTTTGGACTTATTTATTTTTTTTAATTCTCTCTTTTCTTATTTTCACACCGGGACGGTGTGAAGTAAGTCTGGGGGGAATTGTTGCTAATGTTGTTTATTTTGGATGTTTTCTTTTCTTATGTCCTTTTGAGTCTGTTTTTCTTTGTTTTATTGAGTCAAGACTTTTTAGTTGGGAATTAGGACGTTATTCTATGACGATCTCTGAACCACTTTTGCTGATTAGCTCTCTTTCTAGTGACCATTTCTTCAGAGCATAGATTACAAGGAATAGCTGGAACACCTCAATGCATCATTTTCCAGGTTTCATGTTGACCAAAAATTCCCTCGCTATTGGCACTAGACTAGGGAAACGATTTATATTCAGGACTTCTTTTCCTTTTTACCACTCTTGCTGATCCTGAATAGCTAGCTCATTTTTAGCTAGTACCCTCCTTTAACCTTACCTCTTTTCAACCTCCTTGCCGTCTTTGTATTTCATTGTCATATGTGCAGCATATGTGCAAAAGGGCCGGAGAGAGATGGGT
Organism: Draba incana; assembly: GCA_963576765.1. NCBI lineage: Eukaryota > Viridiplantae > Streptophyta > Magnoliopsida > Brassicales > Brassicaceae > Draba > Draba incana. Next base: position 4,806,421 of record OY755216.1, read on the forward strand.
CGACACAGCCTCTAGATCACTCGTTCAGAAGGACAGAGCACCTGCTCTTACTTATGAGGTTTCATGGAAGGAGAGGAAAGAACATCATTGAGACTCACTTGGGTACATAAATTAATTCTGTTATTTTCGTGTTTGAGAGGCATGACTGTGTAATCAAAACCCTCTTCATCATTCTATCAAAAAAAAAAAAAAATAAAAAAAAAAAATATAAAAAATAAAATAAAATAATAAATCTGATGATGAAGAGTGGTAAAATCTTTAAAAACATGTCTCTCTGCACTATGAGTATACCCAAGGTGAACGATGATTGGATAAGGCGAGAGGAAGAAATAAAAAGGGGTGGAATGAGTGATTTAGAGAATGTGGGCCATCAAACCGACCTGCTCTCTCTTGCAATTTTGCGCGATATCCTGCATCCTCTACGAAACATCGGTAATCCTTAAACACTCTAAACACTTTCAACTCACCCTTAAATAGCCTGAAACCCTTAGCGCCGTATTCCCTGAAAATGTGTCATTAGCGAGTTCCTCACGCATACTTTTAGTGCGTTTGGTTTGTGTTATTGCAAAAAAATTATTTGGGAAATGGCTTGGTTGAGAAGTGTGTTGAGACTGTTTTGGTGACACTTTGTCATTCGTAATCTGGATTGTGTGGTCTGCAGATCGAAAGCCAAAGGTACGGTTCGCTGAGAATAAAAGAGTTCCCACGTTTTCAAACCTTTTTCCTTTACTTGGTTTTGAGTTTGTTTGAGGACAAACAAAGATCTAAGTCTGGGGGAATTGATATACTCCATTTTTGGCGTATTCTAACCATTGTTTTGTAAGGTTTTATCGAGTCTTTCTCCTTTGTATTGAGTCTTTTTAGGTCCAAAGGTGGCTGGAATGAAGAATTGGAGTTTGCTAGGAGGTTTGGTGAAAAGGAAGGAAAACACGATCTTTTGGAGGTTTTTGAAGCAGAAGACGGGAGCACCTGCTCCCAGAACGGATTTGACTGCTCCCCAGAAGATTACCTAGAAGATTGCCGACGTTTAAGTGAATATCCAGAAGATTTGAAGAAAAGGAATATTCACTAAACTGAATATTTACCCGGAGATTTGCAAAAGAGGATATTCATTAAATAGAAGATTTACCTAGAAGATTCTCATTAGATTTACTTCCTTATTTCTAGTCGCCTCTTCCTTTAAAAGAGGAAGTCCTCCTTTGACGTTTTGTTTTACACACGCTTTCTTCACGCCTCACGCAGAGACAAAAACACTTTCCTTTTTACTTGCTTTTCACGTTTTGGATTCAAAGACCTTGGAGAGATTTCGTTTGCTTTGGATTTTGAAGAGTTGTTCATCTACTTGTTATTGAGTTTCTCTTGAACCCTTCTCTTTTATTTATTCAATGAATTCTTCTATCTCTCTTTGTGTTTTTCGTTCTATCATGTGCGAGTAATTCCCCTTGTTAGATTAGGGTTTTTCAAAGGGATTTAGAGATTCAATGAACTCGGCATAGATAGGATTATACTTACATATTTGATATCTTCATCTAATGTTGAATTTAATGCCTAGACTAGCTTGATCACCTAGCCTTTGATATTAGGTTAAATTTACTCATCAAAAGTGTAGTAGATTGCTTGAAATAACTTAGATGGGCGATTTGACCCTTAGCCAACGACAGTTGAAGTTAAGGCAAATCGTGAACTTATCAATCTCATTCGTTAATGCTTGTTAATTTCTTTAGTCTCAAACGACAGTTTAGGGTGCTAGATTAATTGATAAAGTTGTTGATGCCACGACAGTGGATCCTCATAAAATTGTGATTGTGTTCTAGATTGGTGCTTGAAATAATATCCTGAATAATTGCTTGGTTCTTGATGATCTATTCCCTGAGATAAATTCCCTAGTCTAACGCCTTAATCATATTTGTTTTCAACCGAATTTTACTTTGCTTTGTTATTTAATTTCGTGACTTAAAACTACTCGAATCGCTTAGCTAGAATTGTGTTTAAAAAGAACTAAAGTGTATTGCCAGTCCCTGAACGAACCTAAACCTATATCTGCATTGGATTAGTGAATTAGGAATTGAGTTCTTAATCGGGATAAAATCCTGTTATCATTATTTGAGTCCTCGATGCTTGGTTCTACAAAATTAGCGGTTCTTCCTTCTTAATTTGCTATTCCCATCTTAAGATTAGTATATAATTTAACAACTTGATTTATGTTACAGGTTGTTGAGACGTCTCAGGTGAGAATTAGCTCTCATCTTCATTTTCATTGCTCTATTGTCTTTGACAGGACCATGTTCAAGGGTACCTCGAGTTGTCAGGTTAGATGAAAACTAAAGCATCTCTCAGTTTCCTCCTTAAAACCATTTTTTTATTCTGGTTCTTTCTTTTGTTAAGTCTTGTTGAAGAATCTAACTGATATTTTTTTTAGGTGAAGAATCTAACTAATATTTTATTTGTTTATGTTTCTTGAGATTGGACTTTGAGAGTAATGAAGAGTGTTGCTCCAAGAAAAAAAATCACTCAACAGTGGAACTATGTACCATTTGCTCTTACCGTTGAACTAGCAGCACAAGGCACCACACCACCAATCCACGCCAACACTTAGACTGCTTGTTAAACACTTGAACTTTTTTTTCAAGTATTTTGTACTCCTGAATTTATTTTGTCAAGCTTTAAAGCTTGTGTAGTACTAATGTTTGGTTTTAATTTTCAGAATTTTCTTCTTTCTATTTTGGTTTCTCAAAAACAAACAAATATGAATATGTTCTTAGTACCAAATTAGTAGCAATTTAGGACCCATTTAGGACCAAATTAGTAGCAAAACAATTAGAAATAATTGACCAAACTAGTGACTTTTGGTAGCTAATTTGTGACACCATAGTGACTAATTTGTGACTAACTTTTATCTCTAAAGAGTGACAAAACAGTCGCTAAGTAGTCACTATTTTGTCACTACCCATATTAGTCTCTAAATAGTCACAAATTAACGACTTCATAGAACCCACACAGATTAGTCGCTAATTTGCGACTAAAATAAAGAGTCACAGAAGAGTCGCTAATTTGCGACTCATTTGCGACTCGAAAAATTAGCGACTCGACTATTGTCACTCCGTTTTCGAGTCGCTAATTAGTCGCAAATAGCCCATTTGTGACTCTTTTGTGACTCTTCCCGGAGTGACTAACTACATGTTTTCTTGTAGTGATCCTTATACTCTAACTTTACCAACCGTCGAGCAAGAAGAGCCTTGTTTCGAGGCGTTTTCTTTTGAATCATAGACTCAAGTTTTGTCCATAATTCAAAAGCATTTGTATAGGTAGCGACATGTTCGAAAAGAGATCGATCAATGTACTTACGAATTACTGCGACCGCTTTTCGATTCATAAGCTCCCATGCCTTATCATCCTCTCCTTCCGGCTTGGTCTTCTTAATGATGGGCTCATGCAAATCCTTGCAATAAAGGTGATCTTCCATCATCGGTTTCCAATACGAGTAGTTGTCCGTCGTGAGTTTGAACATGTCACCTTCAATGGTAACGATAGCCTCCATCTTGATTCACACAAGATATCGATGTTATAAATTAACCTGGCTCTGATACTACTTGTAGGGAAATTTACCCAATATTCTTTGTGTGAGTAAGATGGGAATTAGACAACTAAAATTTCAAGTCAAACTATTTTTATTATTAGAAAAGATTTAGTACAAGAGTAGTTTTCAAGTGAACTCTCTTTGAGGTGTTTCTTAGGCTTGTTGGATTTTTCACAAATGACTCCAACCACTTCTATTTATACTAGTGGTGGCTTAACTCCTAGATTATTCTAGATTATTCTCTAAACATCACTTATGCTCTAACATATTCTAGAATTATCTCTAAGCCCTATCCTATGATAACTTATCATGATAATTCTAGAGACTTCTAATTCTCTATACTTATGCATAATCTTTTCCATAATTCTAGAAGCTTCTTCATTCTTCCATAAGTAATCTTGGGCTAATGGAGGGAATATCCAACAAATTATCGGCCACCAGAGCTCCTCTCTCATTCGATGATAATGTTTGATCAGAGTTACAATCTTAGGAATTCTTGGTGCTATGTTTTGCTCATTTCTTTCTGTCTTCGTTTTGAAATAAGAGTTTGTTGTTTGATGTTTTGGTTTTCTTAAGCATTTGGTTTTCTGATATCTTGTAAGGTTATTGAACTTGTGTCTGAAATTGGCTTATTTTGTAAACCAAGTTTATTTTGCCGCTATGGTCTCTATCTCAGTTTCGGCTATCAATAGTTTTGTATCATTGAGTTAAGAAGATCTTTGACATTTATCTTTTAAGTTATCGCATTTTGTAAAGTTTTGAACATAGTTTGGCCCTTGAAAAGTGACAAAAGTGACATAATTACGAATTTTTATGATAAAGTAATCTCTTTATGATAAAAACAGAGAGTGGCACTTGAAGAGTCATGGTTTAGCCAGTTGGTTAGACTAGATAAACATTCATTGGTCTTACCATTTAGGTATTCGTGTAAATAATGATGACGAGAGTAGCAAGTCACGATGAGCAAAGGCTGCTCGTATTCTCTGCATACCATTTAAACATGCTTTCATATCTAATTTTTTCTATATATATATATTTATACATTGCAATAAGAAACTTCAGAACAAGACGAAACTCCATTATAGTAAGTGTAGTTTCGTTTTTTCTCTGAATTTTTTTACATGCATCTCTGTTTATTTGATTCTTCAGTTAAAGTTTATTTTTTAATTTTCTTCAGGTTCTTGTATCTTGGTTTTTGAGGTAAGCTTTATTGTCTCAATGGAGAAGCCAGTCGATAAGAAGTTTGGTTGGGTAAAAAAAGATTTCTCCTCTTTGCAATCTGACAAATGTTACTCTGTTCCAGTCTTGATCAGCGACTGCAAATGGTAAAAAGTTGACTACTTTTTTATGCTATCATGTGTTTCGTCGTTTAGGTTATAGATCGTCTATGGTGTTTTCTTGCAGGCGTCTTCTTGCCTTTCCAAAAGGAAATAATGGTGATCAGTTGTCTCTCTATCTCGATGTTACTGATCTTGAAGCATTGCCTAGTGGATGGAAAAAATACGTTAAATCAGCCAATTAAAGATTGGCATCGGGGAATTTGGTTCAAATATGCAACTCCAAAATATGCATTCAGGTCATGGTTAGCTTGTCACAATCGGCTTCCAACCGGTGATAGGAGGCTCCATTGGAATGCAAGGCTAAGAACGGATTGTGTTCTCTGTGAAACACAAGTTGAAACACGTAACCATATTTTCTTCACTTGTTCTTACTCTTCGATTATTTGGCGATCTTTGACGTTGGGTTTACTTGGTAACAACTACGTAGAAGATTATGAAGAGGTTTTGCGGCTTCTTTGTATCTCGGATTTTGCTCGAATGAAAGTGTTCTTGCTACGTTATGTATTTCAATCGGTTATCTATCATATATGGAGCGAGAGAAACAAGCGTCGCCATGGCGAGAAACCGCAACAACCTTCGGTGATTGTCAAAACGGTGGACAGAAGTGTGAGGAATCGCTTGAGTTCCATTCGCATATTAGGCGATCTCGACTATTGTGGGGGAATGAGTGAATGGTTTCTTTCTCTTCAATCCTGAACCATCTGTATTAGTTTTCTCTATTTGATTGTTTTTTCACATCACGCTCTTCTCAAATAATAGCTCAATCCTTTGTAACAACGGTTTTTTTGGTTGAATAATAATTTTACATTCATACAAAAAAAAATACGTTAAAACTTCGTTTGACTTTGGTTAATCAACTTTCGCAAAATCTCTCCATACTGAAAGGTAGGTAAAACTCCATTTTAAAAATTGCTTACTAGTTTATTACATTTTGTTGAATAGTCCTTGGTCTGTATCAGTAGCATTTGCATACATTAAACATTTTTTTTTTTTTTTTACATCACATTAAACATTTCTTTTACATGACATTTAACATTTCGATTGTAACACAATCCATTTAATCCTTGTATTCTTGAGCTTGTTTGGACTGGAATTCTATGTTGGTTAAGTATGTGTTGTGTTGGCTCTTTAGGAGCAGTTTTGGAATTTTCTTGATGTTCATGCAGTGTTGTATTCGACAAATACTAAAAAAAGTAATTGGATGAAATGTTGCAGAAACAGAGCACTGTTTCGATGGAAAGTCTACTACTTGGGGTTTTCCAGCAATGCTTGATATATCATGGTTTTTACGGTTTTTAAGCCATGATATAAGTATGTTTTCTAGAGTCTTTTTAGTGTTTTTTCGAGTCTTTGGTTTTCTTATTAGGTACTTAGACATTTGGAGTAACATTGGTGTTTACTGAAGCTTTCTGGAGTATTTTGGAACGAGAAGTTGAAGTCAGAAGTTCGGATTGGAAAATCAGGCACTTTGTCGATCGACACAGACTGATCTGTCGATCGATGTGAAGAAATGAAAGCATGTCGAGCGACACATTTACCACGTCGCTCGACACGACCCAATTTCGGACCAGATCATTAAATTAGAAGATTTCCAATTTTAACCCCAGAAGTTTCAGATGTTTGCAGTTCTGCCCCAAATCGTTTTAGTTCCTTATATATAGTTATTTTAGACCATTGTTACGGTCACGTTTTATTCTTCATAGAGATTTTAGCAGAGAGAGATTCAGAGTTTTGGGGAGACAAGTTCATACTCATCAGAGATTGCTTCGACCCCTTTTGTATCTCTTACCCTTATCTTTTTAATGCAATTTTATTCAGTTATCATGTTTGCATTAATTATGTCTGAGTAATCTGCTAGTTAGGCTTTAGGGTTTTCAAAGGATGATGAAAGATTGATAGAATTTATTTACTATTGGGATTGCATCATATCTACATTCTTCACTTTGATTGCATTAACTCTGATTTAAGATTGATCACCTTAGGTTGGATATTTTAGGTTGTTTAATAGATACGACAGTATTATTGAATAACTGGAACTGAATCATAAGTGAGCAAGGATTCGATTCGCAACGACAGTTGGCTTTGAATCCTTGTGAACAATCAAACTTGAACTTAATGCTTGTTTAAATTAATTTGATTTCGCAACGACAGTTGGTCTTCTAGGATTTAAACATAGATAGTATTTGCAACGACGGTTGATTTACTTTACAGTAGTTTGAGTTCTGGAATTGCATTTCATAATTATCCCGATAGTAAGTTTATTCTGCAATTTGGAATCATTCCCGCGAATTTCCTAAGGACTAGCGTTTGTCTCTTATTGAATCCAAATCGTTAACATTCACTCCTGGTTTATTTTACTGCATTGTTTTTCATTACAATCATATCTGCTTAGCATATTTCGAACATTTAAATCTATTGCGTTTAATTAATTCCCTGTGGATTGACACCCTAAATACTGCATACGATCTCTTAATTTGAAAGAGTAGCTCTAGGGAAATTTGAGCATATCAATGCTTCCTCTTCCCAAACTTCATGACAAAGACGGAGGATTTCTTGTCAACGGTGACGTCATGATTCTTGCGGAGTTGGATGTTTTTGAAGTTATTGACACATTTGATGAATCCGAAAAATCTCAAGAAGCATCTGAACTTGTGAGCAAGAAAAAGGAGAATATTGCTTCTGAGTCTGAAAATGTTCTCAAGAAAACTTCATCAGGGAAAGAAAGCAACAATGCCAATGGGACTAAACAGGTAAGAAAATCCTCAACAAAAAAGCAAAACTAGACAAGAGTATTTTTGTGGTTTATATACCAAATCTTGTTTCCATTTTTGCAGGTAGACGTTGCAGTGAAATCTCGCAAGATGAGCAAACGTAAGAAGATTGCATTATTCCTCATCTTCCTCTTCTTTCTAATCGTGGCTGGTGGTGACAAGGAGAAGCAAAGATTCTGAAGAGTGAAAAGACTCGAGTAGATTGATTTTTGTTTGGTTAAATTAGTTTTGGTTTAATTCGGTTTGATCTGGTTGTGATCGGTTTGATTTGATTTTAGTTTGACTCGGATGTTAGAACACAGTCGGTTTGGGACATGTTTAATTTTGATTTGGTTTTGTTTTTTATTTCCTTAAACCCTAATATTCCTAAACACTATTACTGAAGAGTGCGATTGATTCGTTGTCACTGTCTGTAATCTCATTCAGTTTCTGGGGTTTAACTGTGCTTTCGTATTTTGATGAGCAATCAGAGAAGAGATTTACTTGGATTTTGAAAAAAATCTCAACTTTGCAAGAGAAACATTTACAAAAATCTCAACTTTGAAAAAAATCTCGTTTTCGCCGGCTTGAACTGGTATTGAGAGAAACTATTGCAAAATTTACAGCCAAATTCGTTAATTTCGAATTTTGGATAGTGGGAAGGAAATTGATTTTTGGTATGGCTGTGTCTGATTCTTTTGGCTGGCACTATTATTGCCTATCCCAAGGCCAAGAGACACTTCTAAATCATGAATCTTTTGCCTATTTTGATATCTTAGTCTATCAATATTTTCGTATCATTGAGTTAAGAAGTTCTTAGGCCCTTGTAAAAATATTGTAGAGTTTTGAACATATTGGGAATGAAAACAGAGAGTAGCACTTGAAGAGTCGTGATGTAGCCAGTTGGCTATATATCTAGTCTCGTTTAAATAACAACACTCGTTGGTCTGATGACTAGAGTAGCAATTCACGATGAACAAAAGCTGCTCGTATTCTCCACAAATCATTTATTGATGCTTTCACTTTTTTTGGAATATATATCTACCCATTGGAACAAGAATCTGCTAAACAAGACATAACTCCATTGGAGTAGTAAGTATAGCCTCGTTTTTCTCTGGTATTCTTTTCTTTTCTTCATGCACTTGCTCTTTTATAATATGCATTGGTGGATGTTTATTAATGAATTATTGAAATTTTCTCTTTATTAATTTGGGTTAATAAAATTCAGTTAAAGGTTTTTTTTTTTTTTTTTTATTTCTTCAGGTTCTAGTATCCTGATTTTTGAGTAAGCTTATAACATCAATGGAGAAGACAGTCGCTAAGAAGTTTTATTGGGTGATAGGGGATTTCTCCTCTTTGCAATCTGACAAGTGTTGTTGCTCTGTTCCAGTCTTGATCGGCGACTGCAAATGGTAAGAACTTGGACCTTTTTTGTCTATTCATATTTTGGTGATATACAGTCTATGGTTTTCGTGATTCCGTTTTTCGGGTTTTCTTGTAGGCGTCTTCTTGCCTTTCCAAAAGGAAAAAATGGTAGGGTTTTTTCTCTCTATCTCGAAGTTGCTGATACGGAAGCTTTGCCTTGTGGATGGAAAAAATACGTCAAACTTCGCTTGACTTTGGTAAATCAACAACTTCCGCAAAATCCTTCTATACTGAAAGGTGATTTCTACTCATCTCGGCCTCACTCGTTGATTACATTTTGTTGAATAGTTCTGGTCTGTATCAGCAGCACTTGCATACTTTAGAACATTTTGACTCGAACATTTCTATACAATCCATATAATCCTTGTACTTGCTCACCCTAGACAAAGGAAAGTTCATGTAATATAGATATTCTAATCTTGAGCTTGTTTGGATTGGAATTCTAATTTTGGCCTTTTGTACATTTTCGCTGATCAATCTTTAAATTTCTTGATATTCATGCAGTGCTATATTTGATATTGATTAACTATCTGGGTGAAATGTTGCAGAGCACTGTTTTGATGAAAAATCTACTTGTGGGTTTTTATATGCGCTTCCCCTTTCCCAACTTCACGAGGGATATCTTGTGAACAATAAAGTCATTATTTTTGCCGAGGTAGAGGTTTTCGAAGTTATTGACACATTAGAGGAAACCGAGAAATCTCAAGAGGCATATGAACTTTTGAGCAAGAAAAAGGAGAATGTTGGTCCGGAGTCTAATGATTTGCTCAAGAAAAATTTACCAGGAAAGGAAATCATCGTTGTCAATGGGACTCAACATGTAAAAAAAATAGTTTCATGTATAAAAAATGCATTTTCTCAAGTATTCAAATGACTTACGTTTAATATACACATGCGTTTTTCACTTGCAGGTAGAAAATTATGGCAAGTCCACTCTAAAGAAGAAACTTTTGAAGACTTTTCTTTATTTGTTAAAGGAACTTATGAAGATTGCATTCCTCATTTTCCTCTACTTACTTATTATTGCTGTGTCTGTAAGTGTGGCTGTGAATGTGACTATGTCTGAGATGGAGAGGAAGAAGGCATTACGTTTCTGAAGACTCTGATGCTGAGTTCGTTGTCTGGTTTAAATCTGTCTTGGTTTAATTCGGTTTGATTTGGTTGAGTTTGGAATGTTTTGGTTTTGTTTTGAATCGGAACACGGTTGGTTTGAGATATCTTTAATTTTGAGTTGGTTTTGTTTATCAAATTTCATCTTTTCCATAAACCCTAAACCCCATCTATCTATCAGTGCGATTGAATGAATGATTTCGTTGTCACTGTATGTTACCTCATTCAGTTTCTGAGGTATAATTGTGCTTTCGTGCTTTCATATTTCGATTGCGATTACCTACCATAGTTTTTTTTTTCTTTTTCTTTTTCTCAATGAGCGAACAATTAGAGAAGAGATTTACTAAGATTTGGAACGAAATGATACAAAAGTATTATTAGGTCAGTGTTTTCTTATTAGCACATTGCTTTTTGTGTCCTCTTAACTGTATCAAGTCCAAAATGAGTCACAACTATTCTTGTTAGTGTTTGTACTTTGAACGTTATAGGAGATTTATGTATCTTTCTTGCACAAATAAATGTTCATGGAATTCCCTTGCTGATTGCGTAAGTTAAATGCATCGATGTCTGATTGTACTTTTCGTTCTCTTCTCCATAGAGGATTTTAGGCCTGGGGGGTTTTGAGCTTGTTTTTCTAGAGAAAAGTGGAGTCGAGTATGTAGGTTTTGTTGAAGAAGAAAATCAGGGCTATAGGAATCTCAAGTCTTGATGACTTACAAGTCTCGCTGTAGCCATTCGCTCACGTAATTTAAGATTCCTGCATCTTCTTTAACCCATGAGAAAGATAGAACTACCTCACTGACCCTCTAAGGTAAGCATATTCTCTTTTTCTAACTATTTAAACTCTGGTTTCTCTTCTTTCCGTACCACAAGTTCGATTCTCATTTTATAATTGGTAAGGAAACCAAAGAGAAAATCAACTTATCTTCATCTCTTCTTTTAGTTTAGAGCATCGTTACATCGTAGGTGTAACAACGTCTATCTCTCTCTCTCTCTCTTTCCATGTGTCTCTATAGGTGTATCCTTTATCCATTAATCCTTAAGTCTTTGATTTGGGAGACCATGCTTGATTTTTGAGCGCTGTAACTAGTACACATTGTCAATAACAGTGGGATTTTTATTTAGTGAGGCCCTGAGTCCATATTTGAAGCTTAGTTTTTATTTTCCTTTACATCGTGTTGATCGGGGGTGGATTTGATTATTCGTTTGTATATGAATTCAGGGTGTTGTGACAATCAGTCAAAGGTGTTTTCTTGTCTTCAGGTTCTGGTATTTTAATTGAGAGGAATCTTTCTCGCATTGATGGCGAAGTCTGAGAATAAGAAGTTTGGATGGTTGATAAAGAATTTCTCCTCTTTAAATTCTGACCAGTGTTATTCTGATCCAGTTGTTATCGGTGATACCAAATGGTAAAAAGAACACCTCGTTTTCATAATCTATTTAGATTTAGGTGGTATCGTCCCATGCAAGGTTTGGTTTGATGGTTCTTTTGCTTTTTTTGGATTTTCTTGCAGGTGTCTTTCCGTCTATCCCAAAGGAGAACCTAAATTTGAGGATCATTTGGCTTTGCATTTATATGTTGCTGATTACCAATCGTTGCCTTGTGGATGGAGAAGATATGCCAAATTTCGGTTAATTATTGTAAATCAAATTTCGCAAGAACTCTCTGTAGATTACGGTGATTACTACAGTCTCTGCTCTCTAATTGATACGTTTTGGTGAATGGTCCTTGATCAGTGTCAATACCATAGTGTCAATACCTCACTTTCAAGAGACTGAAGCTAGCAATGTGCTGCTGAAAAAGCACTGGCTAAGATTACATAGTACTCTGTTTTTTTTTTTACTGTGTATATTAAAGAATTATGAAAGTTTTAATCTGTGCACAATTAGGGAGCATAGTTAATGCAATGCTGATGTTTATTAGTTAAAATTCAATTTGATTTGGTGGAGACCGGTTTGATTTAATTTTTTCAGCACCGGTTCATAATCGGTTTGGGACATCTTTAATTTTGATTTGGTTTGGTTTTCACAATAATTTTTTCCTTTAAGGCTCAAACCCTAATCAGTAAACACTGTATGTATGTGATTGTGAGCTATGAGAATGCGATTGATGCGTTGTTTAACGAAATCGGGAATCGAATTCAGTTTCTAGGGTTTAGATGATCCTTCGTGCTCTCATTCAATTTCGATCGCGATTACTTTTCATCGAATTCTAATGGGCGAGAAATTGGATTTCGAAAAAAAAACTCAGCTTTGCAAGACGAGTGTTGCTTGGAATTGGTGGTATTTGAGCGAAATGATTACAAAATTTTTACAACAAATTTCAAATTTTGGATATTGGGAAGGAAATGAATTTTGGTGGGGTTTGTTTTGTTTCTTTTTGCAGGCACTATTATTACCTATCCCAAGGCCAATGGATACTTTTCCTTGCTCAATCTTTTGCTGGATGGAGAAAATAAGTGAAATTTTGCATCAATGTAGATTTGGAACAAAATGACATTATTAGGTGAGTGTTTTCATATAAGCTCTTTGCTTTATATTCAGTTTTAATTATGTCCTCTTTACTGTATCAAGTCAAAGATAAGTCACAACTATTCGTGTTAGAGTTTTTACTTTCTTGGGGATGTATGCATTTTTCTTGATACATCTTTCTTGCAGGAAGAAACATTATACAAGACTAAACTCCCTTGCCGATTGCGTAAGTTTTAAATTCATCTTTCTTTAATTGTACCTTTCGTTCACAGATAAAGAATATATTTAGGCATGGGGTTTTGAGTCAAGTATCAAAGTTTTTCAGCTTGTTTTTCGAGAGAAAAGGGGAATTGAGTATGTATGTTTCTTTGAAGAAAAGAATCATGGCTAGAATTGATGATCAAGTATTTGCTTTAATATTCATCTCTATGACCGTTAATCATGCATATTATCTCATATCAAGCACTATATCCATTCGCTCACGTAATTTGCGATTCCTGCATCTTCTTTAAGACCCCGAGAAATTAAGGTAGAACTACCTCGCTGATCCTGTAAGGTAAGCATATTCTCCTTTTTCTAAGTATTTATACTATGGTTTCTCTTCTTTCGGTACCATCAGTTTAATTCTCATTTTATAACTGCTAAGGTAATCAGAGAGAAATCCAACTTATCTTCATTGTAGGAGTAACAACGTCTGTGTCTCTAAAGGTGTATCATTGTAACTATTACACTTTGTTGCTAAGAGTGGGATTTCCATTTAGTGAGGCCCTGAGTCCAAAGCTTAGTTTTTTTTTTGTTGCTTGGAAGTGCATTTGATCTTACTTGGTAAATGAATTTGGGGGTTTGTGGTAATCAGTCGAAATGGTTTTCTTGCTTTCAGGAATCTTTATTACATCAATGGCGAACTGTGAGAATAAGAAGTTTGTTTGGTTGATAGAGAATTTCTCCTCTTGGCAATCTGACAACCTTTATTCTGCCCCAGTCGTGGTCAGTGACGTCAAGTGGTAAAAATTCAACTTTTTGTCAAATGTTCTCGTCGATTTAAATCAAGGGCGTTGTTTATGCATATCAGTGTCTTCTTTTCTTTGGTTTTCTTGTGGCAGGCGTCTCAGACTCCAACCTAACAAAGACAGCTTGGGTGTGTTTGTTAATGTTTTTGATGATGATCAATCATTGCCTTCTGGATGGAGAAGATATGCAAAATTTCACTTAACTTTGGCAAATAATATTAATGATAAACATTCCATACACAGAGGTGAATCTTACTAGAATCTGCTCAGTAGTTGATTCATGATGGTAAAAGGTCCTTGTCATTGTCAGTATCATATGCACAATGTAATCTTTTTGACGGTAGCACTAATATATGCCAATTCCATCAGTCTACTTATTTATGCTGCAAATTTCTTGTTTTGACTAGTGTTGTATGTTGGCTAAAGGGTGTTTGTTTGTGTGTGGGTTTAGATCTTACTATTATGGTTTTTTTTTGGTTGTTGATTAACTAATGGCGTGAGATATTATACAGAAACACACAGCTGGTATGATCAGGAGTTCCCCGCGTGGGGTTTTGCAGATATTGTTTCCCGTAGCAAACTTCGTGAAAAAGATGGTGGATTCCTGGTGAACGGTGAACTAACAATTGTTGCTGAAATAGAGGTTATTGGCACGTTAGATAAAGAGTCATCCGAACCTCTAGATGATGATAATGATGATGAGGAATCTAAAAATTTAGGTGATGATAATGATGAGGATTCTAAAGATTTAGATGATGACAATGATGAGGAATCTAAAAATTTAGATGATGACGAGGAATCTAAAGATTTACATAAGAAAACTCCATCTGTAAAGGAAAGCGTGGATGTCAATGGGTTTCAAGTTCAACCTTCACAGGTAAGAAACTCAAGAATGGTGCAAACTTCTTGTTACTCTTTCATGGAATGCTTTGTACATCTTTTTTTCTTATTCGCAGGTAGAATCTGTGAGAGGTATATTTGAATTGCACCCAGACATTGCATCAGAATTCCGTGGAAAGAACCAACATCTGAGGACAACATGCATGAACTTCTTGCTCAGTCTTATGGAGATGCTACGTCAACCACCCGTAGAGCTCTCTGATGAAGATCTGGAGGAAGCTGACATTGCGTTGGGATACTTGAAAAATGCTAATTTCAAGGTGGATTGGTTGGATTTGGAGCTGGACCAAGTCAAAGAAAAGGCTCTTGTGAAGAATTGAAGCTGAAGTGATCTGTCCTCGAATAAATTTATCTATGTAACATGAAAAGTGTGTGAATAAAAACAGTGTCCTCGAATAAATTTATCTATGTAACATGAAAAGTGTGTGAGAATAAAAACAGAGTATCCCCTGTTATTAAATAATCCTCTTTACATGTACGATTTTAATCGTCATGTTTAGGGAAACTAATGTCTAATGATGAAGAATTATATGGCTATGTAAATATCTACCTTTAACTTTGATGGATGAATAATTACACTCTTAAGCTTTGGTTGAATTCATGTTTCCCTGAGAGATATGGAAGCGATTTGCATTTTGATTTGTTTGTCTTCGTTGGGATCAATTATCAATACCACAACTGGCTGAGATTACAGAGTACTCTGTTTTTTATTTAATTTTGGTTCAGACCGGATTGATTAATTTTGATTGGGCCGGTTCAAAATCGGGTTGAGACATTTTTAATTTTGATTTGGTTTTCAAATTCATCTTTTCCTTGTCAAGGCTCTTAAACCCTAACCATTATCACTGTGTGACACAATGTAGTAAGCGTTTAACTGGAGAATGCGATTGATGCGTTGTATTACGAAATTGGGTATCGAATTCAGTTTTCTAGGGTTTAGATGATCTTTCTTGCTCTCACTCAGTTTCGATTGCGATTACCTTTCATCGTATTTCAATGCGCGAGCAATTGGATTTTGAAAAAAGAGTCCACTTTGCGAAACGATGTTGCTCCTTCGTGTTCGTCACCTAGAGCTGGTATTTAGAGACACGATTTCAAATTTATAACAGATTTCGTCCATTTCTGTTTTGGATATGAGGAAGGAATTGATTTTTTGGTGGGGTTTGTTTTGTTTTTTTTTTTTTTTTTGGCAGGCATTGTTATTGCCTATTCCAAGGCCAAGGGGATACTTTTACGTCCTGAAAAGATGTGAAATTTTGCATCAATATAGTGGATAAGATTTGGAAGAAATGATGATACAAACGTATTAGTATTAGTATTAGGTGAGTGTTTTCATTTGAAGTTTATTGCTTTTGAAGTTTTGATTCAGTTTTTTTTGTCCTCTTGTTACATCTTGGAGTTCCGTCTTGTGGAGTGTTTCTCCAATAATGATACGAACTTGTATCAAATCAAAGACGAGTCACAACTATTCGTGTTAGTGTTTGTACGTTATTGGAGATTTATGCATTTTTTACATCTTTCTTGCACAAAGAAACACTCCTCTATAAGATGCTACTCCATTGTGCTTTTCGTTCTCTCCTCGGTAAAGAATAAATATAGGCCTGGGGTTTTTAGTCAAGTATCAAAGCTTTTCAGCTTGTTTTCCTTGAGAAAAGTGGAATCGAGTATGTATGTTTCTTTGAAGAAAAGAATCATGGATAGAAGAAACTAAGTTTGATGATCAAGTGTTTGCTTTAGTACTCATCTCTCTCTGACCGTTAATTAACTTGTAATTATGCAGAATATTAAGTCATGATGACCTACAAGTCAGGCTCTACCCATTCGCTCACGTAATTTGAGATTCTTGCATCTTCTTTAACCCCCGAGTAATTAAGATACAACTATCTCGCTCACCCTGTACGGTAAGCATATTCTCTTTCTCTACTATTTATACCCTAGTTTCTCTGCTTTCAGTACCAGCAGTTTCATTCTCATTTGATAATTGCTAAGGTAATCAGAGAGAAATTCAACCTATCTCCATCCTTTCTTGTTTTTGTTTTAAAGAATCATCATAACAACGTATCCTTTTCCATTGATCCTTTAGTCTTTGACCCTGGTTGATTTTTGAGAGTTGTAACTACTTTGTGTGTAAGAGTGCGAGTTATTTTTTAGTCCATATTTGAAATTTAGTTATTTATTTAATTTTTTTGCTCGCGAGTGCATTTGATTCTTACTTGGTATATGAATTTGGGGATTTGTGGAAAACAGTCTAAAGGATTTTCTTGCTTTCAGGTTCTGGTAGTTTGATTGCGAGGAGTCTTTAACACATCAATGGCGAAGATGATTCCTGAGAAGAAGAAGTTCGTATGGGTTATAAAGAATTTCTCCTCTTTGCCATCTGGCAGTCTTTATTCTGCCCCATTCCTGATCAGTGACGTCAAGTGGTAAAAAATACAAATGTTCTCGTTGAGATTAACTTGATGTAAATCATCCATATTTCGTTTTGTTGATTCTTTTCTTTGGTTTTCTTCTCGCAGGCGTCTTTTTACCTATCCTCAGGGAGTTAATAGTAGCGCTGGTAATGGTTATTTTAATGTGTTTCTTGGTATTGCTGATGGTCAATCACTGCCTTCTGGATGGGGATATCACGTAAAAAATCGCCTAACTTTAGTAAATCGAACTACGTATGAACTCTCCATACACAGAGGTAAATCTTACTAGAATCTGCTCACTAGTTGATTCATGATGGTAAAAAGTCCTTGTCTCACTGTCAGTATCATATGCACAATGTAATCTTTTTGACAGTAACTCTGATATATTCCAATTCCATTAGTCTACCTGTTAACGCTGCGAGATTGTAATAATCTGTTTTGACTGCTAAAAGGTGTTTGTGTTGAGTTAGTGGTTTAGATTTATTGTTGGTTAACTAATGGCCTGAAATATTATACAGAAGACGAGCACTGGTTTGAGGAGAAATTTGCCGGATGGGGATGGGGTCCAACAGGTTTCCTTCCCATTACCAAACTTAAGGCCAAAGATAGTGGATTCCTGAGGGATGATGAACTAAGGATTTCTGCTGAAATAGAGACTATTGAAGTTATTGGCATATTTGATGAGTCTAAGGAGGCATCCGAACCTCTGACAAAAATTACGGATGTCAATGGGTTTCATGTTCTTCCTTCACAGGTAAAGAAACTCAAGAATAATGCAAACTTTTTGTTACTCTACAAAAGGCGAGTTCATGTCTTCGTCTCATATGCTTTGTACATCTGTTTTTTTTTTTTTCACACGCAGGTGGAATCTGTGAGACGTATATATGAATTGCACCCAGACATTGCATCAGAATTCCGTGGAAAGAACCAACAACTGAGGACAACATGCATGAACTTCTTGCTCAGTCTGACGGAGACGCTACGTCAACCACTTGAAAAGCTCTCCAACGACGATCTAGATGAAGCTGACATTGCGTTGGGATACTTGAAAAATGCTAATTTCAAGGTGGATTGGTTGGAGACGGAGCTGGACCAAGTGAAAGAAAAGAAGGAGACAGAACAAGCTCAGGCTTGAAGCTGAATTTCTCTGTCCTTAAACAATACTCAATAAATGATCTATGTAATATGAAAAGTGTGTGACAATAAAAACATAGTATCCCCCTGTAAATAAATAACCCGACATGAACGATTTTAACCATACCCTGGTGAATCGTCATGTTCTGGGGATACTAATGATGAATAATACTATGTATGTACTATTAATGTTCATTGCGTGAATAAGAATTACGATTCATGTGTTTCTCAAGTAATATATATTTGAAACCACGATTCTTGGCCAAAATCCTAACTACCGTTGTTGGAATTCAAAAATATCAATATAATTTGGTTTTAAACTGAAGAGATCAAACAAAAGTTCATTTCCTTGAGCCCTAAAACACTGACCCACTAATGTGAGCGTTTCACTGGAGAGTGCGAATGAATGATTTGATGCGTTTGTTTTACGAACTTGTGTAAAATACCATTCATCGATTAGGGTTTAGTTGTGCTTTTGTGCTCTCATCGTTCGATTCCGATTCGCTTTCGTTGTATTAATGAGTCATTAGTGTTAATATTTCCAGATTATTGGAGATGTATGCATTTTTCTCAACACATCTTTTCTTGCAGGAAGAGAAAAACACTCTACAAGATGGAACTCCCTTGCCGATTGCGTAAGTTAAATTCAACTTTGTCTAATTGTACTTTTATTTCACTCCTCAATAAAGAATGAATTGAGGCTTGGTCAAGTATCAAAATGCAGGATTTGATTACGTAGGTTTTGTTGAAGAAAAGAATCAGGGCTATAGGAAACTAAGTTTGATGATCAAGTATTCGCTTTGATATTCATTTCTCTGACCGTTTGTTTAACTCGTAATCATGCAGAATATCAAGTCATGACGACCTAACTCTCTTCCCACTCGCTCACGTAACTTGAGATTAATGCATTTTCTGTATATATATCTTTCTGTGGCAAGAAGAAACCCCCGAAAGAGACAGGACTACCTCGCTGGTACTGTAAGGTAAGCATATTCTCTTTTTCTAACTATTTATACATCTGGTTTCTCTTCTTTACGTACCACCACACCAGTTCAATTCTCATTTTATAATTGCTAAGGTAATCGAAGAGAAATTCAACTTATCTTTATTCTTTGTTTTCAGTTTAGAGAATCATACTGAGGCTTTGACGACATATTTGAAGCTTTGTAGTTTCTGTTTTTCATTTTGTTGCTCGAGAGTGCATTTTTGTCGAAACGTTATTTTTGTTTTCAGGTTCTGAGTTTGATTGCGATTTGCGAGGAATCTTTATCTCATCAATGGCAAAGCCAGTTAGTAAGAAGCTCGCATGGTTCATAAAGAATTTCTGGACTCTAAACTCTGAGAGGTGTTATTCTGATCCAGTTCAGATCGGTGACTACAAATGGTAAAATGAGCACTTCGTTTTTATAGTCGAATTAAGATTTAGGTGGTATCGTCCCATGGTTTGTTGATTCTTTTTCTTTTGGTTTCACTACAAGAAAACAGGCCATTTGCCACTACCAGAAACGTCACAAATTCGTCA
Organism: Draba incana; assembly: GCA_963576765.1. Lineage (NCBI taxonomy): Eukaryota > Viridiplantae > Streptophyta > Magnoliopsida > Brassicales > Brassicaceae > Draba > Draba incana. The sequence continues at coordinate 4,826,072 of OY755216.1, forward strand.
CTAATAAGGGATTTGCGACTACTTTGCGACGAAAACAAGTAGTGACAAAAATCTCGTCGCTAATTTGCGACGGTGCCAATTCGTCGCTAATTTGCGACGGATTTGTGACGGATTTATGACTCCATAACTCAGTCGCAAATTCGTCACAAATTTGCGACGAATATGTTACTTAATACATGAGTGGTAAATAAGTGACGAATTAGTGACTAATAATACCTCGGTTGTGTAGTCTTAAATAAGCGTCGGATTAGTGACACTTTTACAGTGACAAATGTGTGACAGATTCGTGTCGGATGTTGTAGTCGTAAATTAGCTTCGAATTAGTGACTACTGAAATTGGTTGTTCAAATCGTAGGGCGTCACAAATTAGTCATTGATTTGTGTCGAATTTGCGACGCCTAGAATTTAATTGTGCATTTTAATGGTCGTGATTTTGTCACTTTTTCTACTGATTTGTGTTAATTTGTTGTACTGTTTGAAAACAAACTTAATAACCAAAACCCATGAAACTGAAATCATTAAAACATACATATTCAAGCACATTTGCTTGACAAAAGGTAGTTATGTTTTGAAAGGTTGCAAAAACACAGAAAGTTACACAAAAGAAGTTTTTAGATAGGCTGGTTTTAAAGCTAGATGAGTCTAAGAGTTAGGGAGGGCTGCTGGGGTGGTGCCTTGGACTGGAGATGCAGCGAGTTCAGCAGTCGTTGAAGCATCGGAGGCAGGCGTTGGGTATTTACCGTTCATGAACGCTAACATTTTCTTCTCGAGCTCAGTGATCCGGTCTTCACTCGCCTTCAACTCCCGATCACGTCGCTCATTCTCCGCTTCTTGTTCTACAATCTTCGCATTAGCTTTCTTTAGCTCATCCTGCACCTCTTCCAAAGTTCGCGAATCAGATTCTTCATAGGATATCTTCCTCTTCCCCTTCTTAACATGCTGTGACAGCTGCTGACCCACTCCGAAAGGGGTTCCTTTGGGATCAAATTCAGTATACTGCAAGAGGAAAAACCAAGCATTACCAAGTATATTACATAGTGACAAACATAACAAAGAAACAGTCAACAACCAAGCATTACCAAGTATATTACACAGTGACAAACATAATAAAGAAACAGTCAACAACCAAGCATTACCAAGTATATTACACAGTGACAAACATAATAAAGAAACAGTCAACAACCAAGCATTACCAAGTATATTACACAGTGACAAACATAATAAAGAAACAGTCAATTCAGAGACAGTGACTACAAGAGGGAAATAATCAAAATTGAAAGTGAATCATATAATCTTAGACAAAGATTATGAGGCAGAAACAATAAATGAAGAGCAAGAACAACAATGCTTATGAATCAATGATTTTCAAACCGAATTCTCAACATACTGAAACTGGAATTGAAAGTGAAACAAAAGAGGAAGCATACCTTAAGAAAGAGAGCATTTTTTGCTTCAACAGAGAGGTTCCGCTGAGAAGAGTCGTCTGAATGTTCATCATCGCCAGCAGCCTGCTCCAAAGCCTCTTTCAGAGACTTCTCGTAATTCTCTGAAATGTCCTTAGCTTTTTGATCAATAAAACTTCCATCCGGTAATGTATGGGTCTTCAGAAACACTTCTCCAAGCATACATCTATACAGGGACAACTTGAACAGAAAGTATTCATATCAAATGTGGAAAAATGTGATCAAACTTTTAAACCACCTTTGCAAATGTTTGTTATTCTTCTTGACAACATTTCACAAATTCACAAGAATTCAATCAAGACAAGCACAAATAGAAGCTAAGCACATACATACCATTTGGAATTTCCCTAAGCGTTGTTCCACGTCCCTGAGAAAACAGACACAGAAACCAAAACAAACTAAACATCATCATATAAGAACAGATCTATCCAATTCTCACAAACACAAATACGAAAGACAACTCCTGACATGATACCTTTTCAATTGAAAACAAATTTATCAGAGAAAAGCAAACAAATTTCACAAAAGAGCAGAGATTTCTAGCAATCCCTAAATTCAACACACAAACCCTAAATAAAACCCCAAAACCCTTAACAAATCTCCACAAAGATCGAAAGAAAACTCTACCTTATAAGCCGACCTTACTATCTTCCTCGGCGACTTGACCGGACTACGACTAACACCAGGAGCCTCATCAGACCCAAAAGGCGAGAACGTATTCAAAGACCGCTGCGTTTCCGTCTTATACCGGAAAATATTCCGCGACGGAGAGAAACCGGCAACAACATCTCTTTTCTCCGGCGTAACCGGTCCGAAAAGCGCGGTTTTCAAAAGACCCGCGTACGAACCGGCACTGTCTTCTTTCCGGTCCTTGTTGGGAGACGATTCGATCCAACACCAACTTCCTCCTTCGCGGAGAGATGGAGAGGCGGAATCGAGAGGCGGAATCGAGAGGAGAGAAAAGAGACGGAGAGGCGGAATATTTAGAGATAAGAGATCGAGAGGCGAGAGAGAGTGAGTAGAGAGCACTTAGGGTTTTTTAGAGATAAGAATTTATTTTGGGTTATAAAAAGCAAAATAATATTTGGGGGAAAGGGAAAATTACCGCCCATATAAAACCCAAATAATTTGGCAAATTTTATTAGTAGTCACGAATTAGTCACAGTTTTGTAACTGTTTTGTGACTATTTTTTGGAGTCACAAATTGAAACCCTAAATCCTAAACATTTTAACAAACAAGTATCACCCATTATCATTTCCAACCAATAACAAATGCATTTCTTGAATGTTTTATTGGTTATATCCATCACATTAATTGAAATTCAACTTAATTTATAGAAAACAACAAACTTACAAGAAAAATGGTTAAAGATCAAAGTGTTATCAACTAGTTATATGTATGCAACAATATTTTAAAAAATGAATTTGGATTTTCTCACTCATAAAATATATTCTTTATAAATATTATAGTTTACAAAGATTGTTAATATGAAAATAAATAATAGACACTTAGAATGTGTTATCTTTTTGGGAGAAAATTATAAGTAGTTGCAAATTAGTTGCAAATTAGTTGTAAAGTAGTCATAAAGTAGTGGGTATTTTGTGACTAATTTGTGACGGAGTGTCTATACCCTAAAGTTTCACAAATAAGTCACAAAGTAGTCATAAAGTAGTGGGTATTTTGTGACTAATTTGTGACGGAGTGTCTATACCCTAAAGTTTCACAAATAAGTCACAAAGTAGTCATAAAGTAGTGGGTATTTTGTGACTAATTTGTGACGAATTTTAATGTTCTGGAATCATTTTTCTAACCCCAAAGTGTCACGGAGGAGTCACAAATTAGTCACATATGAGTCACAAATGTATGACTACTTTGTGACGAAATTTTGGTAGTAGGAAATGATTCTGATATATCATGGTTTTTACCCGTTTTTAACCATGATATAAGTCGGTTTTGTATAGTATATTTTGTATTTGTGTGTCTTTTATAGTGTTTTGCAGGAAAATGGTCGTTTGGTGCATTTTGGACAATTATCGAGCATTTTGGAGCTTTAAAGATCAAAGTGGAATCAAGTTGCAGCGTCCCCGTCGATCGACATTAAACGTGTGTCGATCGACACCTGAAGAGACGAAGCAAAGAAGATTTTCACCAGTAGCCAACGCGTCGATCGACACTCCCATCCCTGTCGATCGACAGAGGATCTTTAAAAGCAGAGGATATTTGCACAGACACCATCGTGTCGATCGACACACCTTTAGTGTCGATCGACGGCGGACCTGCAGACCTAATTTTGGGCACTTCTATAAATAGTTTTGTTTTGTTTTCATTGTAAAATATCTAGAAAACTTGTAAAAACTAGATCTATTCTCGTTTTGAGACTTAGAGAGAGAGAGAGAGAGAGAGAAGAGAGAGAGAGAGAGAGAGAGAGAGAGAGAGAGAGAGAGAGAGAGAGAGAGAGAGAGAGAGATTTTGAAGATCTTGGAGGGAGATCTTCATGTTCTTCACCTAGTGACACCATTTGTATCTTCTAAACTCTAACTCTTTTATGAAATTCTATTCAGTTATTATGATTTCTTCATCTATTTCTGAGTAAATTACTTGTTAGGACATGGAGATTTCATGGGTTTTGATGAGAAATCAATAAAATCGAAGATCTGTTGAGGTTATCCGTTAGTTCTTCGTTTAGACTGTTCTCAATGCTTGAATCTAGCTTGATCACCTAGAATCTTGATTTTAGGATTGTTGGTTAGCCACGACAGTGGGATTAATGATGTCAGGCTTTTTATACACAGGGCCATCAAAAACCCCTCGTGTACGTTGTAGCACAAAGGGTTATCGTATCCACAGAGAGGTTTGATTGATACACTAGGATTGCAATGATCCATTCTTAAGCTAGAGCGATGCTTTTTACAACTAAACAAAAGATGAAACTATGAAACAAGTGAAACGAGGATGGTTTAATTTACAAGTTCTCAAAGAGACGAGAGTTAGGCCATGGAAATTCTTTAGGTAATGATTCGAAATCAATATATAGCAATTGTCAAGGTTCAATTAAGTGCCGTTCTAGAACTCAAGCACGAAAATATAGCCAGCTAACTGTCGTTACGAGGGCTATCTATCTTTAGATCCTCGAATCCCAAATTTCTTTGCGAATTCGTCGAATCTAAACAAGCATTTAGTACGAGCTCGATAAGTTCACAAAGTCCCTAAACCAAATTTCTTTGCGAATAAGTAACTTTGCCCATTTAAACTAGTTCTGGTTATTAATCCCACTGTCGTGGCTAATCAACAATCCTAAGATCAAGATTCGAGATGATCAAGCAAGAATCAAGCATTAATAACAGTTTAAATGAAGAACCTACGGATAAACCTTAACAAATATGCAATTTCAATGATTTCTAGTCATAACCCAAGAAATCCCAAAACCTAACAAGTAATTTCACTCAGAAACAGATGATGAAATCATGATAACTGAATATAATTGCATAAAAGAGTTAGAGTAGAAGATACAGAGGGTTTAGAGATGAAGAACAATGGATCTCCCTCAATCTTCAAGAGTCTCTCTCTCTCTCTCTCTCCACGAGATAGATCTAGTTTTTAGATATTTTTCTAGATATTTTACAATGAAAACAAAACAAAACTATTTATAGAAGTGCCCAAAATTAGGTCTGCAGGTCCGCCGTCGATCGACATTAAAGTCTTGTCAATCGACTCGAAGGCGTCTATGGAAATATCTAAAAAACGCGTTGTTCTGGCTTCTTCAGGCTTCCTGTCGATCGACACAAATCCCTGTCGATCGACGGGAAACTCTCTGGAAAAACCCCTCCGGTAAAACGGCCATATCTCCTGAACCACCGATCGGAATGACCTCAAACTACTTCCATTGGAAAGCTATCTCAAATACCTACAACTTTCATGAGGACCTCTGAAGCTAAATCCAAATGGAAACCGTTCTTCTAAGTCGATCTTTGAAGCACTTCGGATGGTTTCGGCACAAACGACTATTTTTCTGCAAAACACTACAAAAGACACACAAATACAAAATATACTATACAAAACCGACTTATATCATGGTTAAAAACGGGTAAAAACCATGATATATCACGCCCCCAGACTTAGCATTTTCTTGGCCTCAAGCAAAACATACACCAAGAATGTGAAAGAGGTTTGAAAACATAGAACATACCTTCTTTCGATGCAGCGAATTGACCTTTCCAAAACCAACCAGAATCAGACCACCATGTACTTCTCCGCAGATACACACAACCTTCCAAATCCATCCACCACTTCGCAGCATAATCCGTTAGTCTTCATCGCTTGATCTCAATGTTCTCAAAGCCATGAACCTTCTAGACTCATTCCCATACTATACCGCGATAAATCAACCTAAACAACACTTGGTAAACTACCTCTCCCCCAGACTTATTTCGTTCTATATTTACATATATATACATTTTTTTTTTTTTTTTTTGCGATTGTTAAACTCGAAGCAGTGCATATTTCACTAATGTTGTTCCTTGTGAGGAGACAGGTTCGTGACTCACTACGATTGTTCCTTGTAAGGAGACAGGCTCGTGAGATTGCTCGTCCTCAACATCCTTTTTAAGGGACTCAGGCTGCTGCTTATGAGTTGGGTGATCATCTCGAGTACAAATTCATTGGATTTATTCCTTATCTTGTACTCGAGAACTATCATTTCACCCCAATCCTAGTAATATTTTATATATATGTATATATATATTTTTCTTTTTATATGGGGAAAGGAGTACCATTACTATCAACAGACGGTTGAATTTATCAGGTATGAATGAGGAGTCAAGCTCAATGGACATCGATCCCAAAGAGAGTCGTGCAATAGCTCTGACTTGGCGGATTATACTGGAAGTAACTGATGTTTCCGGTCAACTGGTCAATCCTTGGATTTTTCATTAGTCTTAACTCTGAAACTGATCCTGGAAGAATGGTCACATGATGAAAAAGACCAAAAGAAGGGTTGTTCTACTAATTTTGACTCAATAAAACAAGAAAAAAAAAAAAAAATTTCAAAAATTTGAGTCAAAATCAAAACAAAAAGAAACCCGTTAGTAACTTCCTCCCCCAGACTTAACCAACACTGTCCCCAGTGTTATCAAGCTCAAGATTGGTAAAATAAATCAAATGAAATGCGAACTTGATCAAAGAAATACAAAATTTACCATTTTTTTTTTTTGGGTCCTGTCGATCGACAGGAACTTCTCTCGATCGACATACCATGTTCTGCCTTAGACCGTTGAGTTGTTGAAATCTTTAAAACGTCCCTGTCGATCGACAGAATGTATTCTGCGTCGATCGACAGAGTATTTTAAAGCCGCAGAAGGTTTCTCTAGAGACCTTCGTGTCGATCGACAGGAATTAGGTGTCGATCGACATATGAGGCTCTGTCCAAACTTCGCATCTGTCGACTTCTCGCAAAGTGTCTGGTTCGAAGTCCGAAGTTGTCCAAACCTGCATCTACTGACATTCAACAAACGATCAACGGGAACAACTCATTGCATTCCTTAAATAAAAATTCAAGTTCGCTTAGTATTCGAAATTTCAACTAAAAAAAATCAAAACAAAAGTACGAAATTGAAAAGTAAATGGGTTGACTCCCATTAAGCGCTCATTTTAAGTCATTAGCTTGACTATGGATAGGTTTGGGGAGGTCCCCAATGGCGCGTTTAACGTCACTAGCTTGACGGTTGCTTCATCTTTGTCACTTCCTTCTAGAACAAAAGAGAAAAGATTAACAACAAAAGGGAATAAAAATAAAACTCTAGCCTTAAGAAGAATCAAAATCCCAATGATCAATGCAAAAACCTCCCCGGCAACGGCGCCATTTTGATGTCAGGCTTTTTATACACAGGGCCATCAAAAACCCCTCGTGTACGTTGTAGCACAAAGGGTTATCGTATCCACAGAGAGGTTTGATTGATACACTAGGATTGCAATGATCCATTCTTAAGCTAGAGCGATGCTTTTTACAACTAAACAAAAGATGAAACTATGAAACAAGTGAAACGAGGATGGTTTAATTTACAAGTTCTCAAAGAGGCGAGAGTTAGGCCATGGAAATTCTTTAGGTAATGATTCGAAATCAATATATAGCAATTGTCAAGGTTCAATTAAGTGCCGTTCTAGAACTCAAGCACGAAAATATAGCCAGCTAACTGTCGTTACGAGGGCTATCTATCTTTAGATCCTCGAATCCCAAATTTCTTTGCGAATTCGTCGAATCTAAAGAAGCAATTAGCACGAGTTCGATAAGTTCACAAAGTCCCTAAACCAAATTTCTTTGCGAATAAGTAACTTTGCCCATTTAAACTAGTTCTGGTTATTAATCCCACTGTCGTGGCTAATCAACAATCCTAAGATCAAGATTCGAGATGATCAAGCAAGAATCAAGCATTAATAACAGTTTAAATGAAGAACCTACGGATAAACCTTAACAAATATGCAATTTCAATGATTTCTAGTCATAACCCAAGAAATCCCAAAACCTAACAAGTAATTTCACTCAGAAACAGATGATGAAATCATGATAACTGAATATAATTGCATAAAAGAGTTAGAGTAGAAGATACAGAGGGTTTAGAGATGAAGAACAATGGATCTCCCTCAATCTTCAAGAGTCTCTCTCTCTCTCTCTCTCTCTCTCTCTCTCTCTCTCTCTCTCTCTCTCTCTCTCTCTCTCTCTCTCTCTCTCTCTCTCTCTCTCCACGAGATAGATCTAGTTTTTAGATATTTTTCTAGATATTTTACAATGAAAACAAAACAAAACTATTTATAGAAGTGCCCAAAATTAGGTCTGCAGGTCCGCCGTCGATCGACATTAAAGTCTTGTCAATCGACTCGAAGGCGTCTGTGGAAATATCTAAAAAACGCGTTGTTCTGGCTTCTTCAGGCTTCCTGTAGATCGACACAAATCCCTGTCGATCGACGGGAAACTCTCTGGAAAAACCCCTCCGGTAAAACGGCAATATCTCCTGAACCACCGATCGGAATGACCTCAAACTACTTCCATTGGAAAGCTATCTCAAATACCTACAACTTTCATGAAGACCTATGAAGCTAAATCCAAATGGAAACCGTTCTTCTAAGTCGATCTTTGAAGCACTTCGGATGGTTTCGGCACAAACGACTATTTTCCTGCAAAACACTACAAAAGACACACAAATACAAAATATACTATACAAAACCGACTTATATCATGGTTAAAAACGGGTAAAAACCATGATATATCAATTAATAACCTGAATCTAGTCTAAATGGGCAAGGTTACCTATTCGCAAAGAATATTTGGCTTAGGGATTTTGTGAACATATCGAACTCGTGCTAAATGCGTGTTTAGATTGGATGATTCATGAGGGTCTAAATATATATAGCCTTCGTAACGACAGTTAGTTGGTTATACTTTCGTGTTTGAGTTCTAGAACGGTGCGTGATAGAACTTTGACAGTTGTGATAATCTTTGATTCATTGCCTATAAGAATTTCCATGGCCTAACTCTCGTCTCTTTGAGAACTTGTAAATTAAACCATCCTCATCACATGTTACATAGTTCCATCTTTTATTTACATGTAAAAAGCATCGCTCTAGCTTAAGAAGGATCATTGCAATCCTAGTGTATCAATCAAACCTCCCTGTGGATACGATAACCCTTTGTGCTACAACGTACATAGGGGTTTTTGATGGCCCCGGCCGTGTGTAAAAAAGCTTGACATCAGATTCCCTAAACCCTAAACATTTTAACAAACAAGTATCACCCATTATCATTTTCAACCAATTCCAAACGCATTTCTTGAATGTTTGATTGGTTTTATCCATCAAATTAGTAGAAATTCAACATAATCTATATAAAACAACAAATTTACCAAATAATAGATTAAATATCAAAGAGATTCATACTAGCTTTATGTATGCAAAGATATTTAGAAAATGAATTTGGATTTTTCAACTCTTAAAATATATTCTTTATAAATATTATAGTTTACAGAGATTGTTAATACGAAAATAAATAATATACACTTAGAATGTGTTGTTTTTTTTTGCAAAAATATTACTCTAAACCCCAAAGTGTCACAAATCAGTGACTCCCCCAACGGCGTCGCTAATCTGTGACTGATATGTTCGTAACCAATGTGTCACAAATTTGTGACGACCGTTTTTGGTTTAAATCAGTCGCTAATTAGTGACTGATATGTGACTAGACTGAAACCTTCCCACAGGTGTCGCAAATCAGTCACTAATTGTCGACGCCTTTACGACTACAAATATTAGTCGCAAATTTGCGACGAATTTGCGACTAATATTTCATGAGTCGCAAATCAGTCGCAAATGTGTCTCAAGTTAGTCGCAAATATTAGTGACTGATTTTGCAGTCACAAACCGCAGTCACTTATGGACTGTTTTCTTGTAGTGTTTTGTTGTAGGTGTCTTCTCATCTTTCCCAAGGGAGATAGACAAGTAAATTACTTGTTTGTGTATTTAGAACTTGATAATTATAAATCATTGCCTTCTGGATGGAGAAGCTACGCCAAATTTCGGTTAAGTATTGTGAATCGAAATTCTCAAGAACTCTCTGTACAACGAGGTAATTCTTACTTTACTCTCTGCTCACTTAGTTGTTTCGTTTCTTATGCACAATGTAATCATTTTAACAGTAGCAATGCTTCCAATTCCATTAGTCTCCTTATTATGCTGCGTGATTGTAATGATCTGTTGTGCAATTTTCTAGTTTTCACTAGAGTTCTATATTGCTAAAGGGGTTTAGTTGATGTTCAATTCACAGTGCGTAGTTCATCCAGTGTTATAATTATTTTTGATTGACTAATGGCGAGAAATACTATACAGAATTAGAACTCTGCTTTGATGAGAAAGCTTACGGATGGGGTATTCAACCAATGCTTCCCTTTACCAAACTTCATGCCAAAGATGGTGGATTCCTTGTGAACGATGAACTCATGATTGTCGCTGAAGTAGATGTTTTTGAAGTTATTGGCACAAAAGGTGAGTCTAAAGTGGCACCGGAACCTTCATCGGTAAAGGAAAACGTGGATGTTAATGGGTTTCAAGTTCATCCTTCAGAGGTAAGAAACTCAAGAATGGTGCAAACTTCTTGATACTCACTCTATAAAAGGCGAGTTCATGTATTCGTCTCATATGCTTTCATTCGCAGGTAGAATCTGTGAGACGTATGTTTGAATTGCACCCAGACATTGCAGTAGAATTCCGTGGAAAGAACCAACGTCTGAGGACAACATGCATGAACTTCTTGCTCAGTCTTATGGAGACGCTGCGCCAATCAATTCAGGAGCTCTCCTATGAGGATCTCGAGGAAGCCGACATTGCGTTGGGATACTTGAAAAATGCTAATTTCAAGGTGGATTGGTTGGAGACCGAGCTCGACCAAGTCAAAGAGAAGAAGGAAACAGAACAGGCTTAAGCTTGAAGACTTGAAGCTAAAGTTCTCTGTCCTCCAACAATGAATTATGTATGTAATATGAAAACTGTGTGACAATAAAAACAGAGTATCCCCTGTAATTAAATAAACCGTTATGTACGATTTTAATCATACCCTGGTGAATCGTCATGTTTACGGAAACTAATAATGATGAATAATACTATCTAATAAGTAAGTAATATCTTAGAACCACTCGCTTTTTTTCTCTTCTACAATGTTTAAGTTGTTCAAATTGTTTAATCTGAGCTAAAACTAAAATTTGCTAGTGTATTTGCTTTTCTCCATTCTATTGTAGTTTCATTGTGAGTAATCTTCATAACATCAATGTAGTCTCTTGATGTGTTGGTAATTTGGTTGTGTCTTGGCTCCCAAATAATATTATCTCCAAAGTTTGTTTAAGTATTTTGTGATGGAGTCTCTTGTTGCTGAATGCTTACTTTGTACTGCGTAAGCAACGAAAAAATTCGTAGACAAAGGCATAAAGACTGAATATGGTGAACAATTGGGTGAGATACAGAGTACTCTGTTCGGATTGTGTTATGTAATTATTAAGTTAATCTTTTATTTTCCTCGTGAGTTAAACATGAAGAAGAATGATTTAACATGCTAAATAATTTTTTTGGCATCATCCTCGACGTAATAAAACATTTTGCATTACTTTTTTCATTGTTCAATGTTCAAAATCTAAATATTTGTGTGCTTAAGGAGTAAAATATTTTTGGATTTGAACAGAAAGTAGAATTGGAAGAGTCGTCGCTAGGTATCATTAATATTTATGATTTTTCCAACAAAACCATGCACTGTATTGTGAGTTAAAAAGATAATGACAAAGAAAACAAGTCACGAGGAGCTAGGGCCTGTTATTCGAGGAGCATGCATGGGCCTGTTATTCGAGGAGCATGCATTTTCTCTTTCAAATGTTTATATAGTTCGTGACCTTGTAGTTTGGTAGAGAGGAGACTTCAAATGGGGAATCTAGTCGATAACAAGTTCACTTGGGTAATCCAAAATTTCAACACCTTGGAATCTGAGACTATCTATTCTGATAAATTCATGGTGGGTGGATGCAAATGGTAAGGTTTTCATCTACGTAGATTTAAGTTATCTCCTCCACGGTGTTTTGGTGATTCTTTTATTCGTGTTTCTTGCAGGTGTCTTTCTGTCGATCCCAAGGGAGATGGTGAGGATTATGCAGGCTACTTGTCTTCGTATCTGGAATCTGAAGCATTGCCTTGTGGATCGAGGAGACTAGCAAAATTTTCCTTAACATTAGTAAATTCTCACGAACTCTCCCCAGAAAGAGTGGGTGAGTATTTCTACGCTTGCTTAGTTTATGATTCTACATGTTGATGGATTGGAACTTGTGCTGCTTGCTCATAACTAGAGTTCTATGTTACGTGAATTTACAGTAGGACCAGAATGGCTTGATGAGAAGACTCTCTCTTGGGATTGCCCAGACATGCTTCTTCTTACCGAACTTCATGAGAGAGATAGTGGGTTTCTTGTAAACGGAGAACTCACGATTATTGCGAAGATAGTTGTTCTTAAGGTTATTGGGAATTTAGGTGAATCAGAGGAATCTGAAGAGGAGACAACACAACCTTCGAAAAAGATGAAGCAAGATAACGATGGTGTGTTGTCTAGTGATTTACTCTATAAGACTAAACAGCTGAAAGAAGTAAATGGGTTTCTAGTTCTTCCTTCACAGGTAAGAAACTTCTCTTTTTGTTTAGTAATTTACATGGACTTTTTCTTAATCTTGGAGAGCAGAAGTGGTTTCGTGTTGTGAAAGTAATCATTGAAGCATCTGAAACAATTAAATACAAAAAAAGCTTCAGATTTAGGGAATATTCATCTGCTTTATTTTTACACTTGCAGGTAAAATCTGTCAAGCGTATATTTGAAAAGCACCCGGACATTGCATCAGGGGTCCATACGAAGAGTCCACATTTAAAGACTACATACATTAACGTCGTCCTTGGACTTATCGAGACAGATGTGTCAATTGCCTCCAGATCTCTCTGATGATGATCTGAAAGAAGCGTCCGTTACAGTGTCATATGCGGTAAACATGGGGTTCAAACTGGATTGGTTGGAGAAGAAGCTGATTGAATTGTGTGAAAAGAAGACCAAGTTGAAAACCGTTGAGGTTACGCTTCCAGAAATGGAGGAAGAGTTGCAGAACTTGGATAAGAAACGCTCAGACCTCAAGGCTCTTTTGGAGACGAGCAAGGCAGATGTTGATGTAGCCAAAATACCTCTCTTTTGATGATATTGTTTGATGTTCATGAGCTCTCGGATACTTGGAGTTTGATCTTACTTTGTTTTTTCTTTTCCTTTTGGTTTGTATTTTGGTTTCCTAATGAGAGTCTTCTTAAACTTTGGAAGTTAAAGAGACTTGTGTCTCAAGTATTTTCACCCTTTGTTATGATTAACTGTTGAAGACTCACTTGGGTTTAGGGTTTTTTGAAATTGTTAAAGTTGAGATATTTTGGTAAGGCTAAGTTAATGTTTCAAAAACATTTCTGAACAGAGTGGTGGATAAGGAGTCATTACTTCGTCTCTTGTACAAACACTAATATTCTCTCTCTATTGATGATCTTGATAAAGCATCTGTTTCATTGTCAAATGTTGCAAAGGGAGGATTTAAATTGGGTTTGTTAGAGAAGAAGCTAAAGGAAAAAAAGAAAGTGGACACTAGTAAAGCTCGGTTCCAAAAAAGAACTGCATAAATTCAATCAGAAATGTTTGGACTTCAAAGCCCTTATGAAGAAGGAGAACGAATATTTGTTGGCCAATGGCCACCAATGTTCCTCTCTCGTTCAATGATGTTGTTTGATGTTCTCAGAAACTTGTAGTTTATTTCTCTCTCTCAAAAAAAAAAAAAAACTTGTAGTTTTGGTTTTGATCTTACTAATTGAGATCAATTGTGCATCAGATTGTTATTGGAAACGGGAAATTCATATTCTCCTGGTTAGACAATTGATCTCAGTTAGTAAGACTATACTGTAATTCCGATGTGTTTAGAACAAGATTATAAGAACTACCCTTCTTATTATTGATTTGAAAAATCTCACCAAAAACTCAAACAACTTGATCACACAATCTTATGAAACAACCCTTCATAAGTTAGTTTATATAGGCTCACCCCAAATCCCTAATTTCCTTATTTGATTAAACTACCCTTTAACAAATAAGTAAATATTACATTAGGAATTATCTAACATTTTCCCCCTTAATTCCTAATCCCGAATTAAGGTCTTCAACACCAATAAGCTTCCTCATCTCTGCAAACTTCATTCTCGCCAATGGTTTGGTTAAGATGTCCACTCTTTGCTCTTCTCCAGGAACAAACTCCACGCTTATCTGCTCATTCTCAACACACTCACGTATGAAATGATATCGCTTCTGAATGTGCTTGCTCCTTCCATGAAAAACAGGATTCTTCGACAAAGCTATTGCTAATTTGTTGTCAATGAGTAATGTGACACTCTCTTGATTCAGACCCGTCACTTCATGTAGAAAATCTTGCAACCAAATAGCTTGTTTTGCAGCTTCCGTAGCTGCCATGAACTCTGCTTCACAGGATGACAGAGCAACTGTTGGTTGCTTCTGTGAGCACCACATGATTGGTGATGTCCCGAAGTAAAACACATGACCTGCAGTGCTTCTTCCATCGTCTGGACTTATGTCATGACTGCTGTCGCTGAAACCTAAAAGTTTCTTGTCACCTCTTCTTCTGAAGTTAAGACCATAACCTTTAGTTCCCTGCAGATATCTGAGAACATACTTCAATGCTGCCTCATGAGATGTTCTCGGGCTCTGCATATACCTACTTAAAACTCCCACTGCAAATGCAAGATCAGGTCGTGTGTGTAATAAATACCTCAAGCATCCCACCATCTTTCGACAGTGTATTGCATCGACCTCTTCTTCTTCCTCTGCTTTGCTTAGCTTCAAGCCTGGTTCCATTGGTATACTAGTCTTGTTGCAGTCATCCATCTTAACTTCTTTGAGAATCTTCTCTGCATTCCTCTGTTGTCTGAGAGTTATGCCTTCTGCAGTCTGAGAGACTTCAATCCCGAGATAGTAACTTAGCTTTCCTAAATCTGACATCTCAAACTCATTCGCCATCCCTTGCTTGAAATCATTGATAATCTTCAATGTAGTCCCCATTACGAATAAGTCATCAACGTAGACTGATATAACGTGAATTTGGACGTTTCAGAGTCTTTTGAGTTGTTTTGAGTTGTTTTGAGTTGATATTTAGATCCATACTCGAAGATTTGGAACCGCACGCGTTTCGGAAGGAGATTTGAGCAATTGAGCGAAAATTGGAGTTTTCTGGAAACTGGTCCCTATTTGAAGATTTGCAAATTTTTGGCCTCTAGAAACTGGACTGACCAATCCAGAAGTGGACCGACAGGTCCAGATTCCAGACCGACCGGTCCAGACTCGGATTCATGAAGATTTTTAGTCTCTGGAAACAAGACCGACTGGTCCAGAAGTGGACCGACCGGTCCGGTCCCCAGATCCGATTTTAACCTAATTTTTAGTATAAATAAGTCAGAGCCGCCTCTGATAAAAACATTCTGAAACATTCTGAAACAGTTCCTTTTACATTTCTTTTGAGATTTTCTCTGTTCCTCTAAGCTTTGAGACTATTTTGTATTGTTCCTTTGGATTTGCAAACTTGGAGGATCATTCCACAACATCTATTGAGAAGAATTCTAAAACCCTTATCTCTTTTATTGTCATTATGAATTCTCTCTTGTTGTTTGCTGCGTTTGATCTCTCCATGGTCGAGTAGTTCCTTAGCTAGATTAGGGGATTTCAATGGTGATTTAGGATTGATTAGTGACTGAGCCAAATAGGATAGATTATCATATGTCTTCATCAATTGGGATTCGTAATGCTTAGGCTAGCGTGGCCGCCTAGTCTATGATTTCAAGTTTAACTTATTCACGACAGTGCTCTAGGTTGCTAGATAAACCATTGGTGAGCAATTGGTGTGTAACCAACGACAGTTGATTGTCACCATCAATTGTGAACAAATTGAACCCATTCGCTAATGCTTGTCAACATCTCTGAATTCAAACGACAGTTTAGGCATTTAGGTTCTTAGACAAATATATTGATACATCACGACAGTGGGGCAATATTACATTTATGTTTGAGTTCTAGACCGCGCTTAAATTGAATCCTGAATAGTTGCTCAGTCCTTAGTCCGAAATCACCGGCGAATGACCTTGATCTAGTTCTTGTTTTAATTGAATTTCATATTGTTTAATTTGTTGTTTCGTCCATCGTTTCATTACAATCAAAACCCCATATTTTATCTTAGCTTTAATTTAAAATCTATAATTTCATAGTGTAACCTTGGTCCTTGTGGATTCGATACCCTTTATACTACTGCGATTGTCTGTTCACTTGCAGCTTTATTTTGGGTTAAAACTTTATCACATCAAGTTTTTGGCGCCGTTGCCGGGGACCAATTGCGTTACCTTTGAGATTTGATTTTATTTATAGTCTAAGAATTTTGCTAATTTCGTTTTTGTTTTTATTTTCTTTTGCGTGTGTTTCAGGAACAAGAAGCCTAATTCAGCCGACATGGGCGCACAAGGCGACAACGATATGGCAGCTGAGCTGCAGCGATTGCGAGAGCAAATGGCTCAAATACAGCAACAACAGCGTGTGCGTGAGCAGCAGCGAGCCATAGGGGATATGGATAACCCCCATGCTTTCTACCGGAACCGAGCTGCTATAGTTCCCCCTCCTGTTGACCGAATTGATTATGAGATCAAACCGCAGATGATATCGCTGGTTAAACAACATCTATTCCATGGATTACCAGCTGAGATACCGATGGATCACATAGAGAACTTCGAAGAAATGTGCAGCACTACGAGGTCTAATGGGGTATCAAGTGAGTTTTTGAAGTGCAAGCTGTTCCCGTACTCACTCTCGGACAAAGCTCTTAGATGGTTAAAGTCCTTACCCGCTGGTTCTTTGAAGACATGGGATGAGGTTAAAGCTGCGTTCTTGGATCATTTCTACACCAAGTCCAAGACAGCATCTATGAGGAACAAGATTTCGTCTTTTCAACAACATTCTGGTGAAGCTTTCTGTGAAGCTTGGGAAAGACTGAAGGAGTACCGAAGGGAGTGTCCTCATCATGGTTTCAAGGATGAACAGATTCTGGGAATATTTTATGATGGAGTTGAATGGGATTATCGGAATGCCCTAAATGCTGCGAGTAATGGAAACTTCATGACCAAGACTAGAGATGGTGCTTTTGAGTTGATTGAAAACCTTGCTTCAAGCTCTAGCAACAAGGCTTCTGAGTATGATAGGTCTAGGACAGTCAATAGTGTGGACACTCGGAATATTGATGAGCTGACGGCGAAGGTGAATTTGCTTCTACGCGAGAGTCGAAGACCGGTTAAGTATGTGGAAGAGAATGGGGCTGCGCCTATTTCTCAAGAGTTTGAAGATGATGAAGATGCTTGGATACGAGAGGTTAACTTTGTGAGTGGTCAAGGATACCAGAACTGTGGGTTCAATCCCAATTATCAGAACCACCCCAACCTCTCCTACCGAAGCACTAATGTTGAGAACCCGCAAGACCAAGTCTATCCGCAACAAGGAGGTATGAATCATAGCCCACAAGGTCAGGGATATCAGAAGTTTTACTCCAGCAACACTCAAGGGAAACAGTTTATCCCTAAATAGAATCAGAATCAGAATCGTTTCCAAGGAGGGAACCAACAACAACCCACCCAATCTACCTCCGCGCCTACTTCTCAAGATGAATTGAAGAGTCTCATGCAGCAACTGATGGTCAACCAACAAAAGGCATCTACTGAGATTAATGCCAAGGTAGATCACATGTACGGTGATCTGAATGCGAAGTATGAGGCTGTTACCGCGCATGTGAAGAAATTGGATACTCAAGTAGCTCAAATCGCCAAAGCTATTAAGAGACCAGCTGGAACTCTTCCAGGACGTGGTGAGGTGAATCCCAGAAAAGAGTATCCAGTAAATGCTATTGAGTTGAGGAGTGGACAGTTGTTGGTACCGCCTACAATCAGAAGCTTCCACGTTAAGGCTAAGGAGAAGGTTACCGAGCACCAGGCTCAAGAGGATGATCTTTCTGAGAAGGATATGCATAAGGAGATTGGATCAAGCTTAGGGATACCTCAGGATTCAGTCCAGATCAATGCTGCGAATTTTTTTTTCGAGCACCCGCTCTATGCCAGCGAGCACCTGCTCGCACAGGGTGCTCCCACGAAAATTTCAAGAACTTTGCCTGAGCGAGTTTATGTACCAAGAGTGCCTTACCTTGAGCGAGTTTATGTACCAAGGGTGCCTTACCCAGTACCCCCTGAGAAATCTATGAAGGATTTGGAGGTTGTTGAGTGTAAGGAGGTGCTAGAAGATTTGACGGTGAAGCCCCCTTTGGTTGATGCCATGCAAATGATACCATCACCCAAGAAGTACACAAAGGAATTAGTTGCTGGTAAGATTGTTGAAGATGAAAGTGTGATGATGGTTTCTAAGAAGTGTAGTGCCGTACTTCGGAATAAAGTGTTCACAAAGAAAGGTGATCCGGGAAGATTTGTGATCTCCGTGAAGATAGGGCCTTCCACATTTGCTTGTTCGTTGTGTGACTTGGGAAGCAACGTCAATTTGATGCCATATTCTGTGGCTAAGCGTTTGGGCTTCACCAAGTTCAAACCCACCAAGATTTCGTTGGTTTTTGCGGATGGGTCTACAAAGCTTCCGGTGGGTATTATTGAAGATTTGCACGTCCGAATTGGGGATACTTTAATCCCAGCTGATTTTGTGGTTCTAGAGCTTGATGAAGAACCAAAGGATCCGTTGATTTTGGGCAGAGCTTTCCTACACACCGCACGTGCTATCATTGACGTCGAGGAAGGCATAGTGGACCTCCGTCTAGGAGACAGGGTAGTTCGGTTTGAGACGAGCAAGCTTCTCAAGAAACTGATGATTGATGGACAAGCTTTTGTTATCCACGATGAAATAGAGATGTCAGAAGTTGAGGCTGAGGAGATTTTGGCATGTGATCCGCTTGAGGTCGCATTGACAAAAGCCGAGGGTGAACACGGTTTTCTGAGTGAAGACACCCAAAGATTTGCTAAGTTTCTGGATCCTAACATCATGGTAGAGAAGGGAGATGAATTTCTGAGTCTGGGAGAGGGCACAAAAATCGAGAGGCAGCCAGCACCCCAGCGAGCACCTGCTCCCGAAAAACCTACTGTTCATGGTTCTTGGAGTGAGCTGAAAGCTCCAAAGCTAGAGTTGAAGACCCTCCCAGCATGGCTCAGATGGTTATTCAGGTTCCAAAAGATTAAAGACAAGAAAGGATCCGGTCCGTTCACCATGAAGGAGGTGAGACCACATGAGGACATAGTGTCGCTGGACACTAAAGGAGGTGAGTTTGACCCTCCTTGAGCCCGAACGGTCTACAAAGTCGAGCTAACGACTTAAAACAAACGCTTGATGGGAGGCAACCCATCTGTACGTTTTCTAACTATTCAAATTTACTTTCTTTTATTACTAACTTTGAATTTCAGTTTAAGTTTTCAGGACTTTGCTTATAAAAAAAAAAAGAAAAAAAAAAGGGGTAGAAAGGAGCACCTGCTCTCGAGGAGATCAAGCACCATCAAGCACCTACTTCTACTCGGTGATATCTTTCCTACCCTACTATCATCATTGTCTTATCCGTGTTTTGTTTTTATTGTGTCGCCAATCTCTTGAACTTTTTCACACCGGAGATGGTGTGATTTAAGTCCGGGGAGCGGTCTTGTTGTTGTGTCTGCTTTTGAGTTTGATTTTAGTTTTTCTTGAGTTTGCTTTTGAGTTTATCGAGTCAATAAGAGGTTGTTTGGAAATGGAATTATGAACTTGATCTATTGGATTTATGTTCGGACTAGGGATTACTTGTATGATTCACAACTTGGCCAAAGTACTGTTTCGAGCACCCCACATCTCTGCCGAGCACCTGCTCGTGCAGGGTGCTCCCACGACAGGTTATGGGTAGATTTAAAATTTCCCCCAAAGCTCATACTTATCGGAAATTAGGCTGATCCAATGTCATCTCAAATCCCTATTTGGTATTTAATCTTGACTTTTAATTTCTTTCTCAGGGGTTTGATGTTCATTGGGCAAGACTTTTTCGAACCATATAGGACACCGCAACTTTCCAACAAGTATACTCTTTCCTCTCTAACTTTTGAATCATTTAACTTTTAAATTCTCCCCTTGTAAAAAAAAATATAAAAAAAAAAAAAACAGAAGAGAAAAGTTAAATAAAGGGGGAGAAATTCAAAGCAACATGCCCAGGTGACCCAAGGGATGATGCGTAAACTCGTGTCTCTTTTGTGACCTCGCGGAAAGCATGTTGTAAGGGAAACTAAAAGGATCGAAGTGAACCAAGGGATGATGCGTAAACCCGTATCTCTTTTGTGACCTCATTAGATTCATCCCATTAAAAAAAAACTTCAAAGCAACATGCCCAAGTAGCCAAGGGATGATGCGTAAACCCGTATCTCTTTTGAGGACAAACAAAAGTCTAAGTCTGGGGGAGTTGATATAACGTGAATTTGGACGTTCCTAACCACGAACTTAACGAGTTTTCAGAGTCTTTTGAGATGTTTTGAGTTGATATTTAGATTCATACTCGAAGATTTGGAACCGCACGGGTTTGGGAAGGAGATTTGAGCAATTGAGCGAAAATTGGAGTTTTCTGGAAACTGGTCCCTATTTGAAGATTTGCAGATTTTTGGCCTCTGGAAACTGGACCGACCAATCCAGAAGTGGACCGACAGGTCCAGATTCCAGACCGACCGGTCCAGAAGTGGACCGACCGGTCCAGACTCGGATTCATGAAGATTTTTGGTCCCTGGAAACAAGACCGACCGGTCCAGAAGTGGACCGACCGGTCCGGTCCCCAGATCCGATTTTAACCTGATTTTTAGTATAAATAAGTCAGAGCCGCCTCTGACAAAAATATTCTGAAACAGTTCCTTTTACATTTCTTTTGAGATTTTCTCTGTTCCTCTAAGCTTTGAGACTATTTTGTATTGTTCCTTTGGATTTGCAAACTTGGAGGATCATTCCACAACATCTATTGAGAAGAATTCTAAAACCCTTATCTCTTTTATTGTCATTATGAATTCTCTCTTGTTGTTTGCTGCGTTTGATCTCTCCATGGTCGAGTAGTTCCTTAGCTAGATTAGGGGATTTCAATGCTGATTTAGGATTGATTAGTGACTGAGCCAAATAGGATAGATTATCATATGTCTTCATCAATTGGGATTCGTAATGCTTAGGCTAGCGTGGCCGCCTAGTCTATGATTTCAAGTTTAACTTATTCACGACAGTGCTCTAGGTTGCTAGATAAACCATTGGTGAGCAATTGGTGTGTAACCAACGACAGTTGATTGTCACCATCAATTGTGAACAAATTGAATCCATTCGCTAATGCTTGTCAACATCTCTGAATTCAAACGACAATTTAGGCATTTAGGTTGTTAGACAAAGATATTGATACATCACGACAGTGGGGCAATATTACATTTATGTTTGAGTTCTAGACCGCGCTTAAATTGAATCTTGAATAGTTGCTCAGTCCTTAGTCCAAAATCACCGGCGAATAACCTAGATCTAGTGCTTGTTTTAATTGAATTTCATATTGTTTAATTTGTTGTTTCGTCTATCGTTTCATTACAATCAAAACCCCATATTTTATCTTAACTTTAATTTAAAATCTATAATTTCATAGTGTAACCTTGGTCCCTGTGGATTCGATACCCTTTATACTACTGCGATTGTCTGCGCACTTGCAGCTTTATTTTGGGTTAAAACTTTATCACATCATAGACAGCCACAACTAGCTCTTACTGTTTCTCTGTTTTCCTGTACACGGATTGTTCCTTAGAGCACATCTCGAATCACAGGTTCTTCAGAATCTGACCGAGCTTTGTGTTCCATGCTCTTGGCACCTATTTCAGTCCATACAGTGCCTTTTGAAGTTTGTAGACTTTGTGTTCTTCCCCCTTTTTCTCAAACCCTTCTGGTTGATAGACGTAAACTTCTTCTTTCAACTCCCCATGCAAGAATGCCGTTTTAACGTCAAGATGGTGAATTTCCCATCTGTTTGCAGCAACTTGAGCGATCAAAAATCGAATTATTTCCAGTCTCGCCACTGGTGCAAACACTTCGTCATAGTCAATACCATACTTCTGAACATATCCCTTAGCTACCAATCTCGCCTTATGCTTATTGATGCTTCCATTCGAATTCCTTTTGGTCTTGAATACCCACTTAAGACCAATTGGCTTGACTCCATTCGGCTTATTGACTAGTATCCAAGTGTTGTTCTTGATTATTGAATCGATTTCTGCAAAAGTTGCTTCTCTGAATTCTTTGATTTCCTTTGCTTCTTGATATGAGCTTGGTTCACCATCAATCGTTAGAAGTAATTCTTCACCCATCAAGTCTGCAATCAACAAGTACTCCTCAAGCTTCTTAGGCAGTTTTCTCTCACGAACAGATCTTCTCAAGATCACAACTTCTCCCGAATCTGCATCAACAGGATCGACTGGTCCTGGGGATGGATCACTCGGTCCCTGTTCCAGAACCTCTGTTCTGTTTCCAGAGCCTTGAGGATCGACCGGTCTTGGAGATGGACCGGTCGGTCCACATTCCAGAGCCTCTGCTCTGTTTCCGGATGTTGAAGGATCGACCGGTCTGGGGAATAGACCGGTCGGTCCGGTTTCCACGGAATTTGATCTCTTTGCCGATCTTAGGGGATCGACCGGTCCGGGGAGTGGACCGGTCGGTCCAACTTCCAGATCATGGTTTTCTGTTTCCTCACCGAAATCTCCCCATTCCACACGTAGTGTTTCTGCGTCACTTAGTCTTTTATCTTGAAAGTCTCTCCACTTCCATCCTTTAGACTCGTAAAACACTACATCTCTAGATACATGAACTCGTCTATTTACCGGATCGTACAGACGATAAGCTTTCGAACTTGGCTCTGTTCCGAGGTGGATAAGGACTCGTGTTCTACTGTCTAGCTTCTTGAGATTGGCGTCTTCAACTCTCGCATAGGCTAGACACCCGAATACTCGCAGATGACTCAAGCTTGGTTTATGGTCCTTGAAGAGTTCATAAGGTGTTTGATCTCTCAAGGCTTTGGTTGCAACTCGATTGATGAGGTACGTGGCGTGCCTCACTGCTTCACCCCACATATAATTTGGCAATGCCATTGTGCTTAGCAGTGTGCGGGTCATCTCCATGAGGGTACGGTTGCGCCTTTCCACTACTCCGTTTTGTTGTGGAGTGTATGGAGCTGTAAGCTGCCTTGAGATCCCATTAGTTTCACAAAACGTTTGAAAATCGATAGAATTAAACCCAACTCCTCTATCGGTTCGAAACGTTTTTATCTTACCTCCACACTCATTCTCCACCATGACTTTGAAGCTTCTAAACTTGTCAAGTGCCTCGCTCTTCTCACGTAGCAGGATGATCCACATGTACCGCGTATAATCATCAATCAACAAAAACACATACCGGTTCTTTGCGGCCGTTGCTGGGTTGATTGGACCACACAAGTCTCCATGAATCAGTTCTAGTTTGCAGCTAGATCTGTATGTAGTTACATTCGGGAATGGCTTATGTGTTTGCTTCCCAACCAAGCAGTCTTCACAAATCCTCTTCTCCTCTCCGAAAATAGGTAAGCCATAAACCAACTTCTTTCTTAACATAGTCTTCATGCTATCAAAGTTAACATGTCCAAGTCTCGCGTGCCAACGCCAAGTCATGTCCTCAGTCTCGGACAGTAAACTCACTGGAGAGCCGATTGTCAATGGGATCTTGTACATCCGATTAGGAGATCGAATGACATTCATTAAGAGCCTTCCACCATCATCATGAACTGTGAGATAGTTCCTCCTAAGTCTCACATCACACCTGATCTCTGTTAGTTGTCTGAGGCTGATAATGTTACTTTTGAGATCCGGTATCCAGTAGATGTCTGAGATTAGTTTCTATTCACCGGTTTTAGCTTGAATGATGATGGATCCTTTTCCCTTTATCTCGACACAAGACGCATCTCCAAACTTTACTCTCCCACATATGTTTTCATTCAATTCTGAAAAGTAGGATTTCCTCCAAGTCATGTGATTACTGGCCCCATTATCCAAGTACCAAACTCTTTGATCTCCTTGGTCCTCCTCGTAATCACATGGTGTAACATTCTTCTCATTCAAGAAAACAATCTCATGTGTAAATAGTGCTGCATCAGCTACCTCTGTTTGCACCATGTTCGCTTCTTGTCTATTTTGATTCCTCTCAGGACACTTATCTGCAAAGTGACCCTGTTTATCACATCGCCAACAAGTAACCTTGGAGTTATCCTTCTTAGATCGGTTGAAGTTGTTGTTTTCCCGCTGTTGTGAATTGAATTGTCCTCTACCTGCTGCCTCTACCGCGATTTCCTCGACCTCTACCTCTCTGCCCATTGTCTCTTTCATATTCTCGATTTTGATTGTTGGAGTAACTCAACAAAAGTTTACTTTGATCTTCTCGTTCAGTTACACCACTTATGCGCTCTTCGTAGGCCTTTAGCCTTCCCACAATATCTTCGAAACTGGTTTTGTTCAGTTCCAGTATCTGCTCCAAGGAGGCTACAAGATGAATAAACTTTTTTTCAGCCAAGCCATTAAGAAATTTCTTCACCATCCTGTGTTCTTCTATGACTTTGCCCAATGATACAGATTTTGAAGCTATGCTAGACATCCTTCCAACAAAGTTCTCAATCGTCTCTGTATCTTTCATCTTTAGGAGTTCGAATTCAGCTCTAAGGGTTTGAAGTCTCGCCTCTCGCACACGTTCCACACCGACGTATCGATTCTTGAGTGACTCCCACATGTCTTTTGCCGAATTCTGGTCTCCTATCTCTTCGATTAGGTTTTCAGGGATCGATTGGTACAATAACGCAGTGGCTACGTCGTTCTTGGGTCCATCTTTATCTTCAAGTTCAATCGCATCCCATACTCTTTTTGCCTTCAACGCCACCTTCATCCTTAATGCCCACACGTTGTAATTCGTGGATGTGAGCATCGGATACTGTATAGAGGACACACTCGGTTCCTTCTCCCTCGCCAAAGTAGAAACTGTCTTCTCTTCCATGTCTTCCTCTTTGAACGGCAAAACCCTAGTTTTATATCTAAGTTTTGTTCAAAAAAACTCTCCCAAGAAAAAGAACGTTCTCACCAACGTAATTTTCCAACACGAGCTCTGATACCAAATGTAATTCCGATGTGTTTAGAACAAGATTATAAGAACTACCCTTCTTATTATTGATTTGAGAAATCTCACCAAAAACTCAAACAACTTGATCACACAATCTTATGATACAACCCTTCATAAGTTAGTTTATATAGGCTCACCCCAAATCCCTAATTTCCTTATTTGATTAAACTACCCTTTAACAAATAAGTAAATATTACATTAGGAATTATCTAACATATACGACTTAACGGGACACCGAAGACTTATTGACATGGGAATTCCGAGGTTAGCCACTATATATAGAGGAGGTTTTTGAAATTCACCGTTGGAGAGGTCATCGGGTGGAATGCTTAAATACAATAGAATAAGCCATTGAGAAAGAAAAAAGCAAAAGAAAATTGGGGGAAGACAGATCGTATTGGAAGCAATCGGATAGCATTTGGAAACTAGCTCGGACAGCCACCCCCACAAAAGAATGGTATAAGCACTACAAGAAAACAACCGCAAATCCGACAGATTTCCGACACATAACTAGCTGTCGGAAATCTGTCGGAAAAATAGCCGTTATATAGCCGTTATTATATCCGTTTGATTTTCGACGCTTTTCCGACAGATTTCCGACGGTCAGCATATTTATATATATGATTCCACACATCTTCATTCACTCACAACAACAACAACTTCCAACCAAACATTTCTTAGAAAAAATCATCAAGAGAGTGAGATGTCATCTTCTAGATATTATAGATCGTGGATGGATGAAGAGATGTATGATCCGGAGTCGAAGACATTAAATGCAAGTTATGCACGAGGTATATGCGAATTCATGGCGGTTGTCGGGAATCGAAAGGTGATAAAATGTCCATGTTTAAATTGTTGCAATTCGCGTAATGTTAATGTAGAACAAGTTTGGCATCACTTGTATACCAATGGTTTTATGCCGGGATACAAAATTTGGTTTTTTCATGGAGAAACTAATAATGATGGTGCTAGTAGTAGTAGTGCACCATATGTTGCAGATAGCTTAGGCGAACATAGAACGGATAACTTAGGTGAACATAGAACGGATAGCTTAGGCGAACATAGAACGGAAGTAGATTTTGGTGTAGGTACTGCTGAGATGGTTCATGATGCGTTTAGAGAGAATTTGCCATCGATCGTAATAGGGGAGGATAGAGTAGAAGAACCAAATGAAGAATCTAGAAGATTTTTTGATATGTTAGACGCAGGGAAGCAACCCTTATATGATGGGTGTCGAGACGGACATTCACCTTTATCAACTGCTAGTAGACTGATGACCATTAAGACGGACTTCAATTTGGCGGAAGACTGTGTTGATGCAATAGCAGATTTTGTGAAAGATATTTTGCCTGAAGATAATCAGGCACCTGCATCATACTACGAGATACAGAAACTTGTAGCTGGTCTTGGTATGCCGTATCAGGTGATAGATGTATGCATCGACAACTGTATGCTATATTGGAGAGAAGACGAAGACCGGAGAAGATGTAAATTTTGTCGTAAACCACGGTATCAGGAAACTGGTGGGAGAGTTCCAATTCCATATAAACGTATGTGGTAATTACCATTGACAGCGAGGTTAAAGAGGTTATATCAATCTGCGCGAACGGCAGAACAAATGAGATGGCATGCAGAGCATCGTCAAGATGGAGAGATTACACATCCTTCAGATGCAAAAGCGTGGAAACATTTTCAAATGTTTTATCCGGATTTTGCATACGAGTCAAGAAATGTGTACCTCGGGTTAAGTACAGATGGTTTCAACCCATTTGGGAAGCATGGAAGGCAGTATTCTTTGTGGCCCGTAATCGTAACACCGTACAATTTGCCCCCTGGTATGTGCATGCGTCGAGAGTTTTTATTCCTCTCCGTTCTTATTCCCGGCCCTGAGCATCCGAAGAGATCACTTGATGTATTCCTCCAGCCATTGATTTATGAGTCACAAATGCTATGGAGTCACGGTGTCGAAGCGTTTGATGTTTCACGGAAGCAGAATTTTCTGATGCGTGCGGTCCTTATGTGGACTAATAGCGATTTCCCAGCTTACGGTATGCTATCTGGATGGACTACTCATGGAAGATTATCGTGCCCGTTTTGCCAAGACAACACTGACGCTTTCCAATTGAGGAATGGAAGAAAGCCATGTTGGTTTGATTGCCATAGAAGGTTTCTACCGAACGGCCATCCCTATCGTCGGTCTAAAAGATTATTTAAGAAAAATACACAAGTGGTTGATGCTCCAATTGATGAGATAGACGGTCGTACTATATTGGAGCAGTTGAGAGATTTTGGTGCTGAGAGGACTCCTGATTGTGGGGGTAATGGGCATGAACCGCTTTGTGGTGTAGGGGAAGCTCACAACTGGCACAAGAAGAGTATATTTTGGGATTTGCCGTATTGGAAGGATCATTTATTAAGGCACAACCTCGATGTGATGCATATTGAAAAGAACTTCTTTGACAACATCATGAATACGGTGTTAGACATCCCGGGAAAGAAAAAAGATAATGTGAAGTCTAGGATGGATGTTTCAAAGATTTGCTACCGTGATTATCTTGATCGTCTTCCCGATGGTACATATCCTTTTCCTCCGTACCGATTGCAAATACAAAAGATAAGAGAATTTTTCCGGTGGATTAAAGACGAAGTTAAATTCACTGATGGATATGCAGCTAATCTGGGTAACTGCGTAGACTCGCAATACCTAAAGTTTATGGGACTGAAGAGTCATGATTGTCATGTACTGATGCAGAGGCTTCTTCCATTTGCTTTTACCCATCTCCTTCCTCAAACTGTCCATGAAGCTATTGCAGCAGTTGGTGCTTTCTTTAGGGATTTATGCACGAGGACACTTACAGTTGAGGGGATCCACAATTTAGATTCCAATATACCAGTGATCCTTTGCAATCTTGAGAAGATCTTTCCGCCGTCTTTTTTTGATGTTATGGAACATCTTCCCCTACACCTCCCCCACGAAGCCGAACTAGGTGGTCCTGTTCAATTTCGTTGGATGTATCCTTTCGAGCGGTACATGTTCCATCTAAAGAAGAAGGTCAAAAATTTGGCTCGAGTTGAAGGTTCTATTGTCGCACAGAGTATCAATGAAGAATCATTACAGTTTGCGGAATATTACTTTCCGCGGGGAGTTCGTACGAAGAGTAGACGTCCTGCTCGTCATGATGATAGAGGTGAGAGAGTCACGTATGCCGCGCTGGTCCCTGAGTTGTTTTCGCAAGTTGGCCGAGTGATTGGGAGAGGAAAGAGACACTTCCTATCACAAGATGAGTGGAGTCACTTACATATGTATATCCTCACGAATTGTGAGGAGATGGCAGAGTACGAAAGGTAAAAACAGAACTTTTTTAAATACTTCTTTTTTTTTTATACCTAAGTAATATATAGGTTTCATATGTTATATATTGTTGTTTGCTTTCAGGATTTACATTGCATCAATACGTCGCTATTATCTGGATATGACAGAAGACGAACTTGAAGAATCTAAGGAAACCGAGTGTCCAAATTGGCTGCAATATTACGTAAGTTTTTAAAAAACCCTTATATATCTTAAAATTAGTGAATTAATTATGGGACTGAATAAAATATTTGTTTATTAATTTGTCTAAATTATTATCTCAGGTTTCTGAAGGAATGAAGAATGGAGAAAGGTTTCCGACATGGTTACAAGAGATAGTTTCTGGCCCAAGCTTCGAAGCAACTTCATACGTTCGGTATTGCACTAGGGGATTTGCATTTAGGATTCATGAAGAAAGGTCAAGGCCAACTGAAGATTACGGTGTTTCAGCTACAAGTGGTGATGTAGTCTACTACGGGATTCTCAAAGAAATATTGCAAGTACGCTATCCAGGAATGTTGGGCATGAGGTGCATTGTTTTCTTGTGTGAGTGGTATGATCCGGCATATCCAGAAGGTGTTCAGGTGAGCCAATTTGGCGTCACTTCAGTAAATTCTTCTAGGAGACTGCAAAAGTATGACCCATTCATCCTAGCATCACAGGCAGACCAGGTTTGATTTTAAAATTTTATAATACGTGCGTTATAGATAAATAATGATATTGTAATTGCCTAAACTAAATATGTTTGTTTCAGGTATGCTACATTTCTTACCCTAGGGTAACACATCGACGAGATCCTTGGATTACAGTGACTCCAATTAATCCAAGAGGAAGACTATATGGAGTTGCTGAGCAAGATGCTACGCAACCAACTAGAATTACTCCCATGGCTCCAGTTGGTCATTCTTCAGCGGTGGACCTTTTTGTTGATTTCACTGAATTTGGTGATAATATAGTACATTCAGAATCAGAAGAAGAAGTTGGAGAATTTGATGAAGACGAAGACACAATTCCTTCGGAAGGATCAGACTCAGACTCAGATTTAGGATTTTGATATGTTTGTATTTGTTAACATAACCAAGAATTTCAGATAATTTACATTTTTCTATTTTTTTTTTTTAAAAAATAATGTTCCGTCGGAAATCTGTCGGAAATATATATATATATTTCCGACAGCTTTCCGACAGAAACTGATATTTATATAATTCTTATAAAAAATTCATCTGTGTATATATTGTTTTAAAGCATGCGTCGGAAATCTGTCGGAAATATATATATTTTTCCGACAGATTTTCGACGCAATATTCATATCATGCTAACCTTAAAAGACGACACGTGTTACCCTTAAATCTGTCGGAAATCTGTCGGAAAAATAGATATATTTCGACAGATTTCCGACAGATTTAGGGATTTGAGGTCAAATTCTTGAATTTCGAGAAGACAAAGTCTCAGCATACAATTCTGACAACTAAAGTGAAAGATAATTGAGTAAAAAACCTTCTCGATGTTATACAGAACATGTTTTCCGATTTTGTCATGTTTCAACCAAAAGCGTTTCATACAGTTACATATACAAAACAATAGATGTTTACGGAAAATACTAAATGTTTAGAATTTGAAAGTAACAATGACCATTATCAAGTATTTTATCTTCCAAATATTGCTTCAACCATGCTATTAACTTGTAACTACCAAAACGAATCATAAACAAGCTTAAAACCCCAAAGCTGTCGGAAATCTGTCGGAAAAATGTATATTTTTCAAAATGGAGATTTCAGGTAAAAATATGTACAAAATGCTAACAATTTTTAAAATAAGCATTTTGGAAAAAAATGTTAACAATGGTAAATATTGTTTAAAAATTACCAATTTTTTCCAAAATGCTAATTCATTAATTTCCAAAAAAAACATTTCTTAAATTTAATAAACATTTCTTAAATTTATTCAATTCCTTAACCCTAAACCAACAAAAAAAACATTTTTTAAGTTTCCCATACCCTAAAACCACAAAAATGCTAACAATTTTTCCAAAATAAGCTTTTAACCATGCTATTAACTTTTAACTACGAAAACGGATCATAAACAAGCTTAAAACCACAAATCTGTCGGAAATCTGTCGGAAAATATTTTTCCGACAGATTTCCGACGGAATTGCCAATTTTTACCCGCGAAATGAAATATAAACACCGCGAAATCAGTCGATCCAAAACACGCGGCCCATTTAATTTATTTCGATTTCCGACGGATTTCCTACAACTTTAAATCCGTCGGAAAATCTGGGTTATTAACGGAAAATCCGTCGTCTTCTTCTTCCTCTCCATCCGTTGAAATCCTTCTCCTCTCGCCTCCTCCGATCGCGATTTGCCTCCGACCGCCGATTTCGCCGCTCCTCCTCGCCGGAATTCAACCCGGAGCCTCTCCTCTCTCTCGCCGCCGCCTCCTCCTCTTGCTCGCCGCCTCCTCCTCTCTCTCGCCGCCGCCTCCTCCTCTTGCTCATCGCCGCTGCGTCCTCCACTTCCTCGCCACCGGAAATCGCCACCCATGTCGGAAATCCCAAGTCATTTGTAAGTATCCTCAAACTATATATTGATTTTGGTTAGATTTAGGAAATGAGTTTGTGAATTGATTTTTGCTAGATTTAGGATTAGGATTAGGGTTAGATTTAGGGTTTTGGAAGTTATATTATGAAATTTGGAAATTGTTACTAAATATATGAAATTGTTACTAAATTGTTAGTATTTTTACTAATTTTTACTAAATTGTTAGGGTTTTTAAATTGTTATGAAATTGTTAGGGTTTTTAAATTGTTATGAAAAATAAGATTTATGATTAGGAAAAATGAGGGAAATTGATTTAGGGAAATTGATTTAGGAAAATTATTTTTTCCATAAATTTTTAGAAAATTGTTAGCAAGTTTTACTAATTTTTAAACAATTATAACGATTAATTTAAAATTTTAGAAATTTAATTTTTTATAATTTTAAATTATGTAACAATTACTTAAGAATTTCAGAATATCGAAATAATTGTAAATTTAAAGATAATGACATAATTTTTGAATTTATATCTATATTTTAAAGAATTTTAAACAATTAGATTTACAAAAGGTTTTAAAAGGTTTATAAGATTGTTTACAAAACCTTATAAAACTATTTAAAAACCTTATAAAAATTTACAAAAACCTTATAACACTATTTAAAAACCTTATAAAACTTTAAATTTTAAATTTTAGAATTTTGGAAATTTAAATTTTAAATTCCACCAAAGAATTTAAAATTTTACAATTTTGGAAATTTAAAGCAATGTTTTTTTAAACCATAATATTTTTATAATTATAGATTTTTCATATATTTAAAATATATTATCATATAAATCTAGGGATTACGGTGGTTTCGCCACTGCATCTGGCAGCGGCCAACCACGTCGTCGTCGTGTGAGTAGATCTCGTTCGACTTCGACGTCTACACCTACACCGTCGTCTACACCTCTAGAGACGCCGGTGACACCAGCAGCCACCACAGCACCGTCGCAGATTAGCGTCGAGGACTTCATGGGTCTTCCTGGACGAGAGAGGTTGACTAGACTCCATCCAGACCAGCTCGGTAGAGACAGATGGTAAGTTTTTTGTTCCATTTCTGTTTTTTTTTTAACAAATTTAATTTAATTGCGACTAATGTTACATTTTTTCCCGTAGGTTTGGTGATTCTCGCAGCGGGATTTCGAAGTCCCTCAACAAGATGGAAAACTCTTTGCTCAGCCGTCCTTATGCGAAGTACACCGCCATGCCACTGGAGGATCAAGAAATGTGGTTTCGCCAATTTGCGGTAAGTCATCTGTTTTCACAATTTTTACTTTCATTTAAATTATTATTATTTAAATTTAATTTTTCTTTTTGCAGCAAGAATTTAGGTGGGACCCACACATGACCGCTCTGGTCAGGCGGGAATTCGACTCTTATGCAGCACTGCACTACTCGAAAAGGTGTTCGAGTGGAAGGATAAGTGGCTACACGGTGAGGTGCCAAAGGAGATGGTTGAGAAGCCGGACTTGTGGAACGGGTTCATCGCCTATTGGCAACTAGAGGCTACCAAGGAGAGCTCTACATATCACTCTAGCAACGGAACAGCCAGCGCAACGGCAAGGGACCTTCCACCCACAACCTTGGAGCTACCAGCAAGAAGACAAAGGCTAGGGATATGGTAAGTTTTTTATGTACGTCTTGATTTTTAATTTTTTTTTTGTTTTATACATTTATATTATCAAATAAATATCTAACAACTGTAGGCTAAGAAGTTGGGTCGGGATCCCAACAACTTGGAACTTCTGCTAGCAACACACACTGACAAGAATAGTGTCGTCCAGGATCAGGTAGCTCAGGAGATTCAGGAGAGCGTCCAAAGAATGGAAGAGGAGTACATTCTGTCTCAGCCATCCGTGGAAGGAACCCCTCCCCTCACCCAAGCCCCGGACGACATCATCAACGAATTCGTCTTAAAGGTATGTAAAATTTAAATTAGTTTTCATGTCTTTTTCATTTACAATTTAATTTGTTCCGCAGATTGCTCCGCAGAGCAAAGGGCGGCTTTATGGTCTTCCCGACGATGCAGGATCATCGGGGTCTTCTTGTTACTACAGCGAGAATTCCGACCTGAGAGCCAAGATGCAGGAAAAGGACGTCGAAATTGAAGGTTTGAAGACGACGGCCCAACAGATACGAGATGCACAAGCCGCCCTAGAAGCCGAGCGGGAGAAGGAGAGAGCCAAGCGGGACAAGGATAGGGAGATGATGCAACGGACGATGGAGTACTTGGGCCGCAACCCGGATTTTCTGCGGGGGCCCACCATTTAGATTTTTATTTTCAACGTTTTTGTAAAACAATATTACTTTTTATTTCTACTTTTAATTTTATTTTAATTTTATTTTAATTTAAATAATTCAAATTTTAATTTTTAAATTTATATTAAATTAATTATTATTTAATTTATTATAATTTTTAATAATTTCTACGAATACGTCGGAAATATGTCGGAAATGGATCCGTCGGAAAGCTGTCGGAAATAAAACCGTCGGAAATCTATCGGAAATAAATACGTCGGAAGTCTGTCGGAAAGTCGTCGGTTTACATGTAATCGGAACTCGTCGGAAATCAGTCGGAAACAAAACCGACAGATTTCTGACAGTGACATTTCCGACAGAAGTCCGACGTGTCGCCGGACTCTGGCAGGATGTCGGAATTCCGTCGGAAATAAAGCCGTCGGAAATCTGTCGGAAATTTTTGACGGATTTCCGACAGAATTACCATTTCCGACAAGATAGAAACGACAGACAAATCCGTCGGAAATCTGTCGGAATATGCGTTTTCCGACAGACTTCCGACGGATATTTCCGTAGGATTCTCGCTGTTTCTTGTAGTGAAGGGAGTGTAGTTCCATCACACCACTCCTAAATACTCATTCCTAGCTTGGTTGGCAATTCACAATCGCTTAACTATGGGAAATAGAACGAGGATTTGGAACCAGGGAATTCAGGTTGATTGTATCCTCTATGGAGATTCATAGCAAAACCCATAATGATTTTTTTTTTAGTGTAGAGTCTCGGAGGAAATATGGAAGGCGCTGATGGCAAAGCTTCTCGACACGGATTTCACCACTAGGTGGGGACAAATCACCCCCGTACATCAAATCGACCCAAGTACTTCCTCTTTTTAGTACGCTATGCATTCCAAAAATCAGTGTACAACCTTTGGTGAGAACGCAATTGTAGAAGGCATGGTAAAAAAGCTCTATCTACAACCTCATTGATCAAGCAGCTCGATAAAAGTATCAAGAATTGTGGCTCTCCTCTCGTTTAATTAGATCATAATTCTCTTTACAAACTTTGTTCTTTCTATGATCAAAACTCTGTTTTAGCTTTCAAAACCAAAACGCATTCATTGTAAAAACTAGGGTTTGGCCCGGGTGTTATATTTATAAGAGTTTTAATGTGAATCCAAAAACATTTTTTAATATATTTCAATTATTTTTGTAGTTTCTTAAAAAAATGATGTATTTGTTAATTTTTTATTGTTAATATATGACTGGTTTACATCGGTATATATGTTGGTTGTTTATTTTGGGGTTGTCAAGGTTTCATAATAACTTTGATGTTTTGAATTTGTATTTGTTTAAGATATTTTTGATTAATTTTTTGTGTGTTTTTAAAATTTTTTTATTTGATTTAGTTGGTTTTTTTGGTCATCGATTTAGTTGACTTTAGTTCATGTATTGTTGTAAGAGATATTATTTGTTATCTTTATAATATTTTAAGGTTTACAAAAGCCAACAAGTTCTGACAAGACGACACGTGTCATTTCTTTCTTTACAAATTTTTATTTTAAAAAAAGTTTAAAATGTTTTTTATAGGTTTCGAACCCAGCAAACATCAGTAATTTAAGTGGAGAAGAACCATTAGACTACTAAAGACACTTGTATATATCACGAATAGAACATATATAACCCTCTTCTAAAAGTTTTTCTAAAAGTCATTCACAAAAGTAAGAAATATTTTGAAATGCCATATATTTTTATTTTTTTGTAATGTGGAATTTATTTAATTAAATAAATTTGTATACCTCTAATAATGATCATTCGTGATTGTTATTAATTCCTAAACTTCCAAAATTAATCTTTCCACTTATTAATCAATTATAATTCAACATTTAATTTTTAAATGCCCATATAAAGTTTTGATTATTTAAATTCAACAAATTATTAATTATTTTACCATCAAATTGATTCATCTAAATTTAACGTCCACATTTACTTACTACAATAAACTTACAAAATCTAATCAATTTATTACTAAAGATAATTAGGAAATCTGAATATTTTACCTTGATAAGAATCAGTTTATTTATAATATATCAATATTAAAATAGTTTAAAATCACATTTCCTTTATATGTTTATGCAATATAAATAAGAAAATTCACTAATTTAGTTTCAAGTCAATTACAAAATTCGTTTTTTTATCCAATATAAATAATAAGACAAAACATATTGTTTGTCTTTACATCTAATAAAATTTTCAAACATATTATCATATAGTTTTATATTTTAATTTTTAAAAATATAATATGTGAGAATATTTTTTAAATATCACTTATATACAGTAAAATAATTTTAAATTTTATATAAATAGTTTTTCCACGCAACGCGTGGACTTTTTCTAGTTTTTGATAAGAATCATTGATTTCGGTGATCTATATGAAAAATAAATTTAGAGAAAATAATCAACCAATACAAATACATTTTATAGCTATCTCATTAGTCTCTTGGAGCATCTTCATTAGAGATCTCCTAAAAAGGGTCTTAAAATTGTTTTTATTTAGATGAGTATACACTTAGTTATTTTAATTTCGAAAATTATAATTGACCATGGACGTTATGATTTAGTTAATTATTTTTGCAATAATATAATCTTTAGTTAAGATTTTTATTTTGGTGGTTAAATCATGTGTAATTTATATTAATGGCTCTTGTTTTCTTTCCACATTTGTATCTAACGGATAATGATAATAAATTACATTAAGTGTGAGTTAATCTCTTCAATTCGTACAAAGAGTTATTAAACATAAACTCCTTACTTATCTTTTGGGATTATTGCATGAAATACACTTTTTTCATTTTTAATGCAAAACTACACCCCTATTGTGAAAACTTCCAAAACTACTCTAAAGGGGTAGTGAAATTACAGTTAGAGCTTTAATAAACAAACAATAAAACTGCAGCCGCAATGACCGTTCTATCTTTTTGGAAGTCTTCGTTGGAAATTTACACCAGAAGTCTGCATATAAATATGGAAGTCTACATCGTAATTATTTAGTAAATTTAAATCTATAAATACATAAAAAATAATTTGACCATAAAATCTTTTGGATAATTAAAGTAAAGGCAATTGTGATGTTTTAAAAATAAAAGTTCCACAAATTAGCATAAAGTAAAAAAAAATACAAATTGGAATGAAAAAGTCTACATTTTGGAAGTCTGCAACGAAATATGAAAGTCTACATCGTAATTATTTAGTAAATTTAAAACTATAAATACATAAAAAATAATTTGACCTTAAATTATTTTGGATAATTAAACTAAATGAAATGTTGATGTTTTAAAAATATAATTTCACCAA
The DNA here is from genome assembly GCA_963576765.1 of Draba incana. Taxonomy (NCBI): domain Eukaryota; kingdom Viridiplantae; phylum Streptophyta; class Magnoliopsida; order Brassicales; family Brassicaceae; genus Draba; species Draba incana. The sequence goes on from OY755216.1 coordinate 4,862,878, forward strand.
ATTTGCATAAAGTAAAAAAAAAAGACAAATTGGAATGAAAAATTCTACATTTTGGAAGTCTGCAACGAAATATGGAAGTCTACATCGTAATTATTAAGTAAATTTAAATCTATAAATGCATAAAAAATAATTTGACCATAAAATATTTTGGATAATTAAACTAAATGCAATTGTGATGTTTGAAAAATAATATTTAACCAAATTAGCATAAAGTAAAAAAAAAAGACAAATTGGAATGAAAATGAATGAATGAACTACATACTATCTTTTTGGAAATACTTTATTTCATCACATTAAATTGAGATGTTTTGTGACAATGTTGGGACATGGTATTAGTAATTGTTTTGTATTATGTATGTATAGTCTTTTATGATTGTATGATTGTAATAGATTAACGTTTTAGGGATTTGTGTTACATGATCCATGGTTTATAATGAACAACTTATAAGAAGTTTCAATGTAGGGTTTGATTATGAGAAGTTGAATTCACTAGGAGGGGATGTAAAATATTTAATATTATGAGTCATGTATGTCATTGACATTAGTTTGTGGGTTTGTGTGTTAAAAATATGGAAAATGGATCGACAGTACAATTTGAAAACATATTTTTACGTTTAGGGTTACATTTAAAGTTCATAATTTCAAGATTTGAAATGACAAATTTGGACAGAAATCTAAAATTATGAAGATATTAAATGTTTGGATGATTAATAATATCGTTAATTAACAATTATGAATAATGTAAAGGAAAAAATCGAGTTTGGTTTTGAATTGCAGACTTCCAATGTAGACTTCCATTCGAGTTAGTGTTTGAATTGCAGACTTCCATTGTGTTTAGGGTTTCATTTTAGAGTATAGGGTTTCGTAGACATCCACATGGAAGTCTACTTAACCGGAATATTATTAACCGAACCGAATATTAAACCAATAATTATTAGCCTAACCAAAAATATTTTGTCTTCATATAAATAAATCAAATTTGTAACCCTAAATAAATCTTTTAGAATCTCTCTCTCTCTCTCTCTCTCTCTCTCTCTCTCTCTCTCTCTCTCTCTCTCTCTCCAGGGTTGCTCAACCTTTTTCCCCTTTTCATCGTCTTCTTCAATTTCCGATCTGCTTCTTTCAGATCTCGGATTCCTTACTCCACGCCTCCTGCTCCCCATTGCAACTCTTGGTGGGGCTTCGATTCGACACATAAACGTCTGAGTTATGGCAACGCCGAAGGGATTCGAGCTTTTCACCGATCTCCTTCGCTCTTCTACATATCTGCACATGACCACCGTTCTGAAATAGTTTCCACCTCTGTCGATCCCTCACCACAGCCTTTACCAAGGTTAGCTACTAGCATCGTCATTGTGTCCTTTTCGTAATCTGCCTCTTTATGTCTCTAAATCTCTCTTTCTTTATGTCAGTTCCTCAGATTCTTTCCAGATCTAGGTCATTTTATGATTGGGCTTCAGATCGAAGGTTCACAACAAACACAATGCGTCTTTAGGTTTGTCTTATTCTTTTCTCAAAAATTCTCTCTGCGGTTTGCTTCTAATTGAGTTTTTTTCCTTGCTAGAGTCGAGACATCTCACTGAAGAACAACAAAAATGAAAATAGAGTGTCTTTTTCTGACTCGTGAGACAACATAACTACTGGCAAAGTTTAAAAGGTTTGTGTTTTTAAACTATTTTATAAGAAGTTTGATTTTGATTTTGTGAAGTTAAAAGTTTTGAACTTGTGTTAAAAACAGCAAACAACGTGTGCTTGACAAAGATAGAGTAGGAGATTATCTTTGAAAGACTGTTCAAGTAATTTAAAAAAACGCAAGAAGTTGTTATATGTAGACCAACTGTTCGATGAAATTCTTCTGAAAGAGAGATTTTTTTTTTTTTTAGGGTTGTTCCTCACATCACTGATGAAAGGCAAGAATGGATCGAACGTGCGGCGAGGAGTCCAGGAGTCCAGTTGATTGACAGTCAGGTCCAGCTGATGTTTGTGTCATAGAACTTGGATGAACAATAGGTACTTTAATAGATTTTCTCTTCATAAAGATTTTATCTTAGTGTCAGGTTTAAGAATATGGAGATACTCTTTGTATTTTGCTGGAGATATAGAGTCTATGCATGTCATTGAAGCTCTTGAGCAGTTCTCGTATCGCGTTGGTAAGATATGGTCTTGTGTGTATAACAGTGAGAGTTTTCTTAATACGTCAAGATTTAACCTTTTTTGGCAGGTTCTGAAAACTTTTGTTTCATCCATGTCAGTCTTCTGCCCGTGTTGAATGTTGTTGGTGAGAGGCAAGTTTCTTGATTATTCAATATTTTTGTGCAATCTGTTTGGTTTTCCTTTGGAGATGTTGTGCTTACAAAGCCTAATTGCTTACAGAAGAATAAACCAAAAAAACATAGCGTTGGAAAATTGAGGGGTCTTGGTTTGAGCCCTAATATCTTGGCTTGCCGTAGCACAAAGGTATCATTCTTTGTTAATTTCTTGTTTTGGTTTTGGTAATATTTGTTTAAATTCTTATATGGAAACTTGATTTTGTAGCCACTTGAAGCTAATGTGAAGGCCAAACTCTCTCAGTTTTGTCATGTCACGGTACGTAATATGTTATTCCTCTATTTTAATTTGTATATGGTTTCTTGTAGATCTGCAATAGGGTCATTAACATCTGCCCTCCATCTTGTGGACTGGTGAGGTATCAAATCTGAGTTTGAAAAGTACTTTTTCCTCTCTCTATTGTTTCTCTATTGATTGGAAACGTTTACTGTTGTTGTCCGCAACTGAAGTGTGCATTGTAAACTATTGTTGGAAGTCTCCATCGTAGAATTTTTGGGAAGTCTACATTGTATATTTGGCTGGAAGTCTTCAACGTAGACTTCCAGCCAAATATACAATGTAGACTTCTCTGTACTTAGTTATTTGCTATGGTTATGGTCTATAGTTATTTCCCAATTAGTTACTTCTTGTTGTTATCAGGTTTGGGTTAATATAGCTACAAACAGCGGATGCAGATTCATGGGACGCGTTGCAGAGGTGAAATGGCCAAGATTGATGTTCTGGTGTGCCTAATCACTGTATGTGTGATGAGTTGGGTTGATGTCTGTCGCAAACTTGTCATTCTACATATGGCTATAGTGTTTCATCCATGTCAGTCTTCTGCCTGTGTTGAATGTTGTTGGTGAGAGGCAAGTTTCTTGATTATTCAATATTTTTGTGCAATCTGTTTGGTTTTCCTTTGGAGATGTTGTGCTTACAAAGCCTAATTGCTTACATAAGACTAAACCAACACAACATAGCGTTGGAAAATTGAGGGGTCTTGGTTTGAGCCCTAATATCTTGGCTTGCCGTAGCACAAAGGTATCATTCTTTGTTAATTTCTTGTTTTGGTTTTGGTAATATTTGTTTAAATTCTTATATGGAAACTTGATTTTGTAGCCACTTGAAGCTAATGTGAAGGCCAAACTCTCTCAGTTTTGTCATGTCACGGTACGTAATATGTTATTCCTCTATTTTAATTTGTATATGGTTTCTTGTAGATCTGCAATAGGGTCATTAACATCTGCCCTCCATCTTGTGGACTGGTAAGGTATCAAATCTGAGTTTGAAAAGTACTTTTTCCTCTCTCTATTGTTTCTCTATTGATTGGAAACGTTTACTGTTGTTGTCCGCAACTGAAGTGTGCATTGTAAACTATTGTTGGAAGTCTCCATCGTAGAATTTTTGGGAAGTCTACATTGTATATTTGGCTGGAAGTCTTCAACGTAGACTTCCAGCCAAATATACAATGTAGACTTCTCTGTACTTAGTTATTTGCTATGGTTATGGTCTATAGTTATTTCCCAATTAGTTACTTCTTGTTGTTATCAGGTTTGGGTTAATATAGCTACAAACAGCGGATGCAGATTCATGGGACGCGTTGCAGAGGTGAAATGGCCAAGGTTGATGTTCTGGTGTGCCTAATCACTGTATGTGTGATGAGTTGGGTTGATGTCTGTCGCAAACTTGTCATTCTACATATGGCTATAGTGTTTCGGGTTTATGAAAGGCCATCATTTATTGTTTTGTCCAATCGTGGCAGATGGTTATAGTCTTGCTGTTTCAAGTTGTCAATGTCTCAGTAGTGGCATGGGGAAAGCTGTTACATTTATTCCCGTGCCCTTTATTGGAACCATCATCTACCTTGTTATAATAATTATATATTTTCATTCAACAGTTTGTATTCAAGTTGTTACTTCAAATTAAATTTCAAAGATCTAATGTATATCCGGTTGTCTCTTAAACATTTCAAAGATCAAGTTGTTATTAAAGTAGTAATAAGTTTATAAAAATTTGTAAAAAAATTGGGCTAAATTGGACGTGTGGAATTGTAATTAAATTAGAGTTGAAAACAGCAACTGAGAAGACGCGACAATTTACAATAATTAAATTTGGCGGCAACTGAAAATAATTAAATTTGGCGGCAATTGAAAAGAGGTAACCCTTTAAATTAGGTTTCATGGAAGTCTACTCTCGAAGTCTACTTGAAAAGTCTGCAGTAAACACAATAACCGCTGTGGTGTACATAATAATCGCTGTTTTAACCGCTGTAATAACTGTGGGTACTAAACCGTCAAATTTAAACATAATATTTAAACTCGGGTAAGAATTTTTGTGAAAAAACTGTAAATTTTCCTCCACCGCCCATGAAGAAGACCGACGATGCCTTCCACCGACACTTCCGCCATATTCGGTGGTCTCTCTTCCTTTTCCTTCCTTCTGTTACTCTCTTCCTCTTTCTTTCAATTTAACTCTTACTCTCCCTCCTCTTCTCTTATCAGTTTTTAGATTCGGCGACTTCTCCAGATCCAGATCCAGATCCACCCGTAGAAGAAGATTTTTTGGTAGATCTGGTTATGGTTCAACTTTTGTAAAGAAGTCGCAGACTTTCGTAGCAGACTTCAATTTTAAATTGCTTTGTTGTTTTTTTCAGGCTGATAATGAGTGACAGACGCTTTCCACAACGACTCCATACTGAAGGGTCTGAGCCAGAACCAGGAAAAAGCTGCGGCTATTATTGTTGTAACACAGAGCTGTTTGATCTACTTCTCGGAACTGAGAAGACCCTTGCTGCTCTACAACCAGACGAACTTGCAGAAATTAGGGTGTCGAGTGTGGGAGTTATTCTCAAGTTCCATGAATTGAAATTTTCGTGGTCCGGAGGAGTGATCCACCATATGCTGAGCCTTCAGTTAGTGTGCGATAAGCCGAATGAGATATGGAGTCTCATTGGGGTAAATCTCGTAAGGTTGTCATTGGTAGAGTTTGCGGAGATTACAGGTCTTCAGTGTCATTCCGTTGACAAATTGATGATACCTAAGACCGAAGTTACCGAAGCAACGAAAGATTTCTGGAGACTTCTTGGAGTGAACCAAGAAATGGGTCCATCTATTAAAGACCTAATTGCGGCTGCCAAGAAATGTCAGTCATGGGCTCGGGTAGATCGTATAAGATTGGGATATCTTGCCTTATATGTTGGATACATTGACGCCCAAAGAGAGTATCAGACCACAAATGTTAACTTGGCGAGGCTGGTTATGGATGAAGAAGCATTTCTGGCGTATCCATGAGGAAGAGTTGCTTGCAAGAATCTGATCAAGTCTGTGAAGGATACATACTTGTGGAAGAATCAATATTACATAGCGGGTTTTGTGCAAGTGCTCCAAGTCTGCATATACATGTTTCTACCAGACCTTGGTACAGAAATCGGAAAGCCTTTACCAACCCTTCCTGGAACTCCACCGATCCTTTGGTTTAAAGGATCCAGATATCGCAAGCATGTAAAGGATAAAGTCCAAAACCAGGTATGTACTTGTCTTGTAAACTTGTCTTGTAGACTTTCGTAGTAAACTTTCGTAGTAAACGTCCGTAGTAAACTTCTGTTGTAAACATCCGTTGTGAACTTGTGTTGTAGACTTCTGTAGTAGACTTCTGACAAAGACCTTCTGAATTAGACTGTTGCAGTAGACCTGTCTATTAGGTTAATTCAATATTTTGTATTTTCTTTACAGTCAAAAGTTATAAAGTACATCCGCACGGGTTCTGTTGACGACATGTTCCCTGTTTGTGAAGATGATGTTGACGATCCTTTGATCACAAACATTATTCTTTCATCCTATGGAGGTAATTGGGAATTTGAGAAACTTCACTGGCCTGTAGATGGTAAGATTACAAGTGCTGTGATATACTTTTACTGAATAAACATTATAAGACTTGTACACTTCTCTTATTAACTTTGTTTTGTGATTATGTGTTAAACAGACGCTATCAATGTTGTTCCTACTGGGCAATTAGGTGGAAAGAGCGGTGGACAGAGCAGGAAGAGAAATAGATCCACTAACACTGCTGCTGGTTCTGGTGGAGATCCATTGGTCCTCGTGGTTTAGAAATTCCAAGCCGCCTTTGAGGCTTCTCTTACCAAGTTGACAAAGCAGGTCAACCATCTATCTGATCAGGTTGAGAAGCTATCTTATAAGGTTGACCACCATTTAGCGGGTGGTAAAGCTGTTTGCATGGAGATGGTGGTGAGCACTGCAGCTGAGAACAACCAAGAGGGTAACAACAAAGAGGGCAACAACGAAGAGGAAAACAACCAAGAGGCCAAGGTCCACAACACATCTTCTCCACCTACTAATCATGGGGTTAGTACCAAACCCTCCCCTCCCAAACATAACATCATTCGTAAAAGCACAAGGGTGAGAAAGCCGTCATCAAATCCAAAGCAATAAAATGTTCATCCATTTACGGTTTCTCTGGAAGTTTAAACAAACATTGTACACTGTTATTAAACAATTTATAAGGTTTGTCCTTCACGCAGTTGTCCTTTACCAAAGGTTTAACTTTCCTTTCAATAACCATGCAGAGTTGTAGGAGTGTCAATTGTACTCCTCCAGAAATCTTAGAAGATAAAAAGCCTAAACCAGAGACAGAGGATAAAGAACCAAATCCAGTCAAACTGTTGTCAACAATTAAAGTCGAACAAAAATCAAAAGAGGTTGTAGAGGAGCCAAGTTTGGTGGAAGTTAAAGGTGTAGAAGATATTGAGCATGTTAAAGCTGCTCACTCTAAGATTATTAAGTTAAAGCTGAACCAAAAGATGAATGCTGTTTGGGGTAAGAGTGAAAGAGTGTTGGCAAAGCCGCCCACACTAAAATCACCTTGCCAAGGGTATGACTTACGGTCAATCCAAAAAGGGAAAGGATATGACCCTTTTGGTCCTGTTGATGCGAAGAAGATGAAGTTGTTATTAGCTCCTTTGAAAGCCGAACCGTATGTTATTTAAATTTGGGATTTATTTTTAATGACTTCTTGCATTGGCAATTTCACATACTATGTTTACTTTGTACAGGAGAACATATCTAAAGGTTATTAACAGTCGCGCCAATTGGTTTCATACACTACGTGCTAGAAGAGAATGGCTGAAGGACTTCGTAAGCAGACTTATTGTGTAGAATTCACGTGTAAACCTGTTGTGTAGACTTCTACTGTAGTCTTCTTATGTAGGCTACTTTACTTATTTTTGCTTTTTTATTGTTCTAGCACTTGGAAGCTGCCATGAACCTGCTTAGACACCGTTTTCATAACCATCCACAGTGGTTAAAGAGAAACCGAATATGCTTCATTGATACGATGTTTACCCACTTGTGGTCAACAAAATACCAAAACTATGTGAACAGCCATGGAAATCCTGATGGGTCTGGTAAGACATTACCTCCTGGAGCCATTAATTACTACACAGGTGAATTCTCTGCGTTTTGTAGATCAGACAAGGTTTGGGGGAGTGAGGTACATGACATCTACACTATCATGAACATCAACAACAATCACTGGATTGCTTTGTGGATATCTATTCCAAATCATATGGTTGTAGTGTGGGATAGTTTGTCTAGTGCCAAGTCGGTTGATCAGACGAAGAAGATGGTGGAGCCTTTTGCGGTGATGATTCCAAATACTATTCGGGAGTTGTGTCCTGAGCAGGATAGGCTGAAGTATAGTAGAGATGCGTATACGATCGAGGTGTATGAAGCTCCACAACAGGCTGATGGTGCGAGTTGTGGAGTATTTGCTTTCAAATTTGTCGAATGCCATGCTCTAGGGTTTCTTTTTAGCATCATGGCTAACATGGACATCCATGCATATAAGGATAAGCTTGCGGTCAATATATGGAACGAGATAAAGCAAGATGGCCCACAGCTCCGAGATTGGTCTCACTTGGATGTGTATGAACCGTAATGCTCCGCTACGTAATATCTTTTGGTAGCCCGAACTAAACTTTTAGGATTGTTGCATATATTTTGTACATCTCTTTGACAAACTACTATCCTACTTTTATCGGGATCAATTAGTCCTTTTGTTATTTTGTGAACTTTGAAAATAGACTTCTATTGTAGACTTGTACTCTGGAAGTCTGTTGTACTAATATAGACTTCTATTGTAGACTTCTACTGTACAGTTCAGATGAAATTGTCCTTAATATAATATGTTTTGTTTGTTGGCCTAATTTTTTAATACTACTCTTCAGTACCCCTTTTGTAAGTTACTTGTACAATGCAACATAAAAATTGTAAAATGTAACTTCTCAGTTACTATACAATAATGAAAGTTCTAGGAATATATAAATGTGTAAGTCGCACATTTCGAATATCATCCTATGGCATTTTGGTTAGATACAGAGACATTATTACGCGGTAATTATAAATTTCTCTGGTTCAAAACGATGTGGTGACAAATTATTTTTTCAGATTTTGTCCTAATGGAAGTCTAAGATGGAAGTTTACAATGGAAGTTTACGACAGAAGGGTACCTGAAAAGTATACTGACACGATTCATATTGATAGCGCAACTGCTTTTAGTGTAGACTTCCTGTGCACAACAGTGTAGATTTCCCTGCAAGTCTAGTACACGTGTCTCGAAGACCTTTTCAACCCAAGTAGGTCTGAAATGGGTAGCAAATACGGTTTGATGTTAACTTAACTCGTTTTTATAAAACATTTCAAAGGCATTAATCAAGTCACGTCTTATCGTTTTACTTTTTGTCAAAAGACACGTCCTTTCGTATATGGGATTTTTGGTATATATATATGTATTTCCGTAAACATATCTCTACATCTATCATCTCTAAAACTTTCATTTCTTCTTCCAAACATTCTCACCAAAACAATGGATCCGGTTAGGCCAAGGAAGATTCGATATCGTTCGGATATGAAGAGACTAACGCAAAAGTACCCTGATTTGAGGATCGTCGAAGAAGGTAATATTAAATGATTTGAAGGCTTCCATGTCGTATTTGGGTATGAAGAATCTAATATGTTAATCGATGATACATGTTACCATGTGGAGGTTCCTCTAAATGGACCAGATGATACTCCTTATGCGGGAGGAGTGTTTTGGCTTTCCTACACATTTCCGATTCACTCTCCACTTGGGTCACCAAGGGTGTTTTCCGTACCAAAATATACCATCCCAACATCGATGAAACCGGGTCCATCTACCATGATATGCTTAGAACTCGATGGAGTCCTGCGCTCCGCCCGGATGAGGTTGTCAACGAAATCCTCCAACTCATGGCTTCACCGAACTTGGCCTCAGAGCCTTTGGTGGCTGAACCGGCCAAAACGTACCTAAATGACAAGGACAAGTTCGATGAAATTGCTCGGCGGTGGACGGTGGAGCATGCTATGGAGTGAGGGGGTGGATCTGAAGAGAAGATTGAAGAAACAATGTGTTTTTATTTTGTTTTAGTTAAATTTTGGTTTTTATGTTATTTCCTGTGTTTATTTTATGTTGTAGAACCTTTTTTATTTTCAGTTGTTGCTACTTATATTCGTGAACCTAATAAAGACTCCTTCTTTACATATATAAATGTTTATAGTTTGGTAGTGAAATAAACAGGAGCCAATGTCAACTGTCCACTTCACTACAATCGAAGTCCTTTTACTCCCCTACTAATTCTTATATTCGTGAACCTAATAATAACTCATATTAAACAACCGAAGTCTACATACGAAGTATACATTGGAAGTCTAATTAACGAATAATGAGGTAAAATTTAACCAACATATTGTATAACCTAATTCGTCAAAGTGGAATCCTTACTATACCCGAAGTGTACAACAAAAGTCTACAGACGAAGTCTACGATGGAAGTTTACTGATAGCGCCAACAACTTCCATAGTGTAGAGTCTAGGGTCAGTGCACAACAGAAGCCAATGTCAACTGTCCACTTCACTACTATCGAAGTCTTTTTACTCGCCTACTAATTCTTATATTCGTGAACCTAATAATAACTCATATTATACATCCAAAGTCTACATACGAAGTATACATTGGAAGTCTAATTAATGAATATTGAGGTCCACTTCACTACTATCAAAGTCCTTTTACTCCCCTACTAATTCTTATATTCGTGAACCTAATAATAACTCATATTATACAACCGAAGTCTACATACGATGTATACATTGGAAGTCTAATTAACGAATAATGAGGTAAAATTTAACCAACATATTGTATAACATAATTTGTCAAAGTCGAATCCTTAATATACCCGAAGTGTACAACAAAAGTCTACGATGGAAGTTTACTGATGGCGCCAACAGCTTCCATAGTGTAGAGTCTAGGGTTAGTGCACAACATGAGCCAATGTCAACTGTGCACTTCACTACTATCAAAGTCCTTTTACTCCCCTACTAATTCTTATATTCGTGAACCTAATAATAACTCAAATTATACACCCGAAGTCTACATACAAAGTTTACATTGGAAGTCTAATTAATGAATATTGAGGTCCACTTCACTACTATCAAAGTCCTTATACTCCCCTACTCATTCTTATATGGGTAATAATCTGAATTGACCCTGTTACATGAGTAAGTTGTGAGTTTTAATATTAGATTGTTTATATTAAACGTTCCAACCGCATTTAACAAAAACTGTTTACTTAATATTATGACTATAATCAAGTCACGGCTTTTCGTTTTACTTTTTGAAAAGGGCGATGTATCGTGAAGTCTCTACGCCAAAAGAGACGTCTTTTCGTCTATTCGTATCTATATATTTGTATTTTCGTAAACACATCTCTACATCTTCCATCTCTAAAACTTCCCTTTCTTCTTCCAAACATTCAGACCAAAATAATGGATCCGATTAGGGCAAGAAAGATTAGATTTCGTATAGATATGAAGGGCCTAACGAAAGAGTAACCTACTTTGAGGATCGTCGAAGAAGGTAATATTAAATGATTTGAAGGTTTCCATCTCGTATTTGGTGTGAAGAATCTAATATGTTAATCGATAATACAGGTTACCATGTGGAGGTTCCTATAAATGGACCAGAGGACACTCCTTATGAGGGAGGAGTGTTTTGGCTTTCCTACTCATTTCTGATTGAGTATCCATTAGGGCCACCCAAGGTGTATTTCCGTACTAAAATATACCATCCCAACATCCATGCAAACGGGGCCATCTACCATGAGATGCTTAGAACGAGATGGAGTCCTGCGCTCCACCCGCTCGACGTTGTTAACGAAATCCTCCACCTCCTGGTTTCACCAAACTTGGCCTCAGAGCCTTTGGCTGAAGCGGCCAAAACGTACGTAAATGACAAGGCCAAGTTCGAGGAAATTGCTCGGCGGTGGACGGAGGAGCATGCATGGAGTGCGGTGGTGGATTTCAAGAGAAGAATGAAGAAAAAAGGATTTTTTTATTTTTTTTAATTAAATTTTAGCTTTTTATTTCATGTTTTTATTTTATGTTTTAGAAGTTCTTTTCATTTTCAATTGTTCAACGTTAATCGTTAATAAGAAACTTTCCTTCTCCAAATCTACAAGTGTTTATAGTTTGGAGAAGTATACAACCGAAGTGTACATACGAAGTCTACATTGGAAGTCTACTTTATAAGTTGCGTTAGCTGATATGGTCAAATTTGCCTTTGACTACTCTCTCAAAAACTAAGAGATATGTTGTAGTACTTAAGGTATCGAATCCACATGGAATCAGATTGCACAATAGATTTTAAACTTTCGAATTAAACTAAGCAGAAAGATGTAAGTAAAAACCGTTGCAGGAAAGTAAATCAGGATGATTGCAGAAACTTTAAATCAATAGGAAACAAACGCTAAGCTTTAGGGAATTCGCATGAATAAATCCAAATTGCAGAATAAGATTACTATTGGGATTGATGAAGTGCAAATTCTAGAACTCGAAACACTGTTGTAAAGTAAATCAACTGTCATTGCAAATACTATCTATGTTTAAACCCTAGACAACCAACTGTCGTTGCAAAATCAAATTGATCTAAACAAGCATTTAAATTCAGGTTCGATTTGTTCACAAAGATCCAAAGCCAACTGTCGTTGCGAATCAGATCTTTGCGCACCTATGATTCAATTCAGGAAATTCAATAATGATGTCTCATCTATTAAACAACCTAGGATATCTAATTCAGGCCTAAATCAGAATTCAAAGCAATCAATGTGAAGAATAATAAATATGAATGCAAAATCCCATAAGTAATCAAACTCTACAACTCTTCATTAAACCATTGAAAAATCTCTAAAACCTAACTAGGGAATTACTCAGACATAGACATGAAAGATAAATCCCTAGTATAAAAATCTCTAAGTAAAATAAAGCATAGCCTAAACAATGGCTGAAAATAAGTATTTATAGAATACAAAAATGTTATGGGCCCAATTGCAAACATCTGGGCTTCCTGGTGCAAAACAGAAATCTTCCAAAAACTTGGGCTTTGGGCTGGTCCGATGGTCATGTCGATCGACATGACTAAGTCTGTCGATCAACGCTTGCAAATCTTCGGTGTCGAGCGACACAAACTCCTCCGTCGCTCGACACAGTCTCTAAATCTTGACTCTGAACTTGCCACTTTGACTGCTCATTCCGTTAAGCTCGAAAATGTTCCAGTAAACACCAATTGAGTCCAATTCGTCCTTGTACCTAATATGAAACACTAAACACTAGAAAATACCAAAAGACTCTATAAAACGGACATATATCATGGTATAAAAACGGGTAAAAACCATGATATATCAACTCCCCCAGACTTAGCCTTTTGCTTGTCCCTAAGCAAAACAGTGTACTCACCCCTTTAGGCACCATATACCTTTGCAAAATCATCCGGTGAGACTTCGATGTTTCCCTAGAAGTATAGCAGTCCTCCAGATTGAATCCAAACCCCTTAGAGAATCTCAGGTTTTCAGTTGCAAACCCCTTTAGTAAATTAGGTGCGGTCTCATCGAGGGAATATAGATCGCTGAACCTTCTAGCACTTTCCTACGTTTCACCCTCTCTCTTCCCTCTGAAACTGTATCCAATTAAGGATATCATAGAGATGCATTGCCCATTTTTGAACTTTTTCTTCAGGATTTTTCTGATTTTGGACTTGCACTTTTCTGTAGATTTTTTATTAGATCCTTGGCATCTCTATGATCACTAGATCAGCGCTCACTACTAGTGTTCTTGTGGAGACAGGGTCATGAGGCTTTTTCTTTTTGATCTAGGACAGTTGAATTTGTCATTTGGGAAGAAGTTTCAAGAGCGGTCCGTCCTCGCTTTCTAGTGGTTAGAAGCTGAATCAAGTCTTGCGATTTCCAACGACCAAGACAAGAGATTAGAGTTCATTAGGGGCGGGGTCTGCAACGTCTTTCTGGCGTTCCCCAGAAGTCTGAACTCACTCCGTCAAACCGATCCACTTCCAGTTACCCACCTCAGTATAACCAGCCAACTTGCATTGGAAATGGTCCTTGAGTGCTGTTCAAAACAAGTTTAAGGGAGGTTTTGACTCTAAAAATTTTAAAATTGACTCAAAAACTCAAAAGAAAACACAAAAGTCAGCGACTACCTCCCCCAGACTTAAACGACATTGTCCCTAGTGTTATTAAATCCGAAGAAGGCAAAGAAAAATAGATAAGAAACGAAACGAATGAAAAATCAAGTGAGAATTGTAACCTGGGGGTCGTGTCGAGTGACACGACCTTACTGTCGATCGACATATAATTTTCCTTAGTGTCGAGCGACACTAACTATGGTGTCGCTCGACACCACAGTCAGAAGTTCATTCTCACTTTGGTGTAATTGGGCCATGTTTAAGATGTTTAATAGTTCATTTTGGCGCCGTTGCCGAGGATGGCGTTGCAAATTCATCAGAACAAAAGCCAAGCATTCTACGAGAAACTTGTTGCTTGGATGAGCTTGGTACAGCTTTTTCAACTTTGAAATTCTGATGAAAATGTGTGGAATTAAGAACAGGCTTTTGTTCAATGGGAGGCTTGGGGGTTGGGAGACTTGCAGGAGTTAGCTTTTCTCCTTTTACAATTGTCCAGCAAGAGAAGTTATCCATCAGAATTGCTGGGTAGAACACCTCTTTGTTGATCTTGGTGAAGGATATTCTAAGATTCGGATAATACAAGATTGCACCAATAGAAGTAAGGAAAGAGGCTCCAAGGACCATTGGCTTTGTGGTCTCGATGATATGGAAATCAGCGGGCACGAGACAGTCTCCTATTCGAATCTTCAGGTCAGGAATGAAACCCACAGCACCTACCGAATAAGAATTAACCAGACCAACAAGAGCATTTGAAGGTTGTATGCTTGAGATTCCTAGCTTCTTTACAACATCATTCGATATATGGTTTATGTTCCCTCCAGTGTCTAAAAGAGTACCCTCCAATTCCTTTCCATTAATCGAACATGGAACTATGAACTGCCATGGATTCTCTAACTTGGGCAATTCCCTCAAGACTGGTTTCTCGATTACCGTTGGCTCTTCCTTACTGCTCTGAATGCTTGCTGACTCGCAAGGCTTCACAGAGGCTCTGGGGAATGGAAGTGGAGGCATGTAGACGCGTTCGACAGTGCAAACGGAAGCTTTCGCAGAATCTGGTCCAGTCTGAGTACTGTGTCGAGCGACACTGGCAGCGTATCGCTCGACACTTGATTCTCCCTCCTGTCAATCGACATGTGAGTTTTCGTCGATCGACACTCCTTTTACCTTAGTATCGATCGACACAGTCTCAGTGTCGATCGACATGGACTCTCTCCCAAACAGTTCAGCTTCTTCCTCTTCCGTAAATTTGTCGATTCGCCTCGGAGCTCGTTTCTTTTCTATTCCAGATCTCAGACTGAGCATATTGGAGTGGTGCCTCTTCACCGATTCGCTATTCTGAGCCACTTGAGTATCAAGCTTCTTTACATGGATGTTCAAAGACTCGATCTTTCCATTCAAGTCCATGTAGACGGAATCCAGGTTTCCATTTAAGTCGACAATCAACTTCTGCTGTCCTTCCAGCATTCGCTCCATCATGGCTTCCATCTTGCTCTCTGCTGAAGGAGGAGGAGGCTTCTGATAGGAGGAAGATCCGTAGTCCCTCTGGTAGATGCTCTGGAAGAGCTTTTGATAACCTGAAAAACCATACCCTTGACTGTTGAACCGCTGATACCCCGAACCGTTAACGTAATTCACATCCTCTGGCTTGAATGTCTGAACTTCCTTAGCAAATTGAAAAATCTTTTTCCAAGCCAAAAGATCATGCATGGAATCTAGCTTCTTTGTAACTTCTGCGAGCTGATTACCATTGACGTTCTGTCCAGATTTGCTCCTTTCGAAGTCGAGGTTCTTCGTACTGTTGCTGTTAGCCAAGTTCTCAATCAACCTCAAAGCAGCCTCTGGAGAGTTTGTGTTGAAGTCTCCTCTGCTAGCAGCATCCAGACTCACAGCGTATTGCATTTCAATCCCTCTGAAGAATATGCTCAATAACTGAACCTCATTGAAGCCATGATGGGGACAGTCCCTCTGGTAGCCCTTGAATCTATTCCAGGCAGCCTTGAACGCTTCGTAATCACCTTGTTTGAAAGTGGTTATCTTGTCCGTGAGATCCTCGGACTTCGAATCATCGAAGAAATTGCTTAAGAAAGCATTCTTCGTATCTTTCCAATTCGTCAGTGAGCCTGGAGGAAGTGTCCTTAGCCAATGTTTGGCTTCTCCATGCAGAGAGTACGGGAAGAGTTTGCAGAATAGGTAGTCCTCAGAGACTCTGTTAGCCTTGATGCTAGATGCCAAGTCCTCGAATTTCTCGATGTGATCCATCGGATGTTCATGTTGTAAACCGCAAAAAGGATCTTGAGCAACTAGAGAGAAGTACGCTGGCTTCAACTCGAAGTCGTTCCACTGGAAGGCTGGAGGACGAATCGCAGCTCGATTCGCGTAAAACTGCTCAGGATGGTTGAAATCTGCTAGTGTCCTAATCTAGGCAGGGTGTCGAGCGATGCCATGATGGTGTCGCTCGACACCATCATCCTCATCCTGTCGAGCGATCTCTAGACCATGTCGCTCGACGCCTCTGTTTCCGTTGTGTCGAGCGATGCCTTCTCTGTGTCGCTCAACACAACCTGATTTCTTCGTCGCAAACTCGCCTGATTTCTTCGTCCCGTATCTGCTCTAGCTCGTCGATCGGCGCAACGATCATATTCCCATCAGTATCGAGCTTCTGACCAAGCTCGTTGTATGGGTTTCCTTCTCTATCGAAAAACCCGCCATCTCTCTGGAACACAACCGTATTCGCAACCATCTTTGCTTACGCCTGAAACTCAAAACAAATAAAAACCAAAAAAAAAAAAAACTAGTTAGTAAAGTAAAAACAAAAATAAAAGTACTTAGACAAAATCCTATTAATAAAAATCTAATGGCGTTGATTCCCCGGCAACGGCGCCAAAATTTGATATGGTCAAATCCTACTATCTATGTTTAAACACTAGACAACCAATTGTCGTTGCGAAATCAAATTGATCTAAACAAGCATTTAAATTCAGGTTTGATTTGTTCACAAAGATCCAAAGCCAACTGTCGTTGCGAATCAGATCTTTGCTCACCTATGATTCAATTTAGGAAATTCAATAATGATGTCTCATCTATTAAACAACCTAGGATATCTAATTCAAACCTAAATCAGAATTCAAAGCAATCAAGGTGAATAATAATAAATATGAATGCAAAATCCCATAAGTAATCAAACTCTACAACTCTTCATTAAACCATTGAAAAATCCCTAAAACGTAACTAGGGAAAAACTCAGACATAAACATGAAAGATAAATCCCTAGTATAAAAATCTCTAAGTAAAATAAAGCATAGCCTAAACAATGGCTGCGAATAAGTATTTATAGAATACAAAAATGTCATGGGCCCAATTGCAAACATCTGGGCTTCCTGGTGCAAAACAGAAATCTTCCAAAAACTTGGGCTTTGGGCTGGTCCGATGGTCATGTCGATCGACATGACTAAGTCTGTCGATCAACGCTTGCAAATCTTCGGTGTCGAGCGACACAAACTCCTCCGTCGCTCGACACCGTCTCTAAATCTTGACTCCGAACTTGCCACTTTGACTGCTCATTCCATTAAGCTCCAAAATGCTCCAGTAAACACCAATTGAGTCCAATTCGTCCTTGTACCTAATATGAAACACTAAACACTAGAAAATACCAAAAGACTCAATAAAACGGACATATATCATGGTATAAAAATGGGTAAAAACCATGATATATCATTAGCCTTAGTTGTTAAATAACCTAATTTCCAAGGACAATCATCACAGGAATGAATCATGAATTAACCAGGAGTTAACCATGTATTAACCATGAATTCACCAGGAATTATCCAACAAACAAGTTCCACTTCTGAGTTTTAACAAGGTTTAATACAATACAACATCCTTAACAACGAAATTTTACTTTTCCTGACCAAACATCACATAAAAATCACAATGGTGAGCAAGCTTAGCAAAAAAAAACACAATTTCAAGCACAATCTCAACTTTCCGATTTCCTTTTCGCACATCTTTGCTTCTTCTTGCAGTTCTTGTATCGTGACATTTGATTCGTTTGCCTCACATTTGGCCTTCCTTATCTCATTGTCTATGCTTGCAAATCTTGCTAAAGCATCTTGAACTTCTTCAAGAACACCATCCTCCACCCACTTAAACAAATGTCCCTAATGCACAACACAATAAGACATTGTGTTACATCTCTTTTCAACGCAACCACCATATAATAATTTTCAACTAATTTGAACGCAAACAAGCTCTACTTTGAACATGAACAACAATGTACTTACATCTCTTATGTTTGTCCATGATTTGGCATCACGTTTGCTGTTGCAACGGAAGAACGGTCTTCCAGGATTCTCAAGTGTCTTAGAAGTAAAGATCGTCACTCCTAAGCCGCAGACATTCTTTAACGGTAACCCACGGTGTCCGACAACACCCGATGACACAGAGATTGAAGAACTCATCGGAGGAATGCACAAATTCAGAGCATTTCCAAGATAGATTTCGAATGTACAAATTTGAGAGACGAAATTGACAGAATTGAGAATTATGGGAATTTATGGATCTGAGTAATTTTCAAATTTGGGAATTAGGGATTGAATACCGATTTGGGGAGGAAAACTACGTCGTTTAAGGGAGCAGTAAAACGGTTTTGTTTTTATTAAACGGATATGTGTTACGGTGCTTTAACCCCGTGTAATGATTTTATGCCGAAGTATACAACCGAAGTTTACATTGGAAGTCTACTTACTAAATATTGATTGTCAAATTTAACGCTTAAGGTCCGTTAGCCTTGGTGGTTAACTAGTCACCCATACTAACATAGGACAACTCCTTCTATTTGGTTCGAATTGAAGTGAAAACAAAGTTTTTTTTTTAACACAAGTTTGAACATGAGAATAACCTAGATTGAGCACAAGTCCGGACACAAGTTTCAAATATAATAAAAGTTCGACATAATAATAACTCTAGACCGGACATGATAGTAGCTTACTTTTGAACATACGTTTGGACACGGTAGAAACAGAATAAAAGTGCTTAGTACAACGAAGTCTACAACGGAAGTCTATAACTGATGTTTACAACCGAAGTCTACCTTACACATCTCTCATTTTTCACATCTAAGTTTAGTATGACCTGGTTGTCCATCTAGACTTCTTCTTTCGACCTTTTTTACGACCAACTTGAGGAGGTAAGCATATTACCTCCTCTTTGGGACATTTGTCGGCGTCCTTGGCTCAGAAAATGCTGCCGCCGTAGCTGGTGTATAAATAATGTCTCTCGTAGGAAGGACAAATAACCGTGGACACATCTTGACGGCAGTCGATTAAAACCGCGTAAACGTGTGAGCAAGGGATCCTCTCGATTTGAAAGACACCACATGTACACGCTCCTTGGCCCATATCAACAAGGAAATTATGGTTTCCTCCCCTGACGTAGAATTGGACATCATTGATGCGTTCTGTCGTCATGGAAGCCGTGTAATACTCACGTATATTCAACAAATAGTCAACACCTCGACTATAGTGTGTTGGTACACTCAACGCATCCTCTCTCCTTTTGTAAAACCATCTTCCTAGTTTTGATTGGATAAAGTCCAAAAGAAATGCTATTGGAAATCCTCGAGCTATCTTTAGTGCCGCATTGATTGATTCGGCCATGTTACTCGTCTTGATGTTGTACCTCATTCCCAGAAAGTGCACACGTGATTACAACTTTGGGTCAGACTCCTCCAAGTATGTTGCAAGATCCGGCTTTGTAGATCGTATCGCCTCCATATATCGGTCATAATCTTCTTCCGTATATGCGTACACTGCACCTTTGACCAAGTACATGAGATCTTTCCCCCTAAATTTTTTCACTACATTGCATTGAAGGTGGTAATAACAAATGCCACGTGTTGCCTTCGGGAAAACCTTTTCAATCGCGTTCTTTATCGCGATCTCCCTATCTGAAACGATCACCAAATTTCCTTGTTCCGAGACACAATCACTCAATTTGGTAAAAAACCATTCCCACGAAGCATTACTCTCACTATCCACAATCCCAAAAGCCAAAGGGAAAATTTGAAAATTAGCATCTTATGCACATGCAACTAATAAAACTTCCTCGTACTTCCCAGTTAAATGCGTCCCGTCAATGATGATGACACGTCGGAGATACTTAAAACCCTCGATTGAGGCTCCAAACGCAAAGAAAAGGTACTTAAACCGGTTTTCTTCATCGACCTCAAGAGCGGTGATTGTTCCCGGATTCGCTTCCTTGATTTGATGGAGATACGATGGGAGACTCTCGTATCCATTTTCCCAAGTTCCCCGCACCATTTCACGTGCATAACATAATGCCCTATATGAAGTAGTATAATCCAATATCATGCCATACATTTGTTTCATAGCATCTTTGATGTGATGCGGCGTAATTCCATTAATTATTCCAACACGCTCGTAGAAAAGTCTTCCAATGTATTTGGCGGTAGCACGTTTGCGGTGCTTCACTCGATCATCACTTGAACATGTATGGACATTGATATACTTTGTAACATCAGCAAACCAAATTTTTGACAGATTTGATATGTGTTGAGTAAATCGTCGATAAGTCTCACAATACTTATCGGAATGAGCTAAAACCAATTTCATTGGAAAGCTAACTCAATTCCCTATCTGTACCATTCTAAACCAGATTCCGTAATTTTGGTTGAGGTGGCGATCGACACCCAAGTAAGTGTCGATCGACACCACTGTCGGCAATTCGGTTTTGATGGCGACTTGTTGCTTTTTGAGGCTCTAAACCTCTATATTATGGACTTTAGCGTTTGCAGAGGCTAGAGGAGAAAGATTATGGGTTTTTAGAAGTGGAATCGTGTGGGTTTTGATATAGATTTGAGTGGTTTGGTGTTTGATGTTGAGAAATCGTTTGTTGGAGAGAATCTTCTGTTTTTGTTTGGTGGAACGAACAATTGGATGGGAAGATCATATCGGTTTGAGCTGAATTTTTGTAGGTGTGTTCTACTATCTCTTAGCTAGCTGTGAGGCCAATCCGTTTGTCATTTGGATGTCTGAGCTAAGAGAAATTCGTGTTTTTGTGAGAGCGGTTCGGCTGTATCGGGTTTAAGGATAAGTCGGATTGCGGGGTGTTTTGACGGAGTTTCAGAGGGAACTAGATGACTTTCTTTAGCTCGTTGGAAATCTCTGTGAGTCTAGTTTCCAGAGATGGTTTCCGACTGGAAATCCGAGGTAAAATCCGTCCTCAGCATTGTTTTTAGTAAAACGTGTCGGTTCTGTTTGAAGAAATGATTATTTCGGTTTTGGTAAAATCGTTTGATCTTGGTGGTTTTTGATTGAATCATAACGTTTAGGATCGTGGGTGTTTCTCTTCATCGTGATATTCATCCGTATGAACCGAATTAAATCCGTTTTTATGGCTAAGGTGAGTGCGTGACGGTAGGCTCATTTTCAGCCAACATCGGGTTTGAACAACTGATTTAAGTGTGTTTTCGGGATGGATTTGTGTGTTTGTTGGTGTTTTTGTGTTAAGTGGTTGTCGTAGTTTTCTGTGGTATAAATTTTGGATACAAATAATGGCGGAGGCGATGCGAGAACGAGACCGAAAGTCTATGCTCGTTCATCTGTCTCTGCAATCTGGGTGTCGATCGACACCCATGGGGTAGTGTCGATCGACACCTCTGTCTGTCAAATGTAGATGTGTTGTTTGACCGTGCGCGTGTTCGGGTTTTCTTCGCGAGTGAATCGCGATACAAATTCGAGGTGTCGATCGACACCCATGGGGAGTGTCGTGTTGGGAATGTCCTGAAATCACACTTGTATTCACTCCAGTGATAGTTGTATTGTCGAGATTAGACATTCATATGATATTTTGTTAGAAACCAATGATGATCTATGAGTTATGAACTTATTGCTAGTATTATATGATCCTACAAGGTCACACACCTAAGCAAATTGGATTCACTTTCTGTTGGAATAATCATTAATGTAATGATCTAAATGATGTGTATTTGATGCACATTATTTTCATGTTTTAAAGAGTGTGTCGATCAACACAAATGTGCAGTGTCGATCGACACAGGCCATTAACCGAAATAGTGATTTCGGTTTAGCAACTTAATTGATTCTGATTCGGTTCAGGGATCAATTAGGTTTTCTCCAGGGCCTATATAAAGAAGTTATGAGGCACGACCTGAGGAGGAGGTTTTTGAGAAAAACTCTTTTGGCAGCCACCCTGAAACACAGAATTTTCTGAGAGATCCGATACCAGGCACTAGCATCCCTGCGGATTCCAATTTGTGTGTGTGTGGACCATCAGTAGAGGCACAGCGATTGAAGTGCTAAAGATCTCGAATCCCTGTTCTAATTCCGCTGCAAAACTCCAGGTATATTCGAGATCCGTTCTATCAGATTATTTGTTTACAAAACTTAGATCCTAGGCAAAGGAATCGAGACTAGGTTGATTAATAGAGATTAATCCGGTTAAAACCTGAGTAAATTCCTACAGTGGTATCAGAGCCTTAGGGTTTAACATTGTATTTTGTCTGATAGTTATCGATTTGATCAAGTTTTTCTGTGCAAAATGGTTTTCTCGAAAATTGTTCATCTCGCATGAAAAACCTAATCGTGTCGATCGACACAATGGTTGTGTCGATCAACACGGTTGTCTCTGCCTTGTGATTAATGAACCAGTTCAATTGGATTGAATCGGTTATCGCGCTTGGTGACAAATCAATTAAACCGGCTAATTTCAGTTTATTGCAATTTGGTTGGCGTCGATCGACACAAATGTTGTGTCAATCGACTTGACCGGTTATCGATCCGGTTCAATTGGATTGACCGGTTATCGCAAAATTGATTATGTTTGGTTAGCGTCGGTCGACACAAATGTTATGTCGATCGACATAGACCAATTATCGACCCGGTTTAATTGGATTGACCGGTTATCGATCCGGTTCAATTGGATTGACCGGTTATCGAAAATTACATTTGGTTTAGTCAATGTCGATCGATACAAATGTTGTGTCGATCGACACTGACCGGTTATCAGAGCTGGTTATATCGGTTATCAAAACTGGTTTAATTAGATTGATCGGTTGTCGAAGAACTGTTCCAGAAAGGTGAGTGTCGATCGACACTAATGTAGTATCGATCGACAGCCTATAAAGAATGTGGGTTATTGAACCTGAAATCAAATAACCGAACCAGATTTAATGAGATTGGGTTCCTGAATGCATATATATGATATGTGTTAAGGATTAGAAGTTCAATTCCTCAACTAAATATCAAATGTTCTGGATGTCTTCCCGATCTTGTCAACTGTCAAGACTCGTTTCATTGCGTGATAGGCTTGCAGTGCAAGGTGTCTGCAGTTACATGAGTAAGGCAGTAGGTAATTGAGTTGATGGGCTTGCAGTGCATGGCATCAACTATTACATGACAGAAAAGATTGGTTTACTTGAATGGGCTATCAGAAGTTCTGGGCTCAGAGACATCAGGTGGTTAGAACATAAGATGTTTTATCCACAACCAAGAGTCATATTGGATATGATTAGTAAAGTGTTGCTTACCTATATAGCTAAGATTTGAGTGACAGCCAGTGGCTCGCTCGGGTTTTGGTGAAATATGGATCTTGGATCATTATATTCATTTGAGGAAACATAGTTTTGAATATAATGCGAGTTTTCTTAATTGTTAAGTTTTCTCTTGTATTGAACATGATAACTTACCCTCT
Source organism: Draba incana (assembly GCA_963576765.1). Classification (NCBI taxonomy): domain Eukaryota; kingdom Viridiplantae; phylum Streptophyta; class Magnoliopsida; order Brassicales; family Brassicaceae; genus Draba; species Draba incana. Next base: position 4,886,476 of record OY755216.1, read on the forward strand.
ACCTCTTTTGTTTTAGCAATGTCTAGCTCAAACAACACTTTCTCCCTGAGATCCGTCCTTGAGAAGGACAAGTTAAATGGATCTAATTTTCTCGAATGGTATCGGAACCTGAGAATTGTTCTCAGGCAGGAGAAGAGGGACTATGTCCTTGATAAAGTTCTCCCCGAGAAGTACCGTGCCAATGCCCCGCAGATAGAGAAGAATGCTTGGGATAAGCATTCTAATGATGTGGTCGATGTGACTTGTCTGATGCTGGCGACCATGAACTCAGATTTGCAGAAGCAATATGAGAACGTGGTGTCACCCATCGAGATGATCACTAGCCTGAAAGCAATGTTTCCAGAGCAGGCTCGAACTGAGAGATACCAGACGGTTAAATCTCTAGTTGAGTGCAAGCTACCAAAGGATGCTCCAGTAAGTCATCACGTCATTAAGATGATGGGTTATATTGATAACTTGGGGAAACTGGACTGTCCCATTAGCCAAGAGTTGGCTACTGACATCATATTGCCGTCACTGTCGTCAAGCTATGATACGTTCATAATGAATTATAACATGAACAGCCTGACGAAGACGTTGACTAAGTTACATGGCATGCTCAAGACAGCTGAGCCAAACATCAAGAAGGCGCCCCAAATGTGCTTATGGTACAAGGGGGCAAAATGTTTAAGAAACCCAGCAAGGGCAAAGGGAAGGGCAGGGCTGTCCAGGTTATGAACCAAGACAAACCTGTGCCTCCTCCTAAGCCAAAGGCTTGCCCTTTTGATGCTGATAAATGCCACTTCTGCAATGAGCCTGGGCATTGGAAAAGAAATTACAAGAAATTCCTGGAAGGTTTAAAGAACAAGAAGAAGACGTACGAGACGACTTCTCTTGGCACTAACCAACAGTAGGACGCTGGAAAAAGGACAAGTGGAGCTGCGAGTCGGGAATGGACCAAGGGTTGCTGCGTTGGCCGTGGGCACTTATCATTTGTCTTTGCCTTCGGGCTTGGTTTTAGATTTGCATAATTGCTACTATGTACCTGCGATAAGCAGAAACATCATTTCAATTTCCTGTTTGGATTTAGAAGGATTTGATTTTTCTATTAAGAATAAATGTTGTTCTTTTAATCGCAATGGTATGTTTTATGGTAGCGGCCCATTAGAGAATGGGCTTTACATTTTAAACCAATCAATGCCCGTCTATAACATAAATACTAAGCGGTTTAAGTCAAATGACGAAAATCCAACTTTTCTCTGGCACAGTCGTTTGGGTCACATAAACGAGAAACGCATACAGAAGCTCCATAGTAATGGGCTTTTGGGCTCATTTGATTATGAATCATGTGAGAAATATGAATCTTGTTTGATGGGCAAAATGGCAAAGGCTCCTTTCAACAAACTAAATGAACGGGTCAGTGACTTATTGGGCCTTATACATACATATGTCTGCGGCCCGATGAGCACAAGTGCTAGAGGAAACTATCAATACTTCATTACCTTTACTGATGATTTGAGTAGGTATGGCTATGTCTATCTAATGAGACACAAGTCGGAATCCTTTGAAAAAAATTCAAGGAGTTCCAGAATGAAGTACAAAACCAACTTGGCAAAAGTATTAAAGTTCTTCGATCTGATCGTGGCGGAGAATACTTAAGTCAAGAGTTCAATGATCATCTGAGAGAGTGTGGAATTGTTTCACAGCTCACTCCTCCTGGAACACCCCAATGGAATGGAGTTTCCGAGAGGAGGAATCGGACCCTATTGGATATGGTTCTATCAATGATGAGTCACACAGACCTTCCATTATCCTTTTGGGGATACGCTCTAGAAACGTCTGTATTTACACTAAATAGAGTCCCATCAAAATCAGTTGCAAAGACACCACATGAGATGTGGACTGGAAATGTTCCAAGTTTGTCTTTTCTTAAAATTTGGGGTTGTGAGGCTTATGTAAAACGTTTAATATCTGATAAGCTCGCACCCAAATCTGATAAGTGCTTCTTTGTTGGTTATCCTAAGGAAACCAAGGCGTAGTACTTCTACAACCATTCTGAGAACAAAAGTTTGTTGCTCGAGATTGTACTTTCCTTGAAAGAGAGTTTCTTCATAAGAAGAATAGTGGGAGTAAAGTACTACTCGAAGAAGTTCGAGAATCACAGGAGCCTGCTAAACCTAATGAGGAAGAGCAGCAGGTGGAACCACAAGGAGTTGTGGAACCCACACCTGTGATGCCTGAAGTTCGTAGATCCGGAAGGATTCGTCACGAACCCGAGAGATACTATGGATTTCTCGTGAACGATTGTCATGACCTGTTGATCATTGACAGTGACGAGCCTACGAATTTTGAAGAAGCAATGTTGGGCCCAGACTCCGAAAAGTGGTTTGGAGCCGCTAGATCCGAAATGGGATCCATGTCAGAAAACCAAGTATGGTCCTTGGTAGATTTACCCGATGGTGTAAAACCCATTGAGTGTAAATGGATCTTCAAGAAGAAGATTGACGTGGATGGGAATATCCAGATATTCAAAGCTAGATTAGTGGCTAAAGGTTTTAAACAAATTCATGGTATTGACTATGATGAGACCTATTTTCAGTCACTATGCTTAAATCCATTCGAATACTCCTAGCAACTGCTGCTTATTATGATTATGAGATATGGCAGATGGATGTGAAAACAGCTTTCCTTAACGGAATTCTGGAAGAGGATGTGTACATGACACAACCTGAAGGTTTCACAGATCCTAAGAATGCTGGGAAAGTATGCAAGCTTCATCGATCCATTTATGGGTTGAAGCAAGCATCACGGAGTTGGAATCTTCGTTTTGATGAAGCGGTCAAAAAGTTTGACTTCATCAAGAACGAAGAGGAACCATGTGTATACAAGAAGACTAGTGGGAGCGGAGTTGCATTTCTCGTACTGTATGTAGACGACATACTTCTTTTCGGAAACGATGTTCCATTGCTTCAGTCTGTCAAGGCTTGGCTTGGAAGTTGTTTTTCCATGAAAGACATGGGTGAAGCCGCGTATATTCTTGGAATAAGAATCTATAGAGATAGATTAAATAGGCTTATTGGATTGTGTCAAGATACTTATATAGATAAGGTCTTGCACAGATTCAGTATGCAGGATTCCAAGAAAGGTTTCACGCCTATGTTACATGGTGTTACTCTTAGCAAGAAGCAGTGTCCCTCGACACAAGCTGAGCGGGAGCGAATGAATAGAATTCCTTATGCTTCGGCAGTAGGATCTATTATGTATGCCATGCTCTGTACTCGTCCAGATGTTACTTGTGCCTTAAGCATGACGAGTAGATACCAATCTGATCCAGGTGAGTGTCACTGGACAACAGTCAAGAATATCCTCAAGTATTTGAGAAATACCAAGGATAAGTTCTTGGTGTATGGAGGAAATGACGAGCTGATCATAAGTGGATTCAGTGATGCAAGTTTTCAGACAGACAAAGACGATTTTCGGTCTCATTCTGGTTATGTCTTTTGTCTAAATGGCGGTGCAGTCAATTGGAAAAGTTCCAAGTAGAGCACCGTAGCTGATTCCACTACTGAGGCTGAATACATCGCTGCTTCGGAAGCAGCAGAGGAAGCTGTTTGGATCAAGAAGTTCATGTCTGAACTTGGTGTGGTTCCTAGTATCTTAGAGCCTGTAGCATTGTATTGTGATAACAATGGAGCAATTGTTCAGGCGAAGGAACCAAGATCACACCAGAAATCCAAACACATAGAGAGGAAATATCACTTGATTCGTGATATAATTGATAGAGGAGACGTGAAGATCAACAGAGTTCCATCAGATGAGAATGTCGTTGATCCTCTGACCAAGCCCCTAAGCATGAGAGTCATACTGCTGCTATAGGACTTAAGGAAATTAAGATGTGATCTTGATTTTAGTGGGAGTTGTCTTATTTTAAGACATGTTTTGATGTTCATGTAATCATACTTTGGTTATTTTAATGAAATTTGATTTTAGTATTATTTAAATGTGTTTAAATGATAGACCCAAGATAATTTATGACATTCTATAGGTCATCAAGTTGAGGACTTGATCATGAAACCCTATGAGAATTAAATGACATAGATTATATTTGTCCCTGGTCAAGGTTGTTAAAGTGGGACACTAACAACCGCGTGAGACTAGCATGTGAGGTGACTGATGACTAAGTTTCATGGAGTCATTAATAAGAGTATTAAAGTCAATCACATAGATATATGTTAGAGAACATATGATCGGACATGACCCGCTAATGAGAACTCTACAGGATAATTAAGTGTCATAAGAGGTTCTCATAACGATTATAGAGTATAGTCCTTAGACCTGAGTTCATCATGATTCCTTGCATATGCATTGGTCCGCTTTGACTTTGTCAAACGTTATCCGTAATAGGTGACTATAAAAGGCATTGATTGGGCGTATCATGAAGTGTGTGAAGGAACAGGGATGGAACAAGATGGGATTTGTCCCTCCTGTAAAACAGGAGATAAATATCTCTGGGCCCATCGAAGATTTGATACTGAGGAATGTGTGGCCGCACTCGAACGAGCTGAATGTCAGTCGTTTGTCTTGTCAGTGTAAATCGGAGTTCGATGAACATGATATTGGTTGAATAAGGATGACACGGATCTTGCCTTATATCATATCGAGATGTAGAGACGAATGGATTATTGGAATAGATGATTCCAGTACAAGTGTCGTGTTGGGAATGTCCTGAAATCACACTTGTATTCACTCCAATGATAGTTGTATTGTCGAGATTAGACATTCATATGATACTAGGTGGTCATGACGTTTTGCTAGAAACCAATGATTATCTATGAGTTATGAACTCATTGCTAGTATTATATGATCCTACAGGGTCACACACCTAAGCAAATTGGATTCCCTTTCTGTGGGAATAATCATTAATGTAATGATCTAAATGATGTGTATTTGATGCACATTATTTTCGTGTTTTAAAGAGTGTGTCGATCGACACAAATGTGTAGTGTCGATCGACACGGGCCATTAACCGAAATAGTGATTTCGGTTTAGCAACTTAATTGATTCTGATTCGGTTCAGGGATCAATTAGGTTTTCTCCAGGGCCTATATAAAGAAGTTATGAGGCACGACCTGAGGAGGAGGTTTTTGAGAAAAACTCTTTTGGCAGCCACCCTGAAACACAGAATTCCTTGAGAGATCCGATACCAGGCACTAGCATCCCTGCGGATTCCAATTTGTGTGCGTGTGGACCATCAGTAGAGGCACAGCGATTGAAGTGCTAAAGATCTCGAATCCCTGTTCTAATTCCGATGCAAAACTCCAGGTATATTCGAGATCCGTTCTATCAAATTATTTGTTTACAAACCCTAGATCCTATGCAAAGGAATCGAGACTAGGTTGATTAATAGAGATTAATCCGGTTAAAACCTGAGTAAATTCCTACATGTCGATCGACACCACTTGAATTGTTGATCGTTTTGTGTAAACGTAAATTGTTGATAGTGTTGTTAAGCGTAGAATTGCTAATTAAATTGTTAATTAATTGAGGTGTCGATAGACACCAACGCAATTTCTCCGTTTAACATTTATCGTATTGTGGTGCTGGCGTGTGGTATAAAAGCGTACATGGTCTGTAGGCGGGTTGACCGCCTCACTAAGTATTTATGATAATACTTACGCAACTCATTTGTTTTATGTGTTGCAGGCAAAAGTTTGTGTTCACGGAATCATGGCGTAAGAAGAGGATGATTAGGGAATTTATTTTTGTGTGTGTTTTATTTTAGTAGAACCGGTCGTTTAGGTTGCTAGAGTATCTTGCTGGTTATTGAATTGATTTCTGTGTTTTCCGCTATTATGGGTAATTATTTAATTATCTAATTATTTGATTCAGATTGATTATTTAATTATTTATTTATTTAGCAAAAAAAAAAAAACAATTGTCACCCAAAACCGGTTTGCTTCATTCTTTACAGCCGCTCTTAACCTGCACTGGCATCCTTCCACACAACAAATGGCCACAAATAGCCTTTGGTTCAGACTTGAGTACCTTGTATGCAAATCGCATCATAACATAAGTTAATTGCAATTCTCGAACTAGCTCCGCCTTGCTACCAAAACTTTGCGACACAAATATGTTATCGGACCATGTAAACATACTCGAACGACCAGCTTGAACGTCAAAGGAGATATCCTCTCCATCTTCGTCTTTAACTTTTCCATACTCAATGTAATCATCATCAATATTTTCTCCATACTCTTCTTTAACAGCCTCTTTTTTCACTTCTTCTTCTTTCACTTCCTCTTCTTTCAGTTCTCCATCATTACACTCATCCTCATCGTTTTGTGGATTTTCATCTTCATCATTATTTTCATCCTCGTCTGAATTTGCATCTCCGTTGATGTCGGTTTCCGTCTCAAACCGAGTTGATACACAAAGACGTATCATACAGGTTCTACGTAGCTCCATCAAACTATGGACTTTTCTATCGTTTTTGACGTGCATCGGAGGTGTGTCATGAGGCATTTGTTCAACCATTGAACTAGGTAATGAATAAGTGAGCTCCACAACCTCCATTTTTTGTAACTTATAATCATCTCGAGCCATTTCAACAAGTTCCCTATGTGTAAAATCATCGCCCAAGATAAACATTCTCCCTCCTTTACGGGTATCCACCTCAAAATGCCACGTACCATCTTTAATAATCCAATCTCCATAAACAACAGGTATTTGAACAACCATCTGTCAATAAAAACGATATGAAGCTTAGTTAGCAACAATCAAAATTTTTGGATAGTAGACTTCCCGTGTAGACTTCCGATCACTCGCTGGAAGTCTACGTTGAATGAGCTAACTAGTCACCAAATGAAAAATTAAATTTACCCCATAAATATTAGTCTTAAACTTGTCAAACTAACACAGATGATAGAGACATAGGTACCACACATGTGACAACAAAAAACCCAAGAAATCTCTTACTAGAATGAAATATAATTAGGTTTTAAAAAAAATTGTGTATTGTAGACTTCCTCTGTACACTACCTTTTTTTGATAGTAGACTTCCCGTGTAGACTTCCGATGACTCGCTGGAAGTCTACGTTGAATGAGCTAACTAGTCACCAAATGAAAAATTTAGATTTACCCCATAAATATTAGTCTTAAACATGTCAAACTAACACAGATGATAGAGACATAGGTACCACACATGTGAGAACAAAAAAACCAAGAAATCTCTTACTATAATGCATATAATTAGGTTTTAAAAAAGACTGTGTATTGTAGACTTCCTCTGTACACTTCCATTTTTGGATAGTAGATTTCCCGTGTAGACTTCCGATCACTCGCTAGAAGTCTACGTTGAATGAGCTAACTAGTCACCAAATGAAAAAATTAGATTTATCCCATAAATATTAGTCTTAAACATGTCAAACTAACACATATGATAGAGACATAGGTACCACACATGTGAGAACAAAAAAACCAAGAAATATCTTACTGGAATGACATATAATTAGGTTTTAAAAAAGACTGTGTATTGTAGACTACCTCTGTACACTTCCATTTTTGGATAGTAGACTTCTCGTGTAGACTTCCGATCACTCGCTGGAAGTCTACGTTGAATGAGCTAACTAGTCACCAAATGAAAAATTAGATTTACCCCATAAATATTAGTCTTAAACTTGTCAAACTAACACAGATGATAGAGAGATAGGTACCACACATGTGACAACAAAAAACCCAAGAAATATCTTTTTATAATAAAATATAATTAGGTTTTAAAAAAGACTGTGTATTGTAGACTTCCTCTGTACACTACCATTTTTTTAATAGTAGACTTCCCGTGTAGACTTCCGATGATTCGCTGGAAGTCTACGTTGAATGAGCTAACTAGTCACCAAATGAAAATTTAGATTTACCCCATAAATATTAGTCTTAAACATGTCAAACTAACACAGATGATAGAGACATAGGTACCACACATGTGAGAACAAAAAAACCAAGAAATCTCTTACTAGAATGCATATAATTAGGTTTTAAAAAAGACTGTGTATTGTAGACTTCCTCTGTACACTTCCATTTTTGGATAGTAGACTTCCCGTGTAGACTTCCGATCACTCGCTAGAAGTTTACGTTGAATAAGCTAACTAGTCACAAAATGAAAAAATTAGATTTATCCCATAAATATTAGTCTTAAACATGTCAAACTAACACAGATGATAGAGACATAGGTACCACACATGTGAGAACAAAAAAACCAAGAAATATCTTACTAGAATGACATATAATTAGGTTTTAAAAAAGACTGTGTATTGTAGACTACCTCTGTACACTTCCATTTTTGGATAGTAGACTTCTCGTGTAGACTTCCGATCACTCGCTGGAAGTCTACGTTGAATGAGCTAACTAGTCACCAAATGAAAAATTAGATTTACCCCATAAATATTAGTCTTAAACTTGTCAAACTAACACAGATGATAGAGAGATAGGTACCACACATGTGACAACAAAAAACCCAAGAAATATCTTTTTATAATAAAATATAATTAGGTTTTAAAAAAGACTGTGTATTGTAGACTTCCTCTGTACACTACCATTTTTTTAATAGTAGACTTCCCGTGTAGACTTCCGATGATTCGCTGGAAGTCTACGTTGAATGAGCTAACTAGTCACCAAATGAAAATTTAGATTTACCCCATAAATATTAGTCTTAAACATGTCAAACTAACACAGATGATAGAGACATAGGTACCACACATGTGAGAACAAAAAAACCAAGAAATCTCTTACTAGAATGCATATAATTAGGTTTTAAAAAAGACTGTGTATTGTAGACTTCCTCTGTACACTTCCATTTTTGGATAGTAGACTTCCCGTGTAGACTTCCGATCACTCGCTAGAAGTTTACGTTGAATAAGCTAACTAGTCACAAAATGAAAAAATTAGATTTATCCCATAAATATTAGTCTTAAACATGTCAAACTAACACAGATGATAGAGACATAGGTACCACACATGTGAGAACAAAAAAACCAAGAAATATCTTACTAGAATGACATATAATTAGGTTTTTAAAAAGACTGTGTATTGTAGACTACCTCTGTACACTTCCATTTTTGGATAATAGACTTTCGATCACTCGCTGGAAGTCTACATTGAATGAGCTAACTAGTCACCAAATGAAAAATTAGATTTACCCCATAAATATTAGTCTTAAACTTGTCAAACTAACACAGATGATCGAGACATAGGTACCACACATATGACAACAAAAAAACCAAGAAATCTCTTACTAGAATGACATATAATTAGGTTTTAAAAAAGACTGTGTATTGTAGACTTCCTCTGTACACTTTCGTTTTTTGATAGTAGACTTCCCGTGTAGACTTCCGATCACTCGCTGGAAGTCTACAGGGGGTACTTTTGCATTTTAGGCAGACGCTTAGCAAACTTCCAGGGAAGTCTTCACAACCGTAGAGTTTCGTGGAAGTCTGCAAAGGGTAGTTTTGCATTTGACTAGAGGTTTGACTTTTTTGTGCAGACTTCCCTGGAAGTTTTGCATTTGACCAAATTTTAACTTTCTCTAGGGAAGTCTGCAAATAATAGTAGACATCCTAGGAAGTCTGCAAATAAAAGTAGACTTCCTTGGAAGTCTGCAGCATTTGTTGACATCCATACAGGACAGTTTTGCAATTGCGAATTTTTTCCGGAAGTCCGCAAATGGAATGTGAACTTCCTAGGAAGTTTGCAAAAAAAAGGGGTAGTTTTGCATTTGACCAAATTCGTTGATTTCAGTAGTAGACTTCAAGGGAAGTCTACACTATTTTTCTACACTTTCTGGAAGTATGCAAATATTGGTCAACATATTATTTTTTGGTCAAATGCAAAAGTGTCACTTTTTGTCTGTGCAGACTTCCCTGGAAGTCTACTTTCTAATTTCCAAATGCAAAACTACCCTTACGTTTTTGCAGACTTCCCTGAAAGTCTGCACAAAAAAGTCAAACCTCTGGTCTAATGCAAAACTAACCCCGTCTACGTGGCACTGTTTTTTTGTTTCCAAAGAAATCATGCAGACTTCCTTGGAAGTCTACTTCGTATTTTTCACATAAATAATCAAATGCAAATATACCCTCTTCGTTGACTTTTGGAAGTCTACACATAAAGTCTACGAATTTTAGATCTGAAATTTCTAAATGTTTTTGTTTTGATTACCTTTTAACACGTTGAGCTCGTATTTTGCTTCCTCCACCACCGAAATTTAGAATTCTAACCGATTTTGGTGTCGTAAAGCAAGATTTCTGAGAAATCAACTCGTTTTTATAAATTATTTTCAAAACTAAACTTAGCAATATTTATGGATGAAATTGTAGAGGAGAAGAAAGGAAAGATGTTATAAGGATTAAATCAGACCATTAAGTACTCGAAAATCAGTTGTTGAGTCATTAAGAGCTCGAAATTGGTTGTTCATGGTGGTTGGAAAATTGATGAAGATGGCATTTCGGTAAATGGGATTGTTCAGACTTTTCATCTTTCACTACAAGAAAACAGCATGTTAGTGACACCGATTTGTGTCACAAATCAGTCACAAAAGCAGCATTTGTGACACTTTTGTGACGAAATTACAGAGTGACAATTTTTTCGTCGCTAATTTGAAGCGTCGCAAATTCGACACATATTTGCAACACTTTTGTGACGCATTTATTGAGTAGCAAATTTGTGACGGACTTGAGACGATCGAAAGGAGTCACAGATCTATGACGGAAGTGAGACAAGAGAATGTGTCACGAATTACCAACGGATGTGTGACACAATCGTAGTGGCTAATATGTGACGTCTTTGTGACGCTTTAAAGTGTCATTAAAGTGTGACTCTTTTATGACTACTGAAGGAAAAGTGGTAGTCTCTAAAGTGTCACAAAAGAGACACTAATTTGCTATGTATGTGTGACAGTTTTTACAGTCTTTTTGTTGTATTGCACACTGTATAATACTTTGTATTCCACTCAGTATTATACTTCGTATTCTACTCTGAATTCTACTAATAGAAATTTCAAATAAACGGAATTCTACATAAATAAACATAGTTAAAGCAAAATAAGGTTCCGAATTACAAATTTCGAAAAAGGTTAACAAAATGTACAAAATAGTTAACCGTTACATAACCGAAACATTAAACATTTAGTTCAAAACATTAGACGATTAGTTCAAGAGATAGAAACCGTTTATGTGGCAGGTGGAGTGGGTGGTGTGGTGGTTGGTGAGGTGGCTGAAGTAATCAGCAACTGGAACTCATAGACTCCTTCTGCGTTTGTAGGACACATAGCCATGGATGTGGCTTTAACAAGCTTTGTTGGATCTGGTGTGCATTTTAGAGCATTGGAGAGATCATTCCCTTCTAAAGGTGGTGGTGATGGAGGATTCTGAAGAAGGTAAACATGATTAGTAATGGAATCAGGACAAGATTGAGCTTGAAGAAGCTCTAGTCTTAGGAAAGGATGTACGAACTGAAGTAAGTATGTAAAAATGTTAGACACAAAGAAATATGATGCTTACTTTCTTTAACAGTGCCATATGGAGGATTCTTCTTCCATTTCTTTTTTTTATGTAGAAGCGTTCTCTAACTATGATAGAGAGAAGATGATATGTACCTCTTCTCCACATAACTAAATGATGAAACAAGTAGAGTCTAGAAACCTACTGGTCAAAAAGTAGTCTAGCAATCTCCACATAACTAAATGGTAATGCCAGAAATGTCGACTGAGATTCCCGTTCTGATTCCAAAATCTGAGTCAAATTGTCTAGTTCACAAACAAAGAAGCAACAAGAAAAAGTTAACAATTAAGCATCTAATTTCCTTAAACATTGATAAACTTTATCTGCTAAATGTGCATTTTTTGTTGTTGTCTTACCAACAGACATCCACGCTGGAGGCCGGAAAGTGCATTTTCCTCTCCTCTTAAGTGCCACCACAAGCCACAGAGGCACTTCCGTCGGAATATGAGGAACGAACCTACCAAAATCCCCCTGTCACCGGTTCACAAATTTAATCACACGGGTTACAAAACGGTTTAGACGGCAATGATTTCAGAGATTGTATAAAAACAGGAGATATTACACTGATGAAATTGAGTGTCTCCATGTTCATATTGGGAACAATCGCCACCATTTCGTCCTCTGCCATAAACTCAACCTGATATGAAATTCCAATCAATTGTATCATTGCAGACCATATATAAAGAAACACATACAAATAAAGAGGAGAAGAAGGACCTCTTGTGGAAAAAATAGTGAGATATGAGGATCAGTTTGGCCAGCCATTGGTGTATCTCAAGAAATCTCAGTTGCTTGGCCTAAATAGAAAAAAAAAACAAATGAATGCATTAAAAGAGTGAACGAATACAAGATTATCACAATGTGATGTTGTCCAGAGAAAATTTACAAAACCCTCTAAAATCTAGTTCAAAATTATCGGAGGGAGTAATATCTAGTTTTCCTCAGTAGCCCAAAACAAATGTTACAAACTGATCCTTTGTAGACATTTCATCAAACACCTTGTCTACAAAATATTCCTTGGTACTTTATAGCACATACCCACTTCCAATTTCAGCAACAACATGAATCAATCAGAAACAAAATAGCCTAGTTCAAAATTATCCAGTGATTCCAACTATCAAATTTCGCAAATTTCTAGGAAAAAGCTTTAAGGGAACGCTGGATACAGTAAGAAATAGGAGCCCTTGTACCTGATATTGTGATATGAGCTCGAAATTACCTTTTGTGTGATTCCAGTAAGATCATATCGATCCCTTCCGATATTCTACGAAACAAATAGTAACCGAAATTCCCCCCAAGATTTACAAATCTGTGTTCGAAGAGAAGGTTGCTCCACCGCTTGAGGATGGTTGAAGATGGTTGGATCCACCACTGAGACCCTTCCCATTCCCTCCACGACCAGTAACAAGACCACCACCTCTTCCACCAGAGAAGGCGGCTCCTCTACCGCCAGATCCGCCGGTATCTCGAAGATTGTTTTACCTCAATTGTTTTTAGGTTTCCCAGTCATATTTGTGTTTGGAAAAGATTGAGATTATGAGGATTAGAGGATAGATTTTGATAGAGATTTTTAGGATTAGAGGAGAGATTTTGATAGAGATTCAGAAAATTTAGGGTTTAGATGAAGATTGAAGGTGCTATCAGAGAATCATATACGAGAGAGAGAGAGATGAAAAGACTTAGGCTAGAAATGAAAGGGGATCGGATTTTTTGGTTATGATAAAGTTAGTGGAGGGAAATTTCGGAGGCCCAATTTTTTGGTGGGAACCCAAATGTTTTAAAACCCAATTTGGGAGGGAGGCCAAAATATAATTTGGTCACAAATGTGTTGCAAAATTGTGACACATGTATTATAAACTAAGGTGGTCACAATTCCAAACCCTAAACCCTAAATATTTTAGATGCATAATTGGGTAAACAATACATTTATAACACATTTTTTCATCAATTTCATCAGTTTTGAATAAGTATACATAGTTATATTCAAGTTTCAAAACAATTTTATAAATTTTCAATTTCTTTAGGATTATGAGATTGAAATGATAAGGAGTTTAAGTTAGGAGTTATATGAGAGAGTTTGATTTTTGAAAAAAAAAATTGATAATTTATTTTAATTTGTTTAACAATCAGAGTCAAATCTTAGAATATTAGTATGGAAATGTAATCAAGAATATCACATAATTCATTATAAATCTCAACATTGTTTCCTAAAAAATCATTTTGGAATGGCAAATTTGTTGCAAATGAGTGACTAAACACGGAGTGGGTCATAAAAGTGTCACAAATATATGACAAAACCCAGAAAAACGTCACAAATGAGTCACAAAAGAGTCGCAAATTTGTTACGCATTTGTGACGCTAAATGTATACACAACTTGAAACCCTAAACCCTAAACATTTCAATGTATTTTTGGTAAGTTTATGGGTTGAAAATAAGTTTTCTATGATCTTAGAACCATTTGAATGATTATATTTAGGTAATTTGAACTTCAAACATCCATTTATAAAAAAATTAAAATTTTACAAAGATTACAAAGCAAAAACACTTATACTTTATATAACACTTATATGATTGATATGAACATTATAATTTTTTTCTGGAAATAGAAGATTTAACAATTAGATGTAAAATTTTTAGTCCACACATGAATAATATATGTTTGTATATAATCATAGTACTTGAATACACATTTGAAACACCAAAATTCAACTGGGCGTAGCTAATCACTAGCAAAAGAGTCACAAATATGTTACGTTTTGTGACTCTTTAGTGACGCTACTTCAAAACCCAGAAAAGCGTCACAAATGAGTCAAAAAAAGTCACAAATTTGTTACGCATTTGTGATGCTAAATGTATACACAACTTGAAACCCTAAACCCTAAACATTTCAATGTATTTTTGGTAAGTTTATGGGTTGAAAATAAGTTTTCTATGATCTTAGAACCATTTGAATGATTATATTTAGGTAATTTGAACTTCAAACATCCATTTATCAAAAAATAAAAATTTTACAAAGATTACAAAGTAATAACACTTATACTTTATATAACGCGTATATGATTGATATGAACATTATAATTTTTTTTTTGGAAATAGAAGATTTAACAATTAGATGTAAAATTTTTAGTCCACACATGAATAATATATGTTTGTATATAATCATAGTACTTGAATAGACATCTGAAACACCAAAATTCAACTGAGCGTAGCTAATCAGTAGCAAAAGAGTCACAAATATGTTACGTTTTTGTGACTCTTTTGTGACGCTACTTGAACCCAGAAAAGCGTCACAAATGAGTCACACAAGAGTCGTAAATTAGTTACGAATAGTTTACCGTCGCTAATGCGTCGCAAAAAGTGTGAAGTTCTTTAAAATAGTCACAACTCCGTCGCAAATTTGTGACGCTTTTACGACAAAAGTTTTCCGTCACAAATTTGTGACGATTTTGATACGTTTTTCATTTTCGTCACAAATCCGTCACAGTTTCGTCCCACTTCCGTCACAATCTTTTGTGACGAAAAAACTGTCACAGAAATCCGTCACAGATTAACAGTTTTCTTGTAGTGTTTGATTGGAAGTCTACGAAACACAAAAGGAAGTCTACGTAATGGTAGTTTTGTAATTAAATGGACAGTTTAGTGGGAAAGACTCAAAAAATAGAAGAGAGAGAAAGATGAGTGTAGTTTTGCATTTGACCAAGAAAAATGGTGTAGTTCAGAAAAGATCCCTCATCTTTTTCATTCCAATTTTCCTTTTAAAATCTTTATTCTCCGAGATCCTGAACCGCGAATTGTCTCTTCCAAGTGATGTGGTTCTCATTTTGGTTGTCAAGTCACTCAAAACCATCATTTTTCTTTGCGCGTAGATAGAGTTTAAGCACGTACATTCAACCACGTATATATTGTATATTAACTTCAAATAAAATAAGACATTTATTATTGCAAAAACAAAAATAATTTCACTTTTTTCATTTCGTTGTTGAAAATAATGATAATGGTACTTTGATTTTATATACTTTTTTAATTGGGTTTGATTTTATTTATCTTTGATTATACAGACAGTCATATTTAAAGACTGCATACCATAAGACATGCATATAATTATTGGAAAGTAAAACATACTATATCTTCTTTAATGTACAAAAGAATTCAAGTATTTTCTGAGATCTTCATATTGATAGACTTGAAGTACTGAAGTTATAGCAAATTGTACCATATCCATTGCATAATCCAGGAGAAGAAGAAGTTGATTATCTATTTTAATTTTGTATGTTTTATGAAAAACCTTTTGCTAATGATCTATGTACTTAGATCTACTTGACTCTCTTTATTTTTGTGTTATTATTAATCATGTTTGGTTAATGGTGTGAAGTGTTCACGGGGGAGCACCATTTGTCCGATATATATTTGTTGAGTGGAGCCACACTGTATATATCACAAAAAGAAATTTATAAAGAGACCCACTTCCTTAAAGCTTGGTATCTTTAGGCTAATTAAAGTGAGTTTTAATCAAATCAATGGGAAACTAATGCTTCCACAATTCTCAAATATATACGCTCTTGCTTTACCTCGAATTGGTAAACCGTAGTTATGGAACTATCTGATCCTACCTTCCCAAGTTGTGGTAACAATCAAAAACCCTATAGATGAGGCGTAGAAACTTTAACGTTTTGTCACACACTCCTCAATAGCTTGAGCTTCTATCTATCTACTGCTACTCCCAAACAGTGTCCTCTTTCTCCTCTCTTCTCATATCCAAGGTATGTAAACATAACACCATGATACCAATTTATTATAAATTGTATTGTAAAACTCTAAAGATTTTTGACCAAAACAACTCTGAAGATTAATAAGAACAACTGCATAATTCCTAATTAAAAATCCAAGAGAAATACAAATAGGGATATTAGGGAGTCTCTTACTCTCCTATCATTCTCTCTCACAAAATGACTAAATAAGTTGATAAAATGAAAAGATCCTGACAATGAAATCTTAAATAAACCAACTCTGCACATGGCTTATTCCTCACATGTGCAACTTCCTTAGTCATGTGATGTGCAGCTTCTCTCAATCCTTTTGATCCTCTGATGAGTCATATAATCTATCTGATCATTCAAGTTCTTGGATGATCCTCTGAAGCCATATGCCTGAGCCAGAGAAGAAGGAATAGTGGATCGAGCAAAGGAGGACATATATCTATTCCTCAACAACGTGTCATCTTCTTTCTCCTCGTGCTCGTAATCCATGGATTGGAAATAATAGTGTCAACGGTTAGTAATACTCTCGGGGTTGGTAGTCTAGAGATCTTAATCGGCCGTTGCTTGAACAAACTCATCGGAGACAGAGGAAATCCTTCACGAGCATCCGAGAACCAATCAACCTCTTCCATCTTCTGTCCAAACCAAAAAAAAGTCTCAAAATCCAGAATAAAGTCGGATAAAATAGAAATCGTTAAAAGTAGAAAGGAGATTGCTTTAGAGTACTTAAACAAACAAACCCATCTCGTTTTTTGAGATTTTCTTTCAACCTCTTTTTGTAAAAGCAAGTCGCCAGAGGATTACTAAGTGAGGGAAAACATATGTAATTGTTGCTAAAAAAAAAAAAAGTGTCCTTATAAACTCACCAACCTGTCCTCGACAATACCAAGTACTCCTCTGCAAATGACATGAATGAATATATTAAATGTATTATAAAGAAGAATATTAGCGCTAAGAAAGGTTATTCATAAAACTACGAACATGACAATGATCAATAACGGTTGTTCTTTTCTTTATCTTGTCATCTTCGGTTCTGCAATCCATATTTATCTGGTAAACGGGAAGAAAAGAAGAAGATTATAACCAGATTTCGAAGAGGAAAACACGCAGGACAAGATTAACCATAATCAATTTGATGGTTGTAAAAAGATATAAATCACAATTTGAGAGACGAAAACTCTTTAAATACATACCAGATCCGTTGGGAGGAATATGAGAAACCAATAGGCTGTCCAAAATCTGAAACGATTTCAATTCTAAATCTGATGTCATTTCCAGACTTTTAGATTCTAGGTCTATTTATACATTCGTAGAGAACGGATGTGGCGAGGAACCATTAGTAGGAGCGTTTAGAGGGAGAGAATTAATTGCTAGGGATGTGAATCGTGGTCTAATTGTTATTAATTATGTAGAGTGGAGGAAGCGAAGGATCGTAACGGTGCAAAAGATGAATCGGCGACGGCGAGAATAGGTTATGGTGGAGAGGGTTTGCCGTCGCTGGTACAGAAGATCGGCGAAGAAAAAAAAACATTGAATGTGGGCTTTGGGTTTTCCTGGGCCAACATCACAATTTAAAAGTTTTCGTTTTGTGATTAATTTTGCCGATTCACATAATGATTCGAATGAGTTGGCTTTACGAAATGTTCTTATTGGTGGACTATAATTGAATGATTAAATAGGAGGCAAAGCTTGCTTATGTGGACACTCTAAGAGGAGAGAAGACTGTGCTGTTATATATAAGATGAATTGACTAATAAAATTTTACATTCTTTTTTAAACGTCTGGATTGATTTTAGATTCAATAATAATAAAAAAAATTCTATATATTGATTAAAAAAAAAACAATTCACGAGGAGCTAGGGCTTAATATTCGAGGTGCATACGTTTTCTCTTTCAACTGGTCTTTTTGTTCCTGCCCTACTAGTTTGGTTGCAAGGAGTCTTCGATGGGGAATCAAGTGGATAACAAGTTCACTTGGGTAATCCAAAATTTCAACGCTCTGCAATCTAAGCGAATCTATTCCGATGAATTCGTGGTGAGTGGATGCAAATGGTAAGGTTTTCAAGTGTTTCGTCTATGTAGATTTCGGTTATATCCTCCACAATGTTTTGGTGATAATTTTATTCGTGTTTCTTGCAGGCTTCTTTCTACCGATATCTATGAAAATAAGCGTGATGACAGCTTTAACTTATATCTGAGAGTCCCCGAATATGAATTATTGCCTTGTGGATGGAGGAGACACGCAAAATTTTCCTTCACATTAGTAAATCAACTCTCTGAAAAACTCTCCCGAAAAAGAGGTGAGTTTTTCAACGCCTGCTTAGTTTTATGATACTATATGTTCATGGAACTTGTACTGCTTGTTTTAACTAGAGCTACTCTATTATTCGTGATTTTACAGAAACACAGCATTGGTTTCATGAGAAGTCTTGGTCTTGGGGTTTCAAAGACATGCTTCCTTCTACCAAACTTCATGAGAAAGATAGTGGGTTTCTGGTAAATGGAGAAGTCAAGATTATTGCGGAGGTAGATGTTCTTGAGGTCATTGGAATATTAGATGACACAGAGGAATCTGAAGAGAAAACCCAACCCCTGAAAAAGGATAAGCAAGATGATGATGGTGTGTTGTCTAGTGATTTACTCAACAAGACTCAACAACTAAAGGAAGTCAATGGATTTCTAGTTCTTCCTTCACAGGTAAGAAACTTAGAATTACTGCTCCACTTCTCTGTAACTTTGTAAAATTAGTAATTTACTTGAACTTTGAGAGAGGATGTGGTGTCGTGTAATGAAAGTAATCATTTAAGTACCAGAAACACTTATTATATTCAGAGAAGTTGGAAATTAAGTTTGTATAAACCCTTCAAATTTAGGGAATAAGCATATCTTTCTTTTTTTCCACTTACAGGCAGAATATGTGAAGCTTATATTTGAAAAGCACCCGGACATTGCATCAGGAGTCCGTACAAAGAGTCCACATTTGAGGACTACGTACATTAATGTCCTCCTTGGACTAATCGAGACGCTGTGCCAATCACCTCAAGATCTCTCTGATGATGATCTGAAAGAAGCTTCCGTTACAGTGTCATATGCGATAAACATGGGATTTAAACTGGATTGGTTGGAGAAGAAGCTGACTGAATTGTGTGAAAAGAAGACCATTTTGAGAACTGTTGAGGCTAGGTTGCCAGAAATGGGGGAAGAGTTGGAGAGCTTGAAAAAGAGACTCTTAGAACTCGAGGGTCTTTTGGAGAAGAGCAAGGAAGAGGTTGATGTGGCCAAAATACCTCTCTCGTTTGATGATATTGTTTGATGTTCATGAGCTCTCATAAACTTGAAGGTTGGTCTTTATTTTTTCTGATATTCTGGTTTGTTTTTTGGTTTCCAAATGAGATTAGTCGTCTTAAACTTTGGAAGTTGAAGAGACTTGTGTCTCAAGTATTTTCACCTTTGTTATGACTTATGAGTAACCCTTGAAGACTCACTTTTGGGTTTAGAGTTTTGGAAATTGGTAAATTTGAGTTGCTGTTATGACTTAATCAAATTGAAGTCTAAGGAGAATGCTTTTCAGATAGTAGAAAATGGTCATTCATAACAATGTGGAATTTGGAATTTGGAATTTGAGAAAATGTTTCTGGATTTTTTTTTTTTTTAAATGTTAAAAAGCCCAAAACCGAAAAGGGCTTTAGCGTTTTGTAGTTAGGTGGGACCAGCAAAATCTTAGGGTTTATGAAAGGGGAAGAATCACACTCGCTTTACCAAAATACCTTTCTCCTACTCGAATTTTCATTTCATTTGCTCTGATTTCGTTTTTCTGTTCGTAATTTTTGTTCTTGTTGATAATTAATCGACCACCGTAACGGTTCATTGTTTCATTGTTCACTGACTGAATCCCATTAACGAGTAAAAACATGCTTTTTTCGTTGTTCTGCTACATTTTCGAGTTTTAAATTCAGTTGGCTAAGAATTATGAATTTTCTAATTATGAATTTTCTAATTTTTAATTCTATGAATTCAGTTGGCTAAGAATAATTAATTCTCTTATGAATTTTCTAATTCTGCTACATTGCTATTTATGAATTTTCTAATTTTGTCTCAGGTGGACGTTTTTTTCTTGTTTGGTCGATCATTTTATGTCTTCAAAGATCCACTGATATATTATTGGGATCTTTTTTGGGGGAATTGCCAAATCAAGCCACTTTGAAATGCAAAATGTCCCATTAAGATTTTGTGAACCTAAAAATGTCCCAATAAGATTTTGCACTTTCAAAATTCTAATTTAATCCTTAAAATATAATTATTCAGAATTTTCCAATATTTTTAAAATTAGGAAAGGAAAGAAAATCTTTTAATAAATCTTTTATTTTGTTCGGGAAAAAAAGGAAAAAAAACAAATTCAGAACTTTAATATTAATACAACTTAAATTAAACCAGAAATCATGTTTTCAATTCCTTTATTCTGATTTCAAAGATCAAAACATCTTTTTCACCATCTTCTTCCTCTATCACGTTTTTGAAATAGAATTTTGAGAAACTTTTGCACAAATCCTAATTTCTTCGATTCTTCACCGATTTGAATGATTTTTGGGTCTAATCCATACGGAATCTCGCCCTCTTTCTGATTCTAGCACTTAATTTCTCGATCGACAAAGGTATGTGCTTCTATCTCCACTTTTTCAGTTCGTCGACCATGGTAAAATTTTCAAATTTGGATGTGTTGTTTTGTTATTGGTTGAATTTGTGGCTTTCTATGCATTCTTAAAATGATTTTGCACATATCCCATGTCTTATTTGGTTGATTTGAGAAACTAAAGATCAATTTGGAAATTTTGAGGAGAATTTGTGTGAGACAAAACGGAACAAGATTGAAACGTAGCTTGTCGTGATTGCAAGATACTAGTGCATAATTTTTCAATTTTATGCAATTCGACTCGTTTCCATGATTTTAAATATGTTGATGAATATGGACTTACTCTCGATTTCTTTTTGTGCAAGTAATATGGTCCTAGTGTTGCTGGACATGGGACTTCAGACGAGGACAATGATGAGATAGAAGATGTGCTTCAATTGTTGCTTGTCTTTATTTCACATACTGTCTCTTGAAGAAAATGAAGCTGGGTCTTTTATTTAAACAAATTTTGTAGTATTTTTTCCTTGGTTTTATTACTGCCGTTCTTGACTTTCCTCTTCTAACAATCCATTTCAACAAGCATTTTTTGCAACAAGAGACAACACACAATAGAAACAAAACAACTCTTAAACTTAAACAGAACAAGTCTTGAACTTAAACTTAAAACCAAAACAGAGCATGTGTTACCTAGTGTTAAACAATAATAAACCAAAACAGAACAAGTCTTAAACTTAAGAAACAAAACCATAAGTACGGAAACCAAAACATAACAAAGTCTTGATTAAACGAGAGTAGTGTGAAATGGAATGTAACCATTCCTAGATTGGCATATCACATGTCTGCCTGTTGTGACCAACACGACGACACCGAGTGCATTTGTGTTGCTTCTTTGCCCTTTTCGGTCCTGAAGTCGTCTTTCGTAACTTGTCCGGTACAATCCCATAAACAATGACATGCCCATGATTTCCAAATCGTGTGCTCTAATGTATGCGGCAACATTTTTTTCTATTTATTTAGGTAATTAAGATAATAGCAGTATATTAGGTTTACACAATAACACTGAACAATAATTGCTCTACAGCTCAACTGGTATAATTACACAAGCCCATACCTCCCAAGTCATGAGTTCGATTCCCTGGGTGGGTATATTTTTGAAACTTTTCTATTTTACAAATTTCTAATGGGAAATTATTCATAAAAATTTAATTAATTATAAATTCGAAAATAAAAAATAAAATACGGTAGTTAAATAACTTTAAAATATTTTGAAAAATTATTTTAGGAAACAAAAATATTCACTCCTTGATTTTAGGAGCTAATAACTACTTTGGTAGAAAGTGAATTCTACGAAATGGTAGATGGAAGTGATAGTGGCAGAACTATCGGTAGAAAGAGCTATCAGCGCATGGTAGATACCAGTATAAGTGGTGGAAATAGTGCTCTGGGCAGTTGTAGAATGTTGGTATATATCAGAAACATGTTTCTACATTGCGTAGAAACATATAAATAGGCAGAAACCGTATTCTACTTCTACCACCACCCGTAGAATGAAAAACTAAATTCATTTTAAAAATAAGTTTTCAACTTGAAAAAATTAAAACTTTTATACAAAACCACTATTCATGACTTGTTTATAATTATCAGATTTTTCAAATATTTAAAAACATGTTATTTGAATTAATTTTAATTACATAAAGGGTAATATGAGGCAAAATTTACATAGTCCTAATGGGACATTTTCCAAAAAAAAGTGGCCTATTTTGGCAATTCCCCCATCTTTTTTTAACTACACCATTTTTTTTTGTCAAATGTAAAACTACACTCCACTTTCTCTCTCTTATATTTTTTGAGTCTTTGCCACTAAATCGTCCATTTATTTACAAAACTGCCATTACGTAGACTTTTATTTTGTGTTTCGTAGACTTTCAATCAAAGATGAAAAGTCTCAACAATCCCACAGATATCAACTTAATTACCGAAATATCATCTTCATCAATTTTCCAACCACCATGAACAACCAATTTCGAGCTCTTAATGGCTCAACAACTGATTTTTGAGCTCTTAATGGTCTGATTTAATTCTTATAACCTCTTTCCTTTCTTCTCCTCTACAATTTCATCCATAAATCTTGCTAAGTTTCGTTTTGAAAATAATATATCGAAACAGGTTGATTTCTCTCAAATCTTGCTTTACGACACCAATATCGGTTAGAATTCTAAGTTCTGGGGGTGGATGAAGCAAAATACGAGCTCAACGTGTGAAAAGGTAATCAAAACAAAAAAAAATAGAAATTTTAGATCTAAAACTCGTAGACTTTATGTGTAGACTTCCATAAGTCAACGAAGAGGGCAGATTTTCATTTGCCTATTTATGTGAAAAATACGAAGTAGACTTCCAAGGAAGTCTGCATGATTCCTTTGGAAACAAAAAAACAGTGTCACGTAGACGGGGTTAGTTTTGCATTTGACCACATGTTTGACCTTTTTGTGTAGACATTCCTGGAAGTCTGCAAAAATGTAAGGTTAGTTTTGCATTTGGAAATCGGAAAGTAGACTTCAAGGGAAGTCTGCACAGAAAAAGGGGTAGTTTTGCATTTGACCAAAAAGTAAAACGTTGACCAATATTTACATACTTCCAGAAAAGTGTAGATAAATAGTGTAGACTTCCCTTGGTCAAATGCAAAACCACCCCTTTTTTTTACAGACTTCCTGGGAAGTTCACATTCCATTTGCGGACTTCAGGAAAAAAATTGCAATTGCAAAACTGCCCTGTACGGATGTCGACAAATATTGCAGACTTCCTAGGAAGTCTACTTTCCTTTGCAGACTTCCCTGGAAAAAGTCAAAATTTGGTCAAATGCAAAACTACCCCCTCTTTTTGTGCAGACTTCCAGGAAAGTTTGCAAAAAAAAGTCAAACCTCTGGTTAAATGCAAAACTACCCTTTGCAGACTTCTAGGAAAGTCTACGGTTGTGAAGATTTCCCTGGATGTTTGCAAAGCGTTTGCCTAAAATGAAAAAGTACCCCCCCCCCCCCCCCCCACCCCACCCGCCCCCCGTAGACTTCCAAATTGGAAGTCTACACGGGAAGCCTACGGACAAAAATGGAAGTCTACAATACACAATCTTTTTTAAAACCTAATTATATGTCATTCTAGAGAGAGATTTGATGTTTTTTTTGTTCTCACATGTGTGGTGCCTATTTCTCTATCATCTATGTAAGTTTGACATGTTTAAAACTAATATTTAGGGGGTAAATCTATCATTTTAATTTGGTGACTAGTTAGCTCATTCAACGTAGACTTTCAACGATTGATTGGAAGTCTACATGGGACGTCTATGGACAAAAATGGAAGTCTACAGAGGAAGTCTACAATACACAGTATTTTTTAAAATCTAATTATTTGTCATTCTAGAAATAGAGTTGATGTTTTTTTTGTTCTCACATGTGTGGTGCCTATTTTTCTATCATCTGTGTAAGTTTGACATGTTTAAGACTATTATTTAGGGAATAAATCTAATTTTTTAATTTGGTGACTAGTTTGCTCATTCAACGTAGACTTCCAGCGATTGATTGAAAGACTACATGGGACGTCTACGGACAAAAATGAAAGTTTATAGAGGAAGTCTACAATTACTTGTCATTCTAGAAAGAGATTTGATGTTTTTTTTGTTCTCACATGTGTGGTGCATATTTCTCTATCATCTATGTAAGTTTGACATGTTTAAGACTAATATTTATGGGGTAAATCTAATTTTTTCATTTGGTGACTAGTTAGCTCATTCAACGTTGACTTCCAGCGACTGATTGGAAGTCTACACGAGAAGTCTACGGTTGGTTTTCGATTGTTGCTCACTAAGCCTCATATATTTTTTTATTCACATGTGGTTGTTCAAATACATGTTGTTTATGGAGATTGGATTATTAAAGATGGTACGTGGCATTTTGAGGTGGATACCCGCAAAGGAGGGAGACTGTTTATCTTGGGCGATGGTTTTACACATAGGGAACTTGTTGAAATGGCACAAGATAATTATAAGCTACAAAAATGGAGGTGGTGGAGCTCACTTATGCATTACCTAGTTCAATGCTTCAACATATGCCTATGATACACCTCTGATGCACATCACAAACGATAGACAAGTACATAGTTTGATGAAGCTAAGTAGAACCTGTATGATACGTCTTTGTGTATCAACTCGGTTTGAGATGGAAACTGATATCAACGGAGATGAAAATACAGACGAGGATGAAGGAAATGATGAAGATGAAAATCCATAAAACGATGAGGATGAGGATGAGTGTAATGATGGAGAAGTGAAAGAAGAGGAAGTGAAAGAAGATGAAGTGAAAGAAGAGGATGTTAAAAAAGAGTATGGAGAAAATATTGATGATGATTACAGTGAGTATGGAAAAGTTAAAGACGAAGATGGAGAGGATATCTCCTTCGACATTCAAGCTGGTTGTTCGAGTATGTTTACATGGTCTAATAAGATATGAGTGTCCCAAAGTTTTGGTAGCAAGGCGGAGCTAGTTCGAGAATTGCATTTAACTTGTGTTATGCTACGATTTACAAATAAGGTACTCAAGTCTGAACCAACTCAATTTGTGGCCATTTTTTGCGTGAAAGGATGCCAGTGGAGGACCTGGAGGTTAAGAGTGGCTGTAAAGAATGAAGCAAACCGGTTTTGGGTTACAAAATATATCAATGTCCACACATGTTCACGTGATGATCGAGTGAAGCATCGCAAACGTGGTACCACCAAATACATTGGAAGACTTTTCTATGAGCGTGTAGGAATAATTAATGGAATTACGCCGCAACACATCAAATATGCTATGAAACAAATGTATGGCATGATATTGGACTATACTACTTCATATAGGGCATTAGTTTATGCACGTGAAATGGTGCGGGGAACTTGGGAAAATTGATACGAGAGTCTCCCATCGTATCTCCATCAAATCAAGGAAGCGAATCTAGGAACAATCACTGCTCTTGAGGTCGATGAACAAAACCGGTTTAAGTACCTTTTCTTAGTGTTTAGAGCCTCAATCGAGGGTTTTAAGTATCTCCGACGTGTCATCGTCGTTGACGGGACGCATTTAAGTGGGAAGTACGAGGGAGTTTTGTTAGTTGCATGTGCACAAGATGCTAATTTTCAAATTTTCCCTTTAGCTTCTAGGATTGTGGACAGTGAGAGTAATGCTTCATGGGAGTGGTTTTTTTAACAAATTGAGTGATTGTGTCTCGGAACGTGGCAATTTGGTGATCATTTCGGATAGGGAGATCGCGATTAAAAAACACGATTGATAAGGTTTTCCCAAATGCAACACGTGGCATTTGTAATTACCACCTTCAATGCAATATAGTGAAAAAATTTAGGGGGAAAGATCTCATATACTTGGTCAAAGGTGCAGCGTACGCATATACGGGAGAAGATTATGACCGATATATAGACATGATACGATCTGTAAAGCCGGATCTTGTAACATACTTGGAGGAGGCTGACCCAAAGTTGTGGTCACGGGTGCACTTTCTGGGAATGAGGTACAACATCAAGACGAGTAACATGGCCGAATCAATCAATGCGGCACTAAAAGTAGCTCGAGGATTTCCAATAGCATTTCTTTTGGATTTTATCCGAACGAAACTAGGAAGATGATTTTATAAAAGGCGAGAGGATGCGTTGAGTGTACCCACACGCTATAGTTGAGGTGTTGAATATTTTTTGAATATACGTAAGTATTTCACGGCTTCCATGACGACGGAACACATAAATGATGTCCAATTCTATGTGAGGGGAGGAAACCATAATTTGGGCCACGGTACATGCACATGTGGTGTCCTTCAAATCGAGAGGATCCCTTGCTCACACGCTTACGCGGTTTTAATCGCGTGCCGTCAAGAAGTGTCAACGGTTATTTGTCGTTCTTACGAGAGACATTATTTATACACGAGCAACGGCGGCAACATTTTCCGACCCAAGGTCGCCAACAAATGTCC
Source organism: Draba incana (assembly GCA_963576765.1). Classification (NCBI taxonomy): domain Eukaryota; kingdom Viridiplantae; phylum Streptophyta; class Magnoliopsida; order Brassicales; family Brassicaceae; genus Draba; species Draba incana. The sequence goes on from OY755216.1 coordinate 4,913,395, forward strand.
CAAAGAGGAGGTATTATGCTTACCTCCTCAAGTTGGTCGTAAAAAAGGTCAGAAAAAGAAGTCTAGATGGCAATCTTGGCTTGAAATCGCCATGAGAAAAGGGACTAAACCGCGGAAGATGAACCCCACATACAAATGTACGAACTGCGGACATTCAGGTCATACTAAACTTATATGTGTAAAATGAGAGATGTGTAAGGTAGACTTCGGTTGTAAACATCTATTATAGACTTCAGTTGTAGACTTCGGTGTAGTAAGGACTTTTATTCTGTTTTTACCGTGTTGAAACTTGAGTTCAAAAGTAAGCTACTATCATGTCCGGTCTTGAGTTATTTTCTTATCTCGAACTTTGTGTTAAAATTTGTGAAAAAATAAATAAATTATTTTTCAAACTTGTATCCGGACTTGTGCTCAATCAAAGGTTATTCTCATGTTCAAACTTGTGTTCGAAAAAAAAACTTTGTTTTCCCTTGAATTCGAACCCAAGAGAAGGAGTTGTATCATGTAAGTATGGGTGACTAGTTAACCAGTAAGGCTAACGAAACTTAATCGTTAAATTTGACAATCAATATTTATTAAGTAGACTTCCAATGTATACTTCGTATTGATAATATGAGTTATTTTTCTACGGAGAAACATTTCGAAAAAAGCACCAACTTTGAAAAGGTTACCACAATAAAGACTGAACTCTCTCACATCACCATTTAATTCCAAATGTTTTTGTTTACTTTATATTAAAATGGCAAACTTTTGTTGACTCGGCCATAAAAGGCACGCACGACGTTTAATCAATACAAAACTGTTTATTTGCTCACAACACGACGTCGTTTTAATCCCCCACATCGGGATTCAATCCCTAATTCCCAAATTTCTCAATTTCTAAAATCCCTAAATTCCCAAATTTCTCTAATCTCTAAATTTCTTCTCTCATATTTCTACAACCAAAATCTCTATTGGAATTCCTCTGAATTTGCACATTCTTCCGATGAGTTCTTCAAGCAGTGTGTCATCGTCTGTTATCGGAGACTGTGGGTTACCATTAAAGTGTGTTTGCGGCTTAGGAGTGACGATCTTCACTCCTAAGACGCCTGAGAATCCTGGAAGACCGTTCTACCGTTGCAACAACAAAACGTGGTGCCAAATCGTGGACAAACAAAAGAGATGTAAGTATTATATTTTTTTATGTGAAAATTAGAGCTTGTTGAGATGTAACACAATATGTTATTGTATTGTGCATTAGGGACACTTGTTTAAGTGGTTGGAGGATGGTGTTCTTGAAGAAGTTGAAGATTCTTTACCAAGATTAGGAAGGCCAAATGTGAGGCAAACGAATCAAATGCCACAATACAAGTCCTGAAAGAAGAAGCAAAGATTTGCAAAAAGGAAATTGGAAAGTTGAGAATGTGCTTGAAAGTGTGTTTTTGTGGCTAAGCTTGATGACCATTGTGATTGTTTATGTGTTGTTTGGTCAGGAACATGAAAAGAAATTTGTGGTTGGTTGTTAAGGAAGTTGTATTGTAGTAAACCTTTCTAATGTTGTTGCAAAGCTTTGGAAGTTTTGCTTTGTAATTTTTGAGTAGACTAAGAGTGATCACTCGGTTAAAACTTAGATTATTATGTGTCTAACCTAAACAAATAATATTTAAAGTAGACTTCCAATGTATACTTCGCCTGTAGACTTCGGTTGTATACTTCGGCATAAAAGCTTTACATGAGAGTAATATGGTAGGGATAGGGATTATTTCACTACCAAACTATAAACACTTGTAGATTTATAGAAGGAGTCTTTAATATTAGGTAGCAAATGTTGAACAACCTTGTCCGGGCGGAGCGCAGGACTCCATCTCGTTCTAAGCATCTCATTGTAGATGGACCCGGTTGCATTGATGTTGGGATGGTATATTTTGGTACGGAAACACACCCTTGGTGGCCCAAATGGATACTCAATCGGAAAAGTGTAGGAAAGCCAAAACACTCTTCCTTCATAAGGAGTATCCTCTGGTCCATTTATAGGAACCTCCACATGGTAACATGTATCATCGATTAACATATTAGATTCTTCATAACAAATACGACATGGGAACCTTCAAATCATTAAATATTACCTTCTTCGACGATCCTCATCGTAGGGTACTCTTTTCCTTAGGCCCTTCATATCTGACCGAAATCGAATCTTCCTTGCCTTAATCAGATCCATTGTTTTGGTCAGGATGTTTGAATGAATAAATGGAAGATTTTAGAGATGTTAGTAAGAGATGACAGATGTAGAGATGTGTTTACGGGATATAGGTGTATAAAGATATGAATAGATGAACGAAAAGACGACTCTTTTCGTGTATAGACTTGATCAAGACACATGACCCTTTTCAAAAAGTAAAAAGAATAGACGTGACTTGATTATAGTCAACTACTTATTAATGGCGTTGAAACGTTTAATAAAAATAAGATAAGTGAACAGTGGTTACTCAAAATCTAAAAGGGCTTCGAGAGTAGTGAAGTATACACTGCTTGCCCCTACACTCTGAAACCTGTTGGCGCCATCATTAAGACTCGTGTCAGCATACTTTTGAAGTAGACATGTGTCGTAAACTTCCATTGTATACTCCTTGTGTAGACTTTTGTTGTAGAGTATTGTGGTAGATTTGTGTTGTAACTTCCATCGGTAAATTTGATAATCAATACTTCGGTATGTAGAATTCGGTTGTATACTTCGGCATAAAAGCATTACATGAGAGTAATATGATAATATGAGTTATTTCACTACCAAACTATAAACACTTATAGATTTAGAGAAGGAGTCTTTATTATTAGATTGCAATAGTTGAACAATTAAAAATAAAAAAAAAGTTCTAAAACATAAATTAAAAACATAAAATAAAGAGCGGAAATAACTTAAAACAAGTAAACACTCCTTTGATCTTTTTTCTTGTCTTCACATCTATCGACAGAACTACATTGCATACTCCTCCGTCCACTGGCGAGCAATTCCCTCAAACTTGGCCCTATCGGTTAGGTACATGTCGGTGGCGTCAGACAAGGGTTTAGAGGCCAAGTTTGGTGAAGCCATAAGGTCGACAATTGCATTCACCACCTTGTGAGGCTGGGTTCCGGGAGTCCAACCCGTGTATGTGAGGATGTCATGGTAGATGGATCCTGAAGCACTGATGTTGGGGTGGTAGATTTTGGTACGGAAATTTACCTTTGGTTGCCCAATAGGATAGTCAGGCGGAAATCTATAAGTAATCCAAAAAACTCCTCCCTCATATGGAGTACCTATTGGGCGTTCAACCGGAATCTCTACTTTGTAACCTGTATTATCGAAGAACATATCGTATTGATTTGACATAAGCAACACAAAATGTTAACGTAATAAATAATTAGGATTACCTTCTCCGAGGATCCTTGTCTTAGGGTAGACTTCCATCAATTTCTTCAAACCCAAGCGAACTTGAATCTTCCTTGCCTCAATCAGATCCATTTTGGTCGGACTCTTTGCCTTAATCGGATCCTTTGTTTTGGTGAGAATGTTTGTAAGAAGAAATGGAAGATTAAGAGATGTAAATAAGAGATGAAAGATGTAGAGATGTGTTTACGGGATATAAGGATATATAGATACGAATAGACGAAGAGAAGTCTCTTTTGGTGTAAAGAGACTTCAAGACACATGCCCCTTTTCAAAAAGTAATACGAGAAGACGTGACTTGATTAATGCCTTTCAAATGTTTTATATAAACAAGATAATTGAACCTCACATCGAATTTACTACCCAATTCAGACTTAGTTGGGTTGTAAAAGACTTTGAGAGTAGTGAAGTCTACAATAGACATTTTCCTGTTGTGCACATGAAGTTTACACTGAAAGCTGTTGGCCCTATCATTAAGACTCGTGTCAGTATATTTTTCAAGTAGCCTTCTGTCGTAAACTTCTATTGTAAACTTGCATCGTAGACTTCCAGTAGGACAAAACCTAAAAAATTAATTTGTCACCTCATCGTTTCGAACCAGAGCCATTTATAAGTACTCCGTATTAATGGCTCCGTATCTAACCAATATGCTATAGGATGATATTCGATATGTTCGACTAACACATTCATATATTATTACGAATTTTATTATTGTTCAGTAACTGAAAAGTTACATTTTATGTTACATTTTACAATTTTTATGTTACATTTTACAAGTAACTTACATGTACTGAAGAGCAGTATAAAAAACTTAGGCCAACAAACGAAACATATGAAGGATAATGACATCTGAACTCTGCAATAGAAGTCTACAATAGAAGTCTATATAAGTAGAATAGACTTCCAGAGTACAAGTCTACAAGAGAAGTCTATTTTCGAAGTTCACAAAATAACAAAAGGACTAACTGATCCCGCAAAAATTAGGATATGAGTTTGTCAACATGTACAAAATATATGCAGCAATCCTAAAAGTTTAGTTCGGGCTACCAAAAGATATTACGTAGGGGACCATTACTCATCATAGAAATCCAACTGAGACCAATCTCGTTGCTCTGTGCCATCTTGCTTTATCTCGTGCCATATATCGACCGCAAGCTTATCCCAACCTGCCTCGATGTCCATGTTGGCCATGACGCTAAAAGGAAACGCTAGAGCATGTCATTCAACAAATTTGAAAGCAAATAGTCCACAACTCGCTCCATCAGCCTGTTGTGGAGCTTCATGCACCTTGATTGTATATGCATCTCTAGTATACTTTGGCCTATCCTGCTCAGGACACAATTCCTGAATAGTATTTGGTACCATCACCGCAATAAGCTCCACCAACTTCTTCGTCTCATCAAGCGACGCATTACTAAACAAACTATCCCACACAACAACCTTACGATTTGGAATAGATATCCACAGAGCAATCCAGTGATTATCATTGATGTTCATGATAGTGTAGATGTCATCAACCTCAACCCCCCAAACCTTGTCTGATCTACAAAACGCAGGTAATTCATATGTGTAGTAATCAATGGCTCCAGGAGGTAAACGCTTACCAGACCATCAGGATTTCCATGGCTGTCCACATAGATTTGGTATTTTTTTTGTCCACAAGTGGGTAAACATCGTATCAATGAAGCATATTCGGTTGCTCCTAAACTACTCTGGATGGTTATGGAAATGGTGTCTAAGCAGGTTTAACCCAGCATCCAAGTGCTACAACAATAAAAACCAAAAATAAGTAAAGTAGCCTACATAAGAAAACTACACAGGAAATCTACACAAGAGGTTTACACAAGAAGTCTACACAATAAGTATACTTACAAAGTCCTTCATCCATTTTGTTCTGGTACGTAGTATATGAAACCAATTGGTGCAGCTGTTAATAACCTTTAGATCTCCTTCTCTGGACACAATAAACATAGTATGTGAAAGTGCCAATGCAAGAAGGCATTCAAAAACAAATCCCAAATTGAAATAACATACTGTTCAACTTTCAAAAAATCCACTAACAACTTTATCTTCTTCGCATCAATAGTACCAAAAGGGTTATATCCTTTCCCTTTTTGGATGGACCGCAAGGCATACCCTTGGAAAGGTGTTTTTTGTGTGAATGGCTTTGCCAATACTCTTTCACTTTTACCCCTGGCAGCAATCATCTTGTTATTCAGCTTTAACTTAATAATCTTCGACTGAGCTGCTTTCACATGCTCAATTTCTTTTTCACCTTTAATTTCTACCAAACTAGGCTCCTCTACAACCTCTGATGATTTTTGTTCTACTTTAATTGTTGAGAACAGCTTGACTAGTTTTGGTAGTTTATCCTCATTCACTTGTTTAGCCTTTTTATCTTGTAAGATTTTTGGGGGAGTACAATTGACACTCCTACAACTCTGCAAGGTTATTAAAAAATAAGTTAAACCTTCGGAAAAGGACAAATATGTATAAGACAAACCTTATGAATTGTTTAATAACAGTGTACAATGTTTGTTTAAACTTTCAGAAAAACTGTAAATGGAAGAACATCTTATTGCTTATGGTTTTAATGTCTTCTTTTTCACCATGTTGCTTTTACGAATGATGTTATAATTGGGAGAGGAGGGTTTGGTACTAACCCCAGCATCAACAGGTGTAGAAGATGTCCTCTGGACCTTGGCCTCTTGGTTGTTTTCCTCTTGGTTGTTGCCCTCTTGGTTGTTGTTTACTGCATTGCTGAGGACTATCTCCTGACAAACAGCTTTGCCACCCTCTAAATGGTGGTCAACCTTTTCAGATAGCTGGTCAACCTGCTTTGTCAACTTCGTAAGGGAAGCCTCAAAGGCGGCTTGGAATTTCTGAACCACGAGGACCAATCCATCTCCACCAGAACCAGCAGGAGTGTTAGTGGATCTCTTTCTCTTCCTGCTCTGTCCACCGCTCTTTCCAACCACTTGCCTAGTAGGTACAGCCTTGATAGGGACTGTTTAACACATAATCAAAAAACAAAGTTAATAGAAGAAGTGTACAAGTCTTATAATGTTTACTCAGTCAAATTATACTACATAAGTCTACTCTAGAAGTATACAACGACAATCAATGATCAGAATATGTACATTCCTCATCTACCACATCAGTTTCATCTTCCACAGCACTTGTAATTTTACCATCTGCAGGCAAGTCAAGTTTCTCAAATTCCCAATTACCTTCATATGTTGAAATGATAATGTTTTTGATCAAAGGATCGTCAACATCATCTTCCCAGACATGGAACATATCTTCAAGAGAAGCCGTGCGGATGTACTTTATAACATCTGACTACAAAAAAGTACAAAATATTGAATTAACCTAATAGGCAGGTCTACTTTAGAAGTCTAATTTAGAAGTCTTGTTCAGAAGTTCACTACGGAAGTTTACTATAGAAGTTTATTACGGAAGTCTACATAATAAGTTTACAAGACAAGTACATACATGGTTTTGGACTTTATCCTTTACATGCTTGCAATATCTGGATCCTTTAAACCGAAGGATCGGTGGAGTTTCAGGAAGGGTTGGTAAAGGGATTCCCATTTCTGTGCCAAGGTCTGGTAGATAAAGGTATATCCACACTTGGAGAACATGCACAAAACCCGCTATGTAATATTGATTCTTCCACAAGTCTGTATCCTTCACAGACTTGATCAGATTCTTGCAGGCAACTCTTCCCCATGGATATGCTAGAAATGCATCTCCATCCATAACCAGTCTCGCCAAGTTAACATTTGTGGCTTGATACTCTCTTTGGGCTTCAATGTATCCAACATATAAGGCAAGATATCCCAACCTTATACGATCTACCCGAGCCCATGACTGACATCTCTTTGTAGCAGCAATTAGGTCTTTAATAGATGGACCCATTTCTGGGTTCAATCCAAGAAGTCTACAGAAATCTTTCGTCGCTTCGGTAACTTAAGCATTAGGTGTCATCAAATTGTCAACGGGATGACACTGAAGACCTGTAATATCCGTAAACTCTAGCAACGACAACCTTATGGGATTTACCCCAATGAGACTCCAGCCTTATGGGATTTACCACGCATGTGGACCACTTGAATTTCAATTCACGGAACTTGAGAATCACTCTCACCCTCGACGCCCTAATTTCTGCGAGTTCGTCTGTGAGTACAGCACCAAGGGTCTTTTCAGTACCGAGAAGTAGATCAAACAGTTTTGTGTTACCACAATAATAGGCGCAACTTTTTCCTGGCCCTGGCTCACACCCATGAGTATGGAGATGTTGTGGAAACCGTCTCTCACTCATTATCAGCCTGAAAAAAACAACCAAGTAATTTAAAATTGAAGTCTGCAATGGAAGTCTGCGACTTCTTTACAAAAGTTGAACCATAACCAGATCTACCAAAAAATCTTCTTCCACGATTGGATCTGGATCTGGATCTCGAGAAGTCGGCGCACAAATCTAATAACTGATAAGAGGAGAGAAAGGAGAGTAAGAGCTAAATTCAAAGAGGAAGAGAGTAAGAGAAGGAAGGAAAAGGAAGAGAGACCACTGGATATGGCGGAAGGGTCGGTGGAAGGCGTCGTCGATCTTCTTCGTGGGTCTTCGTGGGCGGTGGAGGACAATTTACAGTTTTTTCACAAAACTTTTTACCCGAGTTTTAATATGTTGGTTAAATTTGACGGTTTAGTGCCACAGTTATTACAGCGGTTATTATGTACACTTCGGAGTATACAGCGGTTATTGTGAATATTGCAGACTTCTCGAGTAGACTTCGAGTGTAGACTTTCAATTGCCGCCAAATTTAATTATTTGAAATTACTACCAAATTTAATTATTTTAAATTGCCGCGACTTTTCAGTTGCTGTTTTCAACTCAAATTTAATTACAATTCCACACTTCCAGGTTAGCCCAAGTTTTTTACAAATTTTTAAGAACTCTTTACTACTTTAATATCAACTTGAACCCAAACTGATGAATTTAATCTTTGAAATTTTTAAGAGACCATCGGATATATATTAGATCTTTGAAATTTAATTTGAACTAACAACTTGAACCCAAACTATTGAATTAAAATATATAATATTATAACAAGGTAGATGATGGTTCCAATAAAAAGTCATAAAGGGCACGAGAATAAATGTAACAGCTTTCCCCATGCCCCTACTGTGACATTGACAACTTGAAACAGCAAAACTATAACTATCAGACACGATTGGACAACAATAAATGATGACCTTTCATAAACCCAAAACACTATAGCCATATGCAAAATGACAAGTTTGCGACAGACATCAACCCAACTCATCACACATACAGTGATTAGGCACACCAGAACATCAACCTCGCCATTTCACCTCTGCAACGCGTCTCATGAATCTTCAACCGGTGTGAGTAGCTATATTAACCCAAACCTAATAACAACAAGAAGTGACTAATTGGGAAATAACTATAGACTATAACCATAACAAATAACTAAGTACAGGGAAGTTTACAATGTAGACTTCCCAAAAAGTCTACGATGCAAACTTCTAGCAATAGTCTACAATGCATACTTCAGTTGCCGACAACAATAGTAAACGTTTCCAATCAATAGAGAAACAATGTAGAGAGGAAAACGTACTTTTCAAACTCTGATTTAATACCTACAAGTCCACAAAATGGAGGGCAGATGTTAATGCCCATATTGCATATCTACAAGAAACCATATACAGATTAAAATAGAGGAATAACATATTACGTACCGGGACATGACAAAACTGAGAGAGTTTGGCCTTCACATTATCTTCAAGTGGCTACAAAATCAAGTTTCCATATGAGAGCTTAAACAAACATTACCAAAACCAAAACAAGAAATTAACAAAGAATGATACCTTTGTGCTACGGCAAGCCAAGATATTAGGGCTCAAACCAAGACCTCCCAATTTTCCAACGCTATGTTGTGTTGGTTTAATCTTATGTAAGGAATTAGACTTTGTAAGCACAACAACTCCAAAGGAAAACCAAACAGATTGCACAAAAATATTGAATAATCAAGAAACTTGCCTTCTCACCAACAACATTCAACACAGGCACAAGACTGACATGGATGAAACAAAAGTTTTCAGAATCTGCCAAAAAAAATGTTAAATCTTGACGTCTTAAGAAAACTCTCACTGTTATACACATGTTATACACATAAGACCATATATTACCAATGCGATACGAGAACAACCCAAGAGCTTCAATGAAAGGCATAGACTATATCTCCTGCAAAATTCAAAGAGTATCTTCATATTCTTAAACCTGACACTAAGTTAAAATCTTTATAAAGAGAAAATCTATTAAAGTATCTATTGTTCCTCCAAGTTCTATGACACAAACATCAACTGGACCTGACTGTCCATCAACTGGACTCCTGGCCGCACGTTCGATCCATTCTTGAATTGCATCAGTGATGTGAGGAACAACCTACAAAAAAACCACAAATTCTATTTTTCAGAGGAATTTCATCGAACAGTTGGTCTATATATATCAACTTCTTGTGCTTTTTTTTAATTACCTGAACAGTCTTTCCAAGATAATCTCCTCTTCTCTCTTTCTCAAGCATATGTTGTTTTTCACACAAGTTCAAAACTTTTAACTTCACAAAATCAAAACCAAACTTTTTATAAAACAACTAAGAACAAACAAACCTTATAAACTTTGCCAGTAGTTATGTTGTTCTCACGAGTCAGAAAAAAAGACACTCTATTTTCATATTTGTTGTTCTTCAGTGAGATGCCTAGACTCTAGCAAGGAAAAAACTCAATTAGAAGCAAACCGCAGATAGAATTTTAGAGACAAGAATAAGCCAAAACTAAAGACGAACTTTGTTTGTTGTGAACCTCCAGCCCAATCATCAAAGACATAATGGATACGACCTAGATCTGGTAAGAATCTGAGGAACCAAGATAAAGTAAGAGAGATTTAGAGACATAAAGAGGCAGATTACGAAAATGAGACAATGAGATGCTAGTAGCTAACCTTGGTAAAGGCAGCGGCAAGAGATCAACGGAGGTGGAAACTATTTTAGAACGGTGGTCATGTGCAGATATTTCTGTGTCGAATCGAAGCCCCACCAAGAGTTGCAACGGGGAGCAGGCGGCGTGGGGGAAGGAATCCCAGATCTGAAAGAAGCAGATCAGAAATTGAAGAAGACGATGACAAGAGGAAGAAGGTTGAGCGCCGCTGGAGAGAGAGAGATTCTAAAATCTTAGGAATTTGGTCTTACATTCTACATGGTTATAACATAAGTCTTCTTGTATGTATGAAGTTGTCGGCTTTTTTTGTGAACAAACTTTATTCAACTACTAATACTATATTTGTTGAATGGTTTTTTAATCTGTGTCAGTAACACTTGCACAAAGTGAACATTTTGACTATTACAGTTCTAGGTAATCAGTTTCATCCAAAGTTTTCACCTTTTGTTGTAGAGTGACGGTTAAGGAATCTCTAGGTTTTGGTATGCTCAAGATGAGATTTCTTGTGGGAACGGTTAGTGGAAAACGAGTGGCACTTGAAGAGTCACGGCCAGCGAGTTCTCGATGCTCAATTTATTTTTGTTTTTTAATAATGTTTATTAATTCGTACTTATGACAAAGTATCAAGTCACGATGAGTTAAGGCTCTTCTTATTCCTTTACGTTATTCAAGATTCCTCTATATAACTCTCAACCTCTGTATCTGCAAGTCTGCAACAAAAGTTAGTCATTAGCTAAAATCTCTGGAAGGTAGTCACATAATCTAAAAGTCCCTTAATGGTCTTTGATCTCGTGGAACTTGTCAGATTTTGTAGCACAGTAATTATCTAATTATATTTTTGTTGTTAATCCTAAGAAAAAAGTATTGATCCTTTTTTTCTCTGTTTTTTCTTCTTTATTATCTTGTAGCTTGAACGCGGGAGATTCGATGGGGAACATATTCTCTTTTACTGATCTCTTGAAGGCACATAAAGAAATTCTGGATCGTTACGAAGATGATGATGATCACTATGATGATGAATGGGATCATAATGATTACTATGACTATGATGATGATTGGTATCATAATGATTATTCTTATGCAGATGATTATTGTTTTGAGAATGAAGAAGAATCGGAGTCTGAGTATGGATATGAAGATGATCCTTTTGATGATATTCCTGACTGGTAGGCGTATGGCTAGAACTGAGAGAAGAACTTAAAGACTGATCGGAGAAGAGATACTGTTCAGTTTATGAAGATGATTCTCTTATTTTTCACTGTTGAGTTTATGGTCGAAATTTCCCTTTTTGTTGTAAAATCCTTTTGTGCAAGGATTTTGAAGTTTTTAGTATTATGAGTTTATTTTTCTCTTGTGTTTTTCAAAGTGTTTAGTACTAGGAGTTAAAACTGAAATTTGCAAGAGTGTTTGTACCTTTTCAGTTTAAAGGCTAATTTTGTGTCTCCATATTCTATAGTAGTTTCATTGTGAGGAATCTTCATAAAATCAATGGGCGAATCAAGATAATAAGGACTTTGTCTAGTTGTTAACATAACCTTTCTCCTTTTTTTTTTTTTTTTTTTTTTTTTTTTTTTTTTTTTTTTTTGATAATAATTGAATTAATTGCCCAAAAGGGAAAACTGTACATCACATATTAACACTCAGCTTTGATCCCAAAAAAAATTAAAAAAGATCAAAGGAGAGACACTACATATCAAACAAACTCAACTGAAAACCAACCAAGAAGAGAGCATATTCCGGTAAGCTCTCCTCTCCCTATATCCGAGAATCCTGTCCCTGATACAACGATCGATATCACGGAAGAGGACTTGAGGTGACTTGGAGGAGCCATGATGGATCCTAACATTCTGTTCCTGCCACAAGTGATAGATGGAGCAATGCACAACCAACCTCTTAAGTGTTTGACTCAAGTTTGGAGAGATCGTAAGTAACCATGTAACTAGTGTAGGCCAGTCTATGAACTGATAAGACGAAAGTCCTAGTCGAGACAATGCTAGCCGCCAAACCTGCAATGAGTAGATACAATGGAGGAAAATATGGTCCCTAGTCTCCAAATGAGTCCCACAGAGAACACAATATGGGGAAATATCTATTCCCCAACTACTCATCCTTTCTTTAACTGAGAGCCGGTTAAGATGGGCCAACCAAAAGATAAATGCATGTTTAGGCACATGCGACTTAAACCAAACTGCCGGAGCCCAACTTTTCAGCTCAGCCTTAGGTCTCAAAAACTCCCAAGTAAGAGATGTGGAGAAAGTGTTCGATTGAGAAGGAACACCTGGAATTTGCCAGCAATAATGATCCGGACCTTGAAGACTGGAAGGGGGATTCATCTCATCCAGGACAGAATGGAGAATTTGCACCTTGGCATTTCTTCGAGCAGGCCTCAAGTTCCAACCAGCTGAAGAAACGACATCCGCAATTACTGCATCACTAGGAACACCCAAAAGCCTTGAACCATTAACTCCAAAGAAATCGACCAAGGGACTCAGGGAGCACCACCGGTCATACCAGAAGCTCACTGATTTGCCATCTCCAAATTCGCAACTTATAAACTGGCTAGCTAACGGTCTGAGCTTCAGAAGAAACCTCCAAATCCAGCTGTCAGTCTGAGACTCCTTCATGGACCAAAAACTAGAGCCTCTACAATAGTGATCTCGTGCCCAAGCCACCCATAATGATCCACTCGAAACAAACAGTGACCATATGAGCTTAAGACCAAAAATTTTATTCCATGTTCGCAAATCCTTTAAACCCAAGCCACCCTCAGCTTTTGGAAGACAAAGATCTTTCCAAGCTACCTTGATACCTTTGACCTTCCTTGTATTTCCATTCCAAAGAAAGCGACTGCACATCTGCTCTATTCGATTAATGCATCCTTTCGGTAAGATAAACGCTTGCATCCAATAGTTGATGGTGCTGTTTATAACCGAAATCACCAACTGGAGCCTACCTGGATAAGATAAGGCCTTATTCTCCCAAGTGTTAAAACGCTTAGATAAAGAGTCTAACAAGGAGCTGTAATCACGAATTTGAAGCTTTCGCTGAATAAGAGGTAGGCCTAGGTATCGAATTGGGAAAGAACCAGCTTGAAAACCGAAACCCATAGCTGCTGAGATTTCACTTTCAGTTAAGCCCGCAAGAAACAATGCTGATTTCTCCCTATTCATTCCCAATCCAGAGAGCGAATGGAACTGAGAGAGAATACCTAAGATGCCATTTAGGGATGATTCATTTCCATCAAACAGAATCATAAGGTCATCCGCAAAAGAAAGATGAGATATCTTTAATGATTTCGCCTTTGGGTGATATCCAATCCGCCCATCCTCAAAACCAGCTGCCAAAGAGGAAGCTAAGTACTCAACTGCAATAAGGAAGAGATACGGGGAAATAGGATCACCTTGGCGTAGACCTTTGGCACCTTTAAAATAACCACATGACTCACCATTCACTACCACCGAGTAAGTAGGAGTGGTAATGCACTGCTCTATCCACTTTATAAACAGATTCGGAAACTCTGCAGCACAAAGCACCTTAAGCAGGAAGTCCCAGTTCACAGAATCAAAGGCCTTCTTAATGTCCACTTTCAACAAGCCTCTACTTGAGAGTTGCTGTCTGGAAAACCCTTGAACCATCTCTGTTGCCAGCAAAATATTTTCCACAATCAAACATCCCTCAACAAAAGCAGATTGAGATGGAGAGATGAGCTCCGAGACTGCAGCTCTTAATCTCCTCGATAGAACTTTAGAAATGACCTTGTAAGCGATGTTTAAACATGAAATTGGTCGAAAATCCGTCAACTTGTCCGCATTAATCACCTTGGGAATGAGGCAAATCAATGTGGAATTCCATTGGGTTAAGAGAGAGCTCGAAGAGAAGAATTCTTGAACTGCTGAAACAAAATCAAACCCAATAATTGGCCAGCTTCTCTGAAGAAACTCAGCAGTATAACCATCAGGCCCAGGGGCCTTATTCTTCGTCAAACTAAAAACTATCTCTTTAATCTCTAAAGAAGAGATAGGTTCAGTTAGAAGCCTCTTAAGTGAATCAGAACACTTCATCTTCGTATTAACCTCAATCTCCGTGAGCTGCTCCTGAATAAGAGGAGGATTTGCTGAACCTAACAGGGAAGAAAAGAAGTGAATACAATGCTCTTTTATCTCCGAGTAAGATTCAATCCGCTCATTTCCGTTCACCAAGTAATGAATATGGTTCTTTGCACGCCGACTCATAACCGTAAGAAAGAAGAACCTAGTACACAAGTCTCCTTCCTTTAACCAGTTAACCCTTGATCGCTGCTTGAAAAAGCTCTCCTCTGCTAGAGCTAGTTCATGCCATTTCCGGTAAGCTTGCTTCTCTCTAACTGCCAGCTCAGGGGAGGGATTGGCTAGTAATCTTACTTGACATTCCCTTAAAACCTTAAGGGCCTCAGCAACTCTCTTCTCAATTCCTGAGAAATTATCCTTGTGTAGCCGCTTTATATGCTTCTTCAAGAGCTTTAACTTCTTAGAGAACGCAAACATCTCCGTACCACGAATAGAAACCGAAGACCAAAACTCCGCCATCAATGAAAGGAACCCTGGATGATTAAGAATGAAATTAGGAAGCTTAAAAGGGGGCCTTCCTTTGCCGATGTGACTCCCAAAGGAGATACACCCAGGGCTATGATCTGAAAACGCCGGCTCACCAAAATAACCATAAGATAAAGGGAACTTAGTTTTCCAAACATCATTAGTCAATATACGATCCAGCTTCTTCGCCAACGGGCTGACACTGCTCTTATTCCACCAAGTATAGAGGGACCCTTTATAAGTAAGGTCCTGAAGCTCAGAAAACAACAAACAGTCTCTAAATTCCCTCATACCACTCGTAATTCTTGAAGATCCAGACGAATCATCAATTGGATCCAATTTTTGATTGAAATCTCCCAGAAGAGCCCATGGTTTTCCAGAAACTATGGAACTAGAAGATAACCTCATAATCTCCTGCCAAAGCAATTTCCTTTCTTCCTTCAAGTTTGATGCATAAATGAAAGAAACCACCATCTCCTCATCAGAACCCGGGAGCTTAAATATCCCTGATATCATTTGCTTAGACTTCGCAATAATTACAACACGAACTGAAGAGTCCCAAAGCAGCCAGATACGACCCAAATCAGAGAATTCGTAATTGGCTTCCAATCTCCACCCCACAAAATGCCTATTAATAAACTGAACAGCCTTAACAGGATTCACCTTAGTTTCTATCAAAGCGCCAAAAAGTGCCTTACTAGACCGAATCCAACTCCTACAACTACTACGCCGATCCGCTTTGTTGAAACCACGAACGTTCGAACAGAAAATTTCAAATTGTTTGTCTCCATGAGAAAATTAAAGGTTTTTGGGGCCTTTGCCCCTTTCCCATTTCCTCTGCCTACTCGACAAATACTTAGTGAAACCATCTTCATCCACCATATCCTCTTCTCCTGAGGATTCGTACACCACTGCATCAGCATTAGACTCCAAAATCTTTTTACCTGGGTCCTTTGAAAATGGCTGAGGAGCAACAGAATCCTTGACTGGCTTCTTCTGGGAAACTTCAGAAATCACCACTCCTCTTGATTTAACTTTGTCTCCCCTTGAACCAGAAGCTGAAGCTTCTAACTCCTTATTAGATTTCTCTATCCCCTTTTCTGGAACTTGCTTTCTTCCTGCAGGAACCATAGGCTCTTCTCTTTTCTTCCTCCTCGGGCAGGTCTCGAAAGTATGGGCCTTAGAGTTACAACCCGAGCATGTTATAGGTGCAGCAGGACACCTTTTAATACTATGACCAATTTTATCACATAAAGAACAGATCGGAGGCAGCCAAGGACTCGAAACGGATATCCTTTGAATATGTCCTGATTCGAATTGAACATTAACGTGTTCTTGTAACCTTACCCTCGGGTCAATCAGCGTATAGACCTTTGCTACCTCAAGATTCGACAGATTTAGTGTCTCTTGATGACAATGCACTGGTTTACCCACCAAAGAAGCAATTCGAAACAATGACTCTTCATTGTAGAATTGCAGTGGTACATTACGAAATTCCAACCACACAGGAAAAGAGGTTAACTCTGGCAGCTCTGGAGTTAAGCCAGGTTCCCACTTAGCAACGAACATCGTCTCACCATCGAAGTGCCAAACTCCTTGGCTAAGAACTCTTCGTCTAGTAATTGGTGATGGAATCTTGAACAGAAATGCCCTATCACTCAGTCGCGAAACAGAAATGTCGCGCAAACGCTTACTCCAAATACCATTTGCAATGGCATAAGCTGCACCTCTAGATGGCGCATCACCGTAGAATTGTCCAATAATGAAATTTTCCCATTGCTTTTGATTACGCTCTATTACCGAGTTTGAGATTCTGATGCACCTTTCCCCTGATTCAAGCTCAAAGCTATCTCCCTGCACATCCAAGTTTTTTGGATTTACCTTAAGTAAATCTTTCCATAGAGGTTTAGGTTGTTGCTGAGACTTCTCTGAGCACTCGGTACCTTCCAAAGAGGATACTTTAGCAAGCTGAGTTTTATCAACCACAGGCTGCTTCTCCGTAAAATCAATAACCATTTCCACATAATCCTTTTGATTACCCAAGCCTCGATTTCCTTGATCCACTTCGAGGGTCGGATTTCTTTGAATCTCCATTCCATTGAGAGAATCCATCTCCTTATCACCATTCTTTGTCCCCATCTGACCACTTGAAACTGAACACGAGATTTGGTTCGTATTCACTTGGCCAGATCCTTCGTGAGATGATGGAACCTGAGCGGGTCTTACAGAACCGGTCGATTTAGAATCAATTTCGGAGATATCTCTCTGCTCCGGAGCCTCTGATCCATTCAATTTTAAACCAGTAGTGGAACTGGATCCCGAACTCGCTGGTTTGAAAGCAACTGAACCAGCGCCCAGAGCAGATGCAGCAGCCGAGGGCTTCGAGGAAGCCTTCTTTTTCTTAGTCATGACGAAATTCACCAGAAGATTTGATGATAGAATCAAGATTTGAAGAACAGGGATTGGAAATCGCTAATTTTTCGCCAAGATACTGTAGCAAAGGGAAAGGTTATAATTTTTCGCTTGCCAACTTTTACTTATAACCTTTCTCCTTTGCAACCCAAGAAGCCTTGTTTTTACTCACGGCTAGGATCTGTTAAGCGTATATGAAAGGTACCTAAGCATTGCTAATGTTGCCCTCTCGTTCAGTGATTATTTAACTTGGTGGAGTTGGTCACTGGTGTTCTGGTTGTATCCAAAGTGATTTTTAGTATTTTGTGATAGAGTCTCTTGCTGCTCAAGGCTTGCCTTGTGCTGCAAGCCACTAATAAAAACGTCTTGCATTACTTTTTCCGTTTCTTCAGTGTTCAAGAATCAAAATATAAATGCTTGTTTTAAGCACTTGGTTAGTTATTCTCTTGATGGCAAAGTAAAATATAGTATGTGGGTTTAAACAGATAGTGGAACTGGAACTGGAAGAGTCGTGGCTCTACTTCCAGGTAGGCAATCATTAATATTCATCAGTTACTAATTATGATTTAAAATGATAATTCAATAACACAAGTCACAAGGAGTTAGGGCTAGTATTCGAGGTGCATGCGTTCTTTTTCCATAACTATAACTGATCCTTAGGCTTCTCTTCTTCATGATTCTGCAGTTTTCAAAGGAAATACAAAGTGTTCATTTTGTTTTTCTTCATCGTTGGAGTAAAGCGTTTGTATCTCTTTATCAACGTGTCTCTCAAGTTTGGTTGAGAGGATCTTCAATGGGAAATGATTTCCCATTGAAAATAAAATTTTGGGGATTTAACAAGAAACAAAATTTTGAGGTTTTAACGGAAAACTAAATTTTGCGGTTTTGGCGGGAAACATGATTTTACGGATTTTGTGAAAATATAATTTTGCGGTTTTGGCGGGTTTTGCGGAAAAATATAATTTTACCGTTTTGGCAGAAATTTTTTTATTGGTGAAAATATGCATTTTGTGGTTTTTGGTAGAAATATGCATCTCATATAAATTTTATCTAAAACAAACATTTATAACAAAAAACTATATGAAACACATACAACCGGATTCCAATGGACAACTCATTTATTCATGGTCGTTGTTGGTCACAGTCATTGTTGGTCATTGTCGTTATTGATCATGGTCAATACTTGTCCGCGAAAAGAAAATGCCCATTTGGACGCGACCATTTGGACGCGGTCAACCTATTTGACAGCTCTAGGGAAATCTAGTTGATAACAAATTCACTTGGACCATTAAGAATTTCTCCTCTTTGCATTCTAAGCGAATCTCTTCTGACAAATTCGTTGTGGGTGGATGCAAGTGGTAAAGGTTTTCAAGTGTTTTCGTCTATGTAGATTTAGGTTATATATCCAGGGCCGGCCCTAAAATAACGGAGGCCGCAAGCGAACTTAAAAATGAAGACCTTTATTTTATAGTATAAAATTATAACAACCGTATTTTTTAAAAAATGATTTTAAATAAGGATAATTCTCAAAAATACCACAAAAAAGTTTTTTTATCCAAAAATACCACCAATTTTCAAAAGTTTCAAAAATATCACTTTTTTTAAAGTTCCAAAAATACTATTTTTTCTAAAGTTACAAAAATACCACAAAATTAAAATTAACTTTAAATATTCAAAACTAAAACCCTAAACCCCAAACCTAAACCCTACTCCCTAAAACTATACAATGATTGTACAATAGCCCAAACTCCAAAAAATTAAATTCTAAACTCTTAAAAATCAATTTTTGAGATTGTGGTATTTTTGGAACTTTTGAAAATTAATAGTATTTTTATAACTTTTAATGGTATTTATGGAACTTTTGAAAATTGGTGGTATATTTAGAACAAAATTTTTTTTTTGTGATATTTTAAGGAATTTCTCTTTAATAAATATCCAAAGGTAGCTAAATGAAACATAAGTCCTCCAAAACACATCATATTCAAAAGTAACGAAATGGAACATAAATTCTCCAAAATAAAAAACAATCTGACAACGATATGGTTAGTAATAGAGAAAGAAAACATAAAGGAGAAGAAGAAGTTAAAGAATCTATGGAAAAAAGAGAAAAAGAAAAAAGAAAAAAGAAAAGAAAATTGTTTTTATTTTATTTTATTTAAATGGGTCCCATGTGACTCATGTTTTGCGCATCACAATAGAGCAATAATGTTTTGGGCCTTGGTAGGCTTTTAATTTTGGTAAAAATCATTTTATATAACTATATATATATATATATATATATATAAATTACAGATTTTGGAAGCCTTAAAATTGTGCCAGAAAACGAGGCCCAAAGCCTGGGCTTTGTTGGCTTGTGCTCAGGTCCGACCCTGATCATCCCATGGTTTGATGATCCTTTTGCTTTTTGGGTTTTCTTGCAGGCGTTTTTGCATCAAAGTTGAGGATCATTTGGCTTTGTATTATCAATCGTTGCCTTCTGGATGGAGAAGATATGCTAAATTTCGTTTTACTATTGTAAATAAAATTTCGCAAGAACTCTCTGTACAAAACGGCGATTCTTACTACTAACTAGCTGTTTCGTTTTGGCGAATGGTCATTGTAACACTAGTATTGCTATATATTATTATTTAATTAACCTTCTTTTTATGAAATTTTGTTCTTGTTTTTATTAGATTTTTATGTTGCTAAAGGGTGTTCTTTTGTATGTGTGGTGAGTGGTTTTTTTTTTTTTTTGTCATCTAGAATTTTCATTCCAAAAAGAAGTAAGGTCAGAGACCAACATACAGAAAAATACCGAGACCATGAGCGTACAACAAGGAAAATTAACTCGCCCATGACTCTACAGGAAACCAACAGATTTGTTTCTCACAAAAATCATCCAGATCAATTTCCCCTCAACTCAAAACTAATCAAGAACCTCTAGCCTCCAACAAAAACAAGTCTTTTAACCACAAAGGATAACCAATCAAGACATACGAATGAATCCTATGATCAATGGTTACACTCCGTGCTATAAGCGCCGCACCGGAGTTAGATTTCTTGGTCGATATCTCCACTCTCCACTCCTCTAGCCTTGCTAAAGAGGTCAACAAAATCTGAGATTTATACTTGAAATTAGGCCATGCCCTTGGCCTCAAAATAGTACCTATGAGCACCGGTTGTTGAGCCGAAAAGATGACTCTTTTCTTATTAAGACTCACCATACTTTTAATCGCCCAATCCATCACACCTAAATTCATCTCCTCCACTGACCGAAAATCTCCAAAAGATTTCCTACTATGGAGCAACACCTTCCCCGATGAATCTCTCACAACCCACGCTCCACCTCCCATCTTTTCCTTCTGATTCCAACACTACAAGAAAACAGGACCATTTGCAACGGAAATTTGCGACGGAAATAAAGCCTCGCAAATTTGCGACGATTTTACGACCAATCGGCGACGACATTTGGCAAAATGACGCAAAAACGTCGCTAATTTGTGTGGGAAAATATAGCAGCAAAACCGTCGCAAAATTGTGACGATTTGGCGTCTGTGGAAATGTTTAGACGCAACTTCGACGCACATTTTGCGACGATTTTGCGTCGAATAAACGTTTGCGACGCTTTTGCGTCCAAAATTACAACTCGACGCAAACTGGTCACAAAACGTGCGTCGCATTTGCGACGATTTCAGTGTTGCGAGGGATTTGCGACGCAAGTTGGTTACACACATTTTAATTGATTCTTACTTGTTTATATGTGTAATATTTAAGTCGCAAATCGGTCGCAAAAGTCTTGGAAAATAGTAGCAATTTAGTCGCAAACTGAAATGAACATTCTATAAAATCGATTTTATATCCACATTAATTACCTCGCATTCTATACTTCAACAAATATGGATAACAATCGATCTTTGATTCCGGGTCCGGCTGGTGGGAGACAAGCAGAAGAACGGGCAAGAAAAAAACTTGAAGAATCGATGTTGGAAGCATGCGATTCTTATGAGAGACATGTACAAATGGTTAACTGTGTTGTCGAGGCAGAAGATCCATCGTTCACCGATGTCCTTTGGATCTAATGTCAACAAATTAACAGGTATAATGAAATTTTATTATTATTAATATATTATATTTCTGAGTTTGTATATTTTGTTAATTGACAATTTAATTATATATAGTTTACTTATTCTACGTTGAATATATACAGGTGGACACACACGTGGGTGGACACTGGTAAAAGAGTTGCATAAAATGGCGTCACGTACCATATGGCGTCACGTACCATATGTGGTAGGAGTGATTCATAAAATGGAACCTAATGGATTGGGGGACGCGATGATCATACTAAAGGTAAAATTTATATATAAGTTATAACAAAAGATATTTTTAACAAATGTGTACATTAATTACATATTAACAAAATATTTAGTAATCGATAAATGTTGTTTGTTTTCGTTGAAGGATCCTACCGGGACTGTACAAGCGAGCATTCATAGGTCCGCCATATCTGATAACAAATATGGGCCGCACATAAAGGAGAGTTCGGTATTGGTTCTAAAGGAGGTTGTAGTTGTTAAGTTTGATAGGGCGACACCATATCTTAACATTACTCTGAATAACATAAACAATGTAAGTTACAATATATATTTTAAAGGTATTGTACTAAGTAGTATCATTACACAAAATCAAGTTATTTATTTCATTTGACAGGTTATATCTAAAGAAAACATGGGTACAACGTTCACAGAAGAAGGTAGTAGCAGTCGTGTTAATCGAAATCCTAACAATTGGTTATCCCAAGTAGATGACGAAGGGTCGACGACGGATGATGGTGAAGAAATTGATGATGAGTAATACATGTCATCAATTGAAGGAAATAAAAATAAATATGTGTTTATGTTAGCAGTTTATTTGTATTACGTTTTTAAGCAATAATGCACTATATATATATATAAATATATATATATATATATATATCTCGATTGTACGTACGTTTATAAACATCGATGTCAATTAGTAATTAATGTTAAAATAATAAATTAAATAATGTTAAAATATCAGAATATTATATTATTAATATAAGTTTCAAAAATTTTACTTGTCACCCAAACATATTAATACTAATAACAAAAAAGTACAAATTACATCTTAAGTTACCAAACTATAAAACAAAAGTTTCGTCGTAATAACTTACCAAATTATAAATCCAACATTTGCGACAATTTTGCTTCGAATTTAACTTTTAGACGCAAAAACGTCGCAAACTTTGCGAGAATTTTGCGACGAATTTATTAGAACACGTGTTTAGGATGCTTACCTAACTATGGGTGCAATATTTTTGTCGCAAATGTGTCGCAAAATAGACGCAAAAATGTCGCAAATTAGTAGCAAAATAATCCAGTTTTCTATAAAAACCTCGAATGTGTGATGAACAAATTCACAACAAACATTCCAATCGTAATCAAAAAAACCAATCCGAGGAGAAATTTTTTTTTTTCCAAAAATTTCTGAAAGAGAAATTATTTTGATATTTACTCGAAGATGTCTTCGCATCATGAGGTCTACGTGGTTCGAGCATGGATGTACAACCGCAAAGATCCAGAAACTGGCGAAGTGTCTAGAGAATTTAGAGAAGGGCTTGACCAGTTTTTGGCGCAGGCGACAAACAACCCAGGGGCGGTCGCAGGATATACCAACGACGGTAACGTGAAAATTTTCTGTCCTTGTGTGAAATGCAAAAACTTTGCTCCACATGATACGCAAACTGTTTGGAAACATTTATTTACGAGGGGGTTTTTACCTAACTACTATGTTTGGTTTTCGCATGGGGAGGATTTTGTTGTCAATGTTCCGGGTAGTTCAAGTAGAAGTTATAATCCTGGGAATGTAGAAGGTGGTACTAATTATTAGGATAGTAATTATCAGTATGGTCATGATAATTTTAGTGAATCTGCATATCGAAATACAGATGGGAATAGGTTTAATGATATGGTCAATGATGCATTTCAAGAAACTACTGCTTCGTTTAGTGATAATACTTTTGAAGAACCAAACCCGAGTGCTAAAAAATTTTATGATATGTTAGAGGCTGCTAACCAACCTATCTACGAAGGATGTAGAGAAGGGCTTTCAAAATTGTCGTTAGCATTTAGGATGATGACAATTAAAAGCGAATATAACCTTAGTGAAAATTGCATGGATAAATGGGGTGAATTGTTTAAAGAGTATTTGCCAGAGGGTAATAACTCTGCAAAGAGTTACTATGAGATACAAAGATTGGTAGGAAGTCTTGGATTACCGTCTGAGATGATTGATGTCTGCATTGATAATTGTATGATTTTTTGGAAAGATGATGCTCAGCTGCAGGAATGTCGTTTTTGCTCTCATCCAAGATATAAGAATACTAGTGGTCGCACCAAAGTCCCATTCAAGCGTATGTGGTACCTTCCAATAACAGATAGGCTGAAGCGATTATATCAATCAAAGCAGATAGCAGGGGCAATGAGGTGGCACGCGGAACACGATTGTGAGGAAGGAGTTGTCGCCCATCCATCAGATGCAAAGGCGTGGAAACACTTTCACACGGTATATCCAGACTTTGCTGTAGAACATAGAAATGTGTATTTGGGTCTTTGCACTGATGGATTTAGTCCATTTAGGATGTCTGGTAGGCAATATTCGTTGTGGCCAGTCATAGTGACGCCTTATAATCTCCCACCGGAAATGTGTATGCATCGAGAATTTTTATTTCTCAGCATTTTGGTTCCAGGGCCAAAGCATCCAAAAAGATCACTTGATGTCTTCCTACAACCGCTTATACAGGAACTACAGCAGTTGTGGCATGTTGGTGTACGCACATTTGATTCGTCGAGCCTTCAGAACTTCAACATGAAGGTAGTCCTCATGTGGACGATAAGCGACTTTCCGGCGTATGGTATGCTATCTGGATGGACAACGCACGGAAAGTTATCTTGCCCTTATTGTTTAGACAAGACCGAATCGTTTCAATTGTCAGCGGGAGGGAAAGCTTGCTGGTTTGATTGCCATCGTCGTTTTCTTCCAAGGGGTCATCTTTATAGAAAGAGTAGAACGTTGTTCCGAAATCGAACTGTTAAAACCTCCCCCTTGGTTTACCTCTCAGGTGAGGAGTTGGAAGAACAAATGGATGGATATTGTGCGCAGGAAACTGTAAAAGTTGGAGGTAATTGGCAAAGTAATCCAGCAAATATGCCTGTTGGGTATGGGGTATACCATAACTGGCATAAGAAAAGTATATTTTGGGAATTGCCTTACTGGAAGGACCATCTGCTGAGGCACAACTTGGATGTCATGCATGTGGAGAAAAATTTCTTTGAGAATATTATACACACATTGTTGAATGTTGCAGGAAAAACAAAAGACAATCGGAAATCTCGTCTGGATCTCGCGGCTTTATGCATAAGGCCTAAGTTGCATCTAACAAGAGATGGTAGGGCACCTATTCCCAGTTTCCGACTATCACCTGTTGCGAAGGATGCTTTGATTAACTGGATTAAGGAGTGGGTGAAGTTCCCAGATGGCTATGTGTCAACTTTTTCAAGGTGTGTTGAGCAAGGGGGGAAATTTTCTGGGATGAAGAGCCACGATTGTCATGTGTTCATGCAGCGACTACTCCCTTTTGCCTTTCAAGAGCTTTTACCACAGGAAGTACACGAGGCAATTGCAGGTGACGTTATGTTTATATATGGTTATTAATATATACATACATGTATTTAGTTTGTAACTTACTCCGGACCGTATTGGCATTTTAGGTATTGGAGCATTTTTCAGAGACATATGTGCCATAACCTTAATGAAGGACGAAATCTCGAAGTTGAATTCAGACATTCCACTCACAATTTGCAACTTAGAGAAGATATTTCCACCTTCCTTTTTTGATGTGATGGAACATTTGGTTGTACACTTACCACATGAGTTAGATTTGGGTGGTCCAGTCCAATTTCGATAGATGTACCCCTTCGAAAGGTTCTTCAAACATTTGAAGAAGAAGGCCAAAAACCTCGCAAGAGTAGAGGGATCAATCATTGCTGGAAATTTGACAGAAGAGACATCAAACTTCTGTACATACTACTTTAGCCAAACCGTGCAAACTAAGAAAACCCGTTGTAGACGATACGACGATGGTGGGGTTGGCCGAACATATCACTTGGAGGGTGTACCAGATGTTTTCTGTGATGTAGGTCGGATGGGTGGAAAAGTGAAGGAATCAACGTGGTGTGATTTCAAGCATATGGAAGCTGCCCATACGTATATAATGCTAAATTGTAGCTACTTTCAGCCATATGAGAGGTATATATATATATATATATATGTTTATATTTATATATATATTAATTGAGAATATATATATAACTAATTAATTAATTAACGGGTGTACAGAATGTTAGAAGGCCAAATACGAGAAGCATTTCCTGAACTAAATGATGACCAAGTTCAATTTTACCTAGAACGTGATTTCGCAGGCTGCATGCGGGAGAAGGTAAGAACCATGCATGATTTATCTTAGTATTACTTATATATATACTAATTAATTCAATTTGACAATAGGTGGCGAAGACATCTCGACAAAGTTGGCCTTTATGGGTACATGAGTTTGTTTTGGGGCCCATTGCAACCATAAAAACGAGTAAGATGTATTGTACTCGCGGCTTTATTTTTCACACATTTCAACATGGACAAAATAAAGCCACTGCAAATTATGGTATGCATGTCCCGGGTGATACAAACTTCTATGGTATTTTGAAAGAAATCATTGAGATTGAGTATGCTGGTGTGCTTAACTTGAAAAGTGTACTATTTCGCTGTGATTGGTTTGATCCATCCAATGGTCTCGGGGTTAGAACCAGCAAATTTGGAGTTGTTGATGTCAAAGGAAATAGGAGCTACACTGACAAGTTTGAGCCATTTGTTTTAGCATCCCAAGCAGAGCAAGTAGTCTTCATTCCTTACCCTCGTACTCGTGGACGACGGGATCAAGATTGGCTATCCGTGATTAAAGTTAACCCAAGGGGTCGAATTGTCGGGGGGTTAGAAGCTGATGCTGATGATGATCAACCCCCAGTGCAACCTGCAAGAACCGAAGAAGTTTCGATCCCTATAGAGGTAACCACCGATTTGACAAGAATCGACCCACTTCATAGTGGTCTTGATGTGATATTCGAGGATTCAGAAGGAAATGAAGATGAGTTTGATGAAGACGAAGAGGAAGATGAGGACGACGATGGTGACGAAGATGGCAGAGTAGAATGTTATGTTTCTGATCATGATGAAGAAGATGAATAAATTTAAAATTAATTATGTGTATATTTTAACTATGTATTTTCGAGTGTGGTGTTAAAAAATAATATTTTAAACAAGATATATAAAAACATATCATAGAGGGCCTAATTCATATATCAAAATAACAGCTAAACGACTGCAATCTAAACAAAGCTAAACGACGCTTTCGTCGCAATTACGTCGCAATTATGAACGTTTGCAACGATTTTGCGACGCAATCGTCGCACAAACGTAGCAAATGTCTTTACCCTATACACTAAGCAATTCATTATTTTTATTGTTTAAATTTGCTCTATTTGGAATATATACATATCATAGAGGCCCTAATTGATAAATAAAATTATTTGCATCAATGTCCAAGTAATAAGAATTGGTAATTAACACAAAGGTTTAGGGTATAGGCATTTGCTACTGTTTTGCGACGCTTTCATCGCAATTACGTCGCAATTATGCACGTTTGCAACGATTTTGCGATTGGTATTATAAAATTTGCGACTCATTTGCGACGATTTCGTCGCATATCAGTTGCTAAATTTGCTACATTTTTGCGACTACAATTACGGTCAACTCTATTAAATGACAGTACATGCATTGGGTGGAAAAATCGGGCCTTTTTGCGACTAAATTACGAGTGAATTGCGAGGAAAGGTTTTCCTATAAAACCAATTCCAATCCCTCGCTCATTCCTCACATATCTCTTCATATATGTCGATAGTGAGTTGATTCCAAACGGTGGATTTAGCCCTATAATCTACTATAATGCCGGATATGGCATTCAGAGTACATTATGAGGCTAAATCCACTGCTAGGAATCAAAGTTTCTGTCGAAGCATTTTAACAGAGGTTTGGAATCCACGTTTACCTTCATAACAAAATTCATGGATGGATCGGATTATTTAATTAGGGGCTCGATCACTGTTGCATACAAATGCCACCGTTGAACGAGTCCCTAAATAATCTGATATAACCTTGAATATGCCACGTAACTCGAAATAACAACTAAATGACTGCAACCTAAACAAAGGTATAGGGTAAAGGCATTTGCTACTGTTTTGCGACGCTTTCATCGCAATTACGTCGCAACTATGCACGTTTGCAACGATTTTGCGACGCAATCGTCGCAAAAACGTTGCAAATGTCTTTACCCTATACACTAAGCAATTCATTATTTTTATTGTTTAAATTTTCTCTATTTGGAATATATACATATCATAGAGGCCCTTTTTGGAATATAAACATATCATAGAGGCCCTAATTGATAAATAAAATTATTTGCATCAATGTCCAAGTAATAAGAATTGGTAATTAACACAAAGGTTTAGGGTATAGGCATTTGCTACTGTTTTGTGACGCTTTCGTCGCAATTACGTCGCAATTATGAACGTTTGCAACAATTTTGCGACGAAATCGTCGCAAAAACGTTGCAAATGTCTTTACCCTATACACTAAGCAATTCATTATTTTTATTGTTTAAATTTGCTCTATTTGGAATATATACATATCATAGAGGCCCTTTTTGGAATATAAACATATCATAGAGGCCCTAATTGATAAATAAAATTATTTGCATCAATGTCCAAGTAATAAGAATTGGTAATTAACACAAAGGTTTAGGGTATAGGCATTTGCTACTGTTTTGCGAGGGAGTCGTCGCAATTGCGTCGCAAAGCCTTCTATTCGCGACGAACTTGCGACGATTGCCTCGCAAGACCGTAGCAAATTCCTATACCCTAAACTCTAACCAATACGTTTTTTATATCCTTTTAATTAGCTCTTCTTCGAATGTAAATGTATGAGTCAAATAAATAACAATCCCTCTGTAATTATTGAAATATAACTTTTCAAAACATTTTCGAGAAACATATATAACAAAGTATGATATACATGTACTTATACTAAGAATTCGATCAATCTATCATTTTTGCCGATTTTACGGAAAACTTCAATTAGTACACTAACTCTGCTTCATACATGCACTAAGGACCCCAAAAAGTGTATATTTACATGTTATGAATCATATTTTTGGTCTAAAACATCCAAACCCCTAAGTATACCATAAACCTAATTTGCGTGGGATTTGCGACGAAGTCGTCGCAAATACGTTGCAATTTCTAAATTGCAACGCAATTGTGACGATTTCATCGCAAAAACGTAGCAAACTTTGCTACACGTTTGCGACTAAAATCACTGTCAACTATATTAACTGATCGTTCATTCACCTAGAAATTCACACTTTGCGAGGCTTTTGCGACGGTTTTTTAATTTTTGCGAGGTATTTGCGACTATTTGTGCGCGGCAAACGAAAAGTCGTGGGCGGCAAACATGTATGGGTCAAATTTTCGGCCCATTTAGCAACCGATTTGCGACGAACTTGCGAGGTTTTTTTTTCCTATATAAGGAAATCCAATCCCTCGCTCATTCCTCACAAAATCACTTATCTCTCAACAAAATCACTTTTCTCTCTCTAATAAAAAGTGCCATCGACCTTCCTAACCATTCCCGATCCCGAGCTCATAAGGTAAATCTCTAAATTTTTCTTTTCTTTTATGAATTTTAAATTTTGCGAATGGTTAGGAATAATTAATTAGGAATGGAATTGTACTTGGGATTTTAGGATTAACTAATTAGAATTTTTAATTTACTAATTATGTTAAATTATTTTGATCTGTAATGTTGATTAGATTAATTTAATGTTATTATTACAATTGTTAAAATCAATATTAAATTATATATTTTTTAAAATGCAATAACTAATTTCAAAAATTATCAAATTTAGATGGCAGAAGAGAACGAGTGGTTAGAGTTCGTACAGTCCGGTACTGGTCGTGGTACTGGTCATTCACGACCAGGACAGCGACAGCGTAGACATCCCTCGCAGGCCTCTGCTTCCCACTCTGGTTCCAGGATTCCTGAGTCACAGCCGACGCCACCTCCCGAGCGAACCCCTGGCCCAAACCCTGGAGCAGTTCCTTCATGGGATGACATGACCTTCACGCAGCTTCTCGTTACTCCAGGACGGCAGGTTCTTCCCCATTTAGTACCTGACCCTACCACTACCGACAACCCTAACGCCGTGTGGTAAGTATTTTTTTTACATAGTTTTAATTTTATTTTGTTTAATAATTATTAATATATGCTTTTATATTATTTTTTAGGTTTTGCAAAAATTCGGTCGGAAAAGATGTTAGGAAGATCATAGAGCGAGATTTCAAGATGTGCCACACGAGCTGGAAGTTTGTTAACCTGGAGACCAAGGATCGGTGGTACAAACAATTTGCGGTAAATTTTTTTTTTTTTTTTTTTTTACTTTTATTTATTTATAAATTTATTCAATTTTGTAATTTTATAACTTATGTTCTAATTTCTGACAATTTGCAGCAAAAATACTATTGGGACCCCGCGATCGATGATTTAGTTCGTGAGGCATTTGAGGAGAAAGCGAAGAACCGTCTGAACAACCAAATAGGACGGTGGAAGGAGAAGTGGCTTTTGAATCCGGATCCGAAGGTATGTATGCCATCTTTCTTCAATCCCAATATTTGGGATGGCCTTGTCGCCTTCTGGCAGTTGGAGAAATCGAAGGAGATTGCTGCCCGGTGCAAGGCTGCTCGATTGACGAAGGTTGGCGATACTGACCAGCCTTCAAAACACTGTTCGGGCCAGATTTCCTATGCTCAACATGCTGTTAACATTGTAAGTTATTATATTTTTTACTTTCAATTTTTATGCTCACAACAATTTGAACTTCTAATATGTTTTCATTGTCAGACGGTGGAAAAAGGAGTTTCCGCAACGATGCCAGAGGTTTGGGAGAAGACCCACCGCAGGCCGGACGGGACATGGGTTGATGAACATGTCCACAAGCTCCACGACGATGTCATAGAGCGAGTCGGCGAACTATCAACCCAGCTTACTCCCGATGGTCTACCTACTCAGGTGACACCGATGGAGGTCAACCGTGTCGCATCACAGGTAAAAACTTAATTTTTTTTTTTTAATTTTATTCACAATTTTAAATAATACTATTAACAATTTAAAAATAAAATTATATTATTATCATTTATGTAAAATTGTAAACTTTTAATTTTATTTTGTAGTTGGCTCCTCGAAACCGTAAGGGAAAGATGGCATTTACTGGATCTATCCGGACGGATGATCACGGAGTGCCATTTTGTCCCGTTTCGAGATTGGCGACGGATCCGCAAATAGTCAAGGAGCTCCATGAAACAAAAGAAGAGCTCCATAAAACAAGAAAAGAGTTAGGGAAGACGAAGAAAACCTTAGCGAGGAAGACCAACACCTATGATAGGATGTTCGCGGAGTTAGCGAAGACGAACCCCACCCTTGGCGAGATTCTAGATGGGGAAGAAGACGAAGACGAAGACGAAGCTGGAGGCACATCGAGGACCGAGGATCCGATCGATGATATTTGTTTCGATTAGATTTGTGTATTTTTCGGATTTAGCTTTTATTTGTTTTTGGTTTTAAAATACTTTATTTTATGTTTAATTTTAAATTTAAAATATTTACGAATTTTTTTTTTTTAATTATTATTTTTTAATTAATAATATAAATAATAATAAAAAAAAGAGTTGAAAATCGTCGCATATACGTCGCAACATAGAGTCGCAAAACCGTCGCAATTTAGTCGCAAATCTTATAACAGCAAAATCGTCGCAAATATTATAGCCGCAAATTCGTCGCAAACCATTTAAACGCAAATAAGTCGCAAAAGTTTTAGCCGCAATTTCGTCGCAAATTAATTACTCGCGAAACAGCCGCAAAATGACGCCGCAATACTGTTGCAAATCCGTCGAGATTTTGGCGACGGTTTTGCAACGAAACTTGAATTTGCGGCGCTTTTGCGACAACTTTCGGTTTGCAACGAGCTAGTTGCGACAAACCTAAAATCGTCGCAAAATCGTCGCAATTCGCCATTTGCAACGGTTTTGCGACGAAAACGGCTGTTGCAAATGGCCCTGTTTTCTTGTAGTGCAAGAGCTACCAATATTGCACTTAAGCCATCCCAAAGGTGGAAAACTCCACCCCATTGACTTGTGATTGGGAGTCTCTGAAAACCTCTCTTCATTCCCACCCGAAATCTCTTGAGCCATAAACCACTCATCAGAATCCTCCATAACCTTCCTCATGGTCTGAATAGCCTCATAATACTTCCCTTCTATGCATAAACCATTCCTATTCTTCCACAACATCCATAAAATCCAAGGAATCGCTCTTCTAATACCCATGGGAATCTCATTTCTATCCTTTAGACCAAGCACAAAGGAAAAATTCACATAAAGAGCTGTCGGATGAAACCCCTCTTTCGCCCAAGCCACATTAGAAAGAGCCCACACTTGTCTAGCCACCGAGCAAGAAAACAAAACATGATTGGGATCTTCACCTTCCAAACCACATGCTTGGCATCTACTGTCCAAAGTAACCCCCCTTCTTACTACTAAATCCACAACGGGAATTGCATTGCTTATGGCTCGCCATAAGAAATTTCTAATCTTGAGAGGAGCCTTCTACTTCCAAATCTTATCAATAAGCACGTTAATAGAAGGATTCATGGAAGCTTGGGTAATTAGATCTTGATATATTAGGATTTTAGCCTATTATGTTTATTGTTTTCTATTGTTTTTCGAGTCTTTCTAGTTCTTTTTGCGTCTTTTCAGATTCCAGGAGGCTTTGGAGCATGGATTGGAATTGTTGGAGCTATTTAAAGCTAAAGAGATGAGTTTGGAGCAAAAAGGCGATTTTTCATAACTGAGCACCTGCTCGCCCGCTTGATCTGAGCACCTGCTCGCCCGCTTGCTCTGAGCACCTGCTCGCAACTTTAACTTAGACCTAATTCAGAGGAGCTTTATTCCCAGAGGCAGCCGCCCTTAAGAGGGCTCCACACGCCAAATCCACTCCTTAATGGCTCGGTCAAAGACTCCAAATTACTCTCCTATATTCACTCTCCATAAATCATGTGACTTTCCTTATTTTTAGAAGATTTTGATTCTCCCCTTTAAGAGGGGGATCACGACCAAAGCACAAAAAGGGGGAGACTTGGGCAGAGACAAGGGAGAGAGGATCATTCTTCTTCTTCCTTCTCACATTCTTCTTTTGTCTCTTTTGGCTTGAGTTTGTTGACTTTTCTTCACTTATATTTTTGGAGACTCCATTGTTCCCATTTATTTGATACTCAAGTGTTCTTCATTCCATTGGATTTGCTTATAAGATTTGGAGATTTCATTCCACAACATCTATTGAGAAGAATTCTAAAACCCTTATCTCTTTTATTGTCATTATGAATTCTCTCTTGTTGTTTGTTACGTTTGATCTCTCCATGGTTGAGTAGTTCCTTAGCTAGATTAGGGGGTTTCAATGGTGATTTAGGATTGATTAGTGACTGAGCCAAATAGGATAGATTATCATATGTCTTCATCAATTGGGATTCGTAATGCTTAGGCTAGCGTGGCCGCCTAGTCTATGATTTCAGGATTTAACTTATTCACGACAGTGCTCTAGGTTGCTAGATAAACCATTGGTGAGCAATTGGTGTGCAACCAACGACAGTTGATTGTTGCCATCAATTGTGAACAATTTGAACCTTTTGGATAATGCTTGTCAACATCTCTGAATTCAAACGACAGTTTAGGCATTTAGGTTGTTAGATAAAGATATTGATGCATCACGACAGTGGGGCAATATTACATTTATGTTTGAGTTCTAGACCGCGCTTAAATTGAATCCTAAATAGTTGCTCAGTCCTTAGTCCGAAATCACCGGCGAATGACCTTGATCTAGTGCTTGTTTTAATTGAATTTCATATCGTTTAATTTGCTGTTTCGTTCATTGTTTCATTATAATCAAAAACCCATATTTTATCTTAGCTTTAATTTAAAATCTATAATTTCATAGTGCAACCTTGGTCTCTGTGGATTCGATACCATTTATACTACTGCGATTGTCTGTGCACTTGCAAATTTATTATGGGTTAAAACTTACTCACACCAGATCTTTATTTTTTTCCTTATTAGCCATCCAATAACCACTCTTCACCATGTAATCACCCGAATTGGTATGATTCCAACTCCAATAGTCATTCTGAGAGTAAACCGGCTTGATTTCCTTAATAATTTCCAAATCCCTTTTGAAAAAACAGATCCTCTAACTTTTCCAAAAACCACTTCCTAGAGCTTGGATCAAACAAATCACTCACTCTAAGCTCAAAATTCACTCTTTTGTGTTTCATGATCGGGATTCTCGCTCTTCCATCAAATATCCAAGGATCCCTCCATACCTTGATTGATTTACCGTCACCTATCCTCCTTGAGATACCTTTTTCAATCAACTCCCTCCCCCACAAAATGCTCTTCCACGCGAATGAAGGTCTGGATCCCAAACCCGCCCCCAAAAAATCGTTTTTTTCAAAATAAACACTCTTAAGAAGTTGAGCACACAAACAAGAAGGACTTTGCAAAATTCTCCATGCTTGTTTACCTAAAAGGGCTTGATTAAAGCATTCTATATCTCTGAATCCCAATCCTCCATTCTCTTTAGCCAAACATAATTTCTCCCAACTTATCCAATGAATTTTTCTCTTATCCTCCACCGAATTCCACCAAAAATTCGCCATCGCACTAGATAAGTTGGAGCAAGATGTTTTTGGCAGGTAAAACACTGACATCGCATAAACCGGCATAGAGAGAACTACCGCTTTCAAAAAAATCTCCTTTCCTCCCAAAGATAAAGTTTTTGCAAACCATCTAGAAATCCTGTTTTTTAAGCCGTTTTTAATATATGCTAACATATCGACTTTAGAACCACTAAAGCATTCCGGTAAACCTAAATAACGACCCGCACCCCCTTCTTCCGAGATACCCAAAGATAACTGGATGCTCACTTTAGTATCCACATCTATCTCCGTCCCAAAGGAAATAGATGATTTTTCCGGATTAACTACTTCACCCGTAGCTTTGCCGTACAATTGTAAAATATCTTTAAGCTCCTTGCATTGATCCAGTTCAGCCCTACATATAAAAAGACTATCGTCCGCAAACAACAAGTGATGAAAAGCCGGGCCTCCACTAGAAAACCGTATCCCCGAAATTCTGCCTTGTTCTTGAGCTTGAACCAACAAGTGAGTCAAACCCTCAGTACATAAAACAAAAAGAAAGGGAGAAAGGGGATCTCCCTGTCTTAGGCCTCTCTTCGGGATGATCATTCCGTGCGGTTGATCATTAATCAATACCGAAAAAGACACCGATGTCATACAAAACATAATCCAGGAAATCCATCTTTCATGAAACCCCAGGGCTTGAAGGAGGAATCTCAAATAATCCCATTCAACTCTATGATACGCCTTTGACATATCGGATTTAATGGCCATGTACTCCTTCTTCATTCTGGAATGCGTCCTAAGACTGTGGACCACTTCATGGGCCACTATTATATTATCAGAAATAAGTCTCTCCGCCACAAAAGCTGACTGAAAAGGAGATACTAATTCTGATAGAAACGATTGAATTCCTTTAACCAGAATCTTTGACACAGCCTTATATAACACCGAGCACAAACTAATTGGCCTCAAATCTCCCATCTTAGATGAATTAACCTTCTTAGGAATAAGACTGAGGTGTGTATAATTCCATTCAGCCGGAAACCTGCCACTTATAAAGAAATTTTGAATCTCTTTTGTTATTTCTTCTCCAACCACTTCCCAATATTGATGAAAGAACAAGGCTGTCATCCCATCCGGACCAGGAGCTCTTGTAGCCTTTACCGAAAAAACTGCCTCCCTGATTTCATCCTTTATAACCTCTTTGATCAGAGGATCATTCGTCTCCCTAGTAACCTTAGGCTGAAAATCTTGAAAAATCTCTTCAAACCCCGAAGGCTTAGAAGACGTAAACAGATTCACAAATAATCCAAAGCCACTTGAGCTTTTGAAGCTTCCCCCTTTTGCATAATCCCATTACTATCTTCTAATTGCTCCAACTCTTTCTTTGCTCTACTAGCCTTCACTGAGCCGTGAATAAATTTGGAATTGCCATCCCCTTCTCTATACCATCTATGCATACTCTTCTGACTCCAATACATCTCTTCCTCCTTATACGCCATTAAAAGCTCTTTTTTCAACCTGTGCTGCAAGGATATATGATATATCATGGTTTTTACCGGTTTTCAACCATGATATAAGTCCATGTTTTAGTGTCTTTTGGTGTTTTTGGTATTGTTTTAGTGTCTTTACAGGAACTGGACCGTCTGGAGCATAAAAGATGTTTACTGGAGGTTTTGGAGTATTCACGGAGTGAAGTGGCAAAATGCAAATTCAGAACCAAGATTTTGAATCTGTGTCGATCGACACGTTAGTTACTGGAACAAAAGAAGCCGATTAGAAGATTGGTGTCGATCGACACCACCATGAGTGTCGATCGACACCTTGTTCTGTCAAGCCCGAAACTTAATCAAAGAAGCCCGTTCGAAGCCCGAAGACTCCAGATGTTTACTTTTGTGTTCTATGACGGTTCGGAACCCTATATATACGTATTTACAGCCATTGTTTAGAAAAAAGCTTTATTTTATTGTGTTTAGAATTACTCTTAAGAGATATCTCTAATAAAGATGTTTTGTGCTTCATTAAACATGTCTGAGTAATTTCTTTGTTAGGTTTAGGGATTTCAAGGGTTTTGATGAATTGCTAGATCTGATTTCTTGTTAGGATAATATCATTAGAATGTTCTTCATCTTGACTTGTGTTTATTGTTGATTCTTGATTAGCTACCTTGAATCTGATCTTAGGATAATTAATAGAAACGAGAGTTTGATTGATTTCCTGAACTAGACTTTGATGAGCAAAATTCCTATTCGCAAAGGGGTTTGGTTTAGGGTTTTGTGAACAATTGTGCCTGATCTTTAATGCTTGTTTAGATTCATAGGATTCGCAAAGGAATTTGGCTTTCTAGGATTTATTCATAGAAAACATTCGCAGCGACAGCTGGTTTGATTTACTTTCGTGTGCATGTTTAGGAACAAGAGCATTAATAATCCTAGCTTTTATTTATCATCTGCAATTCTGATTCTCCTGAGATTTCCCTGAACCTAGCTTTTATCTTCATTGATTTAAAGCTTATTATCCTGCTTGCTTGATTTATTTGGTTTTTCATACATTATAGTTTGCCTAGCTTAGTCTGAAAGTAATAATCTATTGTGTCCCTGATTCCCTGTGGATTCGATAACCTTAAGTGCTACAATTGATCTCTTAATTTGAGAGAGTAGTTCAAAGGAAATTTGAGCATATCAAATTTTGGCGCCGTTGCCGGGGAACCATA
The DNA here is from genome assembly GCA_963576765.1 of Draba incana. NCBI lineage: Eukaryota > Viridiplantae > Streptophyta > Magnoliopsida > Brassicales > Brassicaceae > Draba > Draba incana. The sequence continues at coordinate 4,950,423 of OY755216.1, forward strand.
CCATTAGATTCTTATTACTAGGATTTTGTCTAGGTATTTATTTTTCTTGTTTTTTTTTTTTGTTTTTTTTTTTTTTTTGTTTTTGTTTTGTTTTGAGTTTCAGGCGTAACAAGGATGGAGGCTATGCTTGCGAAGCTCCTCGAGGGACAGCAGAGATTGACTGAGAACTTCAACAAAAAGCTGGATTCAATGTACGCTGATCTGAATGGGAAGCTCGAAGCTTTGGGTACTCATCTTGAGGAGTTGGATGTTCAGGTTGCTGAAGCTGCTGATTCTATCAAGCGGCGAGACGAATTTCTTCATGCGATGACTGATACGGACCCTAAGCGTGCTCAAGATGCTATTCCAGAGGAAAACAAGGATTATCTCGACGAATTTCAAGCAATTTTCGGAGTTGCAGAGTCAGTGTCGATCGACACTAAGGAGTTGTGTAGATCGACACGTGAAAAAAATCGAAAATCCAAAGCAGAGGAGCTAGTGTCGATCGACACTACACACATGTGTCGATCGACACCAGCAGAAGAAGTAGCATCGCTCGACATGGGAATCGACGCAAAATCTGAATTTCATAGTGGTGTCGAGCGACACCACACCAGCGTCGCTCGACACCCTGCCCAGTCCGGTCCAGATCTTCGCGAAACGCCTGAATCATCCGAGCAAAAGGTATGTACTCCTAAGCTTCCTTTCCCCAGAGCTCGAGAGTCGTCACCAAAGGTTGAAGAAGCTTTATCCATGACGATCTTTATTGAGAATCCTCCGAAAGAGCCAAGGTATGAACTTCCTGTACTTATTTCTAATTCTCCTGCTATCGTCAATAAGGATTTAAATTGTGAAAAAACTATTTCGCACTCATGCAAGCAACGAGTTTCTCGAAAGCTTGGTTTTTCTATTGATGTTTCTGCAGGAAAGCGAAGTAATCAAACCAAGGTGAAGCTTAAAAGGACCTCAAAGCCTTTCGCAAAAATCAAGATCATCATCCCTTCAGACTTAGGGGAGAAAGGAGAAGAAGTCATTCAGCGAATGATGGAAAACACGATGAAATTTTTCCCAGGAATAATTTTTGATAAGTCTGGGGGAGCTGCAAAGAAAGGTCGAACAAAGGACAGAGCTGCAACCATCATAACAGATAAGGGAGGTACAACACTTCCCGATGATCCAAACGCCTAAGCATGTCAAGCTAACGACTCAAAACAAGCGCTTAGTGGGAGGCAACCCACTGGTAAGTATATTTAAATTTTTATTTTTGTTTTGTTTTACTAACGTTTTACTTTAACTGTTTCAGTTCAAAAAAAAAAAAAAAAAAAAGTCAAGTGTCGATCGACACTCACTGAGTGTATCGATCGACACCCGAGGAGAAGACCAATAGATGGAGCCGCGGATCGACCTGATCAATCGATGTGTGGGCAAAAATTTCTTGGTGTCGATCGACACCATCAACAGTGTCGATCGACACCCCTCGGCAGGTAAGTTTCTTCTTCCTTTTTTCAATTCGTTTCAATTTTGTTTATGTTTCTTTTACCGATCTTAGGCTTAATAACACTGGGGACAGTGTCGTTTAAGTCTGGGGGGAGGTAGTCGCTAACTTTTGTGTTTTCTTTTGGTGTTTTTGAGTCATTTTTAAAATTTTTAGAGTCAAAACCTCTCTTTTAGACTTGCTTTGAACATCACTCATGGACCATTCCAATGCAAGTTGGCTGGTTTTACTGAGGTGGGTAACTGGAAGTGGATCGGTTTAACGGAGCGAGTTCAGATTTCTGGAGAACGCCAGAAAGGATGTCAAAGACCCCGACCCTAATGAACTCTAATCTCTTGTCAAGGGCGTTGGCTAATCGCAAGACTTGATTCAGCTTCTAAACAATTGAAAGCGAGGAAGGACCGCTCTTGAAACTTCTTCCCGTATGATGAGTACAACTGTCCTAGATCTGGTGGTAAAGGATTCTCTGCTGAGGTACCCGCCATCATAAAAGCCTCATAGAACAACAGTAGTGAGCGCTGATCTAGTGAAATCATAGAGATGCCAAGGAAATAAAAAATCTGCAGAAAAGTGCAAGCCCGAATTCATATAGGCATTTGGTGGTAAAGGACCCTCTGCTGAGGTACCCGCCATCACAAGAAAATCATTCAACAAAAAGGCATTGCATCTCTATGATATCCTTAATTGGATACAGTTTCAGAGGGAAGAGAGAGGGTGAAACGCAAGAAAGTGTTCAAGGAAGTGAAAGAATCTAGAAGGTCCAGCGATCGATATTCCCTCGATGAGACCGCACTTAATCTACTAAAGGGGTCTACGACTGATAGTCTGAGTTTCTCTAAGAAGTTTGGGTTCAATCTGGAGGACTACTAAGCTTCTAGGGAAACATCGAAGTATCACCGGATTTGCTTTGCAAAGGTATGTGGTTCCTAAAGGAGTGATTATATCTGTTTTGCTTAGGGACAAGCAAAAGCTAAGTCTGGGGGAGTTGATATATCATGGTTTTTACCGGTTTTCAACCATGATATAAGTCCATGTTTTAGTGTCTTTTGGTGTTTTTGGTATTGTTTTAGTGTCTTTACAGGAACTGTACCGTCTGGAGCATAAAAGATGTTTACTGGAGGTTTTGGAGTATTCACGGAGTGAAGTGGCAAAATGCAAATTCAGAACCAAGATTTTGAATCTGTGTCGATCGACACTGATGAAGTGTGTCGATCGACACGTTAGTTACTGGAACAAAAGAAGCCGATTAGAAGATTGGTGTCGATCGACACCACCATGAGTGTCGATCGACACCTTGTTCTGTCAAGCCCGAAACTTAATCAAAGAAGCCCGTTCGAAGCCCGAAGACTCCAGATGTTTACTTTTGTGTTCTATGACGGTTCGGAACCCTATATATACGTATTTACAGCCATTGTTTAGAAAAAGCTTTATTTTATTGTGTTTAGAATTACTCTTAAGAGATATCTCTAATAAAGATGTTTTGTGCTTCATTAAACATGTCTGAGTAATTTCTTTGTTAGGTTTAGGGATTTCAAGGGTTTTGATGAATTGCTAGATCTGATTTCTTGTTAGGATAATATCATTAGAATGTTCTTCATCTTGACTTGTGTTTATTGCTGATTCTTGATTAGCTACCTTGAATCTGATCTTAGGATAATTAATAGAAACGAGAGTTTGATTGATTTCCTGAACTAGACTTTGATGAGCAAAATTCCTATTCGCAAAGGGATTTGGTTTAGGGTTTTGTGAACAATTGTGCCTGATCTTTAATGCTTGTTTAGATTCATAGGATTCGCAAAGGAATTTGGCTTTCTAGGATTTATTCATAGAAAATATTCGCAGCGACAGCTGGTTTGTTTTACTTTCGTGTTGATGTCTCGAGTTTTAACCCAAAATAAACTGCAAGTGTACAGACAAGAGCAGTAGTATAAGAGGTATCGAATCCACAGAGACCAAGGTTACACTATGAATTTATAGGTTCTAAAATAAAGCTAAGATAAATTAAATAGTTGGAAATGGTACGAGCAGGTGCTCAATGCAATAGAGCAGGTGCTTGGAATAAAAATCGGATTAAAAACAGATGATAAAAGCACTAAGCCGAGATGATTCTCCGGTGATTTCGGATGCTTAGGTTGAGCATCTATTCAGGGTTTAATTGAACACGGTCTAGAACTCAAACATGAATGTAATATTGCCCCGCTTTCGGCGGTGTATCAATATCTTTGTCTACAACCTAAATACCTAAACTTCCGAGTGGATTTAGTAATGAAGTAAACAAGCCTTAATGCAATGGTTCGATATGTTCACACTCGATGGCAACGATCAATGGCGTTTTGGTTACCACCGAATGCTCATCAATGGTAATTCTAGCAACCTATATCATTTTGGGTGAATAGATTAAACCTAGAGATCGTAGACTAAGTGATCAAGTTAGCCTAAGCGTTAAGATTTCCTAGAGATGAAGACATAAGATTACCCTATTTGGCTCAACCATCTAAGATCCTAAATCACCATTGAAATCACCCCAACTTAGTTATGAAACTACTCGGACATGGTCAAATCAAATGCAACAATCAATAGATAAGAATTCATAATGGAAAATGGAGAATGAAAGGGGGTTTAAAATTCTTCTCTAGATGATTATTGGATGATGATTCGGAAATGAACAAGAGACTTCAATGGTGGAAGTGATGATTCGGATGATGAAGAACAAATGAAGAACAAATTACTTTTTATTAAAAACGTGAGAAGGAACTCTAAGTTTTTCTCAATATTTCGTGATACCAGGCTGACTTTTTGATTCAGAAGTCATTCTTTTAAATACAAGGAAAAGCATTAAAAAAACAAAAGATATATTTTTAAGCAAAAGAAGGAAAGTAAGTAGAAATCCCATTTATGATTAAAATCAATCATCTCCCTAATGAAAAGGGATTGATGTTGACTCATTAACTCCTGGGGATCATGTGGGCCATCAGATGAACTCGGCGGCCACAGCTTTATTAGGTTTAGGTTCTGGTGTCTTGGTGCGAGCAGGTGCTCGCTCGGACCGAGCAGGTGCTCGGTGAAGTGAAAACTCTTCTTTTTGCTCCAATTCTTCTCCTTTTCTTCATAGAGCTCCAGCAGCCCCAAATTATGCTCCAAAGCATTATAGGACCTGAAAAGACATCAAAAGGAAACAAAAAGACAAGAAAAACAACACAAAACCATGGGTGAATTAGGCTAAAAACCTAATACATCAACTCCCCCGGACTTGCCTTTTGCTTGTCCGCAAGCAAACCAGAAAAGTTAAATCCGGAGAAGGGGTTTGAAAGTGGGAGCTCAAATCCAAAAGAAGCATCGAAGGATTCAACAACATGTCCTAACAAGAACTAATGCGATGCACAACAAATCTTACTCAAGAAGCTTTCGTCATACTCATCTCTTATCAAAACATTACACCAAATCCTTAGACTCAAAAGAAATCATGCAATCAACAAAAATTCAACTCTTTAACATTCATTAATGTGTTTGGTGCGGTCTCACAATTGGAAATTGAATCAATACTATTTGGCTAGGTCGAAGAAGGCTTTTAAGTGAGGTAAAGAGGCGGTTCATATTCCTTTTGGTGGCTAACTCTCAAATGCAAGGGTCACATTTAGCAAAAGCAAGAAAGAAAAGAGACAATTGATGCATACAAGGCTAGGAATCCAAATTTCTACCCATAATCCCACTGTTGCAATCTTTCATCTCTCTTTTCTCACTACCCAATCGTTTAAACACTAGCCATTTTCGGCCAACCTTTCAAACTTCCTCTTTTTTCTTTAAATCTCCGAATCTTAGGGAATTTATTTTCTTAACATTAGCTCTTTCTATCCTAGCATTCCAACATATTTTCTTCTTTTGATTTATTCTAAAAGAATGCTAAACCATCGTTTCCCGTTTCAAACACTTAGAGCTATATATTTTTCTTCTTAGTTTCCTTCTCTAGAACTTATTCTTTCTTTTCTTTCTTTTCACACTCAACCACAAACCCAAAGATGTTCAATAAAGCATTTAACTAATTCGGTTCCATTCCCCACCTAAGACTAGTCTTAGACACAAGAAACTAGTCTATTGGAAACTTTGCCTTGTCGTCTCTAATGCTTGCAAGATTTTGCCAATGCAACACAAAGAAAAAGGCCTCACTCAAAGAACATATGCAAGGGCTTGAACAAAATGGTCGGGTTTAAAAGCTGTGGTACTATCCTCATCTAAAAGATGAACTTTGATCGAGATAGCCATTCAAATCAAGATAAGAGTGGTAAAAATAAGGCAAACATGATTTGAATGTCAAGTGTTTATCCATAGTTATGATCCAAAGTCCAAAAGTGAGAAAAAATTAATCAAGGTTAAGTTCAAGTTGATAGAGTTGAATCTAGATCATGCAAGTTTCAAATGAGTTGGGATTTTCAAAGAAATAAGATTCAAGTCTGGATGAGCCTCTACTTCATGATTGCTAATGCATCGAAAAAGGTCTAATGAGGGCATATCATGGAATCCTAAGATGAGTCTTTACAAGGAAATTTCATCATTGCTCCCTATGCAAATGCAATCCTAAGATGCTCTAAACTCAATCCTAGCATGAAAAAGATAATAAAAATGGTAATGCCATGAGAAACTATATGCATTTTTTTTTTTTTTTTTTTTTTTTTTATGAAGAACAAAAGACTCAAAGCAAAACAAACCAATTAAACGTTAATCCACTCCCCCGGACTTAACTTTCACCGTCTCGGTGAAAGAAAAGTGCCAAAAAAGTAGATTAAAACAAGTTCAAATAAAAATCAAAATAAAACGAAAATGGTATAAACAATGAAAATAGAAGGGTGAAAGTGGATATCACCTGTAAGTAGCGTTGTCTCCATCGTCATCTGTCCTCCTCCTTCGTCGTGCAGGCTGGTCCGAGTCTGAATGTGAGCGAGCAGGTGCTCGCTCTGAACGAGCAGGTGCTCGCTGGTTTTCAATTTCTGGAAATTGGCAGCAGCCTCTGGACAGTGCCTGCATGAGCCTTTGAAGGAGGCTGTTGTTCTTCCTAGTGGATTGGATCATCCACCTCCTGTACTCAACATCGTTAGCATCATCATTAATCGGAGGAAGATCAAACTCACCTTGTGATGGTGTGTCATGGTAAGGAAGAGCATGGCGAGGAACCGAAGGGCCAGCATCCTCGGAGTCAATTGGAGGTTGCCTCGATGTGCTTCGACGTGATGTGCTCAGGCGGGAAGCGGAGGAGGGTTGGCTCGGGTTTGGTACCAAGTAGTGCGGAGGAGGGTTAAACGCAAGATCATCAAGGGAAGAGAGTTGCGTGATTTCCAAGTTGGGCAGCTCCACATAGCTCGCCTCACCGTTTCCATTGAAGAATTGGTAAGTTGACGGTTTGATGATGATTTTGGAAAGGAGCAGGTGCTCCATATCAATGCGCCTCATCTCCGGGACGTAGGAAGAGTTTGAAAGATCCACCCTTAAACGGCGGAATAGCGGGGTGAGCAAGCTTCCAATACGTTCCGTCCTTGGTCCTCTGTTTGTTGCGGTTGTGTTGTCTTTGATCGCACAAATCATCTCCGCGAAGCGTTTACCCAAGTTGGACCGGTATTTCTCAAATTGGCTCGAATCTCCGTCACCTACAATAGGACCACACCCCAACAATAACAACAATAATTCATCGGTGTGAACTTTGTTACCTACGGCTCTTCCAAAGAGCATGTTGCTCAATATCCTTGCCACGATACGGAGTGCGGGGTGGCGAAGGCGGTTTTGGCTCGCCGAGTTTGAGGAGTAGTCACCCGAAGCGATTAGACCCTAAAAGGTCTTGGCTTCTTGGAACCTCTTCGGACTTGATAGCTTCGTGTCCGTCTCATAGAACCCATACGCTATGCAAAAATCGAGCATGGAGATAGCGTACCTCTTTCCTCCAGCAAAGAAAGAGAATGTGGTCTCCTCGAATGAAGGCTTGTCGGGGTTTACGTATGAGAGAGTGGCGGTTGCTAGGCATTGCCTAGTGAGATCAGGATAGAGCACATCTTCCTCTAGAGCAAAGGCCATGCAACGAGCATTGTAGAGTATGCTCCTCACTTGTTGTTGAAGACCAAGTTCGACCAATGTTCTATCGCACATGAACCGAGTAGGTTCGAGATGAACTTGGAGGAGTTGGTTGTAGTAGAAGGCGTCGATTTCGTCCCAAGAGTCCGGTGAGGACATTGGGAGTCCGGCTTGGTCAATTTCAAACGGTTCGCCTTCCGGTCTAGGCCATGGAAAGGTGAGTGGAGAAGCGGTTGCGGAGGTAGAGGCCTTACCCTTGCCTTTTTCCTTGTTGGAGAACTTTGTTTTTGGAGCCATGGCGAATGAGGAGAGGCGGAGAGAGGTGGTATTACAGAGGTGATGCTGTGGTGAATTTTCCGAGTGAGCAGGTGCTCGGTCGTGAGATTTCTTGAGCGGCGGCGAAGGAGTTGGAGAGATTGAGAGAGAGGTGAGTAATTTGGGAGTTAGAAGCTTGAGGGATTTTCGGTGAGAGCAAGATGAAGGATGTGAGTGGTCTTGAAGAATGGGAGAGATGGTGATTTAATGGAGAGGAGTTATGGTGATTGTGGCGGTTTCAAGGGAGTGGGGGTATGGTGAGATGGTCGGCAGTTTTGGGGAAGAGGGAGGCAAAAAGGTTTGTCTTTATCTACAAAAAGAGAGAAGATGTTAGTAGGGTATTGGGAAAAAGAAAGAGAAATAAATGGAAAAATTAAAAGAGATGGAAATAAAATTAAAAAGGAAATAAAAATTAAATGGAAAACCCCCTTTTCCTTTTCTTTATCATTCCCCTTTTTTTTTTTTTTTTTTTTTGCAGGACTGGACGAGCAGGTGCTCGGTCGGTCCGAGCAGGTGCTCGGCTAAATTTTTTTTTTCTTTTTTGCAGAACATAAGTACTGAAAACACAAGTAAAATGTCAGTAATAAAAGGAATTGAAAATCGAATTATGTACAAGAAATCGTACCGGTGGGTTGCCTCCCACCAAGCGCTTGGTTTAAGTCGTTAGCTCGACTTTGGAACCTTTCTAGGCTCGAGGAGGGTCACTAAAAGTGACGGAATCAACTTCTCCTATGTATGTATCCGCAAGGTATGGCTTGAGACGTTGACCATTAACAACAAAATCACCTCCTTTAGTGTTCCACAATACTACGGCTCCATGTGGTTTCACTTCTTTTATAGTGAACGGACCGGACCATCTCGACTTTAGCTTCCCTGGAAACAACTTAAAACGAGAGTTAAACAATAAGACTTGATCGTTAGGAGCAAAGTTTCGAGGGATAATCTTCTTGTCGTGGTAAGCTTTGGTCCGTTCCTTGTAGATTCGGGAATTGTCATAGGCGAGATGCCTAATCTCTTCTAACTCATGCAGCTGCATGGATCTCCTCTCGGACGCACTAAGGATGTCATAGTTAAGCCGCTTGACAGCCCATGCCGCTTTGTATTCCAACTCTACCGGTAAATGACATGCCTTTCCATACACCAAATGAAAAGACGTTGTCCCCAACGGAGTCTTATATGCTGTCCTATATGCCCACAAAGCGTCATCTAGCTTATTTGCCCAATCCTTACGCGTCGTACCGACCGTTTTCTGCAGGATACTCTTTATTTCTCTGTTGGAGACCTCAACTTGTCCACTAGTTTGAGGGTGATAAGGAGAAGCAACCTTATGTGTGACTCCATTCTTTCTTAATAAGTTCTCAAAAACCCTGTTAATGAAATGTGAACCTCCATCACTTATCACAACCCTTGGAATTCCGAATCTAGGGAAAATCACCGTCTTGAGCATCTTAGTAACTACCGCAGCATCACAAGTCGGGCTAGCCTGTGCTTCGACCCACTTGGAAACATAGTCAACGGCTACATGTATGTACTTGTTCGTATAGGAGGAAGGGAACGGTCCCATGAAGTCTATACCCCAGACATCAAAAACCTCTACTTCCAAGATGAAATTTTGAGGCATCTCATTGCGCTTAATGATGTTCCCTTGCCTTTGACATGCGTTACATCGAGCAACAAACCTATTCGCATCCTTGAACATCGTTGGCCACCAAAGACCGGCTTGAAGCACCTTCGTAACTGTCTTGAATGTGGCAAAGTGTCCGGCATACGATGAACCGTGACAATGGTGCAAAATCCCAGGGATCTCTTCCTCCGATACACATCTTCTATACAGCCCATCCGAACATTGCTTGTACAAGTACGGCTCATCCCAATAGTATCGCCTAACATCTCGAAAGAACTTCTTCCTTTGGCTTCCCGTTAGGTTTTCCGGAATCTTGTCAGCAGCCAAGTAGTTAGCAAACTCTCCAAACCAAGGGAAACACGAAGATTGGACTGTCTGAATTGATCCACAAAAACTCTCCCGAGCAGGTGCTCGGTCGGGCCGAGCAGGTGCTCGCTCAACTTCTGGAAATTTTTCGCAGATCGAATAAATGCGCTCATCTGGCAGACTATCCTCCATGGGTGTCTTATCTTCAACTTGCAGCCTGCTCAAATGATCAGTAACCCCATTCTCGGACCCTTTCTTGTCCTTGATCTCTAAATCAAATTCTTGAAGCAAAAGGATCCATCTCAATAGCCTAGGCTTGGCATCCTTCTTGGTCAGCAGGTATTTCAACGCAGCATGATCGGTGTGAACAATTACCTTAGAACCGACGAGGTATGATCTAAACTTCTCAAATGCGAAAACAATCGCCAATAACTCCTTCTCGGTAGTAGCATACCGACATTGAGCATCATCCATCGTCCGGCTAGCATAATATATCACATGGAGCTTCTTGTCCTTCCTTTGACCAAGCACAGCTCCTACAGCAAAATCACTCGCATCCGTCATGATCTCAAACGGTAAGTCCCAATCCGGTGGTTGAACTATCGGTGCACTAACCAAGGCACCCTTGATAGTGTGAAATGCAGCCAAACACTCTCTATCAAAGTCGAACTTGACCTCCTTACACAACAATCTAGTGAGAGGCCTGGCAATGTTGGAGAAATCCTTGATGAAGCGACGGTAGAACCCGGCGTGGCCTAGAAAGCTTCGGATTCCCTTGACCGTAGTAGGCGGTTGTAAACCCATCATGACTTCTATCTTAGCCTTGTAAACTTCTATTCCTTTCTCTGAAATTCGGTGCCCAAGTACTATCCCATCTCGGACCATAAAATGGCACTTCTCCCAATTGAGAACTAGATGTTTCTCCTCGCATCTCTGTAATACCTTGCACAAATTGGACAAACAAACAGCAAAAGAACTCCCATATACAGAGAAGTCATCCATAAATACTTCCATAATATCTTCAATTAAATCGGTAAAAATGGACATCATACAACGTTGGAATGTAGCTGGAGCGTTGCACAAACCAAATGGCATCCGACGGTATGCGAATGTGCCATACGGACATGTGAACGTCGTCTTTTTCTGATCGTCGGGATGGATAGGTATCTGAAAAAATCCTGAGTAACCATCTAGAAAACAGTAGTAAGGGTGATTAGCAAGACATTCAAGCATTTGATCAATAAATGGCAAAGGAAAATGATCTTTGCGAGTAGCAGCATTCAATTTCCTATAGTCTATGCACATTCTATGACCGGTTACCGTTCTAGTTGGAATCAATTCATTTTTCTCATTCCTAATTACCGTAATACGTCCTTTCTTGGGCACAACATGCACAGGGCTTACCCACTTACTGTCAGATATAGCATAAATTACACCAGCATCTAGAAGTTTCATTATCTCTTTCTTGACGACATCCTTGAGACTCGGATTTAACCGTCTCTGATGTTCGACAGAAGTCATTGATTCATCCTCTAGATTTATTCTGTGCATGCACAAGTCAAGAGATATTCCAGTGATATCATCAAGTGAATATCCTAGAGCCTTTCTATACTTCCTCAATTCACATAGCAACAAGGTAATCTCTACATTATTCAATTCCGCATTCACTATAACAGGATATGTAGAGTTAGGACCAAGAAATGCATACTTGAGCCCTGCTGGGAGGGTTTTCAACTCTACCTTTGGAGCTTTCAGCTCGCTCCAAGATCCGGTGATGTTCTAATTTTCGGTCCGAGCAGGTGCTCGGTCTGAACGAGCAGGTGCTCGCTGGGAGTCTGACAGAACATCGATCTCTGTGTCCTCGGTCAGACTCAGAAATTCATCTTCTTTTTTTATTCTGACGTTGGAATCCAGACACTTGGCAAACCCTTGGGTGTCTTCACTCAGAAAACCGTGTTCACCTTCGGCTTTTGTCAACGCAACTTCAAGTGAGTCCTTAGCTAGGATCTCCTCAACTACATCTTCCGACATCTCGGGATCATCATGGATTACGAATGTTTGCCCATCAATCATCGGCTTCTTGAGCATCTTACTCATCTCAAAACGCACCACCATATCTCCGAGACGGAGGTCTACTATACCTTGTTCAACATCGATGATTGCACGCGCCGTGTTTAGGAATGCTCTCCCCAAAATCAGTGGGTCCTTTGGTTCTTCATCAAGCTCTAGAACCACGAAATCGGCTGGGATTAGAGTGTCCCCTATGCAGACGTGTAGATCCTCGATTATACCTACAGGAAGTTTAGTGGATCTATCTGCAAAAATCAAGGAGATCTTAGTTGGTTTGAAATCGGTAAAACCTAAACGTTTAGCAACAGAATAAGGCATTAAATTAACACTTGAACCCAAGTCTACCAATGAGCATGCAAACGTGCACGACCCAATCTTTACCGATATAACAAACCTTCCGGGATCACCCCTCTTAGTCAATACTTTACTCTGAAGTATGGCGCTACATTCTTTGGAAACCATCATCACATTCTCCTCTTGCACAACTTTTCCAGAAATCAGCTCCTTCATGTACCGTTTGAGAGAAGGTACCATTTGAACCGCATTAGCCAAAGGAAGCTTTACTTCCAAACCCTTAATCATTTCCTTACACTTAGCATCCTCCAAATCCTTCTTAGATTTCTTTGGAGGCAGTGGGTAAGGCACCCTAGGCACATAGACTCGATCTGGTGGAGTTTCTGGGATTTTCGCGTGAGCATTCTGAGCGAGCAGGTGCTCGGTCGAGGGAGCAGGTGCTCGCTGGGGTGTTTTCTCCAGATTGATCAGAACAGCAGCTGGGTGTGTTCCTGAGTTAGAACCAATCTCCTTGTGCGCCACATCTTCTGCCGAATCATCTTCTTGGGCCGGTTGCTCAACAACTTTCTCCTTGGCCCTTACTTGAGAGGTTGTGGCCGTAGGTGGTGCCAACATTTTTCCGCTTCTTAACTCAACAACATTACATGGCGAATACTCCTTCCTAGGGTTCGCTTCTCCACGGCCCGGAAGAGCTCCAACCGATCTTTGAATAGCCTCGGCCGTTTGAGCCACTTGTGTATCCAACTTCTTCACATGTGCGGTCACGGCATCATACTTTGCATTAAGATCCTTGTACATGTTATCCACCTTGTTGCCCAGCTCGGATGCCGTCTGCTGTTGGTTGGCCATGAGTTGATGGATGAGACCCTTCAAATCATCTTGTTGAGATATAGGTGCGGAAGTGGTTTGTTGTTAGTTCGTTGCTAGGAACCGATTCTGACTTTGGTTGGGAATGAATTGCTTTCCTTGAGCGTTGGTGGTGTAGAACTTCTGATTTGTACCCACTTGTTGCGGATAGACTTGGTCTTGGGGGTTCTCCACATTGGTGTTGCGGTAAGAGAGGTTGGGATGGCTTCGGTAGTTGGGGTTAAACCCACGGTTTTGGTACCCTTGGCCGTTCACATAGTTAACTTCCTCTACTCCATCGTTCTGATCATCCACAAACTCTTGAGAGATAGGGGCAGCCCCGTCTTCTTCCATAAACTTAACCGGCCTTTGAGTCTCTCGTAGAAGCAAGTTCACTTTAGCGGTCAAGTCATCTATCTTCTGGGAGTCAACACTATTGACTTTCTTGGTCCTATCGTACTCGGGAGCCTTGTTGTTGGAGCTTGAGGCAAGGTTCTCGATTAGCTCAAATGCACCTTCCTTCGTCTTGGTCATAAAGCCCCCATTACTTGCGGCGTTCAATGCGTTACGATAATCCCAATCGACTCCATCGTAGAATATGTTCAGGATTTGCTCATCCTTGAAACCGTGATGAGGACACTCCCTCTTATACTCCTTGAGTCTTTCCCAAGCTTCACCAAAAGCTTCTCCGGAGTGTTGTTGAAAGGATGCAATCTTGTTCCTCAAAGCGGCCGTTTTGGACTTCGTATAGAAATGATCCAAGAACGCGGATCTAACCTCATCCCAAGTCCTCAATGAACCAGCCGGCAGCGACTTCAACCATCTTTGTGCCTTGTCCGCGAGAGAGAACGGGAACAACTTACACTTCAGAAACTCGGTTGGAACACCATTAGAACCCGTAGTACTATAGATTTCCTCAAAGTTTTTAATGTGGTCCATAGGTATTTCAGCGGGTAATCCATGAAACAGATGCTGCTTCACCAATGAGATCAACTGAGCTTTGACCTCATAATCTTGTCTCTGAATGGTAGGGATGACGATGGCCGAACGGTTTTGATAAAACGCATGGGGATTATCCGAATCCCCTATGGTTGGCTGACCCCGCGGCTGTTGCCTTTGCAACTGGGTGATTTGATCTCTCAAAATCTGTAACTGAGCATTCGTAGCTTCCTGATCTGCCATGTTTTCTGTGCGAGCAGGTGCTCGTTCGGTGCGAGCAGGTGCTCGACGGCGATTCTGACGTTCGAGATGAGCGAGTTCTTCGTTCGTAAAATTAACTAGATCTTCGTTAAGGTTTCTCCTCGTTCTTCTACTGGTCATACACCTGAAACATAACAAAATAAACAAAAAACACAAAATTTAGCAAAATTCTTAGACTATATATAAAACCAAAATTCAAAGGTAACGCTATTGGTCCCCGGCAACGGCGCCAAAAACTTGATGTCTCGAGTTTTAACCCAAAATAAACTGCAAGTGTACAGACAAGAGCAGTAGTATAAGAGGTATCGAATCCACAGAGACCAAGGTTACACTATGAATTTATAGGTTCTAAAATAAAGCTAAGATAAATTAAATAGTTGGAAATGGTACGAGCAGGTGCTCAATGCAATAGAGCAGGTGCTTGGAATAAAAATCGGATTAAAAACAGATGATAAAAGCACTAAACCGAGATGATTCTCCGGTGATTTCGGATGCTTAGGTTGAGCATCTATTCAGGGTTTAATTGAACACGGTCTAGAACTCAAACATGAATGTAATATTGCCCCGCTTTCGGCGGTGTATCAATATCTTTGTCTACAACCTAAATACCTAAACTTCCGAGTGGATTTAGTAATGAAGTAAACAAGCCTTAATGCAATGGTTTGATATGTTCACACTCGATGGCAACGATCAATGGCGTTTTGGTTACCACCGAATGCTCATCAATGGTAATTCTAGCAACCTATATCATTTTCGGTGAATAGATTAAACCTAGAGATCATAGACTAAGTGATCAAGTTAGCCTAAGCGTTAAGATTTCCTAGAGATGAAGACATAAGATTACCCTATTTGGCTCAACCATCTAAGATCCTAAATCACCATTGAAATCACCCCAACTTAGTTATGAAACTACTCGGACATGGTCAAATCAAATGCAACAATCAATAGATAAGAATTCATAATGGAAAATGGAGAATGAAAGGGGGTTTAGAATTCTTCTCTAGATGATTATTGGATGATGATTCGGAAATGAACAAGAGACTTCAATGGTGGAAGTGATGATTCGGATGATGAAGAACAAATGAAGAACAAATTACTTTTTATTAAAAACGTGAGAAGGAACTCTAAGTTTTTCTCAATATTTCGTGATACCAGGCTGACTTTTTGATTCAGAAGTCATTCTTTTAAATACAAGGAAAAGCATTAAAAAAACAAAAGATATCTTTTTAAGCAAAAGAAGGAAAGTAAGTAGAAATCCCATTTATGATTAAAATCAATCATCTCCCTAATGAAAAGGGATTGATGTTGACTCATTAACTCCTGGGGATCGTGTGGGCCATCAGATGAACTCGGCGGCCACAGCTTTATTAGGTTTAGGTTCTGGTGTCTTGGTGCGAGCAGGTGCTCGCTCGGACCGAGCAGGTGCTCGGTGGAGTGAAAACTCTTCTTTTTGCTCCAATTCTTCTTCTTTTCTTCATAGAGCTCCAGCAGCCCCAAATTATGCTCCAAAGCATTGTAGGACCTGAAAAGACATCAAAAGGAAACAAAAAGACAAGAAAAACAACACAAAACCATGGGTGAATTAGGCTAAAAACCTAATACATCACGTGTGCATGTTTAGGAACAAGAGCATTAATAATCCTAGCTTTTATTTATCATCTGCAATTCTGATTCTCCTGAGATTTCCCTGAACCTAGCTTTTATCTTCATTGATTTAAAGCTTATTATCCTGCTTGCTTGTTTTATTTGGTTTTTCATACATTATAGTTTGCCTAGCTTAGTCTGAAAGTAATAATCTATTGTGTCCCTGATTCCCTGTGGATTCGATAACCTTAAGTGCTACAATTGATCTCTTAATTTGAGAGAGTAGTTCAAAGGAAATTTGAGCATATCAATATACTTGGCCGAGATTTTGATTGTTCTATTTCTAGCTCCACCTGAATCGATTCTATGTTCTCTTTAGAATTAGACTTATTCTCCCTCTTCCAACCGCTCAAAGCCTTCTTGCATCTTCTAATTCTATATGAAACTCTGTTTCTATTCAAAGAACCACCCATCCTCCAAGCCTTCTCAACACATTCCTTGACCAAGGGCTTATGTAACATTCTTTTGTCGAACTTAAACTGGCCCTTGTAAATCTCCTGAGAAGATAACAGTTTAAGCAAAACCGGCCTATGATCCGACCCTCTCTTATCCAGGAAAGCCTGATTAGTCATTGGGAACATCTTATACCAAGCTCTATTCCCAAAAGCCCTGTCAAGCTTGCACTGAACATACTGATTGTTGCATCTCATACCTCCCCAAGTGAATCCATTACCATTACTCGGCATTTCCTCTAAACTACAAGCCCTAACCATATTCACAAAAGATTCACACTTGAAATCCTCTCTACAAAGACCTCCAATCTTTTCCCCATCATGCAAAATATTGTTAAAATCCTCCATCATACACCAACTCTCCTTTCTAGTTACTCCAATCCTAGATAGCCTTTCCCACACCCTAGGCCTTTCTTTCGCCACTAGATCACCATACACAAAAGAGATATAAAAAGACTTATTTTCATAGCTTAATTTACAATCGAGAAGATTCTTACAAAAATATAGAATATCCACTGTAACCAATTTTTTCCAAAATAAAGATAACCCCCCACTCCATCCAACATGCTCCACTGTGAAAATCCTATCGTAACCGAGCCACACTTGTAAATCTTCCATCACATTCCATTTATGCTTAGTTTCCATCAAGAACATTACCTCGGGGAAATGGTTTTGACGCAATTCCTTAAGGCGTTGAATTGTCAATCCATGAACACGGCCCATGCCTTGACAATTCCAACTTAACAAGCTCATTAGATGATGGACAATCCCTCAATTAGGACTGCCTCTTTTTTGGAGCGCTTAGCATCCTTTTCCGTCTTCTCTTTCGTGCCCTCCTCAACATTCTGCCCCTCCAAAGCTTTCCTTTTGCCTTCACCACCCACATCTTTCCCTTGCTTGAAAACCACTCATTTCCCCTCCCTATCTTTATCAAGAACTCTCGGCTTCCTATTAGTTTTATATGGCCTCTTCCTCGGCTTTCCTTTCTTAGTTAAAGCCCCGGAAGAACTTGCCTCAGAGAGACCCGTTCTATTTCCCGTTGGACCCACTTTGAAAGGAAGAGCCTTCGGGCACCACACTTTAGACTCACTAACCGTTTGCTTCGGCTCATGATGCCATATCATAGCATCCCCATAAGTAATAGCACGAGAATCATCTTTATCTTCTCCATAATATGCTCCTCTTTTATTAATGGATCCTGAGGAATCATAATAAAAAACCGGTCCCTTTCCTTTGTTTAAACCATGAGATACAACCGGTAAAGGTTCCAAGGATAGGGCCAGCTGCTTGGCAATGGGATCTCGTTCAGATTCTAGCACCGACTTTCTAACTCTCATCTCCTTTACCACTTGAGATTCCCCATTTGCTGCCACCAAATATTGGCTAATTTCTTGTAAAACCTCCTCGGCAATCTTTGGCCTACCAGTAAGAGGATCCTTCCCTACTTGATTCTCGTTAAGCACTCCAAAAAGAGGGTCTCCTTTTGCCAAAACTGCCCGATCTCCATTCCCCTGCCTACTTCCGGTCGCATTAGATGAATTCTGCATATCACTCCTCCTTTTCTTCAAAAAAGGACAAACCTCCTGTTCATGAGACAGCCTCTGGCACGAATAACATCGTTTTTGAACCCTCTCATAATCATACCATACAGTAACCGAGCCACCTTTAGGAAGATTCACCACTTTGGTTCTACGCAAAGCATTTGCAATATTAAATCTAATCAGCACCCTAGCGAAGTCACGGTTATCATGTTTATCGGGATCATAAGGAACTTCTACCACCTGACCCGCAAAATTCCCTAGGGCCTTAATCGCCTCCACCGTATAATGATTCACCGGGAGATTGCTAATCCTAACCCATATCAAAACATTTTGCAAGTAATCCTCAGGAGGGTTCTCAACCCATCTCTCCATAACCACTGCCCATTCATTGTATGTATGGAATCCTTTCTCCAAGACTTCCTCCAAATCATGTTCATATTTGAAAATAAACTGAAAGCGCTCTTTCGATAAAGCCACTCCTCGAACCCTTCCTATCTTCTGCCATTTCCTGGGAAGATCTTGAATCAAACTTGTGACCTTCTGTTTCGCCGGATACAAAACTCTTCCTATCAAGCTTAACTTATTATCCTTGTTTGAATTGAAATGGGGATCGTCCGGCATATCAAACGGAACATCAACTTCTTCTTCCACCCCCAAGCTCAGCCAAAGCATCTCCATATCCATCGCCACCGACATCACTCAGACCTCGCCCGTACTTCACACCTTTCTCTAAAGAAGAAAAACCAACCACTCTGACCTCTCGTACCTCTGTTTTCCTTAATCAGATGAAAACCAGACAAAGAAATGACTCGAGAACGAAGGAAAAAACACCACGAACACCGAAAAACGTAGACTCAGATCTGGAAACTAAGAATTTTGATAAGCCCAATGTGTTTAGACGAAGCATAGCCACACAAAACGTATCTGAAACCTTCTAACTCAATTAGAGTTCTCTAAACCCAAAAGAGGGGAGCTGAATTTCTTTTCTTTGAAAAGGATCTAAACATATTTGATTTATATTCTTGCCATTCTAAAAGTAGGATAATGATTCAAAAGTTAACACCCGAGTCATTGTTCTACAGTTCTACACTAATCCTAGTTTCAAACGCTCCAAAATCATTATCTTTGTGTGGTGAGTGGTTTAGATTCACAAAAACAGCATTGGTTTGATCAGAAAGTCTCCTCATGGGGTTTTGTAAAAATGCTTCCCCTTACCAAACTTCATGCCAAAGATGGTGGATTCCTTGTGAACGACGAACTATTGATTGTTGCTGAAGTAGATTTTCTTGAAGTTGCTGGCACATTAGAAGAGTCTAAAGAGGCATCCGCATCTTTGGAAAAGATAAACCTAAATGATAATGTGTCAAAAACCCTAGTTTGGTGTAAAGAGTTTTCTTGTTTATTCACGTAGGAGGCAATGCCTTTTTATACAAGTTTGTGAAACCTAAAACGACTTACCGTATTTACCAAAATAGTCCCAAACATATAAGGAATTACAAACTAGATTCTAACTTACCGTATTTACCAAAATAGTCCCAAACATATAAGGAATTACAAACTTGACATATAAGGTATGAAAAACACCACGAACACCGAAAAATGTAGACTCAGATCTGGAAACTAAGAATTTTGATAAGCCCAATGTGTTTAGACGAAGGATAGCCACACAAAACGTATCTGAAATCTTCTAACTCAATTAGAGTTCTCTAAGCCCAAAAGAGGGGAGCTGGATTTCTTTTCTTTGAAAAGGATCTAAACATATTTGATTTATATTCTTGCCATTCTAAAAGTAGGATAATGTTTCAAAAGTTAACACCCGAGTCATTGTTCTACAGTTCTACACTAATCCTAGTTTCAAACGCTCCAAAATCATTATCTTTGTGTGGTGAGTGGTTTAGATTCACAAAAACAGCATTGGTTTGATCAGAAAGTCTCCTCATGGGGTTTCGTAAAAATGCTTCCCCTTACCAAACTTCATGCCAAAGATGGTGGATTCCTTGTGAACGATGAACTATTGATTGTTGCTGAAGTAGATTTTCTTGAAGTTGCTGACACATTAGAAGAGTCTAAAGAGGCATCCGCATCTTTGGAAAAGATAGACCTAAATGATAATGTGTCAAAAACCCTAGTTTGGTGTAAAGAGTTTTCTTGTTTATTCACGTAGGAGGCAATGCCTTTTTATACAAGTTTGTGAAACCTAAAACGACTTACCGTATTTACCAAAATAGTCCCAAACATATAAGGAATTACAAACTAGACTCTAACTTACCGTATTTACCACAATAGTCCCAAACATATAAGGAATTACAAACTAGACATATAAGGTATGAAAAAACACCACGAACACCGAAAAACGTAGACTCAGATCTGGAAACTAAGAATTTTGATAAGCCCAATGTGTTTAGACGAAGGATAGCCACACAAAACGTATCTGAAATCTTCTAACTCAATTAGAGTTCTCTAAGCCCAAAAGAGGGGAGCTGGATTTCTTTTCTTTGAAAAGGATCTAAACATATTTGATTTGTATTCTTGCCATTCTAAAAGTAGGATAATGATTCAAAAGTTAACACCCGAGTCATTGTTCTACAGTTCTACACTAATCCTAGTTTCAAACGCTCCAAAATCATTATCTTTGTGTGGTGAGTGGTTTAGATTCACAAAAACAGCATTGGTTTGATCAGAAAGTCTCCTCATGGGGTTTCGTAAAAACGCTTCCCCTTACCAAACTTCATGCCAAAGATGGTGGATTCCTTGTGAACGACGAACTATTGATTGTTGCTGAAGTAGATTTTCTTGAAGTTGCTGACACATTAGAAGAGTCTAAAGAGGCATCCGCATCTTTGGAAAAGATAAACCTAAATGATAATGTGTCAAAAACCCTAGTTTGGTGTAAAGAGTTTTCTTGTTTATTCACGTAGGAGGCAATGCCTTTTTATACAAGTTTGTGAAACCTAAAACGACTTACTGTATTTACCAAAATAGTCCCAAACATATAAGGAATTACAAACTAGACTCTAACTTACCGTATTTACCACAATAGTCTCAAACATATAAGGAATTACAAACTAGACTCTAACTCTCCCAATACCACACGAAGAGTTGCATCCCAATGTTCTGTAGTCGGAGAATGCATGAACTGAGACAAACAATGAATAGCATAGGATAGATCACGACGAGTAACAGCCAGATATATAAGACGGCCAACCAACCGTCGGTAAGGAGATGGATTCACCAGAACAATAAGAGGAGCAGTAGATTTTCCAAGCTGATGATTCTGTTCAATAGGATGAGATATCGGTTTAGCTCCAAGTAACCCAGATTCGGAGATAATGTCAAGGACATACTTTCGCTGACAAATATAAATCCCAGAGGGACTCCGAGCCACTTCAATACCCAAAACTTGCTCTGATACCATGTCAAAAACCCTAGTTTGGTGTAAAGAGTTTTCTTGTTTATTCACGTAGGAGGCAATGCCTTTTTATACAAGTTTGTGAAACCTAAAACGACTTACTGTATTTACCAAAATAGTCCCAAACATATAAGGAAGTACAAACTAGACTCTAACTTACCGTATTTTCCAAGCTGATGATTCTGTTCAATAGGATGAGATATCGGTTTAGCTCCAAGTAACCCAGATTCGGAGATAATGTCAAGGACATACTTTCGCTGACAAATATAAATCCCAGAGGGACTCCGAGCCACTTCAATACCCAAAACTTGCTCTGATACCATGTCAAAAACCCTAGTTTGGTGTAAAGATTTTTCTTGTTTATTCACGTAGGAGGCAATGCCTTTTTATACAAGTTTGTGAAACCTAAAACGACTTACTGTATTTACCAAAATAGTCCCAAACATATAAGGAAGTACAAACTAGACTCTTA